>BSYR01000037.1:5000000-6250000 GCA_030270665.1 Hibiscus trionum
ACCGCCGAAAATAACAAGAGAATATTTCTGACGTCAACTAATTTTCAAATCCGACGGCTCCTAGAGTCCAAGTTTAAGAACATTCTGGAAACCAAACGTAAATCAACCTCTACTATATAAACAACTTTTTCCTCAATACTCCGCCACTCGAAACCCTAGCTGTTTGTATTTGTTTCCCATACTTTATTTTTTTCCGTCCATACAACCAGAAGAATTGTAATGGCTGGTAAAGGAGAAGGTCCAGCGATCGGAATCGATCTCGGAACCACTTACTCTTGCGTCGGTGTTTGGCAACACGATCGTGTTGAGATCATTGCCAACGATCAAGGTAACAGGACGACGCCGTCTTATGTTGGCTTTACCGATTCCGAGCGTTTGATTGGTGATGCAGCAAAGAACCAGGTCGCCATGAACCCCATCAACACTGTCTTCGGTAAGTTTTGACTTTGTTTTATTTATCAGGAGTCAGGACTTTCGTTTGCTCTGTTTAGATCTCGTATTTTTTTATTGGATCTGTTTTTGTTAAGTTTAGATCTCGTCCATGGTTAGTTTTTCTCAAGTAATAATCCGGATCTGAATTTTACGTTCTATAGCTTGAGCTTAGATTCTAGTTCGAATTTCAACATTGTTTTTAGCAAGTTTAGATGATTTATCTATTCAATACTGTCCACTATCCTATGAATGTGACTTTGACTTGATTATTAGAACTGTAACTTAACGATTGGCTCTTAGTCTTACACAGAGCGGTTTAAAAGGACTAGATTGTTGTTCTTTGGATAATCGTATATATTTAGTGTTAGTTTTATCATCCTTCAGAGTTTGTTGAATCCGTAGATCTTATTTATTTCTGGTAAATTTGGTTCTAATATGTTAAATTAGAATTCACTTTTACATTATTATTGCATTTGCTTAATATGTTATACAATTATTAGATTATAATTGTTACCGTTTTCTACTATCAAGCTTGTTTTTCTAAGAAAATATCTGTTCCAGTTCAAGTCATGTAGCTATTTTCTGCATATTACCAATGCTTTGAAATGTTTTAGTAATTTTGATCTGTAAAATTGGTCAAAGTAAAATATCTTCTACTTTGATGATTATTCATATGATTTATAGATTGAAAGTGTCTTGGTTGGCATCTTTTGGCAACCTAATCTATTGTAATCTTTACAGATGCAAAGAGGTTGATTGGTCGTAGATTCAATGATGCCTCTGTTCAGAGTGATATTAAAATGTGGCCATTCAAGGTCATCTCTGGACCTGGTGACAAGCCCATGATTGTTGTCAATTACAAGGGTGAGGAGAAGCAATTTGCTGCTGAGGAGATTTCTTCAATGGTTCTCATTAAGATGCGTGAAATTGCCGAAGCTTACCTCGGCTCTACTGTTAAGAATGCCGTGGTTACTGTTCCTGCATATTTCAATGACTCTCAGCGTCAAGCAACAAAAGATGCAGGTGTCATTGCTGGTCTTAATGTCATGCGTATTATTAATGAACCCACGGCTGCAGCCATTGCGTATGGTCTAGACAAAAAGGCTACCAGTGTTGGCGAAAAGAATGTGTTGATCTTTGATCTTGGTGGTGGTACATTTGATGTCTCTCTTCTTACCATTGAAGAGGGTATCTTTGAGGTGAAGGCCACTGCCGGAGACACTCACCTAGGCGGTGAGGATTTTGATAACAGAATGGTCAACCACTTTGTGCAGGAGTTCAAGAGGAAGAACAAGAAGGACATTAGTGGTAACCCCAGAGCTCTTAGGAGGCTGAGGACTTCCTGTGAGAGAGCAAAGAGAACTCTATCATCCACTGCCCAAACCACTATTGAGATAGATTCCTTGTATGAGGGTATTGACTTTTACTCGACCATCACCCGTGCGAGGTTTGAGGAGCTTAACATGGATTTGTTCAGAAAGTGTATGGAGCCAGTTGAGAAGTGCTTGAGGGATGCCAAGATGGACAAGAGCTCCGTCCATGATGTTGTGCTGGTTGGTGGTTCTACTAGAATTCCCAAGGTTCAACAGCTTTTGCAAGATTTCTTCAACGGAAAGGAGCTCTGCAAGAACATCAACCCTGATGAGGCTGTTGCCTATGGTGCAGCAGTCCAAGCTGCTATCTTGAGTGGCGAGGGTAATGAGAAGGTGCAAGATCTCTTGCTCTTGGATGTCACTCCATTGTCCCTTGGTTTGGAAACTGCTGGTGGTGTCATGACCGTATTGATTCCGAGGAACACCACCATTCCCACCAAGAAGGAGCAAGTCTTCTCTACTTACTCTGACAACCAACCAGGTGTGCTGATCCAAGTGTACGAAGGTGAGAGAACAAGGACCAAGGATAACAACTTGCTTGGTAAATTTGAGCTGTCTGGTATCCCACCGGCTCCCAGGGGTGTTCCACAGATCACAGTGTGCTTTGATATCGATGCCAATGGTATCCTGAATGTGTCTGCGGAGGATAAAACCACTGGGCAAAAGAACAAAATCACCATTACAAATGACAAGGGAAGACTTTCCAAGGAGGAGATTGAGAAGATGGTTCAGGAGGCAGAGAAGTACAAGTCTGAAGATGAAGAACACAAGAAGAAGGTGGAGGCAAAGAACGCATTGGAGAACTATGCTTACAACATGAGGAACACCGTTAAGGATGAGAAGATCGGTTCCAAACTGCCCGCAGCAGATAAGAAGAAGATTGAAGATGCAATCGACCAGGCCATCCAATGGCTAGATAACAACCAGCTCGCTGAGGCGGATGAATTCGAAGACAAGATGAAGGAATTGGAGGGCATCTGCAACCCCATTATAGCAAAGATGTACCAGGGCGCTGGTGGTGACATGGGAGGCATGGATGAGGATGTCCCTACTGGTGGAAGCGGGGCTGGCCCCAAGATTGAAGAAGTGGACTAAGAAATTTTCTGCTTCTATCGTTTTGGTGTGGTTTTCTTTCTTTTAATAATCGGATTTTAATTACCATTTTTTGGCTTTGAATGCCTTTTGCATATTTGGTTGGAAGACAAATTTTTACTCCATATCATTTAAGTTTTGGAATCAGAAACATATTTGGTTCTCGTTGCTCAATTATTTCCTGATGTATAACATTTTAAAAATGCATTTATTTCACCTGTAGCTCAAAATTAGCTAGTAAAGGATATGGAAATAAAATTGAGTATAAGTAAGAGAAGAATAGCAAAATCCTTGAAAAATAAAAAGGTTTAAAAGTGTAGGAAGCTTTTTTGATTTTTGAAAAAAATTTAATTTTTTTTTATCTAATTGAGTCATTGAACTAATAAATTTAATTAATTAAACTCTTTAGTTAATATTAACTATTGTATTTAGGATTAATTGTTCTAGAAAACATTTTTTATTTTTGTTTTTCATTTTCGTTTGGTTCTAGAAAACATTTTTTATTTTTATTTTTCATTGAAAACACATTTGGTTAATAGAAATAAAAACTTGTTTTCAAAAAATGAAAATAGTGGAAATGTGTTTGGTATCTAGTTTTTCAAAATAAGAAGGCTTAAAGGTCAAATTAGCTCTTAACGAAAAATAAAAAAATTAGTTAAGCCCTTATAATTTTTTTACACCAAATTTAGCCCTCATAATTCAAATTATAATCAATCAGACCCTCATAATTCAAATTGCGATCAATTTAGTCCTCTCATCATGTTAATCGTTAATTCACAAACAATCATTAAGATAGTGACATGTGTACAACTGAAAATAATAATAAAAATTAAAAAAAAACATATTTAAAATTAACCACTCCACAACTACCCACATTAAAATAGTTTGCTAATTAGTTCCCCTCTACAACTGCTGTCTTCACTTTGATCCAATGAAACACTATGGGGTTTGAATGGGATGGACCTGACATCTCCAGATTTCAACATCCATTTTCTTCTTAAAACACATGGTCTGTTTGTTAAGGATTGTTTGTTTCCTATGAATTAGTAAAATTTTAATGAAAAACTTTATTCGCATGGATTGAAGGAAGACTTGATAGGGGATCCACCAGTTATCCTAGTTCTCACAGTAATAATAACAATGAGGCTTGAGAATTGAATTAAAAAAATCAATAAAAACCAAATTTAAAAAATCAAAACTATGATTGTTTTTAAATAAAAAATCAATAAATGGTCAAATTAGAAAATATTTTTAAATATTTTAAATATTTTTTAGATTTTTACGGTTTAACGACGTAACACTTTTAGAGTATGCCACGCGTTTTCATTTATTGATTTTTAATGAATTAATGGTTAAAATTTGACCAACCGTTACGAAAGGACTAAATTGAGTGTGTTTCGACTAATGAGAGTTAAATTGAGTGCAAAAAATCAACAATGGATTAATTGATTTTTTTATTTTTCGTTGAGGACTAATTTGATATTTAAGCCAAATAAAATTAAACAAATAATTACTTATTAAATAATTAAATTAAAGTATAATTATTAAAAATATTATTATAATAAAAATAAAATGTGATTAAATAAATCAAAGTTCTAAAATTGACATTAGAAGAATTCGAGCCCGAATTAAATAGAGTTAAAATTTAAAGTCTTATTTTCATGTTTTTCACCTTTTTAAAACATTTTCAATGAAAATGATAAAAATATCTTTTTTATGTTTTCAAAAACTCACTCATTTTTGTTCTTATTTTCTAAAAATTATTTTTAATTTCTGCAACCAAACATGTTTTCTTCAACATTTTTTATTTTTCTTTATTTTTCAAAAAAATGAAAATAAAAATGTCTTGTATTCTTCGTAACCAAACACACCTAAAAGTTTTCAAAGCGTCTTATTTTTAAGGTTATATATATATATTTAAAAAATCTATAAATATCACCGGATATAAATATAATGTATCATGCAACGATAATATCTAAATAAAAAATTAATTAAATTTATCGGTTCAAAAATTTAACTGAATCTAAAATAATTTAGAGAGTTAACTGATTTTTTTTCTTAATATCAATTCGTATTACAGTCAAATACTTGTACCAGAATCACGGGGACAAAAAAATATCATATGAATTAGCGAGCCAAAAATTGGTAAAAGCTATAGTCTGCGAACTGCGATCCAGATTTTGTTTCATAGATTCCACTGTATGAAAGCAATGATAGCAACTACCCTTTCTATAATTCTTGTAGAAATGCCTACTTCATGTCAACATGAGATCACTCCCCACAAGCTTAGGCCGGAGGCAGACGAGTACTTCGTGTTCTTCAGGCACCTCTCGCAGTTTCGGCACCATTATCTCAAGGACAGATCCCGGGCCATCATGATATGCTTCTATGTTGGCGTCTTCAGGGATTCGCGTTGACAATGGGATCTCTCTAACAAACTCCCCAGGAGGGCAATGCTCAGAAGAAGGATCTGTGAGCTTGAAAGTCCGATCGTGTCTCTTGACGATAGGCATGCCAGATGTGCTCACACAAGATATCTTTATGATACCATGACTCAGAGTATTCCTCCAAGATACCTTCACCCTCTGGAGATCAACAAAAGGCATGCTGATAATGATCAAGTAACCCCCTTCATCTTCGTAGATGGTTTTCGCAGCAGTTACAGGGCCATACTTGTTCTTCATTATCCCACTGAAATCATTTAACCACTGTGGCTCACTGGGATGTATTTCGATATCTGGAATTCGGTCAGACGGAGGTATGACAGGCAAATAGCAACCATCATCGTTACCATGCGGGAAAAGTTCTTTCCTCCTTTTGCTGCTGACAAGCGATAAGTCCATTGCATCGCCATTGCTATGGTTAGGTGGCTGAGTAGCCAAATTGAGGCCAGATCCATTAAGCAGCTTTTTCGAGTGAGAATTTGAAACACTCTTTATTGAAGGGAGAGGAACGGGTCTCTCTAGCTCAAAATCCGTGTTTGGAAGGTTCCTCCATGAGCTGAAGTCGCTCGCTTCAGTTGGAATTGTGAAGTTTATATCCCTTCCAGTCAGCTCCATCCACCTTTTCCGATCTTCCTCACTGAGAGCCATGAGATTCGGCGCTGGAACAACCTCGATCCCATGTACACACTGGGGGTTTGACAATCCTCTGTAATGCTTCCTTTGCATCCTGTGTGAACGGACGAATCCTTTATCCACACTAAATGGAAACGGACGCTCTCCTTGGCGAGAATGGCCATTCATGTAGCTTCTGAGCTGCATCTTACCCAGTGCATTCTCCGGCCTCTCCTTGAAAACCCACATGTACATATTCTCCATGTCGTGTTGAACCATAAAAATATCCAACTTCAGATCTGATTTATCGAAACCAGAAACACCGTTGCTGTCGCGATTAATCTTGCCCTTTGATTTGTCATTCAAAGCAGGCTTAAAGTAAAAACTAAAGAACAACCAAGCACCCCATATACTATCTACCCGCTTGGCGAACTTTCGTCCCGTTTTGGGTGCCGCGAGGTAGCTCTCGGTCTCATAAGCTTGAGAACTAAGACCAACATCCAAAATATCACACTGGTCGGAGTTCCACAGCTGCGGTGGAGGGCTACGCTCGGCCGAGAGAGGCAAATTAATATCGGGCGGCCGAGGAAGAACAATTTGCCTGTTCATTTCCAAGTCCAATTCATCATGAGAGGAAGCACTTGAATCCATAGATAAGAGAGTGGAAGGGTGATGGTTCTCCATTGATAAGGCAGTGAGCAAAGAATCTCCCATTTCAGGATATTGCTGTGGATTAATTTTTTCCATTGTTACCCCCAAGAAGACAAAGAATTCAACTAAATAACAATCTTATGAACACCTTCTTCATCATCATCAATCACCACATGATCTTCCCTCCATCAAAACCCTAGAATTTATCAATCAGAAGGAACAAATATACCCCAAAAAATCATAGAAATTAACAAATTTTTCATCAATTCAATAACTCTAGAACTAATTAACAAAATACAACTAAAAGAACATTTGGAAAAGAAAAACAATAAAGACAATATCTAACTCGTCTCTACCCCAAGAATCTCCCGAAATTCTCCAAACACAGGGGGGGGGGGAACTGAATCAAAAACATCAAATCCATAAAAGAAAAAGAAAACCCAATTCTTATTTTCCCTTTCTATGAAAGATTTTTTTGTACAAGAGAAATGAAGGGATCTTAAAAGGAGTACCTTTTGGGATAAGCATCGAGGAATCGGGATGAAGAGGGACCTCTATGAGCGGTTATCATGCTCATCTCCATCAAATCATCATCTTCCACAAATCTTAACACCATTTCCCCTTATTATTATTATTATTCCCTTATCTTCCCTCTATTATACGCTTACACTTTTTCACTTTCTTTCTTTGTTTAGACGTAAAGGAATATATATACTGAAGAAGAAGAAGAAAAACAACAAAATTAGAAAAGGTTGAATGAGAAGAAAGAAACAGAATGGTGAGGAGCGTCCAAATAAAGAGAGGTTTCGTGAGTAAAAGCCGGCACTAGTTACAACCGATTCAACTCGCCGTTACTTAACGGTAACGCTGCACTTTTTCTCTTTTCTTTTAGAGGCCAATCAATACTCCACAGTTTCCTGCAACCAGGTATTACTTATCTCTTCTCTTTTCCCCTTTTTTTGATCCACTTCTCTCTCTCCCTTTTTTTCTTTTTTTTTCTTTCCCCTTTTGATTTGAATATCTAATAAGTTAAATGAATGCTTATATTACAAACAATTACTTTAATATATTAAATTTTTAGGTATCTACTTTGACGAAAAAAATATTTTAAGTACCTATTTTCACCAAAAAATATATTTTAAGTATTAAATTTAACCAAAAAAGATACATAAAATACTTAATTAATAAAAAAATATTTTAAGTACCTAAATGAAAAATTGATATACTTTAAATACTTATTTGTAATATAAGCTATAATAAAAAAATATCAATGCTTTTAGCGTGGACGATTATTTGATCAAAAAGAAATGTAGGGTTGGGGTTGGAGATAAATATCAAAGATGGATTTTTTTTTAATTTTTTAAACATAAATTCTCTAATTATCAAGTGACCAAAAATGTTCATCTTATTTTTATCTTGTATTAGTTTGAATAATGGCATGAGAATATAATATCTCTATTTAATAAAAAATATTTTTTTGAGTAAATAGTTATGTTATATTATTTAAGAAAACGAAGTCTTCTACAAAAGATATATACAATCAGATGAAAATACAAAAAAAAGAAAGATAAGTACCACTGAATCTCTTAAGCGATACACAACTGCATAATAACTCTATCAGAACTATTTATATGCAAGTTATACAACTTAATGCTAACTTTATTTTGTAGATTATAGAAAATAGTGTTACTCGATCGAGTGATGTTCCTGTAGTGTCTATAATTCATTTGTTTCTATATGTAGTATAAGAATTTAGTCCATGCTTAACTCAAGATTCAAACCAGGAGAGACTTACCCTTAAGTGTGTCCACAACCCAATAAAGTATATCTTCTCAACCTGCAAGTCTGAAGGATCTTTTCTCATACTCAGATTGCATAAGGGCCATTCAGAACATAAATAGTCTTTACTCTCTAGCTCAATTTCACATAAAAAGACAATTATCATCCATGATCATTCTCTATCGTGTTAGCCTATCTTTTCTCATACTCAGATTGCATAAGGGCACGCTTAGATATCTCATTGGGAGGTGACCTTGTTCGAACCCTATGAGGTTTGTGATTGACTCCGCTGAGTCTGCATCCGCATAGAATTCACTTTGCAACATTTAGTTTCGAACCTGACATGCCATAGAAGTGTTCCAGAGTGATGAGAAACTCCTACAACTGAGTCAAGAAAGCCATGGTAGAAGATAAGTAAGTCGTCAGCAAAGCACAAGTGCGTGAGAGATAACCTTCTACATTTGGGGTGAAATTAAAATAAATTTTTTTCGTAACTTCTAATATAATTATATGTATATAATTTATTAATTTATTATCTGAATCAAACTATAAAAACACATTATATATGATTTTCCCAATCCAACTCACTTTATTTCTATCGTTTCAATCAAAATTTTAAATATTATTTATTTAATTCATGAGATGTGTTGTGGATCTTGTGGTGGTTGTTTACCTCAACCCATATTTATGAGGTTAGAAATACAATTTCTATTCAGTAGGGGTGTTCAAAAATACCCGGCCCGAACTACCCGACCCGCCGACCCGATTTAATTTTACCGGGTATTTATATTAAAGTACCCGATTTTTTCGGGCCGGGTACCCGACCCGCAATTTTTTCGGGTAGTTGGGCCGGGTCAGGGCCAAATTTTTTTTATAACCGGGTACCCGACCTGACCCGCTAATTTTAATATTTATATATTTTATATTTTAAATTTTATTTTCATTTTATGTTTCTTATTATTTTTCCTTAAAAATTAATTTTAAACCCCTAACTTCTTTTTATACTTGTATTGTATACTTTTAAGTTTATAACTTTTCAAAAATATTTATATTAATTTGTCAATATTAGAGTCGAAAAAAATTATGATCGAGATTAATATTTTTAATACCTTCTTTTGTCGATAAACTTTAATATATATACATATATATCTAAATATTTCTCTCTTAAAACTAACCACAAATCAATAATTTTAGTGTTTGAAATATATATCATGAAATTTTATGTGTTTCTTATGTATTTTTTTTTAAAAAATTAGATTTAAAAAATATAAAAAAATAAACCGGGTACCCGGTACCCGAATTTTGCGGGTACCCGATTTGCGGGTACCCGGTTTTTATGGGCCGGGTCACGGGCCGACTTTTAGGTACCCAAAAATTCCGGGTACCCGAAATTTAGGGTACCCGAAAATTCGGGTACCCGGGTATGAACACCCCTACTATTCAGAGCAATAAAACATATTTTATAGCTAATTGTTTAACTTTTAATAAGAACATCATAATAAAGAGATAAATTACTATTATCGACAATAAATACTTTATTTTAACCCAAAAATACTTTGTTTATTTAATATTATTGGTAGGTTTTTCGATAAAAGAATCTTGATTTTTTGAAATTCAGAACTTTCCCCAAAAGGTAAGCAATTACAATTTGTCAAACTTTTTTTATGAATATCTATCAATTTTTATTTTAAATCTCTATTCATCATAAAATATTAAATAAGTTGACACCATAGTTTAATCAAGTATCAAATTTATCTAAAAATGACTAAAATATTCTAATTTTCAAATGATATCATCATGTGAATGTTTTTTGTTTTCATAATTTGTAACCCCCTCTAGCCAACAGATCGAACCGAACGGGTTACACGGGAAAAATCGAAGCGAAACTTGTTAAGATCTCACCCCGATTAGCAATCCTATTTTTTCTTTAATTATCTTATCTAAATATTTTATTTGACCCTACATGAGATAAGCAAATAGCGAAAAAGCAACCACCAATTCGATTCAAGCAAAACTGACAATTTAAGACAATTTTTATCCATTTAGCTAAGGGCGTATCGAAACTCCAAATGACCGTATCGATACGCCTTCAATGGTCAATCTTCCCCAGAGTCAACTCTGAGAGTCCGTATCAATACCCTCCAAGGCTAGTATCGATACACTCTCATCAGTCAAAATCTCAAAGTCAACCCTAAGACCGTATCGGTACGCTTAAGGCACGTACCGATACCCCAATTTCTCGTCAAAATCTCAGATTTCCAGAGAGCAATTTGGGTATCGATACGCCCCCGCGTATCGGTACGCTAGGCTAAAAAACTAGGGACCGTACCGATACCGCCCTTGAGCGTATCGATACGCCCTGTACAGACAGTCTGCAAATTCTAATTTTAAACAAAAAATGACCATCCTAAACAACTTAAGCATGCATTAGAACATCATATAAACATGCATACAACCTTAGGCAAGCAAGAAACATTCATTTAAGGCATTCAAACACAAATCAGAGCTCAATTCATCGAACATGATATAAAAAGAAATAAAACATGCTTAACGTCCACCAAAGGAGTCAAAGGCCAAAATAAAACATGCTTCAACATTTAAACAAGTTAACAACATCAACAATAACAAGACTTAGGAGTTTGAGCACCAACTCCATAACAACAAGCCTAGCATTCCCATTGTCTAAGCATTATTACAAACATAAAAACCATACTTTGAACTTAGCAAGAACTCCAAGAATCCCTTCCTTGCCCACTTGCCTCCCAAAACCTCTAATGATCTGCATTGTTGGAAAAAGAGAGCGTAAGCTTAAAGCTTAGTGAGCGGAGCTCTAAAACACAACAACAATGTAGTTTAAAACAAATATTTCAGTTTTGGAAAACAAAACCATTTAAGTAAGAGATGAAATAAACACAAGCATAGACCAAACATGGTTTGCACATGCACAACCATTCCTGGTGGGACTACACATCACCGTTCACAACAACTAGCAGTTTTCCGATGGGACTACACATCACCGTACTTTTCTACTAGTCACTACAGGTGGGACTACACATCATCGTAAGCAACGACAACCATCACGTGAGGCTTGACATCAACAACGATTACACAACAACATTAGAACAGAAATAAAAGCATTCCGAAATCAACATCACAACACGCATAAACACGTACATCAACAAGACACCAAGCAAGGCAAGTATAGGCAAACTTACACCTGGGTTTAGGTTAGCCCTTAAGGCTCCACCCAAACCCCCAAGAACCCACTTTGAAATCATTTTAAACTTCAAAACATTTCCACTCACCAATAGAACCCAAACGAAAGCCGAAACACCGTTCTCGAGCCTCCGCAACACCCGGTATCGCGCCCAAAGTACTCGAATCAATCTCTTTTTCTTCAAGACAACCCAAAACAAACTATTAGGATGCTAATACACTTGTAAACCAGCAACAACC
Organism: Hibiscus trionum; assembly: GCA_030270665.1. NCBI lineage: Eukaryota > Viridiplantae > Streptophyta > Magnoliopsida > Malvales > Malvaceae > Hibiscus > Hibiscus trionum. Next base: position 5,011,840 of record BSYR01000037.1, read on the forward strand.
CAGAAATCCAACTCCTTGCAACCAAAACCCATCGATTCAAAACTCAAACGTTACCCAAAACTCCACAAATTTCGTTCTAACCAAACCCCAAACTAAATCCATCAATTTCAACCATCAAAACACATCCAAAACCATCTAGAAATATCCCCAACATCAAAGGAACCACCAGCCACGATTCCAACCCAAAACCAAGCCAAAAACTCAACCTTTTCAACCCCAAAATCTCATTTTTATACCCATTTCGGGTTTCCCACTATTAGCCACCATTTTAACATTTTTATGACACCAAAGCATGATTAAAAACACCCTTAAACATGAAATTAAAATACCCACACGAAATCCCCTCATCCTTCCTATTTTCAAACTCATGGTGTTTTGGAAAAAAACTTTGAACAAAGAGTTTTTAAGGAAATATTTAAACAATAATAAGCTCAAGGAAAGGAAAATCGAAACAAAGGAGAAATTACCTTGTAAACTTGTGTGTATGTGTGAGATGGTTGCTCCAATGGAATAGTGGAAATGGTGGTTTTGGCAAAGTGACGTGAAAAAGGAGGAGGAGGAAGATGATAGTTTCTTTTGAATAAAAAAACCCTTTTGTTTTAAAACCCCCAATTTCCCTTTTTCCCCTTACTCCATAAAAGACATCTTTTAGTGTTATTTAATAAAGTCATCTTTCAAATGAGCTAACCCGAACCGATTTAACCCAACGCCCAAACCCGAGTATCTTCCGGGCCCCAAACCCGGGCGTTACAACTCTCCCCCACTTAAGGAATTTCGTCCCTGAAAATAACTGACGGAAAAAGATACGGAAACTGTTTCTCCATGTCTTTCTTTCTCTCCCAAGTAGCCTCTTCCACACCTCAGTGTCTTCACAAAACTTTGACCAACTCGATAGATCTCCCATGCAACACCTTCCTATCCGTAGCAAGAATTTCAACCGGCTCTTCATCATACGACAAGTCGGGGTTCAACTCAACCTCTTCCACTAGCATTACATGAGACAGATCCGATCTATACTTTTGAAGCATCGAAACGTGGAACACATCATGAATCTTCTCTAACTCTGTCGGCAGTCTCAATCTATACGCAACGGGACCGATCCTCTCAACTACCTCATAAGGTCCAATAAATCTCGGACTCAACTTACCTTTCCTACCAAAACTCATCACATTCTTCCAAGGTGAGACTTTCAAAAACACTTTTTCGCCCACAACATACTCTATCTCCTTTCTCTTCAAATCGGCATACGACTTCTGTTGGTCTGAAGCTGCCTTCAAGCGATCGCAGATCAATTTTACCTTCTCGGTAGTGCCCTTAAGCAAGTCTAGCATCGGTACAAGCTTCTGCCCGGCCTTGGCCCAACAGATAGGTGTTCTACACTTCCTACCATACAGAGCCTCATACGGTGCCATCTGAATACTAGCCTGATAATTGTTATTGTATGCAAACTCTACTAACGGTAGGTTTCTCCCAAAAACCCTGAAAGTCGATGATGCAACACCTCAACATGTCCTTCAACACCTGAATAACTATCTTTGACTGACCATCTGACTACGGGTGATACGAAATGTTGAAGTTCAACCAAGTACCCAAAGCACGATGCAAACACTCCCAAAATCTAGCTGTAAACCTCGGATCTCGGTCTGATACGATCGACTTCGGTACCCCATGCAATCTCACTATCTCACGGATGTACAGATCGGCCAACTTATCTAAGGTGTAGGTAGTATGAACATGTATGAAATGGGCACACTTAGTGAATCTGTCGACTATCACCCACACTGAATTCTTCTTCGAAGAAGGCAACGATAAACCCGACACAAAGTCAATGGTGATACGTTCCCATTTCCATTTCAGAATCTTCAACAGTTGTAACAAACCTGAAGGAAACTGGTGCTCGACTTTAACTCGCTAACATACCATACACTTACTCACAAACTCGGCCACATCTTTCTTTAACCCAATCCAGTAGTACTCTTCTTTTAACCCACGGTACATCTTCGTACTACTCGGATGCATAGCAAAAGGACTGTTATGTGCTTCATTCAAAATAGTATGCCTTAATTCGACATCTTTTGGGACTACTATCATATCCTTGAAACATAGGATCCCGTTCTCACCAAAGCAGAAATATATGGGTCTACCCTCGATTATATCTTGCACGTGAGGTGCCAAAGACTCGTCTTGCAACTGTTTCTCTCGAATCAACTGAGCCAACGGAGGTTTAACTTGTAGCTCGGCTATCAAACCATCATCATTTGACACACTCAATCTCGCAAACATGGCTCGCAACTCAACTGCCACTTTTCTACTCAAAGCATCGGCCACTACGTTTGCCTTACCCGGATGGTATTCTATCGTAAGGTTATAATTCTTAAGAAATTCTATCCACCTACGTTGTCTAAGGTTCAGCTCTCTCTGAGTCATCAAGTATTTCAAACTCTTATGGTCGGTATAAACGGTGCACTTCTCACCATAAAGGTGATGTCTCCAAATCTTCAAAGCAAACACTACTACGGCTAACTCAATATCATGAGTTGGTAGTTCTTCTCGTGAACCTTCAACTGTCTCGAAGCGTAAGCTACAACCTTACCCTATTGCATAAGCACACAACCTAAACCTACATACGAGGCATCACTGTAAATGACAAACTCTTTCCCCGATTCAGGCTGAATCAAAATAGGAGCTTCGGTCAAAGCTTTCTTCAACTTCTCAAACGCTTGCTGTCTTGCATCTGAATACTCATACGAAACATTCTTCTGAAGCAATTTAGTCAAAGGTGTCGCAATCTTCGAAAACCCCTCGATAAATCTTTGATAATACCCCACCAAGCCTAGGAAACTACAGATTTTTGTCACCAACTTCGGTTGCTTCCAACTCACTATGGCTTCTATCTTCTTGGGATCCATACTAATTCCATTTGCCGAGATCACATGACCTAGGAAGACTACCTCCTTAATCCAAAACTCGTATTTACTCAACTTGGCATACAACTGATTCTCAAGAAACGTCTGAAGCACTAGCCGCAAATGCTCATCACACTCTTTCTCGGTCCTAGAGTACACTAAGATATCATCTATGAACGCTACCACAAACCTATCCAAAAACTCGTGAAACACTCAGTTCATCATATCCATAAATGCGGCTGGAGCATTAGTCAAACCGAAAGGCATTACCAAGAACTCATAGTGCCCATAACGTGTACGGAAAGTGGTCTTCGGTATGTCCACATCTTTCACCTTCAATTGATAGTAACCAGATCTCAAATCAATATTTGAAAACACTAAAACACCTCTCAACTGATCAAGCAAATCATCTATCCGAGGCAAAGGGTACTTGTTCTTCACTGTTACCTTGTTCAACTGCCTATAGTCTATACACATCCTCATAATGCCGTCTTTTTTCTTCACAAACAAGACCGGAGCACCACAGGGAGAAATATTAGGCCTAATGAAACCTCTATCTGACAGTTCCTGAAGCTGAGTCTTCAACTCTTTCAACTCTTTCGGTGCCATTCTATATGGAGCAATAGACACGGGTGCAGAATCAGAATATGTCTCAATAGCAAACTCAACTTCTCTATCTAGAGGTAAACCCGACAACTCTTCTGGAAAAACACTCGGAAAATCACAAACTGTTCTGATATCTTGTGTGTTGGGTCACGTCGGCTCACCCCGCGGCGCAGCGGAAAAATTAATCCGACATAATCCAGCCAGGATCCATGTACAGGAACGAATCCAGGGTGAAAAGATGAAGAGTTACCTTTTAAAATTCTAGAAACCGGAAAACCGACGGTATATCGAAATAACCACGTCAAGTAAAACCGGAATCATCACAGGTTCGCAACAACCCCTACGAAGTCCACCCGAACAAAACGAACAAAGGTTTCGCCTCCCTAACACTTAGGGATAAATTTCGATAGGTTTGAACACCTTCCAGGGAGAAGTCGAAATCCCTCCAGGGATTCTTGAGGGAGTCTGAAATCGACCAGGAGTTCAACCGGGACTTGCAATCGAGCAAGAGAACCTTTAGAGATTTGCCAGGGGGCTAGTATAACACCAGAAAAATATCGAACAGCTTCTCAGAGAGCTTTCTGGAATATGTCGAATTCCAGTGGGGAATCCTTAGGGGTGTTTTCGAAATCTTTAAGAGTAGGAAGAGAGATGATTTGGTTGCTAGCCCTTGTCCCTTTAAATAGTATTCAGAGACTTAATTCTAGTTGAATTCCTTAAATCCAAGTTCAACCAAAATTCATAGAATCTAATTCTACTTGAAATTGGTTTATATTAAATATACATTATATTTAATAATATTAAATGAAATATATATATATTTAATTACGTAGAATCTTGTTCTACATAAAACATGGATTTAAATATACATTATATTTAATCCAAATGTATATTTAGAATCTCATTCTATCTTTACTTGGATTTAAATATATTTAAATATATATTTTTAATTATGTAGAATCTAATTCTACATAAACTTGGAATTAAATATACATTATATAAATTCCAAATATATATTTAAATTTCTAGAATCTTATTCTATAATATTTAAGTCTCTAAATATTTTCCATACTCTAAATAATATCTGATAAATACAATATTTATCCAATATTATTCCCATTTAAGGGAATTGCCGATTTCCACTATTACAAAGGGGTTTTTTTCGGCAACCTCCCTAAAATAGGGAGTATGGTTTCCAATTTTTTTGTTCGTTTCGTTCGAAGGGTGTGACCCTTGTAGGTTCATGCAACGTTAGCAGCAAAATTAGAACTGTTCTAATTTTTACAAACAATGAGTGGCATCTAGCAATACATCATTGCTACCTAAGTTGCATGAAGTCATGGTTTGACTTTCCTAATTCCTGAATAAACTTCCTTTATGTATTTCATCCTTTTGTCCTTTATATCTAAGATGAACACAAGTCATGGGTTAGTCACACTTGCATTGTCCATCTAGTGTTTCTTGATGTCTTGAGTAGATTATGATAAACGACTCTTTATGATATCTCATATCATAATATTCGAGCATGGCCATGCATTTTCTAATCTCACTCAATCAAGTGGCTGAAGACATTTCTCCCATTATGTAGGAGGGACAAATCCTTTCTTGATCAACCATATTTCACTACATAGGTCATCACGTATCCAATCATCAGTCTTTATAATGTAGTCAGTTACGACACACGTTTGACTATGTCAAAATACGTAAATCTTTATGTTGAAATCATGTTGATCTTAAGTCTGAGGATTATACATATGTTTATCATGAGCAATGTTGTGACTGTCACATAATTACCCAAGAAACATGCTCATAGCGGGTCAATCCAGTATGTTGTTCTCTAATAAATACTTATGTGTTGATTTTGACATCTCTATGTCAATGACAACGCTTGTCATCAACCACATATTAGTCTTTATATATTATCATTGTCCATACCCGTAATAATATTCAACTAAGGATCCTATTTAACAATAATCGTATTATTGTATGGACATTATTATCCAATAGTTAGTTTGATGCACATAAACATACCAAATGCTAATAACGGCAATGCCATTACTTGATAAATCTAGTAAAATAGTATGTCTATTCAATCATCATATGATTGGTCTTTGGGCATACTCCAACAATCTCCCACTAGCACTAAGACCAATCATTCTCGTATCTAATACGATATGACTTAGTGTAACTGGCATGCTTATGATGTGTCAAAAGCTTTGTCAGGGAGTTGACAAAGTTATCAACTTTGTGCGTATGTTGCATACTTTCACATCTCCAAGATGTAAGTACTTTAGAATATGTTTGGATTTATTGATGAGATCTGGGTTTTATTTGCTTACGCAAAGGTTCTATCATAACAGAGTTATGTAGCATCTAATATGCTGGGAACAACCCTTAGTTCAGAAGTGAACCCTTTAGATCCAAACATCCTTCTTTATTGCTATGTCGACTGTAAAACATTCAGCCTATGTTGTAGAGTTAGATACTGTCTCATGTTGCTAACTCGCAGTATCTTTTATTAACGCAAAACGGATTGTGATCTTTAGTTCCTTTTGATGAGTATGCCATCTACATACAATACTTAGGAAAGTAACAATGCTCCCACTAGTTCTTTTGAAAACAAGACTCCCCTTTGTTTCTAGATAAACCAAACCTTTTGATTGTATCTTCTGAAACGAATATCCCAACTTCGAGAAGCTTGCCTTAGTCTATGGATAGACATTTGTAGCTTACATACTTTCCAAGTGTTTACTGGAGTGACAAAACCTTCTGGATGTGTCATGTACACAACTGTTTCAAGTTTTCCTTTAGGAAAGTGGTTTTGACATTCCTTTATTTGATTCCATAATCATCGTATGTAACTACTTGCAAGTGAGATTAAGATGGATTAAACATAGCTATAAGGAAGATGCTTTATCATAGTCTATACTATGAAGTTTGTCGAATACTTTTAGCGACGAATCATCCTTTGTATGTTTTATCATCCATGTCGGTTTTTCCTTTTTGAAAAACTCATCCATACCTCTTAGGTTTTACCCTTTTAGGTAACCAAAGTCTATACTTGGTTTTAGACATGGATATCATCTCATATCTCATGGCTCTTAGCCATTTCTCGAATTTTGGGCTCACCATTGCTTTCTGATAAGAACTAGTCTTTATCTTGATCCGAAAAGAAGAGTGTTTCCATGTACGGATAGTGAGAAATCCATATTTCTCAAGTATATGGTATTCTCTTAAGGATCAACACAATGGTTGTGTTTTGTTCCAATGTTCCTTGATCATTTGTGGAACATTCTCAATCTTTGGTTCATAAATTTGTTGTCTAAAATTTCTTCACATTCCAAATTCCTTTTTTTTCTTTTGTGAGAGGTAATATCTTTCGAGAGAAACTCTCGTTTGAGCAACAAACATTTTGTTCTCGTTGAAAAATAAAATCCCTTAGTGATAAGTATTCTCTTTCGAGATAAACTATCGTTTGAGCAACAAATATTTTGTTCTCGTTAAAGTTGAAAAAATAATATCCCTTTGTGAGAATTAATCTCTTTCAAGATAAACTCTCGTTTGAGAAACAAAAGCTTTGTTCTCGTTAGGATAAACAACAAAAGGAGTTTTTAAGGTTCGAACTCTGTAAACATTTTAACATGTAAGTAACCTTAATACTTCAAAGGTATTCTAGAACAATTCTTAGTCCATATCTTATATGACGTTTCAGGGAAAAACCCGATTAAGTATGAGAGTTGTTTTTTAGTGTGTAAAGAAGTCGAAAATGACTTGTTCTGAATCAAAACATGTCTAACATATTTGATTCTCTTTCAAAGACTTTTTCGTTCCACTTGTGGGATTTAATTATGGGACAATCCCATATTCTTTAAAAGTTCATCAAACTTTAAATATTCTTGAATTTGATCTCATCAAATTACCTTAATACTTTTATGAGTTTGAGATTAGTCATTTGTAAATATTATTGATTTGATTAGTTTAAATATCATTGATTCGTTGTGCCATAAGAGATTAAAAGAATAACATTTAAATAATCTCAAAATTAAAAATATCTTGTCCTTACAAGATATCTAAAACTTAGGCACAAAATAATAATCTTAAAAACTAAAACAAATCTATTTAAGCAAAAACACATGTCCTAATGGATGATGTAGCAACTCTTGCTTTATTTCCATTCGCATGTCCATGTCTATTCTGATGCCTTCTCTTTAGAAGCCTCTGAGGTTGATGCCTCACTCGTTTTTGCTTTCTTGACTTCTTGTAGGTGTGCGGGGCAGTTTCTTTTCCAATGTCCGGTCTTGCCGCAGTGAAAACATTTTCCATCCTTCTTGATTCCCTTCTTAGGTTTCAATGCCTCATTTCCATCGGTTTTGGTCTTACCATCACCTTTAGACTTAGCTGCCGATTTACCTTTCTTCTTGCCCTTGCGGACCATCAGAACAGGTTTAGGTCCTACCTTCTTCAGGTTGATTTCAGCAGTTCTCAACATGCCGAGCAACTGTGGCAGCGTCTTGTTAATTTCATTCATATTGAAATTAAGGACGAACTGATTGAAACTATCCGGCAACGATTGCAGGATGACATCAGTAGCTAATTCTTCTTTCAGCGGAAAGCCGAGCTTCTCCAACGTTTGGATGTATCCCATCATTTTGATGACGTGAGCTCCCACGAGAGATCCCTCACTCATCTTGCATTGAAACAGAGCTTTAGAGGTCTCGTACCTCTCTTGACGAGCTTGCCCTTCATAAATCTCCTTGAGATTTTGAATCATATCATAAGCTACCATGTCCTCATGTTGCTTCTGAAGCTCAGGGGTCATGGAGGCAAGCATAAGACAACCGACATCCAGCATGTCGTCCATGTGTTTCTTAAACTTGTCTTTGTCAGCTCTAGAAGCAGTGGCAACCGGTTCATCAGGAACAAGTTCTTCAATGACATATTCCTTCTTTTCCTGTTTGAGAACAATTCTCAAATTGCGGAACCAGTCAAGGAAGTTTATGCCATTGAGCTTATCCTTCTCAAGGATAGATCACAGAGATAGAGTATTATTTGCCATTAATTCTACAACAAAGAAAATATGCTACATAAGTTTTACTAAATTTTAAAATTTATAGATATGTCTTTACTATAAATTTACTCTAATTATTTTCTTCAAAATTAAAAAACCCTCTAGTTTTAATTTCGGAAAAACGTTTCGATAGTTTTTCTAGTGAGTGAGGATTTGTATTTCACCATTCCTAAATCAGCTTTGGCCAGTCTTTTAGGAAATGGTTATTTAGGTAAGTAACACCTTACTAATTACAACTCATGTAATTCTTCATCTTTTGGCGAACAACTCTTGTTCTTTAAATCATCTTATGATTAACCAAAACTTTTAACCACTAGGTTTTCTAATCCTATTAGAACAACCCAGCTAAGTCAATACCAATATCTCAACCGGCGAATATCACTAGTTTATTCTTCGCGTTTAACTAAGATAGATAAATGTGACATTGCTTTGGCAAAGCTCGCATTATATCGATCGAAGCTTTAACGAGGGTAAATATTGGATGGTTAAAACAGACTTAGAATTATAGTGAGGGATTTACTTAATTATCTCATCATTTTAACATTGATCCTATCAATAGAACTATGTTTAATCATGCTTATAAAACATCCATTGCATCACATACAAGGTAAATATAAGCGGTAAATAAATATGCAATGATTATAGCCCTTCTTAACCTAAGGCGACCCGTCCCAAGCCAATGGGAGGACCATTCTACTGAAGATAGAATCTGCTTATGAAACGTCTGGTCCACCAGGGAAGGCCCACCACGCTGCTATGTTGGTCCTTGCTTTATCTCCATGAGTATTTACAATTTTCAGAAACTCGCGTTACATGCGAGGGAGTGAGATGAGAAGAGAAGTACAATAGAAGATAGAGAAAGGCACGACACGCAAGCCGTATTTATAAAAACCAAAACTATAAAGGCTATGGGCTATAACCATGCAAAACAAACACCGTGAAATCTAACATGCATTTCAAACATCGTGCGAACAAAGTAACGAAGTGTTTACGGAGTTTTAAACTAATTATCCCTATGTTGCGGTTAATGGGCCAAAGAAGGATCACGAGGTTTCATAAACCATTTACGTTAACGAACAAATGTACCAGGTAGGTCAACATGAAAGAGAGGTGGCGCACTAGGCACACTTAAGTACCAGGTCTTTGATGATGCCAATCCTAGACATGCATTTTTCATAACGTCTAACCATAACTCTTATGGATTTACCGTGAAAGATAGTTTGATAACTTTTATCAAATTAGAAGCCCTTTTAGAGATTTCATAAATCTATGAAACTATGAACAACAACTTTGTTGGGTTGTGTGGTGCTCGATTCGATCAACCAATTATGCTCACCAAGTGGTGGAGAGGTGGATATTTGGGTGGAAGGGTTAAGGAAGCTAAAAAGAATAAGACACAATGATTTTAGAGTGGTTCGGTCTTCTAACAAGCACCTACATCCACTACCTTAGCTTCCCACTAAGGATTTCACAATCAATCCACTAATTGATTCGTCCCCTTTTCTAGGATTAGGAGGAAACCCTTACAACCGATCAAGCTTCTACCCAAAGCCTTGATCAAAACCCTCTTTTACAAAGAGATAAATAAAGCAAACTTAAACCCTCTAATAGGTGTTTGTTTGCACAATGAAGCACTCACCCAAAGCCTAAAACACTTGAGCAAATTTGACAATTTTGGCTCACTAGTGTTTGTCTATACAATAAATGACAATTTAAGCTCTAAGACAATCTTTGATCATTTGTTGATTGACAATTGAAGCATTTGCCTTCTCTTGATGCTTGGAGGTCCCTTTTATACTCCCAATTGAGTTTGTAGCCGTTTAGGACCGTTGGGGTTGAAAAATAGTCGTTTGAGCCTTTAATTCCCTCCATAAATGCAGTTCTGCAGCTCCCCGTTTCGAAACACTTGAGCCTGTTTCGAAACACCCTCAATATAGAAAGAGCCGTTGCAGTCTGTCAGGGTACCCGTTTCGGAACACCCCCTTGCCGTTTCGGAACGCGTTTCGGAACGCTATAAGCCCGTTTCGAAACGACCTGCATTTAAAAGTTGGTTGGGAAAGAGCCGTTGGGGTTTATGACCGTTGGGGTCATTGCCACGTGGGCGTATCGAAACGGCCTAGCCCGTTTCGAAACGCTGGGCAAAAATGCTGTCCATAGAGAGCCCGTTTCGAAACACGTTTCGAAACGTTTTGGCTACTGGAGGCACCTGTTTCGAAACGCCCTAAGGTGTTTCGAAACACTAGGACAGTTTTGTGAAAATTGGCCTTTGAAAACATATAAAACCCTTTTAAAACATCCCTAAACATAGTTTCAAGTTATTTGGACTTTTGGAAATTGTTTTAAATACTTTTTAAATCAGTCCAAAATATTTTTCAATTATTATATCAAAACATTAGTTCTACAATCTCCCCCTTTTTGATATAATAAAACCACTTGAAAAAATTGTTTGGGATTCTCCCCCTTTAACTTTAAAAATGTGAATAAGAGTTGAAAAATTTTAATTCAAATAAAGCTCCCCCTTATTCATTTGAAAATTCAATTTTTCAAACCATTTCTCCCCCTTTTTGTTATATCAAAAAGAATTTAAAACATTAAGTTCAAAATAACAATGGAGGTAAAAACTTTGACAAAAAATAAGAATTTGGTTTAAAATGGCTCCCCCTTACTCAAAGCATCATTGAAATGTTAGTCCAACATGTATGATCATCTAGTTGAATAAACTAAAAATTAAAACAAATAAAAGCAAAACAACTAGATTTTTACCAACACTTGAACCCAAAGGTAGGATGTGAAGCCTTCCTTCTTCAAGTGTTCTTCCTTGTGTGTATGGAGCTCCCCCTCAATGTTTGACTTGTTGAACATCTCCATCACACCTACAATAGACAATCAAGTAACTTTTGGTATCCAAATTTCTTTGGATCCATAAACGTTAGTTGCACAAAATTTAGTCCCCTTAGGAATCCATTTTTCAATTTCATCCTTTTTAGTTGAAGTGGTTAGTCCTTTTGGGACCCAAACACTTCTAAAACATTTTCCATTCACAAATCTAGGGGAACTAGATTGTCTAACATAAAAATTTGATTTTCCAAACTTATTTTTCTTTTCAAGCTCTTTGGAAATTAAATCTTTTTCTTCTTGAACATTTTGAAGCAATTTTTGTAAATCAAAACATTTTAATTCAAACTCTTCAAGTTTTGCTTCAAGTTCAAGTTTGGTTTTAGAAAGCAAATCTTTTTGAATTGTTAACTTTGAAACCAATTTTTTGTTTTTCAAAATGTGGCTTTTAAAATCTAAAACCAAATCATCATAGGCATCTTGTAATTCATCAAAGGAATAAGAACATGAAGTAGATGAATTAGAAGTTACCCTTGAATCTTCTTCGATGGCCATAAGGCAAAGGTTGGCTTGTTCATCGTCGGTGGAGTCTTCATCACTCCAAGTAGCCAAATGTGTCTTCTTCTTATGGCTTGAAGTGCTTGCCCTCTCCTTTCTCTTAGGTTCTCGTTCAAGCTCTCTCAAGGCTTTCTTCATGAACGGGGCACACTTCTTGAAGAGATGAACTATCTCTTCTTCTTCATCCTCCTCTTCACTTGAGTAGACATGATGGCAAGTGGAGGATTTGAGAGCCATGGCACTAGCATTGATGCCAAGCCCTTTGATTTTCTTCTCTCCCATAGCTCGAATTTCTTCCCTCTTCTTCTCATCCTCTTTATTCTTCTTCATGATTTGATGAGTAAGGAGTGACCCCATGAGTTCATCAAGCTTCAAAGTTTTCAAATTTTTGGCTTCGATGATGGCGGTCCTCTTTGAGTCCCAAGACTCGGGAAGTGAGTAGATGAGCTTTCGAACAAGCTTCTCCTCCGGGATGGCTTCTCCATAGCCTTTGAGACCATTGGTGATAGTGGAGAACCTATCAAACATCTTCTCGATGTTTTCTTCCGGATCCATTTTGAAGTTCTCATACTCCAAGGTTAGGAGCCCAATCTTGGTCTCCTTGACTTCGTTTGTCCCTTCGTATGTGACTTCAAGCTTGTCCCATACCTCCTTGGCACTCTCACAAGAAGACATCTTCTCATAGATGGATGGGCCAAAAGCACAAAACAAGATGTGCAAGGCCTTGCAATTGAGCTCCATCTTCTTGCGATCGTCGGCACTCCACTCCGCTTTACTTCTTTGAGGCACGAACGGACCATCTTCAACTATGTCCCATAGCTTGTAATCTCTTGACTTCAAGAAGAATTTCATCTTTGTCTTCCAATGGGCATAGTGGTCTCCGTCAAAGAAAGGCGGTTTGTCGATTGATTGTGCCATTTGAGCCGGTTGATAAACTAGTGATCGAGCTTGCCGGATCTTCTCAATAGGATGTGAATCCTCTTCGATTGAGCCAATCTCTGATACCAATTGTTGGGTTGTGTGGTGCTCGATTCGATCAACCAATTATGCTCACCAAGTGGTGGAAAGGTGGATATTTGGGTGGAAGGGTTAAGGAAGCTAAAAAGAATAAGACACAATGATTTTAGAGTGGTTTGGTCTTCTAACAAGCACCTACATCCACTACCTTAGCTTCCCACTAAGGATTTCACAATCAATCCACTAATTGATTCGTCCCCTTTTCTAGGATTAGGAGGAAACCCTTACAACCGATCAAGCTTCTACCCAAAGCCTTGATCAAAACCCTCTTTTACAAAGAGATAAATAAAGCAAACTTAAACCCTCTAATAGGTGTTTGTTTGCACAATGAAGCACTCACCCAAAGCCTAAAACACTTGAGCAAATTTGACAATTTTGGCTCACTAGTGTTTGTCTATACAATAAATGACAATTTAAGCTCTAAGACAATCTTTGATCATTTGTTGATTGACAATTGAAGCATTTGCCTTCTCTTGATGCTTGGAGGTCCCTTTTATACTCCCAATTGAGTTTGTAGCCGTTTAGGACCGTTGGGGTTGAAAAATAGTCGTTTGAGCCTTTAATTCCCTCCATAAATGCAGTTCTGCAGCTCCCCGTTTCGAAACACTTGAGCTTGTTTCGAAACACCCTCAATATAGAAAGAGCCGTTGCAGTCTGTTAGGGTACCCGTTTCGGAACACCCCCTTGCCGTTTCGGAACGCGTTTCGGAACGCTATAAGCCCGTTTCGAAACGACCTGCATTTAAAAGTTGGTTGGGAAAGAGCCGTTAGGGTTTATGACCGTTGGGGTCATTGCCACGTGGGCGTATCGAAACGGCCTAGCCCGTTTCGAAACGCTGGGCAAAAATGCTGTCCATAGAGAGCCCGTTTCGAAACACGTTTCGAAACGTTTTGGCTACTGGAGGCACCTGTTTCGAAACGCCCTAAGGTGTTTCGAAACACTAGGACAGTTTTGTGAAAATTGGCCTTTGAAAACATATAAAACCCTTTTAAAACATCCCTAAACATAGTTTCAAGTTATTTGGACTTTTGGAAATTGTTTTAAATACTTTTTAAATCAGTCCAAAATATTTTTCAATTATTATATCAAAACATTAGTTCTACAAACTTGTTCTCTAGACTAACTATTAGTCTCAACATGTTAACATTTAACATTGAAGCAACCTAACATAGTTATGATTAACTCTTAATCATTCAGTGATAATCAAAATAAGTCATTATTAGGTGTGATACGATAAACGATAAATATCTAAATCGAATCAAACAACATGCATCTCATACATAAACATCACCCAAGAATTTAAGTCTGAATTCGTATGATACAAGTGGCTCTGATACCACTGTTGGGTCACGTCGGCACGCCCCGTGGCGCAGCGGAAAAATTAATCTGACGTAATCTAGCTAGGATCCATGTACAGGAACGAATCCGGGGTGAAAAGATGAAGAGTTACCTTTTAAAATTCTGGAAACTGGAAAACCGACGGTATGTCGGAATAACCACGTCAAGTAAAACTGGAATCGTCACAGGTTCGCAACGACCTCTACAGAGTCCACCCGAACAAAACGAACAAAGTTTCTGCCTCCCTAACACTTAGGGATAAATTTCGACAGGTTTGAATACCTTCTAGAGAGAAGTCGAAATCCCTCTAGGGATTCCTGAGGGAGTCTGAAATCGATAAGGAGTTCAACCGGGACTTGCAATCGAGCAAGGGAACCTTCAGGGATTTGACAGGGGGCAAGTAGAACACCAAAAAAATATCGAACAGCTTCTCAGAGAGCTTTCTGGGACATGTCGAATTCCAGTGGGGAATCCCTAGGGGTGTTGTCGAAATCTTTAAGAGCAGGAAGATGGATGATTTGGTTGCTAGCCCTTGTCCCTTTAAGTAGTATTCAGAGACGTAATTCTAGTTGAATTCCTTAAATCCAAGTTCAACCAAAATTCATAGAATCTAATTCTACTTGAAATTGATTTATATTAAATATACATTATATTTAATAATATTAAATGAAATATATATATTTAATTATGTGAAATCTTATTCTACATAAAACATGGATTTAAATATACATTATATTTAATCCAAATGTATATATAGAATCTCATTCTATCTTTACTTGGATTTAAATATATTTAAATATATATTTTTAATTATGTAGAATCTAATTCTACATAAACTTGGAATTAAATATACATTATATAAATTCCAAATATATATTTAAATTTCTAGAATCTTATTCTATAATATTTAAGTCTCTAAATATTTTCCATACTCTAAATAATATCTGATAAATACAATATTTATCCAATATTATTCCCATTTAAGGGAGTTGCTGATTTCCCCTATCTCATAGGGGGTTTTTTTGGCAACCTCCCTAAAATAGGGAGTATGGTTTCCAATTTTTTTGTTCGTTTCATTCGAAGGGTGTGACCCTTGTAGGTTCATGCAACGTTAGCAACAAAATTAGAACTGTTCTAATTTTTACAAACAATGAGTGGCATCTAGCAATACATCATTGCTACCTAAGTTGCATGAAGTCATGGTTTGACTTTCCTAATTCCTGAATAAACTTCCTTTATGTATTTCATTCATTTGTCCTTTATATCTAAGATGAACACAAGTCATGGGTTAGTCACACTTGCGTTGTCCATCTAGTGTTGATTGATGTCTTGAGTAGATTATGATAAACGACTCTTTATGATATCTCATATCATAATATTCGAGCATGGCCATGCATTTTCTAATCTCACTCAATCAAGTGGCCGAAGATATTTCTCCCATTATGTAGGAGGGACAAATCCTTTCTTGATCAACCATATTTCACTACATAGGTCATCACGTATCCAATCATCAGTCTTTATAATGTAGTCAGTTACGACACACGTTTGACTATGTCAAAATACGTAAATCTTTATGTTGAAATCATGTTGATCTTAAGTATGATTATTATACATATGTTTATCATGAGCAATGTTGTGACTGTCACATAATTACCCAAGAAACATGCTCATAGCGGGTCAATCGAGTATGTTGTTCTCTAACAAATACTTATGTGTTGATTTTGACATCTCTATGTCAATGACAACGCTTGTCATCAACCACATATTAGTCTTTATATATTATCATTGTCCATACCCGTAATAATATTCGACTAAGGATCCTATTTAACAATAATCGTATTATTGTATGGACATTATTATCCAATGGTTAGTTTGATGCACAGAAACATACTAAATGATAATAACGGCAATGCCATTACTTGATAAATCTAGTAAAATATTATGTCTATTCAATCATCATATGATTGGTCTTTGGGCATACTCCAACATTGCGGTCTAACCTCAATCATACTCGAATTCATCACATAAGCCAAGTACGTCTGACAACCCGAATCCATCAATCTCTGAGCTTGTAAAGAAGATAAAACATTGGACAAGAACTTAATGTTCTCTCCCACAACTACAACTTCAAAATCATCCGTAAGCCTCAATGAGACTCTCTTGGTCTCAAAGTCTACCCTAGATCTATGCTCTACGAGCCAATCCATGCCTAAAATCACATCAAAATCATAGAACGGTAACTCCATCATGTCGACCGGAAACACGTGGCCCTGAACCATCAAGGGACACCTCATATACATCTTCCTAACTACCACGATATCACCGAAAGAACTAGTAACATTTACACCAAGATATACGAATGTGTTGAACCCGAATCTATCAAAGAAAGCAAAGTCAATGACTGTAACGAGAAATTACATGCGATGACATCCGTGTCATTCCCAGCCTCTCGCTACGCATACACCCTAGCCGGTCATCCACCCTCGGGCTGAACTGCCACCACGTGAGCTAAGTTCCTCTGACCGTCGTTCCTCGATTGAAAGTTACCACGACTGCGCCCACGACCTCTCTGATGCTCAAAACCTCTAGCTGGAGCCGGTTCGCCCCTAGCCGAGTGTGGACAGTTACACCTCAAATGATCTCGAGAACAACAGTTCCAACATACCCCAAAGATACTCATACACTCGCCCTGATGGCGTCTCCCGTATCTAGTGCACTCAGAAGTGTGAACAACAGCTCCTTGGCCCTGATGGCCCGGTCCATGGTTATCGCCCCTATGCCTCGAATCGGACTGATACCTTCTATCTCTAAGCCTCTTGGCATGATCTGTGTCCCAATCCGCATGTCTCTTCTTGGAATCAGACCCACTAGCATGAGTACTCGATCCTAAGTTCTGCTCAATATCCTTGGCCCTAGAGACCAAAACATCAAACTCAGTGTAGTTAGAGGCAAGCATATAAGTCTTCACATCTCTAGTCAACCCATAACGGAAGCGCTCACACCGTTCCCTCTCACTAGGAACCAACTCGGGAGCATACTGGCTCAACCTCACAAATTGAACCTCATACTTAGACACCGTCTTACTACCCTGAACCAAGGCCATAAACTATCTCTTCTTTTCATCCTGATATCAGACTCCGAGATACTTCTTCTTAAAAGATGTTCTGAAGAATTCTCAAGTGACACCCGCTTCTGCCATACCCGCAGTAACGGTAGTCCATGAAGTATACGCATCTCCCTGAAGTAAGGAGACAACACAACCCAACTTACGAGTGTCTGAGCACTCCATCTGACCCAAGATGCGTGTAGTACTCTCGAGCCAAGCCTCTGAGCCCTCGTGAGTCTAACCACGAAACTCAACTCCACCCAAGCTACGAAGTCTCTCAAGGGGTAACCCTGTCCCCGCACCCTGAGGTGGTGCTGCAACATGCATACCGGCCAAAGCTGTCTGAAAAGCCCCGACTATAGTCTGAATCAAATGAGTCATGTCCGCACCTGCCAGACCCTGACCTGTCTAAGCTCCATTACCCCCAACATTTACATCAACCTAAGGTCCATTACCATCACCTATGGCATTCGCACCGGCCTGGGGCACATTTCCTTCGCCACCCACCCCATTACCATCGGGAGTAGGAGGAACATGAGGCACATTCCCGGGTGCCTGGTCACCCGCTCTAGGTCGTCCCCTCGGTCTTACCATAATGAAGATAAAATCTAAAACAACAAACACATCACACACAAGAAAACATGAGGTTAGCAAGGGCAAGGATCCAAGTTCTCAATCTCTTTAAACCAAAACCATTTTCCAATAACAACACCTAGCAATGAGAACACTCGACTAAACTTTAACCAACAACAAGAACAATAAATCATGCTTTCATACATCGTGCAATAGCAAACAACCAAACAAACCAACTTACCTGACTTACCTTCCCGAGAGACCTTGTAACTAAGGCTCTAATACCACCAAATGTAACCCCCTCATCTCGGTCTAGCCAACAGACTGAACCGAACGGGTTACACGGTGAAAAGCGAAGCAAAACCTGTTAAGATCTCACCCCGATTAGCAACCCTATTTTTTTCATTAATTATCTTATATAAATGCTTTATTTGACCCTACATGAGTAAGCAAACAGCGGAAAAGCAACAACCATTTCGATTCAAGCAAAACTGACAATTTAAGACAATTTTTTATTCATTTAGCTAAGGGCGTATCGATACTCCAAAGGACTATATTGATACGCCTTCAACGGCCAACCTTCCCCAGATTTAACTCTGAGAGTCCGTATCAATACCCTCTAAGGCTGGTATCGATACGTTCTTATCGGTCAAAATCTCAAAGTTAACCCTAAGACCGTATCGATATGCCTAAGGCCCGCACTGATACTCCAATTTCTCGTCAAAATCTCAGATTTCAAGAGAGCAATTTGGGTATCGATACGCCCTCGTGTATCGGTACCCTAGGGTAAAAAACAAGGGACCGTATCGATACCGCCCTTGAGCGTATCCATACGCCCTGCACAGACAGTCTGCAAATTCTAATTTTAAAACACAAAGGGACCATCCTAAACAACTTAAGCAGGCATTAGAACATCATAGAAACATGCATACAACCTTAGGCAAGCAAGAAACATTCATTTAAGGCATACAAACACAAATCAGAGCTCAATTCATCGAACATGATATAAAAAACAATAAAACATGCTTAACGTCCACCAAAGGAGTCAAATGCCAAAATAAAACATGCTTCAACATTTAAACAAGTTAACAACATCAACAATAACAAGACTTAGGAGTTTGAGCACCAACTTCATAACAACGAGCCTAGCATTCCCATTGTCTAAGCATTATTACAAACATAAAAACCATACTTTGAACTTAGCAAGAACTCCAAGAATCTCTTCCTTGCCCACTTGCCTCCCGGAACCTCTAACGATATGTATTGTTGGAAAAAGAGAGCGTAAGCTTAAAGCTTAGTGAGCGGAGCTCTAAAACACAACAACAATGCAGTTTAAAACAAATATTCCAGTTTTGGTAAACAAAACCATTTAAGTAAGAGATGAAATAAACACAAGCATAGACCAAACATGGTTTGCACATGCACAACCATTCACGGTGGGACTACACATCACCGTTCACAACAACTAGCAATTTTTCGATGGGACTACACATCACCGTACTCTTCTACTAGTCACTATCGGTGGGACTACACATCACCGTAATCAACGACAACCATCACATGAGGCTTGACATCAACAACGACTGCACAACAACATTATAACGGAAATAAAAGCATTCCGAAATCAACATCACAACATGCATAAACACGTACATTAACAAGCAAACAAGCAAGGCAAGTATAGGCAAACTTACACTTGGGTTTAGGTTAGCCCTTAAGGCTTCACCTAAACCCCCAAGAAACCACTTTAAAATCATTTTAAACTTCAAAACATTTCCACTCACCGAGAGAGCCCAAACGAAAGCCGAAACACCGTTCTCAAGCCTCTGCAACACCCGGTATCGCGCCCAAAGTACTTGAATCAATCTCTTTTTCTTCAAGACAACCCAAAACAAACTATTAGGATGCTAATACACTTGTAAACCAGAAACAACCCAAAAATCCAACTTCTTGCAACCAAAACCCATCGATTCAAGACTCAAACATTTCCCAAAACTCCACAAATTTCATTCTAACCAAACCCCAAACTAAATCCATCAATTTCAAACATCAAAACACATCCAAATTCATCTAGAAATATCCGCCAACTTCAAAGGAACCACCAACCACGATTCCAACCCAAAATCAAGCAAAAAACTCAACCTTTTCAACCCCAAAATTCTAATTTTATACCCATTTTGGGTTTCCCACTATTAGCCACCATTTTAACATTTTTAAGACACCAAAGCATGATTAAAAACACCTTTAAACATGACATTAAAATACCCACACGAAATCCCCTCATCCTTCCTCTTTTCAAACTCATGGTGTTTTGGAAAAACTTTGAACAAAGAGTTTTTAAGGAAATATTTAAACAATAATAAGCTCAAGGAAAGGAAAATCGAAACAAAGGAGAAATTACCTTGTAAACATGTGTGTGTGTGATGATTGCTCCAATGAAATAGTGCAAATGGTAGTTTTGGCAAAGTAACGTGAAAAAGGAGGAGAAGGAAGATGATAGTTTCTTTTGAATAAAAAACCCTTTTGTTTTAAAACCCCCAATTTCCCTTTTTCCCCTTACTCCATAAAAGACCCCTTTTTAGTGTTATTTAATAAAGCTGTCTTTTAAAGGAGCTAACTCGAACCGGTTTAACCCAACGCCCAAACCCGAGTATCTTCCGGGCCCCAAACCCGAACGTTACATAATTTATGTAATTTTTAAATAAAATAACTAAAAACTAGGCTAAAGGGGTTATTTTACCCCTGAATTTGACCTAAATTAGCAATATTACCCCTCGCGCGAAAACGCGTTCAATTAGGTCTCTAGTTCGCACATTGCAGCAAATTAGCCCCTTGACCAACGTTGACCGTTACGGTGCTGACGTGATGGTCAACTGTGCTGACATGGCGGTCCAAGATCCTGACGTGGCAATGCATTATGATGATAACGTGGCAGAGGGGCTTAATTGATTTTTTAAACTGAATTCGAGGGTATAATTGAATTTTTGCCGAGTTTAGAGGCATAATTCATTTTAATTGAAAGTTTGATAACTTATTTAATATTTAAGAAAAAATAAGAATTTAAAAAATTATTAAAATTTTAAAAATGGGTAAATAATTTGTTTAAATTTTAAGTTAATTTAATCGTTTTATTTAGTTTTTGAATAAAGTTAGATAAATAATTTGGTTTTTCAAGTTAAACTTTTACAAATAGAATATATGAAAAATTGATTAACAATTTGATGTAAATATGTTTTGGGTTCCTAATCATTTTAAAATAAGCAAAGTGAGAACTCTCACAAAAATCAAAATATTCTTCAATTAAAAAAAATCTATAAATTTAATAAAAATAAATAAAATATTGAAAACAAAAACTAATATAACAAATTAAAATGTATTTGAGATTAAAAATGATTAAATATAAATTAAAAAATTAAAAAAATGTTTATAAAGTGTTAAAAATCGAACACTTTCATCGAAAAAGTCTTTGATTTCGTGAGTTTGGATATTACCATTCGTTAAATAATTTTTCAGTGGAATCATCTTGTATTAAAGTAACAATAAAACTCAAACTTTCTTTTGCTTTTCTACATTAAATTGATGTTCATTAATATTTGATGTAGAAAAACTAAGGAAAATTTATGTTTTTCTACTTTAATGCAAGGATGATTCCATTGAAAATATGCTCAAGGAATATTAGTACGCTTAGCAAAGCCAGAAAAAGTTGAAGGCTTTTCCGATGGTTTACAAATATTTTAAAATTTTGAGTTTTTATGTTTATAAATTTTTATATTTCTAATTTTATGTTTTTACTTAATTTTTTAAATTCATTATAATACTTTTATATTTTAATATTTTATGAGTATTTAAATATTATTTAAATATTTTTAAATTTTTAGTAATTCATTATTTTTTAGCTTAAAGATTAAGTAAGCTATCGAACTTTCAATTAAAATAAATTATGCGCCGCTGAACTCGACAAAAAATTCAATTATGCCCTCGAATTCAATTTAAAAAATCAATTCAGCCCCTTTGCCACGTCACCATCACACATGCACTGCCACTTCGGCATAGTTGACTACCACGTCAGCACAGTTGACTGCCATATTATCGTCGTTAACCTCCACATCAGCGTCGCAACGGTCAACGTTGGTCAAGGGGCTAATTTGCTGCAATGTGAGAACTGAAGAACTTAATTGAACGAATTTTCGCGCGAAGGGCGACATTGCTAATTTGGGTCGAACTCGAGGACAAAATAACCTATTTATCCTAAAATTTATTACATAAGGATTTAACATGTAAATGATAGATTTGTTTATAAATCTTTCGTTATTGCAACTTTGATCATTTGTTAAAAATATTTCTATAAATATATGGTTTAACCATAAAAAATGTTCAAATTGTACAATTTTTCTTTTCAGTTAGGTGCTTGAACTATTTATCAGACTAAAATGTGTCTAATTTTTCATTATATTACTCAAATAATATTTTTTATCACGTCTGTTAAAAATTTTCTGTTATCCAATCAGAACATAACACATGACCGACCTATTGTTATTTTCTTTAATTTTTATTTTTAAAAAATAAAATAAAAATTCATAAAAAAACTCAAAAATCTCTAATTTCTCTAAAAAAACCTCAAAACCTCTAACCCTAAAAAACCCAAATCCCTAAATTCCTTTCACGTGACCACCGTTTCAACTGCCACCGGCCACCATTACATTCGTCGCACCCCCGCGAATGAAAATCTCATTATCCTATTGTTGAAAATCGACGAATGAACCGTCGATGAACATCCAAAATGAAGAAAAAAGAGGGATATGTGAGGACATGTGCACTGAACAACAAACCACTGACGTGTGAGGGATGTCAGACGGTGAGAGATATGTGATTTGACGGTTTGATTGAAAGAAATAAAAATTTTAAGATTTTTAAAGAAATTTAGAAATTAAAAAAAAAATAGGCCATGTGTTATCTTCTAATTAGATGACATAATTTCTTAACGGTTGTTGATGGAAAAACTTTATTTAAATAACAAAATGAAACGTTAGGCATATATTTGACATGAAAATAGTTTAAACATCTAACTATAAAAAATGAAAAATTTAGACACTTATTATACTATTTTTTAAGGAACTTATTTTACAGTGGATGTGACAAAATATAAGGACAGCCAATAACAACAAAAACGACGTCACTTTATATAGAGATTAACGACTAATGGATGAATACGTTTTAAAAAATTATTTTGTTGTTGTTCTCACTTTTCTTAATTAATTTTGTTGCACCCGTTTTATCGAAGACAAAAAGCATAACCAGAGTAACACATATAAGATAAAAGACGAGATAATTTATATCACCAAAGACCATTATTCAATCTGATTTATATCAGTATTAGTGCCATGAGCGTGTATCCAACAAGGTTTGAGCTGTGATGCGTTAGGTTTAGACTGCAGTTAAAAAAAAAAAAATTTTAAAATTTGTCTAAAAAGTTAAAGTATTAGACATTTTTATAACATTTTTTGTTGATTTTTATAACCATCTAAAAAATGTATACAACTTAAAACACTTACACTGTTACACGCGCTTAAATGTGTTGTTTGATTTGGACAAAATAATAAGAAAATGAAAAAAAAGTATTGTTGTAATTTGTTATAATGTACACCGGATAGGGAAAATAGTTGGTTAAACTGAGACAATGGTTAAAAATAAGATTTGTTTGAAAAGTGCATTAGATATTGTTTTTAAGGATATATCGTGGTAAAACGTACCCTCAAAGATTCAATAAACATTTATGTCGAAGCATACAACAAAAAGAACAAAGAACAAATAACCAATAAATACTCAACTTCAAAACTTATTGAAAATGAGAGAGATGAAGATATTAGTCAAGAGCAAATCTATAAAAAATAAAAATAAAATAAAATGAATGACCAAGAATAAAAATACTTTCATTTTACACACTAAACGACTAAAAATAAATATACTTTTATTTTAAAATGACTGATTAAAAATTAGTTTTAAAAATAATAAAATGGATTGAGCCTTTTGTTCATGCGTATACGTAGGGAAATCAGCCGATTTCAATTGAATTGAATTTCTTAGCCACACCTCGTGTATGCGAGAGCACCATCATATTTTTCACTTACAAGTTCAATATCAATTCTTTATATTTAAATAAAAAAATAAATGTTACACAAGAGAGATATGTGATTCTTTAAAATATACTAAGTAGGGGTGTTCATTCCGGGATATCTAACTTTTTTAAGGTTCGGGCTGGACGACCGGGTTAATCTGGTTGAATATTTTTTAACACCTTAATATTAAGTAATCTTATTTTTTTACAACAACCCCATATATTCAAAGAATAATAAATAAAATAAAAATGAATTTATCTGAGTATTTTAACATGACGTATTTATTCTAATTTTTTAAACTATAAACCAGAATTTAAAAAAATAAAACATAACTTACTAAATATTTGGTCAAACACGTTTCTATAAACCAAAAACTCAAATTTCAAATACAATATTAATATAAATTTCTATCTAAATCCTTTACACTACATTTAGTGACGAATCTAAGGCATAACCATATAAAGGGTGTTTGCTTTGCTCATGCGTTTGTTTCTGGTTTTAGAAAAATAATGTTTCCGTACGGCGTACGATGGAAACTGAAAGTTGGGAAAAATGTTATTTGCTTATATTTATTATTTACGGAGTAGAAAGGTGTTTAATAGTTTTACGAATAAATTTTTTTTGTCCTCTAATCATATCCTTTTTATGCCTTACACTAAAAATTACTTAAAATTTAAGAATAAATTTTATCTCTAATTTCTACATCCTAAAGCCTAAACTCTACACTCTAAAAAAATACACCCTACTCCTAATTTCATAAATCCTAACCACAATCCCTAACCTTAAACCCTAAACTCTAAACCCATTATTTTAAAGTGGGGGCATAAAAGGGGACATGATAAGGGGACATACAATTTCCATCCTAATTTGACTTCAATATGCGGGGAAAGAAAAGACTAAGGCAGGCTAAAGCTATTACGACTTACGTCGGCGACGACAATGGCGAAACTTGGAGTAAAAGTTTGAGGGGCAGCTTGAATTAAAAAAAAATTGAAGGATTGAACGAAATTTTCAAAAAAATGAGGGTTTAACTAAAATTTTTAATAATTTAAATAGATTTAACAAAACACTTAAAAAATTTGAGAGATAATTTAATTAAAAATATTCAAAGTTTTGAAGGTTAATATGAATTTTTTAAAAAATAAGGGGCCAAATTGAAATTTTCAAAAAAATTAAGGGAAAAAATCGAGTTTTCTAAAATTTTAAGGGGTCGTGGCCCCCACCGGTCCCTTAAAGCTTCCGCCACTGGGCGACGACATGGTTGTGACTATATGTCATTTTTTAAAACGGTATTTAAAAGGAATTAATTATTTATAAAGAAGTGTCATTTTATTCGTAATGGGTATCAATTATATTTTCTATTTTTTTACATACAAATTATATAAAAAAGTTAGGGTGCCAACCGACACCTCAATGGTCAATGTGGCTCCGCCCATAGTTTGTGCCCATGTGGATAGAAATCCTTAGTTGACTAACAGTCAACGCGGGTCGCTAATGTGGCATGCTGATTTAGCTTGGGACACTGGCGTAGCATTTTGCCGCTAAGCATTTTAAATTTTTATAAAAATAATAAATTTAATTTATTATTTTTAAAAAATAATAAATAATAAATTATTTTATTTATTTTTTAAAAATAAAAAATAATATTTAATTTATTATTTAAAAATAATAAATTAAACAAATTGTTATTTACTTCTTTAGAAAAATGAAAAATATATTTTTTAAAAATATATTTGTTGACGAGACAAAGTGTCCCGTCAGCATCCTAAGCCAAGTCAATATATCACATCAGCATTTTATGTTTACTATTGGTCAACTAATGTTTCCCATCCACTAGGAATTATTTTAAGGGTGAAAGTGAACAAAAAAAAATTGAGTTAAAATGACTATTCAATGAAACCAAGCAATTTGTATGAACCAACTTGCCTCAGTGGTTAAGGGAGCGGTTGTTGTTCCTAGAGGTCACGGGTTCGAGCACCAACCGCTACATTAGGGTGATTGAGCATGCATTGTCAAATGGTTGAGAGTATATTCAGAACATATATTACTTATAATCACTCATATAAATAAATAGTAATCTATCAAACAAGGTCTAATTATATTTTTAGCGTTTGATTTAAAAAAAAGTTATTTTAGGTTTTAAACCTTTGTTTAATTATCCAAGAACTAAATGACATATTTGGGTTTTATTTGAAGATGTCAAATGCATATATGGATACCGTTTGAAAGTTTTTTTTTGTTCAAAAGATAACTTTCCATTCATCAAAATAAAGAAAAGGGTAAACAGGCTTCAAAGAAGCTTATAGACCTACATCCGAAAAACAGAAAACTAGCATCATAATATCGAAAAACAAAGGCAATCAACCAAGACACAAACTTAAAATCTGAAACAAGATAAACAACTCCTTGATCATAAGGAGAGAAGGGCCGTATCCACCATTGATCATGGGGATTCATCGTCAACGCAGAATAGCCATGGAAATCAAACGCAGGGAACAAACATGTTCTTCGTCTATTCAAATAAGCCAGAACCACCGAGCCTTCGCCTGAGAGCTCTATCCAGAGGCAGGCTTCCGTTACATCAGTAACGGCCATTATCAAGGCAATCGACACAGCGAACATCATTCGGATAAAAACGGAGAACCAAGCTCCCTGACCTTTCCTGGCAAAGGACCCGTAAATAAAAACAGGTTCGAAGCAGGCTCCCAAGCCTTTCCTCAGATCAGAGAGGGCGTAAACGTTGATCCTGTTCGTCTGGGAGAGCTCCATCCGGAGGCAGGCTCCCAAATCCATCGTAGAAATGGGCCTTGTCACCAAAACTGCAGGAGAACATAACCTTATCCGATCTGACATCATAACCCGGTTAAACAAACTAAAAGTTGACAAGCTTAGAAATAAAATATGACCGACCATAAAATAAGACCTCGTCGAACATATCTGAAAATGAGGGTATAACCCTCCTGGATCCCATCCAAAGCTGCTCACCTTCGACCCACTTAAAATCCTTATCCCATGAAAAAAACTGGTCCAAAAATAACGATCCTGGTCCAAGAATAACCAAATCTCATTGTAGGGGCAACCATCATGTGAGACGGGGACCAATGGATAACGCTTTTGTCCGTATGCAGAAATCAGTTCAATGGCAACCAGAATAGCACATAGATCATGCAGGCTTAACATAAAGGTGAAAGGGGACCTTTGAAAGCTGAGACAAACCTGACCAAAGAGAAGCAAGATCCCAAAGGATCCGGAGATGTGCAGGTGCAGCAGAAATCCCAACTCCCATTTTCTATTTGAAAAGTCAAAGACCACTATAAAAGGAAAGTGGCTTTTTCCTTTTTACATATCCGTGGCTCCTTCTCTCTTCTTCCAGCAAAACAAAAGCATGGGTCCCACCGGATCCCAAAGAGGATCCCTGTCAGCAGTGAAGTGCGCTATGGATTGGGAAGTAAAGCCTAAATTTTCGGGACTCAATATTCATGGTGCAAGGGAGGCATGTGGCGTGCCATTTTCTGGGGAGGAAAAGAAACTCCGGCGAAGCGGCGGCTTACCAGATCTGGTGGCCATCTCCCGCGGCAACGTCGAGGACTTTTTCAACGAAGCGCCGAGGAACGTTCGAAGATGGGAGAACCAACGTGTAAAAGAGACACTGCTGGGGGGCTTGAGTCTTGAGAGCTTGCCTACCGGTGACGAGGACCGCCGTTTCCCATCACCACCGCTACCCGAAAGGGGTCTTCTGCACCGGCTAAACCGCAGAGGGCTGTTTGACGCACCCTCCTGCGCAAACCTGCGAAATCCCTCCCCTGAG
Organism: Hibiscus trionum; assembly: GCA_030270665.1. Taxonomy (NCBI): domain Eukaryota; kingdom Viridiplantae; phylum Streptophyta; class Magnoliopsida; order Malvales; family Malvaceae; genus Hibiscus; species Hibiscus trionum. Next base: position 5,039,771 of record BSYR01000037.1, read on the forward strand.
AGCTGGACCAAGCCTCCACCAGCCGGCGTCATCCCCCATAGCACCGGCAGCCGACGAGCACAGGAAGGAGGGAACCACCTTCTCATGGCTTCGAGCAAGACAGCCGGCTCGGACAGATCGCATCGCCCTCTGAGGGTCACAAGTTCCAGGAAAAGGGAAGAGCAGGGGAAGCGCGTGAGGCGCGTTCTTTTTACATTGCCCATTGTAATCATAACCCTAATAGTTTTAGTAAAAAATTATAACTCTGATTATACCGTTTGAAAGTTGAAAAAGTTCTCAACCACTTGTTCTATTCATGCGAATGTTCTCTACTTATAATTATATTTTACTCAAAAAAGAAAACTCGACAGAAGCAATATATGTTAAGAACTAAAGAATATGGTGGGTAAGAACCCATTTCGTTACATTATTCATGTAGTTTAATCATTAGATCCATTAATCCTATAATGATATTTAAAAAAACAATAAACCATCTTGCAAGATGCAAAAAGGAAGCATTCTTTTACTATTTTTTGAATAGTCATTCTTTTACTATTTTAAAACTCAATGATTGAAAGAACTTACATAGAAATGTTGAAGGAGATTGGTGGGTAGCATTTGGGGATCCTACTCCTCTCACTAACCCTAATGTGTTCTACTTTTATTTTTTATGAATTTTTTTATATATCACTAGAATATGGTCTATTGATCAGCTAATTCTGATAAGATATTACAGAATTTTTTATGAATAACTTTTTTAACTCAATTCACTACATTTAAAATGTAAAATTTAATTTTTTAATTTTACTTAAAAAATCTAACGTCTCATCCTATTAAACAAGTTAACAATTAAATTTTTTTATTAACGTGTTTTAACATATGAATAGCAACATCATAGCCCTTACATAAATGAGTCGGTGGAGATCAATCTCTTCAAAGCACATGTAAATTAATTATTTTTCTATTATGAAAAATGTTATGAATATTTATCTATGTGGATGTCTATCATGATTAGAACTTTATCTAAGAAGTTTGATTTATTTATTATTAGGAATATTATCTCTATTAATTAGAGTTTAATGTATTATGTACTTCTTATGCCTATAAATAGATGATTCATTGAAGGCATTGTATACACAAGTCTATATTTGAGAATAATACAAATCTCCCTCTTTCTCTCATCTCTATGTTCTTCCATTCTTGTTCTTTGTCTTATTCTTTGTTATTTTATTCACAACACGTTATCAACACGACTCACTCAAGAGCAATAAGTTCTTTGCATCGAGGATCATATTCATCAACCATGATTTTTCATTCGAGATCTAGACGATAAATGATAGAATTTTTAATCAGGTCAATTCACCACAATTTCATTTAAGTATTTTTTTTATGTTAGTCGATTGTTTTTTTAATTATGATATGTGAATACTTTCATGCCATGAATTATTTATTTTGACCAATAATATGTTGGTACATTTTTTATAAATAAATCATGACTACTCGTAATCCCTTATATATGTACGATTATATGGCTTTAATAAATGCTAAACAAATCAAAGAAAGTGAGGAACTGGTTCTGGTATTCATGTTTGACAACATCTTTAATAATTATATTGTTAGTTACATATGTTAATTTGATAGATTTTTGTTGATAAAGTTACACCGTAATAAGGTTTCTCTTTGTTAGTTAATTTATTCTTTTTCTCAAAACATGTATGTTTGGTGTACTATGCTCGAATATTTTTGAAACCAATTAGAATTTTTTTATCTAGTTTTTCATTGTTGTATTTACATCATATTATAATTAAAGACTAATATGTATTTATCAATGATTATTGATGTTTTAACTGTGTTTTGAGTTTTTGTATGATATAATGACTTGGAAAGAGACATGACATTATGAGAAGTTGTCTTGGTCATTTGCTACGTCTCAATTGTCCTCAAGAGGAAAATTAATATCGGTAAATTCTGATTTTATTTTATTTTCCTTTAAATTATGATTTTAATGTGTGATAAATCATGGTGAATTTCAATCTATAAAAAGATTGTTATAAAGTCTATATTTGCTCGAAAGCAATGTTTCTTCGTCGAAAAACTCGACCATAGACTTCTCCCAATTTCAAGTTACGAAAATTCGTCTTGATCCAAAAAGTTTTATGGGAGGCATTCCCTGAAGTGAATACAAAGCATGATATTTATTCCATGCGATTATCAATGATGGGGTATTCCCTGAAGTGAATGCAAGCATGATGTTTATTCTATGCAATTATTGGAATTGTTCCATTCCCTGAAGTGAATGCAAACATGGTAAATCATTATACAATTAGAGACATAATCTCGATATAATCCAAGTATATTGGTTGGACATCCCGTTTTGCGAGGTTATTGGTCTCAGAGGAAGTTTTTAAAGAAGCTTGTGGACATATTTAACAATGTCGCGTACGAGGATTAAATCTTTGTTCTCTGTGATAAGGATATGTGAAAAAGGTTTTAAAGGCCCACTGGCTCTACCCCATTCCCTGAAGTGAATGTGAGATTATATTATGGAAGGAATAAAAACCACATTAGAAGTTGTGGTCGTGGTCGAGGCTATGAATATTGACATGAAAAATATAGTCATTTTAAGAATACTTCTACCCATCGGTAGTGAGGTTATAAGGATGACAAGAGTGATAAAGATCATTCTATTGAAGCAAAACTCTTCTTATTACCAATGCGATGTTATAAACCATTGGTCTCGTACGTGTTGTACGTTGAAAAATTAAGAATCATTGAATGATAAAGGAAAGAAAATAGAAGCAATTTTGTTTGCGAAACATGAAAAAGATGATACTGGTCCAACTTTATTTGGACATTGTTGGTCCAACTCTTTTGGACGTTGTTGATTTTCTTATAACCCTCGAAAGGAATAAATCATCTTCTAATTATTCTCATAACTTTGAAGAGAATTATTTATTTATTTATTTATTTATTTTACTTTACGTTTATTTATTTTACACACATTAATTATTTACGTTTTATATTTATATTTATATATTATGATATTTATTTATTTTGTTTAACATGATTACTTGTCAAATACAATCTATGATGACGATTTATGCTCAACATAAGCATAAGATATATTTTCCCATTTAAATGTAAGGGAATAATGTGAGTACTATATCTCAAAGTACTGAAAATATTGATGCTGTAAAAGAGCAATAAATTTTTGAGAGAAAGCACATTATGAAAAGTACAGAATTGCGAATATTGCAATAATTACCACTAGTAGTAATAATATCGTCACCACTATAAGTGGAAATTTTAAGAGAGCAATATGAGTTTGCAAACTATCCCTTTGGGAATTATAGATAACATATGTTATCAATTGGCATTTGAAATAAGCCAATATGGACACAAGTTTTGGTAGCCAAAAAGTCAGTTGAAAGCTCTAGAAGAGCTATATATTGCTACCAAAAGATAATTTCAATTGGTTCATATTTAAAGGAACAATTTTGATGGCCGTACTAGACATGTACGAGTGAGATTGAATTACATGTTATGGTAAACAAGGAGTTTACAAATCCAGAGATATACACACACACACACATATATAGTTGGCATGATCGGTTAGACCATCCTGATCAATAATGGTGCATAAATTATTGAGATTTACATGCACATGTATTAAAAGAACCTATAGTTCTTGTGGTGCTTATTCTCAAAGGAATGAATTAAATTCCACTTATTAAAGAACGTGAAGTTCTTGTGTTACTTAAAGGAATTGATTAAATTCCACTTACTAAAAGAATCTGAAGTTCTTGTGTTGTTTGTTCTCAAAGGATATAGACGATCCCACTTACCAAAAGAATTAGAACTTAAAGTTCTTGTACTGAAGTTGAGACTGTATGTCTTGCATATCTGAACGAAATATGGGTCCATATATCCACAAATATGGAAAGTTTTATATGATATTAGTAGATGCATCTACATTGTTTTATCGACTTACAACCAGAAGTTTGTGAGATTGATTCTAAAAAGATTCAGATTATGCAGTTAGACTATTCGTCTTGAAAAGCTAGTGGGTTTATATTTTAGGCTATATCAGTTGTTACAAAGCCCATTGATTATGAAAAATATAGTTTAGCAAAATTTCAATTGGATGCCTCCTATTTAATAGCTAAACTATGAGAACAAAAGAGTTATTATTTATATGATGTTTCCATATAGCAACACTTATACGCATCAAGCCAACGAGTTATAATAAACTCCCCGTTATGATTGGTTTTTGGTCAGAAACCATACATTTCCCATTTTATGATTTCTGAATGTGCGATATGAATTGCTCCACCACAACACACAAAATGGGTAAATAAAAAGGGTTGAGAATATATATTGAGTACGAGTCTCCTTTTATGTTTAAATTCTTAAACATTAATTGGAGAATCATTTATGACATGATTTTTCTCAACATCAGGGGGAGATAATAATCAGCTAGATAGATGTAACCCCCTCGTCCCGGTCTGGCCGGATGACCGGTCCGAGTAGGCTACACAGGGAAAACCGAAGCGAAACCCGTTAAGGTTCCCCCTCTGTTAGCAACCCTATACAATTTCTTTTAATTAAATCTTGTCTAAAGGCATATTATTTCCTAAGTGGTCGCGACAGCGGAAAACATCAAGAAAGAAACACATTCGAACCTAAAACCACACATTAAACAGCCCATTTTTAAGCCACAGAGCAGGCCGTATCGATACACCAGTCAAGGGTATCGATACGCCTTGACCAAGTCAACTGTCATCAGTCAACACAAGAAGACCGTATCGATACAGCCCTTGAGAGTATCGATACGCCCTTCTCGGTCAACATCTCGTGGTCAACGAGATAAAACCATACCGATATGCTTAGAGCCCGTATCGATACGCCAAAGTCTCACCAAAATCTCAGAATTCCAGTGAGCATTGAGCGTATCGATACACCCCCGTGTATAGGTACACCAAGCCAAAACTGAGTCCTGAAGGCAATACCGTATCGATACGGCCCTCAGGCGTATCGATACGCCCTGCACTACAAGTCTCTAAATTTTAGCTAATGACTCTCAAACACGACTCTAAATGCATTTTAAGACTTCCCTAGCCACATACAAGCATTCATACAACATGACACAACCAAGAACTAACATGGAGAGCAATATAGATGATCAACGAAGCAATTACAACAAGGCATTCACATGAAGATAGATATAACACATAAAGGCATGCTTAAAAGCTCAAAAATCCAAAAGGCACATGTCTTCACATATAAGGTTTGCATGCTCAACCAAAAGCAACATAAACATCCAAGGCATAGCCTCATCAACACAAGCATTCAACAAGTCATAACATGGTTTACAATCCAAAGTAAAGCACAAACATCATCAACATCTATGAGTCATACAACGCTCATACAAAACACATAGTAGCCCCATTGCTAAACTACAACTTTATTTACTAAACCATACTTGAGCAACTACAAAGCTTGGAATGCCCCTTCGCCTTGCTCCTTGTTAACTCCGAGCTACTGATATGCATTGTCGAAAATGAGAGCGTAAGCTAGAAGCTTAGTGAGGATGCTCTAAAACCAAAAACAATGACAATGCAAGGTTCAAGCATATAATCCTTAACACCACCCACAATCATACATAAGCATCAACATAGCAAACTAGCTAGCAACACAAGAGTCAATAATATGGCATCTTACATCATATTAAACTCAACAAGATAAAGCAAGTATCTCAACATCATAATCACAAGGGCAAGTACATTGGCCACTATTAGTTTACTCGGATATGCGGATTTACTCTCAACAACAACATTACCTCGGTGGGATTACACTCATCACCGGACCTTGCATGGATGGGATTCCACTTATCATCACATGCCCTACGGATGGGATTCCACTCATCATCACATATAATATAAACAATTTCCGGTGGAATATTACATCACCGTACTCCTCTTTGATGACTTAACGCCATCAAGGCCACGCGCGAATTTGACTCAACCGTGTGCACACTAATCCTAATGATCGACCATTTATACCCGGTAAGTTAACTAGTGCCAATTACTTTTAAACCACATCACATATCCATCATTTATAACACATATTCATCATCACAAGTATCAATGTATACTCATGCATACACAATTCATGCTTCACAAGAATAGAATAGGCATAATTATATTAAGCTTGTAAACACACAAGAAGTTAAACTACCAATTTAACTTCTACCTTGGAATGGCCTACCAAGCTCATTCCAACACCTCCACTACACACACTTGAACCAATTTAAACAAGTTTGAAGTTTCACTCACCACCCTTCCTTAGCAAACCAAGCAAAGCTAGTTAGGCCTCCACAATTTCTGGATTCGATCCCGATCCTTCCCCGATGTTTCCTCTTGCTTCTAACCAATCAAAAGACAAGTATTACTCAATCAAATCAATGCTAAACTCAGCCACAACCCAAACTTACAATCACAAGCCAAACTTCACAATTTCAACCCTAAACTAACCACAAAACTCCCATTTTCGTGCTCCCCAAATACCCAGCTGAAAACCACCATTTCCAACACCCAAATAACATCTAAAGGCTTCCAAAACACCTATCTAACAACCTTATACCATCAGCCCTTCAACCCAACACAAAAACACACCCAAAATCCAAGTTTTGACACTCTGAAAAATGCCCCAATGACCCACTTCGGGATTTTTCCTAAAATCCTTCCATTTTAAGATATTAGGTGTAGTAAAGTAAGGTGAACTCAAAAATCAATTAAACAAACCAAAAGCATGTCAAAAACCCAATAAAGCTTCATACTTTCAAAAACTTTAAAAACAAAAATGGTGAGGGTTTTCAAATCTAAGACCATGGAAAGGCTTGAAATGAAAAGGAGAACTGAAATATGAAATTACCTTGAGAAAATCTCTTGAAATGGTGAAGTACCCCAATGAAATAGTAGATTTGGGGTTTAGAGAGGTTTTCACGTTGGAGATGAAGAAGCAAGGAAGAAGACCCTTTTTTTGTTCTTTCTTTTTAATTCAAAAAGCTTGTCTCCCTTTTTTTAACTTATTTACAAAAATGCCACTCCTTAATTTTAAATCTCATTTAAATCAAAACTAAGGTCTAATTAAATTAAATCGGTTTTGACGACTCGAACCAACACACACGCCAAACTCCTAACCCCAAAACACATGTGTTACAATATAGGAAAATGAATTATCATTATCTAGATCCTCGTATATGAACTAGAAGTTCATAAGATAATTCGTGTTATTACATGTCAACTGCCAGACATATTTACTGACTCAATGAGAGTAATTAAGTCTCATATACCAGCTGAAATGCTCTAAGTTTAAATTACATGTTTGAGCGAGAGAATGTAAATCACGCCTGAAGCATGATAGTTAAAATGGTTCCAATGATCAAAATTCTCGTAGATAGAAAGTAATATGAAATGATCATATATTGGAGGCAGGTGCTCCTAAAGAGACCCAAGACATAACAAATAATAAAACTCTAGAAGAGTTTCAGGTACCTGAAATAAAGATTGAAATCTTGAAGAGATCTCGATGAGTTATGTCATTACGAGAATGGAACCAAAAAATTGGAAAGTTGTCGACAACGATTTTACAAACAATGTTACATAAAATACTTCTATAGAAGTAAAGAAAGAAATCGAGGATCTTGTATAAAATCTATCCAGAAGTATAGATATTGAATTGGCCGATGTTGAAAGACGCTTTGAGCGTCTAAAATAGAAGTATTTGGACCAGCAGTCCAAACACCTAAAGGTGTAATGCAAGTGAGGCACAAAAAAGTAGTCGTAAATAGACTCGAACTATGATTTATGAAAAGTTTTAATTACTTCATGGTGGATGCAAATTACTTTGGCAGTTATGAAAAATTTTACATACGTCTAATTATTTGTGGATCCATATTTATCCTTGAAGGATTTAAAATGCTAGAAACATTTGGAAATTTCCGAAGAAATTTATTTAGACATGTCTCATGAATATTTTGGTGCATTTGGTATAATCGCCTTAGTAAATACTAATTGAGGAAATACTATAAGAATGATCATATTTCCTTATGTATTTTATAAAGGAGTTTGGATCAAGATTCATTATATCATTAGCACTCTTGAAGAGCTTCAAATTGGAAACTCGTGAAGAGTTTTCAAAGTATTTAATGAAAGTATTTGAGAAAAAGAATCTTGAGATGTGGTTTTGTCTCGACCTAAAGATCGAGCACTTAAATATGCGTTTTTGTCTATGAATGGACATAAGTTGAAAGAATCTTAAAGAAGATTCAATATGGATTGTTGGATGTGAATAAAGATAATTATATCTTTTCTTGGTTTTGAAGCACCATATATTAGTTGGTCAAGCAATATTCATGGATATACAAAGATCATTACATTTAGATCTTCAAACATTCGTTGATGCCTCCTCAAATGTCGTAGAAATAATTGTTATGCACGAGGCAAGCCAAAAATATGTTTGGCTAAGACCATTGCACCAACATATCCAAAAGATATGTGGATTTACTTTTACAAGATATGATAAAAGCTACATTGTGTGAAGATAATGCAAGATGTATATCTCAGTTTAAAAGTGGATACATCATGGAACATATTACTCCAAAGTTTCATCCCTCGCGATCTTTAGAAAAATAATATTTAAGATTGAATTATGAAGATTCAAAGATCTTCTGTGACGTTTTCATGAGGAGGAGTAAATACGCGTTGCACTCTTTTTCCCTTAACCGAGGTTTTGTCCCAATGGGTTTTCCTGGTAAGGTTTTTAATGAGGCAACATGTTATGCATATTAAAGATGTGTGTACTCTTTTTCCTTCACTAATGAATTTTTTTTCCCACTGGGTTTTTATCTTAGTAAGGTTTTAACGAGTCACATTATCTTCATAGACATCCAAGGGGGAGTGTTATGAATATGTATCTATGTGGATGTCTATCATGATTAGAACTTTATCTAAGAAGTTTGATTTATTTATTATTAGGAATATTATCTCTATTAATTAGAGTTTAATGTATTATGTACTTCTTATGCCTATAAATAGATGATTCATTGAAGGCATTGTATACACAAGTCTATATTTGAGAATAATACAAATCTCTCTCTTTCTCTCATCTCTTTGTTCTTCCATTCTTGTTCTTTGTTCTTATTATTGTTCTTTGTTATTTTATTCACAACAAAAAACACGTTATTGAGCAAATTAATATTTGCCAAGATATCATTGGTCAATAAAGGTGTAACGACCCGAGTTTGGATTAGATAGTTCATTGGACATTTGGAGCCTTTGGGCCAAATTTGAACCTTGTTAAATGAGATTTGGGGTTGAGTTGACTCTATGGGGTCTCTTTTGATAAAAGAAAAAAATAAGGGGGTTATGAGGTAATTTAACCATTATTTAGAAAGAGGTTGAATTATCTTTAACATAGCCTTGCTCGGAATAGAAATCCTATCCCTTTCTATGCTCACGCTTTAAAAAAGGTGAGTTTGCTGTTTATAATTAAGATTAAGGGTTGGAGTTTAGGATTATGATTTAGAAAATTGAGAGTAAGTGTATTTTATAAGATTTAGGATTTATAATTTAAAATTTAGAATTAAAGCTTAAAATTTAATTTTTTTAATGTTAAGACATAAAAAATAACATCAAAAAGGAGGAAAAAAATTTTATTCGCTTGTTTGGACGTGGAAGAGAGGGAGACAAAGTTGAGCTCATTTTTTCCTTCCATCCTTTTCCTTCTTTCTTCCCTATTTTCTTCCTCAAGCCATAAGAGAACTACACCAAAGAAGCAGTCTTTTTTTTTTATCTAAGTGATCATCTAAAGTTCAAGAGGGTAAGATTAATCATCGGCATCACTAGAGCTTTAAGAAAAGCTCATCATTCTTGATGGAATGATGGTGTAAAGCTTTCTTGAGGGTTTAGGAAGGCTTAAGCTTGGAAAGCTTTCCAGATTGCTTCTCTGTTGTTTTTACGTCCTAAACTAGTATTCTTACTCTCTTTAATCCCTCAATCAAGTTAGTAATCTATTTCACATTTGATTGATTAGTTAAAGAGGTTGGTGCAGGGGTAAATCTAGAAATTTAAATTTGATACTTCAATAATCAGTGTAATAATGTATTAACAATAGGTAATTGTTGCGTAAACAAGTATGGTTTATAGTCAGAGACATATTGATGTTGAATAACCAACTTATATCGTTGTAAATTTGTTTGACAGATTAGAACTTTCTTACACTAGTATATTTTTGTTTTAGAGAGTAGAAAATCTTATAATGGTGAAATTAAGTATCATAAGTGATCATTTTTATGCGAGCAAACATGAGTTTTATATTTAAAATTGATTTGGGGTTTTAAGATTTTTGAAAAAGATTACAAAATCAAAATCATTTAGATTTCAAGTGCTTAATGAATTACAACCTGTCGTAAACAAAAAAAATGAAGAGGAATTTAGGTTTCAAATTGGTTTCAACCAAAAAAGTTTTTTCAAATAGAGAGGGTTACACGATTAGAAAAAATATTTTTGGAAGTAAACATGTTTACTTGGGAACTAAAAGTATTTTACTACTTTTTAATTTTAATTAATTAAATTGTAATTATTTTTAAAAATTTAAATAAAAATTTTAGTTAAATTGTTTAACACGAGTGTTAATGTATTTAACCAAAAAATTTAACGGGACTAACAAATATAGTTATAAACTGATAGTTTAGAACTTATTTTTGACCAAAAATAGTTTACGAACTCAATAAAAAAAGAAAATAATTTGAAGATTGATTTTTATTTATTTAAAAAGTACTTGCTTTTTGGGTATAACCACCTGTATTTGACTTATTGGTCAATTAATTCAGATTAAGTTTTATAGAGGTCTATTATGGGTGACTCTCCCAACTCAGTTTTATTCATTCACAATGTTAGGATTTAAATCACTGACCCTATTTAAGAGACCTAATGCCTCATCTCACTTGACTAACTGATTATTAGTAAATATAAATATTTTTAATAGTATGTGAAAGGACCTAGGATGCATAATATTAATGGTGCATCCGCACATGGGTTGGCGAGTCATCTTAAGCAATGAAGAAAGAGAAAGTGAGAGATAGTCGATTAGAAGAGCTTGCATTCGTGTTTAGTATTGAGATAGTAGGGATGTAAAAAGTTGACTCGACCTGCAAAACTGTCTGAAACCGACTTGAGTTAGAACTGCTTGTAACTCGAGGCGATGGTGGTTCGAAATCGATTCGAGTCTGAACTGCGGTTGACCTTAACCCAAGTTGGAATTGAAACTTTTGGATCTGAACCCGACCTGAGAATGACATGAACCCTAATTCAACCTGATAATGTGATAACCGAATCCGACTTGCATTCGACATGATATGAACTTGAACCGAGATTAACCTTGAAACCCCCTCGTCTCGGTCTGGCCGGATGACCGGTCCGATTAGGCTACACGGGGAAAACCGAAGCGAAACCCGTTAAGGTTCTCTCTCCGTTAGCAACCCTAATTTTTTTTCATTTAAAATTACATCTTAACTAAAGGCATAATTGTTTCTTAAGTGATCACTACAGCAGAAACAAGACTCCCGAGAAGCCCTACAGCAAAACTGGGCCTAACCCAAACATTGAGACCCTTAAGAGATGCCCAAAAGCCCACTTTCAGGCCTGTGTTTCGAAACAGGTGTTACCCGTTTCGAAACACGGGCTCCAGGTAAAAAGCAAGACACCCGTACCGAAACGCCTCCACCCCGTTTCCGAACAGGGTCACGATTTTGCCTTAACGTTTCGAAACTTGTTTCGAAACAGGCATGGACAGTAGCAAAAACGTTCTGATACTTGTTTCGAAACAGGGGCTCACAGTAGCCAAACCGTACCGAAACGAGTTTTGATACGGGGGGCCTGGAACCACACCCGTTTCGAAACAGCTCCAACCGTTTCGAAACACTTGTTGTCTGCAATTTTCTAAAATCTGATTTAGGCAACTCCAAAAGATCCCAAATGCCCTCAACAACTCCAAGAAACATACTTCACAAACAATTACACTCTAGAGGCATGCTCCCTATTGCAAACATTCATAATTATCACAAGACATAAGATAAGACAACCATTCCAAGGATCATTCAAGGCATGCTTACCAACTTAAAATCCCATAAGGCACATGTCTCCACACATAGAGTTTACATGCCAACCAAAAAGCAACTTAAAACATCCAAAGACATAACATCTCAAACGAACATTCAACAAGGCTTAACATGGTTCACAAATCCAAGCAAGGCATAAACATGGCCAACATCTATGAGTCATACAACGCTCATACAAAACACATAATAGCCCCATTGCTTAACTACTACTTTATTTACTAAGCCATACTTGAGCAACTACAACTCGGAAAGCCCCTTCGCCTTGCTCCTTGCTAACACCACGCTAATGATCTGCATTGTTGAAAATGAGAGTGTAAGCTAGAAGCTTAGTGAGGATGCTCTAAAATAAAAAACAACAACAATGCAGGGTTCAAGCATGCAATCCTTAACACCACACACAACATACATGGGCATCATCATAGCAACCTAGCTAGTGTTTCAAGAGTCATAAATGTGGCATCTTACATCATATTAAGCTCAACGACATAAATCAAACATCACAACATCATAATCATAAGAGTAAGTACATTGGCCACTATTAGTTTACTCGGATGTGCGGATTTACTCTCGACAACAACATTACCTCGGTGGGATTACACTCATCACCGGACCTTACATGGGTGGGATTCCACTCATCACCACATGCCCTACGGATGGGATTCCACTCATCATCACGTATAATATAAATAAATTTCCGGTGGAATGTTACATCACCGTACTCCTCCTTGATGACTCAACGCCATCAAGGCCACGCGCGAATTTGACTCAACGTGGCACACTAATCCTAATGATTGATCATTTACACCCAGTAAGTTAACTAGTGCTAATTTCTTTAAATCACATCACGTTAATCATCATTCATATCATTCAACCATCATCATACACAACAATGTATACACATACAAAGCCAATTCATACTTTGCAAGATCAAGATAGGTATAGAAAATCAAAGCTCATTAACAAACAAGAAGTCAAACTACCAATTTAACTTCTACCTTGGAATGGTCTACCAAACTCATTCCAATACCTCCACTACACATACTTGAACCAACTTTAAAACAAATTTAAAGTTTTACTCACCACCCTTCCTTAGCAAATCAAGCAAGCAAGTCAAGCCTCCTCAATTCCCGGATTCGGTCCCGATCCTTCCCCGATGTTTCCTCTTGTTTCTAACCAATCAAAATACAATCATTACTCACCAATTCAATGCTAAATTCAGTCACAAACTCCAACCCATAAACACAAGCCAAACGTCACCAATTTCAAACTCAACTAATCACAAAACTCCTATTTTCGAGCTCCCCAAATACCCAGCTGAAAACTATGATTTCCCATACCCAAATGACATCTAAAAGGTCCCAAAACACTTCCATAATAACCCTATACCATCAACCCTTCAACCCAACACAAAAACACCTCAAAAACTCAAGTTTGGACCCTTTAAAATTGCCCCAAAGACCCACTTCGGGTTTTCACCCAAATCCAACCATTTCAAGATATTAAGTGTATTTAGATGAGATTAAACCAAAACCCAACTCAACAATTCAAAAACAATTGAAAAACCCCTTAAAAATCTAAACTTTCATCAAACTTGAAGAAATGCAAATGATGGTAGTTTTGAAATCTAAGACCATGTAAATGAAGAGGATGGTGAGGAGAGTTCAAATATGAAATTACCTTAAAAAATGCCCTTGAATTGATGGAGAAATCAAATGAAATAGTAAATATGGGTTTAGAGAGGGTTTGGGGTGTATTTCACGTGAAATTGGAAAAAGGGGGAGGATGAAACCTTTTTTTGTTTTTTTTGTTTCAAAAAGATGGTCTTCCACTTTTCACTTTAATTACAAAAATGCCACCTTGTAAATATTAAATCTCATTTAGCTCATTTAATTAAGGCCTAATTAAATTAAACCAATTTTGATGACTCGAACCACACACACTTCTAACTCCTAACCCCAAAACACAGGTGTTACAACTCTCTCCCACTTAAGGAATTTCGTCCCCGAAATTACCTGACTGAAAGAGATACGGAAACTACCTTTCCATATCCTCATTCCTCTCCCAAGTGGTCTCGTCCACCCCTCGACGTTGCCAACGCACTTTCACTAACTCAATCGATCTACCCCGCAACACTTTACTGTCAGAGGCTAGGATCTCAACTGGTTCTTCCTCATAAGTCAAATCCGGATTCAACTCAATCTCTTCTACAGGCATAACATGAGATGGATCTGACCTATACTTACGGAGCATCGAAACATGAAATACATCGTGTATCTTCTCTAGCTCGGATGGAAAACGCAACTGATAAGAAACTGGACCAACCCTCTTCACCATCTCATACGGTCCTATGTACCTCGGACTCAACTTCCCTTTTCGGCCAAATCTCATTACTTTCTTCCACGGAGACACTTTCAAGAATACCTTCTCACCCACTGAGAACTCAACTTCCGTCCTCTTCAAGTCGGCATAGGACTTCTGCCTATCCGAAGTAGCCTTCAATCGATCGCAAATCAATTTCACCTTGTCAGTTGTCCCCTTGAGCAAATCCAGCATAGGTAACAACTTCTGTCCCACTTCGGCCCAACAAACTGGAGTTCTACACTTCCTACCATACAAGGCCTCATACGGAGCCATCTGAATGCTCGACTAAAAACTATTATTGTAAGCAAACTCAACTAAGGGCAAGTGCTTCTCCCACGTACCCTGAAAATCAATGATGCAACAACGCAACATATCCTCCAAAATCTGTATAACTCTCTATGACTGACCATTAGATTGAGGATGATAAGATGTGCTGAAATTCAAACGGGTACCCAAAGCTGTATGTAGACACTCCCAAAATCGAGCTGTAAACCTTGGATCTCTATCAGACACAATAGACTTCTGCACACCATGCAGTCTAACAATCTCACCAATGTACAGATCGGGCAACCTATCTAAAGTATAGGTCGTATTGATTGCCAAGAAGTGAGCACACTTCGTGAAACGATCTACTATAACCCAAACTGAGTTCTTCTTCGTAGGAGTCAAAGGCAAGCCCGAAACAAAATCTATGGTAATATTCTCCCATTTTCATTCTGGAATTCTCAACGGTTGCAACAAACCTGAGGGAACCTGATGTTTCGCCTTCACTCTCTGACACACCATGCACTTACTCACGTAGTCGGCTACATCTCTCTTCAAACCAACCCAAAAGTACTCATTCTTTAAATCGCGGTACATCTTCGTACTTCCAGGATGCATAGCAAACGGACTATTGTGCGCTTCAGTCAAGATCGTACGTCTCAAGTCACTGTCTTCTGGCACAACTATCCTATTCTTGAAACACAAGACCCCATCGGTACTGAAACTGTAGTCTGAAGGTCTACCCTCGACCACATCTTGCACGTGAGGTGCCAAAGATCTATCTATGAGCTGTTTCTCCCTAATCAACTGACCTAGAGTAGGTCTAACCTGAAGCTCGGCTACCAAGCCACCATCTCCGGACAAGCTCAATCTAGTAAACATGGCTCTCAAGTCTACGACTACCTTTCTACTCAAAGCATCGGCCACTACATTGGCCTTACCCGGATGGTACTCAACCGTGAGATCATAGTCCTTTAGCAACTCTAACCACCTACGCTGTCTGAGATTCAAATCTCGCTGTCATGATGTACTTCAAACTCTTGTGATCCGTGTACACTGTGCAATTCTCACCGTACAAATAATGTCTCCAAATCTTCAGAGCAAACACAACTGCAGCTAACTCTATGTCATGGGTCGGATAGTTGCGCTCGTGAGTCTTCAACTGTCTTGAGGCATAAGCCACTACTCTCTTGTCTTGCATAAGAACACAACCTAGACCTACATAGGAAGCATCACTGTAAACTACATAGTCTTTCCCAGACTCTGGCTGAATCAAGATCGTTGCTTGGGTCAAAACTTCTTTCAACTTCTCAAAGGCTCTCTGTCTTGCATCTGTCCCCTCAAACTGAACACTCTTCTGAAGTAACCGTGTCAAAGGAGCGACTAACTTTGAGAAACCTTCCACAAATCTTCTATAATATCCAGCTAAGCCTAGAAAGCTACGAACTTCTGTCACTGACTTCGGTTGCTTCCACTCAACAATAGCCTCTATCTTCTTCGGATCAACTCTAATCCCATCGGCAGACACTACATACCCTAGGAAGACTACCTCTCAGATCCAGAACTCACACTTGCTCAACTTCGCATACAACTGATTATCTAGCAAAGTCTTCAAAACTAACCTCAAGTGCCGATCGTGGTCTTCCTCGGTACGCGAATACACTAAAATGTCATCTATGAAGACAACCACAAACTGATCTAGGTACTGATGGAAGATCTTATTCATCATATCCATGAAAGCAGCCGGTGCGTTAGTCAACTCAAAAGGCATGACTAAAAATTCATAGTGACCATATCTAGTTCTAAAGGACGTCTTCGGTACATCAACCTCTCTTACCTTTAGCTGATAGTAATTTGATCTCAAGTCAATCTTCGAGAAGACTAATGCCCCTCTCAACTGGTCAAACAAATCATCAATTCTCGGCAACAGATACTTGTTCTTCACTGTTAACTGATTCAACTGTCTGTAATCTATACACATTCTCATGCTTCCATCTCTTCTTTACAAACAAAATTGGAGCGTCCCAAGGCGAAGAACTAGGTCGAATGAAGCCTCTATCTGTCAACTCTTGCAACTGAGTCTTCAACTCTTTCAGTTCTTTCGGTGACATATGATACGGAGCAATCAAAACAGGAGCTGAATCTGAATAAGTCTCTATAGTGAACTCTACCTCTCTATTAGGCGGTAAACCCGGCAACTCTTCCGGAAACACACTAGGAAAGTCGCACACTGTCCGGATGTCTTGAGGTCTAACCTTGCTCATGTTCGGATTCATCACATAGGCCAAATATGCTTCGCAACCCATCTCAACTAGCCTCTTAGCCTCTAGAACTGAAACCACATTGGATAAGAACTTCACATTCTCACCCACCACCATTATCTCATAGTCATCTGTGAGTCTCAAAGAAATCCTCTTAGTTTCAAAATCTATCCTAGCTCTATGCTCAGTGAGCCAGTCCATACCCAGAATTACATCAAAGCCATAAAATGGTAGTTCCATCATATCCACTGGAAACACATGTCCCTAAACCATCAACGAACACCTTCTGTACATCTTTCTAACCACTACCGTGTCCCCGAAGGAACTAGTAACGCTAACTCCTACCTCTAATATTTCACAAGGCAATTTCAACAATTGTGCATGCTCACTCAATATATAAGAATGTGTATACCCGGAGTCAATCAAAGAAAGCAAACCCAAAGACTGTATCGAGAAGTTACCTGCGATCACATCTGTGTCATGCTGATCCCCACGCTGAGCGTAAACTTTGGCCCGACCTCCGCCCTCTGGCTGGACTGCAACTACATGTGCTATGTTCCTCTGGCCATCATTCCTCGGCTGGAAGTTACCTCTACCGCGCCCGCGGCCTCTCTGAAAATCATTAGCTCTAGCAGGAGCCTGAACTGGTGCCTGCCCCACCTGATGTGGACAGTCACGCCTAATATGATCCCTAGCTCCACAAGTCCAACACGAGTGAAAATTCCCCCAACACTCACCGGTGTGGTTCCTCCCGCAAGTAGCACATGTGGGCAACTTCCCACCAGCCCTCTGGCCCTGTTGGCCCCTACCGTGGTTACCTCCACCACGTCTATGGTCATAGTGATGCCGGTTGTCCCGATGCCTCTTGGCATCACCCCTATCAAAGTCACTTGATCTCTTACTAGAACTAGAACCACCAGATCGTTTGGTCAAGCCCAAACTGTGCTCCATGTCCTTGGCCCTAGCGACCAAGACATCAAAATCTGTGTAGTCTGAAGCTAGAGTGTACCTCTTAATTTCTTCACTCAACCCATAACGGAAACGGTTACAACGTTCCACTTCAGTAGGGACAAGCTCAGATGCATACTAACTCAGCATGACAAATCGAATCTCGTAGTCTGTCACAGTCATACTCCCCTGAAGCAAAGCCATAAATTCCCTCTTCTTCTCATCGAGATATCGAGGACCCAGATACTTCTTACGGAATGCTAACTCAAAGAACTCCCAAGTGATCTCAGACTCTTCCATGCCCGTAGTGATGGTGACCCACCAAGTGTAGGCATCACCCTGAAGCAAGGACTCAACACACCCTAACTTGCGTTCCTCGGTACATCCCATCTGAGACAGAATGCGGACAGTCTTCTCTAGCCACATCTCAGACCTCTCCGGTGTCGACCCTCTGAACTCTTCACCTCCCAAACTGTAGAGTCTCTCCAAAGGCAAACCAGTACCCTCTCCCTGGGGTTGTGCTGCTGCCTGACCCCCAGCCACTGCAGCCTGGAAAGCCCCGACTATCGCCTGAACTAAGGGAGCTAAATCAATTCCGGCCGGTCCTTGGCCTACTTGAGGTCCAACACCCTCGGCTCCCGCCTCACCTCCCTCTTGATGTGGAGGAGGTGGAGGAGGTTGAGGAGCCTGTGCCCTACCGTTCTACTCAATCCCCGAAGCTTGTGCCTGTGGTTCCAGCTGAACCATCCTAGGCCTCCCACGTGGTCTCATGATACAGCTAGCAAGATAATAACTACAACAACAAACAGATAATGATTGAGTTAGCAAAGGCAAGGGTCCAACTGTGCTCAAGTACTTTCCTTTACAAAACCTTTAAAAATTAAGTAATAGTAGCAATGGGCACTAGACATTACACCAAACGCAACGATTATGCTCCCAAACACCATATGAACAATCAAACAACAAGAATACATGGCATAGCATACACCGAGACATAACACTTGCTTAACACATCAAACTTACCTCACTTACCTGCTCGAGGTCTCGGAAACCTTAGGCTCTGATACCAACAAATGTAACCCCCTCGTCCCGGTCTGGCCAGATGACCGGTCCGAGTAGGCTACACGGGGAAAATCGAAGCGAAACCCGTTAAGGTTCCCCCTCGGTTAGCAACCCTAATTTTTTTTTCATTTAAAATTACATCTTAACTAAAGGCATAATTGTTTCTTAAGTGATCACTACAGCGGAAACAAGACTCCCGAGAAGCCCTACAGCAAAACCGGGCCTAACCCAAACATTGAGACCCTTTAGAGATGCCCAAAAGCCCACTTTCAGGCCTGTGTTTCGAAACAGGTGTTACCCGTTTCGAAACACGGGCTCCAGGTAAAAAGTAAGACACCCGTACCGAAAAGCCTCCACCCCGTTTCGGAACAGGGTCACGATTTTGCCTTGATGTTTTGAAACTTGTTTCGAAACAGGCATGGACAGTAGCAAAAACGTTCCGATACTTGCTTCGAAACATGGGCTCACAGTAGCCAAATCGTACCGAAACGAGTTTCGATATGGGGGCCTGGAACCACACCCGTTTCGAAACAGCTCCAACCGTTTCGAAACACTTGGTGTCTGCAATTTTCTAAAATCTGATTTAGGCAACTCCTAAAGATCCCAAATGCCCTCAACAACTCCAAGAAACATACTTCACAAACAATTACACTCTAGAGGCATGCTCCCTATTGCAAACATTCATAATTATCACAAGACATAAGATAAGACAACCATTCCAAGGATCATTCAAGGCATGCTTACCAACTTAAAAGCCCATAAGGCACATGTCTCTACACATAGAGTTTACATGCCAACCAAAAGCAACTTAAAACATCCAAAGACATAGCATCTCAAACGAACATTCAACAAGGCTTAACATGGTTCACAAATCCAAGCAAGGCATAAACATGGCCAACATCTATGAGTCATACAACGCTCATACAAAACACATAATAGCCTCATTGCTTAACTACTACTTTATTTACTAAGCCATACTTGAGCAACTACAACTTGGAAAGCCCCTTCGCCTTGCTCCTTGCTAACACCACGCTAATGATCTGCATTGTTGAAAATGAGAGCGTAAGCTAGAAGCTTAGTGAGGATGCTCTAAAATAAAAAACAACAACAATGCAGGCTTCAAGCATGCAATCCTTAACACCACACACAACATACATGGGCATCATCATAGCAACCTAGCTAGTGTTTCAAGAGTCATAAATGTGGCATCTTACATCATATTAAGCTCAACGACATAAATCAAACATCACAACATCATAATCATAAGAGTAAGTAAATCGGCCACTATTAGTTTACTCGGATGTGCGGATTTACTCTCGACAACAACATTACCTCGGTGGGATTACACTCATCATCGGACCTTGCATGGGTGGGATTCCACTCATCACCACATGCCCTACGGATGGGATTCCACTCAACATCACGTATAATATAAATAAATTTCCGGTGGAATGTTACATCACCGTACTCCTCCTTGATGACTCAACGCCATCAAGGCCACGCGCGAATTTGACTCAACGTGTGCACACTAATCCTAATGATCGATCATTTACACCCGGTAAGTTAACTAGTGCCAATTTCTTTAAATCACATCACATTAATCATCATTCATATCATTCAACCATCATCATACACAACAATGTATACACATACAAAGTCAATTCATACTTTGCAAGATCAAGATAGGTATAGGAAATCAAAGCTCATTAACAAACAAGAAGTCAAACTACCAATTTAACTTCTACCTTGGAATGGTCTACCAAACTCATTCCAATACCTCCACTATACACACTTGAACCAACTTTAAAAAAATTTAAATTTTTACTCACCACCCTTCCTTAGCAAATCAAGCAAGCAAGTCAAGCCTCCTCAATTCCCGGATTCGGTCCCGATCCTTCCCCGATGTTTCCTCTTGCTTCTAACCAATCAAAATACAATCATTACTCACCAATTCAATGCTAAATTCAGTCACAAACTCCAACCCATAAACAAAAGCCAAACTTCACCAATTTCAAACTCAACTAATCACAAAACTCTCATTTTCGAGCTCCCCAAATACCCAGCTGAAAACTATGATTTCCCATAACCAAATGACATCTAAAAGGTCCCAAAACACTTCCTTAATAACCGTATACCATCAGCCCTTCAACCCAACACAAAAACACCTCAAAAACTCAAGTTTGGACCCTTTAAAAATTGCCTCAAAGACCCACTTCGGGTTTTCATCCAAATCCAACCATTTCAATATATTAAGTGTATTTAGATGAGATTAAACCAAAACCCAACTCAACAATTCAAAAACAATTGAAAAACCCCTTAAAAATCTAAACTTTCATCAAACTTGAAGAAATGCAAATGATGGTAGTTTTGAAATCTAAGACCATGTAAATGAAGAGGACGATGAGGAGAGTTCAAATATAAAATTACCTCCAAAAATACCCTTGAATTGATGAAGAAATCAAATGGAATAGTAAATATGGGTTTAGAGAGGGTTTGAGGTGTATTTCACGTGAAATTAGAAAAAAGGGAGGATGAAGCCTTTTTTTGTTCTTTTTGATTCAAAAAGATGGTCTTCCACTTTTCACTTTAATTACAAAAATGCTACCATGTAAATATTAAATCTCATTTAGCTCATTTAATTAAGGCCTAATTAAATTAAACAAATTTTGATGACTCGAACCACACACACTTCTAACTCCTAACCCCAAAACACGGGTGTTAAAAACCTTGTAAATAACTGATATTACCTGACCTGTTATCAATCTGACCTGTTATAAACCTGATCTGTAATTGACTCAACCTATAAATGACCCGACTTGTTATTGAACTGATCTAATATTTACCTGACTTGGTATTTATCTGACTTGTAATAACTAATAAGTTACAATTGATGAATTTGTGAGATTATAAATTTATTATATTATAGCGTGACAAAATGCATCTTCACAATTTAAGGTACATGATTTATGGTTTAATATTAACACTTTATGGTTTAATAAATTATAGTATATAAAAATATTTAAATTTTTTATTAAATATCTAAATTTTGTCAACATAATTCCTTAAGCTTTATGATTTATGGTTTAAAATTAACATTTTATGGTTTAGTTTAGTGTTGTTGGTTTATGAGTTTAATTCCGATTCTTTAAGATTTATGGTTTAGTTTAGTTTAGGGTTATTGGTGTATGTGGTTAATTTGGATTCTTTAAAGTTTAGGGTTTAGTATCAATGGTTTATGATTTAGCTTATGGTTATTGGTTTATGAGATTAATTTTGATTCCTTAAGGTTTATGGTTTTGGGTTTAGTATTAATGACTTATGGTTTAGTACAGGGTTATTGACTTACGAGATTAATTTTGATTTAACTTGCTAATTTATGCATTTGAATTTGACTAAATATTTAAACCAAAGCTTCATGTGTACAATTGAACTAAAGTAAGGTTTCAACTTTCATGTGTACAATTACATATTTACATTCAAATCAAAATTTGCGTATAATTATATTAAATCAAAATTTATATGGTATAATAATAAAATTCGAATTGAATTAACTTATTAAACTTAGGATCTAACTGAGCTAAATTAAAACTTAGAAGCATAAATCACGTACATAATTAAAAAAATTCTAAAACTAAATGTGGAATTTCAATTAAATTAATTTAAGTTGGGACTCAGTTGAATTAGATTAAAACTTAAAAGTGAAAATTTGAGACTTAAATAAAAAAATCTAAAGTTGAAAGGGCTAAAAAAATAATTTATCATAACCTAAAAGCCCACGCGGTGGGAAACTTTTCCTCTCACGGTTTCACTCTAATTAAAATCATGAAAAAAATTATTGGTAGGGGAAATGACAAAAATTTGGAGGAATTAAGCCCGTAATTTTTAGGTTCTTTCTCCCCCAAAATTCAAATAGAATTTTTTTTTTAAATTTGATTCAATAATTAATTGGCCATTTGGCATTTGCCTCCTAATTTTTTTGTTTAGTGATTAATTAACTTTTAGGTCCTCACTTGTTTAAAATTTTCATTTTAGTCCTAACATTCACTTTTAAATTTTAGTTTAATTCAATTTAGTCATAATTATATATATTTTTAAAATTGTAAAATATTTCAGCATCCTAAGGGATGTTTTGGTTCATATTAATACCTAATATTTTATTTTTATATGAAATTTACCCACAATTACCATATCGAAGTCTATTTGTTCACGGTAAAACCCAACTTGAACTTCAACCGAAATTGGTATTCCCCGACCTGAATTTTATCCATCAACAACGTGACTCGACCTGAAGTCCATCTGAACCTGAATTAACCCGTTAATTAACTGAACTGAAACTTACCCGACCTGAAATTAACCTGACCCGAACCCGAACTCAATCTGATTTAAAATGAACCTGATAATGAACTGAATCTGAGTCGACCCGAACCCGACCTGAAATTAACCTGACCCGAACCCGAACTCAATCTGATTTAAAATGAACCTGATAATGAATTGAATATGAGTCGACCCGAACCCGACCTGATCCTAGTTAAACCATTAAATTAATCTGACATAACATGTATCTAATTTGATCTGACCTGACCTAAAACCTGAACGATTACCTGATTTCACATCTCTACGAGATAATACACTTTAAACTTTGAAATGCTTCTTGTTTTTTTTTTATATATAAATGTAATGTCTTGTTTGTTGGTATTGCGCATATGGGATATCTGAGTGCTTTACATTGCTTAAAAGATTAAACTTGAGAGTTTTAGTGTTGAAGTTGTTAAAATGATTACACAATCTCTTACAACTTACGTAAGCTTTAGTAATTAACTAGGAGCTCAGAACTATCGTATAGGGATGTGTTAGACTTGATTTTGTGGCTGAAAATGTTGTTTCTGGCTCTGATATCGGTACTCATTTATACAATGCCGATATTATATGAAAACAGACAAAAATTGGGTAAATTTGTGGGTGAGTATACCGTCTTTGTGGGTATTAATATTGTTCATCCAATATCCACACTCAAAGTGTCATTTCAATATTGCTTAGACTTATAAAAACATCAAAAAATTATTTTGGTATCGATACTCGAGGTGAGTACCGATATTTATAGGTTTAGTACCGATACTGATTTAAATTTTGGGGCACCAAACACTAGTTTAGTATTGATACTGGTAAGTGAAATGATACTCATAAATGAATACTGATACACAATATAATTTAGGGTAAAGTACACAGACGGTCACTGAACTTTGATAAAAAAAACAAAATGGTAACCAAACTTTCAAAAATCACAAAATGACAATTAAACTTTATATTTTAAAACAAAACGGTAACTGGGGCGTTAAACCACGTTAACTCTTAACGGAAAACTCACTTACTTGCCTCATCACCTTACCCATCTCCACATCACCCTCTCTCATTTGCCACATAGGATTAATACAATAACAAAAAATAATTTTTACTTTGACTTTGACTTTGACTTATCATCTTCTTCTTAAACAAAAACTCTTTCACTGCTAATCTCTTAACTGTTACCGATCAACCCCATTTTTGCCTAGAAGCTGTTGTTTTTACTTGTTCTAAGTTTGACTGTCTTTCCTTTGGTTTTTTTAATCTCGAGACTTTGTTAAAATCTAAAAACATCCATTTCTTCAGTTATCATGGAACCATTTTGTAACCCCCTCGTCCCGGTCTGGCCGGATGACCGGTCCGAGAGAGCCACACGGGGAAAACCGAAGCGAAACCCGTTAAGGTCCCCCCTCGGTTAGCAACCCTATTTTTTTTTTTTTTATTCTTGTCTAGATGCCTTATTAAGTCCTAAGAGAACATGACAGCGGAAACACAAACACCGTAGCATCGACCGACCAAAACAGCACCTTAAAAACAAGCCATTTAACCTTTTCAGGCAGGTCGTATCGATACGGCTTCAGAGGGTATCGATACGCCTGACCAAGGTCAACACCCTACAGTCAACATAAGAAGACCGTATCGATACAGCCCTTAAGCGTATCGATACGCCCTTCTCGGTCAACACCACTTGGTCAACTAGGTTGGACCGTATCGATACGCTTGGACACCGTATCGATACGCCATGCACTCTACCATTCCTCAGAATTTCAGAGAGTTAAGAGGGTATCGATACACCCTTGTGTATCGATACGCCCAGCCTAACCTGAATTTCAGAGACTTGGGACCGTATCGATACACCCCTCGTATCGATACGCCCAGCCAAAAACGGTTTCCTTTGAGCAAGGCCGTATCGATACAGCCCTTAGCGTATCGATACGCCCTGCACTGCAAGTCCACAATTTTTAGCTAAACGACCTCAAACACGACTCTAGATGCAATTCTCGACTCACCTAAGCATATACAAGCATGTAAGCACACATATTTAAGCCAGAGGAATCACTCAAACATGGATTAAAGCATTCATACATGGCATTCTAACAAAAGAGCAATTTATGCATATATGGTCATACAAGCACTTAAGATTTCATGCCTTAGCAACCAAACATATAGGCATACAAGTCATGCATCATAAGCAAGCTTTACAATTCAACAAGGCATCCAAGAGCCACACCACTTCAACATACAACAAGGCATTTAAATCAATAACACATATCGACATTCATCAAAACTCAAATCATCAATACCTATCCCATTGCTTAACTATTACATTCTATTACTCAAAACTCATACATTGAGCTCACCAAAAGCAACACTTGGAGACCTTTCCTTGCCTTTGCCACCCACAAGCTATTTATCTGCATTGTCGAACAAAAGAGAGCGTAAGCATAAAAGCTTAGTGAGGGTAAGCTCTTTAAAAACAACCTCAACAATGCAGGGTCCAAACACGAGATACAACTGAGATAAAATGCATGTTCATACCTCCGGTCCACACGAGCCATGATCATAAATGATGCATGAACATATAATCAATGTCATGTCATGCTCAACATGTTTAAAACCACAATACATGAAGTCATATATATTAAACCATGTTAGCAACACATCACAAATCTCATTAGCTCACAATTAACCATATAATGGCAACATAACTACAATCTGTATTGGCACCTAGCTATGACTCGAATACACGGATAACCGTTGGACTCACATCCAACAACACAACCATTACCTGGTGGTGGGATTCCACTCATCACCGTTCTCGCGGAGGGGATTCCACTCATCCTCACGCCTCATCTCACGCGGAGGGGATTCCACTCATCCTCACGCCTCATCTCACGCGGAGGGGATTCCACTCATCCTCACGCCCGTCGATGGGATTCCACTCATCACCGACTAATGTAAATACAATTTCCGGGCGTACCCGTACTCCTCCTTGGTGACTCAACGCCACCAAGGCCACGCGCGACTTTTGACTCATGTGTACACACTAACATCCTAATGATCGATCATTTGTACCCAAGTATACTAGTGCCAATACTAATACATTCCACAATATCATTTATTATCAACTTCCGTGCTTAGCACGTACTCACCATGATCCTCGGATCAAGCAATCACCTCCTAACATCATTACACATGTCAACACTACATGCATCTCAATAACACAAATATCACCTCATATGTCATATGTATATTTCCATCACATTTATCATCAACATGCATGTAACAATACATCCATCATGCCTCAACATACATGTATACAACATATATAACCAACACCATCACAATTTAACACGAGGCATATACGACCATTAAAGAGTGCAACCAAAGTCTCTAATTAAAGCTTGGGATTAGGCTACCACTCTAATCCCAACTCTAGGTGGGTCTACTAATCCCAACCTAGTTCACATGCTTGAACCAACACTTGAAAACCATTTAGAAATATTTAACCACTCACCTCACTTCCGTAAGCAAATCAAGCAAAGCCGACTCAAGCCTTCATGACTTCCGAAATCGATCCCGAGACTTTACCAATGCAAATCCTTGCTCCTAATCATCTCAACACAAGTAAATTAACCTTATATCAGTCCACAACACAACGTAGCAAACCCGGAATGAAATTCAAACATCAACCACTTGTTTTTCAAACCAAGAACAACCCCTAAAAAGCCATTCCCGAGCAGCCCTTTAGCACAGTCCAAAACCGATGATTCCAGCACATTTAACACTTCCAAATGCTTCCAAAACGACCCCCAACCAATACCCTAACATCAACCCTCAATTTCCAACACAAACCACACCCAAAACTCAACTAAAAACCCTCCTAAAAACCCTCCAAAACACAAATTCGGAAATTTTATAAAACACCTCAAAAATTATATATGTTGGTCCATTTGGTTCATAAACATCATGTCTAACAATATCAAGTCAAAATCTTAAGTTAAACACCATAAAACTACCATTTTTATTCAAATCTCCCAAAAATACAATTTCTAAAACATGGATGAAAATGAAAACTACTTGTACTTTTGAAGAGAGGAAGTTGAGAGCAAGTCAAAAACGTAATTACCTTTCAAAACTGAGCCAAAACGAGGGAGGAAGGAGATGAAATAGTATTTGAAGAGGGAGAGGTGTTCTTGTCGTTGGAATAAAATGGAAGGGAGAGGAAGAAGATGATGAATCATCCTTTATTTATAATTGTTTAAATTTAATGTTCAAAGACCAAAATGCCCTTAAAGAAAAAGGGAAACCACAATAGGTGCCATCCATGGCTTTTGGGCTCAATTTAAAATTGGTCCAAATCTTAAAACCCGAGGCCCAAACCATTACTTTATTAATTAAAATACTAGAACCGAAACCCGAGACAATACTAAAATATTATTTTCACCCGACCCCTAAACCCGGGTGTTACAACTCTCCCCCACTTAAGGAAATTTCGTCCTCGAAATTCATCGAACAGGAAGAGCCATGGAAACTGCTTTTTCCACACTTACCTTCTCACCATAACATACTAACCAACTCGGTAGTCTTCCCACACAACATTAGCTATCTGATGCTACGACCTCAACTGGTTCTTCATAACTGGTCAATTTAAATTCAACTCAATCTCTTCTACAAACATAGTACGGGACAGATCTGACTCACATTTCTGAATCATAGATACATAAAACACATTACATACTTCCTTCTAACTATGGTGGTAACTGCAACAAACAAACAACCGAAATAGCCCGACTCACAAAATCATACAATACTGCTTGAACACTTGACTCATAACTTTCTCTAACTGATCCTCTGTCTTCATCAATTAACCAAACACTATGCAGACGTCTTCAAAAATTTAGTTGAAATCTTGAACCTCTATGGTCCACTATCGAAAGTAAGACACTGCACAACTCACACTCTTGCTAAGACACGACTCCGTCCTCTTACTCACGGTACCAGTAGCTTGAACATGTATAAAGGACCACATTATCCATCAACTCAATCCAGGAGTACTCATCTTCAACCTACAATATGTCTTCACACTATTCTGATGCAATACACAAGAACTGCCATGTGCTTCGGCCAAAACAGTACGTCTCAAAACACTATGTTAGTCGGCACCACTATTCTATCTCTGAACTGCAAAGCTCTATCATCTCTGAAACTGTATTCTAGAGATCTCCTTTCACTAATTCTTGCACGTGAGGTGCCAAGAACCTGTCTTACAACTGTTTCTCTCTAAGCATCTAACTCAAAGTAGGTTTAACCCGAACTCGACCACAGAACCACTATCATTGCCAAACTGAATCCGGCAAACACAGCTCGCAACTCGGCTACTAATCTAACAACAAATATAACTCAAAGCATCGGTCACTGCGTTAACTCTCTTCGGGTGACACTCAAGCTTGAGATTACAGTCTTCAAGCAATTCTAACAACTCATACTGTTCAAGTTCAACCCTTCCTAAAACATCCAATATTTCAAGGTCGAAGCTCTCTTCAAAGATCTTTCGGTTTCTCAAGGTCTCATTGTCTTGCATCTGACCAACTGAACATTCTTCTGTAGCAACTTGTTCAAGGGAGCAGCTATCTTCGAAAGACTATTCACAATTCTCTGAGAGTAAAAATGCTAGACCTAGGAACTATAGATATATGTCACAGTTTTCAGTTTCTTCCGACTCACATCTTCTTCTGCCTACTTGGGATTTACTCTGATACACTCGACTGACCTACACGTCCTAGGAGAACATCCTCATTAACTCAGAGTTCACGTTTGCTCAACTTGGCATACAACTGATTTTCTAATAGGATCTACAACACTAATTCGAAAGCCTGTCATGGTCTTCTTCGGTACTTGAATATACTCATGAGTCAACTATGAGAACTACTACAAACTGATCAAGGAACTCGGGAATTATTCTGTTCAACCTCTATGAAGGTAACTAATACACTAGTCAAACAAAACGGCATAACTCAGAGCTCAAGGTGATCACATATCGCCCATAAAGCTGTCTTCGGTACTTCAAATTTTCTCACTTTCAACTGGTAGTAAACGGATCTCCAATTAATCTTCAAAAAGACTGAAGCACACACTAACTGATCAACAATTCACTGACACTCGAAAACTGATGCTAATCATTCACTGTCACTTGTTTCGACTGTCTGAAATCTAATCACGTTCTTGTATTGTCTTCTCTCTTCTTCACAAATTGTACTGTTATACTCTAAGATGACGTACTAGGCCTAATGAACTTACGGTCTAACAAACTCATAATTGATTCTTCAACACTCTCAATTCTTTCAGGAACTATAAGACACAGAAAAATCGAAGCAGAAGCTAACTCAGAGACGGTATCAATAATAAGCTCTTCTTTTCTGTCAAGAGACAAACTGGGTAATTCTTATAAACACTTCTAGATAAACACAAACTATTCTAGCATTCTGTGGTCTAATCTTCATTCAGACTCAAATTCATTACACTTGCTAAGCAAGAGTGCCAACTAAACTCAATCAATCTTCGACCTCCACAGCTGGATCAACATTCGACAAGATGTTCACCTCCTCACTTACTACTACAGTCACACAGAAATCTGCAACTTCAAGGCAATTATCTCTCTCTCTCAAGGTATACACTAACTCTGTGCTCTACAAGCCAAACCATGTTAAAAAGGTACATCGAAACCGTATGAAGACAATTACTTCACATCTACTAAAAACTAGTAACTCTGAACCACCAACAACATCTTCTGTACATCTTTCTGATCACTACTATCTCTCAAAGGCTAGTCACAGATGTCCATACATTTAAGGTCTCAACTAGGATATCTAATTTCTTACATGCTCACACAAAAGAAGGTATCCTCAGAAATTGCAACTTAACATGTACTCAACTGATAGTCTTTAGTCCTCTTGTTTTCAGACTGGTTCTTCAACAGAATCTGACTCTTCTAAACTGTTCTTAGAGCATCTCGTAACTTCAAGACTCAATTCTGATCACACACAAACAGTCATACTGGACTTGTTCTACCCCTACCAAACAATCTGGAGTCAAAGCTCAAGACTCCCCTCTCGGCTCAACTATATCGGAAGTGACTTCATCTCTTCCGCTTGCTGGAAAACAATTCAACGTACACCGACCCAATCACACAAACTAGCTCCCACTCACGACCACTGACCGGCTGTCTTGCATTAAAATCGTAGGTCGAACCCCAACGGTCACCAACTAACACTTCACCAGGCATGTTCCACTTGCATACTTGCTAACAATGTACAGAGATACGGATTCAGAATCAACTGGAGGAAACAACTTGATACTGTACCAAGGGCTCATTCGATAAAACAATCAAATTACTCTGACCCCCACTCATAGGCCTTCACTTCTTCTTACCAACTGATGCCAGAGTTGATCACACCGTCCCTCATCCACAAGAATCAACCCATATACACATCGTCTCAAACGGACAAATTGTACCTCAATTCCGGTACGACCACACCTCTCTAACTAAGGCGATGGACTCCCTCAACATCGTCCACCCTTTCAGAAACTACGACTTCTACTTACCGAAAAGCAATTAAATCAACAACAATATCAACAGTAAAACATACAAGATTGGGTTAGCAAGGCAAGGCTTCCAAGTGGCTCAAGTATGTTTCCCTCACTTAAAAATCTCTTTTTCGATGTAATAGTAGCAATGGGACTCTACTAAACATGCTTCAAACAATTCAACACCCATACATGCTCAACCAAGCATATAACAAGGCTTACTTGCCAAACAAGCAACATACTTTTAAACAAACAATCAACATTCTTGTCACACAAGCAATCATACTCACAAAGCAAGCAATCATTCATTTCAACATACTCGAATAACAAGCAACATGCTTATATGATAAGCAAACACCGTGCATATCAATCATAAAACACAACTTACTTCACTCACCTGCCCAAGGTTTTGGAAACCTTAAGCTCTGATATCAACAAATGTAACCCCCTCGTCCCGGTCTGGCCGGATGACCGGTCCGAGAGAGCCACACGGGGAAAACCGAAGCGAAACCCGTTAAGGTCCCCCCTCGGTTAGCAACCCTATTTTTTTTTTATTTATTCTTGTCTAGATGCCTTATTAAGTCCTAAGAGAACATGACAGCGGAAACACAAACACCGTAGCATCGACCGACCAAAACAGCACCTTAAAAACAAGCCATTTAACCTTTTCAGGCAGGTCGTATCGATACGCCTTCAGAGGGTATCGATACGCCTGACCAAGGTCAACACCCTACAGTCAACATAAGAAGACCGTATCGATACAGCCCTTAAGCGTATCGATACGCCCTTCTCGGTCAACACCACTTGGTCAACTAGGTTGGACCGTATCGATACGCTTGGACACCGTATCGATACGCCATGCACCCTACCATTCCTCAGAATTTCAGAGAGTTAAGAGGGTATCGATACACCCGTGTGTATCGATACGCCCAGCCTAACCTGAATTTCAGAGACTTGGGACCGTATCGATACACCCCTCGTATCGATACACCCAGCCAAAAACGGTTTCCTTTGAGCAAGGCCGTATCGATACAGCCCTTAGCGTATCGATACGCCCTGCACTGCAAGTCCACAATTTTTAGCTAAACGGCCTCAAACACGACTCTAGATGCAATTCTCGACTCACCTAAGCATATACAAGCATGTAAGCACACATATTTAAGCCAGAGGAATCACTCAAACATGGATTAAAGCATTCATACATGGCATTCTAACAAAAGAGCAATTTATGCATATATGGTCATACAAGCACTTAAGATTTCATGCCTTAGCAACCAAACATATAGGCATACAAGTCATGCATCATAAGCAAGCTTTACAATTCAACAAGGCATCCAAGAGCCACACCACTTCAACATACAACAAGGCATTTAAATCAATAACACATATCGACATTCATCAAAACTCAAATCATCAATACCTATCCCATTGCTTAACTATTACATTCTATTACTTAAAACTCATACATTGAGCTCACCAAAAGCAACACTTGGAGACCTTTCCTTGCCTTTGCCACCCACAAGCTATTTATCTGCATTGTCGAACAAAAGAGAGCGTAAGCATAAAAGCTTAGTGAGGGTAAGCTCTTTAAAAACAACCTCAACAATGCAGGGTCCAAACACGAGATACAACTGAGATAAAATGCATGTTCATACCTCCGGTCCACACGAGCCATGATCATAAATGATGCATGAACATATAATCAATGTCATGTCATGCTCAACATGTTTAAAACCACAATACATGAAATCATATATATTAAACCATGTTAGCAACACATCACAAATCTCATTAGCTCACAATTAACCATATAATGGCAACATAACTACAATCTGTATTGGCACCTAGCTATGACTCGAATACACGGATAACCGTTGGACTCACATCCAACAACACAACCATTACCTGGCGGTGGGATTCCACTCATCACCGTTCTCGCGGAGGGGATTCCACTCATCCTCACGCCTCATCTCACGCGGAGGGGATTCCACTCATCCTCACGCCTCATCTCACGCGGAGGGGATTCCACTCATCCTCACGCCCGTCGATGGGATTCCACTCATCACCGACTAATGTAAATACAATTTCCGGGCGTACCCGTACTCCTCCTTGGTGACTCAACGCCACCAAGGCCACGCGCGACTTTTGACTCATGTGTACACACTAACATCCTAATGATCGATCATTTGTACCCAAGTATACTAGTGACAATACTAATACATTCCACAATATCATTTATTATCAACTTCCGTGCTTAGCACGTACTCACCATGATCCTCGGATCAAGCAATCACCTCCTAACATCATTACACATGTCAACACTACATGCATCTCAATAACACAAATATCACCTCATATGTCATATGTATATTTCCATCACATTTATCATCAACATGCATGTAACAATACATCCATCATGCCTCAACATACATGTATACAACATATATAACCAACACCATCACAATTTAACACGAGGCATATACGACCATTAAAGAGTGCAACCAAAGTCTCTAATTAAAGCTTGGGATTAGGCTACCACTCTAATCCCAACTCTAGGTGGGTCTACTAATCCCAACCTAGTTCACATGCTTGAACCAACACTTGAAAACCATTTAGAAATATTTAACCACTCACCTCACTTCCGTAAGCAAATCAAGCAAAGCCGACTCAAGCCTTCATGACTTCCGAAATCGATCCCGAGACTTTACCAATGCAAATCCTTGCTCCTAATCATCTCAACACAAGTAAATTAACCTTATATCAGTCCACAACACAACGTAGCAAACCCGGAATGAAATTCAAACATCAACCACTTGTTTTTCAAACCAAGAACAACCCCTAAAAAGCCATTCCCGAGCAGCCCTTTAGCACAGTCCAAAACCGATAATTCCAACACATTTAACACTTCCAAATGCTTCCAAAACGACCCCCAACCAATACCCTAACATCAACCCTCAATTTCCAACACAAACCACACCCAAAACTCAACTAAAAACCCTCCTAAAAACCCTCCAAAACACAAATTCGGAAATTTTATAAAACACCTCAAAAATTATATATGTTGGTCCATTTGGTTCATAAACATCATGTCTAACAATATCAAGTCAAAATCTTAAGTTAAACACCATAAAACTACCATTTTTATTCAAATCTCCCAAAAATCCAATTTCTAAAACATGGATGAAAATGAAAACTACTTGTACTTTTGAAGAGAGGAAGTTGAGAGCAAGTCAAAAACGTAATTACCTTTCAAAACCGAGCCAAAACGAGGGAGGAAGGAGATGAAATAGTATTTGAAGAGGGAGAGGTGTTCTTGTCGTTGGAATAAAATGGAAGGGAGAGGAAGAAGATGATGAATCATCCTTTATTTATAATTGTTTAAATTTAATGTTCAAAGACCAAAATGCCCTTAAAGAAAAAGGGAAACCACAATAGGTGCCATCCATGGCTTTTGGGCTCAATTTAAAATTGGTCCAAATCTTAAAACCCGAGGCCCAAACCATTACTTTATTAATTAAAATACTAGAATCGAAACCCGAGACAATACTAAAATATTATTTTCACCCGACCCCTAAACCCGGGTGTTACACATTTCATTTGCAGGTATGTAACCATTTTTTGAAGAGAAATTTCATTTTTTTTGTTTATTGATCCTCTTGCTTGTCTGGAATCTAACCATGTTTTGGCTTAGTTAGTGGTGTTTGTTTTTGTTAGTTATTTGGTATTGATATGTATGGATGGCCTAATCCCTCTCTACCTACCATTATTTGATTTGTTCTGAAAACACTTTAAGGTTTGCTAAATTCATGAAAAGATTGGTATTTTTTGCCAGTGAAAAAAACACAGCTTGGTTTGGAGTGAATGCTCTTTCTCAAGTAAGAAATCAGTGATTCACATTTTTCCGTTTTTGCATATTTAGTGCTAAGATTTCAAATTTATTGTGCTTTCATTAACTTTCATGGGTTTGATATATTCTCCATCTTGAACATCAGTGTCGAGGAATCATTTTGTTTGTGAGAAACAGTTGATTTAATATGTTGGCTGCTATGTTTCATCCTATCTCCTTCTAAGTATGTGTTTTAGCTTCCATACAGATGATTAGATTTCCTAATTTGATGTTCTTTTCTTGTTTTTGTGGACTTGATACCATATCCTTAGTTGGCATGTATGTAATAATCTCAGAAAATCTAGAAACATGTTTTCCTTAGTGAATTGCTTTTTGTAAGAAAATTCCTAAAGAAATTAAATCTTGTTTTTGTTAGATTCTTATGATTTTTTTTAGGTTGCTCTTAATCGTGGAATGAGAGACTTCATGGATAAGCCAATGCATTGATGACATGTGTAAAGACATCGGCGAGTTCGAGTCATTCTCAGAACTTAGTGATGAAAGTAATAAAGAAACAACAGTTTTTGTGGACTCTATCCTGCCCGATGACTTGTTGGAACAAATTCTTTCTTATCTTCCCATTGCAAGCATTTTCAGAATTGGCTCCGTGTGTAGAAAATGGCACGAGATTCTCAGCTCCAAAAGGTTTTTATGAAACTTTTCACATGTCCTATTGCAGAAGCCTTGGTATTTTATGTTCACAAGTGCTGATGAACCAGTTGGTTATGCCTATGACCCGATTCTTCGGAAGTGGTACAACATTGAACTTCCCTGCATTCAGACTTCAAACTGGTTCATTGCTTTATTGCGTGGCTTGGTTTGTTTCATGGACAATGACAGTAGAAGCGAGTTGTATGTCTGTAATCCGATCACCAAAATTTGCAAGAAGCTCGAGGAGCCCCATGGAATGAAATTCTCTGATTATAGTGCATTGTCAATCTCGGTGAACCGGATGTCTCTGAACTATATTGTATCCATTGTGAAATCTAAACAACTTCCCGATAATTTTTTCCAATGGGACCTTTCGATACATATTTATGATTCTGAAACAATGATGTAGTCAGCCTCCTTGTCTGGGGTTTTGACAGGATGGAGAGGTGGAGATGAAAGTGTCATCTGCGACGGAATTTTATATTTTCTAATTTACTCGACTGGTGTTGGTACATCGGAAAATCGGCATGCCCTTGTTACTTATAATCTTTTTAGCCGATCATCCCCATTGTTAAGGAGTTTTATACCAGTACCTGGGAAACAAACAAATGCCAAAATGCGGCTCTCACAGGTTGGCATTATTTTTCACCATGAATTCTATGGTAGCTGTGAAGAGATGAGCAGTGAAGGAATTTTTGTTTAAGAAAAATGTGATAAGTGAAAGTCAAAGTAAAAGTAAAAATTAATTTTTATTATTTTATTAATCATAGGTGGCAAATGAGAGAGGATGGTGTGGAGATGGGTAAGGTGATGGGGCAAATAAGTGAGTTTTCCGTTAAGAGTTAACGGGGTTTAACGCTCCAGTTACCGTTTTGTTGTAAAATATAAAGTTTAATTGTCATTTTGTGATTTTTGAAAATTTGGTTACCATTTTGTTTTTTTACCAAAGTTCAGTGACCGTCTGTGTACTTTACCCTATAATTTAACTAGTATCCTTCTAAAAGGACTGGTAATGATTCGTTAGGTATCTCTAACGTTCATAAATTGTTAAATGATCAAATCATCCTTGATTAATGACTAAAACATGAAAAGGCTTTAATTATCAATAAATTTGTGATAATTCATGCGGACTGAGTATGGCTTAATGGTTGAGATTCATGTTAGTTGTTGTGTGGCCTTGAGGGCACTACTTTTTATATGATGATGTATGATGTGAGATTCGGTCTAGATATAACATTTAAATTTTACTGTTTAATGTGTCGCAGGCTCTATCGTATTATTATTGAGTGTATTGAACATTGTTGAACATTTATATGTTGTCGGTTTAATGATGATAGATGTACTCATGTCTATTTGTATATGCTCTCATTGTATGCTTATGTTCATGAATTGTATCAAGTATAGTAAAATAAAAGTGTGTTACTTAGCTTGAAAGTTCAACGTTCGAATATTACCGTCCCTATGTTATTAGATCTGTTCGTGCACGAGGAGCACATTCAGTAGAGGATTCCATCACCTCTTCCTTATTAGAGAATGATACTTGAATTTTAGTTATGTATTCACAAGGCTTTACTGTAATTTCGGGTCTATAACTCTTTATACTAATATTTTTGTATACATTATATTATATTATATTATATTATATTATATTATATTATATTATATTATATTATATTATATTATATTATATTATATTATATTATATTATATTATATTTGGAGTTCTGTATTTTACTACACATTACTTTGTTTTTGCTATTTATAATATCGCTTTATTTATATAATTTATTAAATATTTTGACTATTTTTTCAGAAAAAATTAATTAGTTATTTCGGTGATCTAATATAATATTTTGAATCCTTTATTAAATATTTTAATATTTAAGTTGGTTCACATATTTTTAACCTTTTAACAATGCACACATATCTTATAAGCAAAACGATTTAAGTTTAAATCTTCGGAGATAAACATCATCCATTTTTCCACTAGAATTACTTGTTAGGTTAAGTTTAGTTCACGTTTCTATATACACTGTGACTACAACTATTTTTTCTCCTCTTAAGAACAAGAGTGAATATCATTTGGACTTGGGATGTAAGTAAGCGTCATGCACCACATCATCTTTTCGGTAACTGTTGCGCTTGTCATTCAAGTAATTCATTTACGTTCAACTATTGTTCCTTTAGCGTATGAATTCAATTAATTATTAGTAAATTATTTTGATTAATCGATGAATTTTAATTATTTAATTTTTTATTAAAAATCATACTAATTAAATTGGATAATTGATTGATCGGTTAACTAAAATATTATGTCCAAATAATGTTCTTTACCTTGTTTATTAAAATATCAAATTTAATAATATGATAGATTTAATAATTATTTGGTTGCGATAAAAGTACAAAAACAACAAAAAAAGTCAAAATTGAGAGTTTACACTTTATAGTAATTGAACTCAGAACCAAAAAGTCTTCAAAAAGTTCGAAGGGTCATCAAAATCACTTGATTGTAAGATATTATAATGCATAAAATTTATAAATATTGTATATAATCATGAGATCAACTAACTGATTTCCCCCAAACTATGAACCGTAATCAAATTAAAATGATTGTTTATATTAAAAACGCACCAAAACCGAATATTTAGGTTCCAATAACCCATTTTTTTAATTAATTATTTAGATATCAAATTTTAAATTTACGCATGATGAACCAACATAAACATTTTCTATGCTACATTAAATTATTAATTGTGTAGTTTGAAGCCTTAAATTAAATTAAGGGATGAACTTCTATTTATTATTGAATAAAAGATAATTTTTAACAGTATTTACAATTTAAGAGAATGAAAAGAAAATATGTTATTGTTGAATATTGAATTCAAAATTTAAAGGCGAAAAAATTATGAACGAAAGTTTAAACCACTTAGGTATCGCGATACCTAAAAAGATAAGTGTGAAAGAAAATTCCAATGGGACATGATAGGGAGAATGGAGTATAAAGTCCATGGCCCCCCATGTGCAATAATGGAGTCGGCTAAGGATGCTTTTCTTGATATCAACGTCAACGACTCACATACAACTTATCCTTTTCATTCACTCTTTTTTTATATATTATAATTTATACATATTCTCAACCTGATAATGGAGCCATCTTAATTCTTATGACAAATGTTGATACGTTTTATCGACTGTGGCCATTTTATGATTTTATTTATACTACCAACAAATAAAAAAACTACGTTGTTAATATATGTGTCTACTTTCAAATTATTTTAGATTTGTCATTGTTTAAATTGAGTATTACAAAAATATATTATAACATTAGTGTTTTAAGCCAATTGTTTTATTCACATCATAAAAATTTAAATTTTGACCATTGTTTAAAAAAATTGGTGTCTTTGAGGCAGTATTATTAGAAGAAAGTAATAAAAACCTTACATATGAATAGTAAAATAGATATAAAATTAAAAAAAAAATCTAATCCAAAATGGGCCTGAATAGACCATTGGAAAAGATGTAGGTAGGGATCAAGAATAATTGTGGGCGTGGTTACATTAATTTGGGCCAACTTTCTTGACTTTTCGTTCAGTCCAAAGCATAAAACAGGGAGTTTTTAACTTTTCGTTCTGTCCAAAGCATAAAACATTAACATGTAAGAGTGTTTGTTATTCGGTTAAAACTGATTTAACCAATCATGTTAAAATTTATTTGATTAATCAATCAATTAATTAAGTCTTAAATCGGTTGACGGTTATTTTTTTTAAATGGTTCAAAACTAGTTGATTAATCAACTTAATCAAAAATATTAAATTGTTTTGATAAGAAATGGTTTATTAACATGTGCCTCATTAAAAACTTCCTTAAATTTAAATGGAAGAAAAGAGTACACACACTAATAAAATAACAAAGGAACGGAGGACAAAAATCCTAACAAAGAAGTACATGGAACAAACACGTCCCAACTAGTCAAAACACATGCAAGAACCATGCAAAACCAACAAACTACGTCACGACATTACTACCAGTAACCAAATCAAGTTGCAAGAAGCGTGCTACAACCGAAGGCAACTCTCGAAATTGAAACACCTCGAAGCTCTCTTGGTTGATTATTTTGGCGAGGCCATCTGCCACATGATTACCCTCACGCTAAACATGGCGAAACTCAAATATTAAATTTTTAATAATTTATATGTATATATATATATATATATATATATATATATATTAAGCCTAGAGTCATTAAGATGCCAAGAGACCCTATTAATTTTAACCCTAGACCCATCAAAATTTAAAATCCAACCAATTTTTAACTCAAATGAAAAATAATTCAAATTAATCTAATATAATTAAAGAAAAAATATAAACTCTAAAATGAACAATAAAATTAAATTAATTCAAAAAATAGACCGAATTAACTGAACTTTATTCAGTTCAATTAATATTTGATTAACAGTTTAAAAAATCAAATTAATTCAATATAATGTGATTTGAGCACCCACTAAATTAACCAAATTAACACCCTACTCTACTAACATGGCGTTGGTTTAGTGATTTTGTATGAATTTAGTCCCCACATTTCCGTTTGAATTATGAGTTTTCTGGCCTTGTAGGGTTGCATGGAATATATGGCAAAAGTGGTTTAATTTATGGAAGACTCATGTAGTATTTCCAAGTAGCATTAAATGCCTGCTTCATACTTGGGTATCCCAGCCAAACCGATATGGCTCATGGCGTTTTTTTGGCAGAAACGAATCAGTATTCAATAAAAAAGTGTTCAAGGAGGAAAAAATCTTTGACTTAGCGCTTCTCAAGATTGATCATTGGTGCAAAAGTAAGTGATCAATTCTTGATTTCACAAGATACCCAAGTGTCGCAATAATTCAGGATGTACGAAATTACCGGCCTACATTAGGAATCTGAATTTCTCCCGTTGAAGGGTTTCTTAAGTTCATCGTTGATGCGGCAGTTCAAGGCTGGCATCGGAGATCATTTAGGTAATATACTTCTACGATTTTCAAAACACATCTGTTTTGCTGACAGGGCATAGGGAGAAGTTTGCATTCAGAGAAAGGAATGTCGATGCTCATTGTTTAGCGAAACAGGTCATAGGAAGAACAACTGTGTTTAGGTGGGTTAATAATGAAGAAACTGTGGAATTCGACTGATTGTGTTGTTTACTTGTAATGTATTGCGATGTAATAGGGTACTTGTTATATTCAATAAAATTGGGCACTCTTTTTCCCTTGACACCACGGAAGTTTTTAACGAGGCCTAATTTTTTTTTTTAAAAAATAAATAAATGAAGTTTAATCATTTAAGAATGTAATGAATTATATCTTAATAATTTTTATTAAAAAATTAAGTAAACATTAATGATAGAATTTTTTATTAATTTTTTAGGTAAACTACATAAATAGATTCCGACTATATTCTAATTCTTTTTTACGCTCCTCGACTATCAAAAGTTATAAACTGGTCTCTCGACTTAAAAAATTAAAGAAAAATGGTATGATGTAGTTAAAAATTTAACAGCTGATGACATAACAATTAATATAAATTGATATAATTACATAGTTAACCCTCAAGTTTTACACTTATTTTAATTTGACCCTAATTCTAAAAAATTAACCCTCGTTATTTTAATATTCTATCAATTTAGTCCATCCTTTTCTATTTATTTTCTCCTTTAATTCTTCAATTCATTTTCACCCAAAATTCAGAAGAACGAACGAAAATAGCGGGAACATGACTACAAAGAAATTAGGAACATGACTAAATTGATAGAATATTTAAATAATATGAGTTAATTTTTTAAAATTAGGGTTAAATTAAAATAAGTGTAGAACTTGAGGGCTAACTATGCAATTATACCAATTTATATTAACTGTCATATTATCATCCGTTAAATTTTTAACGACATCGGATCAATTTGTTATTTTTTAAGTTAAGGGACTAGTTTGTAACTTTTAATAGTTAAGGGACGCAAAAAACATTAAAGCATAATTGGGGGACTATTTGTGCAGTTTACCCTAATTTCTTATATACAG
The DNA here is from genome assembly GCA_030270665.1 of Hibiscus trionum. NCBI lineage: Eukaryota > Viridiplantae > Streptophyta > Magnoliopsida > Malvales > Malvaceae > Hibiscus > Hibiscus trionum. Next base: position 5,081,341 of record BSYR01000037.1, read on the forward strand.
CTCTAAAGCAGCGTATAGCAAAAACACTTGGATTATTGGTATTGAATTACTCGAAAACTACATCTCCCTCCCATCCCATTATCTCTTCAAAATTTTATGTATTTTTTTTAGTTTTACTATTGTTATCCTTTTGTTATCTCCTTATTATGGAGAACCCACCAACCATTATCAGGCCACCACCACTGCCATCGTCGCCGCCGCCGCCGTCGTTTTCTCAGCATGATAACACGACTAACATTACTACTATCAGCTCACCTCCGCCACTACCTTTTTTCTCCTCATCACCCCAACAAACTGTTACTATAGTGAACTTCGATCCGCCTCCACCTTTCCCCGATTCACCAAGAAGCGTCGATTTATCCCCGCTCGAATTCGTCCTCGCTCTTCTGGCTGTAATAACCATCCCCGCTTTGATCTACTCTTTCTTTTTCGCCGTTAAATGCCCTCCCTGGTCTTCCCGGGACCGTCACGATGACCGTCGAGAGCTTCCCGGTGACGACCATGGAAATAGTACCGTTGAAGTAACCGAGACGAGGAGGGAGCCGGGTTCGGTTCGCAAGTACCGAAAAGAGACCCATTCTAAAGAGATTGGGAATGAGTGTCCCGTTTGTTTATCGGTGTTCGCCGATGGGGAAGAAATAAAGCAATTGACTGAATGCAAGCACTCGTTTCACACTACTTGCATTGATTTGTGGCTTAACAATCACTATAATTGTCCGATTTGCCGGGCTCCGGTTGTTGTTAAGCGGCCAAGTAACAACCGTACGCTGCCGTCTGGTCCGGCTAGAGATAGTGATCACCATCAAGGTTTGCCAGATGCATCTAGTCTGGTTTGACACTTGGAGTTTATTTTCTTGATTAAATTTTGCTGAGATTCTAAGAATTATAGTATTACTACACAATCCTTATAGAATATGGAGAATTTAGCCTTCAAATTCACTTATATTTCGTGTGATTATGAACGGAAAGATTGGTCGAAAATGGAAATAAAAGATCCACACTTTTTCTCTGCAATTCCTTGGTTTTCTTTTTCATTTACAGTTGGCCTTTTCGTTTTTTATGATGTGGAAAATTGCAGCAAATGCTTGTTTTTCAACAAGGCAAAATGGCAAAAACAGTCAGTTCCCACACGCGTGATCCACGTTTAATGCTTTTAGTTAAGACAGCTGTCAATAAAAATTAGATAAATTTTTATTATTAATATTTATTTTGTTTTTTAATATTTATATAGGCTCTGTTTGGCAATTAGCGGATAACTGATAGCGGATTACATTAGCTGATAACTGATAGCTGATTGCATTAGCTGATTTGACTAGCGGATTGTATTAGCTGATTGTATAAAAGTGTTTGGTAAAATTAACTGATAGCTGATAGATGTTTGATTATTTAAACAAACAAAATGACATATAAGGACATGGTTATATTTAATACTTGTTTGAATAATTTATCAGTTATTAATATTGTGTATCTAATAAATATTAATTAGATTTGTAAAAATTATTTTTTAATATAAATTTCCTAAGCATATTTGAAAAATTTATATATTAATTTATTATTTATATAATTATTTAATTTTTTATATGCACATATAAATATGTGATAATAAAAAAATAGAATTAACTTACAAATATTTAATATGTTATTATTTATTTTAAAAAATATTATTATTTAATTTAGGTTATTCGGAGATTTTTGGTAATTGTTAAGGGTAAAAGAGTCATTACAACTCTAATATCAAACCTCTAATCTCAAAAAGCTCATATTAGGAGCTTTTTCAAAATTAGTCTTTTCACCCCAATCCGCTCTTTCAATCCGTTATTTATCAAACATCAATATTAGCGGATTTGACTAGTCAAACCTCTAATTATGCCTCAAACCTCTAATTTTTGCCCAAACCGCTATTTACCAAACGGGGCCATAGTCTAATAAAAGATAATTATTTGCATTTTTTAAAAAAATTATATTTCATTAATTTAGGGTGTTTAATGTAATTAATAGTTATTTAAAAGAATTTAGAGTTTATAATTTTAAGATTTAATGTTTAGATTTTAAAGTTTGAGGTTTTAATATTTAAGGTTAAGCATCTTATATTAATAAAATATAATTTTTTAAAAATATAATTAATTATATTATCTTAAATTTCATTGAAAACTAAAATAAACATCATTAATATAAAATTATCTTGTTTTTATTGGTCCGCCTTTAGATCCGCATATAACAAAATCTATTAGTTAATGACCTTGATGGTACTAACCAAGTCGTATTAGAAGGTTAATATATGTATATATCTAAGTCATTGTTGTATTACAACACGTATTTTTAAATAATGCATCTTGAATCTTGCTTGCTTAGTAATGTCACAATGTCAATAATGGACTGCTTGCTTTGGTAGGTGGTGGATATATCTTAAATCCCAATCTTGTATTATTTTTTATTATTATAAAAACTCATGAATTATACATAAATTAACGGATGAGTATACCACGCTCGACGAACACCGCTGAACATTACTAACGCTGAACATCGCTGAACACCATTAAACTGATTAATAAAAATTAAGAATCTCAAGGACTGAACATATATAATTATAAATTATTTAAAATAAAATTTTAATTAAATTATTTTTATATATATTATATTTATTAATTTTTTTAAAATAATTAGATCAGATACCAATCTTAGTCAATTTAAAAAATAAAAAATCTTATACCCTAAACTCTAAACCCAAAACTCACAACCCTAAACCATTCGTTAGAATTTATGTTAAGATATCAACAGGGCAAAGAGAAAACTAAGAGATATCGCCTGAGAGAGAGAAATTTGAATTTAAATTTGATCGAATCAAAGAACAATGAAAGAAATTGGGAAGCGCTTTTCGTTTCTGTTTTTTTTTTCAAAGGCAGTTTGACCATTTATAGAGATTTAAGTAGAGAAAGAAATGTAAAGAAATTAATAATAAAATTAATGGCAGAATGTGGAAGTCAAAAGTACCAACCAAGTTTACACTTTAGGGTTTAATATTTATTATTTATGGTTTAGAGTTTAAGATTTAAGATTTAAGGATACAAGTTTTTATTTTTTAAATTCACTAAGGTTGATATTTGATCCAATTATTTTTTTAAAAATTAAAATATATAGAAAATAATTTAGTTAAAAATAAAATTTATAATTATATATTGAGTCCTTAAAATTTTTAATCTTTATTAATCAATCTAATAGTGTTCAACATTAATAATGTTCAGCGATATTCGTCAGTAGTTAAAATTTTCCTAAATTAACGGTTCAATTTCTGAATTTTAATTTGATTAATTTTAGTATATGTTTCTTCTCTTTGTTTAAATACTGAAAATACCGTAAACTGCATCAAAACCTCAAAGATTTATCATCATTCCAAAGCATACCCCGTTGCTTGTTCTTCACGCGTTCTATGTTTTTCTTTTATATATAAACAAAAGCCATTTCCATTAGCCAAAAATTGCATCATCAACAATATTTGAGGATATACAATCTGGAATATTAAAAGAAAAAAAATCCATTATATTAAAGAATGAGCCACACTATTTGCCTCTCTATCAACGTGCGCAATACTGAATGAAGGATGAAGCCTTAGCAACTCTTTAGACTCGGCAAGAATAACAACAATCGAGAGATCCTGACATGGGGAGGATAACTTGTTCACTATTGATATGGAATCACCCTCAACGATAGCTCGTTCTCATCTGTTTGCTACAATCATCTTTATGCCCTCGACAAACGCACTAGCTTCTGCAGTCTCAGTAGTGTGGACATCATAGAGAACTCTTGCACACTCATCTATCGTTAGGCCATGAGAATCGCGAGCAACAACACTAGTGGAGGCAACACTAGTTTCAGCAACAAAAGCTTCATCCACGTTTACCTTAATGACTCTTTTTATTGGGCAGCTCCTTCTGGTAGACCTGTTACAAGGGGCATGTTGTAAATGAGGACCAAGAGTAACTATATAATCTGATGATAGTAACTGAACATAGTCTACAAAACTCTAGAGGGCAAAAAAATAGAATCATGCATAAGCTTGTTCCTCCTATACCAAAGGTTCCAAAGCAAAACCAGAAACAATGAAAATTGCTCTCTATCCATTCTTTGCACACACAATTCCAACCATTCTTTACAGGAATCAGCAGGATTCGAAGGTAGCAGAGCCTCAAAATTGCATAGAGCAAAGGCCTCTCTAAGGAAAGGACAATGCATGAAGAAAGGTTTTAATCTCATCATTGCAAAAAGTGCAAATTTCAGGACCAATGGAGGTTGCTGCAAGCTTTTGTCCCATAGGTAGAGCATTATGGCACAATCTCCACCCAAAAATATTGATCTTTGGTAAGATTTTCAACTTGGTCAGAGCCTTCCAAATAGGTGACATGTCTCTCTCTATGTTTCTTTGAAGCATCAACCATCTGTTCACTACACCAAACTTGTTCTATAACAGAGCTTTTTGTGGCGTTTTAGTAACAAACGATGTGAATAGTTCACTTTTACTGGCGTTTAATATACAATCGCCACAAAGTGCAACATTTTGTGGCGTTTAGAATAAACGCCAATGTAGGAAAACAAATAGTGGCATTTTTTTTTGAGTAAAACGCCACAATGAGTCTGGTTTTAGCGGCATTTTTTTTTATCACAAACGCCGCCATAGATATAGTGTTGGTGGCGCTTTGCAGAAAACGTCGTTGTAGAAAAATAATTAGTGGCATTTGTTCACATAAACGCCACAATAGGTGTCGATTTCGTGGTGGTTAATAGAAAACGCCTCAATAAGTAAAGCAATAGGTATTGTGGTAGTGACGTTTGATATAATAAATGCCGCAATAGGTATTGCGTTAGTGGCGTTTGATATCATAACCGTTGTGATAGGGAATAAGGTGAAACTCACCGTTTTGCCCGTTATATCGTCCCAAATCTATCAGACATTCCCCCTAAATCTATCAATCTCAGACATTTCCCCCCAAATCTATCGTCCCTAACTTCTGCTCCCTCTTCACCGTGCGGTGACTGTTGATCTTGGGCGTTTCTGTCGCCTTGCCGTTGTCGTCTCACCTGATCCCCAATTATAACCCAAAATCCCTAATTTTCCCTCCATCGACTCTCAATCTCTCACGCCATTTCACTCTCAATCATCTCTCAGTCTCTCATCTCCATCGGACATGCGACCCTTATTGGCGGTGAGGTTTTGTTCCCGCTTGCATCATCATCTTAATCGGCTCTCAATCCCTAACTTTTTGACGGTCCTGCTAGTGAGCATTTCGACAATTTTGGGTTTGTCGTTATTTTTCCTTTTGCTTGTTAATTGTTAATGAATAACTTTTAGATTTTTTATATGAGTTTGTTTATATTTTCTGGTTTCTCATCACTGATTGATGGTTAATCAAAGCTGAAGCATGTGCTACCTTTAGAAATAAAGGTTGTATGTCCGTGAAAGATTGGATTTTCCATTTAATCAACCAACAACTGTTTCTTCATTATATTTTCAGTCCATGATTTGCTACTTGTTTTATAAAGAAATCAATATTGTCCAACCAAAATTCTTTTGACATCAATAAGACCTTTCGTATATACAAAGGTAAAGCAGAACTATTTTCAATTATTTTTAAAACTATTTGAAAAGTGAGTAGTTAAGACGAATTCTTTTATCTTACATGTTCATGATTTAGGTTGTGCTGAAGGACGAACATGACCTTGATCCCAATGATCAAAACTCAATTCTTGAACATTTGGACAAAGTGGCAAGTGTCTTTCTTGCATGTGATAACAATTTTGGATTTTTTTGAGTTCATGCATTATCGGATAATAAAGTCTAATAAAGTAAATCTTTTAAGTATTTATGGTAGGAACAAAATCCTTTGCCAAATTTTTAGCAATAACTTAAATTTTGTTTCAGGTCCGTGATCTGATAGAGAAATCTCATAGGAAAGCTATTAATGGATCAGGGGATAAGCTCCCATTAATCCGAGTTAAGGTAATTTCAGCCTGTATTTTGTGAATGATGCTTACACCAAATTTTTATTTTCACTTAATATGTTTCACCTCTGAGAGGTAGAGCAATTTATTGAGATTATCTTTGATGGGCAATAGAGCAAATACCTATCGCAGTGTTTGGAAAAACAAACGCCACTAGAGAACAATCTTTCCCGATGTTTGAAAGTGCAAACGCCACCAAAGATCAAAATCTATCGCGATATTTTTTAAACAAAAATGCCGCTAACTATTGTGGCACTACTTCTAGCAACGCTTCTTCTAGTGCCACGAGTATTTTTAGCGACGCAAAAAAGCCACTATAGGCCCAAAAATTGCCGCGAAAAACCTGTTCTGCTATAGTGGTTCCCTTATTTTGTGAAGTAAGTCCTAGAAGAATGGTGACGCTAAATAAGTACGTATTCTTGGACAGGGGCAATGGGGCATTTGAGGATCGAATTAGCATCATTAGAATTAAACACATGTCTCACCTTTCTTTCATCCAATTCAACTACATTTTCCTTCAATAATTCATCACACTTGATTGGATTCTGAGTACTTTCTAAATAACCCTAAAAGGAGTACAACAGAATCTCCTCCCCAATTTTCATTAAGCATACTAATATGACTATTCAAACTAATTCTCCAATGAAAACCTGCTTTAAAAGTCTCTTTTGCTTTGTAAATGATGCTCTAAACAAAATAAGGTTTATCACTCAACTTTGCATCCAGAACAGAACAATGAGAAAAATACTTTGCAGCTAGCACTTTGTAACATAATGAGTCCCTATTTTTCAATAATCTTCACACATGTTTAGCTAGTAAGGCCAGGTTGAATACTTTGAGATCTCTAAAATCAATTCTTACCACAGATTTTGGTATACACAGTTTCTACCATGCCACATGACCCATCCTCTTTCGTATGTTTTCCCAGACCACCAATAGGCTCTCATAGTGGACACAATGGGATCCATGATGCAATCAGGAAGAGGAAAGCATCCCATTGCATAAGTTAGAAGTGCCTGAGCTACTGCCTTAAGCATACCCTTTCTACCTCCATAAGATAACATATTTCTGGTCCAAACTCTAACTTTTTGTCCACTTTCAGAAATAAGAAATCAAGTGCTCCAGTCTTATTTTTTCCCACAATTAAAGATAGTCCTAGGTAATTTCCCGCCTCTAACTCTTCTTTCATTCCTAAGGCCTCTTTAATATCTGACTTGCTTTACTCAGACATTCCATTGTTGAAGTAGATGAAAGATTCATCAACACCTTTTCCCCCGAGGAGGTTTCATAAACAGCCAAAATATCATTCAATCTATTAGCCTGTTGTACAAAATTTTTGATAAACATCAAGCTGTTATCCGCATATAGCAAATGATTCACCCTTGGTCCAAAAATTCTTGCTCTAACACTCTCGATTCTTTCTTCAAGCTGCTCTTTTAGAAGGAGAGCAGAAAGACCTTGTGTTAAAAAGAGAAAGATGTAAGGGGACAGAGGGTCCCCTGCCTCAATTCCCTCCATGGTCTGAAAATACCTTAAAGCTTGCCATTTATACGAATGAGTAAGAGGCAGAGGTCACACAAGTCATCAACATGTCAATCTATTTAGAATCAAAGCCTATTCTAGCCATCACATCATATAAATGCCATTAAACTCTACCATAAGCTTTCTACATGTATTACTTAACCACATCTCCCTTGTTAGGGCCTGTTTTTGAGCCTTTAAGGTAATGTAACAAATCGTGAGCCACCAGAATATTATCAGAGAGTAATTTACCATGGATAAAAGCACTCTGATTTTCATCTATGCATATAAACATTAGAGGTTTTAACATGTTTACAAGCACCTTAGAGCAAGTCTTATAAATAACAATACACAAGCTAATTGGTTTGTATTATTTCATGAGGTTTGATTTATCGACTTTTAGGATCAAGACAATAATAGTCTGATTAACATAATTCATATTAACCTTACCAGCAAGTAAATCTAAACAAAGATTAATGAAATCAACACCTATAAGAGACCAGAATTTCTGAAAGAAAGATGCTGAAAGGCCATCAATACCTAAGGATTTTTTGGGATGGATTTGAAGAAAAGCATTTGACTTCCTCCATCGTGAATCCAGAGCATTGCTTAGCATTCATCTATGATGTTATGCAGTTCTTGATGGAATCCAAGATCAAGCTTGATAATTCTCCTCCATTGAATTAGAACAGGTTTGAGAAAAACTCCTTTGCAACCCAAATATGTTGTCTTTCTCATCTTGTCATATTACACCACTATAAAAAAGTTCCAAAAATAATATTCTTTCCCCTATTCCATTGACCCTAGCATGAAAAAATCACGTGTTTCTACCCCTCCCTTAACCATTGAACTATGGATCTTTATCTCCAATAAGTCTCCTCTTTTTAGCCTTTATCTTTTGGATACTGTCTTCAGTAACAATTTCTTAAACAAGTATCCAATTCTTTCCTGTAGAACTTTCTTTCTTCTGACAGCTTTTCTTCTCCTCTTATTTCGCCAAATATGCAAGCCTTCCCCCACAATATGTAACATGTCAAGAGTAGAGCCATGAAAGGATAAACAATTAAGCTCAACATTCTTCTTACGCCCTTCTTCACTAGCCCAACAAGCATCAACCTTAAAACAATCTTCATGTCTGCCACTTCTCCTTTGAGGCCCATTTGTATCCATCCAAAGAAAATAATGATAAGAGTTTAGAGTAAATTCAGAAATGACCTCACACTGGCCATACTTATGAAGCCAAGGTATGGAAGTAACAAACCTATCAAGCCTTTCTTTTATATGAATGTCAAACTTTCCCTACCGTGCCAAGTGAACCAACCAGCACTAGGCTTGATATCCCATAAGTCATTCCTCTGGAGAGCATCTCTAAAATTTTTCACCTCAACTCTCATTTTCCTTATACCCCTAGATTTTTCATTGAATTCCAAGATTTCATTCAAGTCACCTCCTACAAGCCATGACAAATCTGACTTTTCCTTCAAGTTATCCCAAAGCTCTTAGTCCTTATGCTTCCTAGTCCTATTCCAAGTCTCATAGATTCATGTGAACCTAAACTTATCAGATCCAACTTCAACTTCCACATCTATATGTGACTTAGAAAAAAAGAGCATATTAACCTAAACTGAATCTTTCTAAAGCAGCAATAAGCTCATACAACCATCTCCCCCTTACACAACAATATTTCCATGCATACCTAACCTTATTCTAAGATTCTCAGCTTTATTATTGTGCAATCTAATATCACTTAAAAACAGAATTGAATGATTTTTCGAGGCCACTGCATGCCCCAATGCTTGAACTATCTCGAGGTTCCCAAGCCCCTAACAGTTCCAAGCTAAGAATTTCATTGTAATAACCTGGACTTTGGAAATTCTTGGTTCGGTATAACCTGACCAGTGGGCCTTGTGTGTTGGGTCGAGGATTAGGGGATTTGGTTGCTCATGAAAGCATTGGCGGACTTCCTTTGTTTTGTTGGGCTAGATGCCTTGGTTGGGTAGGTGATTATGAGAATGATGGAGGGGTAGAGGGGAAAATTCCCTCATTTTAAAAGGGGGATTAGTTTTAACGACTGTAGATTTTGTAAGAGCATGAGATCACTTTTGTCCCCCTCATCCTCATTCTCTTTTCTTCTTCTTTACCTTGAGAGTTCAAAGACAAAGATTCAACCTTTGTCATTTTGAGTGTGATTTTCGGATTTGTTATTAAGAGTATTGTAGTCTTCATCTAATGATCTACAAGTTAAGGTAAGGATGTAAGGTTTTGGGGGAGTTTAGAAAAATATGAGTTTTGGTGGGGGTTGAAGAGGAAGAACGAGAATAGAAGATTTAACTCTATTCTTGTTGTAGAGTTCTTTCTTTTGTATCTTTTGGCCTTCCAATAATGATTTAACCCGTTTTACAACATCTTATTGTAGTGAAAAAGGTTGGAGAGCACTCTAAAGCTCAAGGCAAGGGGAAGGCTTGAGGCTTGTGGCAATGAGTCTCTTTTTTCATCTTTTGGGGGAAGATTAGTACACTTCCAACTCCTTTTGTTTCATACACATTCTAAGAATGATGCCTGGTATGCTTGATTTGATGATTTGGGTTCTAAGTGGTTGAGAATGGGTGTTAATAGTAAATATGTGATTAAGTGTTAATAACATGTAAAAATGGTAGTAAATCACCCTAAATGACACCCATAAATTGTAGGATTATCTTAAGGGGTTTTAAAGTTTGTGCTGGAGGCTTTGAGGATGATTTCCCAAGCCTAGGAAACCATTTTTGAGTTTCGGTATCGATACACGAGAAGCTCGTACTGGTACTTTAGTGTTTCGGGGAAAATGAACATTGTTCTATTGAAGACGAGCTATGAAAGGGGTACTGGTACAATGTTCAACCTATACCGATACGCCATGTAAATTCATATCAGTATGAGTCAACCTGTATTGGTACGCTAAAGCTTTAGAAAATTGCATTAAGCTAAATTCGTATCGATACGCTATGAGTATAAGTACCCAAGGGTACCTTATCGGTAAGCGAAGACTAGTACCAGTACCCACTGAGCATTCTGCCCGAAAATGCTTATTTTTGCCCGGAAGGCTGAAAATTGTAATATTCGATGCAATAGATCCCCTAATGACCTGAAATGAGTTGTAAAAAATGAAAAACTGAGAAAATCTCCTTATACTCGAGCATAAACCATACGAACTCGGTAAATATCTTGTGTGACTTATATGTGATAGCAACTAGAGGATGGTATGGTTATGTGATGGTGTTGTGTGCTACGTGGGCACTTGTTTGGTGGGATCCAGATACCCAATGAGAGTGTTGCAACACCATGGTAAGATATTTCTGAATGTGCGTTCCCGACGCTGTGTGGCCCTGAGTCTTATTCGAAGGTACTCGATGGGGGATTCTGAGTATAGAGTGTATGCTCCTGATGCTGTATGGCCCCGAGTCTTACTCAAGGTTTGTGGTTATGTTATGTTATGAGGTGTTTTATGATGTCATGCTATATGTGCATGATTTGCGGTAATGTCATACTTGTTTCACTACCATGTCATCTTTTCTAGCTACATGCTTATGTTTATGATTTGCATGAAGCATGGTAAAGTAGAGGTGTATCCATTGAGCTTTATGAGAACATCATTCAAAATCGTTATCTCCATTTGTAGGTTTTTAGGTTGTAGCGTTGCATTAAAAGAGCCCCATCCGAGTAGGACTTCAGCTCATTGGTGTGATCAAGAGTACAATACTTAGACCTGTGGGGAAATGTATTCACAGGACCTTGATTTTATGTGTGTAACTTTAATTTTGGAATTGTTGATCACGTTGAATGTTTTAATTATCTTGTTTTTAAATTGGAGCTCCCATGTAAACGATTTAACAATTTTGTATATTTCTTTTTTTGAAATGTTGTTGGATTTATGAAAATGATTATGGTTTGGGCTAAATCTAGTTGAAAATTTTACATTTGGGTTTGGGCTTAAGGTCCAAATGTAACGTCGAGTTTAGGGCGTTACATTCATTGCTCCTGCTGGGGCTGCTCAACAGCCTCCACCGATAGATCACATGTCTTAATAGGTGACATAGCCTCTACTCCTTGTTCAACATCACCAACAAGCAAGGCATAGCAAGACCTTGTCTTTTTGGCAGAAAAAGGGTTGCAAACTTTATTTTTACCTTGCAGGGATCTTTTCACACTCATGTTTTTCGATGTTGAAATCACCACATGCTTGCTTCTCACATTAGAGACTACAAAGCCTTGCTCATTGTCTCCCACCATTTCCAATACTTCACCCTGAGTCCCTGAACTTAAACTACTACCCTTATCAAAATGCACAATCTTTGATCTTTTAATTGGAGGGCCATCCAATCCTTTTCGTGGGGGAGGGACACGCAACCAAGGTCTATACTGGAAGGGCCCTCTATTTTTAGTAGGAATAATAGGGCACAAATCATGTTCATGACCAATCAATCCACACCAGTAGCAAAATTTAGGAAGCCTCTCATACTTAGCCATGCATATCATAGGATTACCATCAAGTATTTTCCTCACTGTTACATCGTCTTAAAGGTTTGCTACTATCAATTTCTACTATCAGTCTTAAGTATTCACCCAAACAACCATCTCTAGTTCTCATATCTACATTTAAACCAGTTCCAAAGATAGCACTTATGGATTTTCCTAAAGCTTGAGACATTACAACAAGGGGAAGATTATAGATGTGAATCCAAACCGGCAAAGGGGAAAAGTCATATTCAGCTGGGTTAAGCATTCCATCGAATGGTTTCAAGGCAAGCAATTCCCCCATCAAATGTCCAAGGAGTACAACTCAACCGAAATACCTATCTTCCAGCTTGATAAACGTGAAAAGAAACATGTTAGGACACAATTCTAAAGCATCCTCGAAAGGGTATTCTTTCCAAACTGCTTTAAACACCCAAATCAACATACCACCATTAACAATCTTTGGCGAAATCAGTTTGCCAACTATCCATTTCTCCGAACCAGGAATCATAGTACTCAACATGCCATCAGAATCACCAATTCCTTGCAATTTTTTCTTTTTAAACTTGAGATCTTCCATCATACGAGCTACTTCTTCAGCCATTGCCAATTGATCACAAGGAGCACACATCGCACGGCCAGAGCTCATGATCAAAATCGGTGATAATGCTGACATGTCTTGACTCCATTGGATATTTTCTTTTGGTGTCTCAGAGCCCTTTGATTGCACTAACTTTTAATTGCAAAATTGCAATCACAAATTTCCTTTATCATCTATTATAATAAGGGTAAACTACATAAATGGTCACAAAACTTTTAGAGTACTTTTATTTCGGTCTCAAACTTTTAAAACATGCGTTATAGTCACCAAATTTTTAGTTTTCTTTCAGTATGACCCCTCTCGTTACCTTCCATTAGAAGCAGCTGATGTGGCACCTTTAGAAGCAAGTATAGGTCAATTTCTTATTAAATAAAAACTCTAGGGACTAAACTGAACAAAAGTAAAACTATATTAAAAATACTGGACTAAATTATAAAAATTATAAACAAATTTGGGTCACTTTTGGATTAACTAAAATCTTTAGGGACTAGGCTGAACAAAATAAAACTATATTAAAATACTGGACTAAATTATAAAAATTAGAAACAAATATCGGCAAATTTTTAGATTAACTAAAAACTCTAAGGACTAAACTTAGCAAAATAAACTATATTAAAAATATTGGATTAGATTATATAAAGTAAACCCATTTGGTTGTTGGGGTGTTGAGAGATTGAGAGAGTTGTATTTTGGCTATGTTTTGGGATTCATTGTGTGAAATAGTCTCGAATGAAGCGGGGTATAGACAATTAAGATGACATTGAAGATGTTGGTGGCATCAAAACAACGGGAGGGATATTTCATTGTCATTAAATCTAATTCGAGAGTGATAGTTTCTTGGGTGTTACATATGAAGTGGCGACCTTGGAGATTATGGCAGTATTTTCGAGCGATAAATATTGTATGCGTCACACTGAATTGTGTGTATTTTCACAATATTTTTCAGAAAGCAAATAGCATGGTGGATGCATTAGTAAATGGTGGGGGTGGATAGATCGTCTTGGTTTAAGGTGTTAATTTAATTAAAGGGTTATATAACTGTTTTTTCTCCCATTTGGCTTGGAAGAGTTATACTGGTAGAGGTGGCAATCGAGTCATTTGGATCGGGTTCAGGTCATTTTAGGTCTGGTGAATATTAATTTGATTGATTTTTGGGTTGGGTGAATATCGAATCGGTTAAATTTCGGGTTAGGTCAATATCGAATCAGTTGTTTTTCGGGCCAGGTCAATATCGAACCGGTTGCTTCTTCAGGTCGGGTTAATATCAGATTAAGAGATTTTCGATTTGAGTCAATATATGAAGATGATCTTTTAAAGGAGAAAAGATGATATTAAACCATTAAAATATTAATAAAAGTGGTTGCTAATTAGTAATATAATATAAAAGGAGAATAAAATATACATATTTGAGCAAATTAAATTCGAGTTGCTATGCTCTGGAAAAAAGTTAGTCGCCCCTGGCCTACAAAAACTTTAACCTATTTTTTTCTCTGCATCATTCCTAACGCAGCGACCTCCTTCTTTCTTTTGTTTCCTTAGCCGGTGGTTGGCAACCAGTCTTAGTATTGGTTGTCGACCACCGAGTCCAATATTTTCTTGTTTCTTTTCTTATTTTTAATAGAATCTACGCCTTTGTGGCATGCTTTTTCCTCTACCTTTTGCACGCATTTTCTTTGTTTTGTGGTTTCGTTTCATCTGTCATTTTGACATGATTTCAACATACCTTAGTGGTCGTTTGGTACCCGTATAGAGATCTTCACGGTGCTAGTTTTTTATTATGATTCTGTCATCGATGTAATCAGTCTTGGGTAGGGGAGCAATCTGCTTGATAGTTTGGCTCGCACACTGTTGAGTGCATAAAAGTTCTATATTTTACCCCTCATTTACCCATATTTTTGCTGCACTCAAGCAAGATTTATTGCATTTAGGATAGATTCTTAAATACATATCACAATTAGATAAAACTGCACAGAGGCTGCTGAAATTGGTCACTTTTGCAGGTATCTGCCGCGGCAGCAACCCAGGGAAGCAAAGGAGCAGAAGCAAGTTGCGGAGCTGGAGTTGAAGGACAAAGAGCATCGTCTGCTGCGACATCTGTCGTGGAAGCTATGACGACAGAGAAACTCTGAGATGGAAAAGTGAAGTGGAGCTCGATAGATATAGGATTTCAAGCCGGTCTGTCGTGGGTCACTCCCATATTTTTCTGAGCCCTGAAGGAGAAGGAAGGCCAGGCCCAAAGTTCAAAGAAGAAAGTCAAAGCAAGAAAAGAGGACGAATTAAAGGCATCTACTCAGAAGATTTAGTCTTTAATAGAGTTGTACTTTAATTTAAACTTGTATTCTTGTCATATTAGAAAAGTTAGACCCAAGGCCGTCTTTCCTAAAGGATATCTCACTCCTAGCCGTCTTTCCCCAAAACCTTAGTTGTTTCTCTCTCTCCACCATGTTCTAAACTTCCCCAAGGGCTAAGGGTTGATTTTGTAAAGTAGTTGTGAGGATTGTAATTGTTCTTAGGATTTTTCTGTTCAAGTAATAAAACTTCAAGTTTATTTACTCTGGTTTTCAATATCTCATAAGAGTATCGAGAGAGCATTGTGAGGTTATCCATTTGCTTGATATCGGGAGAGTTAAGCATACGAAAGGAGTAAATACGTGTTTTCCAGTTTATGGTTAAACCATCTTGGCTTAGGGATAAGTACAAGGTTAAGTGGCTAAAGAAGAATTAACAAACATTGGTGTTCTCCCTTTGATTCACGCCGGGAGGTATTATCCAAGACGTGTTCATCAACAGAACTTGGACCTAGGGATAAGACAAGTCATAACAGGGATTCTTGCTAAGCTTGAAGTACGGAGTTGTTGGTCGCTGCCGCGACATCAACGGACCTCTTCCGCGACAGGTGCTGCCGCGACAGGAACGACGACATAACGACAGAAGTTTCTCTGAACAGTGCAACACTTGCACTACTGAGCAATTCAATACCGGCCTATTCTGTAAATCTATTTACTTTATCTTTTATTCCAATTATTACTCAAGATTACTTCAAACAATCATTTAAACTATTTCTTTTTCTTGTGCAACAATTCAAGGATAGAGTTATTTCCAGTCCATGTGGAGACGATATCCGATACTCTAGTATTACTTTACTACTTGCGTCGTGTACACTTGCACTATTTGCGATAGTCTTATTTACACGCAACAAGTTTTTGGCGCCGTTGCCGGGGACTGGCAACATACCTTTACCTTTTAATTACTGCACTTTGTTTTTATTTTTATTTTCTGTTTTTAGTTGTTTTATTTTCCCCGTGCTTTTCACAAGGTTCTCTTATTGCTTATGCGCAGATCGAGACGCGGTAAGGAACCTGAGTACGAATTAGACCCAGAGATCGAACGCACATATCAACTCAGGAACCAAGCCCGACTCTTGATAGAAAGAAACAACTATTTTGAGGAGAGATTGGAAGCAATGGTGAACGGAAGGCAAGGCCATAGGGAAGATGACAACAACAATAACCCTAGGGGTAATTTGGATCCTCCTAATGACCCCAGAAACGATCTACCACCGCTCGCTGCCCCAGCAGCACGACAGACTTGTCGAGACTACATGGATAACGACCATGTTGAACTGGAAACTACTCTACCAGATGTGGAAGCTGAACACTGCGAACTGAAACCTGTCATGTTCAGCATGATAAACTCTGCTGGCCAATTTGGTGGTTCTGCTACTGAGGACGCACGTGAACATCTTAAAACTTTCCAGGAGATCTGTGGATCATTCAGACTGCCAGGATAAAGTCCGGAAGTACTGAGGCTCCAGCTATTTCCTCATTCATTGAGAGATAGAGCTAAAACTTGGTGGAATAAATTAACGCCGGGTTCAATAAGAACTTGGGCAGATCTCTCTCGTGAATTCCTTTCTCGTTTAATCCTTCTCATCTATCTGAAAGATTGCGTAACGAGATTGCTACTTTTCAACTGGAAGATAACGAGCCAATGCATGAGGCGTGAGACAAATTTATGACTCTCTTACGAAACTGCCCAATACATGGATTCCCTGTGTGGAATCAGGTTGTCAAATTCTACAACGCTGCCAACGCACACACTCGACTGAGGATAGATTAAGCAGCAAATGGGTTATTACTGGATAAAGAACCAGACGAGGCAATGCTAGTGTTGAAGAAGTTAGCAAAGAACGATGAGCAGTTTCCTACAGCTCGAAGGGGAGGTAAACGAGGGATATCTGTAAAGGAGTACGAAGCTGACAACTCGGTCAAAACTCAGATTGCGTACCTCACTAAGATAGTTGAGAATCTGCAGCGGAAGGATTCTAAAGCTGTATTTTCTGCCGAAGAGGTGTGTGAAACCTGTAGTGGAAACCACAGTACATAAGAGTGCCCTCTACAGCTGGAAGAAGGGATGTATGTTGGGAACTATAACAGGAATAAAACCTATGACTCCAACCACTACAACCCAAACTGGAGGAAGGACCCCAAATTTTCATGGAGTAACCCCAACAACGCACTGAACCCTCAAGTTCAAAACAACAAGAACCAAGGAGGCCCTAGGATTCTGTCACGACAACAACCACATCAGTAGTCACAACAGTAGCCGACAGCCACAACAAGCATACTGGAGCAGACCCTGGCCACATTCATGTCTCAAACATGAGCATATATGGAAAACATGGATCACTTTGTCAAGAAAATTGAGTCCTTCATGGACAAGACAGAAATGAGAATGACAAACCATGAGGCTAATCTAAAATCCATAGAGACACAGATGGGCCAGGTTTCATAGTTCATCAACCCAAGGCAGAACGGAGGATTCCCTAGTGATACTGAGGTAACTAGAAAATCCACACATGAGCAGTGCAAAGCTATTACAACGAGGAGTGGGAAACAACTACAAGGGCTGATAATAAAAGAAACACCAAGTAAGGAACTGACCCTACAAACACCTGCCGTGAACACTGCCCCGACAGATGAGAAACAGTCCACTGTTGTCACACCTGCCACGACAGTAGAAGAAACAGAGGAGTAGAAAGAAACTGAAGATCTTGAGCCTCCTCAGATCCGACTTCCATGTGAAGGACGCCTCAAAGATTACCATCCTCCATCCCTTTTTCTACAGCGGTTAAAGAAATAGAAACAGGAGTACCAGCTTAAGAAAATCTATGATGTCTTTAAGCAAGTACACATCAACATTCCACTGTTAGAAGCCATTAAGCAGATGCCTGGTTATGCAAAGTTTCTGAAGGATGCAATGTCCAGGAGGTCCATACTTGGGGAGTTTGAAACAGTGATGATGACAGAAGGATGCATGGAAATCCTATATAAGAGACCACCCCCAAAGAAGAAGGATCCTGGCAGCTTCATCATACCATGCATAATTGGAGACAAGTTTGTGGATAAGGCACTTTGTGACCTTGGTGCTAGCATTAATCTAATGCCCAAATTTGTATTTTAGAAACTAGGCATTGGACAAGCAAGGTCCACGACAGTCATGCTGCAGCTGGCAGACCGCTGTTACGTACAATCGGAAGGAAAGATCAAAGATATCTTGGTAAGAGTGGATAAGGTTATTTTTCCTGCTGACTTTCTTGTTTTACATTGTGAAGCAAATGAAAATGCACCGATCATCCTGGGGCGACCCTTCCTAGCCACAGGTAGAATAGTGATCGATGTAGAAAAAGGAGAACTGACTATGAGAGTCATTGACCAACAAATCAAGCTCAATGTTCTCCAAGCAATGAAACAAGCTGATGTAGAGGAAGAATGCAAGGCAATTTCGGAAGTCGTCCTAGACTAACCTTGCATCAGGTCGAACTGCCACGACAGAAAATTTTGTCACTGCCACCACAGTCACCCTGAAGATTGTCACGGCAGCATCGACGAAAGTGACCCCTCAGACACAGAAGCATCTGACATTGAAGGTCCTGAGGAGGTAAATTGGATAGGCACTCGTCCAGGTAAGTTCTTCGAGCCTTTGAATTATACCACGAATGAACATGTAATCCAAAAGCCTTCCATTGAACAACCACCTATTTTACACCTTAAACCTCTGCTAGGGCAACTCAAATATGTTTTTCTTGGTTTAAATGATATGTTGCCCGTAATTATCTCTTCCAAGTTGATGCAGGAACATGAACATCAGCTGATCAAAATGCAACAACAGCATAAAAAGGCAATTGGATGGACCATTGCTGATATCCAAGGCATCAGTCCGGCGTTATGCATGCATAAGATCCTCTTGGAGGATGACCATAAGCCGACAATTAATGCCCAAAGACGACTGAATGAAGCTATGCGGGAGGTGGTGCGAAAAGAAATCATCAAGTGGCTTGATGCTGGAATAATATATGCCATCACGGATAGCAAGTGGGTGAGCCCGGTGCAATGCGTACCCAAAAAGGGAGGCATAACCGTAGTAACGAACAAGGATAACGAACTAATCCCAACCAAGACTGTGACCAGTTGGAGGGTTTGTATGGACTATCGGAAGCTTAATAAAGCTACCCGGAAGGACCACTTCCCCTTATCTTTTATCGATCAAATGTTAGATAGATTAGCGGGGAAGCCTTACTATTGTTTTCTTGATGGTTACTCAGGTTATAACCAAATCACAATAGCACCGGAGGACCAAGAGAAAACCACCTTCACATGCCCATACGACAAATATACCTTTCGAAGAATGCCATTTGGGCCCTGCAATGCACCAGCAACCTTTCAACGGTGCATGATGACAATATTCTCCGACATGGTGGAGGATTTCCTAGAAATTTTCATGGATGACTTTTTCGTCTTTGGAGACAATTTCGACGGTTGCTTAGGCAATTTATAGAAGGTTCTTGAAAGATGTAAAGAGGCAAACCTTCTTTTAAACTGGAAAAAATGCCATTTTATTGTGGACGAGGGCATAGTGTTAGGCCACAAGGTTAGCTGATGCGGCATAGAGGTAGACAGAGCTAAAATCGAGGTTATTGAAAAACTGCCGCCACCCACTACAATCAAGGGAATAAGAACTTTCTTAGGGCATGTAGGGTTCTATCGAAGATTTATAGCTAATTTCTCGAAAATCACTAAACCCCTGTGTCTCCTGCTGGAATAGAATCAAGCCTTTGACTTTAACACTGAATGTACTGAAGCATTCAGAATACTGAAGGAAAAGCTGGAAACAGCCTCAATAGTGCAGCCACCAGACTGGAGCCTACCATTCGAGATAATGTGTGACGCCATTGATTATGCTGTCGGGGCAGCACTAGGGCAGAGGAAGGAGAAACTCTTCCATGTGATCTACTATGCCAGCAAAACTCTAAACGATGCTCAGATAAACTACACCACAACAGAAAAGGAGCTACTCGCAGTGGTGTTTGGAATTGACAAGTTTCGACCCTATATACTTGGAACAAAAGTGGTGGTCCATACAGATCACTCAGCACTTAAATATATGTTCACCAAAAAGGATGCCAAACCAAGATTGATACGTTGGATTCTGCTGCTGCAAGAATTTGACATTGACATCAAGGACAAAAAACCAAGTAGTAGATCACTTGTCAAGGCTGGAGATGGGAAGGAATCAAGAGAAAGACAAGACCAACATATTGGAAACCTTCAAAGATGAGCAGTTGTTCGCTGCCACCAGCACTGTCGCGACAGCCATGGCGGCAGGTAAGCTTTCTGAAACCCCTTGGTATGCTGACATCGTCAATTATATTGTAAGTGGGTTATTACCTCCTGAGCTTAATTACCAAGCAAGGAAGAGGTTCCAAAATGATGCAAAACATTATTATTGGGACGAACCTCTTCTCTTTAAGCACTGTGCAGATCAGATCATCAGGAGATGCATACCATAGGAGGAACAGAAAGAAGTGCTTCACCACTGCCATGCTGCCCCTTATGGAGGACACTTGGGAGGAAATAAAACTGCTACCAAGGTTTTGCAATCTGGTTTCTATTGGCCTACACTGTTCAAGGACGCACAAGCTTTTTACAAGAGTTGTGATTAATGACAAAGGACTGGAAACATATCTAGAAGGTATGAGATGCCACTGCAGAACATACTTGAGGTTGAAATCTTTGATGTTTGGGGAATCGACTTCATGGGGCCATTCCCAGCCTCTTGTGGGAATCTATACATTCTGCTGGCAGTAGACTATGTGTCTAAATGGGTAGAAGCGATCGCCACTCAAAAGAACGATGCCAAGATTGTGCAAAGATTCCTTCACAAGCACATCTTATCAAGGTTAGGCATCCCAAGGGCGATCATTAGCGATGAGGGGAGGCATTTCGACAATAGGGTAATTGCTAGTGCACTAAAGAAATACGGAGTAAAGCACCGAATTGTAACAACATATCACCCTCAAACCAATGGGAAGACTGAAATATCAAATAGAGAAGTAAAGAACATCCTAGAGAAGATGGTCAAACCAACTCGAAAGGACTGGTCTCTACACCTAAATGATGCACTCTGGGCCTACAGGACATCATTCAAGACACCACTGGGAATGTCACCTTATCGCCTCATTTACGGGAAAACTTGCCATTTACTTGTCGAGATAGAACACAAAGCATATTGGGTTATCAAGACAGTTAATATGGATTGGGACAAGGCAGGGCAGAAAAGGCTACTGGACTTGAATGAAATTGAAGAAATTCGAACAATGGCCTACGACAACGCCAAGATCTACAAGGACAAAACAAAGAAGTGGCACGACAGAAAACTGCTACCACGACAGTTCTGCCAAGGGCATCATGTGCTGTTGTTTAACTCTAGGTTGAAGCTCTTCCCAGGAAAGCTTAAATCTAGGTGGTCTGGCCTTTTCCAAGTTGTCCAAGTTTTTCCCCATGGTGTTATTACAATCAGATTAATGAATGATGGGCACCAATTCAAGGTCAATGGAAAAAGGCTCAAGCATTATCAGGGGACTAAAGCCCCAAGGATACAGGAAGTAGTTACTTTAGGAGATGCCCCTCAAGGCATCCCTAATTTAACTTAATTTTATTTTCTTTAATTAATTTATTTATTATTTTTAGGAAATAAGATTTTAATTTAGTTTGTTTATTTATTTTTAAGAAATAAAGGAAGCAAATCAAAGAGGAGGAATGAACCAACCCACCGCATTCACAACAGCCCATAAAGCCCAATGGACATACCTGTCGTGACAGCCTGTTACCAGCTGTCGCGACAGACGCGGAAAATACAGCCTATCACGGAGCTGTCGCGATAGACACGAAAACACGTAACAGAAGCGTCAGGAAATCGCGTGACAGTTGGCTTTGTTATTCCCGCCTACCGTTACAGTCCCAACGAGTAGAAATTCTCGTTCTATATAAACCCCTACTCCCATTTCATTTCTCATCTCATTCTCATTCTCTCTACTTTGCTTTCCAAAATTTAGATCTCAGAAATTTTCTTTTACTTTTCTACAGTTTCCTCGCAATGACTACCAGATCAACCCGAAGGACTGCTGCCTCCACCTCTGCCACGACAGTATCCACACCCAGCCACAACCGAATCCCAAGACGTTTTGCATCAATAGATTTAGAGAGGAGGTACTATGGCTTGTTCTAGAAACGAGAAATGTGGGAAGAGAGAGGGTTCACCTATACCCAAAAGACGGGAGACTGAGGGCTCGAGGGTTTCATCTCAAAGAAAATTATTTCTTTCAAATGGCAGATGTTCGCCGTCCAGCCCGAGAAGATGAACGTCACTTTGGTTCGAGAGTTCTATGCTGCCAACCCCTCCAAAGATGCCACGACAGTGACTGTCAGGGGAAAGGAAATCTCCTTAGAACCGGCCTACATCAACACCTTGTACGACATATATGTGAGCAAAAAGGAAGATGCCCATAGGAGGTTCGTCAACAGTCTGTCGCCGGCAGAAAATGATGCTGTCATGGCAGAACTGACAGAGGAAGGCACATAGTGGAACGAGGATCCCAAGCACAGATGGACAGTGCGAAGGACCCAGCTCACCCCACAAGCAAAGCTTTGGAATCATTTCGTGAAGAAACGCCTCATGCCCACATCGCAGAACACTACCGTGGATCGGCAGAGACTGGCACTCGTTCACTTAATCCTCAACGAGCGGTAGATCAACATCGGCAGATACATCATTGATGGTATTTTCAAGTGTGCACTCAGACCGATGGGGCCCCTTTTCTTCCCTTACCTCATCACCACCCTCTACCGGGCAAACAAGGTTCCAGAAATTGATGAGGACGTCAAAGTCCAAGGCAAAGGATGGACACAACAGAACATATACAATTTGATGGAGCTGAAGCCTGCCACCCCCTTGGCCTTTGTGGACCCATCTGTCACGACAGAACCAACAGCAGAGCCTGAATCCACTGAACTTATCGCGACAGAGCTGGAGCAAACCATGGCCACACCCCCGACAGACACCTCCAACCAAATCCAGCAGATGCTGAAGAAGATGGAGGAACGCCAGCTAGGCCTCATGGGATTCATGAGGGATTTCACTACTGCCACGGTAATTTTTATTAAGTCTGATTTAAATTTTCCCAACCTGCAGTTTCCCTCTTTCCCAGAATCTCTTTTTGCCACTCCCACACATGCTGCTAACCCCAGAACACCTACTGCTACTTCCACCTCACCACTTGCCACGACCGGAGATGGCGACAGAAGATCTGCCACTCCCTGAGGAGAAAAATTGGAAAGAACCACTACCGGAGATCGACCCAGAGTACTTTGAAGGGTTCTCCTCTTCCTCCGTCTGGCAGGACGATTCTGACTCAGAGCCATCTGTCGTCCGGGACATATCGAAGGACTTCCCTCCGATGAAGAGAAAGAAGCTGAATGAAACTGTTGAAGAGCCCTGCCACGACAGATCAGACGATAACAACAACAGTGATGATGACGTTGAGGTCCTGGACATGGCCCCAAAGATTTCACTTACCCGAGTCCAGCCACCTCGAGAGGCCAAAAAGAAGATAGCCTCACCATCTCCCAGCCCCAAGCAAACCTCTACCGTCAAGGTCACTGCCCGCTGGCAGCTCCAAATCAGCAGCAACAACGACGATGGCTCATAAACTTAAGTTCTTTTCTATCATGCTTGTTGTTCTGCTGTTATTTTATCTTTTTTTGATGTTTTCTTTTTTATTTTATTGTCATGCATTGAGGACAATGCAACCCTTGAGTTTGGGGTTAGGCAGTCATCGATTAATTAATGAACTTTTTAAATTGTGTCTCATTTTAGTTAATTTTTGTGTCAAAAAAAATTGGCTTAAGTCTTTGAACTGCACTTACCTGCCGCGACAATCTCTGTCGTGGCAGTGCCTTTATAATGTTTTAGGAATTATTTAGAGCCTTGCTATAGTTCTGAACTTCAAAAACACTTTTTGTGACTTATATGCTGTCTAGATTTCTGCTAGTAAACTAGAGTAGAAAAGCTTAACCACTTGAGTTTCCCCTAGAGGTGCCTCACACTGGCTTTGGAAAAAGAATAAAAGAAAAGAAAAACTTAGACTCAATACCCCTAGAGGTGCCTAACACCGGCTCTAGGAAGATAGCTAGAGGTGCCCAAAAACAGGCTCTAGTAAAATCAAAATAAGAAGAACATTGAGTCTAAATTCGAAAAAACTAAAGGAGCCTAAGAATTGCCTCCAAGAAAAAAGTTAGTTTGGCATAAAAATCGAGTGAGTATCATAACTATTCTGGTTGCTAAAAGAGTCTAGACACATATTTGTTCACAAAGCCTGCACAAACTTGCACAAGAATTATAGCATTGTTCCGGATGAATCCATAAACAATTGAAAAGGTACTGCCCTTGATAGAGAAAGAGTTGTAGGTAATGGTAGTTCACTGAATTAAGCCAAGTCAAAAATTTTCATTCTTAGTTAGGTTGCGTCTGCTTGAGGACAAGCATAAACTTGAGTTTGGGGGTGTGTTGAGTGCATAAAAGTTCTATATTTTACCCTTCATTTACCCATATTTTTGCTGCACTTAAGCATGATTTATTGCATTTAGGATAGATTCTTATATACACATCACAATTAGATAAAACTGCACAGAGGCTGCTGAAATTGGTCACTTTTGCAGGTATCTGCCGCGGCAGCAACCCATGGCAACAAAAGAGCAGAAGCAAGTTGCGGAGCTGGAGTTGAAGGACAAAGAGCATCGTCTGCTGCGACATCTACTGTGGCAGCTATGACGACAGAGAAACTCTGAGATGGAAAACTGAAGTGGAGCTCGACAGATAGAGGATTTCAAGCTGGTCTATCGTGGGTCACTCCCATATTTTTCTGAGCCCTGAAGCAGAAGGAAGGCCAGGCCCAAAGTTCAAGGAAGAAAGTCAAAGCAAGAAAAGAGGACGAATTAAAGGCATCTACCCAGAAGATTTAGTCTTTAATAGAGTTGTACTTTAATTTAAACTTGTATTCTTGTCATATTAGAAAACTTGGACCCAAGGCCTATATAAAGGCATGTAATTCGACCTAGGGAAGGATATCTCACTCCTAGCCGTCTTCCCCCAAAACCCTAGTCGTTTCTCTCTCTCCACCATGTTCTAAACTTCCCCAAGGGCTAAGGGTTGATTTTGTAAAGTAGCTGTGAGGATTGTAATTGTTCTTAGGATTTTTCTGTTCAAGTAATAAAACTTCAAGTTTATTTACTATGGTTTTCAATATCTCATAAGAGCATCGGGAGAGCATTGTGAGGTTATCCATTTGCTTGATATCGAGAGAGTTAAGCATACGAAAGGAGTAAATACGTGTTTTCCAGTTTATGGTTAAACCATCTTGGATTAGGGATAAGTACAAGGTTAAGTGGCTAAATAATAATTCACAAACATTGGTGTTCACCCTTTGATTCATGCCGGGAGGTATCACCCAAGACGTGTTCATCAACGGAACTTGGACCTAGGGATATGACAAGTCATAACAGGGATTCTTGCCAAGCTTGAAGTACGGAGTTGTTGGTCACTGCCACGACATCAACGGACCTCTGCCGCGACAAGAACGTCGACATAACGACAGAAGTTTCTCTGAACAGTGCAACACTTGCACTACTGAGCAATTCAATACCGGCCTATTCTGTAAATCTCTTTACTTTATCTTTTATTCCAATTATTACTCAAGATTACTTCAAACAATCATTTAAACTATTTCTTTTTCTTGTGCAGCAATTCAAGGATAGAGTTATTTCCAGTTCCTGTGGAGATGATATCCGATACTCTAGTATCACTTTACTCTAGTATCATGATGGCTTCTGGATTTTTATGGTATGCTAATCTCTACGGAAGTATTTACTTTTCTTTGCACTTTTGGGTTTTTGTATGAGATTTTGGTGGACTAGTCCTCATTATTCTCCCTTCTAGATGTGTTGTATTTGTGATATCTTCCATAGTTTTTTAATAAAATTCAGTTGTCATTGTCAAAAAAATTGGGTTGCTTTCGGTTTGGGTTGATTTTCGGTTCTTTTTCAGATCGGGTTGATTTTTAGTTTCGGTTGCTTTCGGTTCCGATTATTTTTGGTTCGGGTTGATTTTAGGTTCAACTAAAATTTGTTTTGGTTCGATTTTGTTTCAGGTTTGGGTCAAGTTTAGACCATCATGGTCGGGTTCATATTGGATCGGATAAATCAGTTCAGATCTCGGGTCAAATTTACCAGGACTATATGCTGGAGGCAATAGTACTTTTAGTTAGGGTTTTTATGGTTCTTTGTGGTGGAGTTGTTTCGGCTATTTTATTTCTTAATTGTTTTTTTATTTGTCTATGATGAGTTTTGCGTGATGAAATGTAAGATAAGAGTAAGAGAATCTACAATGGCTAACAAAATAAATGTGTTTGGTAAGAGAGAAACGAAGGAAGAATGACAAGCTAAATGAGAAAATTGGGAGAAAATCAAATCAATACTGAAATCTGGGTTTTCAATTTCAACTGGATAACTCTCTTGAAAAATCAACAACCAATTTACAATTTTTTATATAGCCTACTAGAGAGGTCGAGTAACTGTTACAAATCAGTTACACAAGCCCAAACGGCCTAACTAATAATTCTAACAGAATTAACACATCTGCTATTAATACTCTGTTATCAATTTCAACATCCTTTACTCTGGCATGATAAACAGAGTTTGCAGCCATCGAAACAGTGGAGGAGTTGTTACACCATACAACAGGCTTGCTTGCAACATTAACCTCTATTTTAGCAAAATGATTTTCAACACACACAAGTTTTGAAACTGAATTGGCCAAACTTCGATATTCAGACTCGGATGTTGACCGTGAGACTATGCTTTGTTTCTTTGAACTCCAGGTCACAGGGTTCCCTCCAAGGTATATACAAAAGCCAGAAGTGGAGTGTCTATCCTCAACATAAGCAACCCAATATGAGTCTGCATAACAGACAAGATCAAGTGGAGCAGTGGAGGATGAGAAATATAACCCATAATACATAGTGCCATATAAGCATCTCAGGATGTGTTTGATAGCTTGCCAGTGATGCACAAAAGGTCTTTCATGTACTAAGATACTTTATTATCTACAAAAGTGATGTCTGGTCTGGTGAGGGTAAAATAATGCAAGCCTCCGACCACACTTCGATACATGTGAATGTCATCAAACTTTGTTCCTCAACTGAATGAAAATTAGGATAGACTATCATTAGGGTTGGAGTGGCATGAGAGTTGCTCATGCCAACTTTTACCAGAAGATCAAAGATGTATTTCCTCTGACTCAAGAACACCCCACCATTAGAATGCTGCACCTTCATCCCCAAAAAAACTCAATATTCCCCATATCCTTTAACAAGAATTCAACATTGATCTGCTAAACAACATGATCAATTTCTTCAACATTACTGCAGTGATGACAATGTCATCCACATAAACCATGAGAAGCAAACTGGAGGCAGTCAAGTTTCTAATAAACAATGAGGTATCTGACTTGGAAGAAGAGAACTTCAGATTATCATTAAGAAACCTCTTTAAAGTGTTATACTAAAAACTCGATTGCACCAACTTTTCACCATAAAGGGCCTTCTTAAGGTGACACACCAACTTTTCACCATTTGGACCAGTTTGTTCAAAGCCTGGGGGCTGCACCATGTAAATGTCTTATGTCAAATAACCATTCAAGAAGGCA
The DNA here is from genome assembly GCA_030270665.1 of Hibiscus trionum. NCBI lineage: Eukaryota > Viridiplantae > Streptophyta > Magnoliopsida > Malvales > Malvaceae > Hibiscus > Hibiscus trionum. The sequence continues at coordinate 5,109,047 of BSYR01000037.1, forward strand.
TTTTTTATGTCTATCTAACGGATAATCCACTTCTTTGTTACTGCAGTGGCAAGCATAGTTCAAATTGTAGAAGCTCGCACAACAAGGTTGTATGTCTCTCTGAAATCACTCCCAGCAGTTTGAGAGTACCCTTTCGCCACAAGTCTTGCCTTAAAGCGATCAATAGAACCATCAGATCTTTGTTTAACCCGGAAGAGCCACTTGCAGCCTACTACTTTTCGAGATGATGGTAAACTATTGAAATAAGAGATTTGTCCCTGACAACCGATTGATTTGAGGAACTATATAGAAATATATTTTCATCAAATTGAACATGCCTAGAAATAAAGATTCTACCTGATGGACCTAGACATCTGTACCCTTTAAAAGTAGGAGAATATCCTAAGAACACACAGGTAACAGACCTAAACTATAGCTTATTTCGTTTATAGGAACTTAGTAAGGGATAATAGGCACAACCAAATTTTTTCAACAAACTATAGTCAGGAACTTTGTGAAATAACATTTCATGAGGAGATATACCTGAAAGTTCAGAAGTTGGTAGCCTTTTGATCAAATATATTGCACTGGAGAAGGCCTTATTCTAGAAACGCAAGGGCATTAAAGCCTGCGCTAGCAAGGTCAGACTAACCCCAACTACTTGTTTCTGCTTCCTTTCAACTAAACCATTCTGCTCCAAAGTGTGTGGACAAGACATTCAGTGCACTATTTCATGATCCTTGAGGTAAGTTTGCAGAGCAATGAACTCTCCTCCACAGTCAGTTTTGCAACATTTTGAGTTTTACTCCAAGTTGCCTTTCAGCTTCTTTGTGGAACTAAGTAAATACTTCTCGAACCCAAGATTTTAATTTAAGAAAACAAACCCAGGTATACATGGAATAAGCATCAGTATATGCTACATAATATTTAAAACCATTAGAATGCACAGGGGCAGGACCCCATACATCTCCAACAACTAGTTCCAAAGAAGCATCATGTTGAGTATGATAAGCAGAAAATGGAAGCTTATGAGATTTTCCATACTGGCATGCTTGAAAAACAGAAATAGAGACATACATTTTATTTGCAGAAATAGAAACATTACAATTAGACAAAGCTTTAGACAAGACCTCAAAAGATGGATGGCCAAGTCTTCTATGCCAAGTATCAAAATACACATTATAACAACAATATTACAATTACTACTAGTATTTTTATTTGTAGAAGTCATAAGACCTCCAAGGCTATATAACCCATTATTCTCAAGACCCTACAACAACACGCTGTTGGTGTTGAGGTCCCTCACTTGACAGAATTTAGGAAAGAACTCAAGGCTGACATGGTTATCCTGGGTAAACTTTGATACAAAGAGTAAATTTTTAGTGATACCAAGTACATAATGCAAATTATGTAAATTAAAAATTCTGGAATGACATATAAAAGAGGACTGGTCAGTCAAACGAATTGGTAAAGCATTGCCATCCCCCACATGAATCATACCTGAACCAGGATGAATAGTTCCAGCTTGAAGGTTGGTAAGATCATTAGTGAGATGGTGTGTTGCCCTAGAGTATGGGTACCAGGAGTTGTCAGCAACTACTTCAGGTGTAGCAATGTGAGCTTGAGCATGTGTAGGAACAGAGGAGGCTTCAGGGTGAACAACAATTGTAGGTACAAAAGAAGAAGTAGTGTAATAGGGCAACAATTGTGTATAGATAGGAGAAGGATGACTCTGCACAATAAAAGGAGATGAGGTATGAAAAGAAACAAAATGTGGAGAAGGTGTAGATGGTGAAACAAACTGTTGATGATGACCCTGAAGACTTGGTTGAGGATAAGGCTGAGCAAAAGTCACCATAACTGGAGGTGGAGGAAAGTAAGAATGACTGTAGGGTGCAGTTGGAGTGTTACTAAGGTTAGTATAAGTACAAGTGTTGGCCTGAGCTGGAACATAACCCTTGTTGTTGTTGTTCTGAGAAGACCTAGCGAACTCATTTTTAAAGTTCATATCAAAATAAAAGTAGCATCTATCGAAAAGGTGGCCCAAGCGACCACAAAGTTGGCATTGAGGTATGGATCCCCCTCTACCACGACCTCTGCCTCTATTAGAATAGCTAGATGAATCAATAGAGTATTGAGCAGTATATGAGGAGTTATAGGGATCTTGCTAAGAAGTATGGGTAACCATAACATTGGGAGGTGAAACAATACTAGGAGATTGAGTAACAACATGTGCAGAAGCATTTATAGGTTCTACTACATTATGAAACTGTCTAGCATCTGCATCTAAAAGTAAAGTCTTAACAAAATTCAGATCACTAGAGAAAGATCTAGCTGTAATCACAGTAATAACAAATTTTTACTCAGGAGGAAGACCATTCAAAATAGTAGTTATGTGTTCTTGTTCTGAAATATTCTCTCCACAGTTTGCAAGATTATCCCTCAAAGATTTAACTTTCATTAAGTAGTCTTTCATACTTAGATATCCCTTTCTTTGGGAGTGAAGTGAGCGTCTAAAGGACATGAGTTTAGAGGTAGTCTTACCACTGTATATCCTATGAAGTGTGTTCCAAATATCAGAAGCAATATTCAGACCTATTAAGTGAGGTAAAACACCTTCACTCATAGTAGATTACAACCAGCTAGTAAGAGCACCATCTTGTTCCTAAAAAAATTCAAAGTTAGGATTAATAGAAACAACACCATTCTGAGTAAGATATTGTGGAGGACTAGTCACATTACTGCCAATGTATTTCAGAGGTCTATGAGTCTTTATTGTGAGAAACACTTGTTGGTGCCACAACAGGTAGTTATGATCATCTAAGACTTCATTTTTTTGGAAGAAAATAACCTAGAGGAGGACGATTGACTTAAAGAACTATTACTATTAACAGAGACATTACCATATGAAATAGTAGTTTGAGTTGCATCCGTTTCATCATTAACCATTGCAAAGAGAGGAAAATCCAAACAACACACAAATCAAGAAGACGAGGCAGTGGAGGCCGAAAAATGTAATCTCCAGAGAGCAAAACAACGGGGAGCAAACAAGAAATCCAAAGAAATGATTGTCAAACAAAACACAGAACAATCTCACCAGATACAAGACTGAAATCGAACAATCCAGATACAAGATTGAAGAAGAATTAAGAAAAATCTCACCAGATATCGCCAGAAGAAATCGCCAAATGTGAACACCAGAACAAAAGCAATTGAACCGATCCACTAAACTCCGTAACGAGTCTCCGATCAAACGAAAACAAGTCGAAAAGTCTCTAATACCATGATAAAATGTAAGATAAGAGTAAAAGAATCTACAATGGCTAGCAAAATAGATCTGTTTGGTAAGAGAGAAACGAAGGAAGAATGAGAAGCTAAATGAGAAAATTGGGAGAAAATCAAATCAATATTGAAATATGGGTTTATCAATTACAACTGAATAATTCTCTTTAAAAATCAACAGCCCATTTACAATTCTTTATATAGCCCTTAGAGAGGCTGGGTAATTGTTACAAATCAGTTACACAAGCCCAAACGGCCTAACAACCTAACTAATAATTCTAATAGAATTAACACATATGTTATTAATAATATGATATTGTGTGTGGATCAAGTGTTTGTCTCTGTTTGATTTTTGTTTTTTTTTCTCGTTTTTATATGATCATCTTGTACCTTTTTCCTCCATCGTAGTCTAGAGAGGTTTTTAACGAGGCACATGATCGTATCACGTTTGTATGGTTTTTTTATCTTTAATAAAAGGGATAATGGCACCACTGCCCCCCGTACTTTGACATAAAGTTCAATATGGTGCCTAAACTTTGGACGCGTTCAATGTGCCCCCTATAGTTTCATTATGTTTTCTAAACTGCCCCCTGCCCCCCCCTCCCCCCCGAGTCTAACACCGTTAACAGATGATGTGGCGGGACACGTAGCATCATATTCTGCCACGTGTATTTTTGGGTCAGAAAAATAAAAAAAAATTAATTCAATGGCATCTAAGCAATTTCACCATTTTAATTTATAAAGTAAATAACAAATAAAAATTAAAAAAAAGGAAAAAAGAACAGTTCATTCTCTTCTCCGTTCAACTTCTTCCCCATCTTCTCAAGCTTTGAAGTGAAAATGCTGGTTGACTTGTGATAATACTTATAAATATCAAATAGTACATGCGTAAGAGATCCGAGTAGTGTTGTTCTTGTGTAATTATTTGATACTCTTTAGTTGTCTGGATTTTGCAGATATAGGGAATATACTGAATACTTTAATTTCTTTTTTCAATAAACTCGACCCCATCTTCCTTCGTCTTTTCTAATCCTTTAAATAGCATTTCTTATTTGTTAGTGCTATATGTATCATGATTTGTTAAGCTGAAGTAAAAATGGGGCTCAAGTTTGAGGATTGCAGAGCAGTACATTCAAGCATTCAGTAATATCGCGAAAGAGGTAAAAGGGAGATCTCGAACATGTGTTGCGAGTATTAATGTTGTCACTGATTTTTCACCCTGTCTCTATCATCCTACTTGAACGTGCCCTTTCTGCTCATTTGTTAGGGTACAACAATGTTACTTCCTAGTTCTGCTGCAAACCCTGCCAACATGATTGCCCAAACTCTAACCATGTACAAAAGCCTGGTCCGCAATGCTTCTACGGAAGGTTCTCATCTAAACAGTTCCCGTGAGCTATACAGAAGCACAAAGCATGCTCCTTCTGGAGACACTGAAGGTGAAATCCTGAACCCAGAGCTGTGGAAGGAAGGGACTCGAGTCTCGTTGATCAACCAACATTTTCACTTCAGAGCTTGAGAAGATGGGGAAGAAGTTGAACGGAGAAGAGAATGAACCGTTCCTTTTCTATTTTTTAATTTTTATTTGTTATTTACTTTGTAAATTAAAATGGTGAAATTGCTTAGATGCCATTGAATTATATATATATTTTTTTTATTTTTTCTGACCAAAAAATACACCTGACAGCATATGAGAATGCCACGTGTCATACCACATCATCTGTTAACGGTGTTAGATTCGAGGGCAGTTTAGAAAACTGAATGAAACTATAAGGGGCACATTGAAACGTCCAAAGTTTAGGCACCACATTGAATTTTCTGTTAAAGTACGGGGCACTGGTGCCATTATCCCTTAATAAAATCATACGTTATGATAGAAAAATAGAATATAACAGTTTTTTAATGTGCGACCTGAAAGAGCTTACGGAATGAAACTTTAGACACCACCTATTTTAACCAAAAGAAAGTTTAGAAACCTAAAAAACAATATAATTTGAGCATTTGCTTTATAAAAAAACCTTGTTATACAAATATATATTCAATGGGAAAACGAAGATTTTTTTTTGTTAAATGCATGTCTATTTTATGGTCTATGTTCGAGATTCGTGGCTCTCCTTTCCAACAATGTCTTCTCCAAGGATCAAACTCAGGTTCTCGACTTAAGAGAGCAATGTGCCTTGCCATTGCACCAAACTCTTGTTGGTAAAACGAAGATTTTTGTTTAATCTTTCATTATCGAGAGTTTTCGTGGAATATTTTAATTTCCTTTTTTTAATCTCATTTAAAATTTTTAAACTTATTAAAAATTTTAAAACTTTTAGAAATTTTGAAGGACTTCTACCAGGACAAGAGCATTCAAGGTAAAGCCCTCCCCAAAAAAATTGTTTTCACTCTTATGTGAGTGAGACATCGTTACCTTCTTAATCAACAATTTTTTTGGAAGATATGAAATTTGTAACACCCCAAAATTCGGTCTAGTCGGAATTGGGTTTCGGTGATCGAAAATTTCATATCGATAAAGTCTAAATATAGTATCGGCTAGTTAATTGTTGATATTGGACTCTATTTGAGTTAAATAATTATTATTGGACCTTATTGAATAATATCGAAACCTAATTTGTGATCAAATTGAGGAAAATACAAGTCGAAAGGCAAAATCATAGTATACAGAGAGTTGAGGGACTAATCTTGTGATTAGCCCCTCCTCAATTAAATTTCCACGAATCAAATTGGGAGCATTCCTTCAAGTGAAGGAAAGCCATCAGTGGCTTGATAATAAAAAGAAAAGATAGAAGGCTTACTTGAAAACATTGAAAGCAAATATCTCTCCAAACTCTTCATCTTTATCGTCTCCTATCTAAGCAAGCACCTCCATTGAAGCTAGTTTCAACCTTAGTTTTTCTTTGATTTATTGTTATCAAATCATTGCTATCGATCAGGTAAGCTATATTCCTTAATTGGTCATTGGATTTCATGGATGCATTGAGTTAATCTTAAGGTAGGGTTTTGACCATCCATGGATATCTCATCGTTGTCATATATATTGCAATCGAATATCGATTTTGATATTGTTGTATTAGTTTTGATATCGTATTATCGATCCTAATAATCTCCATATTGATTTCCTAGCTCAAGACATCAAAAAGAAGCATCCATCAAATTCACCGAAGGCTAGGAACAAGAGAGTTGTTATCCGAGAGCCGTAGGAGCATCGGATTAGTAAGGTGAGTGTAGTCGGAGTCTTGGGATTAGGCGATGAGCATTCCCGAATTTTTTATTGTTGTTTTCGATCATATCACTAACAATATCATTGAAGAAGTTGTATTGGATTGTTAATCAGATTCATTGGTAAGTGTCGGTAAGTTGTTATTGAGTATCAAACAAAGTTATTGGCATCACTATTATGCATTGTCATCGATTTGATTAGTGTTATTGAAATATAGTAAAGAAATCATCGGATATTGATATTAACATTGACATTAAAACATGACATATTGTTAATGAAACATGTTTGCTATTGATCATATTGAAGTCATTGGTCATCGAAATTTTCATTGAACATTGAATATGGATACAAACATTGAAACCTTGGATTTGAATGGACAATGGATACGATTGGCATGTCATATAATTCATGAGCTTAGTGTACGGGTGGACTACGGTCCTAAGACTACGACCTATATTGATTTGGCGAGGCGGAGGGATGTGTATTGATATTGGTCATATTGGCGAGGCACATGGATTGGACCATTTACTGATTTGGCGAGGCGTAGGAATTCGCGTATCCACTATCTTAATTCAATCCAAGGGTTAATGATGAAATGAATATATTAAACAATGTATATTGATGCATAGTATTGACATTGATGAGCATGAGAATATATATATACTAGCTACATTGTTGTTCATATTGTTTATGACAACCTCACTAGGCAATGTATGCCTAACGTCTCTCATCTCATGCATTTCAGGTTGAAAGGCCATTGCGTTTGAAGATCGGATAGTCAAGGCGAGACAAGTCACTACAAGCCTAAAGTAATGTGTTTTGACCTTACGAACTCCTAAGAAGGTGGCAAAGTAGATGAACTAGTATTTTGTGCCCATTTTGTTATGTTTGTAATGTGCATATATTGTAAGTTGGTTAAAGGCCCTAAAATGTCTTTTGGTTTGGCTAAAAATGGTTAAAGATAGCATATTTGGCTAAGATAGGTCAAAACCTAGTAAACGTATTCAAATGATGATGAATTTTGGCATGCCAGTAGTTTATAGCATTGAAATGTTGTGTGTAAAGTTTCATTGCATTTGAACATCGTTTGATAGGTCAATTCGATTAAAAACCAACAAAAATTTGTCATTATAGGTCAGGTCGTATCGAACGGGTAATGGCGTATCGATACAGTTAAGCAAAACTAGACTCTAAGAACATGGCGTATCGATACGGTTTGAGGCCGTATCGAAACATTTTTCTACTGGAATTTATTGTTTCGATACGGGTTTGTAGCGTATCGAAACGGGTTAAAGACAAGGTCAAATGAGGTAAACTCGTATCGATACAGGGCTTGCCCGTATCGATATGTATCGATACGGTTTAAAGGTCAAAGTCAACTTAGGTTGACCATCGTACACCCGTTTTGAAACAGTCTTAAGGTGTTCCGATATAGGGTTAGTTAAGTTAGTTAAAAGGCATAATCTGGTAGTTTGCAAGTTTACAGTTTAGTCACTGAATTTTGAATGATTAAAATGAAAGACTAAATGAAATTCAAATTGTATTAAATTTTACAGGTTTGTTAATATTGTAGTGAATTTCACTGTAGTATAATCAATTTCATCGAAGGACCTCCAAATTATTGAATTTATAGTTTGGTCCCTAAAACTTGTAATAGTAAAGAATTAGCCCTAATTGATTAATTATTGCTTCATAAGGATTAATTGGACTAAGATGCATTGTGGTAATGTGTTATTGTATATTATTGTTTTAAAGGTTGTTAAAAATAAAATTTTATTGCACCGATCACTGTATTAATCATCGGTATCACCTTCCGACCCGATTCTTAACCAGACCAGGAAGGGGTGTTACAAAATTTATCAAGGATTAACCCTAATCCTTATTCTGAATTTACAAAATTTGAAAGATCGTGTTGGTTTTGAAGGACAACGTCGTTGTTTGTAATTACATCAATTCGGATGGATTAAGTCGATATAGTGATGATTGTTTTTTTATTATTATTATTATTATTATTATTATTATTATTATTATTATTATTATTATTATTATTATTATTGTTGTTGTTGCCCGAGTTAATAATTTCGTTTTAAAGTAGCTACTTTCCTTATAATTTAGAAGTGAAATTTTTGCTTAAGCCTGCAAATGAGAAAAATTACATATTGCGAGTTATTTGAGTCCAATTCGATTAAAGCTCGGTCAAAATTCGATTCGATTAGACTTGAACCAAGCTCGGATTTAATCCGAATTTTTGACAAACCGGATTGAGCCCAACATTACTCAAGTTCGACTCGAGTTGAACGAGCTCGAAATCGACTCGAATTTTTAATGAATCGAATTCAACTCTTCTCAAACTTGACTCGACTCATTTACTCCTATCGGTGCTAAAACATAAACGGAGTGGTGACTAATGCTGGCGACGAGTATACATCAAGATGGGTGGTGTGTAAGAGAACTATTTTCATTCCACGATTATGATGAAAACTTGGGTGAGCAAAATTCGTTTTCACTCAATATAAAAAAAAATTTGACTCGTAATTTCAAAAATTTAATTTGATTTGTAAAAAATTTCAAATAAACTTTGAGTTATAAAATAAAAATTCGAATAACTTGAAAATTTAGTAATTAGTGGATCGATTTTCAAATTTAAGTCGAGTTAATCAATTCTGTCATATATATGTATAAAACATGTAAAAATATAAAGAAATATATATATATATATATATATATATATATGAATTGTATATGGTTATAGAAAGACGTTTAAACTGAAACTAATTAGTATCATAACATTATAAATGTTTACAATTAAATTTGAACAGAAACTCGAAAAACTTGACTCGAAATTTTTTAAATAAGATTTGAGTTATAAAATAAGATTCGTCAACTTAACTAACTCAAATTTTTTACTCAACTCAACTCGATCGAATGCTCACCTCTACATGCATTAGGGTCATACCTCCGATAACAAATTGTTACAGTAAAGTACATGGTTTACCCACTAATGAATTGGGCCAGACTGAGGAAAGATGATAATTGGGTGTTCATACTAATGAATTGGGCCAGACAATATGATCCGATATGGTAGACTTGGAGAAATATATTTTGGACACGAAGGTGATGTCTGTTAAGGAATACATTTATTTTTTAATCAAAGGAGAACATTCAATTCACTAGAAGAGAACCTAACAAGTGGCCCCTGCAAAAGAATTTTTAGGTTGTGAAAATAGAATTGCAGTCCTACAAAAACATGCAACGCCTCGGTTTAGGGCCCGAGAGTTTATCGGTTTTGATCTAGAATTAGTTTCAGGTTAAATTTAGATTAAAATTATGATTTTATAAAAATTGTCATTATTTACAATAATGTCATTAATGAAATTTAAAAACGAGAATTTTGAGTTAAATGAAATAAAGAAAAGAAGTTTGAAAAATGTCATCTTCTCCAAAAAAATCCCCTTTTCCCACAAAACCTCTTCTAAACCCTATTTCACTATTCTATTGCCTCAAATTCCTCATCCAAGTAAGATTTTTCAAGGTAATCTCTTCCTTGCTTAGGTTCTTACATATTTAGCTTGTACTCATTGAAAACCTTATTTTAAAACCCATTAAAATGCATTTTTTTTTAATTTGGTTTGGGTTAGAAAAATGGGTATTTTCATGGGATTTTCGTGTGGCTATTTTAATGTCATGTTTGATGGTGTTTTTAATCATGCTTTGATGTCTTAAAAATGTTAAAATGGTGGCTAATGGTGGGAAACCCGAAATGAGTATAAAAATGGGATTTTTGGGTTAAAAAGGTTGAGTTTTTTGCTTAGTTTTGGGTGGAAATCGTGGCTGGTGGTTCCTTTGATGTTGGGGGATGTTTCTAGATGATTTTGGATGCGTTTTGATGCTTGAAATCGATGGATTCAGTTTGGGGTTTGGTTAGAACGAAATTGGTGGAGTTTTGGGTGAAATTTGAGTTCGAATCAATGTGTTTTGGTTGCAAGGAGTGGGTTTCCGGGTTGTTGCTGGTTTACAAGTGTATTACCGTCCTAATAGTTTGTTTTGGGTTGTCTTGAAGCAGAGGAGATTGATTCGGGTACTTTGGGCGCGATACCGAGTGTTGCGGAGGCTTGAGAACGGTGTTTCGGCTTTCGTTTGGACTCTATCGGTGAGTGGTAATGTTTTGAAGTTTAAAATGATTTCAAGGTGGATTCTTGGGGGTTTGGGTGGAGCCTTAAGGGCTAACCTAAACCCAAGTGTAAGTTTGCCTATACTTGCCTTGCTTGGTTGCTTGTTGATGTACGTGTTTATGCGTGTTGTGATGTTGCTTTCGGAATGCTTTTATTCTCGTTCTAATGTTGTTGTGTAGTCATTGTGGATGTCAAGCCTCACGAGATGGTTGTCGTTGTTTACGGTGATGTGTAGTCCCATCGGTAGTGACTAGTAGATGAGTACGATGATGTGTAGTCCCATCAGAAACTTCTAGTTGTTGTGTACGTTGACGTGTAGTCCCACCGGGAATGGTTGTGCATGTGCAAACCATGTTTGGTCTATGCTTGTGTTTATTTCATCTCTTACTTAAATGGTTTTGTTTCCAAAACTAAGATTTATGTTTTGAGCTGCATTGTTGTCGTGTTTTAGAGCTCCGCTCACTAAGCTTTAAGCTTACGCTCTCTTTTTGCAACAATGTAGATCGTTAGAGGTTTTGGGAGGCAAGTGAGCAAGGGAGGAATTCTTAGAGCTCTTGCTAAGTTCAAAGTATGGTTTTTATGTTTGTAATAATGCTTAGACAATGGGAATGCTAGGCTTGTTGTTATGGAGTTGGTGTTCAAACTCTTAAGTCTTGTTATTGTTGATGTTGTTAACTTGTTTAAACGTTGAAGCATGCTTTATTTTGGCCTTTGACTCCTTTGGTGGATGTTAAGCATGATTCATTGCCTTTTATACCTTGGTTGATGAATTGAGCCTTGTTATGTTTTTGAATGCCTTAAATGAATGTCTCTTGTTTGCCTAAAGTTGTATGCATGTTTATATGATGATCTAATGCCTGCTTAAGTTGATTAGGATAGTCCCTTTGTGCTTAAAATCAAAATCTACAGACTTTTTGTGCAGGGCGTATCGATACGTCTAAGGGCGGTATCGATACGGTCCCTTGTTTTTAGGCCTAGCGTACCAATACGCGAGGGCGTATCGATACCCCATTTGCTCTCTGAAAATCTGAGAAATTGACGAGAAATTGGGGTATCAGTACGAGCCTTTGACGTACCGATACGGTCTTAGGGTTGACTTTGAGATTTTAACTGTTGAGAGCGTATCGATACCAGCCTTGGAGGGTATCGATACGGACTCTAAGATTTGACTCTGGGGAAGGTTGACCGTTGAAGGCGTATCGATACGGTCCTTTGGAGTATCGATACACCCTTAGCTAAGTGGATAAAATTTGTCTTAAATTGTCTGTTTTGCTTGGATCGAATTAGTGGTTGCATTTCTGCTATTTGCTTATCTCATGTAGGGTCAAATAAAGTATTTAGACAAGATAATTAAAGAGGAAAAAAATAGGGTTGCTAATCGGGGTGAGATCTTAACGGGTTTCGCTTCAGTTTTCCCCGTGTAACCCATTTGGTTCGGTCTGTTCGCTACGCCGGGACGAGGGGGTTACAAAACATCTCTAACAAAGTCGATCCACTAAAATAGTGAAAACAAATTTCTTCATTTTCTCTCGTTTCTTTCGAATGTCTCTCTGAACAGACCTTTCTCCCTCAGGGGTTAAAGTGCTTATGCGTTCTCGTTTCCTTGTGGTTGTATCCAAGAAAGGTGATTAGGTCGAGTCCCCGTTTTCACTACGGTTTGTTTTTCTTCTTTCTCCCATTTCTTCTTCAAAGTTTCCCTATTTCTTTTTGTTTTCGGTTCAACCTTTTTAACCGATTTGTGTTAAGCCATCAATGTTGAAGCTCCACTAGCAGCTTAGGGCCCTGAAATTGAGAATAATTTTCACCTGGTAATTTTCCTGAAGTGAAAATAGGAGGTGAAGATTCTTTTGACTCCTTAGACTTAAATGAGGAAGGAGATGTTAACCCTATCATTAAGAATCACGCTTTGGTAGGTAAGATCCTCTCCGACTTTATGGCAAGACATAACATGGTCACTGCCATCCTCCGAAAAGCCTGGAACTGCAGTGACTTTGAGTGTCACGATCTGGGAAAGAACATCTTCCTCTTTGTCTTCCCTACTACTGATGATAGACTGAGGGTGTTGCGCCAACACCCTTGGGCGGTGCAGGACCGTCTTTTGATCCTCAAAGAGTGGAGCCCGAAGGTTGCACTTGAAGAAATTGACTTCTCTATGTAGGAGTTCTAGATCCAAGTTCATAATCTGCCATTGACTCTTATCACCCACGAAAATATGACGAAAATTGGGAAACTTTTCCCTCAATTCTATGGTTCCAACTTGGAGAAGGATTGCAAGGTTAAGTGGGATGGCCAGATGAACTTAAGGATGTCAATTCAGGTAGAAGATCCTTTGAAAACGGGTTTCTCCCTAAACCGTAATAAATTTCAACATTTAAAGGTGGCTTTTCACTATGAGAGGTTACCTAAGCTGTTTTACCGTTGTGGGAGGCTCGGACATAGGGAGAAAGACTGTTGGTTCGACACTACTCCCTTCAAACTTGTCGTCCATTTCAGGCCATGGCTCAGAGCTACTCAGGTATGGGAGCCAAAGAACGAGAATCCAAGGTGATCTTCGAGGCAAGCGAACTTTGGACAAGCCCTCATTCCGGTTCTCGAGCAAGAGACATAGGATAAAGACAAAAATGTGTGCCCCCCGAAGCAGTACCAGGTTGCCTCATTTCCTCCCTCCGAAAATCCTAGGTTTCACAAGTCAGCCTCAGATGTGACAAGGTGTGATATGTCCCCTAAGGAGGATACATGGAAAAAAATCTTAATTATTTCCCCTCTAATGCTGCTTTTAAGTCAAAACCAGACGGTTGCCTATCGAGAGGACTACGGGGCAAGGGAAATGTTAAGCTGCTGGAGTTGGTATCACCTGGGGGAAATGTTTTACAATCTCAAAATCCCCCTCTGCCTCCGAATGAAATGTGGGTAAATATGATCGTGGAAGGCATTGGTACTATGAGTGTTTCTGGATCCAAGAAATGCAAAAGGAATGAGAGAAATGTTGAATCCTTTTTGTCGCTAAACGTAGAGAGCTATGGAATCTCATTTTAGAGGGTATCTACCAGGCATCACCAGGAAATTGGTGCGCGTACGATCATAGAGTTGTGGCAAACGAAGATATGCTCAATGTGGCTCTCTTCCCGAAATCTTTCTCTTTCTCCTCCCATTTGATTAATCATTTTGAACGCAAAAAAGGGGGACATTCTTTTGGCATCAAGCATCTTTCATTGATTAAGCAAGCTGCCAGACGCAAGCTTGCAATGTAAACTTCTAGGGTTATGCTGATTGTAACCCCCTTAGCCCGGCCTAGACGCCCGACCTGAACTAGGAAGATTACACGAGGAAAATCGAAGTCAACTCGTAAAAGTCAACCCCGATTAACGACCCTTTTTTATCTAGTACCTTTTCTAAATGAACATTATTAACCTATATGATTATAAAAGCGATTAGGCGAAAACGGCACAATGATCGGAGTTCAATTAGGGGTTCAATTGCATTCATTTGACTTTTAGGGACTAATTCATAAATTTTAGAAATTACAAGAACTATCCAGGTTTTAAAGTTACGAAACCAAAATTAGTCATATATCATGCAAGCATGTCAACTCTTATCTCAAACGGACCTTCCAAACTCAGAACAATCATTACTTAGGGACCAAAACGTAAGAAAAAGGAACTCATAACAATTCAAATTCAGCTTCCAACGATCAAGTGTTTCGGAAAAGAGGACCTTCTACTGGAACGGCCGTTTCAAAATAATAGTGACCGTTTCGATACGCGGGAGCATTCTGAAACCTCAAGAAACCCGTTTCGATAAGTTGGTTCACAATGGTGAAATGTTCCGGAACGTGCCTTCCTATTCCGAGACACCATGGTCATTACAAGCTTTCGTTCTGAAACGGATAAGGGCGTTCTGAAACGCCTGGGCCTGCAACTTTCCAATTGCTGGTTTTTAACAAGTTTTAATCTCCGAAACCATTTCTACACATGTTCCAACACACATTCAACATGGATAAACATCAAGGATCAAACATACGAAGCACAAGCTATAACAAGGCATCGATCTTACAAGCTATAGGACTATAGGCATGCTTCCTAGATGTCAAAAAAACGAAAAGGCTAAAAACCATATTCATGCTCAAACCAACACTCAAAGGCCATTTACAAATCTGAATAAGCAAACTAAACATGCTCAAGGTGTTTAACATCATCAAATATAACCAAGAGTAGAAATCCCTCTCATTTCCTATTATTACACTAAGGTAAAACCACATACATTGCTTAGTAAAAAATGCTTAGATTCCACTTGCTTTCTTGCTGCCTCAAATTCTTAATTTTCTGCATTGATGAAACAAATGAGCGTACACATAAAGCTTAGTAAGGATCGCTAAAACCAAACATTCATCAATGCATTTTATAAAACCAACATATAATCATTTACAAGCTCATGCCTTCCATTAATACATGCTCTTTAAAGCATCAATGCACTTTTAAAACCACATGCCCATAGCATCATTAAAAACAACAACAAAATCCTTTGCTCGTGCTTAAACCAAGCATCACATGCATTCAAGCATAGTTCGCAAGCATCTCATGCTTAATCATTAGTCATCTATATTATATTGGCTCACAAGTGATCAATCTCAAACCATATCAAAACTAATGAAAATGACACAATCGGATACACGGATTACAAGCGTTGTCCCACACGGTTCATATATACTACCGGACTACACAAGGTGGAGATATATGGCACAATCACAACCTCTCAACACCCATGATGGAGATTAATGGCATAATCACAACCCCTCAACATCACTCATCGGTAGTTGTATAAATCCACTAACGAGAGTATGAGACACATACCACAAGACTCACACACGGGATTGAACCATCCACCGTTGTGATCTTAGCCTCAATCGTTAGGGTACTTGGATGGAGATTACGACACAATCACAAACCCTCAACATCCAAGGCGACTTTATTCATGGTGCACTCAATCCTATAGCCGGCTAACTATATCCGATTAAAGTAACCACAAACCATTTCCATCACTAGCTAATATAATTATTTAACATCATTATTCCACTGTTTTACAAGCATAAATCACAATGCCATTTTCACAAGCATAAACATGTTAAAACTCTAATGCATACTTCTCATAAAACAAAGGATCACCTACCAAGCGCATCCTTAACAAAATGACATTAAACACTAGCATTATCAACGCTCAAAACATGCTTTAAAACAGTAAATTAAACCACATTTACTTCAAGTGCATTTCCAACAAAAACATAGCACATTCCGAGAGAGACGTTCGAATCACTTACTCTTGAGCTTAGCTAAGGGTTTCAAACTTACACTAAGCTCTCAAGATCACGCTCAAAGCGTTACAAAGCTGAAAAATCCATTTCCACTCACCGATACACGAAACCTTGCTCGCCGACGTGAAAATCACCCTTCTGAAGCCTCCAGAAATGCTTCGTTTGTTTTCGGATCAAGATCCCCCGTTTTTGGAGAATCAAAACAGAGATCCAAATGCATTAAAATGCATTTCAACACCAGCAACTAAACAATAACTCATTGCTCACCAAAACTACACCAATTTACCCATCCGAAAACTCAATCGATTGCTTCCTAAACCAAGCCCAGCTAACATACATCACTTTCAACCATTATTAAACATCAAAACACAACCTAAACCCTTCCTTATACCTCCAGCAAGCATTACTTCACCATTTCACATCAAAAACCCAACTAAAACCATCAAGAAACTCAGAGATCTTAAGGATTTATATCATCAAAGCCCCTTTTCAACATAATAAACAACTCGAAACTCAATTAAAACCAATCCAAAACAGAGCTCATCAATACCTATCCGAAAACCAAAATTTAAATTATAATTTTGCAAGATTTTGATCTCAAATCAAAACTATAATAAAAACTCAGCCAAAAACAACATTTAGAAGTCAAAGATTTTGGGAATTTCAATAAAGAACCTAGATTGAAGGTTGGGAACATGATTTACCTCCAATCCTTGCCTTCCTTAGTGATTGGCAAGTTTTTCCTTTACAAAGCTTGAAGAATTTGAAGAGAACTCTTGAAATTTGTTTAGAAATTAAAGAGAGAGTGTTTGAGATAAAAGATATCTGGAGAAAAGAGTTGAGAAAATGGTTTTACTGAAATGAAAGTTAGTTACGTGAAATGAAATATCAATTTCCCAATTAACAAATTTTAATTAAATAAAACCATTTCTATTCTAATTATCTAAAATTCCTTTTAAAACACATGCCAATTTAAGGAAGGTGTAATTGCACATAGCTCCCTAAAGATTCTAAGATTTTGACTCCCTTTTGAAATATTGCAATTTTCCACAGTTTTGAAACTTTACATTTTGGCCACTACAAAAAATGTACCACTTCCGAAACTCTTTTTGTAAAATTGATTTGACCAATCTCTTAAAAATGATTCTAGAAGATTTTAACAATTTTTACCATATTTTTATTCTTTCCCGATCCTTGATTTCCTTAAACCTCCTAATATGATTTGAACCGTTTCCGACCGGTCCGATGTCTAAAACATCTAGGCCCAAAACCAGGGCGTTACAACTCTCCCCCACTTAGGAAATTTCGTCCTCGAAATTTTACTTGAAGGAAAGAGGTGCGGAAACTGCTTCAGCATGTCCGCCTTGCTTTCCCAAGTGGCCTCCTCAACTCCGTGGTGTCACCACAACACCTTCACAAGCTCTATCGTCTTGCCACGAAGAACTTTGCTGCTCACATCCAGGATCCTCACCGGTTCCTCATCATAAGACAGATCCGGATTCAACTCTATCTCCACAACAAGCATTATATGCGAAGGATCCGATCTGTACCTCCGCAACTGTAACACCCAGGTTTAGGGGTCGGGTGAAAATAATATTTTAATATTATTTGGGCTCAGGTTTATAATTAAAATGATCCCTTAAAATTTCGGGTTTCAAAAATAAATATTTGAAATAGGACCAAATTGATTTAATTGCAAGTTGAAGGGCTATTTAAAGAACAAGGGAATAGCCATTCATTAATGGCCTTTTTGTAATTTACCCATTTTCTAATTTAAATCCCCCTTTATACAAATAAAATACCCTTTTACTATTCATCTTCTTCTTCTTCAACGGGTTTGAAGAGCTCCCTCCCCCTTTCACTATTCCATCTCTTTTCTCCCTCATTTTGGCTCGGTTTTGAAAGGTAATTACGTTTTCGACTTGCTCTCAACTTCATCTCTTCAAAAGTACAAGTAGTTTTCATTTTCATCCATGTTTTGGAATTTGAGTTTTTTAGAGGATTTGAATAAAAATGGTAGCTTTATTGTGTTTAACTTAAAGTTTTGATTTAATAGTGATAGATATGAAGTTTATGAACCAAATGGTTCAACATATATGATTTTTAAAGGGTTTTGTTAAGTTTCCCGAATTTGGGTTTTAATGGGGCTTTTGAAGGGTTTAAAGGTTGATTTTGGGTGTTTTTTATGTTGGGAAATGAGGGCTGATGGTTGTATGATAGTGAGGGGTTGTTTTGGAAGCTATTAGGTGTGTTAAAAGAGTTGGAATCAATGGTTTTCGGCTGTGCAAAGGGGCTGCTCGGGAATGGCTTTTTGGGGGTTGTTCTTGGTTCGAAAAACAAGTGTTTAATGTTTAAATTGTATTCCGGGTTTGCTATGTTGTGTTGTGGACTGATTTGAGGTTAATTCACTTGTGTTGGGATGATTAGAAGCAAGGATTTGCGTTGGTAAAGTTTCGGGATCGATTTCGGAAGTCATGGAGGCTTGAGTCGGCTTGCTTGATTTGCTTAAGGAAGTGAGGTGAGTGGTTAACGTTTTAATTTGATTTTCTAAGATTTGGTTCAAGCACGTGGATGTGGAAATGTTTTCATGAATAGTTTTGGTTCAAAGTTAATTTTGAAGGTGGTTTAGATTTGGGCTTGAAAGTGACTTAAACTCAAAGAGTAAGTTGATGTGAAATGCCTCTTTAATTTCCCTTTATACCATTGTTTTTCATTGCTTGAGATGACCTTTTGATATACATGAAATCCCAATACTTTGGGAGGAAGCATGTGGCTATTTATTAAATCGTTGATTATGTATGATGGTAATAATGGTGATGTTGTTATACCTTGTGAAATGTGTGTAAGTTGGTGCAGGTTGTGCACGAAAATGGTGAGTAAGACCATTTATGATTGGTAAGATTGTAATGTAGTAAGTGATGCCTAATTGTGGAATTTGTTGCAACTTGTTTTGGTTGTGCATGATATAGTGAGTACATGTCGCATGATAGTGAGTGTATATTGTGTTGTATGGTTGGTGTCGAACCTCACGTGATGGTTGTCTTTGCTCCGGTGATGTGTAGTCCCACTGGTAGCGAGTGGTGTAAGACTCCGGTGATGTGTAGTCCCGCCGGTAGTGACTAGTAGAAGAGTACTTTGGTGTGTAGTCCCATTGGAAAACTACTAGTCGAAACGGTGATGTGTAGTCCCACCGTGTGTGTTTTGGTTATGCTTGTGCATACCATGTGTGCTCATGTTGTATCTCACTATATCATTCTTTTATATTGTTTTGCTTTAATCTAAGATCATGTCTTCAAGCATACCTTGGAGCGTGATGCCATGATAAATATCTTTATTGTTGACCCTTGGTTGAACTTGTATGTTAGTAGAAGGATTAGGTCGTTGGATGACTCATATGTGTTGGTCTTTATTTTTTAAAGAAAGCTTTGAACCCTGCATTGTCGTAGTTATGTTTTAGAGCTCCGCTCACTAAGCTTTATGCTTACGCTCTCCTTTTTCCGACAATGCAGATCTTTAACTTGGAGTCAGCAAGGAGCAAGAAAAGGGCGTCCAAGCGTGTGGTAATTGCTCAAGTATGGTTTATTAAATAATGTAGTAGTTTAGCAATGGGAAATGCTACGTGTTTTAGGAGCTTGTATCTAGACTCCTTTGTGTTGGCCACATGTTGTTAATGCCTCATGTTGATGCTTTGGATTGATTATGGTCTGTAATGCATGATTGCTATGATGAGTGTTTGTGTATGGTGGCATGCCTTTAGATGTTTAGGTTGCCTTGTCATGGTGCAAACCTCTTTGTGTCATCTCGTGCCTTAAATGCTAAATTGCCTTTTGTTGGAATGCCATGCTTGAAAGCTTATATTGCTTGTATAACTTGTGTATCATCATGGGGTGGATTGTGCCTTTGATTTCATGTTAAAGCATGCTTTTAGGTTTGATTTGCCTTAGGATTGATGTTAGTGTGTTGGTTGGGGTTTTAGAGGGATTTAAGGGCCTCCTTGCGCCTTAAATCAGCTCAAACCTGCAAGTTCGTAGTTGGGGTATCGATACAGTTGGTACGGTATCGATACCACCTTCTTGTTTCAGGCCTTGTGTATCGATACACTTGAGGGGTGTATCGATACCATTTTGGTCACCGGAGCTACTGTCCATTTCGGTATCGATACTGGCCTCTGGTGTATCGATACCGTCATCTTAGCGTTGACCGTGGGAAGTCAACCGTTGGGGAGGGTATCGATACACTCCTTGGGTGTATCGATACGGTCTCTACGAGTTGACTTTGACCAGTTGACCTAGTCAAAGGGGTATCGATACACCCCTTAAGGGTATCGATACCGCCTGTAGTTAAAGCTTAGAATTGGGCTGTAAGATGTTGGGTTGAGTTCGTTTGTTTGCCTCGTGAATGTTGTTCCGCTGTATGATCACATAGGATTAAATACTCATCTAGACAAGATTTAAAATGAAAAAAATAGGGTTGCTAACTGAGGGGAAATCCTTGAGGGGTTTTCACTCGGTTTTCCCCGTGTAGCCTACTCGGACCGGTCATCCGGCCAGACCGGGACGAGGGGGTTACAGCAACATCGAGACATGAAACACATCATGAATCTTTTCCAGCTCGGGAGGCAGCCTCAACCGATATGACACAGGACCAATACGCTCCACAACCTCATATGTCCCAATAAACCTCAGGCTAAGCTTACCCTTACGCCCAAATCTCATCATCTTCTTCCAAGGCGATACTTTCAAGAACACACGTTCGCCAACCGCGAACTCAATCTCCTTATGCTGCAGGTCCGTGTAAGACTTTTGTCGATCTGATGCTGCCTTCAAACGCTCACAAATGAGCTTCACCTTCTCGGTGGTTCCTTTCAACATAGCCGACATCGAAATCAACTTTTTCCCAGCTTCTGCCGAACAAAGAGGGGTTCTACACTTCCTCCCATACAAAGCCTCGTACGGAGCCATTTGAATACTTTCCTGATAACTATTGTTATATGAAAACTCAACAAACGACAAGTGCTTCTCCCAAGAACCCTAAAACTCTATAACGCAGCATCTCAACATGTCCTCAAGCACCTGGATCACATTTTCCGACTGTCCATCCCTCTGAGGAAGATAAAAAGTACTGGAATTCAACTGTGTACCCAAGGCTTGATGCAAACATTCCCAAGACCACAATGTAAACCTCAGATCCCTATCCGACACTATGGACTTTGGCACCCCGTGCAATTGCACGATCTCAACAATATACAGCTCTGCCAACTTATCCAAGGTATACGTAGTATGCACAGGCAAGAAATGTGCACACTTCGTAAGGCGATCAACAATCACCCAAACTAAATTCTTCTTCGATGGTGACAAAGGAAAACCAGACACAAAATCCATGGTAATCCTTTCCCACTTCCATTCTAGAATTCTGAAGGTTGCAACAACCCCGAAGGTACCTGATGTTCAGCCTTCACTCGCTGACACACCATGTACTTACTAAAGAATTCGGCAACATCCTTTTTCAACCCCACCCAGTAGTACTCATCTTTTAAATCACGATACATCTTTGTACTACCAAGATGCATAGCGAAAGGAATACTATGAGCTTTAGTTAGAATAGTGCGCCTCAACTCAGCATCATCTGGCATCACTATCCGACTCCCAAAACACAAAACACCATCACCGTTAAAACTAAAATGCGAAGGCTTACCCTCCGCAATATCCTGAACATGAGGGACAAGAGAATCATCTAGCAACTACTTGTCCTTAATCAACTGGATCAGGGATGGTTTCACTTGCAACTCAGCAACAAGACCACCATCTCGCGATATGCTCAAGCGAGCAAACATCGCCCTCAACTCCACTGCCACTTTCCAGCTCAAAGCATCGGCCACAACATTGGCCTTTCCCAGGTGATACTCGATCGACAGATGATAATCCTTAAGCAACTCCACCTAACGACGTTGCCTAAGATTCAACTCCTTCTAAGACATAAGATACTTTAAGCTCTTATGATCTGTGAACACCACACACTTCTCGCCATACAGATAATGCCTCCAAATCTTCAAGGCAAACACAACAGCCGCAAGCTCAAGATCGTGAGTAGGGTAGTTACACTCAGGCACCTTCAACTGCCTAGATGCATAGGCTACTACCTTACCCTCCTACATCAACACACAACCCAAACCAACAATAGACACATCACTATAGACCACAAACTCCTTACCAGACTCAAGTTGAATCAAGACAGGAGCTTGCATCAAAGCTTCCTTCAGCTTCTCAAAAGCTTGCTGCCACGCATCCGTCCACTCAAAGCGAACATTCTTCTGCATCAACTTGGTCCAAGGTGCAACAATCTTCGAGAAACTTTTGACAAACCTACGGTAATATCCGGCCAGACCAAGAAAACTTCGCACCTCCGTCACCGACTCAGGAACCTTTCAACTCATCACAGCCTCTACTTTATGAGCATCAACACGAATACCCTCAGCCGATACAACATGCCCAAGGAAGACCACTTTCTTAAGCCAAAACTCACATTTACTTAGCTTGGCCTACAACTGGTTCTCCAACAACGCTTGCAAAACTATTCTCAAGTGTCTATCATGATCCTCATCGGTACGAGAGTACACAAGGATATCATCAATGAATATCACTACAAACTGATCCAAGAACTCATGGAACACACGATTCATCATGTCTATTAAAGCAGTAGGTGTGTTGGTCAAACCAAACGACATCACCAAGAACTCGTAATGCTCGTACCTTGTTCGAAAAGCCGTCTTAGGTACGTTCGCATCTTTCACCTTCTACTAATAATACCTTAACCTCAAGTCTATCTTAGAAAACACTGAGGCTCCTCGAAACTGATCAAAGAGATCATCAATCATTGGCAAAGGATACTTGCTCTTAATCGTCAACTTGTTCAGTTGCCGATAATCTATACACGTCCTCATTGTCCCATCTTTCTTCTTTACAAATAGCACCGGCGCACCCCAAGGTGAAACACTCAGCTGGATGAATCCTCGATCTAGCAACTCTTAAAGCTGCATTTTCAACTCTTTCAGCTCTTTAGGTGCCATGCGATAGAGAGCAATGGACACCGGAGTCTTATTCTCATACAACTCGATACCAAACTCAACTTCTCTGTTTGGCAACTCTTCCGGAAAGACACTCGGAAAGTCGCAAAAAAATTTGATGTCCTGCACACGCATATTCTTTGTGCCATGATTCATCACCTAGGCAAGATAAGCCTCACAACCCATCCTTAGCTTACAGTTTGCTTCTAAATCCGAAATCACATTAGACAAGAATTTCACATTCTCGCCTACTATCACCACATCATAATCATCAGCAAGCTTTAAGGTGACTCACATAATATCAAAGTCAACCACCGCTCTATGCTCGGACAACCAATCCATACCAAGGATCACATCAAAACCATAAAAGGGTAACTCCGTCAAATCCACAAGAAAAACATGACCCTGCACAGATAAGGGACACCTCCAGTACAACTTCCTAGTGACTATCGTCTCACCAAAAGAACTAGTCACTTGCATTCCTACCTCAAGCAACTCAACAGGTATATCAAGCAAATGCGCATGCTCGCTCAAGATATAAGAATGCTAGGATCCAGAATCAATTAAAGCCAACAATGATAAAGACTAGAGAACAAAGGTACCTGCGATGACGTCGGTATCATTGCATTCTTCGCGCTGAGCATAAACCCTCACAGGACCGCCTCCCTCAGGCCGAACTGCTACAACATGAGCAATGCCTCGCTGCCTCTCATCTCTCCTCTGGAAATTCCCTCGGCCGCGCCCACGGCCTCTCTGAGGTGCAGCCACAGCAGGTGCGCGTCCTTGGCCTCCACCAGCCAACAGAGGACACTCGCGCCTCATATGATCTGTTGAACCACAGTTCCAACAAGAATTCCTTGTTACCACAAGAGAAGCATGTACCTCTCTAGCTGCACGTGGACAATCTCTTCTCAGATGGTCCCTCAATCCACAGGTCCAGCACGTGTGCTGCTCAGACCTAACTCGACCTTCCTAAGCCTGACCACCCCGTCCTGGAGCACCCCGCCTCACCTCAGGATGATGTATCATATCAAGACCTCTTTTGTTCCGTCCACCTCCGGAACTATACTCAAGTGCTCTCTTCCCAGAGCTAGAGCTAACGCCACGGGATGTCAGACATAGGTTCTGCTCAATGTCCTTAGCTCGACATACAAGCACATCAAAATATGTGTAGTCCGTAGCCAACATATAAGTCTTGACTTCTTGCACCAGCCCATGCCAGAAGCGATCACAACAATGGCTCTCTCTCGGCATCAACTCAGAGGCGTACTGGCTCAGACGCACGAACTAGACCTCGTACTCAGCCACAAAAAGATTTCCCTGAACAAGCGACATAAACTCGCGCTTCTTTTCATCCAAGTATCTCATTCCAAGATACTTCCTCTTAAAGGCACCTATGAAAAACTCCCAATCTACCTCATTGGGTTCCATTCCAGCCGTGATGGTCGTCCACCAACTATAAGCATCACCTTGGAGCAAAGAAACATCACATCCCAGCTTGCGCACATCATTACATCCCATCTGATCAATGATACGAATCGTGATGGCTAACCAAGCTTCTGACGCCTCAGGAGACATTCCATAAAACTCAACAGCTCTTAAACTCCTAGCCTTTTTTAAAGGCAAACCCACCTGCCCAGCTGTAGGGGTCTGAACATGCGCTCCGGCTACCACAGCCTGAAACGCTCCGGTGATCGCCTAAACTAATGGCTTTAGATCATCCAATCCTGGACCAGCTTGTCCTTGTTGCTCTGGCTCTCCACCTCCAGGTGGTGGTGGTAGAGGTAAAGTCTCATCAGCTGGGTCCTCAACCCCCTAATTACCCTGATTGCCCTGCTCAGTCGCAGGCACAATCATTTTCGACCTAATCTCTCTCCTTGGACCCATAGTGCTATTTTTAACAAGGCATAACAACAAAACAAATCAAACCATGATTTAGGCCATCCTCAAGCAAGGATTCAAGTTCACAAAAACATTTAACTAGTGTAATAAGGCAATGGGCACCCTGATTTCCCTCAAGCATAACATAGCATACAATAGAATTTCATAATCAACAAGTTTTTCACCATCCGAAACCAGCGTACATCCCCATCACATCATCATCATACAATCATATCTAACTCACATATGATTCATAACAATCAAGCAAGGCATAAGCTCCAACATTCAACCAAAATCATGCTTTTACAAAAACATACATCAAAACATGCCAATTTCACTTACCATCATCCCCAAATCTTTCAAAACTTGGCTCTAATACCAACAAATATAACCCTCTTAGCCCAGCCTAGACGCCTGACCCGAACTAGGAAGATTACACGGGGAAAACTGAAGTCAACTCGTAAAAGTCAACCTTGATTAACGACCCTTTTTTATCTATTACCTTTTCTAAATGCACATTATTAACCTATATGATTAGCAAAGCGATTAGGCGAAAATAGCACAACGATCGGAGATTAATTAGGGGTTCAATTGCATTCATTTGACTTTTAGAGACTAATTCATAAATTTCAGAAATTACAAGGACTATCCAGGTTTTAAAGTTACCAAACCAAAATTAGTCATACATCATGCCAGCATGTCAACTCTCATCTCAAACGGACCATCCAAACTCAACTAATTGAACAATCATTACTCGTGGACCAAAACGTAAGAAACATGAATTCAGAACAATTCAAATTTAGCTTCCAACGGTCAAGTGTTTCGAAACAGAGAACCCTGTACCAGAACAGCCGTTTCAAAACAATAGTGATCGTTTTGATACGCGGAGGCGTTCCGAAACCTCAAGAAACACATTTCAATATGTTGGTTCACAATGGCGAAATGTTTCGGAACGTGTCTTCCTGTTCCGAGACACCATGGTCATTACAGGCCTTCGCTCCGAAACGGATAAGGGCGTTCCAAAACGCCTGGGCCTGCAACTTTTCAAATTGCTAGTTTTTAACAAGTTTTCATCTTCGAAACCATTCTGACACTTGTTCCAACACACATACAACATGGATAAACATCAAGGATCACTCATACGAAGCACAAGCTATAGCAAGGCATCGATCTTACAAGCTATAGGACTATAGGCATGCTTCCTAGATGTCAAAACAACAAAAAGGATAAAAACCATATTCATGCTCAAACCAACACTCAAAGGCCATTTACAAATTCGAATAAGCAAACTAAACATGCTCAAGGTGTTTAACATCACCAAATATAACCAAGAGTAGAAATCCCTCCCATTTCCTCTTATTACACTAAGGTAAAACCACGTACATTGCTTAGTAAAAAATGCTTGGATTCCACTTGCTTTCTTGCTGCCTCAAATGCTTAATTTTCTGCATTGATAAAACAAATGAGCGTAAGCATAAAGCTTAGTAAGGATCGCTAAAACCAAACATTCATCAATGCATTTTTATAAAACAAACATATCATCATTTACAAGTTCATGCCTTCCTTTAAAACATGCTCTTTAAAGCATCAATGCACTTTTAAAACCACATGCTCATAGCATCATTAAAAACAACAACAAAATCCTTTGTTCATGCTTAAACCAAGCATCACATGCATTCAAGCATAGTTTACAAGAATCTCATGTTTAATAATTAATCATCAACATTATATTGGCTCGCAAGTGATCAATCTCAAACCATATCAAAACCAACGCAAATGACACAATCGGATACGCGGATTACAAGCGTTGTCCCACACGCTTCATACATACTACCAGACTACACAAGGTGGAGATATATGGCACAATCACAACCCCTCAACACCCGTAATGGAGATTAATGGCACAATCACAACCCCTCAACATCACTCATCGGTAGTTGTATAACTCCACTAACGAGAGTACGAGACACATACCACAAGACTCACACACGAGATTGAACCATCCACCGTTGTGATCTTAGCCTCAATCGTTAGGGTACTTGGATGGAGATTACATCACAATAACAACCCCTCAACATCCAAGGCGAATTTATTCATGGTGCACCCAATCCTATAGCCGGTTAACTATATCCGATTAAAGTAACCACAAACCATTTTCATCACTTGTCAATATAATCATTTAACATCATTATTCCACTATTTTACAAGCATAAATCACAATGCCATTTTCACAAGCATAAACATGCTAAAACTCCAATGCATACATCTCATAAAACCAAGGATCACGCACCAATTGCATCCTTAACAAAATGGCATTAAACACTAGCATTATCAATGCTCAAAACATGCTTTAAAACAGTAAATTAAACCACATTTAATTCAAGTGCATTTTACAACAAAAACATAGCACATTCCGAGAGAGATTGTTGAATCACTTACTCTTGAGCTTATCTAAGTGTTTCAAACTTACACTAAGCTCCCAAGATCACGCTCAAAGTGTTACAAAGCTGGAAAATCCATTTCCACTCACCGATACGCGAAACCTTGCTCGCCGACGTGAAAATCACCCTTCCGAAGCCTCTAAAAATGCTTAGTTTGTTTTCGGATCAAGATCCTCTGTTTTTGGAGCATCAAAAAAGAGATCCAAATGCATTAAAATGCATTTCAACACCAGCAACTAAACACAAACTCGTTGCTCACCAAAACTACACCAATTTACCCATCTGAAACAACCGAAAACTCAATCAATTGCTTCCTAAACCAAGCACAACCAATATACATCCAAACACAACTAAAACCCTTCCTTATACCTCCAAACACAACCATTATTAAACATCAAAACACAACCTAAACCCTTCCTTATACCTACAGCAAGCATAACTTCACCATTTCACCTCAAAAACCCAACTAAAACCATCAAGAAACTCAAGGATCTTAAGAATTTATGGATTTATATCATCAAAGCCCTTTTTCAACATAATAATCAGCTCGAAACTCAATTAAAACCAATCCAAAACAGAGCTCATCAATCCCTATCTGAAAATCAAGATTTAAAACATAATTTTGCAATATTTTGATCTCAAATCAAAACTATAATAAAAACTCAGCCAAAAACAACATTTAGAAGTCAAAGATCTTGGGAATTTCAATAAAAAACCTAGATTGAAGGTTGAGAATGGGATTTACCTCTAATCCTTGCTTTTCTTAGTGATTGGCAAGTTTTTCCATCACAAAGCTTGAAGAATTTGAAGAGAACTCTTGATATTTGTTTAGAAATTAAAGAGAGTGTGTTTGTGAGAAAAGATATCTAGAGAAAAGAGTTGGGAAAATGGTTTTGTTGAAATGAAAGTTAGTTACGTGAAATGAAATATCAATTTCCCAATTAACTAATTTTGATTAAATAAAATCATTTCTATTTTAACTATCTAAAAATCTTTTTAAAACACATGTCAATTTAAGGAAGGTGTAATTGCACCATAGCTCTCTAAAGATTCTAAGATTTTGACTCCTTTTTGAAATTCTGCAATTTTCCACAGTTTTGAAACTTTACATTTTGGTCACTACCCAAAATGTACCACTTCCGAAACTCTTTTTGTAAAATTGATTTGACCAGTCTCTTAAACACGATTTTAGAGGATTTTAAAAAATTTTACCATATTTTTATCCTTTCCCGATCCTTGATTTCCTTAAACCTCCTAATACGATTCGAACCGTTTTCGACCGGTCTGATCCGATGTCTAAAACATCTAGGCCTAAAACTAGGGCGTTACATGGATGGAGTAGGGGTCATCGAGCTGGGAATTGATCCGACAAGGCGAAACATTACAAAAAAGATGTCAATGGTGGTGGGAGAGGACCTCATGTTGAATGAAGAAATTGTGCTTAGTGATGATGATACTCAAGACGAGTGTTTGGATGGAGAAATTTACCAGGAGGTCGGTTCAGTTGTTCCTTTGATGGAGGATAACCCTTCTATGGGTTATCTACAGTCACCATGATCATGAATCTCCTTGCTACCTTTGGTGGGAAGGATCGAAAGGTAGCTTTAAGGATCAATCCTTCCCAATGGATCATGTGTTGCTTTCCTCTCGATCGTGATCCATGGAGGTGCTCTGTTTGTCTGTTTAGGAACGAGTCTCTTCTCCTAAGCTCCTTTTCAAGACCTTGGCTCATCGAAATCAATGGCAGAGCTGCTTTTTACATGCCCACGTATGGATTTTTTTCTACATCGTTCAAGATGACAAGATCCTCGTTTGTTTTGAACGAGGAAGCCTGCCTCCGAATGGAGATCTCGCTTGAATGTAGTAGGATCTTCGACTTCCACAGTTTAGGTGTGGTGTTCTTTCCTTGTTTTTCAGGATGTTGGTCTTGCTTGTTAGGTTTCTCCCCATGTTTTCCCCTTTGTTCCTTTCCTTTTTTGCAGTTTATGGCCTTGTGCACCGCTGTCTGGTGCTTTATGGATCGGTTGCTTTGTTTGTTGTGTTTGGTTAGGCCTACGAGTTTCTTCTTTGTTCGTGCATGTCTTTGCATGAGGTTGGTTCCATGCATATGTGGCCCCCTTCTTTTGTTATCCTTATGATGTTTAATGCTATTTGGGGTTATTGATAAAAAAAATGGGTCTCCGTAAAAAAATAGATGTTGTTCATCTTAAGAGACCCGAGTTCAAATTGTTTTGTCTACAAGTTGTATGTGCATTGTCAAAGAGTTAAAAATATGTATGAACATATATTACCTTATAATCACCTTAAGACTATTCAAAAAAAAATTACTAGAAGAAGTTACAAAAGAGTTCGTCGTGTCTAAATGGTTTCTATATTTACAATAGAAGGGTTCGGGTGTGGACCGATTTCAACCCAAGAGTTCCTTCTAGAGAAAATTTGAGGTGCAGTCATGGACGAAACTATTAGGAAGTCGGGTGAACAATAGTCCTCCTAACTTCAAATCTTTTTACCTTTATTTTTATATATAAATTTATTTATAATTAGAATTTTTTTTACCTTTGATTTTATATAATTTTTCCCCTCAAATTATGAATTTTAAAAATTTATATCAAAATATTGAATATTCGAATCCACGTAGATCTGAATTCTTTAAAGGTTGGATATCAGTGGTTCAAATTCCCTTACAAACAAATATTTTTTCATTTCTTAATTTGAAGTCGGATTCAGATATTCGAATGTACATATGCTTAAGAAACATGAACTTGAATAAGATTGTGGTTTCTTAACCATGTGAGTTTTGCACATACACCTTGCGGGGGGGGGGGGATTTGGTGGTCTTTTTATTATTATGAGAAGAGTTGGACTCCATCATGAGTCGATTTCAGTGGCGATTCAGGTGATGGAGGAGTAAATTGGTATTTCTATTGGGTGATGCACGTAAGTGTTTGATGTGTAATATGTTGGTTTCACATTCAATTGGTTTGATTTATAGGAACATATGAAATATTTTAGATAGATTGATTGCTACATGTGATTGCCTGATTGGGTGGATATGTTTGCCGTCGTAACCTTGGTTGCTTTGTCAAAATGGGTGTCCGATCATGTTCCATTATGTTTGTTGAAGACAATCGACTATTCGAGTTCGAAGTCGTGTAATTTTCTGAACCGTATCAATGTGTTGGTAATGGATAGTGCGTAGAATCGTTTTTTATCAAAAGGGGCATCGAAGGTGAGTTTTGTGCAACAATGCTGCACTAACATTGGGTGTGTGTATCCGAGTCGGGTGATTGCGAGTATTGTGTGCGAATTATGCTCATAAGTGCCATGTGTTGTGCCCTTTGGATGCTTTTTGATGGTGTATTGTTTTGCTTATTTTTCCTTTTAGTGTTTTATTATGTTCAGACACTACTAATTTATGTTTTTTTTTTCTTCGACTAAAAATAAATTTTTTTAACGAGACAATTAGTAGTATTTTTTGTATGAAAATTGTCTTTCAATAAAATCATACTCTATTAAGAAAAAAAAAATCAATGGGGTCTATTTACATCTATTCTGAGTATACAATAAATAATAATTTTAACATATGAATCCACGGTATCTAGGTATGGGCATTTCACCCGGGCCCGATGGGTTCCGACCCGACCCGGCCCGATTGGGTCAGATATTTTTTTAAAAAATCGGGTTCGGGTCAGGTTCGGGTTTTATGGTGAAAAATCTGACCCGACCCGGGAGTAATAGTGTAATTTTCCCCTAAATTTTTTAAGATATTTGTAATAATACCCCTTCTTTATATATTTTTTTATAATTTGGTCCTTAAAATTAGTTTTTTATTTACAATTTAGTCCTTAAATTTATTATTTTATATATTTATGTCTCTTAAAATTATTTTTTTACAATTAGGTCCTAAAATTATTTTTTTCTATAGATCGGGTCGGGGTCGGGTTTAGAATATTTATTTTTGGGTCGGGTCAGGTTTTTTAAAGAATGGGATCAAGTCGGGTCGGGTTCGATTTTAAGATTATTAGTTTTGGGTCGAGTTTGGGTGGGCCAAAAACTCGACCCGACTCGTGCCCATCCCTAAGTCGGTATCAGTTCGTAAAAGAAAATAATCAAATATTCAATCCCAATTTCCATATCTAATCATTGTTGAGTCAGCATGACTATGAGAAACATCTTCTTGCCTTAGGCCGCCCGATCCACCCAATAGACTCTTTTCATGATTTAGAGCCATCGTGAAAGAAACAAGTGACTGCCACCTTTAGTCTAGCATGTTGATCTACAACATTCCCCACATCTTCATCGTTTCTCCTACTGTCATCTTCCAACTCCCTGTTTCATTGTAAGAATTCATCCCACTTAGGGATGGACCAAGGTGTTAAAGGCGGTCGTCCGCCCCTTTAAAATTTAAAATTCGTATATAATTTATGTATTTTTAATTAAAAATATATTTCCGCCCCTAAAATTTTATAAATTTATCTTCTAACATAAGGTCTTACGTCCATCCCTAATACTACTTATCCCGTTGACACAAGGATCAACTTCAAAAACTCGGATAAGAAACGCCATTGTTTCTGGATCATTAGATTCTTTCGTTTTTCTTTCATGTGCTTGTCAGGTAGAAGAAATATTCAAGCTGAAGAACAGTTGGAGTTATAAATGTATAGCTCGACCGGTTAGAAGTGTCAGAATTTGAACTCGAGAGCAATACAAATTATATCCTAAAAATCAATATAAACAGTTTAAAAGGCTGATACATTTGTAATTTAATTTCAAGCAACATCATGCGTGCCTCAGTTTCATATGAATAGATTACATCATATGATTTCTTATTTTACATAAAAAAAATTATTTCCCCAATATTATATTACCGCTCATTATTACTAGACTAATTAACTTCAACTTTCATGTGTTCGAGCTTTCTTGACCTTGCGGTGTAAATCATCAACAAGTGAGGCAGCAAACCATGACTCCACCACTTGTGAAACATCAAGTTGCAGATTCCGGCGTGTGCTTGTATCTGCAGTACCACTACTACTCGGCGACGGCGACGCCGCTCTTTTATTTGCCTTTGGTTTTCTTGGTGCCGGCGGGCATTGTTTCATCTCCGGGATTTTATAATCCAAAGACGTTGGAGTCTTGAATCCATCATCTTCGTCATCAACAACCAGTGCCTTGAATTCTCCTACTGCTTTGACGTTGCTTTCTTCTCCTTTCTTCTCTTCATCATCTTCCGGTACTTGTAGTTGCCGCTCATCATTAGGAACATCATTTGAAGAATTATGAATAGCTCTAGCTTCACAGCACTCCTCTTGAAACTCCAATGGCTGTCGTTTCAGGATATCGAATTCGATCAGATTTGATTCGTCTTTAACAAGGATCAGCTCCGAATTCGACATGCTAAGAAACGAAACTTGGCTGCTGAATTCTGCGTGCATGAAGACCTGAACGAGGAATAATATTGAGAGAGGAGATAAGAGACAAAACAAAGGAGCTGAGGAAGAAGCTAGCTAATGAGGGGAGAAATGGGTTGACATAGAGATCTTAAAACAGAGAATAATGGGATATAAATCATCACAAATCACAGTCTTTTGTTTTCCCGGAATTCCCTAATATTTTACATTTTCTTTCAGGGTTTTTTCTCCACTTTTGGTGAAAGTTAGAAACAAAAACTAGGAGGAAAACTGTTTTAGCCAAGAGATGGACTTATAAAAGTGAGATGGAGTTTCTAGTTTTTTGTGCATCGGATCCTTCGCTCCAAGTGTTAGCTTTGAAAACCTTCACCAACTACGTGCTCAAATGATGAGTATTTTAGAATATAATTTCTTCTTTGGTAGAGTTGATTTTTGTTTTAGGGTTTATATTTAAGATTTATAATATTATTTTTTCAATTTAATTTTTTTTAAGTGCAACATGTCTCTTTATAATTTTTTTAGAGGCTAAAGGGTCAAATTTGCCCTTGTAGTAATCCGAAATCAGCAATGTTGCCTCTATTTTTTTCCCGTAATTTTGCCCTCAAAGTCAGTTAATTGTAGCAATGTTTCCCTTTGACCGATTTTGACCGTTAAATGCTGACGTGGCAGTTAACGGTGATGACGGAGCAATTTTACCCTCGAAGTCATTCATGCAATTTTGCCCTCGATGTCATTAATTGCAGCACTTTTACCCTTGGTTTATTTAGTTTTTGAATAAAATTGGATAAATAATTTGGTTTTTTCGAGTTGAACTTTAACAAACAGAATATATGAAAAATTGATTAACAAATTGATGTAAATATCCTTTGAGTCCCTAGTAATTTTAAAAATAAGCAAAATGAGAACTCTCACAAAAAATCAAAATATTATTCAATTTTTTTAAAAAAATCTATAAACTTAATAAAAATAAATACGATATTCAAAAAAATTATTGAAAATAAACCAACGAGAAGCGTGTTAATTGAACGGTGAACGCGAACTATTCTATTCGAACGATGTTCGATTGACACACTTACCGACGATGGGTTGTTAGGAAAAAATGTACGATGATCTTAGAAAACGACATTAGTGGTGTTCGGCGAAAACGGCATGGGAGATAAGGGCATGGGAGATAAATACAAGGATATCCAGAAGATAAAGCAGAATTCAACCTGAGCCACATGATTCGAGTTCACCGTACATTTTTTCCTAACAACCCATCGTCGGTAAGTGTGTCAATCGAACGTCGTTCGAATAGAATAGTTCGTGTTCACCGTTCAATTAACACGCTTCTCGTTGGTTTGTTTTCAATAATTTTTTTGAATATCGTATTTATTTTTATTAAGTTTATAGATTTTTTTAAAAAAATTGAATAATATTTTGATTTTTTGTGAGAGTTCTCATTTTGCTTATTTTTAAAATTACTAGGGACTCAAAGGATATTTACATCAATTTGTTAATCGATTTTTCATATATTCTGTTTGTTAAAGTTCAACTCGAAAAAACCAAATTATTTATCCAATTTTATTCAAAAACTAAATAAACCAAGGGTAAAAGTGCTGCAATTAATGACTTCGATGGCAAAATTGCATGAATGACTTCAAGGGTAAAATTGCCCTGTCAGCACCGTTAACTGCCACGTCAGCATTTAACGGTCAAAATCGGTCAAAGGGCAACATTGCTACAATTGACTAACTTTGAGGGCAAAATTACGGAGAAAAAAAGTAAGGGCAACATTGCTGATTTCGGATTACTACAGGGGCAAATTTGACCCTTTAACCTTTTTTGGACAAATAATAGTGGTTAATTTTATTGAATAAAGAGAGAATACAATAAAATTATGGGTAGCGTCTACAAAATTAGAGTAGATTAATGATATTGGTCGATATTTTCTCATAAAATTAATAAAGTGCACAAACTAGTCACTAAAATATAAAATATGACCATACAATGAAAGGGTTAAAACTCAGCCAAACAATTCGGGAAAATGATAGATAAACAAACATTATTATCGTCGGTGAAAGATAAACACCTAAAAATTATATTTAAAAGAGAAAATATTTCAAGCATTGACGGTGAAAAATTTATTTTCTACACGTGAGTCTAATTTGGGGTTTAGAGGTTTAGTTTAGAGTTTAAAAGATTTATATTTTAAGTTAGAATTTAGGGATTATGGTTTAGAACTTTTGAATTTAGAGTTATGAATTTAGGATGGAAATCCTCTACCCCTTTTCGGTGCCCCT
This sequence comes from Hibiscus trionum, assembly GCA_030270665.1. NCBI lineage: Eukaryota > Viridiplantae > Streptophyta > Magnoliopsida > Malvales > Malvaceae > Hibiscus > Hibiscus trionum. Next base: position 5,144,092 of record BSYR01000037.1, read on the forward strand.
TTTGAGTAAATAAAATTACATTAATCATGAAACAAATATTAACTCATATTAATAAATTTCAACATTTGATGTTATTATATTCATGATAATATTTTTTTTTTGAATATATATTCATGATAATATTTCAACACATATTTGTATTTGTTTGGATAATTAGGAGAAGAAACAATATTTGAATTCTAGACAAGATATTAATGTCATCTAACTACTAAGACAATGAGATTATGAGCTAATGTACTAACAAAAATTTTATGTCCTTTTTTGCGTCCATTTTTTTGCCATAACGCTAAAAAGTTAAATTCTAAACGTTAAATCCTAAATTTTAAATCATAAACTATAAACCCTAAACTCTAAAAAACACTTTACCTTTAAATTCATAAACCCTAATTTTAAAATCTAACTTTAAACAATAACTATAAACTTTAAATCTAATTTTTTTTAGTGTAAATGCATAAATAGAAACATAGAAATGATAGATGATTTCTATTCCTAATGTATCTTTTTATTAGAACATCCATTTCAATTTAATAAAAAATGTTGTGTTTGTGTTTTCTTTTATGATAGTTCACATACGAACTTTGATGCGTCTCTATGCACGTGGGTTGCTATACAATGGGACCAAAGTGTCGTTTTTGATAGGATAATCAAACCCCATCTCATGATAATTTTAAGGAAACTTACATTAGATGCTTTGTTTAAATTGCAAGCAAGGGACCAACTAACTTTGAATTTGTATTTTTCTTCACCAACCTGCCCTCCAAGGCTTAATTAATCAAGGGGATAATCAATTAGTTTTCTTAACTTCATATTATTTTTGTTTGATTTAGGTGCAATGGAAGGTTTTATTTTTTCTCTCCTTTTTTTGATATTTTTCATTTCCATCTTACTATTTATATAAAAAGTATGATCGGCTCTTTTTATATTTTATATTTGTCAAAAGGTGAAGAAACTAAACAAAAATCTTCTGCTCCTTTTGGCATTATATTCATGCCCCAATAATAAAAAAATTAAACTCTAAACTATAATCTTAATTTTTAAACTCTAAATTCTACAATATAAACTCTAATCTTAAACTATAAACATAAATCTTTTAGTGTTGTGACATGAACATATTCATTAAAATGAGCAAAGAATTTTTGGTCAAAACTTTTGCTTCCATCTAATATTTGCCCCATCAATGCTATCCATATAGGCTTTTCTCTTTTCCTTGTTGCTATCCATATAGGCTCCACAAATTTTAAATGCAAAATTAATGTACCTGAATGATCAAAACTGGACTAGGAAGAGTACTCAGATCTTAATTTACCTTTAAAAGTCAAATTCAACATCAATATCTATAATCCCTTGTCTCATCCTCAAACTTGATAATGTTATAGATTCTAGATTTGTGCTTTCCATAATATTATTGGGGATCAGTAATGTTGGATTCCTCCCCATGAAAAAATGGAAGGAGTTGAGATTTGGTAATCCTTCCATTATTTCATACTCACTCAACTAACAACTATCACCAGCCCCCATTATCTACTTTTTATCAATTTGATGTGAACATGTTGTTGTTTCAACCCTCAAAAAACTCTACAGGAAAGGATAAGTATTTTGATATTTTCAATACCCTTTACGGATATGATAAATTGAAGAGAAGAAAGTGAAGTTTTTTTTGGTATGACAATCATTATGCAATTCGTTAACTGATTAATTCGGATTAAATACTGTAAATACTCATTATGAAACGACCCTTTTAATTTAATTTGCTCCATTCCACTAGACCAACTGGTTTTTTTGTCATCATCATATTGTTCTACTTTCTAACTTCATCTTTATTTTTTTCAAATTCCACTCCTTTTTGGATGTAAGAATACTTGGCCAATCAAATATGTCAGCATTGCAGATAAAGGGTTTTGCTTCTTATGTGATTGGAACAAGGGAAGTGAATGTGGCTTGGAGAATGGAAATTTTTGGGTTTAGAGATTTAAGAACATGTTTAAAGTAATTAAAGCAAAAACCCTAAACCCAAATCCAAAGCCACATGGAGAATAATTGAATGTCAAAGGCACGTGGAGAATGATCTTTGCCACCATTGCCAACCATCATGCATGTCCCATGCCCTCACAATCATCTCTCCCAATTTCAACTCCCCTATAGCTTTTCTTTACATTTCTTTCCAATCAAACCCCACAAATCTCCATTTTTCAAGTTTGGGTTTTACACTTTCTTAAAAAAGGCTGTCATTTGGCACACCCAAGACCCAACTAGTCTATGTTCTTGGACCACACCTAGCACATCAGAGACATGGTTCCTTTGAAGGGTTTTGCATGTGAATGCTTTATTTTATTGAATCTTTATGTCTGTGTTTTTTTGGGAAGAAAGGTAGGTAAAAAGCTTGGTGAAGAGATTAGATCAAAGGAAAAGTGGTGTCAAGTACACAACTAGGGCTAACTTCATTTTCCCCCCCAAGAGAGTTTCTTAAAGCAAACATTCTGCCGATTCATCATCATTAACCCAATTTCAAGTTCCAATTACTATTAGACCGTTCAGTTTAATGATTACAAAAATATGGTTTAAGGGTATCGTATAAACCTTTCAACTTTTGAAAAAAAATATATAAAAAAGAAAAATTACACCTAATTAAATTTGTATACTAAATTTTTTTATTAATTCACCCATTAGACTAATATTGATTGTTAAATCTAACAATATTTTTTTTTTGAATATGCTGGTGTGATGCAAGAGTAGCATATGTTCAACTTTCTAAGTCTTTTCAAAGACGGCACACACAGCATGACATTACTGGTGCTCGAACCCGGGTCCCAAGGAATGATAAACATCTACCTTTGCCACCAGGACACAAGGGGATGAGCTAATCTAACAATATTTTTAGATCAGTTTGTGCAATGTGTCGTATTACAATGTTGTCACTTGACATTTTTTTAAAAAAATTATTTTATTTAAAATTTTTTAAAAGTTCTATAAAAAAACTTATATTGTAAAAAATTATTAAAAAAATAATTTTTTAAAAAATCGGTCACATGACAGTAATATTTTAAGAAAAAGAAACCGTCAAAAATTAATGGTCAAAATTGATCAAAGAGTTTAACTGATCTAATTTATTAATTCAAAAACTTAATTGTGTAAAGAAAAAAAAAATTATAGACTTAATTGATTTTTTTTTTTAAGTTCAACTAAGCACCTTACTCCTAAAAATATCTATATGCAAAGAGAGATTCATTCCTTGCGTTTGAACTGAAAAGTAATGTAAAAGAAGAGAAAAGAAATAAAAAAGGCTAGCCATTAACGTAGTTACTTGCAAAACCATTATTGCTAGCAAAAGAATTTGCAGGATCTGCCAGAGAAGTGTGAACTTTGGATCTAAATGATGCATCATGCATGGGATGGGAGAGAAGGAACATGAGAAGATAAAAGGGCCTACGGCACCCTAAAGAGTATTTACTCTTTTATTACCATATACCAAATACCCTGGTAACATTACAATTACTGAGCTAGAATATGTTCTCGGGAGGGTGACAACAGTGACGGACCCAGAGCCCAGAGGTAATAGGACAGTCGCACCCCTAAAATTTTTTAATTCTTCTGTAGTTTAGATGTTTTTTGTATTTTTTATTGATAATCTAATTGTGCACTTCTAAATTTTTGTAATTTTGTACCCCTACATTTTTAATATAGTTTTTTAATAATTTGCACCCCTTCCATAAAATCTAACGTCCATTCCTAGCGGCAACATATCACTATAAACAGTAATTTTTTTATTAAAATATACAGTATGAAAGTTGTGACCTTCTTCATCTAAAAGACAAGTTTTCGTTCAACCAACAGTTTGGAGGGCAGAAAGAAGACTAATTTGCAGATTCTGGCTTGGTTTTCAGCAAGTTTGCATGTTTCACAGGCCTGGCAGCTTGCATCACTACCAAGCCTTAAAGTTCAGCCCCTAATCATTTCATCCACAGAAGCATGTATGTATGTGTAGTAGAGATTATTGAATGTATGCATATAATGTGATGGGGATCTGGGTCCAGATATTCTGCTGGTCTGCTGCATTGCATAGATTCCCTCACTTTGAGGCCTTGGCCAAATTGCCAGATGGGTCCTGTTTTTTCAGACCCTTTTTTTCTTCTTTGAGTACACAAAGTGATGTTGTCCACTATGTTGTGTCTGTTGCTAGTGACTTTGGCATTGGAAATGTCAGAATTCCAACACAACAACCCATGTAACCTGTTAGGCAACCTTTTATCATCATGAATTTACACTTCTAAGAAGATTGTGATCATTTTTTTTACTTTCTTTTCGGATGAATCAAATTCAATCACATCCTCGTCTAAAAAATCAGAAAAACATACCGGTGGGGGCATTCCTAATATTTCAATTTCCATGTTGGGTCTCCTTTAAAAGGAGCTTGGGTTGACTCGCAACTGGAAAATTATTTTACAATCGTTTTTGACAGGAAAAGTCTTTGGTTTTCCTACCTCATTACTGAATTTAGTAAATCTGCAGGTATTAAGTTGACTGGTGTTGAAGAGAAATCCATGCCATATTTATAGATCAAGAGGATAAGAAAACCAAAACCTTTCCTTCGATCTACGTTATTAAACATAGATTTAACATGTAAATTGGTGTTTATACTTGATAAATTTTCCCCCAATTTGGAATCCAATTTTTTTAGATCAATTTGATATTTGAATTTTAAAAAAAATTAAATTAGTATCCCTGTTGGCTTGACATTTCAATCACCAATGAAGTTGCAAACACAACATTGAGTGGTTAAAAACTTAAAATGTTGATATCATTGAGTGTCATATGTCACAATTTGACTGATTGTTGAAAGGTCACGCAAATCCTAAATATTAATTTGATTTTTTTTTCTTCAAGTTCAATACCAAACTGATCCCAAAAAATGTATATACCAAGTTTAAAAAGTTATTAAGTTCAAAGACCAATTTATATATTAAACCTTAAATATAATATCAAGGATAAAGAGTAAATTCAAGGTACAATTTCTTTTATAACACTAAAAAAGTTATTTACTCTTGTTTGGTTTATTACAAAAAATTGATTTTTGAGTTTGGAAACTAACCCTTAAAATTGACAACTTTTGTCAAATTAACTCCTAAACTTGACAACTTTTTATCAAACTAACCTATGAACATTTGATTTAATTTTTAATCATAAGTAAATTAAAGGGTAAAGTACATAAATAGTTCCCTAGCTACATGGCATTTTTTTGTTAAGTCTCCCGACCATGAAAAGTTACAAAATGATCATTAACTTAAAAAATTAAATTTGGTTCGTTGCCGTTAAAAAATTGACACGTGTCCATTAATAAATTTGGCATAATAAGAATTTTAACTCTCAACTTTTACACTTCATTTTAATTTGGTCGTGATTCTAAAAAGATTAACCCTTGATAATTTAAAATTATTTCAATTTAATATCCATGCAATTTTACCCTCTATTTTGATTTTCATGATCCCAATTTCCTTTTAAGAAAGGAAAGTTATTTAATACACATGTTCTATAGTCTTTAGACTACACAAATCTTTTTTTAAAGGTTAGAGATTTAGTTTAGGGTTAGTTTGTAGGATTTAAAATTTAGTATTTAGAGTTTACGGTCAGTAATTTAAATTTTAGTGTTTTGATCCTAGGATGTTTAAATTTATCATATAGATAAAAAAAATTACTGAGAGAAAACTCAAAAACTACTTGTAGATCAAAATCAACGGTTATAAAAAATTGTCAATTCATCGGAGACGATATTTACATTTTACAAGTTGCATATCAAAGCTTATACTAACTTAGAATAATTAAAGAAAGGCTTCATGGCTCAATTGGCCCCTAAATTATGTACTTTTTATCGAATTAGCTTCTAAAGTATTTTTCGAGACATTTTGCTCATGAACTAAGAATCATGACCATCGTTGGCCCTTGTCTGTAATGTCTGCTAGAAAATAAAATTGCCAATTATATCATGCCTTGTGGCACTTCTAGGCCAAAAGATGAGACTGCTTTAATAAAAATGGGTAAATGGCATGTTGAGTCTCTCAAGTTTTATACTTATTCAATTCAACCCCTATTTGTTTAATTAATATGAAATTGACCCTATTTATTTCTATTTTCATAAGTTCTGGGACGGTACACGAAATGTTCTGGGGAATCGCTACAATCGAGCTTTGGTAGCAGCCTCGATCGGAAGTTATGGAGCATATTTGGCTGATGGTTTTGAATACAGGTTGGGGAAATTTGTGTAATTTGAAAAGATTTTTCAGATATCAGACATGTTTCATTTGCTTAACATGATTACATTATCTGAATGTGATTTGTCTTTCCTTCAGTGGGTATTATGGACCGGATGTAAATCTTGATAAGTTGAAAGGTTTTCACCGGCACAGACTCGAATTTGCTCTTCCTCCTATTTAATGGCATTATGTTTGTTTCAAACTGTGGTTAGTGAATGGATTTTATGTTTAACCATCATGGATCAAATCTATTTTAAGACCATTCGGAGAAAACATTCAAATTACAGGCCAGTGTGACAGCTTCTTGTCTCCAATTGCAGGCATGTGTTGAGTTGCTCGAGGAAGAAAACATTCAAATCTTATCGTGGATCTGCTTCAGTTCCGTCGATGGCAAGAATGCCCCATCCGGAGAGTGTTTCAAGGAGTGCTTCGATGTACTACACAAGAGCACCAAAGTAAATACAGTTGGAATTAATTTTGCACCTCCCCATTTCATTGAAAGCCTTCTCTGCAAATTTAAGGATGTAAATTCTTTCAAGCAACAACTATATGTAATGTGATAAACTATTGATTCTAATCGTAACCGCACATTATTCCAGTTGACGACCAAGGCCATCGTCGTTTATCCGAATAGCAGGGAGATATGGGACGGTAGAGCTAAGAAGTGGAAGGTAAGTTATTATTTTATGACTTTGGTTAAGAAATCACTCTGCTATTAGTCCAAGCAGAAAAACATGTTGCATCCACCTATAAGGAACTGTCTTCTTTGATTAAACAGACAAACAGCTTGGATGGTATTAATATATTAACTATTATAATATTATAAAATAATTTTCGACTAAAATATGAAAATAGAAATAAATAGGGTCAATTTTAAATTAAATAAAAAAATTAGGGGCTGAATTGAATAACTATAAAACACGAGAGACTCAATATTCCATTTACCTTTTTTTTATTAAAGCCAATCTCATTTTTTTTTCTTCAAAAAAGTGCCACATGGCGCGATATAATTGGCCGATTTTTTTTTCTAACGAACGTTACAGACAAGGCCCAATGGAGGTCATGATTCTTAATTCAGGGGTAAAACGTCCTGAAAAATACTTTAAGGGCCAACTTGATAAAATGTGCATAATTTAAGGGCCAATTGGGCCATTAAGCCTTAACGAAAATAAACTTGGATTCAAACTGTTGTAGGTAAGGTTTTTTTAGTCTTCATTACAAGTCAAAAATACTTGGGCCTGGTTAGGATCAGGTACGAGTAGGGGCAGACCTACGTGTATTTTGGGAAGGGCTCTTGCCCCACGCAGGAGATTTTTTTTTTGTTATACACACATATATATATATATTAATTATAAATTTTCTCCTCACTTTTCAGCATTTATGTTTTGTTTCCAAGCCTGTAACGACCGAATTTTAGGTTAATAATTTAGGCTTAAGATCCGGATTTGAATTTTCCAAGAGTTAAGATTTAAATTGGGAGAATCAAATTTGGAAGATCATTAAATGAATTATCAAACTAATTCGAATATAGATTTAAAGTGGAGTCTAAAGTGAAAATAAAAGAGATGTCATGTGTTTATTTTTTATTTTTTTGGATAGTGGTGTTTGAAATTTAAATAAGTGTGGGTAGTAGAAAAAGTGAAAGAGAATAAGATGGAGAGAGAGAAAAGATAAAAGTGAAGAGGTAGCTTTAAACCCCGATCTACTATCGTTTAAGCCGCCATTAGCAACACCGTTGGCACCGTTAGAAAGAGCTCACCGACACGAGTCGGTCGGTGGTCGTCAAGTCGCTGTCGCCATTCGTTAGGGGTGAGAGGAAGTAAGTTTCAGGTTGCTTGAAAGAATGCAGTTCCAGCGGCCAAATCCTGAAACAGAAGGCATCAGCGAGTTCATCGGCGTTGGGGAAGCGAGACTAGAGCTCGTCGTCGTCATCCAACCATCAGAAGACCTCCCACGCGCCGCAGCTGAGAGTAGGCGTGCATAGCAGTAGACAGGTGCACACTGTTATAGTGCACTGTGCTACACTAGATCCCGCTCTTATAGTGCACCGAAGCTCAAGTGTACCTACGCCTCACTAGATCACCAGGGCTGTTGACCAACCATTGATTTTTTTCGGGGACCGTACCAGGGGGTTTCGACGTTCTGAGTCCGTTTCGCCAAATTCGAAACTTGTAAGCTATTTTTACGCATTTGACCTTGTAAATTAGTTAGTGAATGCAGAAAATTAATACATATTGTGTTTGTATTTATTTGAGGAATATTCGGGATTGAATATTGAGACAAGTGGAGGAATCAGAAAGCTCGAATGAGGATTTATCGCTAGTGCTTGAGGTTAGTACACCTCAAACTCCTAATGCTTTATGAGCATCATAAGTGTGATTGCTTTGTGTGCTAGTGCCTGCAAAATAGGTAGACGATAAATAAACATATTTAGAGATCGGTAGTTCGAGACCTGATATCTATGAGATGTATGATGATGTTACGAATATGATGAGACTTGTAGGGGCTTTGGGGACAGTGTAGGGTCGCTTGAGATACTAGTAAAATTATTTGATGGCTTGTTTGATTGATTGATGAATCGTGATACCTTGTATGCTAGTTCGAATAGTTTTACTGGATTTATTGGAAATTTAAGCTTAAGGGTTAATACCAATAAATATTCGATCAAATATTCGTAAATGTGATAATTGAGGTTAAATAATTAAATGCGTTAGCAAGCAAACCCTAATAAATTTCATAAGCTTTAGGGATAGAATAAAGCCTCGTAATATTGTATTTTGCGATGATAGTACAAACTCGAGAGTAGGATATTGGTATGAGCTTCGATTGTACCGGTACGCTATTCAATGCCGTATCAGTACGGGTCGACATGTACCGATACTTGGGGAAATTTGAGATTTCCAATAAGCAATTTCAGTATCGGTACACGTGTGAGTACCGTTACCCGAGGGTACCATATCTATACCCATGTTCGAGTACCGGTACCCGATACACTAAATAATCTATAAATGCAAATTAAAGATAGAAATTGATGTGTATAATTAATAATTGATTTATGCCTTAATAAATGAGATAACGTGGATTATTGGACACAATAAATGATATTAATTATGCACTCCTCCATAATATGTTAACAACTCGGTAAAGTAAAAATAAGTGATAAGTTGATGATTAGCAACATTAGGGAGATCCTTGGAATCACGTTGCTTGTATGCAGAGTAGGCATTTGACTGGTTGAGTCATTGGTTATTAGGATCCGAATACCCAGAGAAAGAGTGTTGCAACACCATGGTTAGAGATGCCGAATGAAGGTTACCGATGCTGTGTGACCTAGGCCTCATACGAAGATGCTCGAGGGGGGATTCCGAGTACGGGTGTATGTTTTGATGCTATGTGACTCAGTCTCACCCAGGGTGTATGTTCCAATGTTGCGTGACCTGGTCTCACCCAGAGTGTACGTTCGCGATGAAGTGTGACACGGGCCTCACTCTAGGATTGTTGTATGATATGTTTGCTTTTGGCTAGATGATCTGATGAGATCTCGAGTATGGTTGGGCCTTGTGTGCCATGTATGATGACTTGCTTGAAGTGAGCATGTGTTTAGGCGACTAGTGGTAGTGCCACATGTTTACTTATCTCTCCTTATTGCTCGTACTAGCTTGCATGCTTAAGTTTATGATTAACATGAAGTATAGTAAAGTAGATGTGTACCACTGAGCTTTGTAGGCTAAACGCTCGAAATTGTTGTTTTTGTGCGTAGGTTGATAGTTGGATTGCGCGATTGATGAGCACTATCAGTACGAGATTCCAACAACTGGTGTTTATCAGACTGCAGTACATGTATTTAGCGAGCTGAGTATTCACAGGGCCTTACGTGGTCGAGTCTGTAATAATATTTTGAAATATTATCTTAATATACAATTTACAAACTTGGAGCTCCTATTTTGTAAATTGATTTATGTTGTTTATTTAATTATATGAAGTATTCGACGATACAATATTTTGAATAAAGGCTAAATCTATGGTTTTTAAATGAAATTTTTTGGGTCGGATTTTTGAGTGACCTGAATGTAGTACTTTGGATCCGGATCGGGGTTTTACAAAGCTCAATCCTAATTTCATCATTGGGTATGATTATATGTATTTAACATTAAGTTGGGTCGGGATGAGAGAGACATCAAAAATACTCGGGACGGGTCAGGGTCATATCTTTATTTCTAATCTTCATGTCGAGGTTGGGATAATAAAAAAATCTGACATGCTTCGCCCTGTTGCCATCCCTACCCACATCCTCTAATAAAAAAACTCATTCAATATACCAACCACTAGTTGGTCTAACGGAATGAGACACTAAGTCCCTTTAGCAAGGTCACGGATTCGAATCATGTCATTGTGAATGGAGAAAATTGGGTTGAGAGAGTCAAGAGTCATCCCCATATTGTGCATCTGCAAAATACAATCTAAATTAGTCGAATACTGGTGGCTAAACCAAAAGAAAATTATTCAATATTCTCTCATGGATTTGTCGCAATCCTTTCGAGCTTCAACTTTTTGGAAAACTTTTTTTAAAAAATGGAGTCGCCACCAATCTTTTTGAAAAAGTGTGATTGAATCACTTTAAAGTAGGGTTATTTTAATAAAACATTTTATTTTTTTTAAAACAACGGTTTTGGTCTGTGAAAACCAAAAAAACAGGTTTGGGGGTCGATTACGCGTGGGGAAGGGTTAGCACCCCACAATGCTCAAAATTGGTACCTCATTGATTTCAAAAATGTTTTTAAAAATTGGAATTTGTAAGTTCACGAAGGTTCGATTTCATTTGTTTGTTTAATGAATATAAATCTATTTTAGTGGCCTTACTTCCTGAGAAAAGAACTTTAATCACCGCCAACACTTCTGGCGCTAACCCGTCATTCCCATTTGATAAGACACCGCATTAATTTAATTTCACTTTTCAAACAACAAAGAAGTTTGATGTGTTGAACATTTTTATTTATTCTAAATTGAAATTTATTCTAAAGAGTCTAAGTCTTTTATTCCTAATTGGAGGTTTGAATTTTATTAAGTATGTTTTATTCTTTGTGAAGAAACTTTCTTCACAAACAAGTCTCTAATCTAAGCTTGAAGAACCTAGTCCTAGGGTTAAACATATTTCTAAAAGACAAACAAAGCAAACTTGAAGTTTTTTGGATTAAATTTTCTTTGAGAAGCTTTACATTTTTTAATTTTCTTGAAGGGTTTTTTTTTATTATTATTCTAAAATTTAAGCCATTCTAATTTGATATTTTACTTTTTAAATTTTATTTCGTTTGAACACTTTTATTTCTATTTCAAGAAGATACCTTAAAGTATTTTATATTTGAAACCTTTTTAGTTTTGAAGTTCTTTATTGCTTGAAAAGTTTTTTACTTTCTATGTTTTAAGGTTTTCTATTTTTTGAAAAGGTTGATTTTTTAGATCTTATTTTTATGTTTTTATTTTTTTAAAACCTCTTTAAAAAAAATTAAGTTTTAAAACCCTTTTTATTTCTAAAATTTCACATCATAAACTTTTGGTGTTTTCTTTTTATAAAAACCTTTTTATTTGAAATGTTTTTGTTTAGTTTTCTTTTGAATTGTTTTTATATTTGAATTTTTTTTATTTTTAACACCTTTATTTCTTTACTTTTTTTTAAACCTTTTATTTTCTTATCTCCTAAGGAATTTTTAAATATTATAAGTTTTTATTTTAGAAATCAAAGTTTCCTTTTAAGCCCTTTATTTTAAAATCTCTCTACTTTCACCCACTTTTATTCATTTATTTTTTTTTTAATTTTCAATAAAGAGTAAATTCCAAACTTTTTTTCTAAAAAAACTTAATTTCTAACAACTTCGAGTTTTAATTTTTAAGGATGTAAATGGATTGAAACCTCCAAAAACAAGATTTTTGCATATTTGTAAGAACATGACAGATTAAACTAAATCAAAAAATTAAACCACAAATTGAACTTTTACCGAACACTAAATCCGATCTCCCAATTCCAAAATGCAACCTAAAGACAAACAAACACAAAAAATTCAACCAAGAAAAAGAAAACAAAAAAATTAACAAACAATGCAACGAAAGAAATTTAACAAAAGTGAAGAATTTGTGAGTAATCTCCACCCAAATCGACTCTGATCGTCACCAAAAATTGACTCCAAGCTATACCAAAGCTCGAACACACTTCAATAATTTTCCAGCAAATTCAGAGAAATTCCAAAAGAATTTTTGGATGATTTTTCTAAGTGTTTTCTCTTCTTCCAATTTGTGATGAACAAAGGGGGTTTAGAAGTTATTTATACTACCACTTGTGCTTGCAAATCAAGGAAAATTCAGATTTTAATCCCCGAATTGAAGCCAAAATCAAACAGAGGGCTTGATTCTCGGCAAAACCCCTAAAAAATTATCCGTTTTGGTTCAAATTTAGAGATGAATTTATCACTTAATTCGAGCCTAGGTTTTGACAATTTTCTTATGTTTTTTGCAGATTCTGGTGGCGACAGGAGACGGCGGTGAACGACGCCGGTATCGTTGGAACAGTTACGACGAGACACGTCGATCGATACCATCGGCGTCGACCGTCGTGACCCAGAGACGACATGCGAACGTCGGACAACCGGTTGAGGCGTTTTCAAACAGGTGTTTGGGGAGCCAGCTTGAGCGCGTGCGTCGCACACGCTAGGCGCGTGGCTACGCGCGTGAGCCCCCTTTTTCCTTTTTAACTATTTTTTGCTATTTTTTGCTTTTTTATTTTTGCTTGATCTAATCTTGGCCTTTGATCCTTATTGCTCCAAATCTAACGACCTATATTAAACCTGAAAAAAAAGACAAATGTGTTAGTTTGAGCCATTTAAAAAAAGAAATAAAATGGGCTTCTTTATTATTTTTTGGGGTGGGCTTTTACATCATATATTAAAATAGTAGGCTTATTAATGAACATCTTATTTAATCCAAATGGGCTTTTTTATGTTTTGCATTTTTATCATTTTTTTGGCTTTAACAACAACAACAACAACAACAACAACAACAACAACAATAATAATAATAATAATAGTAATAATAATATTAATATAAGTGATCAGTGCATAAAAGTTCTATATTTTACCCATCATTTATCCTTATTTTTGCTGCACTCAAGCATGTTTAACTACATTTTAGGTTAAGTTTTGCATCAACATCACATTTAGATAAAACTGCGCAGATACTGCTAAATTTGGTTACTTTTGCAGGTATCTGTTGTGACAGCATCCAGGGCAGCAGTCGTGACAGCATCCAGGGCACCAGTCGTGGCAGCATCCAGGGCACCAGTCGTGGCAGCATCCAGGGCAGCAGTAGTGGCAGGCCCTGGGCAGTGATGCAGAAAAGCTGGAACTGGATGAGCAGTCAAGGAGGACGATGCTGCCATGGTCGCCGCCGTGACAGCAAAGGACGACAACAGTTTTGAGGAGAAGAAGCAAAGTGGGCCTCGACAGAAAGAGAAAATTAAGCCCGTCTGTCGTGGAATACCACTATATTTTTCCAAGCCCTAGATTAGAATGAAGGCCAAGCCCAAAGTTCAAGGAGAGAAATTCCAAGCAAGAAGGAAGGACGAGTTAAAGCTATATTCTCTGAAGATTTAGTCTTTATTAGAGTTGTACTTTAATTTAAACTTGTATTCTTGCTATACTAGAAAACTTGGACCCAAAGCCTATATAAAGGCATGTAATTCGACCTAGGATATCATCACCTATCTCTAGCCTTCTTCCCAAAACCCTAGCCATTTTCCCCCTCTCAACATGTTCTAAATTCCCCTAGGGCCACGGGTTGATTTGTAAAGTAGTTGCAAGGGTTGCTTTTGTTTTAGGAATTTTCAGTTCAATAAAATAAACTTCAAGTTCTCTTATTCTGGTTTTTAACATCTTGCAAGAGTATCGGGAGAGCATTGCGAGGTTATCTATTTACTTAATATCGGGAGAGTTAAGTATATGAAAGGAATAAGTGCGAGTTCTCTAGTTTATAGTTGAACTATCTCGGACCTAGGGATAGGACGAGGTTAAGTGGCTAAAGAAGAATTAAACAACATCGGTGTTCATCCTTCGATTCACGCCGGGAGGTATCATCAAAGACGTGTTCATTGACAGACTTGGACCTAGGGATAGGCCAAGGCACAGTAGGGATTCTTTCCAAACTTGAAGTACTGAGTTGGGTAATCGCTGCCGCGATAACCAACGGACTGCTGCCGCGACGGGAACGACGACAGCGCTGATATTCCTAGACTTTGCAATACCTGCACTACTGAGCAATTCAATACCAGCCCATTCCCTCTATCTTGATTTCTTTAATCTTATTTTTCAGTATTCTTATTATTTTCGTGACAACATCTTAAATATTCTTTTTACTTTCGTGCAGTAATTCAAGGTGAAGCTATTAGCCCAGTCCCTGTGGAGACGATATCCGATACTTGCGTATCACTTTACTACTTGCGTCGTGTACACTTGCACTACATTGCGATAGACACTTTTACACGCAACAATAAGGAGTGAAAATCTAGTGACAACAGCTGCCCCTCTTTGCTTATCTCTGTGATAAAGAGATATAGCAAAGACCAAAAGGCACTAGTTTTCATCGATTTTCTGGTTGACTCCATTCTCCTGATGCTCGAACAGATATGCGTGTTCTATTCTCCATGTGCCCGTCAAATAGATGAGTAGGGTTCTATTCTCCGAATGCTCGAATAGATAAGCAGGGTTCTATTCTCCGAATGCCCAAATAAATGAGTAGAGTTCTATTCTCCAAACACCCAAATAGATGAGCAGGGTTCTATCCTTCTTACGCCCGAACGGATAGGCGAATTCTATTCTCCAAATTCCTGAATAGATGAGCAGAGTTCTATTCTCCAAACGCTCGAATAGATGAGTAAGGTTCCATCCTCCTTACGCCCGAATGGATAGACAGATTCTATTCTCCAAATGCCCGAATAGATGAGCAGGGTTCTATTCTCCAAACAACCAAATAGATGAGAAGGTTCAATCCCCTTACGCACGAATGAATAGGCAGATTATATTCTCCAAATTTTCGAATAGATGAGCAGGGTTCCAAAAAGGTTTCATCCTCCTTACGCTTGAATGAATAAGCTGACTCTTTTCTTGAAAGGTCTTCCATGTACCTGAAAAGCAAAATGCAATATGCGATGCAATGTGCATGTCCTTAGGGATGCCTAAAACATGAATGTATGTCAAGCTTTGTGTTTTTTCCTTTTAGAATTAGTTTTTATCAAACGGTCGACACAGAAGGAACTATGAAACATTTTCTCAACTCTGGTAAAATGCTAAACAATAGTTCTGGCCCAGCTGATATGAGTTCTTCTTCATTTCTTCGTATCGAATGAAACTTTGCACAAGTTGGAAAGCCAACTACGTCTCATCTTCCAATTCTAATTGGCTTCACCGATTTCTTGAAATCCCTCACCATTGCCTACTCTCAAAACGCTGCAGGGCCACATCACGAGTTTAGTGCCACAAACACTTCGAATCTTTTGCTTCATTTAAAAAAAATGTTTATGATCTTTGTAACCCCCTCGTCCCGGTCCGGACGCTTGATTGATCCGAGTGGGCTACACTGGGATAACCGAGATGAAACCGTTAAGGCTCTACTTCGGTTACCGACCCTAGGAAACTTTTCATTTTTTTATCTTATCTAGATGCATTAATTAAACCTAAGTGGAAGCTCAACAAAAAACAGGGCCTAAGCCCAACCCTTTAAACCCTTTAGAGATGTCAAAAAGCCCAATTACAGGCCTGTGTTTCGAAACAGTTGAAGCCCGTTTCGAAACACGAGCTCCAGTTTTAAAAGCTAGACACCTGTTTCGAAACGCATCAACCCCGTTTCAGAACAGGGTCTCATTTTGCCTTGCCGTTTCGATACTCGTTTCGAAACAGGCAATTCCAGTAGCCAAAGTGTTTCGAAACTGGTTTCGAAACAGGGACTCACAGTAGCCAAAACGTATCGATACACATTTCGATACGAGGCCCTGGAACCACACCCGTTTCGAAACAGGGTAACCTATTTCGAAACACCTGCACTCTGTAAATTCCAAAAATCAATTTTAGACATCTCCAATTGATCCCAAACGTCCGTAACGACCCCAAGAAGCATACACAACATACAAACACACTCTAGAGGCATGCACCCTATTACAAACATACACGAAACACATAAGGATACAAGATTAGGGGCATCCATTTTAAAAGATCATACATTCACCACAAGGGAAGCATACATAGCTTTTAAGGTTTCATGCCTTAGCCAACATACACATAGCATGCAAGATAAGAATCAAAGCACGATTTACGAAACAAGGCAACAACAAGCCACACCAACATCAACATAAATCCAAAGCATTCAAATCAACAACACATATCCCATTGCTTAACTATTACAATCTTTCAATTTAAAGTTCATACTTGAACTAACCAAAAGTGACACTTGGAGGCCCTTCCTTGCCCTCGCCACCCACAGGCTATTGATCTGCATTGTCGAACAAAAAGAAGCGTAAGCATAAAAGCTTAGTGAGGGTAAGCTTATAAAACAAACCTCGACAATGCAGGGTCCAAGCACGAGCATACAACCAAGGTAGAATGCATGAGTTCTTACCTTCGAACCACAAGAGCCACAAATATAGATGATGTATGAACATGTTATCAAAATCATGTCATGCTCACAAGTCCATAACCACCGCATATGGAAACATATATATTCAACATATAAGCAACATAATCCACAAATCCGTATTGACACCTAGCTATGACTCGAATACGCAGATAACCGTTGGAACTCACATCCAACAAAACAACCATTACCTTACGGTGGGATTACACTCATCACCGTTCACGCAAAGGGGATTCCACTCATCCTCTCGCCCGTTTCACGCGGAGAGGATTCCACTAATCCTCACGCCCGTCGATTGGATTCAACTCATCACCGACTAACATATAAGAAGATTTCTGGGCGAACCCGTACTCCATCTTGATGACTATCATCATCAAGACCACGCACGTATTTTGACTCACGTGTGCACACTAAACATCCTAATGACCGATCATTGTACCCAAGCATACTAGTACCAATACTAATGCATTTCACAACCTTTCACAACACCATTACATATCAATGTCCTTGCTTAGCACGTACTCACCATGACTTACCGTCATGCACAAACCACATTTCCGTGCCTAGCATGTACTCACCATGATCCTCGGATCATGCAACCACCTCATAATATCATTTCACATGTCAACGCTACATGTATATCATTAATACAAATATCACATCATATTTCATACATATGTATATCCCATCATATATATCATCAACATGCATATAACAATGCATTAAGCCATGCCTCAACATACATGTATAACAACATATACATAACCACCATAGACACAATTAAACATGAGGCATAATTCAACACTTTAAAGATCAACCAAGGTCTCCAACTAAAGCTTGGGATTAGGCTACCACTCTAATCCCAACTCTAGGTGGGTCTACCAAGCCCAACATAGTCCACATGCTCGAACCAACACTTGAAAACCATTTAAAACAACATTTAACCACTCACCGACAATTCCAAGCTCAACCACACTAGCCGATAAAGCTTTCAACGATTCCGGATTTGTTCCCGAGGCTTCACCAACACAAAATCTTGCCTCTAATCATCTCAACACAATCAAAACAACCTCAAATCAATTCACAAATCAATGTAGCAAACCCGGAACACTAATCAAGCACAAAATACATGTTTTCAAGCTAAGAACAACTCAAAAATCCTCATTCCCGAGCAGCCATGAAAAACAGTCCAAAACTCAAGATTTCAACCTCTTTAACACACTTAAATGCTTCCAAAATGATCCCTAACCAACATACAACCAATAGCCCTCAATTTCCAAAACATTAAACACACCCAAAATCAACCTTTAAACCCTTCAAAAACCCCATTAAAACCCAAATTCGAGAATCATTGTAAAACTCTTTAAAATTCACATATGTTGAACCTTTTAGGTTGCAAACAACTTATTTAACAATAATAAATCAATAGCTTAGGTTAAAGACCATAAAGTTCTCATTTTTAAACAAAACCCCAAAACTTCAAATTTCAAAATCATGAACAATAATGAAAACTAATGGTACCAACATGAAGAGGAAGACAAGGCCAAGTCAAAAATGTCATTACCTTTCAAAAATCACCCAAGATGAAGAAGATAGGAGATGGAATAGTGAAATGAGAGAAACTCTCCCCTTTGTCGTGAAAATGGAGAAAAAGTAGAGGGAAGAAGATAACAAATTGTGTTTTAAACAAAAAGAGGGGTTTTTAATTTGGATGACCATTTTATTACAAAAATGCCATTAATGAGATAGCAATCTCATTTACTTTAAAATCCATGAAATTTGAGTTTCAATTCAATTTGGTCCAACACAAATGTTTGTTTTGAAAAATACGAAGACCAAAATAATACTTTATTATTTTAATTATAAAACTAAAACCCGAAACAATATTTTAATATTATTTTCACCCGGCCCCCAAACCCGGGTTTTACAACTCTCCCCCACTTAAGGAAATTTCGTCCCCGAAATTTATCGGACATGAAGTGTCACTGAAACTGCTCTTACACACTTTCCTTCCTTTCTTACCACAACATTCTAACCAGCTCGATGGACTTACCACACAACATTAGCTATCTGATGCTAAGATCTCAATAGGTCCTTCAATGCATGTCAATTTTAAACGCAACTCAATCTCTTCGCAACATAGCACGAGACAGATCAGTTTCACATTTCCGGATCATAGATACACATAATACATCACGAACCCCTTTCTAACTCTGGTGGTAACCGCGACAAATAAACAACAGAACTAGCCCAATTCACAATCTCATACGGCACCGTTTGAAAACTTGACCCCTAACTTTCTCTGACTGACCATCTGACTTCAACAGGTAACCAAACACTATGCAGACGTCTTCAAAAATCTAGTTGGAATCTCAAATCTCTATCGGCCGTTATCAAATTCAAGACACTGTACAACTCACACTCTTGCTAAGGCACGACTCCGCCATCTTACACAAGGTACAAGTAACGTGAACATGTTTAAAAGGAGCACACTCGATGCAGCTATCATTGTTTACTCGGCTAAACTCTCCCGTAGGAAATCAGAGGCAAACCAGACATAAGGTCCCTCAAATCTATTACCCACTTTCATTATGAATCTTCCACTGATGTGACAAACTAGGAGAAAACTAATGCTCGGCCTTGACACGCTGGCAAATTATACACTTACTCTCATACTGAACCTCATCATCCATCAACTCAATCTAGAAGTACTCATCTTCAACCCACAATACGTATTCATACTACTCAAATGCAATACAAATGAATTGTCGTGTGCTTCGGCCAAAAAAATACGTCTCAGAACACTATGTCAATCGGCACAACTATTTTGTCTCTAAAAGGCATAACTCTATCATCTCTGAAACTGTATTCTAAAGGTCTTCCTTCTACTATGTCTTGCACATGAGGTGCCAAGAACCTGTCTTGCAACTGTTTCTCTTCAAGTATTCTGACTCAAAGTAGGTTTAACATGAAACTCGGCCACAAAACTACTATCATCTGATAAACTGAATCCGGCAAATATAGCTCGCAACTCAAGTATAGCTCAGCAAAAACAACTCGAAGCATCGGTTACCACGTTGACTCTCTTCGGATGGTACTCAATCTTGAGATTACGGTCTTCAAGCAATTCTAACAACTTATGTTGTTCTAGTTTCAACCCTTCTTAAGTCGTCAAATATTTCAAGCTCTAATGATAAGTATATATACTGTGCATTTCTTACTATACATGCTTTGTCTCTAAGTCTTCGTAGCAAATTCAACTGTAATTAACTCTATGTCTCGCGTCGGATAATTCTTTTCATGCATTTTCTACTGTCTCGACGAATAGGCCACAAATCTTCTGTCTTGCATAAGCACACAACCTAACCCTACATATGACGCATCACTATGGTTCACAAATTCTTTCTCTGGTATTGGCTGGATCAAGGTCGAAGCTCTCATCAAAGTTTCTTTTGGTTTCTTAAGGGCTCGTTATCTCCCATCTGACCACACAAACTGAACATTCTTCTATAGCAATCTGTCAATGGAGCAGCTATCTTCAAAAGATCATTTACAAACCTCCGATAGTAACAATGCTAGACCTGAGAACTATAGATACCTGTCACAGTCTTCAGTTTCTTCCAACTCACATCTTCTTCTGCCTACTTGGGATTTACTCTAGTACACTCGGCTGATATACATGTCCTAGGATAACATCTTCCTTGACTCGGAGTTCACGTTTGCTCGACTTAGCATACAATTGATTCTCTAATAGGATCTACCACACTAACTCCAAAGCTTGTCTTGATCTTCTTCGGCACATGAATATACCCATGTATCATCTATAAGGACTACTACAAAATGATCAAGGAACTCAGGAAATATTCTGCTCAACATCTCTATAAAAGTAACTAACACACTAGTCAAACAAAACGACATAACTCAAAACTCATAGCGACCACATCTTGCCCCGAAACTGTCTTCGGTACATCAACTTCTCTCACTTTCAACTGGTAGTAATCGGTTCTCAAATTAATCTTGAAAAGACTGAAGCACCCCTCAACTGATCAACAAACCACTGATGCTCGGAAATGGATACTAATTATTCACTGTCAATTGTTTCAGTTACCTGTAATCTAAACACATCCTCGTATTGTCTTCTCTCTTCTTCACAAATTGCACTGTCATACTCTAAGACGATGTACTAGGCCTAATGAATCTAAGGTCTAACAAATCTCGTAGTTGATTCTTCAACACTCTCAATTCTTTTGGGAGTCATAGGATACAGAGAAACAAAGTAGGAACGAACTCGAAGACGACCTCAATAACAAACTCTTCTTCCCTAATAAGAGACAAACCGGGCAATTCTTCCAAACACTTTTAGGAAAAACACAAACTATTTTAACATTCTGCGGTCTAATCTTCATTCAAAAACCAAATATATCACATTTGCTAGGCAAGCATGTCAACTAAACTCAATCAATCTTTGACCTCTAAAGCTGGATCAACATTCGATAAGAAGTTCACATCTTCACCTACCACTACAGTCTCACAGAAATCTGGGACTTCAAGGCAACTCTCCCTTTGTCTCAAAGTATACCCTAGCTCTGTGTTCTACAAGCTAAACCATGCCAAAAGTTACATCGAACCCGTAAAAGACAATTTCTTCACATCTACTGGAAACACGTAACCCTGAACCATCAACAAACATCTTCCGTACATCTTTCTGACCACCACTATCTCACCAAAAGGTCTAGTCACATGTGTCCCTACGTCTAAGATCTCAACAGGTATATCAAATTTCTTTGTATGCTCATACAAAAGGACGAGTCCGCAGAAATTGCAACTTCACATGTACACCGCTGATAGTTTTCGGTTCTCTTGTTTTCAGGCTGGTCCTTCAACATAACCTAACTCTTCAAAACCGTTCTTAAAACATCTCGAAACTTCAAAATTCAGTTCTGATCACACACAAACAATCATGCTTGAACTTGTTCTATAACATCGGTTCTGACAACTCAAAACATCCCACTACCAAACAATCTGGAGTTAAAGCCCAAGACTTTTTTCTCGGCTCAACTATATCGGAAGCGACTTCATCTCTTCTTCTTGCTGGAAGACAACTCAGATGCACACTGGCCCAATCACACAAATTGACTCCCACTCACGGATACTGTCCGGCTGTCTTGTATTAAAACCATAGGTCGAACCCCAACGATCACTAACTAACATTTATGTGTTTCAGATTACTCACACGAGACCCTTACCCTGATCTCGCCAAAAGAACTAAGGTATTCGTACCTACCTCTAACACCTCACCGGGCACATCCAAACTTTGCATGCTGGCTAACAATATACAAAAGTACAGATTCAGAATCAATCAAAAGGGACAACTCAAAATTGTACTAAGGGCTTATCTAATATAACATCGATACCACTCTGACTCACACTCATAGGTCTTCACTTCTTTTTACCAACTAATACCAGAATCGATCACATCGTCCTTCACCAACAAGAATCAACCCACATACACACTGACTCAAACAAACCAATTGTACCTCAACTTCCGGTACAACCATACTTCCCTAACTATAGCGATGAACTCCCTCAACATCATCCACATTTTCAGAAACCACCGCTTCCACTTACCGATTCATGGCCCACGCCTTGGCCTCAAACTTACCAAAAAGCAATAAATCAACAACAACAACAAATTAACATACAAACTGGGTTAGCAAAGGAAAGGGTCCAAGTGGCTCAAGTATGATTCCCTCACTTAAAAATCTCTTTTTCCGATGTAATAGAAGCAATGGGACTCTACTCAACATGCTTCAAGCAACATATACACACGATCAAACAACATGCACCAAGCATACTTGATAAACAAGCAAACATGCTTAAATGGCAAGCAAACACCGTGCAATTACAATACAAAAATTAAACTTACCTCACTTACCTGCCCAAGGTCTCGGAAACCTTAGGCTCTGATACCAACAAATGTAACCCCCTCGTCCCGGTCCGGACGCTTAACCGATCCGAGTGGGCTACACGGGGATAACCGAGATGAAACCCGTTAAGGCTCCACTTCGGTTACCGACCCTAGGAAACTTTTCCTTTTTTTATCTTATCTAGATGCATTAATTAAACCTAAGCGGAAGCTCAACAACAAACATAGCCTAAGCCCAACCCTTGAAACCCTTTAGAGATGTCAAAAAGCCCAATTACAGGCCTGTGTTTCGAAACAGTTGAAGCTCGTTTCGAAACACGAGCTCCAGTTTTAAAAGCCAGACACCCGTTTCGAAACGCATCCACCCCGTTTCGGAACATGGTCTCATTTTACCTTGTCGTTTCGATACCCGTTTCGAAACAGGAAATTCCAGTAGCCAAAGTGTTTCAAAACTGGTTTCGAAACAGGGGCTCACATTAGCCAAAACGTATCGATACACGTTTCGGTACGGGGCCTTGGAACCACACCCGTTTCGAAACAGGGTAACCCGTTTCGAAACACATGCACTCTGTGAATTCCAAAAATCAGTTTTAGACATCTCCAATTGATCCCAAACGTCCGTAACGACCCCAAGAAGCATACACAACATACAAACACACTCTAGAGGCATGCACCCTATTACAAACATACACGAAACACATAAGGATACAAGATTAGGGGCATCCATTTTAAAAGATCATACATTCACCACAAGGGAAGCATACATAGCTTTTAAGGTTACAAACACACTCTAGAGGCATGCACCCTATTACCAACATACACATAACATGCAAGATAAGAATCAAAGCACGATTTACGAAACAAGGCAACAACAAGCCACACCAACATCAACATAAATCCAAAGCATTCAAATCAACAACACATATCCCATTGCTTAACTATTACAATCTTTCAATTTAAAGTTCATACTTGAACTAACCAAAAGTGACACTTGGAGGCCCTTCCTTGCCCTCGCCACCCACATGCTATTGATCTGCATTGTCGAACAAAAAGAAGCGTAAGCATAAAAGCTTAGTGAGGGTAAGCTTATAAAACAAACCTCGACAATGCAGGGTCCAAGCACGAGCATACAACCAAGGTAGAATGCATGAGTTCTTACCTTCGAACCACAAGAGCCGCAAATATAGATGATGTATGAACATGTTATCAAAATCATGTCATGCTCACAAGTCCATAACCACCGCATATGGAAACATATATATTCAACATATAAGCAACATAATCCATAAATCCGTATTGACACCTAGCTATGACTCCAATACGCGGATAACCGTTGGAACTCACATCCAACAAAACAACCATTACCTTACGGTGGGATTACACTCATCACCGTTCACGTAAAGGGGATTCCACTCATCCTCACGCCCGTTTCACGCGCAGAGGATTCCACTCATCCTCACGCCCGTCGATGGGATTCAACTCATCACCGACTAACATATAAAAAGATTTCCGGGCGAACCCGTACTCCATCTTGATGACTACCATCATCAAGACCACGCACGCATTTTGACTCACGTGTGCACACTAAACATCCTAATGACCGATCATTGTACCCAAGCATACTAGTACCAATACTAATGCATTTCACAACCTTTCACAACACCATTACATATCAATGTCCGTGCTTAGCACGTACTCACCATGACTTACCGTCATGCACAAACCACATTTCCATGCCTAGCATGTACTTACCATGATCCTCAGATCATGCAACCACCTCATAATATCATTTCACATGTCAACGCTACATGTATATCATTAATACAAATATCACATCATATTTCATACATATGTATATCCCCATCATATATATCATCAACATGCATATAACAATGCATTAAGCCATGCCTCAACATACATGTATAAAAACATATACATAACCACCATAGACACAATTAAACATGAGGCATAATTCAACACTTTAAAGATCAACCAAGGTCTCCAACTAAAGCTTGGGATTAGGCTAGCACTCTAATCCCAACTCTAGGTGGGTCTACCAAGCCCAACCTAGTCCACATATCGAACCAACACTTGAAAACCATTTAAAACAACATTTAACCACTCACCGACAATTCCAAGCTCAACCACACTAGCCGATAAAGCTTTCAACGATTCCGGATTTGTTCCCGAGGCTTCACCAACACAAAATCTTACCTCTAATCATCTCAAAACAATCAAAACAACCTCAAATCAATTCACAAATCAATGTAGCAAACCTGGAACACTAATCAAGCACAAAACACATGTTTTCAAGCTAAGAACAACTAAAAAATCCTCATTCCCAAGCAGCCATGAAAAACAGTCCAAAACTCAAGATTTCAACCTCTTTAACACACTTAAATGCTTCCAAAACGATCCCTAACCAACATACAACCAATAGCCCTCAATTTCCAAAACATTAAACACACCCAAAATCAACCTTTAAACCCTTCAAAAACCCCATTAAAACCCAAATTCGAGAATCATTGTAAAACTCTTTAAAATTCACATATGTTGAACCTTTTAGGTTGCAAACAACTTATTTAACAATAATAAATCAATAGCTTAGGTTAAAGACCATAAAGTTCTCATTTTTAAACAAAACCCCAAAACCTCAAAATTCAAAATCATGAACAATAATGAAAACTAATGGTACCAACATGAAGAGGAAGACAAGGCCAAGTCAAAAATGTCATTACCTTTCAAAAATCACCCAAGATGAAGAAGATAGGAGATGGAATAGTGAAATGAGAGAAACACTCCCCTTTGTCGTGAAAATGGAGAAAAAGTAGAGGGAAGAAGATGACAAATTGTGTTTTAAACAAAAAGAGGGGTTTTTAATTTGGATGACCATTTTATTACAAAAATGCCATTAATGAGATAGCAATCTCATTTACTTTAAAATCCATGAAATTTGAGTTTCAATTCAATTTGGTCCAACACAAATGTTTGTTTTGAAAAATACGAAGACCAAAATAATACTTTATTATTTTAATGATAAAACTGAAACCCGAAACAATATTTTAATATTATTTTCACCCGGCCCCCAAACCCGGGTGTTACAACTCTCCCCCACTTAAGGAAATTTCGTCCCCGAAATTTATCGGACAGGAAGTGTCACTGAAACTGCTCTTACACACTTTCCTTCCTTTCTTACCAAAACATTCTAACCAGCTCGATGGACTTACCACACAACATTAGCTATCTGATGCTAAGATCTCAATGGGTCCTTCAATGCATGTCAATTGCTTATCTCATTGCTTAACTATTACAATCTTTCAATTTAAAGTTCATACTTGAGCTAACCAAAAGCGACACTTGGAGGCCCTTCCTTGCCCTCGCCAGCCACATGCTATTGATCTGCATTGTCGAACAAAAAGAAGCGTAAGCATAAAAGCTTAGTGAGGGTAAGCTTATAAAACAAACCTCGACAATGCAGGGTCCAAGCACGAGCATACAACCAAGGTAGAATGCATGAGTTCTTACCTTCGAACCACAAGAGCCGCAAATATAGATGATGTATGAACATGTTATCAAAATCATGTCATGCTCGCAAGTCCATAACCATCACATATGGAAACATATATATTCAACATATAAGCAACATAATCCACAAATCCGTATTGGCACCTAGCTATGACTCGAATACGCGGATAACCGTTGGAACTCACATCCAACAACACAACCATTACCTTACGGTGGGATTACACTCATCACCGTT
This sequence comes from Hibiscus trionum, assembly GCA_030270665.1. Taxonomy (NCBI): domain Eukaryota; kingdom Viridiplantae; phylum Streptophyta; class Magnoliopsida; order Malvales; family Malvaceae; genus Hibiscus; species Hibiscus trionum. The sequence continues at coordinate 5,170,691 of BSYR01000037.1, forward strand.
CACGCAAAGGGGATTCCACTCATCCTTACACCCGTTTCACGCGGAGGGGATTCCACTCAACCTCACTCCCGTCGATGGGATTCAACTCATCACCGACTAACATATAAAAAGATTTCCGGGCGAACCTGTACTCCATCTTGATGACTACCATCATCAAGACCACGCACGCATTTTGACTCACGTGTGCACACTAAACATCCTAATGACCGATCATTGTACCCAAGCATACTAGTACCAATACTAATGCATTTCACAACCTTTCACAACACCATTACATATCAATGTCCGTGCTTAGCACGTACTCACCATGACTTACCGTCATGCACAAACCACATTTCCATGCCTAGCATGTACTCACCATGATCCTCAGATCATGCAACCACCTCATAATATCATTTCACATGTCAACGCTACATGTATATCATTAATACAAATATCACATCATATTTCATACATATGTATATCCCCATCATATATATCATCAACATGCATATAACAATGCATTAAGCCATGCCTCAACATACATGTATAACAACATATACATAACCACCATAGACACAATTAAACATGAGGCATAATTCAACACTTTAAAGATCAACCAAGGTCTCCAACTAAAGCTTGGGATTAGGCTACCACTCTAATCCCAACTCTAGGTGGGTCTACCAAGCCCAACCTAGTCCACATGCTCGAACCAACACTTGAAAACCATTTAAAACAACATTTAACCACTCACCGACAATTCCAAGCTCAACCACACTAGCCGATAAAGCTTTCAACGATTCTGGATTTGTTCCCGAGGCTTCACCAACACAAAATCTTGCCTCTAATCATCTCAACACAATCAAAACAACCTCAAATCAATTCACAAATCAATGTAGCAAACCCGGAACACTAATCAAGCACAAAACACATGTTTTCAAGCTAAGAACAACTAAAAAATTCTCATTCCCCAGCAGCCATGAAAAACAGTCCAAAACTCAAGATTTCAACCTCTTTAACACACTTAAATTCTTCCAAAATGATCCCTAACCAACATACAACCAATAGCCCTCAATTTCCAAAACATTAAACACACCCAAAATCAACCTTTAAACCCTTCAAAAACCCATTAAAACACAAATTCGAGAATCATTGTAAAACTCTTTAAAATTCACATATGTTGAACCTTTTAGGTTGCAAACAACTTATTTAACAATAATAAATCAATAGCTTAGGTTAAAGACCATAAAGTTCACATTTTTAAACAAAACCCCAAAACTTTAAATTTCAAAATCATTAACAATAATGAAAACTAATGGTACCAACATGAAGAGGAAGACAAGGCCAAGTCAAAAATGTCATTACCTTTCAAAAATCACCCAAGATGAAGAAGATAGGAGATGGAATAGTGGAATGAGAGAAACACTCCCCTTTGTCGTGAAAATGGAGAAAAAGTAGAGGGAAGAAGATGACAAATTGTATTTTAAACAAAAAGAGGGGTTTTTAATTTGGATGACCATTTTATTACAAAAATGTCATTAATGAGATAGCAATCTCATTTACTTTAAAATCCATGAAATTTGAGTTTCAATTCAATTTGGTCCAACACAAATGTTTGTTTTGAAAACTACGAAGACCAAAATAATACTTTATTATTTTAATTATAAAACTGAAACCCGAAACAATATTTTAATATTATTTTCACCCGGCCCCCAAACCCGGGTGTTACAACTCTCCCCCACTTAAGGAAATTTCGTCCCCGAAATTTATCGGACAGGAAGTGTCACTGAAACTGCTATTACACACTTTCCTTCCTTTCTTACCACAACATTCTAACCAGCTCGATGGACTTACCACACAACATTAGCTATCTGATGCTAAGATCTCAATGGGTCCTTCAATGCATGTCAATTGCTTATCTCATTGCTTAACTATTACAATCTTTCAATTTAAAGTTCATACTTGAGCTAACCAAAAGCGACACTTGGAGGCCCTTCCTTGCCCTCGCCACCCACAGGCTACTGATTTGCATTGTCGAACAAAAAGGAGCGTAAGCATAAAAGCTTACTGAGGGTAAGCTCATAAAACAAACCTCGACAACGCAGGGTCCAAGCACGAGCATACAACCAAGGTAGAATGCATGAGTTCTTACCTTCGAACCACAAGAGCCACAAATATAGATGATGTATGAACATGTTATCAAAATCATGTCATGCTCGCAAGTCCATAACCATCACATATGGAAACATATATATTCAACATATAAGCAACATAATCCACAAATCCGTATTGGCACCTAGCTATGACTCGAATACGCGGATAACCGTTGGAACTCACATCCAACAACACAACCATTACCTTACGGTGGGATTACACTCATCACCGTTCACGTGGAGGGTATTCCACTCATCCTTACGCCCGTTTCACGCGGAGGGGATTCCACTCATCCTCACTCCCGTCGATGGGATTCCACTCATCACCGATAATATATAAGAAGATTTCCAGGCGAACTCGTACTCCATTTTGATGACTACCATCATCAAGACCACGCGCGCATTTTGACTCATGTGTGCACACTAAACATCCTAATGATCGATCATTGTACCCAAGCATACTAGTGCCAATACTAATGCATTTCACAACCTCGCACAACACCATTACATATCAATGTCCGTGCTTAGCACGTACTCACCATGACTTACCGTTATGCACAAACCACATTTCCATGCCTAGCATGTACTCATCATGACCCTCGGATCATGCAACCACCTCATAATATCATTTCACATGTCAACGCTACATGTATATCATTAATACAAATATCACATCATATTTCATACATATGTATATCCCCATCATATTTATCATCAACATGCATATAACAATGCATTAAGTCATGCCTCAACATACATGTATAACAACATATACATAACCACCATAGACACAATTAAACATGAGGCATAATTCAACACTTTAAAGATCAACCAAGGTCTCCAACTAAAGCTTAGGATTAGGCTACCACTCTAATCCCAACTCTAGGTGGGTCTACCAAGCCCAACCTAGTCCACATGCTCGAACTAAAGCTTGAAAACCATTTAAAAACATTTAACCACTCACCGACAATTCCAAGCTCAACCACACTAGCCGATCAAGCTTCCAACGATTCCGGATTTGTTCCCGAGGCTTCACCAACACAAAATCTTGCTTCTAATCATCTCAACACAATCAAAACAACATCAAATCAATTCACAAATCAATGTAGCAAACCCGGAACACTAATCAAGCACAAAACACATGTTTTCAAGCTAAGAACAACTCAAAAATCCTCATTCCTGAGCAGCCATGAAAAACAGTCCAAAACTCAAGATTTCAACCTCTTTAACACACTTAAATGCTTCCAAAACGATCCCTAACCAACATACAACCAATAGCCCTCAATTTCCAAAACATTAAACACACCCAAAATCAACCTTTAAACTCTTCAAAAACCCCATTAAAACCCAAATTCGAGAATCATTGTAAAACTCTTTAAAATTCACATATGTTGAACCTTTTAGGTTGCAAACAACTTATTTAACAATAATAAATCAATAGCTTAGGTTAAAGACCATAAAGTTCTCATTTTTAAACAAAACCCCAAAACTTCAAAATTCAAAATAATGAACAATAATGAAAACTAATGGTACCAACATGAAGAGGAAGACAAGGCCAAGTCAAAAATGTCATTACCTTTCAAAAATCACCCAAGATGAAGAAGATAGGAGATGGAATAGTGAAATGAGAGAAACTCTCCCCTTTGTCGTGAAAATGGAGAAAAAGTAGAGGGAAGAAGATGACAAATTGTGTTTTAAACAAAAAGAGGGGTTTTTAATTTGGATGACCATTTTATTACAAAAATGCCATTAATGAGATAGCAATCTCATTTACTTTAAAATCCATGAAATTTGAGTTTCAATTCAATTTGGTCCAACACAAATGTTTGTTTTGAAAAATACGAAGACCAAAATAATACTTTATTATTTTAATTATAAAACTGAAACCCAAAACAATATTTTAATATTATTTTCACCCGGCCCCCAAACCCGGGTGTTACAACTCTCCCCCACTTAAGGAAATTTCGTCCCTGAAATTTATCGGACAGGAAGTGTCACTGAAACTACTCTTACACACTTTCCTTCCTTTCTTACCACAACATTCTAATCAGCTCGATGGACTTACCACACAACATTAGCTATCTGATGCTAAGATCTCAATGGGTCCTTCAATGCATGTCAATTGCTTATCTCATTGCTTAACTATTACAATCTTTCAATTTAAAGTTCATACTTGAGCTAACCAAAAGCGACACTTGGAGGCCCTTCCTTGCCCTCGCCACCCACAGGCTACTGATTTGCATTGTCGAACAAAAAGGAGCGTAAGCATAAAAGCTTACTGAGGGTAAGCTCATAAAACAAACCTCGACAATGCAGGGTCCAAGCACGAGCATACAACCAAGGTAGAATGCATGAGTTCTTTCCTTCGAACCACAAGAGCCACAAATATAGATGATGTATGAACATGTTATCAAAATCATGTCATGCTCGCAAGTCTATAACCATCACATATGGAAACATATATATTCAACATATAAGCAACATAATCCACAAATCCGTATTGGCACCTAGCTATGACTCGAATACGCGGATAACCGTTGGAACTCACATCCAACAACACAACCATTACCTTACGGTGGGATTACACTCATCACCGTTCACGTGGAGGGTATTCCACTCATCCTTACGCCCGTTTCACGCGGAGGGGATTCCACTCATCCTCACTCCCGTCGATGGGATTCCACTCATCACCGATAATATATAAGAAGATTTCCAGGCGAACCCGTACTCCATTTTGATGACTACCATCATCAAGACCACGCGCGCATTTTGACTTATGTGTGCACACTAAACATCCTAATGATCGATCATTGTACCCAAGCATACTAGTGCCAATACTAATGCATTTCACAACCTATCACAACACCATTACATATCAATGTCCGTGCTTAGCACGTACTCACCATGACTTACCGTTATGCACAAACCACATTTCCATGCCTAGCATGTACTCACCATGACCCTCGGATCATGCAACCACCTCATAATATCATTTCACATGTCAACGCTACATGTATATCATTAATACAAATATCACATCATATTTCATACATATGTATATCCCCATCATATTTATCATCAACATGCATATAACAATGCATTAAGTCATGCCTCAACATACATGTATAACAACATATACATAACCACCATAGACACAATTAAACATGAGGCATAATTCAACACTTTAAAGATCAACCAAGGTCTCCAACTAAAGCTTGGGATTAGGCTACCACTCTAATCCCAACTCTAGGTGGGTCTACCAAGCCTAACCTAGCCCACATGCTCGAACCAACGCTTGAAAACCATTTAAAAACATTTAACCACTCACCGACAATTCCAAGCTCAACCACACTAGCCGATCAAGCTTCCAACGATTCCGGATTTGTTCCCGAGGCTTCACCAACACAAAATCTTGCTTCTAATCATCTCAACAAAATCAAAACAACCTCAAATCAATTCACAAATCAATGTAGCAAACCCGGAACACTAATCAAGCACAAAACACATGTTTTCAAGCTAAGAACAACTCAAAAATCCTCATTCCTGAGCAGCCATGAAAAACAGTCCAAAACTCAAGATTTCAACCTCTTTAACACACTTAAATGCTTCCAAAATGATCCCTAACCAACATACAACCAATAGCCCTCAATTTCCAAAACATTAAACACACCCAAAATCAACCTTTAAACTCTTCAAAACCCCATTAAAACCCAAATTCGAGAATTATTGTAAAACTCTTTAAAATTCACATATGTTGAACCTTTTAGGTTGCAAACAACTTATTTAACAATAATAAATCAATAGCTTAGGTTAAAGACCATAAAGTTCTCATTTTTAAACAAAACCCAAAAATTTCAAATTTCAAAATCATGAACAATAATGAAAACTAATGGTACCAACATGAAGAGGAAGACAAGGCCAAGTCAAAAATGTCATTACCTTTCAAAAATCACCCAAGATGAAGAAGATAGGAGATGGAATAGTGAAATGAGAGAAACTCCCCCCTTGTCGTGAAAATGGAGAAAAAGTAGAGGAAGAAGATGACAAATTGTGTTTTAAACAAAAAGAGGGGTTTTTAATTTTGATGACCATTTTATTACAAAAATGCCATTAATGAGATAGCAATCTCATTTACTTTAAAATCCATGAAATTTGAGTTTCAATTCAATTTGGTCCAACACAAATGTTTGTTTTGAAAAATACGAAGACCAAAATAATACTTTATTATTTTAATTATAAAACCGAAACCCGAAAAAATATTTTAATATTATTTTCACCCGGCCCCCAAACCCGGGTGTTACAACTCTCCCCCACTTAAGGAAATTTCGTCCCCGAAATTTATCGGACAGGAAGTGTCACTGAAACTGCTCTTACACACTTTCCTTCCTTTCTTACCACAACATTCTAACCAGCTCGATGGACTTACCACACAACATTAGCTATCTGATGCTAAGATCTCAATGGGTCCTTCAATGCATGTCAATTTTAAATGCAACTCAATCTCTTCGCAACATAGCACGAGACAGATCAGTTTCACATTTTCGGATCATAGATACATAGAATACATCACGAACCCCTTTCTAACTCTGGTGGTAACCGTGACAAATAAACAACAGAACTAGCCCAATTCACAATCTCATACGGCACTCTTGACTAGAACCCAAACCCGGGTGTTACAATCTTTTACATACTCAATCTTGCACTCTTGACTAGAAGGACTGACTTTATCCTCTCATCTCATTTTTTGCTTCATTGAAAACATTTGATTCACGCGTGCCATCATTGTGGTTGATACATCCATATTCAGAGACAATCTTCTTCTAGATCATGATTGGAAATCCTTAAGTCAAGTTTTGTCATTTCCAATGTCTGTAAAATTGTTCTCATTATCATGTAAGAAAGATTGGTGATCAGGAAACACCCACATATTGCTTACAAGCACCAAGACACTTGTAAGGGTTTTCAAGAATCTTCACTTTTCTTCTCCTTTGGGTTTATTTACTTTGAAATTTTTTGCAACAAGGCTTATTTTCACTTTGAATGTTTTCATATTGGCGTCACATACCCCAAGCTATAATCTTAGTCATGAAACGCCTCATAGTCCATGTACTTTTCAAAACTTTCTCAATGTAATGCTCAAAAATCTTTTGTACATCTAAGTGATTGACAAACCTATTAATTCTCATTTCAAAGCAAGATGCCAATGATAATAGGGAAAGAAACAAGAAAAGAAAGAAAAACGTCCACGATACAAAATTTTATTAATGTTGTGGCAAACACCAGAAAATTTATAAAAAAAGAAAGGTAAACAAGTATTCAGATATCAACAGTCCAAACTTCTCCCATCAAAACGCCGAAAGAAATCTTGGATGCCACCTTTATTGAGGAGTCTTTGAGGATGAGTATGACGCATAAAGTTGTGAAGCCCCGAAAACCATCTTGCAAATTATCTGAGCCGCCCTTTACGGGTTTTCAACTCAGATCCCCCTTTGGTTTCAAAATGCCCTTTGCGAGTTTTCATTTTGAACCCCACTTTTCTTTTTCTTTCTTCCTTTTCTTTTCTTTTTTTTCTTTTTTCTTTTTTCTTCAAGCATAATACATTTTAACGGGATCCGAGTTCATCGAGTTTTGAAACTCATCTCCATCTATTTCAGCCAAGATCAATGCTCCGCTTGAAAAAACCTTTGTCACAATGTAAGGACCTTCCCAATTGGGCGCCCATTTTCCTCGGGGATCATTTTGGATTGGTAGCTTCTTCTTTAATACCATATCACCTTCCTGGAATTCTCTAGGGCGAACCTTCTTTTCATGAGCCCTTATCATTCTTCTTTGGTACATTTGACCATGACATAAGGCTTTCAACCTCTTTTCTTCAATTAAATTCAATTGGTCATACCTTACCTGAACCCATTCAGCTTCATCTAACTTGGCCTCCATCAAGACACACAGTGATGATATCTCAACCTCAATTGGTAGCACAGCTTCTACTCCGTACACTAATGAGAACAGAGTTGCCCTAGTAGATGTCCGTATCGCAGTTCGGTAAGCATATAAGGCGAACGGTAACTTTTCATGCCAATCTTTATAAGTGTCAGTCATTTTTGCAACTATCTTCTTGATATTTTTATTGGCAGCCTCTACTGCTCCATTCATTTTCGGGCGATACACTACTGAATTATAATGTTTTATGCTAAATTGTTCACAGACCCTAACGATCATTCTGTTATTCAAGTTAGAAGCATTATCGGTAATTATGCTCTCCAGTAAACCATATCGACAAATGATCTCCTTGTTGCGTGTAAAATAGTCTATCGCAATTGTAGTGCAAGTGTACACGACGCAAGTAGTAAAGTGATACGAAGTATCGGATATCGTCTCCACAGGGACTGGGCTAATGACTTCACCTTGTTTACTGCACGAAAGTAAAGGAAATAATTAAGAGTTGTCACGAGAATAATAAGGTAAAAACGTAAAATAAAGGATTGAGAAATCAAGATAGAGAGAATGGGCTGGTATTGAATTGCTCGGTAGTGCAGGTATTGAGTTGCTTAGGATCTCCAGTTCTGTCGTCGCTCCCGTCGCCGACAGCACCTGTCGCGGCGTCTGTCCGTTGGCAGTCGCGGCAGCAGACACACCAACTCCGTACTTCAAGCTTGGCAAGAATCCCAGATCTGCCTTGCCCTATCCCTAGGCACAAGTCTGTCGATGATCACGTCTTTGATGATACCTCCCGGCGTGAATCGAAGGATGAACACCGATGTGTATGAATTCTTCCTTAGCCACTTAACCTCGCCCTATCCCTAGGCACGAGATGGTTCAACTATAAACTAGAGAACGCGCTCTTATCTCTTTTGTATACTTAACTCTCCCGATGCTAAGTAAATGGATAACCTCACAATGCTCTCCCGATGCTCTTGCAAGATATTAAAACCAAGATAAAAGAACTTGAAGTTTTATTTTATTGAACTAAAAAAAATCCTAAAACAAAGCAACCCTTGCAACTACTTTACAAAACAACCCGTAACCCTAGGGGGGATTTAGAACATATCGGTGACAGGTAAACGGCAGGGGGGTTTAGGTTATCGGTTATGGGGTAGAATGAGGAATGATTCTAGGTTAAAACCTATGCCCTTATATAAGCTTTGGGCTCAAGTTATCTAAGGTAACAAGGATTACAACTTTAATTAGAAGTAAGATTCTAATAAAGACTTAATCTCTAAATCTCCTACTTTGCAGCCGCCATCCTTGTTTCTAGGAATTTCCTCTCCTTGAGCTTTGGCTTGACATATCTTTTGATCCGGGGCTTGGAAAAATATTTGGCTTTCACACGACAGACGAGCAGATTTTTCTCCATCTATCGAGGTCCACTTGACTTTTCCTCTTCATAAATTTGCTGTCACCATGCTGTCACGACAGGTCCTTGACAGGTTCGTCTCCTTTGGCTGCTTGTCCAGTTCCGCTCTCCTGCTTCTCTGCCCTGCGCCTGCCTTCATCGTCTACTATGACAGATACCTGCGAAAATAGCCATCTTTTAGTAGAATCTGTGCCTTTTGTATAATTGTGATGTTTTACTAAAAACTAACCTAAATGCAATGCAATGATGCTTGAATGCAGCAGAAATATGGGTTAAAAAAGGTGTAAATAATAGAACTTTTACACACTCAACACACCCCCAAACTCAAGTTTTTGCTTGCCCTCAAGCAATGAAGGAAGAAAGAAAAAATGAATATATATATATATATATATATATTTTTTTTGTGTTGGCCTTCAAACAGTGAATTGTCCCTTACCCGTCGCTCATTCTCTATGGCGGCAGCAACCTGTCGGAAAGATTAGGATCTGTCCGGAATCTCCCTATAGTCCTTGTGCAGTGTGTGCATGCTTGTGAACAGTTATATGCTAAGACTCTCTTAATTTCACTAGAATAATTGACTTTAGCTTGTTTAGAGTTTTTCCTACGAGACTGCTTTCTTTCTTTTTCTTACTAGAGCCAGAATAGGGCACCTCTAGTCATTTCCTTTTTTTCAAACCTCTTTTCTTTTACTAGAGCCAGTATTTCAGGCACCTCTAGTTAACTGTCTAGAGCCGGTGATAGGCACCTCTAGAAGTTTTTCTCTGGTTATCTGCCTAGAGCCGGTGGTAGGCACCTCTAGGTTTCCTGAGATTCTAGTCTCTTTTCCACTCTAAGTGCTAAGTTTTCCTATTCTAGTTTGGCTAAAAGAAATCTAAGCAGTATAACAGTCACAAAAGTGTTTAAGTTTTCAGAACTATAGAAAGGCTCTAAACTTTTCCTTAACCTGTCCTAAGGATGCTGCCACGACAGAGCTGTCATGACAGGTAAGTTAACTTCACAGTTTTAAGCCAACAGTTTTAATTTTCTGTTTTTTTTTTTAAGAACTTAAATAAAAAGACACAACAATAATTAAAAGATGTGCTAAAGACTCCATTAATGATGGAGGGTTGCCACCCCCAAACTCAAGGGTTGCATTGCCCTCAATGCAAAATGACATGAAAAAAATAAAAAAGGTACATCACAAAATATAAAGGCAGGCAGCAATAAGAGACAATAAATACTTAAATTTTCACGTGCTGCTCTCACTGCTGCTGCTGACGCGGATCTGATGGCGGCGCCTGCGCTGAGGAGGGGGCTGGACAGGTTCAACAGCAGGTTGCTCAACAGGTTCATCGGCCTGTTGAAGGGCAGGTTGCTCCACTAGTCTGACATCGGAACTGCTGCTGCTGTCCCAGCTGTCACTCGTGATGGCTTTGGACAGCCTTCTTTTGTCGGCCACATGCTTAATTCGTTTCACTCTTGTGAAGGCGCTGTCCAAATTCCTCCGGACAATAGGGCTGTCATCAGTGGCAGCTCGCTTTGTTCCTCGAGGGGAAGTGTCTGCCGAGGGGCTGCCGGCTGCCGTCGGGGATGGTGTGGAGGAGGCAGATTCTCCGTGGGGAGAGACAGGTGATGTGGGAGTGGGGGAGGGGATATTGAAATAATGGGCGGGGAAGGTGGGGAAAATGACATCCGTAAAATTCAAAGTATTGGTAATGAAATTTACCGTAGCATTGGAGAAGTCACGGATGAAAGTCATTAAACCCATCTGGCGCTCCTCTATCCTTAAGATGGCAGCAAGGATGTCGGGGTTCTGATCTGTCGGAGTGTTGTTGGTGGCAGCTTCTGGGGCAGGTTCGGTGGCTGGCTCATCATCAGACTCAGCAGGAGGGGCGTTTGGGTCGAAGGCGTTGATGGGAGTTGCAGCTACGACCTCCATAAGGCTGGAGATGTTGCTGTCTGTCCAGCCGCTGATCTTCTTGATTTTGTCGGATGGCTCCTCTGGTACGGCAGCACAGCGGCAGAGGGCGGTGATGGTTGACGGTAGGCATAGTCATGAGTCCGAGCGGAAAGCACAATCGAGGATGCTGTCCCTCATGTACCTGCCCACATTAATGGGCCTGTCATGCATGATAGAGTGGATGAGGGCCAACCGCTGCCTGTTGACTGTCGTATGGTGAGATGAGGGCAGGATACGCTTTTTGATAAACGCGTTCCATAGTTTTGCCTCAGGGAGTAGCTGCCCCCTGTTGACAGAGTGGGGGTTCTTCTTACTGGTGCTCCATGTCGTTCCCGCTTCTGTCAATGCCCTCATGACAGCATCATGTCCGGCAGCGTCGAGGGTGTCCCAAAATTGTTGATGCCCATCATCATTGGGGCCAAGGAAGAGGCCGAATACATGGTTGATGCTGCTGGCGGTGAAAGGAACTGTCACTCCTCGGACGGTGACAGATGTCGCCGTCTTGCTGTCGATCGCTGCGTAAAATTCCCTGACCAGAGTGTCATTAAGCTCTGCCGGCTGCTCGGCAAAATCCTCCCACAGTTGTGCTGTTATGGCCTTCATTATGAACGGCCGGAGTCCCATATGGGGGGCATCTCTGTTATAGATGAAGCTCCGCTCCTCCCATAGTTCCTTGTTAGCGAACGGGGCTGCTGCTGCTGAAGAAGAAGCGGCAGCGGTGTTTTGTCGGGTTTGTCTTGAAGACATTTTTAGTTGCAAGGGCTGCAAATGAAAGAAAAATAGATAAAACTAGAGGAGAATAGCAAGAGAGAAATCTGAAGTGATGAAAAGTGAAAGGGAGAAGGGGGTTTTATAGCTGTTGGGGAGCTGCCCATTTAATGCCGCAACGGCAGGCGAGAATAACGGGGCGGCAGATTGAATATAGCGTGTCTGACGCGTCTGACACGTATTAATGCGTCTGCTGTGCGTCTGCCGCACGCTTCTGCGTCTGCCGTGTCAGTCTGTTGACAGCCTGTCTTGTCCGTCTGCGGCGGCAGCTGAAACGGCAGGCTTTAATGAATGGGCTTTAGTGGGCTTGATGGATGGGCGGTGGGCTTGGGCCACTTCTTCTTTTCTTCTTGACTCCTTTATTTCCTAAAAACTGAAATTATAAAACAAAACATTATTTGAATAAAATAAACCTAATTTCCTAATAATAATAAAATAAATAACAATAAAAATTAGGTTAAATTAGTGATGCCTTGTGGGGCATCATCTAAAGTAACCACTTCCTGTAGTCTTGGGGCTTCAGTCCCCTGATAGTGCTTGAGGCGTTGTCCATTGACTTTGAATTGGTGCCCATCTTTTAATGATTGAATTGTAATGGCACCATGGGGAAAAACTTGAACCACTTGGAACGGGCCAGACCATCTAGATTTTAGCTTCCCTGGAAAGAGTTTCAATCTAGAATTAAACAACAACACAAGCTGCCCTGGGCAGAACTGTCGTGGCAGCAACTTCTTGTCATGCCACTTCTTAGTCTTTTCCTTGTAAATCCTTGCATTATCGTAGGCCATTGTCCGTAATTCTTCGATTTCGTTCAGATCCAATAACCTTTTCTGGCCGGCCTTATCCAAGTCCATGTTTACTGCCTTAATTGCCCAATATGCCTTGTGCTCGATCTCGACAGGCAGGTGACAGGTTTTCCCGTAAATCAGTCGGAATGGAGACATGCCCAATGGAGTCTTGAAAGCTGTCCTGTATGCCCATAATGCATCATTCAGAAGTAAAGACCAGTCTTTCCTAGTTGGTTTAACCATCTTTTCAAGGATGTTCTTCACTTCCCTATTTGAGATCTCAGCCTGTCCATTGGTCTGTGGGTGGTATGCTGTCGCGATCCTGTGCTTGACACCATATTTTTTTAAAGCGGCAGCAATTACCCTATTATCGAAATGTCTCCCTTCATCACTGATAATCGCTCTAGGGATGCCAAATCTAGAAAAAATGTTTTTGTGCAGAAACTTTTGGACCGTTTTGGCATCATTCTTTTGCGTTGCGATTGCTTCTACCCACTTGGAGACATAGTCCACTGCTAGGAGGATATAAAGGTTTCCACACGAGGATGGAAAAGGTCCCATAAAATCAATCCCCCAAACATCAAAGATCTCTACTTCTAAAATATTCTGCAATGGCATCTCGTTTCTCCTCGAGATGTTACCTGTCCTCTGGCACCTGTCACAGTTTCTGTAAAATTCCTGTGCATCTTTATAAAGTGTCGGCCAGTAGAACCCTGACTGCAGCACCTTGGCAGCCGTTTTATTGCCTCCTAAGTGACCTCCATATTGTGAAGCATGACAGTGATGGAGAATGTCTTCCTGTTCTTCTTGTGGTACACACCTTCTTATAACCTGGTCTGCACACATTTTGAAAAGAAGAGGTTCGTCCCAATAATAATGTTTAACATCATTTTGGAACCTCTTCCTTGCTTGATAATTAAGATCAGAAGGTAATATTCCGCTAACTATAAAATTAACGAAATCAGCATACCAAGGAAGGTTAGAAGACTTACCTGCCGCCATGGCTGTCGCGACAGCTAGTGCGGCAGCAAAGAGCTGTTCATCTGGGAAGGTCTCAAGTATTTGTGTCTCATCTAAAGGTAGACTCTGTCCCATGTCCAACCTCGACAAGTGGTCTGCCACTTGATTTTCTGTCCCCTTTTTGTCTTTGATCTCAAGGTCGAATTCTTGTAATAGCAAGATCCATCGTATCAACCTAGGCTTTGCATCCTTCTTTGCAAACAAATACTTGAGGGCAGAGTGGTCGGTGTGTATTATTACCTTCGTTCCAAGTATGTAAGAACGAAACTTGTCGATGGAGAACACCACAGCTAACAGCTCCTTTTCTGTGGTGGTATAGTTCACTTGGGCTTCATTTAATGTTTTGCTGGCATAGTATATGACGTGAAACAGCCTGTCCTTGCGCTGCCCAAGTGCTGCCCCGACAGCATAGTCACTAGCATCACACATGATCTCAAACGGTTGTGTCCAGTCTGGTGGCTGTACTATGGGGGCTGTCACTAATTTTTCCTTCAGAACCTTGAATGCTTCAGTACATTCTTCATTAAAGTCAAAGGGTCGGTTCTGTTCTAAGAGATGGCATAGGGGCTTGGTGATTTTTGAGAAATTTGCAATGAATCTCCTGTAAAAACCAGCATGCCCTAAAAAACTCCTAATGCCCTTGACAGTTGTTGGTGGCGGCAGCTTTTCAATGACCTCTATTTTTGCCCTGTCGACTTCTATCCCACGGCAGCTAATCTTATGACCTAAAACTATACCTTCATCTACCATAAAATGGCATTTTTCCCAATTAAGAACAAGATTAGCTTTTTCACATCTTTCAAGTACCTTTTGAAGGTTGCCGAGACAGCTCTCAAAATCATCTCCAAAAACGGAAAAATCATCCATGAAAATCTCAAGGAAGTCCTCTACCATGTCGGAGAATATTGCCATCATGCACCTTTGGAAGGTGGCAGGTGCGTTACAGAGGCCAAACGGCATCCTCCTAAATGCGTATGTTCCGTAGGGGCATGTGAAAGTCGTTTTCTCTTGATCTTCCGGTGCAATAGCAATTTGGTTATAACCTGAATAACCATCAAGGAAACAATAATAAGATTTACCCGCTAATCTATCAAGCATTTGATCAATAAAGGGTAAAGGAAAGTGGTCCTTTCGGGTAGCTTTGTTAAGCTTCCGATAGTCCATACAAACCCTCCAACCGGTCACAGTCCTGGTTGGGATTAGCTCATTGTTTTCATTGGTTATCACTGTCATTCCTCCTTTCTTTGGAACACATTGCACCGGGCTCACCCATTTGCTGTCGGAGATGGCGTAAATAATACCAGCGTCTAACCATTTAATTATCTCTTTACGCACTACCTCCTTCATCGCAAGGTTTAACCGTCTCTGGGCATCAATAGTCGGCTTATGGTCTTCCTCTAGGAGGATTTTATGCATACAGATTGCCGGACTAATGCCCTGAATGTCTGCTATCGTCCATCCAATTGCCTTTTTGTGCTGTCTTAACATGTCGACCAGCTGTCGTTCCTGTTCCTGCGGCAGCTTAGCAGAGATGATTACGGGCAGTGTTTTATCACAACCAAGATAAGCATATTTAAGCTGCCCTGGCAGGGGCTTAAGTTCTAAGACAGGTGGTTCAACAGTAGATGGCTTTTGGATTAAATGGTTACCCGAAGTGTAATTCAAGGGTTCGAATAACTTACCTGGACGATGGTCTAACCAGTCGACCTCCTCTTGACCTGCAGTGTCAGATGTATCGGATGCAGAGGAGTCACTGTCGTCGAAGCTGTCGTCGTTGCTATCGTGACAGGTCTTTAAGTGACTGTCGCAGCAGTGACCAAATTTTGTATCACGGCAGCCCGACCTGATGCAGGGGTAATCAAAGGTCACCTCAATGATGGCCTTGCACTCTTCGTCCAAATCAGCACGTTTCATTGATTGGAGATCATTCAACTTAATCTCTTGATCGTTTACTCGCATGGTGAGTTCTCCTCTCTCCACATCAATCAGTGATCTTCCCGTGGCTAAAAAGGGTCGCCCTAGGATGACTGGTGCGTTTTCGTCTGCCTCACAATCTAAAACAAGAAAGTCAGCAGGAAAGATAAACTTATCCACTCTTACCAGAATGTCTTCAATCTTTCCCTCTGGATGAACGTAAGAGCGGTCGGCTAGCTGTAGGGTAACTGTCGTGGGCCGCGCCTTCCCAATACCTAATTTCTGAAAAACAGATTTGGGCATTAGATTAACACTAGCTCCAAGATCACAAAGTGCCTTACCCACAAATTTGTCACCGATTACACAAGGTATGAGGAAGCTCCCTGGATCCTTCTTCTTCTGGGGTGGCTGCCGATGAAGAATACTCATGCAACCATCTGCCATCCTTACCGTTTCAAATTCCCCAAGTTTATATTTCTTTGACATGACATCCTTGAGAAATTTAGCATAACCGGGCATCTCCCTAACGGCGTCTAACAGCGGAATATTAATCTGAACCTGCTTAAAAATATCATAAATCTTTTTAAGTTGAGATTCTTGCTTAGCTTGCTTTATCCGTTGAGGAAAGGGTGGTGGGGGTCGGTAGTCAGCTACACGTCCTTCCCACTGCATACGAATCTGAGGGCGATGTTCTTCATTTTTCTCCTCTGTCGCTTCTGCTGTCGTGACAGGCTCATCGGCAGCAATCTGCTTATTACCTGTCGGGGCAGCATCCTCGGCAGGTTTATTCAACGCAGGTTCCTTTTCTGTTTCAGCTTTTTCCGGTCCTGGTAACTCTTTCCCACTCCTAGTAGTAATCGCCTTACATTGCTCATGTGGGGGCGGTCTAGCATTTTCAGTATTGCTAGGAAAACCTCCATTCTGCCTTGGCTTAATATGCTGGGACACCTGACCCATTTGTGTCTCTAAAGACTTCAAGGTAGCCTCATGATTTGTCATTCTCATCTTGGTTTCATCTATAAAATTTTCCGTCTTTTTGACAAACTGATTAATATTCTCCATGTATGTACCAGTCTGAGACATAAAAGTGGCCAGAGTCTGTTCCAATACACTGCTTGTGGCAGGTGGTGGCTGCTGTTGCTGCTGCGGCGGCAGGTTCTGCGGCAGGTTCTGCGGCTGCTGTTGCTGTCGCGTCAACAGTCTAGGTCCCCCTTGATTCTGATTATATGCTTGAGGATTCAAGGCATTATTAGGGTTACTCCAGGAAAATTTGGGATCCTTCCTCCAATTAGGGTTGTAGTTGTTGGAATTGTAGTTTGACTTGTAATTTCCAACATATTTTCCCTCTTCTATATTTATAGGGCACTCATCCCTACTATGATTTCCTTCACAAGTAGTACAAACTTCCTCGACAGCAAATCCTCGTAAGTCTTCTTCATTTAATAAATGCTTCATGGCTTTAGTGAGGAATGCTACCTGTGATTTCATAGTGCTGTCGGCCTCATAGTCCTTGACAGCAAGTACCCGTTTACCCCCTCTTCTAGCAGTCGGAAACTGCTCCTCATTCTTAGCTAGATTTTTCAGAACTTGTAATGCCTCGTCCGGATCTTTATCCAATAACAGTCCATTTGCTGCAGAATCAATGCGAATGCGAGTTTGTAAGTTAGCAGCATTATAAAACTTAGTTACCTGATTCCAGACAGGAAATCCATGCATTGGGCAGTTCCGTAGAAGAGTAGTAAATCTGTCCCAGGCCTCGTGCATCGGCTCGTCATCTTCCTGTTGAAAAGTAGCAATTTCATTACGTAATCGCTCAGATAAATGTGAAGGATTAAAACGAGATAAAAATTCACGAGTGAGATCTGCCCAAGTCATAATGGAACCCGGTGTAAGTTTATTCCACCAAGTTTTAGCTCTATCCCTTAATGAATGGGGGAATAACCGAAGCCTCAGTATCTCCGGACTAACTCCTGGCAGTCTAAACGAACCACAAATCTCCTGGAACGTTTTAAGATGCTCTCTAGCATCTTCTGTTGCAGAACCACCAAACTGCCCGGCATTGTTGATCATACTAAACATGACAGGTTTAAGTTCAAAGTTGTCAACATCAATATCCGGCAGCGTGGTCTCCAGCTCTACATGATCATTCAGCATGTAGTCACGATATGACCGTCGTCCACCTGCTGCGGGCGGATCGGCGACAGGTCCACCAGCAGGTTGGTTATGGGCCATCTTCTCTAGCTGTTCTTCGAGATATTCATTTCTGTCTAAAAGTTGGCGAAGTTGTTTCTTGAGATTGAAGGAACGTTCGATCTCCGGATCTAATTTATATTCAGGATCTTCACCTCTTTTGGATCTGCGCATAAACAAGAAAACCTCGTGAAAAGCAAGAGTTGGAAACACAAAAGAAAAATTAAAGAAAAATAAAAACGAAAAAAATAAAAATAAAAAGTGCAATAAAAGAAAGATGTAGTTATGTTGCCAGTCCCCGGCAACGGCGCCAAAAACTTGTTGCGTGTAAAATAGTCTATCGCAATTGTAGTGCAAGTGTACACGACGCAAGTAGTAAAGTGATACGAAGTATCGGATATCGTCTCCACAGGGACTGGGCTAATGACTTCACCTTGTTTACTGCACGAAAGTAAAGGAAATAATTAAGAGTTGTCACGAGAATAATAAGGTAAAAACGTAAAATAAAGGATTGAGAAATCAAGATAGAGAGAATGGGCTGGTATTGAATTGCTCGGTAGTGCAGGTATTGAGTTGCTTAGGATCTCCAGTTCTGTCGTCGCTCCCGTCGCCGACAGCACCTGTCGCGGCGTCTGTCCGTTGGCAGTCGCGGCAGCAGACACACCAACTCCGTACTTCAAGCTTGGCAAGAATCCCAGATCTGCCTTGCCCTATCCCTAGGCACAAGTCTGTCGATGATCACGTCTTTGATGATACCTCCCGGCGTGAATCGAAGGATGAACACCGATGTGTATGAATTCTTCCTTAGCCACTTAACCTCGCCCTATCCCTAGGCACGAGATGGTTCAACTATAAACTAGAGAACGCGCTCTTATCTCTTTTGTATACTTAACTCTCCCGATGCTAAGTAAATGGATAACCTCACAATGCTCTCCCGATGCTCTTGCAAGATATTAAAACCAAGATAAAAGAACTTGAAGTTTTATTTTATTGAACTAAAAAAAATCCTAAAACAAAGCAACCCTTGCAACTACTTTACAAAACAACCCGTAACCCTAGGGGGGATTTAGAACATATCGGTGACAGGTAAACGGCAGGGGGGTTTAGGTTATCGGTTATGGGGTAGAATGAGGAATGATTCTAGGTTAAAACCTATGCCCTTATATAAGCTTTGGGCTCAAGTTATCTAAGGTAACAAGGATTACAACTTTAATTAGAAGTAAGATTCTAATAAAGACTTAATCTCTAAATCTCCTACTTTGCAGCCGCCATCCTTGTTTCTAGGAATTTCCTCTCCTTGAGCTTTGGCTTGACATATCTTTTGATCCGGGGCTTGGAAAAATATTTGGCTTTCACACGACAGACGAGCAGATTTTTCTCCATCTATCGAGGTCCACTTGACTTTTCCTCTTCATAAATTTGCTGTCACCATGCTGTCACGACAGGTCCTTGACAGGTTCGTCTCCTTTGGCTGCTTGTCCAGTTCCGCTCTCCTGCTTCTCTGCCCTGCGCCTGCCTTCATCGTCTACTATGACAGATACCTGCGAAAATAGCCATCTTTTAGTAGAATCCGTGCCTTTTGTATAATTGTGATGTTTTACTAAAAACTAACCTAAATGCAATGCAATGATGCTTGAATGCAGCAGAAATATGGGTTAAAAAAGGTGTAAATAATAGAACTTTTACACACTCAACACTCCTTCTTTAAAAAGTTGCAAATAGTGGATCTAATGACATTTGCGTATGAGACCGCTTCCACCCATTTTATGAAGTAGTCGATAGCTACAAGAATAAAGCGATGCCCATTTGACGCTTTTGGATAAATCTGCCCAATAACGTCTATGCCCCACATAGAGAATGGCCGGGGAGATGACATGACATGGAGAGAATGAGGAGGCGTGTGGACCTTATCAGCGTAAACCCGACACTTGTGACATTTGTGGGAGTAATTAATGCAATCTCCTTAACTGCATAATTCTTCTTGCCATAGTAAAGCCACTAGGGTGGGTTCTGCAAACTCCTTTATGAACCTTTTCTAGAATCAATTGAGCTTCTTTTGCATCAACACATCTTAAAAGCACCTGATCTCGACTTTTTTTATAAAGGATTTCTCCATCAATAATGTATCCTGATGCCATTTTCCTAATCATCTTCTTTTCGTTCTCTGAAGCTTGAGCTGGGTATTGTTGAAACTTTATGTACTACAAGATGTCATGGTACCACAGCAAGTCGTCTGCCTCTTCCTATACGTTGTAACAATGAGCCGGGGACTCTAACATTTACAACTTAATAGACATCATCTTGGAACTTTCACTTGCCTTAAACATGGCAACTAAAGTAGCTAAGGCATCGGTCATCTGGTTGTCTTCTCTTGGAAGGTGCTTAAAAGTGATCACATTGAATTCTTCATTTAACTCAAGGACCAACTTGTAATATTCTATCAACTTGGCATCTTTTGTTTCCCATTCACCATGTATTTGATAGATGACCAGCGCTGAGTCCCCATAAACCTTTAAATTTCGGATCTTTCTTTCAATGGCCTCTCTCATACCTAATATACAAGCCTCATACTCTGTCATGTTATTGGTGCAAAATAATTTCAAACGGCAAGTGAAAGGGTAATGGTCTCCTTCCGGTGAAACCAAAACTGCCCTAATACCTCGTCCTAAAGCATTTACGGCACCTTCAAAGTTCATGAACCAACAATATTTGGTTTGAAAATGAAATGGGAATTAAGAATTAAATTAGAGTAATTTTTAAATAACAGGAGTTAGTTTTTTTTTAGAATTATGACTAAATTAAAATAAAATATAACAATTGAGGGTTAAGTTATTATTATGCCAAATTCATTAACGATGAGGTCATCTACCGTCTTTTTTTATGAGTAAGGGGTTACCGCCATGTGCCTCATTAAAAATCTCCTTAAACTTAAATAGAGGAAAAGAGTACACATGGTGGTAAATAACAATCACGTGAGATTACTCACCATATTACATAAACTAAAACCATACTAAAAAACCAACAAACCATTAAATCTGGGGATGACCATCCTCAAAAAAGAGATGTTGAATGTCAACCGGAGGAGTGTCATACTGTTCCCCATCCATGCCCACAGAACGAGCAAGCCTAACAAGTTCATCTGTCACTTTGTTACTATCCCTTGACACATATCAGTCGTTTGCAGCGTTTGCCGTTACAATATTTTTTGGTACATATTCTCTGCCTTTTGGATGAGGAAAAGCGTTTTCCATTACACGCTTCAAAGGACCCCCAGATACTGTTCCCCATCCAACCATTAAATCTTGTGACATGCTTTTTAGTACATATTCTCTGCCTTTTGGCACGCTTTTCTTCTCTTAATCTGTCGTTTGACTCTTTCTTTTTGCATTTGATTTTTTTATCATGGTCGAATTTGATGTCGTCACGATTGATCAAGATGATACTTTTTTATTATCCTGTTGATCTCCTTGTTTTGTACCCTCTAACTGAATATAGATATGAGCTCACACTCACCGCTCTTGTTCGCGATTGAGTTGTGGTAATGACAATGTTGTCAACGTGCCTTATTATTGTAATATGCATTTTTACGTTGTTTGTTACCGGTTTTTACCTTTCACCGTCGAACTTTGGTGATGTTTGTATCTGTTTTGTTTCGAATCTTTCTTAGGGTTTTTACCTTTTCTTTGTATGGCCTTGTTTATGATCTAAATACGTTAGCTTTCGTATTGTTAAGAATATGTCTGGATCAAGCTTGTTTACTTTTATTGTAAACTCTCTTTGTATTTTTGAATTTTTCATCTTTTAATAAAATTAGAGTACTCATATTCAAAAAAAAAACTCTCACATGTTACAATCTTAGTGGTTCACATGGCACCTAGACTAAAGTTATTAAATCTTGAATTAAAAATTTGTAGAATTTTTACTAACAACCAGTTGGTCTAGTGGAATGAGGCACTGGATCCTTAACAAATTTAGATATTCGAATTCTGGCGTTGCAAATGGAGGAAATTAGGTTGAGATAGTCTCCCCCATAATGAGCCTCTGCAGTATTCAGTTTGAATTAATCAACCAATAAATTAGATATAGATGATTAAACCAAAAAAATGTAGAATTTTTGAAATGACAACTGGATCCTGTACCGTGGAACCCTAATTGGGAATGACTGGAATTGAGCGATGCTTCACCAAGTTGTCGTTGATGATATCCTTAAGAAAATTTATGTTATTAAGGCTCCAAACTACTATGTTCAAGAAAAAAAAACTCCTAACTACAAAGGACCATTTTGTAACAAAATAAAAAAAAATAATGATCTTTCTATAACTTTTGAAACATTAATAGCCAAACAAATTAAGTTTAAATAGTTTAGTGACATTTAGTGTAGTTTACCCTTGTTTATTAGAATAAAGTCGACATGTTTGGTAAATAGAGATTTGAGTAAAAATTAGAAGTTTGAGGCATAATTAGAGGTTTGACCAGTCAAATACGCTAATATTGTTGTTTGATGAACAACAGATTGAAAGGGCGGATTGGAGTGAAACCGATAATTTTAAAAAAGCTCATAATATGAGCTTTTTGAGATTAGAGGTTTGATATTAGAGTTGTAAAGATTCTTTTACCCTTATTAGTTACCAAAAATCTCAAAATAACCTAAATTAAATATTTTCTCACCCTATTTATAAACTAATCATATTTATTTTTTTAAATATGTGTATTTAAATTTATTAATTAATTAAATTATATTAAAATAATTATATAAATAATAAATTAATAAATAAATCATTCTAATATATTTAAAAAGTTATATTAAAAATAATTTTATAGATCTAATTAATATTATTTAGATGCAAAATATTGATAACTAATAAACTATTCAAACAAGTAAGGAATATAATCATGTCCTTATATGTCATTTTGCTTGTTTAAATAATCTAACAACTATCGGTTAGTTTTACTAAACACTTTATACAATCAGCTAATATAATCCGCTAGTCAAATCAGCTAATGCAATCAACTATCGATTAATATAATCTGCTATCAGCTAATATAATCCGCTATCCGCTATTAACTATCCGCTAATCGCCAAATACTAAGTCTCAACAGTAAAATACAACACTGAAAAGGAAACTCTCCACTGCAACGATGATTTTTTAAAGCGAAATTCAGCTTTGATGCAAAGAACAGCTCCTTTTCAATGGCGAATCCCAGGCTTCGTGCGTTGACTCGGTGGGGAAAGTGGGCGAAGAAGGATTGGGCCATCGCAGCCGTCGGATTCACCATCATCCTCTTCGCTCTCACTCTCCTCTTCGATTCTCGAAACCCCGCCACTCCCGATCTCCTCTCCGCTCAGGATCTCGTTCCCTTGACTTTGCTCCATAGGGCCAAAGCTACAGGCGCATGTACCCACTTCTCTTCTCCAGGAATTCGGTTGATTTTTTTTTTTTTGTTTCGGTTTTCTTGTCAAAATTAATAATTTGCACTCAATTTTCGCTTAATTTCCTTTTTCAGTTTGCTTAGATGGAAGTTTACCTGGATACCATTTTCAGAAGGGCTTTGGATCTGGCTCTAACAATTGGCTTCTCCACATTGAGGTAAAATTCATTGCTTTTACATTACGTCCTTTTTACAAGAATTTAGCTTTGTTTTCAAGTTTTTCTTGTTTGGTTCATAGGGTGGAGGTTGGTGTAATTCAATAGAAACATGCAATATTCGAAAAAGAACAGCTTTAGGTTCCTCAAATTACATGGACCGCCTGGTTTCATTTGCTGGGATTTTAAGCCGTCACCCTTCACAAAATCCTGGTATATTTTTTTGCATCTTTAATTACTTTATTTTATTTGATAAATTATGCTGTTTGAAGAATGTGATTTCCAAATGGGCAATTTTCTTTTTTAGATTTTTATAATTGGAACATAGTTAAGATACGTTATTGTGATGGTGCATCTTTGGCTGGCCACCCTGAAAGTGAGTTCAAGGTAAATTTTTGCTAGTTATTTAGAATGGAATGATTATTTGCTTTATAGAACTGGATTTTTATTTTTCGGGTTTTGTTCTTATTGCTGTTCACAGAATGGAACAAAGCTTTTCTTCAGAGGCCACCTCATTTGGGAAGCAATTATGAGTGAACTCTTATCACTTGGCCTGTCTAAGGCGAAACAGGTAGCAACATCGATGCTTTTTTAGAGTTTTCATATTTAAAGGTGGGATTTTTAATAACTACATTATTTTCAGATTTTCACAATTGTTAGTTATTCAGTTGTCCTTTGCAAGGTGAGTCGCTGACAGGCTTTTTGACTTTGCAGGCACTTCTTTCAGGATGCTCTGCTGGAGGTTTGGCGACTCTTATACATTGCGATGACTTCCGAGATCATCTCCCGAAGGATGCCACTATCAAGTGTCTTGCTGATGCAGGTTTTTTCCTTGATGAGTATGTTCCGTTTTTTGTACAAGATCAATGCCTTTTAAATTTTAAGCTAGTTCTTAAACTGATCATAGTAGTCTATAATGTGTGGATTTAAAACTACAGTAATGTATATTTCTATGTACTTAATAATGTGTATGTAACTATGTATGTAAGCATGCATGCTCAAACATAAGTCATTTTGATGTTGCCAAAATATAATAGGTGCTGAGATACTTGCATTTGCATATCCAGATTCACCGAGTATTCCTTCATTTATCTGTATAATTCAAGTTAATGCATCCTAATTAAAGTTCTTGAGTGACCTTGACTGCATATGTTAGTTTGTTTTCTATTTTCTACATTGCAGGCCTGATGTTCTTGGAAATCGCACCATGAGTGCTTTCTACCATGATGTTCTGCAACTGCAGGTTCAGATTCAATCTCCATCTGGAATACTTACATATATCATGCCATGTATTATTCATCCTTAGAAAATGATATATCATTTGGTTTTAGTCATTTTGACGATTGTCGAATGTCAGGGTGTAGCAAAAAGTTTGCACAAGAAATGTGTCAGAAGAATGGAGCCATCCAAGGCAGGATTTTGCTTTTGTCTTTTATTTGTTTCTTGATTCCCTTTGGTATCCATATCACTTTATATTTGGTCATTTTTCGCCTTTTCTGTTGAAGTTCAACAAGTTTGGTTCACAACATTTACCTGCTATCATCTGTCGTTGATTGCTCTTCCAGTGTATCTTTCCGCTAGAAATTATCGAAAATGTCAGGACCCCATTGTTCATTGTCAACCCCGCCTATGATTTTTGGCAGGTAATTCGTTCAAACAGTACTATTTTCTAATGACATAATACTATTTCCTTTCTATTTAGAGGCTCTAACACTGACTGGATAATCATTAGATACAACACATCTTGGTCCCTACTGAATCAGATCCTCATGGCTACTGGAGAAGATGCAGATTGAGCATTCAGGAGTGTGATTCTACCCAGATTGGAACACTACAAGGTAAGTTGGATATGTGATATGTACCCAATCTACTTTTCTCAACAATCCAATTAAACTTTAGAACATTGAAATCAGAGATTCGTCCTGCAATTAAAATTTCCAAGCATTTAAGCAACTCTTATGTTGTGGCTTGGCCTGATTTCTTTTTTATTGCTTCTGACATATAGGTTTCCGTAGTTCCCTGCTTAAGGCGCTAAGTAAGCTTGAGAAAGACAAGGAAGGGGGTATGTTTATAAATTCTTGCTTTGTTCATTGCCAAACATGGATGGCTGAGACATGGCATTCACCCAATTCTCCAAGAATCAACAATAAGGTTAGCATTTAGCAATTCTTTTAATATTCAACATGTTCTGTATTATGGATATAAAATGGTAGTTTTCAGGACACGTCACGATTATCTGAAATTGAAAACAGCTGATCTTTTCTCTTCACTTGGATCTTTAATAATTATTAACCATCTTGATTGTTTTTGAAACAGACCATTGCAGAGTCTGTGGGTGATTGGTACTTTGGCCGTAAACCATCGAAGGAGATTGACTGCCCTCACCCTTGCAATCCCACTTGCTATAACATGGACTTCACCCGAGGTGTATGAGACACGTCTCGAATACTGATTAACGTCACCAACTTCAAACCACAGCCGGATATTCTCCCAATTTGCAGTCAAAGGAGGACCTTGGATATTGAAACACAGTATGTAGAATGAGATGACTGTTCATAGTTGCTGCTTTAGAAATGGATTTCATGTGAGACGAGATAGGCAAATGTCTTTCATACCAAGACATCTCGATACCATCTACTCTTTTTTACCTTCACTAAGATCAGTTTGATGTAAACTCTGTATATCATCTTCCAATTGTTACCAACATAGATCAAGTAATCCTATATTCTTCCATCCAAATACTGTAATCTTACATTCTTGTCAACCAAACCAAACAAGGTAAAGTAAAATTTAGGTTTAGAATTTAGGGTTAAAGTTTAAGGTTAGGGTTTAGGATTAAATTTTAGAGGATTTGGGGTATGGTGTATTTTTAGGGTTAAGGTTTAGAATTTAATTTTTTAGTGTTGGATATAGAAAGGGGCAATGAAAAGGGACAGAAGATTTTTGTCAGTGCATTACAAATTTATTTTTAAATTTCTAAATAAACAAATTAGAGGATTTGATTGGTCAATCTTCGTATTTCAATATTCTAATTTTGATTCAAAATTCTTTCACCAAACATGACAAAAAAATAATTTGACTAAAAAAAATAGGAATCCATTATTGCAAACTTTTTAGTACCATAATTTCAAATCTTAGCTTTTTACCATTTAATTAAGAAATCAACCCATTTCAGTCAAGGTGTTTAATTTTTTTTGACAAGTTTAATTCTAATTTTAGTCCTACTTAGAAGAGAGGAGAAAGAAAGGGAATGCTTTTAGTGGGTCTAAAACCCACAACCTAAGAGAATACGAGAAAGTCAAAGTGTTTAATTTAAGAAATATATATATATATATGAGTTAAGACCAACTTACACAGTGTAAAACTCATTAAGTTTTACACGTTTTTTGGATCGTTAGATGGGTGAAACGGATGGATGAGATTAACAGTTTTACACGTTTTTTGGATCGTTGGATGGGTGAAACGGGTGGATGAGATTAACGGTAGAATATGTGAAGATTATCACTTGGGAAAAAGTAAGGAGTTAATCTCAGTCATCCATTCCCCCCATCCAACGACCCAAAAAACGTGTAAAACTTATAGAGTTTTACACTGTGTAAGTGGATCCTACCCCTATATATATAGGGGTAGGATCCACTTACACTATGTAAAACACAACTAGTTTTACACTAATTCATGGCTATTAGATGGGTAAAATGGGTGGATAAGATTAACTCTTACTTTTTTTTTTCAAGTGATAATCTTCACATATCCTACTTTTAATCTCATCCATCCATTTCACTCATCCAGTGATCATAGATTAATATAAAATTATTTATGTTTTACATTGTGTAACTGAATTCTATCCCATATATATACATATATCATTATAAAATAGTGTCATTATGGAGCTTGCTCCATTGGTCAAGTTGGAATTTGTAAGGAATAATAAGATTTATTCTTAATTTGTCAAAGTCAATATTGGAAATTCATTTTATTATGAATGAATTAGACTCATTAAATTTCTACCACTGTATATAAAAGAAAGATAGTGGAAAATAAATTTTATATTAATATTTTATATACAGGTTCTTCTAAGTTTAAATGTTAATCAAATAAATTTTTTATCTTTCTTAAATTTTAAATTTAAAAGTTTAATAGAGTCTTGCTCCTCTTAATGTTTGATCCTAATTCCGTCTCTGTTTATATACTTATATTCAAATAAAATATAATGAATGATAATTCAAATCAAAATTAAATCAACTGGAATTCTAAAATAAAAGAAGAGACAAAACTGATGTTTGACATTTTAGGTTTACCTTAAGCTTAAGTACAGGAGTCATATCACATGCAAAAGTCTCGAATACAATTATTCAAACTTGGAGACTAGAATACGATGCATTTTTATAAAATAATAGCTGCAAGGAAATCTTTTAATACAATCAAACAACTTCTAGACTCACGACACACGAAATATAATGTTACCAATAGTGTGTACTTTTTATGAGAATATAGTAAATATGAACCTAACAACGTCTTTAGTAGAAAAACGGATGATATTCTTCGTAGGAGACACGAGTTCAATTTGTTTTGTCTACAAAGTGTATGTGTATTGTCAAAGAGTTAAAGAATACGTATGAACATATACTACCTTATAATCACCTTTAGACTATTCAAAAATATATAGCAAATATAAATTCGAAGACAATATGGGATATTATATGTTTATGGGTTTAGAGTTTAGGGCAATATGGTTAAGGATTTAAGTTTTAACCTATAAACTTTAAATTCTAGTAACAACCCTCAATTTTAAACCCCTAACCTCTAAACTCTAAATTCTAATATAAACTCTAAAATTAAGGTACATGTAAAAACTTTTTATTTCCACCGTCTATGTATGAAATAATTACCCTAAAAATTAAATTGAATAATCACAAAATTGTTGTCAAAATTACTCACTATGTTAAGTTTCCATAAAAGATTATACATTTAGGATCATACCAAAAAGAAATCACCTTTTCATCCATTATTTGTTTTTAGTTCATTTACTAATTCAAAATACAATGTTAGTGTTAACCCAAGTGCAGCGCCGCAACCTCTTTTACCTTTACACTCTTAACCGGTGGTCGACTATTAATTTTAATATTAGTTGTTGACCATCAAATTTATTATATCTCATGTTTTTTCTTATTTTTTATATGCTGATAAAAAATTTATCTTCGTAACACGCGTTTTTTTTGTCCTTGTGACACGTTTTTTTATTGTTTTGTGGTTCGTTTTATCTGTCCTTATTGTAACACCCTAAAAAAATGAAATGATGATGAATAAAATGAAAAAAAGAGAAGAAAAAGAAATAAAATTACAACTATAAGGGTTTGAAACCGTGACCTGTGTATAGTAAACTAAAAGACTCAACCAGTAGAGCTAAGGCCATTTCTAGTCATAGTCTGCTACGAGCTAAATTTATCTCTTTTTTGTAAAGTTTGAACCAATATTAAACATATCAGTCTATCCTCCTATCTTCCTTTTTTGCTTCTGATCGAGAATGAAAGAGTCTAGAGAGATCTAAACTCTTCAACTCCTCCTCACCGTTCATGCTCCGACCACCGTGCTCTGGCCGGCCGTGGTGTGCACCGCCCTCATCGTCATTATCATTGCCCCTTCGCCATCAAAACCCGACCACCCAACCTCCGTCACTGCTCGTCGTTCGTGTGAAAAAA
This sequence comes from Hibiscus trionum, assembly GCA_030270665.1. Lineage (NCBI taxonomy): Eukaryota > Viridiplantae > Streptophyta > Magnoliopsida > Malvales > Malvaceae > Hibiscus > Hibiscus trionum. The sequence goes on from BSYR01000037.1 coordinate 5,200,080, forward strand.
GTGGAAGACTGTTTGGCTTCGCCAACCTTGATCTGCGCCACCGTTAGTCCGTGGCAGCCACCATCGGCGTGTGCGCCGACCAGCTCTGAACCCCCAGTCGTTGGACACGCGCTCATCCGCGTCGCCATTCACGGTGTGTGCGGCTCTGAAATTCAGCGAGAGCAACCCCTAGTCCGAGCTGTTACCTCCGTTTTCCGGCCATCCTCGCCGACCAACCGAGTAACGGCCATCGGATCTAAGCTCCACTCGTCGGTCCGACCAAAACCCAAGTGATTGGTTCGTGATTCACCGTCGTTACACCTCTCATCTGAGCTACGCGCATCTTCGACCATAATGGTCGTATTTTTGGGTTTCCGGTGATTTTCCGTTTGGGTAAGTGAGGTTTAGTTCAGAAGGTTCACCCTCTTTCGTTTTCCTGCAAAAAGTGAGCATTTTGGGACCTCCGGCGGTTTTTCTGGTGGCCAGCCGACAAGGTCTTAGTTGATAAATGAACCGGTTCAGTTGAAGCCCAAAGCCCAAAGCCCGAACCGACTCGACCCAAAACCGGTCAACCCAATCGGCCCAAACCCGAGTCGATCTGAATCAACCCGAACTCGATCCAAGTCAACTCGAACCCGATCCGAGTCAGCCCGAGTCAACTCGCCCGAGTTAGTCGAGTCAACTCGTCCGAGTCAGCCCGAGTCAACTCAGTTGACCTCTGCCCGTTGACGGCTAACGTCAGCGTTGACATGTTGACTCTGACCCTATTGACCAAAATGTCAAAATTTTTCGAAAACTCTTATTTTATGTTTTTCGACGTCTTGAGTCCGATTTTAAAGCCTGTTTTGCAAAATTCTGACCCAAAAGCTTCCGAATCTGACCTTGAACCCGAGAGTGCTTATGTATTTAATTAATTGGTTAAGAGTTTTGTGAATAAGGTCTGATCTTGGTATTTGTATAATTGAAGGTATTCTCGGTTTCTTGAATACAAGATGTTGAGGGACGTCGAATTTTGGTTCGAGTGGGATCAATTGGGGTATCAAGAGTCGACCGATGTAGCTCGAAGTTAAGGTAATACATTACTACCCTCTGCATGCTTTTGAAACATGTTGGTGTTCGGTTATGTTTGCATGACCATGTTTGAGCATATGATTATCTCTGCCTTTGTCGATCAACTATGAAATAAGAATAATAATGGCCAAGGCAAAAATATTCGAATAAGTGGTTGATAAATCGAAAGGACTTTCGAGTTTAGTATACGATTATTGAGGAGGTAAATCTTTAAGTCTGATTATCTCTTTTATTAAAAGGATAAATGTCAGAAATATCTGATTATCAAATGACGAAAATACCCCATAACTATAAACACAACCTGAGAAGCTATACTTGATCCGTAAGACATCCGATGCATTTGAAAACCTCTGATTTCCTGAAATGTTATAGTAACAAGACTTAAATATTCGCGACTGTAAAGTACTTGAGCTTCTGGAATTTTGAATAAATCTCTGAAGATAAATTTACAGAAAAATATATGTATGTTTGAATTAATCAATGTGGCGTAAAAGATTGAATGGATTGCGGTGACAAAAGAAGGATTGAAAATACTGATAAGATTGAATGGGATTGAATGACGCTAAAGATTAAATTTTCCTCGAGCAATAATTGCCAATCGACTGACTTATGTGTTATATACTCGAGGTTTGAAACGAATAAACAGTTGGAAGGACCGAAAGACTCTGAAAAATTGAAAAAACCTTTGAGCATCGAATTGTCTAAAATACCCTCGGATACCAATGACTGAGAATATTTTTAAGACATGGAATTTTGAACTCCATTTAAAGCCAAGTAATGTAATGACACTAAAAGTGGTAAATGCAACATGTGTCAGATGGTTGTTTGGGATACTATGATGATATTATAGGAATACCATGTGAATGCACTTGCAATTTATTTGGAGAAAGTACATAGTTAATGGTATGAAAGACCTGTTCTCCAAAGGCACTTTTGATGTTTTGGAATGAGTTCAGGTTCAATGCACATGTTCGACTACTTGGAAAATATCACTTGTATATATATATATATATAAGTTTAGTGGATGATTAGTGAAGATGAACTGTTTTGATGATACACTGTAGTTAGTTCTGAGAAATGAATGATTGAGGTGTACCTATCCGGTGATATATTAAACATCGTGTCAATAGGTTTTGTTTAGTTCAAAGGGACTCGAAAACTTGATAAACAACTAGAAATCTCTGAACTCCATACATCACTGCTTATACCTTGTTGGTCTAATTACCAGACTACCTCCGAAGGTCAGAATGACCAAAATACCATCGTAGACTTTATTGATCGAATCACTCTCGATATATTTGAATTCTCAACGATCTTGATGCATCAACTTTGATGTCTGGTTTGAGTCATTGTTACTGAACTCCCTTTCGTGGGACCTCGCTCTAGAATCAATTCAAATTTATCAAATGTCATCTTTTTTATATCTATTAAGTACCTCTAAGAAATGAATTGGGTCATAAAGCGCGTACCATGTATTTGTAAATACTTTCTATTCTACACCAAGACCATATGCTTAAAATTTAAATGTATGACACTGTTATACGAAAGGAAAGCAACTCTCTGATTCTGACCTCTGATATGAAAAAATATCTTTGATATATGACATTGAATATGAAATAATAAGAATAATAAAATAAATTTGACATCTATCTTCTGGTACAAAAATAGATATGATATATATTTTCTGTTATATTGTCTTCTGAATATAAACTGAAATCATCTATGGTATATTATATGGGATATGAATGAAGATCTTTAGGCTCAGCGCTGGTAAGCCCTTATGAACCTAAGCTTCTACGCCTAATGGGCCTAGGGTAAGTCTTTTTGGACCTAAGGCATTCCCTTAGGTAGGCTCCTACGCCTCAGGCCTAGGGTAAGACCTTCTGTATGCAGTTCAAGGAGAATTGCATTTTGGAGTCCGGTTGGAGGGTAATTAAGTAAATTAATAAAACTTTATGACCTCTTCTGAAACATACCCTACTAAATTAATGTATCAATGTTGAACTCTCAGTAAGCTTACAATTCGTGCTTAATGGACCACTCTGAACTCCTTGATTCAACTTCTGAAATCGGAATCTCTTTTAAACCTCTGGCTTTAGACTCAGCTCTTAAGGTTCGGGTGATCAAATAAAGAAAAACTCTGCGACCTCCTAATAAAGCTTCACTGAATTATCGATTCGTAATTTGAGCTTACCGTTGCCCAATTCTTCATGACAATGTTAAGTTGCCATATACCTACTTGTACCTTTAGCATCTCCTGGTAGTTTGTATTACTGAGCTTTTCGAAGCTCACATTGTTTTTCCATCACAGGTTAAAAGATCGACCTTGTTCCAGCTATCAATATCGGTATGGGAGTTCTTCGACTTGCTCGCGGAGTATGGTATCTGTGTAATTAGGGGGAATGTATGTCACATTTTGATTTATAATCGAGCCCGAAATTTGTATTAATAACTTGTATCATAGTTTTGTTTCATTGTCCGAAATTTTTCTTAAATTGTATTTTAATTCAAAACTTGATTTAAAATTTTAAATGGTTTAGCAATTTTTTATTTGATATTTTAACGTAGGTCGCTCTGGTGACCCTAATGTGACTTCCTAGGATCCGTATTAATGCGTAGGCGGGTCTAGAGTGTTACATTTAGTGGTATCAGAACTTAGAGTTGCGTCATTCTGGGAAGATCGGTCGATCATCTGTCGTAGGGTGTCTGGTCTGTGCATGCCCTAGCATAACCGTACTCCTCTGAGTCGAAACTCCAATATCGAATCCTTTTTTTTAAATTAAGTGAATCTAAGTATTATGCCTTCCATAGATCGATCTGTACTAGCAAGAAATGACTATATCGTTTGTCTGTATTTTGGATTAAATTGATGGGTTTGAATCCGGATAAAGAATCTGAGATGGTTTATGCAGGTGAAATTGAGGAATCAAAATCAGATTGAGAATAAATGTTTGATCATGTGAGGTAACAGATATAAGATTTCACGTAATGTTATCCGATGGTGATGATTATGTTTGAGATATCCTGATGGAAGTTTGATAAAAGCAGTATTAATTTAAAAGAAAGGTGTTTGGGAATGTGGCGAAAGTGTAAGTTCTATGGTGACTCTGTAATACACGAATGAAGCAATTTTCTGAAAATTCGTTGAAGGTGAGTGATATCCGTATAAAACCTTGGTTATGCTTCGACTCGAAGAAAGACCTCTTATATGAAAATGTGGCATGGTGTATCGTTATAACATCCTTGACTAAAATTTGGTGTTACATCCTAATTCTGGAAGGCCCTGGTGGAGGCCTTGAGTACTCGTTTGTATTTCAGGTACCGCTTTTCTTCCGTAAATTGATATTTAACCTACTAGAATGATTAAGATTATAGAAAAGATACTTCAGGGTTGTAAGGTTGACTTCTGTGGTAGTTGGGAAGATTCTGACCCATGGCTGAGACCATTATAATAACAATTATGAGACAAGTGTTCGTTTGACTTCGTAAGTTCTGTATGGATTCATATATTATATTCTAATTAGTTGGTCTGAGATGTATAATGGGATGACTTTGGGTCCTAAGGACAATCCGAGTAGCTGAGAACATTGCCAGATTGATCTGTGACTGTCTGAGAGCCTCGGAAAACAAGGATATTTTGATGAACAAGTTTCAGTACAAGAATGGATGAAAGAGCAATTTTTGCATTTCTCTAACTCTGGAAAATTTCGAGGACGAAATTTCTTTTAGGGGGAGAGTTGTAACACTTAAAAAAATGAAAAAAATGAAATGATGATGAATAAAATGAAAAAAAGAAAGAAATAGAAATAGAGTTTCAACTATAAGGGTTTGAAATTGTGACCAGTGCAGAGTAAACTAAAGACTCAACCAGTGGAGCTAAGGCCATTTCTAGTCTTAGTCTGCTACGAGCTAAATTTATCTCTTTTCTGTAAAGTTTGAACCAATATTAAACATATCAGTCTATCCTCACATCTTCTTTTTTGCTTCTGATTGAGAATGAAACAGTCTAGAGAGTTATAAATTCTTTAACTCCTCATCACCGTTCATTCTCCGACCACAGTGCTCTAGCCGGCTGTGGTGTGCACCGCCCTCATCGCCATCATCCTTGCCTCTTTGCCATCAAAACCCGACCACCCAACTTCTATCGCTGCTCGTCATTCGTGTGAAAACGGTGGAAGACCGTTCGGATTCGCCAACCTTGATCTGTGCCACCGTCAGTCTGTGGCAGCCACCGCCACCGCCAGCGTGTGCGCCAACCATCTCTGAACCCCTAGCCGTTAGCCACGCGCTCATCCGCGTCGCCATTCAACGTGTGTGCGACTCTGAACTTCGGCGAGAGCAACACCTAGTCTGAGCTGTTACCTCTGTTTTCCGGCCATCCTCGCCGACCAACCGAGTAACGACCATCGGATCTGAGCTCCACTCGTCGGTCCGACCAAAACCCAAGTGGTTGGTTCGTTATTTGCCATCGTTACACCTCTCATCGGAGCTACACGCATCTCCGACCATAAGAGTCTTATTTTTGGGTTTCTAGTGATTTTCCGTTCGGGTAAGTAAGGTTTAGTTTAGAAGGTTCACCCTCTTTCGTTTTCCGGAGAAAAGTGAGCATTTTGGGACCTCCGGCGGCCGGTCGACAATGTCCTAGTTGATAAATGGACTGGTTCGGTTGAAGCCCAAAGCCTGAACCAGCTAAGCCCAAAACTAGTCAACCTAATCGGCCCAAATCTGAGTCAACCTGAACCCGATCCGAGTCAACTCAAACCCGGTCCGAGTCAGCCCAAGTCAACTCGCCTGTGTTATCCGAGTCAACTCGTCCGAGTCAGCCCGAGTCAACTCAATTGACCTCTGTCTGTTGACTACTGACGTCAGCGTTGACCTGCTGACGTCAGTGTTGACTCTGACCCTGTTGATCGTTGACCAAAAAGTCAAAATTTTATGAAAACTCCTATTTTATGTTTTTCGACGTCCTGAGTCCGATTTTGAAGCTCGTTTCACAAAATTCTGACCTAAAAGCCTCCGAATCTGAACTTGAACCCGAGACTGCTTATGTATTTAATTAATTGGTTAAGGGCTTTGTGAATAAGGTCTGATCTTGGGATTTGTGTAATTGAAGGTATTCTCGGTTTCTTGAATACGAGATGTTGAGGGACGTCGAATTTTGGTTCGAGTGCGATCAATTGGGGTATCATGAATCGACCGATGCATCTCGGAGTTAAGGTAATACATTACTACCCTCTGCATGCTTTTGAAACATATTGGTATTCGGTTATGTTTGCACGACCATGTTTGAGCATATGATTATCTCTGCCTATGTCGATCAACTATGAAATAAGAATAATAATGGCCAAGGGAAAAATATTCGAATAAGTGGTTGATAAATCGAAGGGACTTTCGAGTTTAGTATATGACTATTGAGGCAGTAAATGTTTAAGTCTGATTATCTCTTTTATTAAAAGGATAAATGTCGAAAATATCTGATTATCAAATGACGAAAATACCCCATAACTATAAACACAACCCGAGAAGCTATACTTGATCCGTAAGACATCCGATGCATTTGAAAACCTTAGATTTCCTGAAATGTTATAGTAACAAGACTTAAATATTCGTGACTGTAAAGTACTTGAGTTTATGGAATTTTGTATAAATCTCCGAAGATAAATTTACAGAAAAATATTCGTATGTTTGAATTAATAAATGTGGCGTAAAAGATTGAATGGATTGCGATGACAAAAAAGGATTGAAAATACTGATAAGATCAAATGGGATTTAATGACGCTAAAGATTAAATTTTCCTCGAGCAATAATTACCAATCGACCGACTTATGTGTTATATCCTAGAGGTTTGAAACGAATAAACAGTTGGAAGGACCAAAAGACTGAAAAATTGAAAAAAACCTTTGAGCATCGAATTGTCTAAAATACCCTCGGATACCAATGACTGAGAATATTTCTAAGACATGGAATTTAGAACTCCATTTAAAGCCAAGCAATGTAATGGCACTAAAAGTGGTAAATGCAACCCATGTCAGTTGGTCGTTTGAGATACTATGATGATATTAGAGGAATACCATGTGAATGCACTTGCAATTTATTTGGAGAAAGTACATAGTTAATGGTATGAAAGACTTGTTCTCCAAAGGCATTTTCGATGTTTTAGAATGAGTTCAGGTTCAATGCACATGTTTGATTACTTAGAAAATATCACTTGTATATATATATATATATATATTTGCTTTGTCGCTCGTAGTAAGTTCAATGGATGATTGGTGAAGACGAACTGTTTTGATGATACACTGTAGTTAGTTCTGAGAAATGAATGGTTGAGGTGTACCTATCCAGTGAGATATTAAACATCGTGTCAATGGGTTTTGTTTAGTTCAAAGGGACTCGAAAACTTGATAAGCAACTAGAAATCTTTGAACTCCGTACATCACTGCTTATACGTTGTTGGTCTAATTACCAAACTACCTCCGAAGGTCAGAATGACCAAAATACCCTCGTAGACTTTAATGATCGAATCACTCTCGATATATTTGAATCCTTAACGATCTTGATGCATCAACTTTGATGTCTGGTTTGAGTCATTGTTACCGAACTCCCTTTCGTGGGACCTCGCTCTGAAATCAGTTCAAATTTATCAAATGTCATCTTTCTGATATCTATCAAGTACCTATAAGAAATGAATTGGGTCATAAAGCGTGTACCATGTATATGTAAATACTTTTTGTTCTACACCAAGACCATATGCTTAAAATTTAAAAGTATGACACTGTTGTACAAAAGGAAAGCAACTCTCTAATTTCAACCTCTAATATGAAAAAATATAGCTGATATATGACATTGAATGCGAAATAATAATAATAATAATAATAATAATAATAATAATAATAATAATAATAATAAATAAATTTGACATATGTCTTCTGGTATAAAAATAGATATGATATCTATTTTCTGTAACACTATCTTCTGAATATAAACTGAAATCAGCTGTGGTATATTATCTGGGATATGAATGAAGATCTGTAGGCTCAGCGCTGGTAAGCCCTTCTGGACCCAAGCTCTTACGCCCAATGGGCCTAGGGTAAGTCTTTTTGGACCTAAGGCATTCCCTTAGGTAGGCTCATACGCCTCATGCCTAGGGTAAGACCTTCTGTATAAAGTTCAGGGGGAATTGCATTTTAGAGTTCGGTTGGAGGGTAATTAAGTAAATTAATAAAACTTTCTGACCTTTTCTGAAACATACCCTACTAAATTAACGTATCAATGTTGAACTCTCAGTAAGCTTACAATTCACGATTAATAGACTACTTTGAACTCCTTGATTCAACTTCTGAAATCTTAATCTCTTTTGAACATATGGCTTTAGACTCAGCTCTTAAGGTTCAGGTGATCAAATAAAGAACAACTTTGTGACCTCTTAATAATGCTTCACTGAATTATTGAATCGTAATTTGAGCTTACCGTTGCCCAATTCTTCATGACAATGTTAAGTTGCCATATACCTACTTGTACCTTTAGCATCTTCTGGTAGTTTGTATTACTGAGCTTTTTGAAGCTCATATTGTTTTTACCATCACAGGTTAGAAGATCGACCTTGTTGCAGCTATCAACGTCGATATGAGAGTTCTTCGGCTTGCTCGTGGAGTATGATATATGTGTAATTAGGGGGCATGTATGTCACGTTTTGATTTATAATCGAGTCCGAAATTTGTATTAATAACTTGTATCATAATTTTGTTTCATTGTCCGAAATTTTTTTGAAATTGTATTTTAATTCAAAACTTGATTTAAAATTTTAAATGGTTTAGAAATTGTTTATTTGAAATTTTAACGTGTGTCGCTCTGGTGACCCTAATGTGACTTCTTAGGATCCGTATTAATGCGTAGGTGGGTCTAGGGGGTTACACTTGTGGCATGATTCTAGCATACCTTTGTGTTCGGTTGGTACTTGTACAAAGATCTTTACGGTGCTAATCTCTGATTTTGATTCTGTCGGTGGTCTTAGAAAGATGAATTCCCACTCTGTTGATGGTTGGTTGCCGATGTAATCAGACTTGAGTAGCGGAGCAAAATATGCCTGATAGCTTAGTTCGCTCACCACTCTTTTTTCACCATTTTAAAGCGTCTCGTTTGGATAGAGACAAGGAGATTCAGGAAGGTTTCTAGATTTTGGTATGCTAATCTCGATGGAAGTGTATGCTTTTCTTTGCACTATTGTAGGAGAGTTTTAGTGGATATCTTTTTTTCTCTTTTTGATGTATTGGATTGTATTATCTTCTATAGTGATTAATAAAATTCAGGTGCCATTGTTAAAAAAATACAATAATTGCGTTAGTTATATTAAATCATATCTGCAATTGTTTTTAAATATTGTTTAATATATTAATTATATTAATAATATGTTAAACTAAAATTTTAAGTAGAGTATAGACAGAGCTTTATGAACATTCATAGAAATGCCTTTCAAAATTCAAATTAAACTTTTTAAAAAAATTATCACAGGGGCAATTTAATAAATTTTGTTCTAAATAATCTTACATTTTATTAGTCAAACATCATATTCTTATATTACATTATGCTCAAATGAACCATAATCTTACACAAAACGTTTATTGTGATTCAAAAAGTATTCATTATTTTATTGAATTGTACACATTTAGACAAAACATAATATGTACTTTAGAAATTTAACATAAATATAATTGTTTTACGATTTCTTATTATTGTCCACACATAAAGTTAACAATATCATTTATAAAATATAAAAGAGGTTTTACTGCTAACAATCAATTGCTCTAGTAGGATGATGTACTAGATTCTTTAAGCAATGTAAAAATTTAAATTTTAGTATTGTGAATAGATAAAACTGAGTTAGGAAGATCGTTCTCATAATTAACCTCTACAGTATATTAAAAGATCCTCAAAGAGGTATATATATGTGTGTGTGGGTGGGAATTGTCGGGTACCTCATTAGACGGCCAGTGTCCCGGCCCATTATATTCGGGTACCCGTAAAATTCGGGTACCCGGGTAATCGGGTACCGGATACTCGGTTCTTATTTTTTTTATTTTTTTAATTCTAAAATTAAAAAAAATCACATGTTAAATACAAAAATATTTTTTTAAAAAATTAAACTTAAAAATTAAAAGAATATAATACAAACATAGAAAAAAATATAGAGATTTAAACTTAATTTTAGAGTGAAATATTAAGAAACATAAAATAAAAATATAATTTTAAATAATATATATATATATATATATATATATATATATATTAATTTTTATCGGGTCGGGTCGGGTACCCGGTAAGGGGAAACTTTCGGCCCGTGTCCCGGTAAATTTGTCGGGTCGGGTAATTTTTTTTCGAGAATTACCCAACATTTATTTTCGGGTCGTCGGGTTTTCGGGTCGGGTATTTTTCCCACCCCTAATATATATATATATTTAAAAAGTTTAATTTAATCTTTTTCGAATTACTCCTTGTGTTCTATCTTGACATCACTTGTTAACAAAACTAAAAATTTTAAGAAGTATTGTGCTTATCATGTCAAAGATATATGAAAATAACAAAATTATCTTTTAAAAGTTGATGTCCATATAACTTGAAACTGTAAAAACGTTTTGGTAGAGTTTAAGTATGATAAAAAGGAAAAAAAAAAACAACGGACAAGGGTTGGATGCAATGACAAGATACATTGCTCTCTTAAGGATGGAATTTAAGTTCAAATTTTAGAGATGACATTGTTGACAAAAAGAAAATTACAAATCTCGAATATGAACCATAAAATAAACATATACTTTACCAAAAAAATGAAAAAAAGAGACAAATATAATTAGGTTGATTCATTTTATTTTGAATTTAACAGTAACACTTTTAATAAGAGGGAGAGAGTATAGGGTGAATAAATAATTTGTGAGAATTTTGAGTTCAAATAATTTGTGTGAATTTTGAGTTAGAGTAATTTGTGTGAATTTTGAATTTAAGTATGTCAACTCGAAAGACTGATAAACTGAATTTTATTGTTTTGTGATTTAGCATCTAATTTTTTTTTCCTTTCAATTCTTTCTTTATATAAGTTTATTTTTACCAAATTTAAACCGCATACTCCTAAACCACTGTAGAATACATATTTAGCTTCGATTCACATTTTTAAAAATAATTTTTCTCTTTTTGTAATTTAGTCCCTCAACTTTGTATACTTTTCTTCAATTCATCGTTTGTTTTAAGTCCATTTTCGACCAAAACTAAACCACATGCTTCACTACCACTATATAAACTATGTGTAACTTTATTCATATTTAAAAAATTCTTTTTTTGTAATTTAGTCCCCTGACTTTATATTTTATTCAAGTTGATTCTTCAACTATAACTTTAATTCATATTGTAAATATATGTTATAATTTTAGATGATATTTATTTTATTAAACGACATTACAAATATTACTTACACATGTGAAAATGAATATGAAAAAATATATATGTATATGCTATATGATTAAAGTAAGTCGTTTAAATAGGAATCAATCCGTACTATAACAACTAACTCAAATTCTTTTACTCGACAATTCTGGTCAAATCAATTTCAAATAAAATTCAAGTCATAAAATATGATTCATTCATTCGACTAACTCGAATTCTTTTACTCGGCTCAGCTCAAATTGACCGAATACTCGTCCCTAAGTACATGTTCTCAACATTACGCGGTCCAGGATCCAGATAATATTTTTTAAAAATTACTGCCAGAAGCCGACGTCGATGACGACTTTCAGAACACTCCATCTAGTCGTTGGATTTGGTCAAAGTAAAACAATGAGATATAACAAAAAAATATTAATTTGGTGGCTTTCACTTAACACTTATATTTTTATCAAAATCAAAGTTTCTTGACATCTTTTTTATTATGTATTTTTATCAATTTCGTCATTGCTGACTTTCACTTAACACTTATATTAAGGCAAAGAATTATCCGGCAAATTAACTAACATCAGCAAAAACACAAAACACAAACCTTTGAATTCTCCGGCAGCAATGGCTACTGAGTATTTGCCCCCTCCATTGGATGCTACCGCAGAGGAACCCGCTCTCTTTGACGGAACTACCAGGTTTCACTCTTTCTTTTCTCTTCTCACTGCCAGGGATTCATACAATGATCCACTGTTCGAAACTGTTATTACAGAAAATAGTAGTCCGCCGCGATTGAAAACGCGTCACAACTGCAATTTAAATCCATGCTTTTCTTTTCTTTCCTAACAGCTATCTTGTTTGCTTGTGTTTATTGCTACACAAAAATGTTGACCCTTTTTTTTCCTTGTTTTGAAGGTTGTATATGACCTATACTTGCCCCTTTGCACAGCGTGTGTGGATCACCAGGAATTATAAGGTTGGCTTATCTAATTCCCCTGATTTCGTTTCCACTATTCTTTCATTTATTTATGCAGATTACTTTTCCTTTCCCCCCAAGTTTTTCATTCGAGTACTCGTTGCGAATTTGGTTGAGTTGCAGGGTTTGCAAGACAAGATTAAGTTGGTTCCTTTGAACCTTCAAAACAGGCCTGCTTGGTACAAGGAGAAAGTGTACTCGGTAAACAAGGTGCCGTCCTTGGAGCATAATGGCAAAGTCATGGGGGAGAGTATTGATTTGATCAAATATGTTGATACCAACTTTGAAGGCCCTTCTCTTCTACCTAATGTAATGTAACATCTCTCGAATTGTTTCGTTTTCTCTCGGTGCAAGTTTCTAACTCGTTATCTTTCGAAAATGTATTAGGATGCTGACAAAAAGAAGCTATTTGAGGAGCTGTTATCACACATAGACCAATTTGCAGGGCTGGTCTTTACTACCTTTAAAGGAGACTCAACAACTGAAGCTGGTTAGCCTGAATGAAATATACTTCTGTTTAACCGAGTGTATCGCGTGTTTGTATGTACGATATGAACCGGCTAAAACTTGTGAGTTGCATCAGGTACTGCCTTTGATCACTTGGAACATGCTCTAACAAAATACGACGGTCCATTCCTCCTTGGCCACAAGTTTAGTCTGGTAAGTATGGCAACATCATTCTTTATCGTCGGAGTTTTTTCTTCAAAGATGTAGGAATGATTTTGTGAATTGCAGGCGGACATTGCCTTCATTCCTCTGGTTGAAAGATTTCAGATCTACCTATCGGAGGTGTTTAAGTACGACATTGCAGCAGGCAGGCCTAAAGTGGCAGCATGGATTGAGGTATGATTAGTTGAGCAATATTTCCGATATGTGACTTGAGCAACATTTCTTTGTCTATTTCAATTCTTGAGTGACTGTCATAACTGCGTTACGCAGGCGGTGAACAAGGTCGATGCGTATAAGCAGACAAAGAAAGCAGATCCAAAAGAAATAGTGGCACTTTATAAGATGATGTTCTCGGTAGACTTGTGTTTATACTCTAGATTTAGATTATTAGTATTTCAGCATTAACTGTTATTATACCACAAGTTGCTAATAGTGAAGGGAATTGTTGTTGTTGCAGGCCAAGAAGTGATGAAATCGCCACCATCATATGATTATATGTTTATGTGTGTGTATGATTGTCAATAAGCTCTCTGTTTGGATCAGAGTGATTTGTTTTCTCAGTTAAGAATTAATGGTGTACTAGTATCCGACGCCAATATGAATAATTGTGTTAAATTTGGTAGTTATATTATATGGACTGTGATTCTGATCCATTACTGCAAATAATATTTCATTGCCATGATTCAAAATCTCATATCTAAAAACATATTTAGCTCATAAACAATTAATCATTCCTCTTCCCGGAATAGTTCGAGGGTTCTAGGGGCAGTCGCAACCCTAAATTTTTAAATTTTTTTTTTATAAATTTAAGATTTTTTTATGTTTTATATTAATGATATAATTTTACACCCTTTATAATTTTTAAATTGTCATATAATTTTACAAAATATAAGACTCGACACTCCTCAATACAAAATCATGTGTCATCCCCTCAAAAAGGTGACTTTGTGGAATTAGTTCCATTGGTGAAGTTTAAAATATGATTAATTTTGTGTTGTCCGAGTCAATCTTGAAAATTCATTTTCACTATGAGTGAGTGATAATTGAAGTGAAGAATTATAAAATCGTAATTCATCTAGTATTGCCCAAAATAACAACAAGAAATCATCTAGAATCCTATTCAAAAAAACAAATCATCTAGAATCAGGCCCATTCTAAACTTCTCGTTATTTCTATACAATTACATAATACTTTATAGGGTAAACTACACCAGTGACCATCGAACTAATTGGGGATACCTATTTTAACCTTCGAACTATCGAACTCGTCAATCATACCACCAAACTTATAAAATCAACCTATTTTGACTACCGCCGTTAAAAAGCTATCGAAAGGGTGACGGAAGTGCCATGTGGCAGTTAACATGACATTTTTAAAGAAGAATACATGAGGGCATTATGGTAGTTTGAACCTAGGACCAGGGGATAAATCCCCAAGCTTTTACCATTGAACCAAACTACTCTTAGTACTATTATTTGCACCTTTTATATACATATCTTATAGTGTAGTAAAAGTTAGGGAAAAAAAGAAAACAAAAGGGCATTATAGTGGTTCAAACCTGGGACCAAGGGAGTTAATCCCCAAGTTTTTACTATTAAGCCAAACTACTCTTAGTAAAATTATTTGCACATTTTATATACATATCTTATAGTGCAGTAAAAGTTAGGGAAAAAAGAAGTAAAAATGGTTGAAATACAACTCGAACATAGATTACTTGAGATATGTATAATCACACAAACATCCGATTTAATTTAAATCCGTAAACTATTAAATATTAGATTTAAAAGAAAAGAAATTCAATTTAAAATATTTGAATATTTTTCCTTTTTTCATATTTAAATCGAATATCTAAAAAATAAATTTGATTTAAAATATTCGAATATTTTTTCTTTTTCGTAATTTTTCTCTTTCATATTTAAATATTCGAATATTTTTTTCTTTTTCATATTTAAATACTCGATTTAAATATGAAAAAAGGAAAAAATATTCAAATATTTTAAATCGAATTTCTTTTCTTTTAAATCGAATATTTTTAAAATCGAATATTTAATAGTTTTCTGATTTAAATTAAATCGGATGTTTGTGTGATTATACACATCCCAAGTAATCTATGTTCGAGTCGTATTTCAACCATTTTTACTTTTTTTCCCTAACTTTTATTGCACTATAAGATATGTATATAAAAGGTGCAAATAATTTTACTAAGTGCAGTTTGGCTCAATGGTAAAAGCTTGGGGATTAATCCCCTTGGTCCTAGGCTTGAACCACCATAATGCCCTCTTGTTTTTTTTATTTTTTCCCCTAACTTTTACTACACTATAAGATATACATATAAAATGTGCAAATAATATCACTAAGAGCAGTTTGGTTCAATGGTAAAAGCTTGGTTGCTTGGGGATTTATCCCTTTGGTCCTAGGTTTGAACCACCATAGTGCCCTCATATTTTCTTCTTTAAATTTCCTTTAACCAGGTTCACCACATGGTTGGAGGAAAAAATATATTAAATATTAAATAAAATAAATTAAAACTAAATTAAATTAATTCAATTGGGTGATGACACGTATCATCATTTGATTGGTTGATTAATTTTATTTAACTAAAATAAAATTATGATCAAATTGATTTAATAAGTAAATAATATGGACTAAACATGTAATTTTAAAAATGTCCTGTTAACTGCCACGTGGCACTTCCGTCACCCCTCCGTTAACTTTTTAATGGCGGTGGTCAAAATAAGTTGATTTTATAAGTTTGGTGGTCTGATTGAGTTCGATAGTTCGATGGTCAAAATAGATATCCCCAATTAGTTCGGTGATCACTGATATGGTTTACCTATTTTATATTGTTAGAAATTTATATGCAAGAAAATAAAACAAAATTAATATAAAATAAGACACACAATAAATAAGATTCAACGTGGTTCGGTCTTGTATATATTCACAAATAAAAAACAATAATATACTCTAAAAGTAAAGATTAGAGCCATCACTGGGACTAAAATGAGAATGCATATTCCATAATTTTTTTTGGGGCCATTTAACAACAGAGGCGACTGCCCAGGGCCCAAGGCAGCCGAGTTAACTGGCCATTAGAAAAGAAACAACCAAAGGTTGTTGGGGCCATAAAAATCTGATAATGACCGTTAATATATGTTATTATAAACGGTAAATGGTGAATTTTTTTGTTCAACAAAAGGGTGTAATTATGGGGTAGTTCTGCGGTAAGGCGGCTAATATACGGCGTAACCGGATAGAAAGGTGACTGGTTAAAGATAACAAAATCGGTAAAAGTTACCAATTTTGTTGATCCGAATATCAATATATTCGGTAGCGCCTAATTTGTTGTTAATTTCTAGCTGATGGGGCCTCGGAAATTCCCACGATAACAAAACCTGTAAAATTACCTATTTTGTTGATCCGAATATCAATATATTCGGTAGCGCCTAATTTGTTGTTAATTTCGAGCTGATGGGGCCTCGGAAATTCCCACAATAACAAAACCGGTAAAATTACCTATTTTGTTGATCCGAATATCAATATATTCGGTAGCGTCTAATTTGTTGTTAATTTCGAAAGTATCCATATAATCTAAACGGTAAAATTAGACATAACCGGTTACATTATTAATTCATATAATCTAACCGGTAAATGTTTACCGGATATCTTGTTTGGTGTCGAAAGAATCGACACAATTCAAAAAAGTATCGAAACTTGGGGAATTGTATCGATTAAATATATCATAATGATATAACTGGTTAAAAGTACCTACTCTGCCTTTGTATTGCTTGCATTTACAGAAAACCTAAGAGAGGGGAGTATTTGAAATTGACCCGAGTTTGGTTGCTGCGAAATACAAGGTAGGCGTTCTTGGAGTCGTGTTGTATCAGAATCGAAAGGAAATGTTTTGGGTTTGGGGACTTTGAAGTAAAAGGTATGTTGTCGAAACCCTAGTTTTTTGATAATGTATTATTGGGTAGTTGGGGATAATGTTTTGGGTTTAGTGATGTTGAAGTAAAATCAGAATTCAGATCGATTATAGGTCGAAATTGTGTAATTATATTTAGGAAATAAATATCGGTAGAAATTATCGGTAGAAATTAATAATGTCGGTAGAAATTAAATATCGATACTTTTTTCAGAGAACTGAAGCGAGATGGGTGCTAAGGATCATGAAGATGTTGTTGAAGATGAGACTGAAATGGTTGAAAGGGAGCCTGAGAGTATCGAAAGTGAGGAAAATCCAAAGCAACCAAAGGGTGGATATATGTACTTCTAGTAAGTAGCAATTGTCAAATAATTGTTCTGTAAATTGTAATTGGATGAAAGTATTTAAGAACATTTAAACTTTCCTATCATGACAGTATGAAAGAATATCAGAGGATGAAGGATTGTGGTACTTACACTGTCGGTTCGGTATGTAAATTGAATTTATAGTGAATATATTGTAGGTTGAATATTTTGATTGTTGATGGTTTATGCATAATTTTCAGGTGAAAGACATTGTGGTGAATAAATGGAACACGATGAGTGAAACTGAGAAGCAACCATTCAACATGTTGTCCACAAATGATAGAGAAAAATATTCGGCCAAGAAGAAAGCAGAAGGAAAAATTGTGAAGAAGGTATTCATTATACTTGTAAATATGTTGATAAATGATATATAAAAACTCTGACATTATATGTATATTATTTACATAGGAAGTGTCGACTAGGTGTAGCATAAAACGAGTGCACCACATAATAGAGGAGTTGAAAGCGAAGGATAAAGCAAATGTGTTGGAAGAAATGGGGTTTGGATCTCTTATTGGGATGAAGGACCGACCAATTCGGAGGGAATTGTGACGCTTGTTGATGGGAGATTTTGATTTGCACAAGTGTGATGTTCGATACGGAAAATATTCATTTCATTTTAGTGTCTGATTTGTTGAAGTCGTATTGGGGCTACAAAATAAAGGGCAGAGTGTGGATGAAGTTATTAAGAGGGAGGATTGGAAAATACTTGTGAAGAAGTATGGCCTAACGTCGAATGTGTCATTTTCTACACTTGAGGATGATATAAAAAGCGGCAAGTATGAGGGGGATGATCTGAAGGCCCGGGTACTATTGTACATTGTCGGAGTATTCCTTTGTCCAACGGGTGATACATCCCCGAGCAAGGAAAGTATGAAGTTGATTTGCGACTCCGGGTTGAAAGGTGAATTAAATTGGGCGCCATATGTCAGTGACAAATTAATTGATGCAATCAAGAGTTTTCAAAAGGCCAAAAACCCCACATACCTCAAAGGATACATAGATGTCTTAGAGGTAAATGAGTTGAATCTTGGTGTTGGTTTAGAAAACTTTGTAAATAGTTATTATAGAAAATGATAAAGTTTATTATAAATGCAGATTGCATTGTTTGATTTTTGGTCAGATTCTTCAAGTGTGCCGACATTCCAAAAAACCGGAGTGGCACGCATCACTGCATGGGGCAAGGAAGAAGTTGCTCGAGTTATGGCAAAGTTAAAGTTGGAATTACCGAAAAAGAAAGTAAGGGTAATTTAAGTATTTATAAATTAGTAAGGACTTAAAAAAGAAAGATGCTCTAATAATGTAGTTGATTGGAATGGTAGAAAAAAATGGATGAGGGGATAAATTTAAGTTCTGAAATAAACAAAAAGAGGAGTTATGTTGAGGAAAAATATGATGAACTTAGAAAAAATGATGAAGAAAATTTAGAAGAATTGAGTAAGAGGGAGGAAAATATAAGAGAAGTCCACCATGAAGATATAAGGACACCGGATCATGCAATAGATGTAGATCTCGATTCAGGGTCTCCTGCACCAAAGAAGAAGAAGAATAAAAAGGTAAAATGAATAATAGAAATGACATCCATTTTGATTATTGTGTTGTGGCTAATATCTATTGATATATCGTAGGCTGTAAAGGTCAAAATACCAAGTGGAATTGATTCGATGGAGGGTGCGATGTGTGATTATGTATGGAATAGTGGATTGTTAGAAGATACGTAAGTAATATATATTGCTTTGCGAGTGATATTTAAATAATTTTGGGAAAAAATTAATACAAAAAATTGCTTGTATAGAGATGTTATCCTAGATTACGGGGTCGAACACGGCACAATAGGCGACCTTTGCTCGTTAAAACCTGAAGAATGGCTTTACAGTCCCATTATTGATTTGAAAGGCTGGTTGTTGGGTTACGACTCGATGAAGAATAGTTCAGGGAACCAGAAGATTTGCTATTTACCATCCGCTTTTGTGGTAAGTTACATTTTTAGACATTTTCGTGTCAAATTTGTTCATGGCTGGTCAATTAATAGAGATTGTTTTTTAAAATACAGAACAAGTTGATAATAGACGGTCAAAATGTGCCGAATCTTATAAGCTTCTTTTCTAATACATTGATCGACCATAATAAATTCACCGATTGTGACACGGTAAGATATGTTTGCGTACATGTTGTTCAGTATTTAAATAATAACAATAAATGTTCTAATATTTTGTGTGACATTTATTGTAAATCTTCTTGCCAATAAACGATGAGAATAATCATTGGTGTCTCTTGGTGTTGGATATGGTTGATCTTGTAGCATCGTTTCTTGATAGTCTACATAACTCTTTCCGGCACAGGACTAGAGTGGAACAAAGCAAGAAAACAGCATGTGTCGATACATTTTGTAATTTATAATGCATAATTTCTTCGTAATCTAATTTAATAATTTTTTGACGCAGCTGGAATGTTTACATAAATTTAATGAGGACGAGTCCTTTGCTGCCCAATTTGGGAAGATTAAGGTCCCACCGACGGATTTAGAATTCGTGGTTCGTAAGACGAAGGTGCAAACGAACGGGTATGAAATTTGAGTATTTAAAAAGTCAAAAATTTATTGTGCTTATCTAACTATTTGACATTTTGAGGCATTATAACATATATGATTGCGGAATGTATGTGGTCATGTGGATGGAAGCTATTTTTGATGGGAGGTCACCGGATGATTTGGTAAGTGGTCCGAAAAGAACTTTTTGAAAGAAAAAAAATTGGCACTGACATTGATTCCTAATTTGAATGTAGGTTGTTGGGGAATATGATCGTCCGAGAGTTTTAAACGATCTCATAAATCACGAATGTAATAAAAGGAGAGCTAAGTTCACAACTGCTTGCCTGTAACGTATGAAAAAATAATTCCTTCTGAAAGCAAATATATGTACATTATGTTACCATAATTTTTCCCACTATGTAATTGTTTATCATAGTTACTTTGTTGTAAATTATGTAATTGGAATAATAGCTTCTTTGAAAAAATGTAACACTAATTATGGAGACTTTAATAACGCTATAAAAATCAATTTAAACAAAACATCGATACTTTTCAAATTAATGCTTGCCATAGTTTACTGCAATTATCGATTCTTTCTGAAACAGAAGGAATTACATAGCTTACTGGAATCAAAGTTTCGTTTCTTTTGTGCCGCTATGAGAACAAATATCGATACTTTTAAACGAAAAATATGGATCCGGATAAAAAAATCCCGAAAAAATCGATACTTTTTTTCCTTTATGATGAAATTATCGAAACTTTTTGAAACAGAAGGACTGACATAGCTTACTGGAATCAAAGTGTCGATACTTTGCTTCCTCTAAGAGTAAAAATTATCGATACTTTTAAAAGAAGTATAAGTATCCGGTTAAAAAAGTTCCCGAAAAAATCGATACTTTGTTCCATATATGATAAATTTATCGATACTTTTTGAAACAGAAGGATTGACATGGCTTACTGTAAAGAAAGTTTCGATCCTTTTTGACGCTATGAATGAAAGTATCGATAAAAGTAAACAAAATCAATGTTTCCGGTTGCGTCTTTACTTGTTTTCATTATTGACTACATCAATGTTACCGGTACACTTGTCAATGTTTCCGGTAGCGACCTGAATCTGAAATTTAGGCGGGATTTCTATTTAACCCAGCCCTAAACTTAAATCCTCCATTTCCAAATATTATCGATTCTTTAGCAGAGATCTCTTCAACTCCAACGACAATTAGCACAGTTCAGAGAAATTGCACCGTTCAACCTAGGTATAAAATCAACACCGACGAGGACGATTACTAAGATCAGATTTACAGGTTAGTAAAAGAGACTGATTTTGCGTACTTTAGGGTTATGGTTTTGCACGATTTTGGAGTAACCGTTCCTCTTGTGCATATAATAGTTGTAATGGCACCCAAAAAAGTGGCACCCAAACATAAGAGAAGTACTGCTTCCAAGATAAAGTCATCTTCTAAAGCAAGGTCTGATGCTCAAGTAAGTTCTTCTGAAGAAAATTTGTCTTTTGAAACGCAAAACTTTAGAAGCAAGGAAGAGAAAGTGACATATGATAGCAATTTCAAAACAAGAAAGATTCGTCCAGAACGTGTTATTGACATGGACTTCTTCTTCGATGAGAAAAACAAATTTAGGTTTAAACAAACATTTACAGATTGGGGATGGCTTGAACTGCTTGGTGTAGAACCAAAATATTACCCCAATCTTGTTAGAGTTTTCTACAGTAATGCAAAATTAGACCTCCAGCCTAGTACGGGAAAATATTACCCCAATCTTGTTAGAGTTTCAATCCTATTGTAAAAATCCATGACACGTTAGCAAATCTGCTAGAAAATATCGATACTTTCTGTCCGTTACGATAAAAAATATCGATATTTTCTGAAACAAATGATTCTCATTGCTTACTGGAATTAAAGTTTCGATACATTTTCCCCCTTTCTGAAAAAGTTTCGATCCTATTGTAAAAATCCATGATATGTTAGCAAATCTGCTCGAAAATATCAATACTTTCTGTCTCTGTGAAAACAATTATTGATACTTTTTATTCACAAATGGATTCCCATTGCATACTGGAACAAAAGTTTCGATACGATTTAGACACTATTAATAAAAAACCAGATACTTTTCAAAGAAAATCAATGTTTCCAGTACGAATTTCGCTCGAAAATTTCGATACTTTTAAAAAATATCGATAATAAACAAAAACTAAAGGATTCCCATAGCTTACTGGAAACAAAATTATCGATAAATTTTCCCAGGTTTGAATGTATTTATCGATACGTTTGCAAAAACATTAATGTTTCCGGTAATTTTTTACTGTTTTCATTATTCATTACATCAATGTATCCGGTTTATTGTTACCGTTTTCATTATTCACTACATCAACTTTGCATTGCAATGTTATGTCTTTTCACTTGTATCACATGCACCGTTTACTGCTCATCTTGTATAAAGTTGAAACCCTTAATCCCCGGAACGAATCTGATTCTTCCTTTTCAGTTTCGTGTCTTTTCACTTGTATCACATGCACCGTTCATGACCTTCATTTATCGGGTAGTTCTCCTACTTCTCCTCATTTATTTCTACAACCCCGGAAACGAGGAGACGAACGAATCTGATTCTGTCCCTAGTCAGTTTCGTGTCTTTTCAATTGTTTCACATGCACCATTCATGTTCATGTACCTTCTCCTCATTTATTTCTATAACCCCGGAAACGAGGAGACGAACGAATCTCTGAATCTGCCTTTTCAGTTTCATGCCGATTTCACTTTCCCTCCCAAACGGAAATTGCCTATAAATTAACAACTCCTCTATATTTACTCTTCACAACATCTTCAAATTAATCTATTCAACCCTTCCTTTAGTTCTATAATCAGTTCTCCTTCACCATCTTCTATTATACAATGAGTTCCAGCAGAAGTTCTGGTAAAAATCCTCAGCCTTTGGCAAAGAGGAAAATTGATTACGAGACATCATCAAACAGCGATGATGATTTCTATCTTGATTCTGATTCTGATAATGAGGAACAACTAAGCCATGAGTCAATGAAAACCAGCAAATGGTTCAACAAGTTCTTCCAGTCCTTCGATCGAATGAACTCTATCAACGACCCTTCTACTCAATGGCTGTGTCCAGCATGCCATGGAGGTCCTGGTGCCTTTCACAAGTTTCGTGGCCTTCAGTCCCTAGTCACACATGCAAAAACCAAAGGAGGACCAAAGCTGAAAATTCATCGCCTCCTTGGTCAGCTGTTGGAGGAGGAATTGCATAGAATGGGTACTTTGGCTACTTCTCAAGGTCAAGCTATTGGCCAATGGAGTGGTTTGAGAGATGATGCTGCTATTGTCTCCCCCCGCCTTCAAGCAACCATGAAGCTGATCACCAAATACTCTGGCCACCCATGGTGATGATAATGAACACAAGGCATCATAAAGATGGAGATGGGAAGGTAGTTATATAACTTCTGAATTATGTTTTCATTAATATTATAATACTTAACTTCTTATTTCTTTAATTTTCTGCTTCAGTGGATTGGTATGGGAAACCAAGAGCTTCTCGACTATTTCAGTTCCTATGATACTGTTGCCAAGGCTCGCCATTCGTACGGTCCAGAAGGCCATCGTGGGATGGGCCTTCTAATTTTTGAGAGCACGGCAAGAGGTTATCTAGATGCTCAGCGTCTGCATACCCAGTTTGCTGCCCAAGGTTTCTATAGAGATGCTTGGCAACGTTGTCAGAGATTAATGTATGGTCCATCCAGCCAGCGCCAACTATATAACCATATGGCTGAAAAAGAAGACATACACATCTTCAACCGCTATATCCCAGGTTTTCTCTATCATTTTCTTCTATTATTAATAACAAGATACACTTCTGCTCATACTTATGCAAACAAATTTTGTTCATTAGGCAACCAAAAGGTCAAGTTTGAGATACGACCATATGCACAGATGGTTGGACAGCAACCTGGAGATGGAACAAACGCCATGGGTGGCAGGGGGGCTTGAAGGGAGGAGGCTTGAAGGGAGGAGGCTCATTGTTTTACTTTCATTTTTTATTTACTTTAGTAATTTGTAATTGAAGCACTTGGACTTCATTTTTTTAATGATCATTTTTCTTCATCCTTATATATTATTAAACTTTTCATTAGGAACTTTTTTTTTTTCATAAATATAATTGATATAAACGATTTAATAAAAGTATCCATACTTTTTCGAAACATTTAAGGAAAATATCCATATTTCTAATAAAAGTATCGAAACTTTTAATATAAGTATCCATATTTTTTATTTAAGTATCCATACTATCGAGCCAAAATTGAACCAGTTCCAATGTTTTTATTAAAATATCGATATTATTGTTTAAAGTATCGATTCTTATTGGCTACCTATTACGTTACCCTAGTACCGGTTTGTTTAAATGTTTAATATTAATGTAAACGATCAAATAATAACAATTTAGGCGCTACCGAATATGTTGATATGAGTATCAACAAAATCGGTAATTTTACCGGTTTTGTTATCGTGGGAATTTCCAAGGCCCCATCAGCTCGAAATAAACAACAATTTAGGCGCTACCGAATATATTGATATTCAGATAACAAAATAGGTAATTTTACCGGTTTTGTTATCGTGGGAATTTCCAAGGCCCCATCAGCTCAAAATTAACAACAAATTAGGGGCTACCGAATATATTGATATTCGGATAACAAAATAGGTAATTTTACCGGTTTTGTTATCGTGGGAATTCCCAAGGCCCCATCAGCTCGAAATTAACAACAAATTAGGCGCTACCGAATATATTGATATTCGGATAACAAAATAGGTAATTTTACCGATTTTGTTATCGTGGGAATTTCCAAGGGCCCATCAGCTCAAATTTATCAACAATTTAGGCGCTACCGAATATATTGATATTCGGATCAACAAAATAGGTCATTTTACCGATTTTGTTATGTTTGACCGATAACTTAAATTTGCCGGTTACCATTTTTTTACATTTTTTCATGTTTTTTACCGTATACATCATTTCATATCAACATATCCGGTAGCGCTTTACCGGATACATTATTTATCTTATAATGTTTCCGGTAACGCCGTTTCTTAGCCGTATATTAGGCGGCCGCATACTAGAAAAGTCCGTAATTATGACTTTTTAGGGAATCTGAAAATAGAACCCCCGCCAAATGTTTCTTCAGTTTAATTGTTTTTTGAATAGAATTGTTTTCCTTTTTAAAGTTTAGTTATTTTCTTTTTTATTATATTATCAAATCGTTTAAAAATGACAGTTAAAACTTATAGTGGGCCCAACACAAAGGTATAAAGCTGTTGAAATATAATTAAGGGTAAACTACTGCAGGGGTCACTTTCGTTTCCCGTTTGTACAGATTTAGTCACCACTTTTGAAAAGTGCCAATAAGTGGTCATCTACGTTTTCCATGTGTAAAGACTTGGTCACTCCAACGTTATAGTCTGTTAATTCCCTAACGGATTGCTGATGTGGCGGAATTAATTAAATGGTAATATCCACGTGTATTCCCACGTGGATAATAATGTTGGAAGGTTGCTACTTAAAGGACTAACATTATAGAATCCTCACTTTCTTCAACCCTAAAATCTAGTGGAAGCCGATTCAAAATGCTCTTCATCAGTATCAGCTCTAGTGGAAGCACCTGGTCTTTTACGGCTCTCACTTCTATCTCCAGAACTCCACCTCCTTCCACTGCCGCTTTCCACTCTCTCACCGTCGTCAACATTGCTAGACTTTCTAGACTTGCTAGACTTATGCTTCTTCTTACTATCAATTGCCTCCCATTCTTCTTCATCCCCAGCCGCCCTATCACTTTTTAAGTCTGAACTATCCTCTCTATCACGTCTTGCGTGACTACGACTGCTACGCTCAGGAGAATCTATTGAAATGGAGATTTATTTATTTACTTTTCCCTTGAAGAAACCGATTCAAAATAAAGATCGAATCCAGTGCAGGCTCCCACTATAAGCAGGGTCTAACGAGACAAATATGTGTTACAGAAAACTCGCAACGATTCCGGTTCTAAGATTTCAAATTATCAAAAGCGAAAGGAAAAAGAAGGTTGAAAGGCGAAATTACCTGTACAATCGTAAGGGACGAGCGAGACACATATGGATCGAGAAACACAAAATAATTTAAACTTATTTTTAGGGTTTCAGATACTGCCTTTTAGGGGATTGGTTGCTTCTGTGGAAAGCTTGAAAGTAAAATAAGAATAAAAATAAGCAATGGAGGAGATTGAGGGAACTGAGGTTGAACGCCGGTGAGTGACTACGGCAGTATATGAATAGGGTTTTAAGAATATGAGGATGCGGCGGCCGATTCAACCGAAGAACGAAATGAATGGTAGTGTTTATTTTCCCTAAGAGGAGATTTTGCATTTGCAGCTACACGCTGCGTTTTAGACTTTGTGGGATACACGTGGATATTGCCATTTAATTAATTCCGCCACATCAGCAATCTGTTAGGGGATTAACGGACTATAACGTCGGAGTGACCAAGTCTTTACACATCGAAAACGTAGATGACCACTTATTGGCACTTTTCAAAAGTGGTGACTAAATCTGTACAAACGGGAAACGAAAGTGACCCCTGTAGTAGTTTACCCTATAATTAATATTGGTATTAGTGTCTTAAGGCCATAATTAATATTTTAGTGCTATTTTTTCAATTGCTATTGGGAATAAAATTTTCAAATACACTAATAAATAATGTTTACATTTTCAAATACACCTATTAAGTTTGTCAAAGTTGTATATAACTATCCAAAAAATTTAATTGCTTATTGAATTCTATTAATTAGGTCGGTGGTTGTTTCATCTGCTGAAAGAAATTTTTCGAAATTAAAATTATTGAAAACCTATTTGAGATCGCCAATGTCACATGAGGTTGAATGGTCTAGCCATTTTATGTATTGAAAAACTTATGTTAGACCATATTGATGTATACACTATTATTTTATACTTGTTCGTTGTTCTTCATTATTTTATTCATAACACGTTATCAGCACGAGTCTCTTCGAGCGAAACACCAATCGAGATTGTCATGCTACACAAAATCTGATGCTCGTGGTTCAAGCTAATGAACGACTTACCATTGGTTAGCTTCCTTTGACATGTTTTTATTTTTCTAACTTCAAAAGGAAAATTTCAGTTTTAGACAAAAAAATAAAGTTATGGTGCGATTCGTTAAAAAAACAAATATATTGTTTATGAAGAAAAGTTGTTTTCTGTCAATGAAGTCGTGAAACTTAAATTTTTAATCTAAAAAACACGTATCTTTTTTTTCAAAAAAAGAAGAAACACATCTATCTAGATCTTAAGGGTAAACTGTGGCCTTAGTTCCTCATAGTTTAGAACATTTTAGTTTGATCCCCTTGTTGTTTTCTTTTCTACACCCTTAGGCATTATGTTAACTTATGATAAACAAAAGAAATATATAAACACATCATTGTTATGCCTAGTAACTGCCTATACACCTTTTTTTAAAAGAGAGTATTATGCCACAAATTCTCTAGTTTCTAATATATTCAGTTCAGTCCATATATTTAGATCTAATTATTATGGTTTCGTATATGTTTATGTTTGACACAATGGTTAAGATTAGAATTAAATATCAATATTTGTTTATCTTATTCTATTGATAAGAGTTTAGATGTTTTGAGTTTTACATGATACATTTAAATGGATTGGAAAAAGTCATGGCTTGACTGAAGATAAAATCTAAAGAGGTAACACTACAACAATATAAATTTTTAGTGACAAATTGCCAGTGACTAGGAGTAATTTTGTAACAAATATTAAACTTTTGTGACAATTTTTGTGTGCGACACTATTAGTATTAGTAATTGTGATGTATTTTAATTTGGTCACTATTATAATAGTAATTGTGACGATTATATTTTTCACAATTAAATTATCACTATAAGTCTATAATTGTGATACAAATTTTATTGTCACTAAAACTTTGACCCATGATAGTGACGATATATAAAGTGGTCACTATTATTTGATATTTATTGTGACAATAAAATTGTTTGTCACTTAAAATTTTAATTTTTGTTGCGATAAATTTTGTCACCAATGAAAAATAAAATTAATGAAAAATTAGATATTGTCACAATAATAAATTTATTTTTATAATAATAGTAATAATAAAAATTATAAAAAAAATTGAAGTTACCATAAATTAGTTTGTCAAAAGGTAAAATAATTCTATTAGTCTCTACACTATGTGTAAATTGTTGTTTTAGTCATTCTATTTTGATCAATTTTAGTCCACATATTTTTCAAATTTTAAAATTTTAATCATAATCTCAATGGGACAACGACAATATGAATAAATTACAATGACTAAAACTGATGAAATAAAAAAATAAAAATCAAATATGCAACTTATGTATAACAAATGGGCTAAAAATAAATTTTTACTTAACATATTTGAAGACTACCATTCATGTCAAGATCGAAATTTCAAAACTTAAAAAGTACAGAAACTTAAAGTGACCAAATTAAAGTAAAAAGACTAATATAGAATCTTGGCATAATATGTGATAGCAAATTTTACCTTGTGAAAAATTTTACACTTGATATTTGTTTTAACTTTGCTTGTGGGGTTAAAATTTGCATTGTTAGTATACTAAATAATTATCACAAAAAGGATAATTCAATCAATAATTTGAATTAAATTAATTTATGTAATTAATTAAAATATAATATTTAATATCTAATATTTAATATTTTAGGTGTAAATATTAATATTCATATGTTAACATTTTAAAATCAACTCAATTATTTTTATATATTTTCTTCAACAAACGTATTTCGTATAAGAAACCATAGAAAATTAATTAAATTATTATTATATTAATCAGTTTTATAATTAATACATACTTTTAAAATAAATAAAATTAATTTCAATTACAATTTAACCTACATAATATTATTATTTCAAAATAATATTAAATTTCTTACCTAGCCTAGTGGATAGACATTGCACTCTCCCCCTAAAGGTTCCAGGTTCGATTCTTCATGAAGTCATGCATTGTATTTGTTTATTAAAATTGAAATATGAAGGTGCCACATCATTTATAATTAAAAGTTCAATGACCAAATGAAATGCTAAAAGTGATGCTTGACTACGAAGCAGAAGACTCATTAAATTTTAGGGACATAAATAAGATGATTACAATTAAAAATATAATTAATTTTTTATTATTGAAAGTGACAACATATTTTAGACACTATTTCAATATGTATTTGTGATAAAATGTTTGTCACTAATAAGAATAACATTAGTGTCTAAATTTTAGTCACAATTATTAATCTTTTGTGTCAAAAAATATAGTCATAAAAAATATAACTAATTGTGACGAAATGCATAAAAGTTGTCACTAATATAATAGTGACGGAGTTATTAGTGACGACTCAGAAAAATAGTCACTAAAAATTTCAGTGACTAAATTTAATACTTTTAGTGACAATTTTTAATGTCACTAAAAATGTATTTTCTTGTAGTGTAAAGTTACAAGATTCTGTGGAGAATTAACGGTTTGGCAATCCATATCACAACTTCCTTCTCAATCTGTTAAGGTATCAATCTTTTCTTTTAAATTATTAATAAGGGTTTTTTTATAATATGTGTTGAGTTTTGTGTGCTCGATTTCCTTCAACCATTCTAGCTAGCCAAGTGGTGAAGAAGTTGGATATTTGGGTGATTTTGTGGGAGGAGAAAAATAGACAATAGACACAAGGATTTATAGTGGTTCGACCTTCTAACAAGCACCTACATCCACTACCTTAGCTCCCCACTAAGGATTTAAACCAAATTCACTAAGAATTTCGTCCCCTTTTCTCGGATTAGGAGGAAACTGTTACAACGATCAAGCTTTCTACCCAAAACTTGATCAACCACTCTCTTACAAGAGAAATTCTAAGCAAACTAGAAATCCCTCTAATAGGTATTTGTTTGCACAATTAAGCCCTCACCCAAAACCTAAACACTTGAGCAAATTTGACAATGTTTAGCTCACAAGTGTTGTCTATACAAGAAAATATACAATAAAGCTCTAAAGACAATTTGACATCATAATGTTATTGAAAATTGAAGCATTAACCATCTCTTGATGCTTGGGGGTCCCTTTTATACTCCCAATTGAGTTTGTAGCCGTTGAGGACCATTGGAGTTGTTTTGGAGCCATTGGAGCCTTTATTTCTGACCATAAATGCAGTTTTGCAGCTTGGCGTATCGATACCCTTGAAATTGTATCGATACGGTCCCGATAAAGAAATAGCCGTTGAGCGCCTGCATTTGGTGCGTATCGATACGCATAGTAAGCGTATCGGTACGGTCTTGCAATTTAAAAGACCGTTGGGAAATTGACTGTTGGGGGTAGTTGGGCGTATCGGTATGCGATACAACCGTATCGGTATGCGAACTAGCCGCTGGGCATTTTAAATCAAACCGTATCGATACGGCAAAGTGTATCAGTACGGGTTTTGGCTACTGGAAAGTCACTGTAGTTGAAACCCTAGGGCGTATCGGTACGGGTACTTGAAAAACACAATTTTGACTACTTTAAATGCACTTTAGATCATTCCAAAGCCTTTTAAAACCCTTAAACATATTTTCAATTTGTTTTTGACTAAAAACATATTTTAAATTCTTTTAAATTTATTCCAAAACATTTTTCAAATATTATATCAAAACACTTAGTTCTACAATATGTTTGTTCGATTAGATTTGTTTCATTCTCTGAAGTGAATGGAAAGATTGTTATAAATCTATATTTGCTCGAAAGCACTAATTCATCTGCGTCGAAAAACTCGACCGTTGACTTCTCCTAAGTTCAAGTTATGAAAATTCGTCTTGATCCAAATTTTTTGTGGGAGGCATTCCCTGAAGTGAATGTAAGCATGATGTTTATTCCATGTGATTATTGGATCTGTTTCATTCCCTAAAGTGAATGCAAACATGATAAATCATTATTCAATTAGAGACATAACTTCGATATAATCCAAGTATATTGGCTGGACATCCCGTTCTGCGAGGCTATTGGTCTCAAAGAAGGTTTTTAAAGGACCTTGTGGACTGGTTTAACAATGCCACGCACGAGGATTAAATATTTGTTCTCTGTGATAAGGATATGTCATAAAGATTTCAAAGGCCCGCTGGCTCTACTCCATTCCCTGAAGTGAATGTGAGATTATATTATGAAAAGAATAAAAGCCACATTAGAAGTTGTGGTCGTGATTGAAACCATGAATATAGACATGAAAAATATGGTCATTTTAAGGATACTTCTACCCACTGGTAGTGAGATTATAAGGATGAAAAGAGTGATAAAGATCATTCTAATGAAGTAAGATCCTTTTTATTACCAATGCGATGTTATAAACCATTGGTCTCGTACATGTCGTACGTTGAAAAATCAACAATCATTGAATGATAAAGGGAAGAAAATAGAAGAAAATTTTGTTTGCGAAAAATGATGAAGATGATATTGGTCCAACTTTATTTAGACATTGTTGGTCCAACTCATTTGAACGTTGTTGATTTATACCACACATGTACAAGTGAGATTGAATCACATGTTATGGTAAATCAGAAGTTTACCAAATTTAGAAATATATACACACACATGCATATAGTTGGCATGATCGGTTAGACCATCCTGATCAATAATGATGCGGAAATTATTGAGATTTACACGCACATGTATTAAAAGAACCTGGAGTTCTCGTGGTGCTTATTCTCAAAGGAATTAATTAAATTTCACTTATTAAAGAACATGAAGTTCTTGTGTTGCTTAAAGGAATTGATTAAATTCCACTTACTAAAAGAACCTGAAGTTCTTGTGTTGTTTGTTCTCAAAGGATTTAGTTGATGCCACTTACCAAAAGAACTAGAACTTGAAGTACTTGTACTGAAGTTGAGACTGCATGTCTTGCATATCTGAATGAAATATGGGCCCATATATCCACAAATGTGGAAAGTTTTATATGATTTTAGTAGATGCATCTACATTGTTTTATCAACTTACAACCAGAAGTTTGTGAGATTGATTTTAAAAGGATTCAGATTATGCAATTAGACTATTCATCTTGCAAAAGCTAGTGGGTTTATATTTTAGGCTATATCAGTTGTTACAAAGCCTATTGATTATGAAAAATATAGTTTAGCAAAATTTCAATGGGATGCCTCCTCTTTAATAGCTAAACTATGAGAACAAAAGAGTTATTATTTATATGATGTTTCCATATAGAAACACATATACACATCAAGCCAACGAGTTATAATAAACTCCCCGTTATGATTGATTTTTTGGTCAGAAGCCATACATTTCCCATTTTATGATTTTTGAATGTGCGATATGAATTGCTCCACCACAACGCACAAAATGGGTAAATAAAAATGGTTTGGAATATATATTGAGTACGAGTCTCCTTTTATGTTTAAACTCTTAAACATTAATTGGAGAATCATTTATGAGATGATTTTTCTCAACATCATGGGGAGAGAATAATCAGCTGGATAAAGAAGTAAAATGAATTATCATTATCTAGATCCTCGAATATGAATTAAAACTTCATAAGATAATTCAAGTTATTGTATGTCAACTGCCAGACATATTTACTAACCTAATGAGAGTAATCAAGTCTCATATACCAGTTGGAAATGCTCTAAGTTTAAATTACATGTTAGAGCGAGTGGATGTAAATCATGCCTGAAGCATGATAGTTGAAATTTGTTCCAATGATTAAAATTCTCGTAAATAGAAAGTAGTATGAGATGGTCATATATTGGAGGCGGGTGCTCCTTAAGAGACCCAAGACATAACTAATAATAAAACTCTAGAAGAGTTTTAGGTACATGAAATAAAGATTGAAATCTTAAAGAGATCTCAATGAGTTATGTCACTACGAGAATGGAACCAAAATAGAAAAGTTGTCGACAATGATTTTGCAAACAATTTTACATAGAATACTTCTATAGAAGTAAAGAAAGAAAATAAGGATCTTGTATAGAAATCTATCCAGAAGTATAGATATTGAATTGGTCAATGTAGAAAGACGTTTTGAACTTCTAAAAGAGAAGTATTTGGACTAACAGCCCAAACACCTAAAGGTGTAATGCAAGTGAGGCACAAATAAGTAGTCGTAAATACAACGAAATTATAATTTATGAAGAATTCTAAATACTTCATGGTGGATGCAATTACTTTGGCAGTTATGAAATATTTCATAAGCGTCTAATTATTTTGTGGATCCCTATTTATCATTGAAGAATTTAAAATGCTAGAAGCATTTGGAAATTTCTGAGGAAATTTATTTAGATATGCCCCTTGAATATTTATATTTTGGCGCATTTGGTATAATCGCCTTAGTGGATACTAATTGAGGAAATACTATAAGTATGATCATATTTCCTTATATATTTTATAAAAGAGTTTGATCAAGATTCATTATATCATTAGAACACCTGAAGAGTTTCAAATTGGAAACTCATGAAGTCCTTTCAATGCATTTAATGAAAGCTTTTGAGAAAAATAATCTTGACATCCAGTTTTATCTCGACCTGAAAATCAAGCACTTAAATATGTGTTTTTGTCTATGAATGGAAATAAGTCTAAAGAATCTTAAAGAAGATTCAATATGGATGAAGCATATCTATTGAGTATCCCAATAATTGTAAGATTGTTGGATGTGAATAAAGATAATTATATCTTTTCTTGGTCTTGAAGCACCATATATTAGTTGGTAAAGAAATATCCATGGATATTCAAAGATCATTACCTTTAGATCTTCAGATATTCGTCGATGCCTCCTCAAATCTTGTAGAAATAATTGTTATGCACAAGGCAAGCCAAAAATGTGTTTAGCTAAGACCATTGACTTAACATATCCAGAAGATAAGTGATTTACTTTCACAAGATATGATACAAATGCTATCTTGTAGAGATAATGCAAGGTGGATACATTATGGAAAATATTACCCCAAAGTTTCATCCCTCAAGATCTCTAGAAAAATAGTATTCAAGATTTAATTATGAAGATTTAAAGATCTTATGTGATGTTTTCATGAGGGGGAGTAAATACGCGTTGCACTCTTTTTCCCTTAACCGATGTTTTGTCCCAATGAGTTTTCCTGGTAAAGTTTTTAATGAGGCAACACATTATGCGTATCAAAGATGTGTGTACTTTTTTTCCTTCACTAAAGAATTTTTTCCCACTGGGTTTTTATCTTAGTAAGGTTTTAACGAGACACATTATCTTCATAGACATCCAAGGGGGAGTGTTATGAATATTCATTTATATGGATGTCTATAACGATAAGAACTTTATCTATGAGATTTGATTTACTTTATCAATAGGAATATTATCTCCATTAATTAGAGTTTAATGTATTATGTACTTCTTATGCCTATAAATAGATGAAGGCATTGTACACAAGTCTAGTTTTGATAATAATAAGAATCTTCTTTTTTCTCTCATCTCTTTGTTCTTTTATACTTGTTCGTTGTTCTTCATTATTTTATTCATAACAATTTGAAGGATCTATATATTAATTTATTATTTATATAATTATTTTTAATGCAATTTAATTAATTATTAAATTTAAATATAAATACAAATGTGTGAGAATAAAAAGAAAAAAACAAAAAGTATTTGTTTACAAATGTCACAATGTAAATATGTGAGGTTGAAGAATTAAAATAAAAATTGCTAAATTTAGGTTATTTGGAAATTTTAGATAATTGTTAAGGGTGAAAGAGTCTCTATAACTCTTATGTAAAAACCTCTAATTTCAAAACGCTCATATTAGAAGCTTTTTCAAAATTAGAGGTTTCACCTCAATCCGCTATTTCAACCCAATCTTTACCAAACATCTAAATTAGCAGATTTGACCGGTCAAACCTCTAATTTTAGCTCAAACCTCTAATTTTGACTCAAACCTCTCTTTACCAAACGAAGCCTATGTAAATTTTATAAGTGAGATTTAATTAAAACGAAAATGACACCCCTTTGATAATTATTTTGACCTCTTAAATAAGATATAAACCACATTTCTCTTGAAAAGTTGACACCTATCACATAAAAAATGGTCAAACTCTGTTTAAAAAATATTTCATAAAACATTTAATAAAAAATTTAAACCTCATCCCAATCCTCTTACCCGAAACCCACCCTCTACTCAAAAGGTCAAAAATTTCCTTTTTCAAAGTCTAGAACCCTAATTCATTGTTTCCACTAGGGTATTCAAAATTACCCTACTCGAACTACCCGATTACCCGAACATAAATAACTGGGTATTTACCCGGAAATTAATTTTACTCGGGTCGGGCCCGGGTCACAAAATATGAAAATTTCAGGTACCCGGTTCCTAATTTTTTATTTTTTTTATTTTATTAGATTACTTAATATATTTGCCTTAGAACTATATTTAAACCCCTAAATTCATTATATATTTGTATTATATGCTTTTATGTTTTAAATTTTTTAAAAACAATATATTAATTTGTGAATATGTAAGATTCAAAAAAATATGAACTTTTAATATTTTTTCTTTAAAAAATATGAGATTTAAAAAAATCACGATCGAGATTAATATTTTTATTGTCTTTCTTATGGTTTTTTTACTCGGCAACATGTATGCTTTATTAAAGAATAGGAACATACATGACCTTCATGCCCATAAGCCTCGTTAAAAACCTCTCTAAATCCTACAGAGTAAAAGAGTACTCATGGACGTGTGGAACAAAAAACCAAACACCAAATAGGTCCAAACAAATTCGATTTGGGATCAAACACTTACGCAAATTGTTTAAACCAACCAGGCTGATCTACACCACTCTTCGCCAATGCATCCGCAAGCCTATTCGCCTCCCTATAGACATGATGAAAACACACATCACTCAACGCCTCACATGCCTCATCAATTCTCCGCAACCAACGCCAAAATTTCCACGGCTTTTTTTCCAAGTGCAAGACCCATGCAATAGCCGTTGTAGATGCCGATTCGACCACCAACGGGCATTGGCTACCTTTCGATTCTAACATGCACTCCAACGCAAAGCATATGGCTTGGAGTTCCGCTTCATTTGAATCCGCTATCCCAATCGGCCCCGAGAACAAAGCTAATATATGCCCAGACTCGTCACGTAGAACACCTCCACACCCAGCTTTACCCGGTTTCCCCCTAGCTGATCCATCGACATTGAATTTAAGCACTCCCATGGGACTTTCTTATGGTTATAAACTTTAAATCATTATTTTTTTGTTTGGATCGTGTGTTATGAACTTTTATTTTTTTAATTTTAAAATAAAAAATAACAAAAAAATGTGAACCGGGTACCTGGGTTTAACGAGTACCCAATTTTAGGGTACCCAGTACTCACGGGTCGGTAAATATGATACCCGAAGGTCCGGGTACCCGAAAACACGGGTACTCGAATTTGAACACCCCTAATTTCCACCATTTACTCTCACTTTCAAATTATTATTTTTAAATAAGTGGTATTTGTATAATTTTCAAGAAAAATGATGAATCAAATCATTATTCTAGTATCAAGATAAAGTTAATTAGATTTATTTATTATTTTCTATGAACTTTTAATTTTTCAATTTTTTAATTACCATTTGATAATGAGTTTATGTTTTTTTAATGTTTGAGATTAAAAATAATCAAATAAAAATGAGTTGAGAATACTTTTGCTGTTGTTTAATGTGTTAATTTCTTCGATGAAATATTGATTGATTTCAGGCTATTTGAGATAATTTATTTTCAATTGAGTATGTTTAGTTTTTGTAAATAATTCTAAGGAGGAGTGAGATGTTGTAATTTTGAACATGGGATATCAACTATTTTGACATGAAAAATTGTTGACAACACCAATATGATATGGATGTATTAATCGAGTTAAGGGAAAAATAAAACTTAGCTTAATATGGGGAGTAGGAGTTGCTACCAATAACATGTTGCCAGGTTAGATAATAAGAGATCAACCGATAGTCATTGATGATTTCAGGCTATTTGAGATAATTTGCTTACTCAATTCTGCCTATAAAATTGTGTCGAAGGTGCTTGTCGCGCGTTTTCAAGCAGTGTTGAGTGAGGTGATCAGTGATACACAATCAGCTTTTATTGGGGGTTGCCAAATTGTCGACGAAATTCTCTTGGTTAATGAGGTTGTGCGTTCTTTGAGAAGTAGACGAATTGGAGATGATGGTGTATTACTCATGCTAGACTTCGCAAAGGTTTATGACTGTCTGAATTGGGATTTTCTTGAACTTGTGTTGGTCCAAATGGGGTGTGGTGAACGTTGGTGTAACCCCCTCGCCCCGGTCTGGTCGACTGACCGGTTCGAGTAGGCTACACGGGGAAAACCGATGCGAAACCCGCTAAGGATTCCACCTCAGTTAGCAACCCTAAATTTTTTTTCATTTAAATTACATCTTAACTAGAGGCATAATTGATTCTTAAGTGATCTCTACAGCGGAAACAAGACTCCCGGGAAACCCTACAGCAAAGCAGGACCTAACCCAAACATTGAGACCCTTTAGAGATGCCTAAAAGCCCACTTTCAGGCCTGTGTTTCGAAACTGGTGTTACCCGTTTCGAAACACGGGCTCCAGGTAAAAAGAAAGTCACCCGTATCGAAACGCCTCCACCCCGTTTCGGAATAGGGTTACAGTTTTGCCTTGACGTTTCGAAACTTGTTTCGAAACAGGCATGGACAGTAGCAAAAACGTTCCGATACTTGTTTCGAAACAGGGGCTCACAGTAGCCAAACCATACCGAAACGAGTTTCGATACGGGGGGTCTGGAGCCACAGCCGTTTCGAAATAGCTCCAACCGTTTCGAAACACTTACTGTCTGCAACTTTCAAAAATCAGATTTAGGCAACTCTAAATGATCCCAAATGCCCTCAACAACTCCAAGAAGCATACTTCACAAACAAATACACTCTAGAGGCATGCTCTCTATTGCAAACATTCATAATTATCACAAGTCATAAGATAAGACAATCATTCCATGGATCATTCAAGGCATACTTAAGCATTAAAAGGCCCTTAAGGCTCAATTCACCACACATAGAGTTGCATGCAACAATAACACATGTACTCCTACAGAAGCATAGCATCACAATCAAGCATTCATCAAGGCTTAACATGGTTTACAAATTCAACAAAAACGTAAACACCAACAACCTCCATGAGTCATACAAAGCTCATACAAAACACATAATAGCCCCATTGCTAAACTACCACATTAATTACTAAATCATACTTGAGCAACTATAAACTTGGAAAGCCCCTTCGCCTTTCTCCTTGCTAACACCACGCTAATGATCTGCATTGTTGAAAATGAGAGCGTAAGCTAGAAGCTTAGTGAGGATGCTCTAAAATCAAAAACAACAACAATGCAGGGTCCAAGCATGCAAATCCCTAACATCATACACATCATACATAGGCATCAAAAAGGCAACCTAGCTAGTCTTTCAAGAGTCATAATATGGCATCTCACATCATACTAAGCTCAACAATATAAACCAACATCACAACATCATAATTATAAGAGCAAGTTCATTGGCCACTATTAGTTTACCCGGATGTGCGGATTTACTCTCAACAACAACATTACCTCGGTGGGATTACACTCATCACCGGACCTTGCATGAGTGGGATTCCACTCATCACCACATGCCCTACGGATGGGATTCCACTCATCATCACGTAGAATATAAATAAATTTTCGGTGGAATATTACATCACCGTACTCCTCCTTGATGACTCAACGCCATCAAGGCCACGCGCGTTTTGACTCAATCATGTGCACACTAGTCCTAATGATCGATCATTTACACCCGGTAAGTTAATTAGTGCCAATTTCTTTAACCACATCGCACATCCATCAAATATAGCACATATTCATCACATACACATATCAAGGTATATACATACGAATCAATTCATATTTCGCAAGGTCAAATAGGCAATGGCATAATAAGCATCAATAGAAATCGAGGAGTTAAACTACCAATTTAACTTCCACCCCGGAATGGCCTACCAAGCTCATTCCAACACATCCACTACTCACACTTGAACCAACTTTAAAACAAATTTAAAGTTTTACTCACCACCCTTGCTTAGCAACCCAAGCAAGCAATGTAACACCCGGGTTTTGGGGTCGGGTGAAAATAATGTTTTAATATTATTCGGGTTCGGTTTTATAATTTAAATAAATTAAATAATGGTTCGGGTTTTGTTTACAAATAAAAACGAAGGTGTTGGACCCAATTTTTAAACCAAGCCCAATAGCCATTCATTAATGGCATTTGTGTAAATATCAAATAAAACCCATTTTTATTACATTATAATTCAAATAAACCCAAAAACCCCATCATCTTCTTCCCCAAAGCAAAAACCCACGACAAGAGGAGGAGCTTACCTCTTGTTACTATTTCATCATCTTTCTTACTCATCTATGGTGATTTTTGAAAGGTAAACATATATTTGACTTGCCCTCTCTTTCCTCTACATGCTAGTACTCTTAGATTTCATTAAAACTCATGATTTTGCATTTTGGTATTTTGAAAGTTTAGACCAAAAATGTCATCTTTGTTGTCTTAAACTAAAGCTTTTGATTTATTAATGATATATGAGTTGTTTACTATCTATAAGGTTCAACATATCCGATTTTTACATGGTTTTATGGTGTTTCCCGAAATTGGGTTTTAGGGAGGTTTTAGAGTGTTGAAATGTTGAATTTTTGGGGTGTTTTGTGTGGGAATTTGTGGGCTGGTGGTTAGGCTATGTATTAGGGCTGTTTTGGAAACATTTGAATGTGCTAAATGTGTTGAAATCACAAGTTTTGGGCTGTGTATAAGGGCTGCTCGGATTTGGTAATTTTGGGGGTTGTTCATGGCTTGAAATGTTGAGTTTGGTGTTTGATTAGTGTTCCGGGTTGCTACTTTAATTGATGAATTGATTTGAGGTTGTTTTGAATGTGTTTGAGGTTGTTTAAAAGCGGAAATTGGTGTTGGAGAAGCTTCGGGAGGAAATCCGGGTTTGTGGGAATGGTTGCTTGCTTGGCTTGGAGCTTGGAAGCTTAGGTGAGTGGTTAATGTTTTAATTTGATTTTCTAAGATTGGTTCAAGCACGTGGATGGGGAAATGTTTTCAAGAATCGTTTTGGTTCAAAGGTAATTTTTGAAAGTGGTTTAGATTTGGGCTTGAAAGTGACTTAAACTCAAAGAGTAAGATGATGTGAAATGCCTCTTTAATTTCCCTTTTATACCGTTGTTTTCCATTGCTTGAAATGACCTTTTGATATACATGAAACCCCAATACTTGGGGAGGAAGCATGTGGCTATTTATTGTATCGTTGAACATGTATGATGGTAATAATGTTGATGTTGAGATGCCTTGTAAGATGTGTGTAAGTTGGTGCAGGTTGTGCACGAAAATGGTGAGTAAGACCATTTGTGATTGATAAGATTGTAAGTAGTAAGTGATGCCTAATTGTGGATATTGTTACACCTTATTTGGTTGAGTATGATATAGTGAGTACATGTCGCATGATAGTGAATGTATATTGTATTGCATGGTTGGGTCGAACCTCACGTGATGGTTGTCGTTGCTCCGGTGATGTGTAGTCCCGCCGGTAGCGAGTGGTGTAAGACTTCGGTGATGTGTAGTCCCGCCGGTAGTGACTAGTAGAAGAGTACTTTGATGTGTAGTCCCATTGGAAAACTACTAGTCGAAACGGTGATGTGTAGTCCCACCGTGTGTGGTTTGGTTATGCTTGTGCATGCCATGTAATGTTCATGTTGTACCTCACTATATCATTGTCTTCTTATTGTTTTACTATAATCTAGGATTATGTCCTCATGCATACCATGAAGTGTATTGCTATGTTAAATGCCTATATTGTTGACCCTTGGTTGAACTTGTATGTTGGTAGAAGGATTAGGTCGTTGGATGACTCGTATGTATGGGTCTTTACTTTTAAAGAAAGCTTTGAACCCTGCATTGTCGTAGTTATGTTTTAGAGCTCCGCTCACTAAGCTTTATGCTTACGCCCTCCTTTTTCCGACAATGCAGATCTTTAGCTTGGAGTTGGCAAGGAGCAAGTAAAGGGCGTCCAAGCGTGTGGTAATTGCTCAAGTATGGTTTATTAAATAATGTAGTAGTTTAGCAATGGGAAATGCTACATGGTTTAGGAGCTTGTATCTAGACTCTTTTGTGTTGGCTTTATGTTGTTAATGCCTTATGTTGATGGAATTGTAAACCATGTTATGTTGATGCCTAAGTGTTTGTTGGGAGGCTTATAGCCATGTCTTTTGGATGCTTGTGTTGCTTTGGCTTTTGGATGTCATGCTTGGCTTGTAAAATCATGTTTAGATTGCTTTATATGAATGTTTTATGTTTGTTGCTAAGGCATGAAACTCATGTATGCTTTGTATGCCTTCTTTGAATGATTACGTGGAATCCTTGGTTGAATGATGTTCGTCCATGTTGGGTGCTTTGTATGACTAGATTGTGGTTAATAGATGTGGTATGAATGCTTGGATGTGTCTACGGAAGTCTTGATTTGCATCTAGAGTGTGAGCCTTATGTGTTTTTGCTGAAATTGGAGTGTTGCAGAGCAGAGCGTATCAGTACGCATAAGGCCGTATCGATACGGTCTTGCCTGCAGGGCTCAGTTTAGGCTGGGCGTATCGATACACGGGGGTGTATCGATACGGTCTCAACTCTCTGGAATTCAAGTCAGGCTGGGCGTATCGATACACAAG
Organism: Hibiscus trionum; assembly: GCA_030270665.1. Taxonomy (NCBI): domain Eukaryota; kingdom Viridiplantae; phylum Streptophyta; class Magnoliopsida; order Malvales; family Malvaceae; genus Hibiscus; species Hibiscus trionum. Next base: position 5,241,836 of record BSYR01000037.1, read on the forward strand.
GGTGTATCGATACGGTCTCAACTCTCTGGAATTCAGAGGAGTTGGTGGGTTTAGGGCGTACCGATATGGGGTTGAGGCGTATCGATACGGTTCCATCTCGTTGACCTCGAAATGGTGACCAAGAGGGGCGTATCGATACGCTCAAGGGCTGTATCGATACGGTCTTCCCTGAGTTGACTGAGAGGGTTGACTTTGGTCAAGGCGTATCGATACCCTCTGTAGGTGTATCGATACGGCCTGCTTAATAAGGAAAAATTGGGCTGTTTAATTGCATGTTTTGTGGGTTTCGTATCTGTGTTTGTTCGCTGCGTGTCCTATCACATAGGAGTTAACAAAGGCATCTAGAAAAGAAAAAAAAATAGGGTTGCTAACCGAAGGGGAGCCTTAACGGGTTTCACTTCGGTTTTCCCCGTGTAGCCTACTCGGACCGGTCAGCCTTCCAGACCGGGACGAGGGGGTTACATTTATTGGTATCAGAGCCTGAGGTTTCCGAGACCTCGGTTAGGTAAGTGAGGTAAGTTTGGCGTGTTATGTTGTTGTTATGTCTCGGTGAATGTTTTGCCATGTATGCTTGATGTTTGCTTGTTAGTACGGTGTTTGAAAGCATGTGTTAGCATGATGCTTGTGTTAAAGCGTAGTGTCGAGTTCCCATTGCTACTATTACTTATTTGAAAGGATTTTTGTAAAGAAATATACTTGAGCACCTTGGACCCTTGCTGTTGCTAACCCTAAATATTCTTGTTTGTGTGTTTTGTTTATTGTTGTATTGTTGTCTTTGGTAAGTTGAGGCCGAGACGTGGTCCTAGAGCTGGTATTCGTGAATCTGAGGTTTTGGAGGATGTGAACGATGAGAGAGTACGTCGCTTTAGTTCGGGGCAGTATGGCTGTACCAGAGTTGGAGTGCAGTTTGTTAGTTTGGGTCAACAGGCACATGAGTTGGTTTCTGTTGAGGGAGAACAATGTGACCGATCTTGACATGAGATGGTAAGTGAAGTGAAGAACTAGGAGTTGGCTTCGGAATGAGGTCGATGTTATAGCAAGAAATTCCTCGATACAGTCGTTGAGCTTGTTTTTCTGATTTATTCTGGATCTACGTGTCCGTGTATTTGGAGTGAGCATGCGAAGTTGTTGAATCTACCTTGTGAGGCACTAGGGGTAGGTGTTAGTGTTACTAGCTCCTTCGAGGCATGGATTGGCTTAAATAACATAGAGTTAGGGTAGACCTTGTGACGATGGGAGTTTTCCTAAAGCTTACGGATGACTATGATCTTGAAATGGTAGGTGAGAATGTGGATTTTGTATCGAATGTTGATCCAGCTTTAGGGTCGAGGGTTGATTGAGTTTGGTGAACAGGCTTGCCTAGTAAAATGTGATGGATTTGACTTTTGAATGAGGATCAGACCACAGAATGTTAGAATAGGTTGTGTTTATCCTAGAGGTGTTTGGAAGAATTGCCTGGTTTGTCTCTTGACAGGGAAGAAGAGTTTGATTTTGAGACCGTCTCCGAGTTTGTTCCTGTTTTGTTTGCTCTGTATCTTATGATTCCCGAAAGAATTGAGAGTGTTGAAGAATCAACTTCGAGTTTGTTAGACCTTAGATTCATTTGGCTTAGTATATCATCTTAGAGTATGACAATGGAATTTGTGAAGAAGAAAGAGTGACAGTACGAGAATGTGTTTAGATTTCAGACAGTTGAAACAGGTGACAGTGAATAATTAGTATCCGTTTCTGAGCGTCAGTGATTTGTTGATCAGTTAGTGTGTGCTTCAGTCTTTTCGAAGATTAGTTTGAGATCCGTTTACTACCAGTTGAAAGTGAGAAAAGTTGAAGTACCGAAGACAGCTTTAGGGGCAAGATGTGATCACCTTGAGCTCTGAGTTATGCCGTTTTGTTTGACTAGTGTATTAGTTACCTTCATAGAGATGTTGAACAGAATAATTTCCTGAGTTCCTTGATCAGTTGTAAGTAGTCCTCATAGGTGATACATGGGTGTATTCAAGTGCCGAGGAAGATCATGACAAGCTTTGAAGTTAGTGTGGTAGATTCTATTAGAGAATTAATTGTATACCAAGTTGTGCAACGTGAACTCCAAGTTAATGAAGATGTCCTCTTAGGACATGTGGATTAGCCGAGTGTATTAGAGTAAATCCCAAGTAGGCAAAAGAAGATATGAGTTGGAAGAAATTGAAGACAGTGACAGATATCTATAATTCCTAGGTCTAGCATTGTTACTTTCAGAAAATTTTAAATAGTCTTTTGAAGATAGTTGCTCCATTGATAGATTGTTACAGAAGAATGTTCAGTTTGTGTGGTTGGATGCGAGACAATGAGCCCTTGAGAGACTTAAAGAAACTTTGATGAACGCTTCGATCTTGATCCAGTCATATCAGAGAAAGAGTTTGTGAATCATAGTGATGTGTTACATGTAGAGTTAGGTTGTGTGCTTATGCAAGGAAGAAGATTCCGGCTTGTTCGTCAAGATAGCTGGAAGACGGTGAGAAGAGTTATCTGATATGAGACATAGAGTTAATTACAGTTGTATTTGCTTCGAAGACTCAGAGACAAAGCTTGTATAGTAAGAAATGCACAGTGTATATGTACATATCATCATGACTTGAAATATTTGAAGACTTAGGAAGGGTTGAAACTTGAACAACATGAGTTGTTAGAATTGCTTAAAGACCGTAATCTTGGGATTGAGTACCATCCGGAGATGATCAACGTAGTAACCAATGCTTCGAGTTGTATATGTTGTTAGATTAATAGTTGAGTTGTGGGATGTAATTGCCGGATTCAGTTTACCATATGATAGAAATCTTGTGGTCGAGTTACATGCTAAACCTACTTTGAGTCAGATGCTTGAAGAGAACAGTTGCAAGGCAGAATCTTGGCACCTCACGTGCAAGACATAGTGTATTGAGACGTATTGTGTTGGCCGAGGCTTACGACAGTTAACTTGTATTGCATCAGGGTAGTGTGAAGACATATGGTGGGTTGAAGATGAGTACTTCTGGATCGAGTTGATGGGTGATGTGGTTCAGTATGAGAGTAGGTGTGTAAATTGCCAGCGTGTCAAGACCGAGCTTCAGTTTTCTTCTAGTTGGTTACATCAGTGGAAGATTCTGAATGAGGTCGGGAAATAAATTTGAGGGACTTTGTGTCTGGATTGCCTTTGATTTCTTACGAGAGAGTTTAGTCGAGTAAGCCATGGTAGTTACATCGAGTGTGCTCATTTTATACATGTTCACGCTACTTGTACAGTGGGTAGGATGGCGGATTGGTGCCTTAGCGAGATTGTGAGTTGTACAGTGTCTTGAGATCGATAATGGCCGATAGAGATTCGAGTTTTGACTAGATTTTTGAAGACGCCTACAAAAGTGTTTGGTTACCTGTTAGAGTCGGATGATCAGTCAGAGGAAGTTACGAGTCAAGTGTTCAAACAATGCCGTATGAGTTTGTGAATCGGGCCAGTCCTGTTGTTTGGTTGTTGCAGTTACCACCATAGTTAGAGGGAGGTATGTAATGTGTTCTGTGTATCTATGATTCAGAAGTGTGAGTCAGATTTGTCCCGTGTTATGTTGTTAAAGAGATTGAGTTGAGTTTAAAATGGTCATGCATTAAAGGACCCGTTGAGATCTTGGCATCAGATAGCTAATGTTGTGTGGTGAGTCTACCGAGTGGTGGGTATGTTGTGGTGAGAGAAAGTGTGGAGGAGCATGTGTCAGTGACTCTTCCTGTCTGATAAATTTTGGGGACGAAATTTCCTTAAGTGGGGGAGAGTTGTAACACCCGGGTTTTGGGGTCGGGTGAAAATAATGTTTTAATATTATTCGGGTTCGATTTTATAATTTAAATAAATTAAATAATGATTCGGGTTTTGTTTACAAATAAAAACAAAGGTGTTGGACCCAATTTTTAAACCAAGCCCAATAGCCATTCATTAATGGCATTTGTGTAAATATCAAATAAAACCCATTTTTATTACATTATAATTCAAATAAACCCAAAAACCCCATCATCTTCTTCCCCAAAGCAAAAACCCACGACAAGAGGAGGAGCTTACCTCTTGTTACTATTTCATCATCTTTCTTACTCATCTATGGTGATTTTTGAAAGGTAAACATATATTTGACTTGCCCTCTCTTTCCTCTACATGCTAGTACTCTTAGATTTCATTAAAACTCATGATTTTGCATTTTGGTATTTTGAAAGTTTAGACCAAAAATGTCATCTTTGTTGTCTTAAACTAAAGCTTTTGATTTATTAATGATATATGAGTTGTTTACTATCTATAAGGTTCAACATATCCGATTTTTACATGGTTTTATGGTGTTTCCCGAAATTGGGTTTTAGGGAGGTTTTAGAGTGTTGAAATGTTGAATTTTTGGGGTGTTTTGTGTGGGAATTTGTGGGCTGGTGGTTAGGCTATGTATTAGGGCTGTTTTGGAAACATTTGAATGTGCTAAATGTGTTGAAATCACAAGTTTTGGGCTGTGTATAAGGGCTGCTCGGATTTGGTAATTTTGGGGGTTGTTCATGGCTTGAAATGTTGAGTTTGGTGTTTGATTAGTGTTCCGGGTTGCTACTTTAATTGATGAATTGATTTGAGGTTGTTTTGAATGTGTTTGAGGTTGTTTAAAAGCGGAAATTGGTGTTGGAGAAGCTTCGGGAGGAAATCCGGGTTTGTGGGAATGATTGCTTGCTTGGCTTGGAGCTTGGAAGCTTAGGTGAGTGGTTAATGTTTTAATTTGATTTTCTAAGATTGGTTCAAGCACGTGGATGGGGAAATGTTTTCAAGAATCGTTTTGGTTCAAAGGTAATTTTTGAAAGTGGTTTAGATTTGAGCTTGAAAGTGACTTAAACTCAAAGAGTAAGATGATGTGAAATGCCTCTTTAATTTCCCTTTTATACCGTTGTTTTCCATTGCTTGAAATGACCTTTTGATATACATGAAACCCCAATACTTGGGGAGGAAGCATGTGGCTATTTATTGTATCGTTGAACATGTATGATGGTAATAATGTTGATGTTGACATGCCTTGTAAGATGTGTGTAAGTTTGTGCAGGTTGTGCACGAAAATGGTGAGTAAGACCATTTGTGATTGATAAGATTGTAAGTAGTAAGTGATGCCTAATTGTGGATATTGTTACACCTTGTTTGGTTGAGTATGATATAGTGAGTACATGTCGCATGATAGTGAATGTATATTGTGTTGCATGGTTGGGTCGAACCTCACGTGATGGTTGTCGTTGCTCCGGTGATGTGTAGTCCCGCCGGTAGCGAGTGGTGTAAGACTCCGGTGATGTGTAGTCCCGCCGGTAGTGACTAGTAGAAGAGTACTTTGATGTGTAGTCCCATTGGAAAACTACTAGTCGAAACGGTGATGTGTAGTCCCACCGTGTGTGGTTTGGTTATGCTTGTGCATGCCATGTAATGTTCATGTTGTACCTCACTATATCATTGTCTTCTTATTGTTTTACTATAATCTAGGATTATGTCCTCATGCATACCATGAAGTGTATTGCTATGTTAAATGCCTATATTGTTGACCCTTGGTTGAACTTGTATGTTGGTAGAAGGATTAGGTCGTTGGATGACTCGTATGTATGGGTCTTTACTTTTAAAGAAAGCTTTGAACCCTGCATTGTCGTAGTTATGTTTTAGAGCTCCGCTCACTAAGCTTTATGCTTACGCTCTCCTTTTTCTGACAATGCAGATCTTTAGCTTGGAGTTGGCAAGGAGCAAGTAAAGGGCGTCCAAGCGTGTGGTAATTGCTCAAGTATGGTTTATTAAATAATGTAGTAGTTTAGCAATGGGAAATGCTACATGTTTTAGGAGCTTGTATCTAGACTCTTTTGTGTTGGCTTTATGTTGTTAATGCCTTATGTTGATGGAATTGTAAACCATGTTATGTTGATGCCTAAGTGTTTGTTGGGAGGCTTATAGCCATGTCTTTTGGATGCTTGTGTTGCTTTGGCTTTTGGATGTCATGCTTGGCTTGTAAAATCATGTTTAGATTGCTTTATATGAATGTTTTATGTTTGTTGCTAAGGCATGAAACTCATGTATGCTTTGTATGCCTTCTTTGAATGATTACGTGGAATCCTTGGTTGAATGATGTTCGTCCATGTTGGGTGCTTTGTATGACTAGATTGTGGTTAATAGATGTGGTATGAATGCTTGGATGTGTCTAGGGAAGTCTTGATTTGCATCTAGAGTGTGAGCCTTATGTGTTTTTGCTGAAATTGGAGTGTTGCAGAGCAGAGCGTATCGGTACGCCTAAGGGCCGTATCGATACGGTCTTGCCTGCAGGGCTCAGTTTAGGCTGGGCGTATCGATACACGGGGGTGTATCGATACGGTCTCAACTCTCTGGAATTCAAGTCAGGCTGGGCGTATCGATACACAAGGGTGTATCGATACGGTCTCAACTCTCAGGAATTCAGAGGAGTTGGTGGGTTTAGGGCGTACCGATACGGGGTTGAGGCGTATCGATACGGTTCCATCTCGTTGACCTCGAAATGTTGACCAAGAGGGGCGTATCGATACGCTCAAGGGCTGTATCGATACGGTCTTCCCTGAGTTGACTGAGAGGGTTGACTTTGGTCAAGGCGTATCGATACCCTCTGTAGGTGTATCGATACGGCCTGCTTAATAAGGAAAAATTGGGCTGTTTAATTGCATGTTTTGCGGGTTTCGTATCTGTGTTTGTTCGCTGCGTGTCCTATCACATAGGAGTTAACAAAGGCATCTAGAAAAGAAAAAAAATAGGGTTGCTAACCGAAGGGGAGCCTTAACGGGTTTCACTTCGGTTTTCCCCGTGTAGCCTACTCGGACCGGTCAGCCTTCCAGACTGGGACGAGGGGGTTACAAGCAAGCAAGCCTCCTAAATTCCCGGATTCGGTCCCGATGCTTCTCCAATGTCTCCTCTTGTTTCTAGCCAGTCAAAACACAAACATTACTCACAAATTCGATGCTAAAATCAGTCACGAACTCCAACCCATAAACACAAGCCAAATTCCACCAATTTCAAGCTCAACTAGTCACAAAATCCCCATTTTCGTGCTCCTCCAAAACCCAGAAGAAAACTATGTTTTCAAACACCCAAATGACATCTAAAAGGTCACAAAACACTTCCATAATATCCCTAAACCATCAGCCCTTCAACCCAACCCTAAAACACACCAAAAATTCAATTTTAGACACCTCAAAAATGGTCCCAAAGACCCACTTCGGGTTTTCACCCAAAATCGACCATTTCAAGATATTATGTGTATTAAGATGAGTTTAAACTAAAACCCAACTCAACAAACCAATATCATATGTAAAACCCATTAAAAATTCAAACTTTCTTTAAACTTGAAATTTCAAAAAGATGGTAGTTTTAAATTCTAAGACTAGGTAAATGAAGAGGATGATGAGGAGAGTGTAAATATATAATTACCTTTGAAAATGCCCTTGAGTAGATGAAGAAATCAAATGGAATAGTAGTTAGGGGTTTGGGAGGGTTTAGTTGCTTTTCAACGTTGGAAAGGGGGAAATGGGGAGGAAGACAACATCTTTTTTTTTGTTTCTTTTTGATTCAAAAAGGTGGTCTTCCGCTTTTCCTTTTAATTACAAAAATGCCACCCGTTTTATTTTAAATCTCAAATAAATCAAGATCAAGGTCAATTTAATTAAAATTGATTTTTATCGACTCAAACCAGCTCACACAATTAACTCCTAACCCCAAAACACGGGTGTTACAACTCTCTCCCACTTAAGGAATTTCGTCCCCGAAATTACCTGACTGAAAGAGATACATGAACTGCCTTTCCATATCCTCCTTCCTCTCCCAAGTGGCCTCGTCCACCCCTCGACATTGCCACCGCACTTTCACTAACTCAATCGATCTACCCCGCAACACCTTACTGTCAGAAGCTAGGATCTCAACTGGTTCTTCCTCATAAGTCAAATCCGGATTCAATTCAATCTCCTCTACAAGCATAACATGTGATGTATCGGACCTATACTTACGGAGCATCGAAACATGAAATACATCGTGTATCTTCTCTAGCTCGGATGGCAAACGCAACTGATAGGCAACTGAACCAACCCTCTTCACAATCTCATACGGTCCTATATACCTCGGACTCAACTTCCCCTTTCGGCCAAATCTCATTACTTTCTTCCACGAAGACACTTTCAAGAATACCTTCTCACCCAATGAGAACTCAACTTCCTTCCTCTTCAAGTCGGCATAGGACTTCTGCCTATCCGAAGCAGCCTTCAATCGATCGCAAATCAATTTTACCTTGTCAGTTGTCCCCTTGAGCAAATCCGGCATAGGTAACAACTTATGTCCCACTTCGGCCCAACAAACTGGAGTTCTACACTTCCTACCATACAAGGCCTCATACGGAGCCATCTAAATAATCAACTGGTACCTATTATTGTAAGCAAACTCAACTAGAGGCAAGTGCTTCTCCCAAGTACCCTGAAAATCAATGATGCAACAACGCAACATATCCTCTAGAATCTGTATAACTCTCTCTGACTGACCATCTGACTGAGGATGATAAGACGTGCTGAAGTTCAAACGGGTACCCAAAGCTGTATGCAGACACTCCCAAAATCGGGCTGTAAACCTCGAATCTCTATCAGATACAATAGACTTCGGCACACCATGCAGTCTAATAATCTCACCAATGTACAGATCGGCCAATCTATCTAAAGTATAAGTGGTATTGACTGCCAAGAAGTGAGCACACTTCGTAAAACGATCTACTATAACCCAAACTGAGTTCTTCTTCGTAGGTGTCAAAGGCAAACCCGAAACAAAATCCATGGTGATATTCTCCCATTTCCATTCCGGAATTCTCAACGGTTGCAACAAACCCGTGGGAACCTGATGTTCCACCTTCACCCTCTGACACACCAAACATTTGCTCACAAAGTCGGCCACATCTCTCTTCAAACCAACCCAAAAGTACTCATTCTTCAAATCGCGGTACATCTTCGTACTTCCAGGATGCATAGCAAACAGACTACTGTGTGCTTCAGTCAAGATCGTACGTCTCAAGTCAATGTCTTCCGGAACAACTATACTATTTTTGAAACACAAGACCCCATCGGTACTGAAACTGTAGTCTGAAGGCCTACCCTCGGCCACATCTTGCACGTGAGGTGCCAAAGATCTATCTAAGAACTGCTTCTCTCTAATCAACTGACCTAGAGTAGGTCTAACCTGAAGCTCGGCTACCAAGCCATCATCTCCGGACAATCTCAATCTAGCAAACATGGCTCTCAAGTCTACAGCTATCTTTCTACTCAAAGCATCGGCCACTACATTGGCCTTACTCGGATGGTATTCAATCGTAAGATCATAGTCTTTTAGCAACTCTAACCACCTACGTTGTCTGAGATTCAAATCTCGCTGAGTCATGTTGTACTTCAAACTCTTGTGATCCGTGTACACTGTGCATTTCTCACCGTACAAGTAATGTCTCCAAATCTTCAGAGCAAACACAACTGCAGCTAACTCTATGTCATGGGTCGGATAGTTGCGCTCGTGAGTCTTCAACTGTCTTGAGGCATAAGCCACCACTCTCTTGTCTTGCATGAGAACACAACCTAGGCCTACATAGGAAGCATCACTGTAAACTACATAGCCTTTCCCAGACTCGGGCTGAATCAAGATCGGTGCTTGGGTCAAAGCTTCTTTCAATTTCTCAAAGGCTTTCTGTCTTGCATCTGACCACTCAAACTGAACACTCTTCTGAAGTAACTGTGTCAATAGAGCGGCTAACTTCGAGAAACCTTCTACAAATCTTCTATAGTATCCAGCTAAGCCTAGAAAGGTAGTTCCATCATATCCACTGGAAACACATATCCCTGAACCATCAACGGACACCTTCTGTACATCTTTCTAACTACTACCGTGTCCCCAAAGGAACTAGTAACACTAACTCCTACCTCTAACATTTCACAAGGCAAATTCAACGACTGTGCATGCTCACTCAATATATAGGAATGTGTAGACCCGGAGTCAATCAAAGAAAGTAAACCCAAAGACTGTATCGAGAAGTTACCTGCGATCACATCTGTGTCATGCTGATCCCCACGCTGAGCGTAAACTCTGGCCTGACCTCCGCCCTCTGGCTGGACTGCAACTACATGTGCTATGTTCCACTGGCCATCATTCCTCGGTTGGAACTTACCTCTACCGCGCCCGCGGCCTCTCTGAAAGTCATTGGCTCTAACAGGAGCCTGAGCTGGTGCCTGCCCCACCTGATGTGGACAGTCACGCCTAATATGATCCCTAGCTCCACAACTCCAACATGAGTGGAAGTTCCCTCAACACTCACCGGTGTGGTTCCTCCCGCAAGTAGCATACGTGGGCAACTTCCCACCAGCCCTCTGGCCCTGTTTTCACCCAAAAATGGCCCCAAAGACCCACTTCGGGTTTTCACCCAAAATCGACCATTTCAAGATATTATGTGTATTAAGATGAGTTTAAACTAAAACCCAACTCAACAAACCAAAATCATATGTAAAACCCATTAAAAATTCAAACTTTCTTTAAACTTGAAATTTCAAAAAGATGGTAGTTTTAAATTCTAAGACTAGGTAAATGAAGAGGATGATAAGGAGAGTGTAAATATATAATTACCTTTGAAAATGCCTTTGACTAGATGAAGAAATCAAATGGAATAGTAGTTAGGGGTTTGGGATGAAGAAATCAAATGGAATAGTAGTTAGGGGTTTGGGAGGGTTTAGTTGCTTTTCAACGTTGGAAAGGGGGAAATGGGGAGGAAGACAACATCTTTTTTTGTTCCTTTTTGATTCAAAAAGGTGGTCTTCCACTTTTCCTTTTAATTACAAAAATGCCACCCGTTTTATTTTAAATCTCAAATAAATCAAGACCAAGGTCAATTTAATTAAAATTGATTTTTACCGAGTCGAACCAACTCACACAATTAACTCCTAACCCCAAAACACAGGTGTTACAGTTGGCGAGGGTGGATACGATCGTGTGTAAGGAATGGGTGATTTGCTATTTTTTTTGAATGGTAATGCAACAAAGAAGTTTGGCATGCAACGAGGAGTACGTTAGGGAGATCTGTTGTCCCCTTTGCTATTTGTGGTGGTAGCTGAAGTGTTCCATAAATTCATGGTATTGACTGAGCAAGCGGGTTTGGTCCAAAGGATATCGGTTGCACCTGGTTTTTCTATTTCACATCTGCAGTTTACGGATGATACATTGTTATTTTTACGAGGGGACGTTGGCATTGCGTGTAATGTTAAAAGACTGTTGACATGTTTCTAATATTTTTCGGGACTTGAAATTAACTTTGCAAAGTTATGCTTGTATGTAACTGGTGTCGATGATGATTGTAAGTGTGCAATGGCAAGCGAGTTGGATTGTGAGATGGGGGATCTTCCTTTTCGTTATTTAGGTTTACCAGTGGGGGTAAATCCTCGATGCCATGCTATGTGGGAGCCTATACTCTAATTATAAACTTTAACCCTAAACTCAAAATATATTTTTAATGTGGGGTATAAATAAGGCATAAAGGCACTGAAAAAGGCACGAAATTTCTATTCGTTATATGTGCATTATGTAAATATTTTTATTGAAGGCTAACTAGTAAGAAGATAAAAGGAAGTGGCAATTTGGAGAGGTAAAGAATACTCTATAACCATTTCAATAAGTTGTACAATTTATATTACAAGCAAATAATTGAGTGAATGTCGAATTAAGAATGAAAGAATCAAATCATTATTCTAGTATCAAGATAAAGTTAATTAGATTTATTTATTATTTTCTATGAACTTTTAATGTTTCAATTTTTTAATTACCATTTGATAATGAGTTTATGCTTTTTAATGTTTGGGATTAAAAATAATCAAATAAAAAATGAGTTGAGAATAATTTTGCTGTTGTTTGATGTGTTAATTTCTTCAATGAAATATTGATTGATTCTAGGCTATTTGAGATAATTTATTTTCAATTGAGTATGTCTAGTTGTTGTAAATAATTCTAAGGAGGAGTGAGATGTTGTAATTTTGAACATGGGATATCAACTATTTTGACATGAAAAGTTGTTGACAACACCAATATGATATGGATGCATTAATCGAGTTAAGGGAAAAATAAAACTTAGCTTAATATGGGGAGTAGGAGTTGCTACCAATAACATGTTGTCGGGTTAGATAATAAGAGATCGGCCGAGAGTCATTGGTGATTTCAGGCCATTTTCTTACTCAATTCTGCTTATAAAATTGTGTCGATAAGTGTGCAATGGCAAGCGAGTTGAATTGTGAGATGAGGGATCTTCCTTTTCGTTATTTAGGCTTACCAGTGGGGGTTAATCCTCGATTCCATGCTATGTGGGAGCCTATATTTTAGCGCTCCCGTACACGTTTAGCAGGGTGGAAGCGTGGATCACTCTCTTTCGTTGCGAGGTTGGTTATGGTGAACTTAGTGCTATCTTCGCTCCCAATTTACTATATAGGGGTGTTTGTAGTTCCCAAAGGAGTGATTGCGAAGCTTGATCGCATTCGCCAAGCGTTCCTGTGGGGTGACTCTGATTTGAAAAGGAAGATGAGTCGGGTGAATTGGGAAATGATGTGTCGGCCAAAGCATTGGACGGTTTGGGCATTTTCTCACAACAGAAATTCTAAAGCAAACTTGAAGTCCCTCTAATAGGTAATTGTTTGCACTATAAAGCTCTCACCCAAAACCTAAACACTTGAGAAAATATAACAATGTTAAGCTCACTAGCGTTGTCTAAGCAAGGAATTTACACTTAAAGCTCTAGACACAATTTGTCATCATAATGTTGTAACAATTGAAGCATTAGTCTTCTCTTGATGCTTGGAGGTCCCTTTTATACTTCCAAATGAGTTTGTAGCCGTTGAGGACCGTTGGAGTTGTTTTGGAGCCGTTGGAGCCTTTATTTCCCACCATAAATGCAGTTCTGCAGCTTGGCATATCGATACCCCTTCAAATAGTATCGTTACGGTCCCAATAAGGAAGTAGTCGTTGAGCACTTCAGCTAGTGCGTATCGGTACGGTCCTGTAATTTAAAATACCGTTGGGAAATTGATCGTTGGGGGTATTTAAGCGTATCGGTATGCGATACAACCGTATCGGTACGCGAACTAGCCGTTGGGCTATTTTAAATCACACTGTATCGATACGGCTAAGCATATCGGTATGGGTTTTAACTACTGGAAAATTACTGTAGTTGAAACCCTAGGGCATATCGGTACGGTACCCGACCGTATCGGTACGGGTACTTGAAAATCATGGTTTTGACTACTTTAAATGCACTTTAAATCATTCCAAAGCCTTGTAAAACCCTTAAACATATTTTCAAGTTGTTTTTGACTAAAAACATATTTTAAATTCTTTTCAATTTAGTCCAAAACATTTTTCAAATATTATATCAAAACACTTAGTTCGTCAGATTTGGATCACATACTATATTATTGACGTGTGATGGGTGAACTTTGAGCTTTGTTATTTAGTTAGTGGGACTATACGTTTGTTAGACTGCGTACCCTTGCCGAGATGCTATGGAAATGTTATCACGAGAGTTTATTGGGTACGGAACGTGGATGGTGGTTGTCGGGATGCACGGTAGTGCTTTGGTCCGTCGAGGAAATTTTTAACAAGAAATGCTTGGGCGTCGAGGAAATTTTCTTCCTGTTTAAGCTTCGTACACTTTATTGGGTTAAATATTTTGAGTCGACGCATATGGTTCTTGAATCAGGTTGGTGGGATTGTTCGTGCTTATGTGTGCCGCAGACAAGGACTAGAATGCTGCAGGTTGGGGTTGCTTGGATTCCACCATTTCCGGGCACATTGAAATTTAATGTGGACGGCTTCGCAAGGGGTAAACCGGGGTCGACAGGGTGCGGGGTGTTTCAAGATGCGGAGGGGACGGTGCTAGAGCTTTTCTCAGGGCCCTTAGGCTTCATGAACTCAAATCTGGCCGAATTACGGAGGATTGACTATGTGTTGGAATTACTACTTCAATCGTCTTGGCGAGAGATGTCGATTGTTATTGAATCGGACTCTCAGATAACAATTGCTTGGGTACTTCATTCTTCGAAACGACCATGGCGTATGTGGTTTTGGTTCAACCGGATTGATGAGGCCTATCGGGTGTTGCCTAGTGTGTGTTTTCATCACGTTTTTCGGGCGGCCCATAGTATGGCGGATGCGTTAGCGAAAGGAGACAATTTTTTAAATATCTTTTAAAGACTAAATAATATTTTAAAAATATTTAAGTGGAATAATGATTATTTTTCAAAATTTTGAGGGGCGTCTTCGTAAAATAGTTTCGTAGTTGACATAAAGTGAGATCCTCCGCTCCATAAAAATAGTCTACCTATTAAAACGACATTCTCTAGGATTAGTTGTTTTATCAAAGTTCTAACAGGCGGCAAGCACCGGTGGTCTAGTGGTAGATTAGCACCTGGCCATGGCACAGGCATGGTTTGATTCTTGGGTGGTGCATCTACTGTTATTTTTTTCTCTTAAAAATCCTTTTAGTTTTGAAACTTGGGAGGCCGGTAGACATATCTTATTTGGTTCATGTGTGTAGTAGAAAGTTGTTTTTTGAATAGATCACAACAGACTCTTCAAGGAAAAATAATTCGTTTCGTTTAATCTTTGCAGCAAACAAAGAGGCTTTACATCGAATCCCAAGTGAATGTAGGCAGATCATGAAATTGCAAGTGAATGTAAAAATTTGATCACACTCTTCTAGGATCTCCTCTTGTGGTTGTTAATCCTTCAAAAAAGGTAGGCTCTGATACCAGTTGTAGAGTGGATCGTTGAATCGATAAATGCTAAGGTAGGGTGAATTGGATTTTTAATTTGGTTGGTAGTGAAGTGGTGAAATAAAATTGAGGACAAAGGCAATTATAGTGGTTCTAGTTCCAAATAAACTCTACATCCACTACCTTAGCTCCCACTAAGGATTTTCCAAATAACTTCACTAGTTGATCTTCCCCTTTTCTAGGCTTAGGAGGAAACATTTACACAAATGGTCAATTTTCTACCCAAAATTGATCAAACCCTCTCACAAGTATACAAAGAAGAATGTGGCAAATACAATGTATCTCTCAAGACTCATATTACCCAAATTACAAGCACACAACCCAATTGAATCTGAAAAATAGGAAATTACAAGGATTGACAATTGGGGTTTTACAAGGATATTGGAATTTAAGCACTTGAGCTTGGATTTGATGTAGGATTGTTTCTCTTAGGATCAATAGTTGTTGCTGGTTGTTTTTATACTCCCTTTTATACCTTCTCATTCAATTCTAGCCGTTGGGGTGGTTGTCATCATCAATATACCCGTTGGGATGCAATCTTCCCACCATAAATGCACTTCTGCAACTACTCGTTTCAAAACACTTATACCTGTTTCGAAACAGACCAAAATAGAAATAGCCGTTGGGGTGTAATTAAGAGACCGTATCAAAACGGATACGATCGTTTCGATACGCTAAGAGCCCGTTCCAAAATGGCATGATACTGTTTCGAAACAATTTGAAACTGTCAAAACTCGTATCGAAACGTGCTTAAATCTTTTCGATACGTCTTAACTGTTTTGTAAAAATCAGTTATAAAATTGCAACAGTCATAAATTTTAAATCCAAGTTCAAATCTCGTTTCGAAACATTTGAGATCATTTCGATACAACCGTATCGAAACGGACATGCCCGTTCCGTTGTTCTTCATCCGTTTCGAAACATAGTGTCCTGTTTCAATACTATCGTATCGAAATGGGAGGACTCATTCCGAAACCAATTTTAACAGTTTCAAAACGTTCCGAAACACCTAAGGGCTATTTTGAAACGGTGACTCGAAAATCACTGTTTTGACTTGGAAAACACTTAGAAAAAATTGTATAACCATTTGGTTTTGACTTGACCACTTTGCTTAAAAGTTTTGGGAAGTTTTGAGGACTTAAAAATTTATTTTCTATTTTCAATTTAGTCCTTAAATCCTGTGTTATATCAAAATCAATTCTTTGGTTTTACAATACCCTACCTCTAACTCTCTAAACTCTAACCCTAAACCTTAAACCTTAATCTTGAACCCTAAATCTAATTTTTTAATATGAGGGCATACATAGGGGCACCGAAAAGGGGTAGATGATTTCTATTCTAAATAGAGAGGTATTATATTCTCATGTCGAAATTCAAACTCATACAAGATGAGACAATATAAGCATCCTTAGCCATTAGGCCAAATAGTGGATCTCCAATTTTCTGTGCTTTTATTCATGATCCAACACTAAAAAAATAAATCTTAAGTCATAATCCTAAATCCTAAATCTTAAACCCTAAAAAATAAATCCTACACCTAATATCTTATACTCTAATTATAAGCTTTAACTCTAAACTCAAAATATATTTTTAATGTGGGGTATAAATAAGGCATAAGAGCACTGAAAAAGGCACGAAATTTCTATTCGTTATATGTGCATTATGTAAATATTTTTATTGAAGGCTAACTAATAAGAAGATAAAAAGAAGTGGCAATTGGGAGAGGTAAAGAATACTCTATAATCATTTCAATAAGTTGTACAATTTATATTACAAGCAAATAATTGAGTGAATGTCGAATTAAGAATGAAAGAATTGATAATAAATTTTAGTACTATGAAAATAGTACAAAATAATCAAGCACGTAACTCAACAAAAAAAATAACAACAATATGATATAATTCTTCTTTCTCAGGCGGTGTTGCATTCAGAAGGCAAGCCTTGAGGGAACCTCTTGGTGTCGGTGCAGTAATTGTATATCATGTAATTTTTCTGCACCCATTGAAGCCTTTCCTGATTTGATGAATCTAATTCTTGTGAAAGCCATGAATTACTAGAGGTAGAATAAGGTGGTGAATTTGAAGGGGAAGAAGATAATCCGCTGGACCAAATGCAGGCATTGGCATTGAAGTTCCTGTAAGAAGCAGTGAAAGGAGCGTGGGTCCAATCTGTCTTCACCAGCCCGCCCCTTGTTGCCCAGTCATCGGCATTCCAGAGACTCGAGTATATTCTCATGGGCTGGTCTTTGGGGAATGGGACTCCCTTTGATTCCATGTTCTTGAACTCTCTGATTGGTGTACCATCAACTGAGAAACTGATATACAGAACCAACCACACTGTAAGAAAAATGAAGGCAAATAGAAGAAAAACATTTGTTATTTGAGAGGGAATTACTTACATGATTCGCTGGGGATTCCAGAGAATGGAGTAAGTGTGAAAATCTGCAGTTGGATCGAACCATAGATAGAATTGTTGTTCTCGGTTGCCCTTGCCCTGGCTGAAGACATTGGTGTGCAAGATGTACGGATCACCACTCAGGTTTCCCAAAAATTCAAAATCTATCTCATCCCACGTTGATCCTTTCGACGATAACTACAAACATTTCGAAAGGAAATAATGAGTAAAGACAATGTCCTAATGTAATAATATTCCCAAATTCGTGACAAATTCTCTTGAAGTGGAAAGCTTACATAATAGGCGGTAACAGTGCCGGCTGAGTTCCCCGGAACAAGCTTGAGCTGCATGTCGATCTTTCCAAAAAGATACTCATTATATCATTTCCCAAGCTTGAGTTCCCCGGAACAAGCTTGAGCTGCATGTCGATCATATTTCCTTATATATTTTATAAAGGAGTTTGATCAAGATTCATTATATCATTAGAACACCTGAAGAGTTTCAAATTGGAAACTCATGAAGTGCTTTCAATGCATTTAACGAAAGCTTTTGAAAAAAATAATCTTGACATCCAGTTTTATCTCGACATGAAGATCAAGCACTTAAATATGTGTTTTTGTCTATGAATGGACATAAGTCTAAAGAATCTTAAAGAAGATTCAATATGGATAAAGCATATCTATTGAGTATCCCAATAATTGTAAGATTGTTGGATGTGAATAAAGATAATTATATCTTTTCTTGGTCTTGAAGCATCATATATTAGTTGGTCAAGAAATATCCATGGATATTCAAAGATCATTACCTTTAGATCTTCAGATATTCGTCGATGCCTCCTCAAATCTTGTAGAAATAATTGTTATGCACGAGGCAAGCCAAAAATGTGTTTGGCTAAGACCATTGACCTAACATATCTAGAAGATAAGTGATTTACTTTCACAAGATATGATACAAATGCTATCTTGTAGAGATAATGCAAGGTGGATACATCATGGAAAATATTACCCCAAAGTTTCATCCCTCAAGATCTTTAGAAAAATAGTATTCAAGATTTAATTATGAAGATTTAAAGATCTTATGTGATGTTTTCATGAGGGGGAGTAAATACGCGTTGCACTCTTTTTCCCTTAACCGATGTTTTGTCCCAATGGGTTTTCCTGGTAAAGTTTTTAATGAAGCAACACATTATGCGTATCAAAGATGTGTGTACTTTTTTTCCTTCACTAAAGAATTTTTTCCCACTGGTTTTTATCTTAGTAAGGTTTTAACGAGACACATTATCTTCATAGACATCCAAGGGGGAGTGTTATGAATATTCATTTATGTGGATGTCTATAACGATAAGAACTTTATCTATGAGATTTGATTTACTTTATCATTAGGAATATTATCTCCATTAATTAGAATTTAATGTATTATGTACTTCTTATGCCTATAAATAGACGAAGGCATTGTACACAAGTCTAGTTTTGATAATAATACGAATTTTCCTCTTTCTCTCATCTCTTTGTTCTTCTATACTTGTTCGTTGTTCTTCATTATTTTATTCATAACAATTTGAAGGATCTATATATTAATTTATTATTTATATAATTATTTTTAATGCAATTTAATTAATTGTTAAATTTAAATATAAATACAAATGTGTGAGAATAAAAACAAAAAAAACAAAAAGGTATTTGTTTACAAATGTCACAATGTAAATATGTGAGGTTGAAGAATTAAAATAGAAATTGTTAAACTTAGGTTATTTGGAAATTTTAGATAATTGTTAAGGGTGAAAGAGTCCCTATAACTCTTATGTAAAAACCTCTAATTTCAAAAAGTTCATATTAGAAGCTTTTTCAAAATTAGAGGTTTCACCCCAATCCGCTATTTCAATCCAATCTTTACCAAATATCTAAATTAGCAGATTTGACCGGTCAAACCTCTAATTTTAGCTCAAACCTTTAATTTTGACTCAAACATCTCTTTATAAAACGGAGCCTATGTAAATTTTATGTGTGAGATTTAATTAAAACAAAAATGACACCCCTTTAATAATTATTTTGACACCTCTTAAATAAAATATAAACTACATTTCTCTTGAAAAGTTGACACCTATCACATAAAAAATGGCCAAACTCTGTTTAAAAATATTTTATAAAACATTTAATAAAAAATTTAAACCTCATCCCAATCCTCTTACCCGAAACCCACCCTCTACTCAAAAGGTCAAAATTTTCCTTCTTCAAAGTCTAGAACCCTAATTCATTTTTTACACTAGGGGTATTCAAAATTACCCGACTCAAACTACCCGACTACCCGAACATAAATAACAGGGTATTTAATCTGAAATTGTTTTTACCCGGGTCATGCCCGGGTCACAAAATATGAAAATTCCGTGTACCCGGTTCCTAATTTTTTTTATTTATTATTTATTTAGATTACTTAATATATTTACCTTAGAACTATATTTAAACCCCTAAATTCATTCTATATTTGTATTATATGCTTTTATGTTTTAAATTTTTTAAAAAACAATATATTAATTTGTGAATATGTAAGATTCGAAAAAAATATGAACTTTTAATATTTTTTTCTTTAAAAATATGAGATTTAAAAAATCACGACCAAGATTAATATTTTTATTGTCTTTCTTATGGTTATAAACTTTAAATCATTATATTTTTGTTTGGATCGTGTGTTATGAACTTTTATTTTTTTAATTTTAAAATAAAAAATAACAAAAAATGTGAACCGGGTACCCGATACACGATTTTACGGGTACCTGGGTTTAACGAGTACCCAATTTTAGGGTACCCAGTATTCACGGGCGGACAAATATGATACCCGAAAATCCGGGTACTCGGATTTGAGCACCCCTAATTTCCACCATTTACTCTCACTTTCAAATTATTATTTTTAAATCAGTGGTATTTGTATAATTTTCAAGAAAAATGATGAATCAAATCATTATTCTAGTATCAAGATAAAGTTAATTAGATTTATTTATTATTTTCTATGAACTTTTAATTTTTCAATTTTTTAATTACCATTTGATAATGAGTTTATGTTTTTTAATGTTTGGGATTAAAAATAATCAAATAAAAAATGAGTTGAGAATACTTTTGCTGTTGTTTAATGTGTTAATTTCTTCGATGAAATATTGATTGATTTTAGGCTATTTGAGATAATTTATTTTCAATTGAGTATGTTTAGTTGTTGTAAATAGTTCTAAGGAGGAGTGAGATGTTGTAATTTTGAACATGGGATATCAATTATTTTGACATGAAAAATTGTTGACAACACCAATATGATATGGATGTATTAATCGAGTTAAGGGAAAAATAAAACTTAGCTTAATACGGGAGTAGGAGTTGCTACCAATAACATGTTGCCAGGTTAGATAATAAGAGATCAACCGATAGTCATTGATGATTTCAGGCTATTTGATATAATTTGCTTACTCAATTCTGCCTATAAAATTGTGTCGAAGGTGCTTGTCGCGCGTTTTCGAGCAGTGTTGAGTGAGGTGATCAGTGATACACAATCAGCTTTTATTGGGGGTCGTTAAATTGTCGACGAAATTCTCTTGATTAATGAGGTTGTGCATTCGTTGAGAAGTAAACGAATTGGGGATGATTGTGTATTACTCATGCTAGACTTCGCAAAGGCTTATGACTGACTGAATTGGGATTTTCTTGAACTTGTGTTGGTCCGAATGGGGTGTGGTGAACGTTGGCGAGGGTGGATACGATCGTGTGTAAGGACCGGGTGATTGGCTATTTTGT
This sequence comes from Hibiscus trionum, assembly GCA_030270665.1. NCBI lineage: Eukaryota > Viridiplantae > Streptophyta > Magnoliopsida > Malvales > Malvaceae > Hibiscus > Hibiscus trionum. Next base: position 5,262,838 of record BSYR01000037.1, read on the forward strand.
TGAATGGTAGTGCAACAAAGAAGTTTGGCATGCAACGAGGAGTACGTTAGGGAGATCCGTTGTCCCCTTTGCTATTTGTGGTGGTAGCTGAAGTGTTCCATAAATTCATGGTATTGACTGAGCAAGCGGGTTTGGTCCAAGGGATATCGGTTGCACCTGGTTTTTCTATTTCACATCTGCAGTTTACGGATGATACATTGTTATTTTTATGAGGGGACGTTGGCATTGCGTGTAATGTTAAAAGACTGCTAACATGTTTCTAATACTGTTCGGGACTTGAAATTAACTTTGCAAAGTCATGCTTGTATGTAACTGGTGTCGATGATGACTGTAAGTGTGCAATGGCAAGCGAGTTGGGTTGTGAGATGGGGGATCTTCCTTTTCGTTATTTAGGTTTACCAGTGGGGGTTAATCCTCGATGCCATGCTATGTGGGAGCCTATACTCTAATTATAAGTTTTAACCCTAAACTCAAAATATATTTTTAATGTGGGGTATAAATAAGGCATAAAGGCATTGAAAAAGGCACGAAATTTCTATTCGTTATATGTGTATTATGTAAATATTTTTATTGAAGGCTAACTAGTAAAAAGATAAAAGAAGTGGCAATTGGGAGAGGTAAAGAATACTCTATAATCATTTCAATAAGTTGTGCAATTTATATTACAAGCAAATAATTGAGTGAATGTCGAATTAAGAATGAAAGAATTGATAATAAGTTTTAGTACTACGAAAATAGTACAAAATAATCAAGCACGTAACTCAACAAAAACAATAACAACAATATGATATAACTCTTCTTTCTCAGGCGGTGTTGCATTCAGAAGGCAAGCCTTGAGGGAACCTCTTGGTGTCGGTGCAATAATTGTATATCATGTAATTTTTCTGCACCCATTGAAGCCTTTCCTGATTTGATGAATCTAATTCTTGTGAAAGCCATGAATTACTAGAGGTAGAAGAAGGTGGTGAATTTGAAGGGCAAGAGGATGATCCGCTGGACCAAATGCAAGCATTGGCATTGAAGTTCCTGTAAGAAGCAGTGAAAGGAGCATGGGTCCAATCTGTCTTAACCAGCCCGCCCCTTGTTGCCCAGTCATCGGCATTCCAGAGACTCGAGTATATTCTCATGGGCTGGGCTTTGGGGAATGGGACTCCCTTTGATTCTATGTTCTTGAACTCTCTGATTGGTGTACCATCAACTGAGAAACTGATATACAGAACCAACCACACTGTAAGAAAAATGAAGGCAAATAGAAGAAAAATATTTGTTATTTGAGAGGGAATTACTTACATGATTCCCTGGGGATTCCAGAGAATAGAATAAGTGTGAAAATCTACAGTTGGATCGAACCATAGAGAGAATTGTTGTTCTCGGTTGCCCTTGCCCTGGCTGAAGACATTGGTGTGCAAGATGTACGGATCACCACTCAGGTTTCCCAAAAATTCAAAATCTATCTCATCCCACGTTGATCCTTTCGACGATAACTACAAACATTTCGAAAGGAAATAATGAGTAAAGACAATGTCCTAATATAATAATATTCCCAAATTCGTGACAAATTCTCTTGAAGTGGAAAGCTTACATAATAGGCGGTAACAGTGCCGGCTGAGTTCCCCGGAACAAGCTTGAGCTGCATGTCGATCTTTCCAAAAAGATACTCATTCTTGGATTGGAAACCGGAGCCAGAGGCTTTATCAAGGGAGAGAGTGAGAAGCTCTCCATTGTTGACAATCTGACCACGCCCATCTCCCCACGTGATGTCGAAATCATTGTAGAAGTTAGCAGCCACAGAAAAGGATGCTATAAAAGAGTAAAAGACCAAAGAGGCAATAACAACTGTTGGCGATGCCATGGGAGTTTTTGAAAAGCTATTATGTAATTTGATGATGGAGAATAGATTGATCTCAGGTAGATGAGTTTTGGTTTGCAGTGAGGTTCATTGAAATGTGTATTTATAGAGCAGTTGCATTCACTGGATTTGGATGAATGCAAATGAAGGCAGTAGGAAGGTACAGTGCGAGTTCAAATCAGCTGGGCACAGTTGTTAAGCATGGTCCTACAGGAAAAGCTGCGTTGTTTTGGTTTTATGATAATAAAACAATTGTCCCACTTTCAGCCACATCGCCACCTACATCATTGTTTTTGGATTGATTCGAAAAGAAAACGCGGTGTTTGCGTTTCTTTTGACTCAATGAATGCATAACCAAAGCCGGTGCCACCCACACCCCGTTTTCAGTAAATGGAAGTATATTTTACTATTGGATTTTGGTAAACTTGCACTGCAAAAGCAAATTTTTCATGGAAAAGTGTATTCTTTCAATTTCTACTAAACTTCAGAAATGATACCTATGCCGCCATCGGCAATCGGCATCTTATCATATCTATGGTGCGTGCAAGATTAATACAATTGGAATATATTATTTGATAGGCTTAAATAAAAAATCAGCCTAAAACAAAAAGGCTTTACTTCAAATCCCAAGTGAATATTGGCAGATCATGAAGTTGCTAGTGAAGAGAACATTACAAGAAGTTTGAGTATGGAGATATTTTATGCTGCGGCAATTATCTCACATCCAACAAATACATGACTCGACCAGTGATGTGGCTTTATAAATTAAAGGCCACTACAACCTCTACAACATTTTTACCTGGAGTGAATGAACAAGAAGATTTGTAGCTTACGCAGGTACGGATCTTGGCAACTTAGTTTAAGGGAGCTTATTTAAAATTTTTAAATTAATTTTTAAAGTTTTTAAAGGGTTTGTTTTAAAATTTTCATAAATTTTAAGGGTTTAACTAAATTTGTCAAAAAATTGAAACTTATGCTACCCTTGAATCACACCAGCATAATACTACCTTATAATCACCTTTAGACCATTCAAAACATAATAATTTTATAATTAGAATTACAGAAGATGCAGAAACTATTATAAAAAATAAAATAACATCTGAAAATTTTCCGTTTTAAATGACACGAAAATCCAATAGTAAAATATAGGAGTATTATATTTACCGGAAATGAAGGTATGGGTGGCACCGGCTTTGGTTAAGCAAAAGGGAAAAGGGAATGGAAACACCGCGTTTTCTTTTCCAACCAGTCCTGAAAGTTGCGATGTGGCTGGAAGTGGGACTACACAATTATTATATTCTTTTATAAATAAAATGATGCATTCCAGGCTTAACAACTGTCCCCAGCTGACTTGAATCTTCCCACTGCCTTCGTTTGCCTTTTCTTCTGCTCTATAAATACATGTTCCTATTGTTTACACTGCAAACCAAAACTCACCCATCTCCCAGATTACTACAACAATCTATTCTCCATCATAGCTTTTGAAAAATGCCCATGGCATCACCAGTTGCTGTTATTGCCTCCCTGGTTTTCTACTCTTTTATAGCATCCTCTACTGTGGCTGCTAACTTCTACAATGATTTCGACATCACATGGGGAGATGGGCGTGGTCAAATTGTCAACAATGGACAGCTTCTCACTCTCTCCCTCGATAAAGCCTCTGGCTCTGGTTTCCAATCCAAGAATGAGTATCTCTTTGGGAAGATCGACATGCAGCTCAAGCTTGTTCCGGGGAACTCTGCTGGCACTGTTACAGCCTATTATGTAAGCTTTTCTCTTCAACAAAGTTACTACTCAAGGATTTTGGAATATTATTATAATAGGACGTTGTTTTACTCATTACTTCCTTTCAAAATGTTTGCAGTTATCTTCCAAAGGATCAACCTGGGATGAGATAGACTTCGAATTTCTAGGGAACTTGAGCGGTGATCCGTACATCTTGCACACCAATGTCTTCAGTCAGGGCAAAGGCAACAGAGAACAACAATTCTATCTATGGTTCGACCCAACTGCAGATTTCCACACTTACTCCATCCTTTGGAATCCCCAGCGAATCATGTAAGTAATTCATGCAATTCACTCTCAATTAACAAATGTTTTTATTTTTTTTGGTATTTACCTTACAATGCGGTTGGTTTTGTATTTCAGTTTCTCAGTTGATGGTACGCCAATCAGAGAGTTCAAGAACATGGAATCAAAGGGAGTCCCATTCCCCAAAGACCAACCCATGAGAATATACTCTAGTCTCTGGAATGCTGATGACTGGGCAACAAGAGGTGGACTGGTGAAGACAGATTGGACCCACGCTCCTTTCACTGCTTCTTACAGGAACTTCAATGCCAATGCCTGCATTTGGTCCAGCGGATCATCTTCTTGCCCTTCAAATTCACCACCTTCTTCTACCTCTAATAATTCATGGCTTTCACAAGAATTAGATTCATCAAATCAAGAAAGGCTTCAATGGGTGCAGAAAAATTACATGATATACAACTACTGTGCCGACACCAAGAGATTCCCTCAAGGCTTGCCTTTTGAATGCAACACAGCCTAAGAGAGAAATATAAATCCAGATTATTGTTATTACTATTTCCGTACGCCTAAAATTTGTTAACAATTCTTTTATTCTTAATTTGACATTCAGTCAATGGAGTATTTACTTGTAATATAAGTTGTAAGTTACTGAAATGTTATTGAGTTTTCTTAGTTTGTTTTACCAGTGTATTTCCAGTAAATTGTAAAAGAACTTCAAGTTTTGACCACTCTACACCAGGCGCCCTATTGCAGAACCTTGAACTACCATTGGCAGGGGATGCGCGAATGCAGTCCCCAACTATCACAAATTATGGCGCAGCCCCGGATGAGATTAAACACTCATATTTTTTTCTCCTAAAAAATCTCTTTATTTTCAACTTTTCATCTCATCCATCCATTTCACTCATTCAATGGTCATGAATTAATGTAAAACTAAATCAATTTTAGACCATGTAAGTAGATCCTAACCCTTATATACACACACATAACCGATGTAGTATTTATTTAATACAAATTGTTAACCTTTTGACAATGCACATGCACATTGTAGACAAAGCGAATTGAACCCAAATCTCTTCAGATGAGCACTATCTTTTTTCCACTCGTTGAGTTCTTGTAGTATTTTTATTGAAGTTAGTGTAACACTAGGGAGAAGAATAATAGAAAATTTATTTGATATAAAAAGATAGAAAACTGTATTATAAAACTTAATTTAGATAAAAATAAATTAATTTCTTTTCACGTGCTATAATCTTAAGTTTTTTAATTTCCCCCCTTTCAATATGCATAAATTTTCTCTAAAATTTCTATTCTTAGAAATAAATTAATTTCTTTTCAATGTTGAGCTTTAGTACGGAGCCGATTCTATTCTTCTTTAGATTGGGTTTCAAGTCTAATTGATTGGCCCAATTTTTGTTATTAGTTGGGTTGAGTACAGAGTTGGAGACACACATTCCACCTTCTGTGCGATGAGGTGACTATAATTTTAGAGGACGTGCCACATATTTTTGGTCTGCCGATTGACGGAGAGGCTATTACCAGTCACAACAGTGGTGACTGGCGTGACCTATGTTTTGAGTTGCTAGGGGCTGCACCAGACATGATAAATGGCAGTTGTGTGTTATTGAGGTAGCTGCGGGAAAATTTTAGCCATTTACCAGATGGCGTGAGCGAAGAAGTAAAGAAGGTGAAAAAAATATTTTTTTGTGAATATTAATTAAATAATTAAATTTCTATATATTAATATATTTTTTCCTATGGTAGGCATATGCTCACGCTCATATTTTACAAATAATCGGCGGGATATTGGTGCCCGACAAATCTCGTGATAAAGTTCACATATTGTGGTTACTGCATTTGTAGGATTTGGATGATGCCGATAGATTGAGCTGAGGATCGGCGGTACTGGCATTTCTCTCTAGAGAGTTGTGCCAGACCATCAATCCAAAGAAGCACGACATTGGAGGTTGTCTTATTCTGCTTCAGTCTTGGGCGTGGTTTAAAATGCCGCTTTTACGCCCTGAACTGACCGTGCCGAGTCCACATGTTTTTCCACTATGCCAGAGGTAAGCAAAAAGAGCAAATATTTTTTTAATATACGTATTTTTTAATATTAAAGTTATGTTTGTTGTTATGTAGGTGCAGCGGTAATTTAAGTCATGTTGGTCTGCCCAAATGTCTGAAGGATATCAGACATGATATTGAGAATGAATCCGAGAATCAGGTAAATATTTTGGAGTTTGAATTTTATATTGAATTTGATGTATTTATCTAAAATAAAGTTTACTTCATTTTAGTTGTAATTGTATATTGTACAGTTTTTGTGGACATCGTACGCGGATCTGAGTATCCACGAATGCCTGCCAAAATTTTCAGACGGGATGAAGATTGCTTGGACGACCACTGTACCACTCATATTTTACGTTACAGTTGAGTGGCATCCGAGCGATTGCGTCTTACAACAGTTTGGTTGTGTCTAACGAATCCTGATGGACCCGCCAAATTTTGATGAGTTATATAGGCTCACTCGACAAGCGAAGCTCGAGGTAATTTTTTTAATTGATTCAATGTTTTATTAATTTGAACGTAATTTATATTTATAAAGTAAAATAAAAGTTCTTTATTGTATGATAGGTTGATTGGTCAGTGAGGCATATACAATGGATCGCTCAGTGGAGAGAAAGGGAACTGCGGTAAACCATTCGTAACTACGTAATGCTTGATACGATGGTCAATGACGATTACATTGGGTGGTTTATGGCGAATGGGAAACCAAATATTTTGACTCTAGAGGAACGAGCGGTCGTCAGTGAGCATGTGCAACACAACTGCCCACAGACGCAATGTACGAGGGGGCACAAATGACTTCTGGCAATGCTTCATCATTAAGGAGACGTCATGCTTCCGCCTCCTTAGCACCGAAACCATCTCAGGCCACCGCACCGATCTTACCACGAGACTTTACCCACTCGATGCAGTCATCATTTCATCCGTCGCCGAGTCTGACGGAAGGTTTGTTCATGCATGTTGTGGCCAACCCCTACGGTACATTTTCGGCGATGATGAGTGGGACGTCGAGTCTTCCTCTAGCCTACGTACATTTCTATCCGTTTCAACCGATGTCAATTGATTTTGGGACCGGGTATGTTCAACAAACACCGCCGCAATCTATGTTCTTCACAGGTGGGCCAATTGGAATGGGTGATACCGCTGGAGTTGGAACCGAGAATGTTGACGACAATGATGAGCAGCCAGTTGAACCCCTTCGTCGTCGAAGCAATCCTGAGCGACCTCGTCGTCCACTGGGGTGTGGTACCGGTCGACATAGGCATAACTAGTTTTATTTTTCCTTTTTAAGTAGTATATAATAATTTTAGTTGTACTTTCTATATCAATATTTCTCGAACTTTATAAATTATTTTTTGAGTTTTTAATATTTCACATTAAAATTTTCCTTTATTTTGACAAAATCGTTCTTAATTGTAGAGATAAGAAACGCAAAATATTTTGACGTACGCAGAGTTATTGTGAAATAAATCTAATGTTGGAATGATGACAAAAAAATTACTGGGACTGAACTCACATTTTATTGAACGCGAGTTTCACTGACACGTCAGGGATCCTTGGCCGTATTCGCGTTTGGCCAAACGCGAGTTCCATGGAATATATTAGACCGAATCCCCTATCCGAGCGGGACACAATTTCAAACAAAAAAATCAATTGCGTTATAATGCTTTAGGTTTTCCATTGTATTATAGCTACTAATGGCAACAAACCACGTATCTTTTTGTATGATGAGTACATACTTTTGATGGGTTACCAGTTTTCGTGAGATGAGTGTTCGATGTTTTTGTTCACAAGGAACGACAAATCACAATACTCGAAAATGTTGGGCCTTTTTGAAGTGCATTTAACCGGAGTCAAAGCTTCTACCATTGTCGTAGTACACGATGAATGAGTAGAATTGGACGTGTTTGTGGGCCTTTTCATAAATTTTAAGGGTTTAATTAAATTTGTCAAAAAATTGAAACTATGAACTTTTAAGAATTTCAGGAATGGATTAATTTTTAAATTTTTGAAGAGGCTAAATTAATTTTTTTTTAATTTTTTGAAGCATTAAATGTTAAATTGCCATATTTTGGGATACCAAGAGTCCAAGACCTCACTGGCTCTAGTGAGGGTGTAAACGACATTCATTACACTTGGGAGGGGTGCTTGCCTAAGGCTTCCCCAAAGTGGGAGTGCATACGTCATAATTTGTGGCAATGAGAGCATGCGTCCGTGCGGACCTTTTTTAATGTTAGTTCAACGTTCTTTTTTTTTTTTTGCAATAAGCCTGCCGATGTACATTGGTTGGTGATTGAAGTTTTTTGATACCTTACCAAAAAAAAAATTAAAAATTCACTTGTAAAGCAAATTAAGGAGAAATTATATCATAAGCTTGTCCCGTTACGTTATTCTTGTTTATGGTCCCAACCAATAAAAATATTTATTTAATTAAATTTTTTTCATCTAATCTTTTTACCAAGTGAATCTTCACTCATATTTACTTCAAATTAAATTTAAAAAACAGTTTTGACCATGTGAATCTTCACTTGATAAAAAATGACATAAAAATATAATTAAATGAATGGTTTTTATCGGTTGGGACCATAGATAACATAGCGGGACGAGCTTATGATATAACTTCTCCAAATTAAGGATATTGAATACACATCTCTTGCTACGTTACAACTTGTATTACAAGTAAATAATTGAATGAAAGCCGAATTAAGAACTAATGAAATAAAAAAACTCACAATTAAAGTTGCATACCATGTTTTTAATTAAAATTTATAAGAAATGGTTAACTAAAAGGATAATTCTACAACGGGCGGCGAACATTGATGAACACTACTAACGATGAACACCGATGAACACCATTAATTTTTTTTTAAAATTTAAAATCTAAAGGACTAAAATTATAATTAAAATTATCTCTTAAAAAATAAAAATCAAATTTAATAGTTACTTTATAATATTTTTTAATAGGTTAGAATAAAATATATCCAATTCTCCTAAATCTTAACAAAATCAATCTCTTAAAAAATATTATAAAGTAACTATTAAATTTATTTTTTTATTTTTTTAAGAGATAATTATAATTATAATTTTAGTCCTTTAAATATTTAAAATTAAAAAAAAAATTAATGGTGTTCATCGTTAGTGGTGTTCATCAATATTCATCGCACGTGGTAGACTCATCCTTAACTGAATGCGTTTCTTTTGACTCGATGAATGCATAACCAATAACATGTTGTCAGGTTAGATAATAAGAGATCAGCCGAGAGTCATTGGTGATTTCAGGCCATTTGCTTACTCAATTCTGCCTATAAAATTGTGTCGAAGGTGCTTGTCGCGCATTTTCAAGCAGTGTTGAGTGAGGTGATCAGTGATACACAATCAATTTTTATTGGGGATCGCCAAATTGTCGACAAAATTCTCTTGGTTAATGAGGTTGTGCATTCGTTGAGAAGTAAACACATTGGGGATGGTGGTGTATTACTCATGCCTGACTTCGCAAAGGCTTATGACTGTCTGAATTGGGATTTTCTTGAACTTGTGTTGGTCCGAATGGGGTGTGGGGAACATTGACGAGGGTGGATACAGTCGTGTTTAAGGACTGGGCGATTGGCTATTTTGTTGAATGGTAGTGCAACAAAAGAGTTTGGCATGCAACGAGGAGTACGTTAGGGAGATCCGTTGTCCCCTTTGCTATTTGTGGTGGTAGATGAAGTGTTCTATAAATTCATGGTATTGACTGAGCAAGCGGGTTTGGTCCAAGGGATATCGGTTGCACCTGTTTTTTCTATTTCACATCTGCAGTTTGCGGATGATACATTTTTTTATTTTTACGAGGGGACGTTGGCATTGCGTGTAATGTTAAAAGATTGCTGACATGTTTCTAATACTACTCGGGACTTGAAATTAACTTTGCAAAGTCATACTTGTATGTAACTGGTGTCGATGCTGACTGTAAGTGTGTAATGGCAAGCGAGTTGGGTTATGAGATGGGGGATCTTCCTTTTCGTTATTTAGGCTTACCAGTGGGGGTTAATCCTCGATGCCATGCTATATGGGAGCCTATATTTCAGCGCTCCCGTACACGTTTAGCAGGGTGGAAGCGTGGATCACTCTCTTTCGTTGCGAGGTTGGTTATGGTGAACTCAGTGTTATCTTCGCTCCCAATTTACTATATAAGGGTGTTTGTAGTTCCCAAAGGAGTGATTGCGAAGCTTGATCGCATTCGCCAAGCGTTCTTGTGGGGTGACTCTGATTTGAAAAGGAAGATGAGTCGGGTGAACTGGGAAATGATGTGTCGACCAAAGTATTGGACGGTTCGGGCATTATGGATTTACGCTATCAAAATTTAGCTTTGTTCGCAAAGTGGGCGTGGCGATATGCAAGGAGCCAGATTCTATATGGCATTCTTTAATTGTTTCCAAATATGGTGAACATAGTTGTTCTTGGCGTCTTAATAGTGGTAGGAAGCGATACATGTCGGTGGTATGGAGACAAATTCTTGAGGTACAAAAGGATGATCGTGTGATACACTTCATGGAATTTAACAAGTTTAAGTGGTTAGTGGGTGAGGGTGATACGATGCTGTTTTGGCACGATTTTTGGTGTTCCATGGAACCGTTATGTGTGTTATTTTTGAGACTTTACCACGTTGCGAGGAATAAATTGGCATGGGTGGTTGATTATGTAAAGGACGAGGATTGGGACCATGATGATTGGCTGGCGTCGAACTGTCCCTTATGGGTGGAACGTGCAGACAGATTGGTGTGGTGTCTGAGCAAGCACGGGGAGTTCTCGATCAGAGAGCTTACACGACTCATGTCATCCTTTGGTATAGAGAGTGAGGGTATTGATGCCTTTGTGGTATAAAGATTAGCCGTACTGCCTAAGATTCAATGTTTCCTATGGTTTGTTCATTTACAAAGGTTGTCGACATTACGTATGCTAAGGGACTGCGGAGTTGCATTGGATGGGGTATCGCTTGCTTGTGTTTGGTGTGGGGAAGGGGAGGATGATTTTTTTGGATTTTATGGTGCTCGATTCTTTCAACCGTTCTTGCTCGCCAAGTGTGGAGAAGTTGAATAATTGGGTGTTTTAGTGGGAGTTGAAAAATAGACAATAAGACACAAGGATTTATAGTGGTTCAACCTTCTAACCAAGGTTTACATCCACTACCTTAGCTTCCCACTAAGGATTTCAAAAAATTCACTCTTTGAATTTCGTCCCCTTTTCTCGGGTTAGGAGGAAACCGTTACAATGATTAAGCTAACTACCCTTAGCTTAATCAAACACTCTCTCACAAGAGAAATTCTAAAGAAAACTTGAAATCCCTCTAATAGGTAATTGTTTGCACTATAAAGCTCTCACCCAAAACCTAAACACTTGAGCAAATATAACAATGTTAAGCTCACTAGTGTTGTCTAAGCAAGGAATTTACAATTAAAGCTCTAGACACAATTTGTCATCATAATGTTGTAACAATTGAAGCATTAGTCTTCTCTTGATGCTTGGAGGTCCCTTTTATACTTTCAAATGAGTTTGTAGCTGTTGAGGACAAATTGGGTTTGTTTTGGAGCCATTGGAGCTTGTATTTCCCCCTATAAATGCATTTCTGCAGCTTGGCGTATCGATACCCCTTCAAACCGTATCAATACGGTCCCACTAAGGAAGTAGCCGTTGAGCACTTCAGCTGGTGCGTATCGATACGTTTGGCTAGCGTATCGTCACGGTCTTGCAATTTAAAAGACCATTGGGAAATTGACCGTTGGGGGTAGTTAAGCGTATCGGTACACGATACAACCGTATCGGTACGCGAACTAGTAGTTTGGCTATTTTAAATCACACCTTATCGATACGGCCAAGCGTATCGGTACGAGTTTTAGCTATTGGAAAATTACTGTAGTTGAAACCCTAGGGCGTATCGGTACGATACCAGACCGTATCGGTACGAGTACTTGAAAATCATGGTTTTCACTACTTTAAATGCACTTTAAATCATTCCAAAGCCTTGTAAAACCCTTAAACATATTTTTAAGTTGTTTTTGACTAAAAACATATTTTAAATTCTTTTCAATTTAGTCCAAAACATTTTTCAAATATTATATCAAAACACTTAGTTCTTCAATCTCCCCCTTTTTGATGTAATAAAACCAACTTGAAAAATTGTTTGGGATTCTCCCCCCTTTGTATTTAAAAATTTGAATGAGATTAAAGCTCCTCCTTATTCTCTTGAAAAAACTTGAAAATCAACTTTTCAAACCATTTCTCCCTCTTTTTGTTATATCAAAAAGAATTTAAAGTGACATTGGGCTCAAAATAACTTAGGAGGTAAAAAAAATTACACAATTAAAAATTTGGTTTTAAAATTGGCTCCCCCTTACTCAAAGCATCAAACAATGTTAGTCCAACACATGACAATCTAGTTGAATTAAAAGAAAATAAATTAAATTAGACAAATAAAAACAACTAGATTTTACCACACTTGAACTCAAGGGAGGATGTGAAGCCTTCCTTCTTCAAGTGTGCTTCCTTGTGTGCATGGAGCTCCCCCTCAATATTTGACTTGTTGATCAATATCCATCACACCTATCATAAGACAATCAAGTGATTTTTGGTATCCAAATTGCTTTGGATCCATAGACGCTAGTAGCACATAATTTTGTCCCCTTAGGAATCCATTTTTCAATTCCATCATTTTTAGTTGAAGTACTTAGTCCTTTTGGGACCCAAATACTTCTAAAACATTTACCGTTCACAAATCTAGGGGCACTAGATTGTCTCACATAAAAATTTGATTTTCCTAAATTATTTTTCTTTTGAAATTCATTGAAAATCAAATCCTTTTCTTTCTTGAGATCATCAACTTTTTTTTGATGATATTTTTCCATCGTTTGAAGCCTTGAATTCAAAAACCAATTCATCGTTTGAAGCAAGTTTTGTAAGTCTAAAACTTTAAGCTCAAAATCTTTAATTTTTGCTTCAAACTCTAAATTGGTTTTAGAAAGTAAATCATTTTTGGTTTTTAACTTTGAAATCAATTTCTTGTTTTTCAAAAATTAAGCCTTGAATTCAAAAACCAATTCATCATAGGCTTCTTGTAACCCATCAAAAGAATATGAATTTGAACTAGATGAGTTAGAAGTTACCTTCCCCTCATTGAGGGCCATGAAGCATAGGTGGGCTACCACCTTCTTCTATCTCTAATAATGCATGGCTTTCACAAGAATTAGATTCATCAAATCAATAAAGGCTTCAATGGGTGCAGAAAAATTACATGATATACAACTACTGTGCCGACACCAAGAGATTCCCTCAAGGCTTGCCTTTTGAATGCAACACAGCCTAAAAGAGAAATATAAATCCAGATTATTGTTATTATTATTTTCGTACGCCTAAACCTTGTTAACAATTCTTTTATTCTTAATTTGACATTCAGTCAATGAAGTATTTACTTGTAATATAAGTTGTAAGTTACTGAAATGTTACAGAGTTTTCTTAGTTTGCTTTACCAGTGTATTTCCAGTAAAATGTAAAAGAACTTCAATTTTTGACCACTCTACACCGGGCGCCCTATTACAGAACCTTGAACTACCATTGGCAGGGGCTGCGCGAACGCAGTCCCCGACTATCACAAATTATGGCGCAGCCCCAGATGAGATTAAACACTCCTATTTTTTTCTCCTAAAAAATCTCTTTATTTTCAACTTTTCATCTCATCCATCCATTTCACTCATTCAATGATCATGAATTAATGTAAAACTAAATCAGTTTTAGACCATGTAAGTAGATCCTAACCCTTATATACACACACAACGGAGGTAGTATCTATTTAATACAAATTGTTAACCTTTTGACAATGCACATGCACATTGTAGACAAAGCGAATTGAACCCAAATCTCTTCGGATGAGCACTATCTTTTTTCCACTCGTTGAGTTCCTGTAGTATTTTTATTGAAGTTAGTGTAACACTAGGCAGAAGAATAATAGAAAATTTATTTGATATAAAAAGATAGAAAAATGTATTATAAAACTTAATTTAGATAAAAATAAATTATTTTCTTTTCACGCGCTATGATCTTAAGTTTTTTAATTTTCCCCCTTCCAATATGCATAAATTTTCTCTAAAATTTCTATTCTTAGAAATAAATTAATTTCTTTTCAATGTTGAGCTTTAGTACAAATCTGATTCTATTCTTCTTTAGATTGGGTTTCAAGTCTAATTGATTGGCCCAATTTTTGTTATTAGTTGGGTTTGAGTACAAAGTTGGAGACACACATTCCACATTTTGTGCGATGAGGTGACTATAATTTTAGAGGACGTGCCACATATTTTCGGTCTGCCGATTGACGGAGAGGCTATTACCAGTCACAACAGTGGTGACTGGCGTGACCTATGTTTTGAGTTGCTAGGGGCTGCACCAAACAGGATGAATGGCAGTTTTGTGTTGCTGAGGTAGCTGCGGGAAAATTTTAGCCATTTACCGGATGACGTGAGCGAAAAAGTAAAGAAGGTAAAAAAATAATTTTTTGTGAATATTAATAAAATAATTAAATTTCTATATATTAATATATATTTTTTTCCTATGGTAGGCATATGCTCGCGCTCATATTTTACAAATAATCGGTGGGATATTGGTGCCCAACAAATCCCGTAATAAAGTTCACATGTTGTAGTTACTACATTTGTAGGATTTGGATGATGCTGGTAGATTGAGCTGGGGATCGGCGGTACTGGCATTTCTCTCTAGAGAGTTGTGCAAGACCATCAATCCAAAGAAGCACGACATTGGAGGTTGTCTTATTCTGCTTCAGTCTTGGGCATGGTTCAAAATGCCGATTTTACGCCCTGAACTGACCGTGCCGAGTCCACATTTTTTTCCACTATGCCAGAGGTAAGCAAAAAGAGCAAATATTTTTTAATATACGTATTTTTTAATATTAAAGTTATGTTTGTTGTTATGTAGCTGCAACGGTAATTTAAGTCATGTTGGTCTGCCCAAATGTTTGAAGGATATCATACATGATATTGAGAATGAATCCGAGAATCAGGTAAATATTTTGGAGTTTGAATTTTAAATTGAATTTGATGTATTTATCTAAAATAAAGTTTATTCATTTTAGTTGTAATTGAATATTGTATAGTTTTTGTGGTCATCGTACGCGGATCCGAGTATCCACGAATGCCTGCCAAAATTATTAGACGGGACGAAGATTGCTTGGACGACCACTGCACCACTCATCTTTTACGTTACAATTGAGTGGCATCTGAGCGATTGCGTCTTACAACAGTTTGGTTGTGTCCAACGAATCCTGATGGACCCACCAAATTTTGATGAGTTACATAGGCTCACTCGACAAGCGAAGCTCGAGGTAATTTTTTAAATTGATTCAATGTTTTATTAATTTGAACGCAATTTATATTTATAAAGTAAAATAAAAGTTCTTTATTGTCTGATAGGTTGATTGGTCGGTGAGGCATATACAATGGATCGCTTAGTGGAGAGAAAGGGAACTGCGGTAACCCATTCGTAACTATGTAATGCTTGATACGATGGTCAGTGACAATTACATTACGTGGTTTATGGCCAGTTGAACCCCTTCGTCGTTGACGCAATCCTGAGCGACCTCGTCGTCCACTGGGGTGTGGTACCGGTCGACATAGGCATAACTAGTTTTATTTTTCCTTTTTTAAGTAGTATATAATAATTTTAGTTGTACTTTGTATATCAATATTTCCCGAACTTTATAAATTATTTTTTGAGTTTTTAATATTTCACATTAAATTTTGCCTTTATTTTGACAAAATCGTTCTTAATTGTAGAGATAAGAAACGCAAAATATTTTGACGTACGTACAGTTATTGTGAAATAAATCTAATGTTGGAATGACGGCAAAAAAATTACTGGGACTGAACTCGCATTTTATTGAACGCGAGTTTCACTGACACGTCAGGAATCCTTGGCCGTATTCGTGTTTGGACAAACGCGAGTTCCATGGAATATATTAGACTGAATCCCCTATCCTAGCGGGACACAATTTCAAACAAAAAAACTCAATTGTGTTATAATGCTTTAGGTTTTCCATTGTATTGTAGCTACTAATGGCAACAAATCACGTATCTTTTTGTATGATGAGTACGTACTTTTGATGGGTTACCAGTTCTGGTGAGATGAGTGTTCTATGTTTTTTTTTTCACGAGGAACGACAAATCACAATACTCGAAAATGTTGGGCCTTTTTGAAGTGTATTTATCCGGAGTCAAAGCTTCTAACATTGTCGTAGTACACGATGAATTATTAGAATTGGATGTCTTTGTGGGCACATGAAATCTGCGAAGCTTATTTATCTGCCCACTTCATCAAAGACTTCGACAGATGCATACCCCAAGGTTTTAAACCTGTTGGACTACTCAGCCCTAAAAGTAAGCCGAGGGTATGTTAACAGAGACTTCCTAAAAAAGGCCCATTGAAAATCGGTTGTTTAGGGGTACAAGTGACCGGTTACAATGTCTTATATGTGTCAATATTAGCCTCAAAATATCGGTCTAGGCTTGAAGAAGAGAATCGGTTGTTTAGGGGTACAATTGTACAACTTGACTAAGGATGAGACTAGGAGAGCAAAACAAGTTGAGGCCCTTTAGCCGATGTTTGTAAAATGTCTGCTATGCTTATATACCGCTCGTTTATATTCTTTTATTAGCTTCTTTATCAGCATGTTTAGGTGTACAAGTTGAGGCCCTTTAATCGATGTTTATATAATTTATCGCAGTAAATATGAACAATTTATATTCAATTATTTTAAATATTCATTCTGTTGGCGTATTTTAAATACCCCATTTAGCCAAACGATTTAGACGCAATCATTCTTAACTGTAGCGATAAAAAATGTGAGCGGGTAACCAAATCGAATCGTTGTTCATTATCAAATCAGTTTCGAATGAAATCGCGTCCTGCCAAACGCGAATTCCTTTATAATATCCTGATGCGGCAGATCTGACATATCGCAGCTGACATGTCAGAACTCGCATTTGGCCAAGCGTGAGTTCTCTGACACATCAGGAATCCTGGGCCAAATTCGCTTTTGGCCAAACACGAGTTTTGTGATATAAATACCACACCAGTGAACTATACGTTACACATATTCGAAGCAAAATAATAAAGTCTATTGTAGTGCTTGCATTTTTTTAATTCAATTGTATTGTATCTACTAATAGCAACAAACCACGTATCTGGAAAATTCTATTGCAAAGAAATTTCCAGATATTGTGGTTTGTCGGTATTTGTAGTTGCATTTATATGATGAGTATATGTTGTTGGGTTACCAGTTCTGGTTAGATGAGTGTTCGGTGTTTTTGTTCACGAGGAACGATAATAACAAATCACAATATCCAAAAAATCAAGCTCTTTTTGAAGTGCATGCGGGGGCCTTGACCTTTTGTTTGAGGCGACGGGTAACTTATTTTTCCGTCAGTGTTTTCGAAGCTAGGTTAAGACCTCCTACATGTAACCAGAGTGAAAGCCCCTACCATGGTTAGAGTATACGATCAGTGGGAAGAATCTGCCCACTTCATGAAAGCATGTTTAGGGGTACTGTAGCTCTGGTTGATGAACTGGGGTATGTTAACAAGGAAGAATACGAGTAATCATGCCCAAAAGATTTAAACTTGATAGACTACTCGGCCCTGGAAGTAAGCCGATATCAGCCACAAATACCAGTCTAGGTTTGAAGAAGAGAATCAAGTGTTTAGGGGTACAATTATACAATTTAATTGTAACAAATTTGCGTGTTTCTTTCTGTAATATTTTATGTGTTTCACTGCATGTCTGCTATAAATACTATACAAATGTACGCATGTTTCTTTCTTTTATAATTTTTTATTAGCATGTTTAGGGGTTCATTTTACGTGTTTAGAGCAAAACTAAACGACCGTTTTGAAAAAAAATGAACGACTAGTTTCTAAAATACATGAAAGAACATAGGTTCATTTACACCCCTATAAATAGACCCCTCCAATTCCTAAAAAACTCACACTTTCCTTTCATTGTAATTCGCTCAAAATTTCTTAGTCCATTTCATTCGTTCAAGCGCTATAATGGCTGCAAACATAGATGATTTCCCGTCTATTAGGAGACAGTCGTGCGATGCTGATGTTGATACTGACGATGAACTAGAAGTTGAGATGATATTCACTACTAAGAAATCGCGGAGGATGCAATTAAAAACTACAACATACGCTGATCAGTTGTTTCGATAGTGAAGAAAA
Source organism: Hibiscus trionum (assembly GCA_030270665.1). Classification (NCBI taxonomy): domain Eukaryota; kingdom Viridiplantae; phylum Streptophyta; class Magnoliopsida; order Malvales; family Malvaceae; genus Hibiscus; species Hibiscus trionum. The sequence goes on from BSYR01000037.1 coordinate 5,281,042, forward strand.
CGAGTGCGGACAACTATATTGCAGAATGTGTCCAAAAGGACCACGACTGTAACTGGAGGATCCGTGTATCACGAAGGAAGAGGCTGAACAACGTGTGGTAGATAACAAGATACGACGGACCTCATACATGCTAGTTGTTCCAATGTAATTCGATGATTAATATGTTTTGTTAATTACATATTTTATGATTGTTAACGGTTTGAATATGTAATCGAATGATTCTTACGTTATTTATGATGTGATAAAAAGTATGTGATGTAAGTAAGCAATTTAAATCGGTTAGATGCAAAAAATTATATTAATGAAACGTACTACAAGATTGTTAATTGAAATAAGTACACCAACATTAAATTACTAAGCCTAGTTAAAATCTAGGAAAAGAAATCAGATTCGATGTCCTCGTAGTCTCCTATAATTTCATGTAGAGACTGCGTCCTCGTCTTGACAATGGGGGACTGTTGACACAGTGGTTGATGAACTATAGCCTTCATCAAATTGTAGACTGAGCTCGTTGTTCGTACCCCGGGCACGTTTGTATGCCCGAAACATCTTGCGCATATCTTTCTCATTGGATAGTCTTAGCATGTAGTGTTCTTCTGGGCCGTGCTCATTGACTGGCACTTTAACTCGCAATGTAGAAATTTTGGAGCTTGTAGACTCCCTAACCTGTGTTAAAATCAACTCAAACAATTCATCTTTTGTGATTTTCTCATTGAAAGAAGTCTAGAAGTAGGTTCCACGAAAGAAAACAGTAGCAGAAAAATGCGCCATAATTTGTATTTGTAGGTTGGAAATATATGTATGTAGAAATTGTTTGAGTGGTGTAAAAGTATGTGACTCATGTAGAACTTATATAGGGTAGAAATTGTTTGAGAAATCATCTATGTTACGCATGTTTCTGATACCTCTTGAAATATTTGTTCTGCCAAACTCGGGTTTGGCGAGACACAAATTCATCTATTATTGCAGAACTCACGTTGCTCAGGACACGAGTTTGCCTGCCATGTCAGGAATCCTACAAAACGTGGCAGAACTTGTTGTGGGCCGAACGCAAGTTTGCCAATCGTCTATGACATGTCAACTCATATTATAAGGAAATTCGAGCAAAATTATCAACCAGAAGCAACAAAAATTGTAAAAAACCTAAGAGAAAAACGTTTGAGAAAGAGTGATTGCTCTCCTATTCTCAACAATGGCAAGAAGAGTGTTGATTGTGGTATACTACAATGGTCAGATGATCCCTGATGCATATCTTGGTGTTGTATTTCAATCCCCTAACATTGTTAAGATAAAGATTCCGAGGCGAGCCATGTATAAAACGCTGAAGGACACAATATCAATGAAGGTTCCACATGCTTCCGAGATGGAATTGGAGTCACTGAAGTATCGATGTCCTACGTCGTTAGAACCATTGTATTTCACAATATTCTATGTTCTAGATGATGGTGCTGTGGAATTGATGATAATTACCCATACTGAGTATTCAATGGGATGGGACATAGAGCTCTTTGCAATATTTTTTGAAGGTCATGTTAGAGGTCATAATGTGGTTCCTAATTAGCTACGAGCAAATCCTGACTTCGACCCAAATGTCAATAGTCCAACTTCAAGTCTGCGAGATGGCTTGAACCTACTAAATACGAGAAATGATCAAGCTTCATCGTCTTCTACTTCGAGGCCAAGGCATTCTTGCGTGACCACGTTCGAATTTGACCTTAACATGCCACCAACCCAACAGTCAACGTACAATCCATACAATGAGGGTCCAGGGGCGTCATCATCTTTGTCGATGTCTTACCATGAAGAGTTTAATTCGTTCGATGATTTCTCAACCGGACGACACTTAACTTATATCCTTAGTGAGCGGAACGTAGATGATTTCTCATTTATGAGGAAACATTCAAGCGCTGCTGTTGTCGACCTAGATAGGTCTCGTCAGCGGTCTCATGATCGAGTTACGACTGCAGAACATACTCATGTATCGGTTGTTGTTGAAGCAGAATTGTTCCAGTTTAAAGGGGATAAATCTGATGAAGAACCGCGTACGGAGGTCGGTCCAGATGGTGACGAGATGGTTTTATTTCCTGAAGAACTATTAGACCTTGACGAGCATGTCGCTACGGAGGATGACGTAGACGCTGCTACGGAGGCTACTTCCGAGGAGGATACGAAATAAGATGAGAAGGAAGAACTGCGTATGAAGGTCAGTCCGGATGTTGACGAGATGGGTTTATTTCCTGAAGAACCATCAGACCTTGATGAGCCCGTCGTTGCAGAGGATGAAGCAGATGCTGCTGTAGAGGCTGCTTTCGAGGACGATGTGGAGGAAGATGTTTCCCCGCCTAACTTTACTACAACAGGCAGTCCTACAACATATCACGACCACCATCCCACTTCACAACAGTGGATATGAAAGGGTTTTAAAGCTACTGAATTTCAAGAATTCCCCCAGTTAGAGCAGTACAACGAACGCAACGATGGTGAATTGCAACTAGGAATGGTCTTCAAGACTAAAAAACTTGCGGTGGTTGCGATAAAACATTACAACATATGACGCTCACTTATGTCCACTATGAGGAAAACTAAGGAGGACAAATATATTGTAGAATGTTCGCACGAGTATCGAGGGTGTATGTGGAGGATCCACGTATCTCAATTGCAGAGGCTGAACAACCTTTAAAAAATAACGTGATACAACAGACCTCATAGAATCTCTGTTGGAAGCTTGGGCCAAGATCATCCTAAGTTGGATGTGCACGTGTTTTGTGATGCCATCCTTCCACTCGTGAAAGCAAATACATGTACCACTGTGTCGGTATGTATATCTGCCATTAAATCCATATACATTTACATGTTTTCAAGATACTGTGCCATCCAAAAACTGTATTGGTAGTGGGAGGAATCGTACAACGAGTTGTGAACGTGGCTGAATATTATTCAGAAATACAATCCAGGGACGATTGTGCAACTGGAAACTAAATCGGGATATTACAATGATCGTATCGTATCTAAGGAGTGCAAATTTTTTCACCTTTTCTGAATGTTTCCACAATACGTTAAGGCTTTCCGCCACTACAAGCCGATGCTCCAGATCGACGGCACATTCTTGTATGGTAGATACACGCAGAACTTACAGTTGGCAGTTGCACAAGACAACAATTGAAAATGTATTCCGCTAGCGTTTGCAATCGTTGAAAAAGAAGATATCCCCTCTTGGGAATTTTTTCTCACCAACCTATGCAAATATGTCCTCCACTGGGTTCTACGAGGTAGAGAAGTGGGGGTATGTATTATTTCAGACAGGGGTAGGGATATGGGGAGCAATCTCGCGTATGGGCGCGTCTTGGGAACCCTCATATATACATCACTGGTACTGTTTGAGACACATTGAAGCAAACTACTACTAGAGATATAAGAATGATGATGAACTTATAATGTTTCTTCGCATGGGTACACATTCCACTCTTATTTGGAGAGATTATTTATCATTGTTTTTACTATTATTTCTCGTTAACTATTTCATCTTTTATTGAATAAGCAACGCACACTGAGAAGATCAATTTGAGGAGCTGCTGGAAGAGTTGCACGTAAGAAATATAGATGGATATGACAATCTCGTTGATATCTCGAGGGAGAAATGGCTGCGATGTTATAATGGGGTCATCGATTTGTCACATGAAAATGAACTTGGCTGAGTCGATCAATTCATCTCTAAAGGGAACACACCATTTGCCTATCATGTTCGTTTTCAAGGCGACATATTACCGACTGGCTACCCTTTTTGCAACCCTATGAAAACAAGCAATGGACTGGATGGCAGCTGGCCACCAGTTCCATCAAGACCTCCAGGAGAATTTTCAAATATACACTGCACATGCAAATGCGATGGTGCGTTATGCTTCTCTAGTCGCCAACACTTTCAGTTTTCAGAATATTCACGATCTCTTTAAGGTATAATGCAAAATAATTACGTGGTTGATCTGTGCCAAAGAACGTGCGATTATGGATTCTTCTAGACCTTTAAGTACCCGTGTGAGCACGCCTTTGCTGCATGTGCATCCGATCATTTTGACGCCATGACACTTGTTGATATGGTATACCAACTTGAAAACATATTCAAGGTATATCGATACGAGTTTCCTCCGATTGGAAATGAACGTGATAATCATATCATTGAAAATGAACCTAAGATATGCCCAGATCCTTCCCTACACCGTAAGAAAAAAGGTTGCCCACATTCAACTAGGATTTACTGTGCCGAGGATATGGTTCCTCGAGAACGAACTAGACAACCTACACATTGCAGTAGATGTAGGAAGACTGGGTACGACAAGAGAAAATGTCCTCTTAGGATCGACCCTCCAATCAACTAATTGTACTTCTCCATGTAATGTTTTACCACCATATTTAACGATCTTTTAACTATTCTGATTTTCTGTTTTACCACCATTTTCAACAAAATCAACTTAAACATGGCTATCGCCCCATGTTTGCTTGTTATTCATGAAAAAAAAACATGGATATATAACATTTTTAACGCGATTTTTACACCCTATAGGATGCCATATACACGCCAATTTTAGCACCATTGCAAACATATGATTCACTACTACGACGTGAAACTCAAACAACAACAAAAAATATCCCCCAACATACCACAAAATCAACTTAAACATGCATATGGACCCATGTTTGCTTGTTCCTAAGGGGGAAAATATGGCTAGATAACATTTTTAACGCGATTTCTACACCCTTTATGATGCCTTATACGCGCAAATTTTAGCACCATTGTAAACATATGTTTCAGTACTACGACGTGAAAGTTAAACAACAACAACAACAACAACAAAAATATCTCCCAACATACCACAAAATACATTTAAACATGCCTAAGGACACATGTTTGCTTGTGCTTCATGCAAAAAAATATGGTTAGATAGCGTTTTAACGTGATTTATACATAATCTAAGATGCCTTATACGCACCGATATTTACACCATTTTCAAGAGATGTTTTAGTACTATAATGTGAAAGTTCAAAAATACGAAATAATATCCCCCAACACCCCGTAATTTCACCTACAACATGTCTATCCAAGCTTGTTTTAAGAAGAGGATTGTGCAAAACTCGCGTTGCACTAAATGCGAGTTTTGTTCGTATCACGCGATAAATTGACACCATATCATCTGAATATACAGAAGAACTCATGTCCTGCGAAGCACGACTTCCTTTAATTGAATATTTAAAATACGGCAACGGATAAGACACACTGCATCAAACAGAATACGCGTCCTGCGTAACGCGAGTATGGAATTCGCGCTATGTAGAATGCGAGTCGTTCCTACGTTTACCAAATGGGGGGTATTTTTCCACATCGGACTTTAGATATTTTTCATGTTAGAGTATGTTCAAAGACCAATCATAAGATGGTTGTAAAATACATACTTATTTTATCTTATTTATTAGTATAAAGCCATTATTATTATTTTAGTCTTATTCTGTGCATTTATAAATTTTTTTTGATCGGCAACCGTATGCTTTTATTAATGAATCAAAAAACATACAGCTTGACGGAATCACACGCCTCGTTAAAAACCTCCCTAAACCTAATGGAGGAAAAGAGTACGATGCGATCCGTCGAGTACAAAAGGAAACAATAAGAGCAAAACACCAATTCACAAACATGCCACAAATGTCGAAATTCTATCCACCCCCTCTTTGGCTAATGCATCCGCGAATCCATTCGCCTCCCTCGGCACATAACAGAATTGGATGTCATACGTGACTTGACAAGCCTGATCGATTGCCAAAAAAACCTCCCATAACTGCCAGGGACGTTTTGTGGATTGAGTCACCCAACTCAACGCCACTTGAGAGTCCGACTCTATGATAACACAACCCTTTCGCCATTCCCTCTCCTGTACCATACCCAAGGCAAAAGCTATCGCTCGCACCTCCGCTTCGTTCGATTCCATCACGCCTAAAGGGCCTGAGAACAAACCCAATATACGACTGTCTTCATCTCTCATTACGCCACCAAATCCCGCCGGACCCGGCTTACCGCGCGCCGATCCATCAGTGTTGAATTTTAACACGCCTCTTAAAGGAGGCTGCCAGCACCTTCCCACTCTCACCCGTTTTGGTTGTGCACTAACCTCAAATTTAGTAGGACATGTCCACCAAACGGCTTCCGAGAACATCTCACCATGCCTATCAGCTTTTATCCAGTAGTATGATCTCAATTTTACCAAGAAACATAATTCAGCTAGATTCCAACGTTTCCCACGGAAGATATATTCATTTCTTGCTAGCCATAACGACCACAATAATGCAGCAACACTCGCTATCCACCACATTTTCATGCAGCCCATAAAAACACTATGGAAATCAATCACATAAAATGCATCAAAACTAACCGGTAAAATTGTGTCGATTCCCCACCATTATCGCAACCATACCCAAGCTGATCGCGCAAAAGAACATTCGTACAGAATGTGGGCGATGCTCTCCTCTTCCGTCATACACCAAGGACATCGACCTTGATCATCCGGTAATGGAATCCCACGAGCACGCAAGAAATCAGCCGTGGGTAATCGCCGCATCCATGTGAACCATAGGAAGGCCTGAACCTTAGGCGGTACCATCACTTTCCAAGCAAAACATTCGCCTAAATCCATCTCCCTAGCCTTATCGAACATGAGCAATTTCGACAAGGTCTTAACCGAGAAGTTTCCACGCTCGTCCGGCCTCCAAATCAACGTGTCCATCTTGCCTTCCCATACACGAAAATTAGTCACCAATTTGAGCAAATCCCGCAACTGCCCAAGCTCAAAATCCCTCAATGGCCTCCTAAAGAAGTCCGCCCATTGTTGATGCGATAAACTGCCGCCCAACATGTAGTCACACACCCTCGCTAATTTATCAATTGCTAACGAGAATAAACGCGGGAACACATCCTTTAAGGCCAATTGTTCAACCCACAGATCGAACCAAAAGAGTATTGATCTACCATTGCCAAGTTTCCATAAAAAACCGGTCATGCCCATGTGTTTTTCTACCTGCGCTTCGCATGAATTTGCAACAATTTGTCTCCATACAATCGACATCGACGACATCTTCTCTGTGTTAAAACGCCACCACTGCGGATGTTCGCCATATTTCGCTACTATCAAACTACGCCATAGGGAGTCCTTATCGCGCGCGTATCTCCAAACCCATTTAGATAGCAAAGCCCTGTGCATTTATAAATAAACTGAATTATAATAAAGTCCTTAGAATAATATAGTTATTCTTGAAAGTCCTTAGTCGAGTATTATTGTGGGCATAGACAACAATAATATATTAAGATTAATTGATTGATGACAAAGTGTTGTCATTGACATGGAGATGTCAAAATTAATACATAAGTATGTGTTAGAGAAAGACATATTGGAATGACCCACTATGAGTATGTTTCTTGGATTATTATGTAACAATCACAACATTTATTATAGTGATAACTACATGTATGATCCTCAGACTTGAGATCATCATTATTTCAACATTGTGAGTGACATATTTTGATACAGTCAAACGTGTGTCGGAACTAACTACACTATATAGACTGATATTGAAAATGTCGCAATCTATGTAGCGGAATATGGTTGATCAAGATAGGATTTGTCCCTCCTACATAATAAGAGTAATATCATAGGCCACTTGATTGAGTGAGACTAGAAATGCATGGTCATGCTCGAATAAATTGATATGAAATATCATAACTATTCGTTTATAATAGTCTACTCAAGATATCAAGAAACAATAGATGGACTATACAAGTGTGACTATTCAATGACTTGTGTCCGATCTAGATATAAGGACAAAAGGATGAAATACATGAAAAGAGTTAATCACGAAAAGGTTATGTCGAATCACGACTTCCTATAACTTAGGTAGCAATGATGTATTGCTAGATGTCACTCATTGCTTGTAATATAAGAATTGTTCTAGATATTACTACTAATGTTACATGAACCTACAAGGGTCACAACCTATAATTGAAACAAACAAATATTGACTAGATAACATGTATACAAAATAAGTAAAAACTAAAATTATTGTAATTATAAATATTTTCATTTATATATTTTAATACTAAATAATTATTATAATTATCAGATATTAATATATATATATATATATATATATATATCCCTAAATAAACATAATTAAAGTATAATCAGATTCTACATATTTCATTATATTCGGTTAAATATATTGTATATTTAACGAATCCGAATTTAATTAGAATTATGGTTTTGAATGTTATAAAAAGGCATACGGTCTAGCAATCAAAGATATGTTTTTTTTTGCGAAAAACCTCTCTAACAGTTAAAGAAGTAAAATATTGTTCGTTTCTTTCGGGTGGACTGTGTAGAGGTTGGAACGCTGTTGTGACGACTTGGATTCGATATCGTGCTGGAAGAATTGGATTCTCCTACATCCCTGCAGTTTTTCAGATTTAATCAAGGTAACGTTTCATCCCTTTTCACCCAGGATTCGTTCCTCGTACATGGATCACTGACAGAATACGTCGGATAATTTTTCGCTGCGCCATGGGGTGTACCGGCGTTTCCCTACATTTCATTTAAGCCCTTAATGTTCACTTTTAAGTTTTAGTTTAATTCAATTGAGTCCCAATTTAGGTTAATTTAATTGAGACTTGGCCTTTAATGTTAGAGTTATTTTAATTAGGTATGTCATTTATGCTTCTAGGTTTTAATTTAGATCAATTAGATATTTTAACCAAAATTGACCCCTATTTATTTTATATTTTTGTAATCTAGTCCAATGTTTTTAATATGATGATATTTTTGGTCATTCTAGTCCCTAAAATTTTATTTTTAGCCGAAATTGACCCATATATATATTTCTATTTTTGGTAATTTAGTCGAATAATATTTTTGTTTACTCTAAACCCTACAATTTAATTTTTAGTCAAAATTGCCCCTTATTTATTTATATTTTTGGCAATTTAGTCCAATAATATTTTTGTCTATTCTAGTAACTAAAATTTATTTTTTAGTTGAAATTGACCCCTATTCATTTTTTTTGTAATTTAGTCCAATATTTTTAATATGATGATATTTTTGCCCTTGTTAGTCCTTAAAATTGTATTTTTAACCAAAATTAACCCTATTTATTTTTATATTTTTGTAATTTAGTCCAATACTTTTACTACGATGATATTTTTGTTCATGTTAGTCCCTAAAATTTTATTTTTTCACCAAAATTAACCCTTATTTGTTTCTATTTTTTTAATTTACTCCAATATTTTAAATAATGATGATATTTTTGTTTATTCTAGTGCCTAATATTTATTTTTAATGTGATTCGTTTTCGTGAAAGGCGTTAAATAATTCACTCGAAATGACCCAACCCAAAGTCTATCGACTATTTACACCAAACTCAAACTTAATACGAATTTGAAACCCGAATTAACCTAACCTGAAATGAATCCAACTTGAAATTACCCGACCTAAAATGAACCCGACTTGAAATGAACTCTACCTGAAATTAAACTGACTTGAAATGAACCCAACCTGAAATGAACCCGACCTGAAGTCTACTCGAGCCAAAATTAACCCATCATTTAACTGATTCAGACTCGAACTGTTTTGACCCGACCTAAAATGAACCCAACCTGAAACAGACCCGCACTTGACCTGAATCGAGTCAAAACATCATTTCGACCTGAAATAACCTGTATTCGATTTGACCCGACCTGAAACCCATCCGATTACCTGTTTTTACATCCCTAATCTCTATAGCATAATCATAATAATTGCAGAGATCACAAAAAGGATTACATTTGTCCAAAATAATTCTATCTCATAACTCTAAAAGTTAAAACCTATTAAATATTTATAGAGTTAAATACTTAGTCACCAAGAAATTTTATTTTATAAGGCTTTTTGTCGAATATAAATATTTACTTATTAAATAAACTCAATTATCATATAATTTTCAACCACTAGAATTATAGTAAAATCAAATAAAATTATCAATTATCACAATAGTTGTTTTTACTCATTATTTCCTTTCGAAATGTTTGTAGTTATCGTCGAAAGGATCGGCGTGGGGTGAGATAGATTTTGAAATTTTGGGAAACCTGAGTGGTGATCCGTACATCTTGCACACCAATGTCTTCAGCCAGGGCAAGGGCAACCGAGAACAGAAATTCTATCTATGGTTCGACCCAACTGCAGATTTTCACACTTACCCCATTCTCTAGAGTCCCCAGTGAATCATGTAAGTAATTCAGTCTCAAATAACAAATGTTTTTTTCTTTCTATTGTCCTTATAATATTGTTGGTTTTGTATTTCAGCTTCTAAGTTGATGGTACACCAATCAGAGAGAAAAAAATCATCGAATCAAAGGGAGTCCCATTCCCCCAAAGACTAACCCATGAGAATATACTCGAGTCTCTGGAATGTTGATGACTGGGCAACAAGGGGTGGACTGGTGAAGACAGATTGGACCCATGCTCCTTTCACTGCTTCTTACAGGAACTTCAATGACAATGCCTGCATTTGATCCAACAGATCATCTTCTTGCCCTTCAAATTCACCACCTTCTTCTAACTTTAGTAATGCATAGGTTTCACAAGAATTAGATTCATCAAATCAGGAAAGGCTTCAATGGGTGCAGAAAAATTACATGATATACAACTACTACGCAGACACTATAATTGGGGCATTTTACCCGACCCGGCCCGATCGGGTCAAATTTTTTCATAGAAAATTTGGGCTTGGTTTGGGTCGGGCCAGGTTCAGGTTTAGGGTGGGAAAATCTGACCTGACCCGACCCGAGACTAATAGTGAAATTTTCCCTTAAATTTTTTAGGAATGTTCACAATAATGCTCACTCTTTATATATTTTTTACAATGAGGTCATTAAAATTACTTTTTTTACAATTAGGTCCCTAAAATTTAAATTTTTACAATTAGGTCCTTAAAATTTATTTTTTTTACAATTAACTCCCTAAAATTTATTATTTTTAATAGCTCAGGCCGGGTTTGAGTATATAATTTTTGGGCTGGGTCGGTTCGGGTCAGGTTTTTTTCAAGTATGAGGTCGAGTCGGGTTCGGATTTGAAGTATATATTTTCGGGTCGGATTCGGGTGGGCCAAAAACCCGACCCGACCCGACCTGTGCCCATCTCTAGCAGACACTAAGAGGTTCCCTCAAGGCTTGCCTACTGAATGCAATGCAGCCTGAGATGGAAGTATTAATTCAAATTATTATTATTATTGTTTTTGTTGAGTTATGTGTTTGATTATTGTGTATCATTTTCATATTACTAAAACTTATTATCAGTTCTTTCATTCTTAATTCGACATGCAGTCAATTATTTGCTTGTAATATAAGTTGTACAACTTATTGAATGATTATAGAGTATTCTTTAGCTCTCCCAATTGTCACTTCCTTTTATCTTCTTACTTTTTTTTTGAATAATACCGCTCCCTTTATTTATACATCAGATAAAAGGATAAGATTACATAAGACTTAACCGAGCGGCACGTGGCCTCCACTACCAGTAAAGTAAATGAAGGAAAAAGGGGGTCTTCTATAATGAAGAGATCTGATTAAACCCCCAAAAAACAAAACCCTTGAAATCAATCGTCGGTCGGGGCTCTCTGATCCTTGTCTACCAGCGCCATGATGTCCGGCGGAGCCTCCTCCACCCAGATCTGGTCTTCCTCCTGACCACGACCCAACCGCGCGACGGCGTGAGCAGCTTTGTTGTTCTCACAACGGGTGAAGGCGAAACAACAATTCTGGAAACTTCTGGCTAGAGCTCTCAAATCCCAGACGATCGAACGGAGCTCTGATAGATCATCATCCGTGGCGTTGAGCTTTTGAATCAACATTCTGGAATCACTTTCGAAAACCACCGCGCGAAAACCCAGATCCAAGGCGAGACGAAGTCCATGGAGCGCCGCTTGAGCTTCCGCCATAAAAGCCGAGGTAAAGCTTGTCTGTGTCATTACTCCCAATCCCATAACCTTGTTTGACTCATTTCTGATAATAACACCGGAATATGCTTTATTTGTTTCCGGGGAGCAACATGCATCAACGTTAACCTTTACCCAGTTTGGATGCGGAGGGGCCCAGTTTGAAAGATCCGATGTCCCAGACGGCAACGACACAGCTTGGGCTTGCCGAAAACTTCCGTCATAGCTCTGTACGAAGGTAATTAAATCGTGAGCTGATTGATTTTTACCCTCATGTAATAATTTATTTCTCGCAAACCATATAGACCATAATGTATATGCTATGATGTCCCTGCCTTGTGTTGATTGCTTCTCAAATAAACAAGCTAACCACTCATAATATGGAAGATGATTAGCAGTAGGGGACCAAACGATATTTAATAAATTCCAAACCTCCCTCGCAAAACTACATTCTCGAAAAACATGGGCCACCGACTCAGAACCTTGCTGGCAACGTCCACAAACAGAACCAAACACTAGCTTCTTTTGGTATAGGTTTTCCATAGTAGGTAGATAGTTAAACACAGACTTCCACACCATAATTCTTACTTTCGCCGGATAGTGTAAATTCCAGATTAATTTGAACAGTTTCTTATCACTTGGACTTGTCTGAACTTGTGGCAATAGAAGCTTATATCCACTTCGAACAGTATAAGAGCCTGAATGTTCCTCCTTCCATACTTGTAAGTCTACTAAAGGGTAAGATGGAAGACGGATACTTAGGATTTCTTCTGCTTCTCTCGAAGTGAAATGCGTAGTAATCAGGTCTCTGTTTCAGGAATTTTGGTTAGGTAGAAGGAGGTCACTTACTAGATTCAGCCCAACCACCCTAGTAGATTCCACCTTCTTATTAATTGGGCCTGGTAGCCAAAAGTCCTCCCAGATGGATATGGAAAGCCCATTACCCACATTCCACCTTAGGCCCCGCCGAAGTAAATCTTTAGAGCTCCATATACTTCTCCAAGTATAGGATGGGTTAGAACCCAATCCGGATTCTAAAAAAGAGGAATTAGGAAAATACCTAGCCTTCAAGGTCCTTGCCAGAAGAGACGTCGGATGCTTCAAGACTCTCCAGCTCTGCTTCGCAAGGAGAGCAATATTGAATTTAGAGAAATCCCTGAAACCAAGCCCACCGTCCTCCTTAAGGAAACACAAGTCCTTCCAACGGCACCAATGGATACCCCTTTTTGAGCCCGACTTCTGCCACCAGAACCTAGCTGCCACAGCCTCCAACTCCTTACACAGAGATGATGGGAGGAGAAAGCAAGCCATAGCAAATAGGGGAATGGCTTGTAGGACGGTTTTTATGAAAACTTCACGGCCGCCAATAGACAGAGATTTTGTATTCCAGCAGCTCGTTCCCTTGACAAAACGCTCCTTTAGTCCCCGAAAAGCCTGCCTCTTATTCCTTCCGACTATGGCTGGGAGTCCCAAGTATTTCTCAAGATTCGAGCTGACATTTACATTTAAAATACGGCACACGTCATCTTTATCAGAGTCCTGGACATTTCCACTAAAAAACACACCCGACTTATCAAAATTCACCTGCTGTCCTGAACATTTAGAATAATTCCTCAAAAGAGACTTTAGACTAATAGCACTGTCTCCATTAGCCTCCCCAAAAATTAAACAATCGTCTGCAAACAGTAAATGCGAAACGTGAGGAGCATACCTATTTAGGCGGACTCCCTGAAGCAGGCCGTCTCCACAAGCTTTGCGCAAAAGAGCTGATAATCCCTCACAGCAGAAGAGGAATAAATACGGGCTTAGTGGGTCCCCTTGCCTCAGCCCACGGGTAGGAAGAAAACTGTCCCCTACCAACCCATTAATTACAATGGAATAAGAGACCGTCCGCACACATCTCATTACTCGTTCAACCCACAAATCCGAGAAGCCCTTTTTCCGTAGCATTTGTTCGATAAAGTCCCACTCGACCCTATCATAAGCCTTACTCATATCGAGTTTTAAGGCAAAACTACCTCGTCTCCCAATTCTTTTGCATTTCAAGTAGTGTAGAACTTCATACGCCACTAGAATATTATCAGAAATGAGTCTTCTTGGCACAAAAGCGCTTTGGGCCTCATCTATACAACCATGGAGCACTGGCTGGCAACGATTAACAAGCATTTTAGAGATAACCTTATACAAAACGTTGCACAGACTAATGGGTCTGAATTTGGACATGTGGTCGGCATTATCAACTTTTGGAATGAGCACAATTCTTGTGTGGTTAATATCAGCCACGTCATGCTGACCATGAATCACTTCAACACAAAATTTAGCTACCTCAGACCCCACTATATGCCAAAAACGCTGATAAAACGCTGCTCCAATACCATCTTCGCCAGATGCCTTGAGTGGGCTCATGGATTTAATTGCAGCAAAAACCTCTTCTTTTGAAAAGTCCCTATCAAGCACCGTATTCATGCTGGACGAAATGCAAGGCTGAATTTCGTCAATAATTAATTCTGGGGTGTGGGACCCTTTAGCTGTGAATAAATTCCTGAAAAAATTCTCAGCAACCTTCAATAAATCCTCACCCGTGTCGAAAGAAGTACCTGAGTCATCAATGAGCCTATCAACCTTATTCCTCCTTTTGCGGGCCGAAGCAAATCTATGAAAAAAAGCTGTATTTCTGTCTCCATTACGCATCCAATTTGCTCTAGCTCTCTGCTCCTAGTATAACTCTTCCTTTTCTGCTTCAAAATTCATTTCCATCCTTGCTTCAATAATGTCCCCAAGAACAGAATCAGAGGGGTTTTGTGCTGCTAAATTCTCAAGCCGTTCTTTGAGGTGATGCAAAGAAATCTTCCTATCTTTTCGGACCTTCCTAAACCATTTGTCAAGGCCTAAACCCACAAACTTCAATCTTTCTGGAACAGAGCCCACTGATGCTTCCCATAAACGCTTGACTTCTGGTTCGCACGTGTCTTCCAACAGCCAAGAAGCTTCAAATTTGAAGTGCCACTGCCTAGTCCGAGCCAAATTGTTTACCGTTGTTACCAGCAACGGGCAGTGATCAGAAAAGGAATGAGTTAAGTGCTGCAACCGGAAATGGGGAAAAGTATCGAACCAAGCCAAGTGTGCAACTCCACGATCCAGCCTCTCTCTTATGTTGGTTCTCTGGAATTTGCCTTTCTCCCATGTAAACCACTGACTCGAATACCCCATATCGTTCAATTCACAGTCTGATAACATATTCCTAAATTCCCGCATTTGGCGATTGCCTCTCGAATTACCGCCCTGATTTTCATGCGAGAACGCAATTTCATTAAAGTCACCGATCACCATCCAAGGCGTGTCTGGCATGTCATTTAAAGATCGAAGAAGGTCCCAAGAAGCTTCTCTATTCTGTTCCTCCGGCGCTCCATAGAAACCCGTACATCTCCAACGAGATCCATCAACGTCTTCTTCAATAAGAACATCTATATGTCTTCTCGAATAGGACCGTAACTGAACAGTGCAAGTAGTTTTCCATCCTATTGAAAGACCACCGCTCCTACCCACCGAATCCACCTCAATACCAAACTGAAAACCACATCGTTGCCGTAATTGCGCCATCTTCGCACTATGTAACTTTGTCTCCATCAAGAAGACCATGGAGGGATTAATGTCTCGTAGCACATGCCTGAGACGTCTAGCAGTCCGAGGGTTTCCCAGGCCCCGGACATTCCAGCTAAGGATCTTCATTGTCCCCGGATGGCCTGGGCATGCAGGCCTGCCGATAAATCTGAGTTGAAGCCATCGCTAACATTCTTGGAATCCAAATTCAGAACAACATCAGAAACCAAATTGTGTCTGCGGGCCCTTTTAATCCCTTCGGGTTGTGTCAAAGGGTCGTCCTCCTTATCTAGTTCCATCACCACATCCATTATTGGGTTTGTATAAACCCGAATTAGGCCAAGTCCAACAGCCTGAGGCCCGTTCTGTGAGCCCGAGGGCCCACCCGAAATATCATCCAGAATAATCCCATGAGCAGCATTAGATGTTGACTTCCCATAATTATTGATCTCCATATCACCTGGTAATAACTGGCCAGATCCATGATTGACGTGGGATTGCTCAATTTGCTCACCAATTATCCTAATTCCACCCGAAATCAAAGGCGTGATATTAGGACGCGTAGATTGTGCCACCTGATTCCCCCGCTGCGTCATCTGAACCTCCGGTACCCCTGCCGGACTTTCCTCAATCAGCCACCGGCTCTTGGGAGTAGCATTTCTTCTAGATGGTGCTCACAGAGATGCGTCCCACTCGAAGGTGAATATTCGTGAAGGGTGCAAGGCCCTCAACGGACAGAAGCTCTCCCCGTGTGTTGAGTGGATCACACGAATAATAATAACCAAGAGGGGGGGTGAATTGGAATTTTAACGATGTTGTAACGGAAATTGCAACTTAAAAATATTGACACGGGAATTTAGAGTGGTTCAAGTTCACCAACCGAACTCTACATCCACTACCTTAGTCTCACCAAGGATTTGCAACAATTTCCACTAAATTGTTCGTCCCCTTTTTCCAGGACAAGGAGGCAACCTTTACAATTTCGGTTAATTTTTCTACCCAAAAATTAACCCAATCCTCACACAAAAGAACAAAGAAATTTATTGGCTAATATGGTATCTCTCAATACAAATGATAGCCCAATATCAAGCACTCAACCCAATTGAACAAAATAGAAATGAAGGATACAATTGGGGTTTCTAGACAAAAATGGGATTTCAACACAAATGCTTGTATTTGATGAAAGGATGTATGCTTGTAGCTCAATTGTTGATTGCTGGAGCTTCTTGGGGTCTTTTTATAGCCTCTTGATGATTTCCAACCGTTGTGGGTGATGGGCTAAAGATTAGAGCCGTTGGGGTGTTTTTCTTATAACTTTTCAGCTTCCAGACGCCTACCGTTTCGGAACGGGGTCAACCTGTTTCGGAACGGATTTCAAATAATATAGCCGTTAGAGCGTCTACGAGAGCCCGTTTCGAAACGCCTAGGGCCGTTTCGGAACGGTTATGCCACTGCCAAAGGGGTGTTTCGAAACGTCCTTGCCCGTTTCGGAACAGATTTGCCACTGTCAAAGGGGTGTTTCGAAACGGCCTTAGCACGTTTCGGAACGCCCTGTTTATTTTCAAATTTCAGTTTAAAGACCGTTGCCCTTGTTCGTTTAAATGAAGAACAGTTTCGAAACGAGTCATATCGTTTCGAAACGCCTTGGCCCGTTCCGATACGCGTTTCGGAACAGGTGTACATCGAACTGAAAGTGTTTCGAAACGCCTTGGGCCGTTTCGAAACGGGGCTTGAAAAATCACTGTTTTGACTTTGAAATACTTAAAAAAATATTTTGTAAGTCTTTGGTTTTAGCTATGAAGTGGTCTTTAACAAGATATAAGGATTTTTAAGGACTTTAAAATTTGTTTTGATATTTTCATTTTAGTCCTTAGGTTTTTAGTTATATCAAAATTAAAGCATATGTTTCACACCGTGGCCTAACAAGCCACAAATGAAGCAGAATAGGGTTAGTTTCTCGTACTCAAAACGGGCATAAGAATGATTACCATTTGGTAAGCCTATTTTCCGTCGCCTCTTAATCGGTTGACCAATATCAATCCTTGCTCGTATTCTCATGATTCGACTATGGCCCTTCTGAATTGTAGTAGCATCATATTCTAGAAAAGAGCCAAGGAAATTCCCCATTATGTGTGCCACTGCTTCGGACATAAAGCCATGAGGAAGGTTATGAATAAGGACCCATATACTAATGTGAGTAAGCGGAACTTCCATCGGATCTTCCCCCTCGACGAGCCGATGCAAAATCAACAGATGGTTATTGAAATTCCATGGTCCACCCCGTTCAATTCTCTCAGCATCAACAGCATAATAAAGGCGAAACAAGAATCTCCCATCCCCTAGTTCAGAGATAGATATGCCTCCAATTGGATGCCACACATTAGCTAGGGTTGATCTCATCGACTGAAAATTAATCACACTTGATGTCAGAAAGGAGCCTACAAAGCAGTTCTTGAAAGAGAAATTGGATATCGCCTCAGGAACTCCCAATTGCAGAATATCCTCCTCAGCGTCTGCAATAGCCAGATTGGCCAAATCTTTCTCAACGTCGGCCATATCAGAAGAACAAGAAACTCCGAAACCAGAGAGAAAAAGAATGAAAAACGTGCTATGAAAGCAGAGAAACCGTGCTATGAAAGCAGAGAAACTACCTCTACTTTTATCTTCTTACTAGTTAGCCTTCAATAAACATATTAACATAATGCGCATATAACTGTTTGTTATCACATTTTCAAATATATATACATAACGCACATATTTTGCATATTTATTAAATAAATATGGTACCGTACCTTCACCCCAGGCCCTCCAAATGGTATACCATACCCGACAACGTTTTGTACAAAAAAATATGTGCTTAATATTAATAGAAAAATATAGAAAAATATATTATAAAACTTAATCTAGATAAAAAAATTAATTTCTTTTCACGCACTAGGATCTTAAAGTTATTAATCTTTTTTTTTCTTTCAATATCCATAAATTTTCTCTAAAATTTATAATCTTAGAAATAAATTAATTTCTTTTCAATATTGAGCCGTTCTATGCTTCTTTAGAGGGATAATGGCACATTTGCCCCTTGTACTTTTAAAAATTTGTCAATGTGGGGAAAAGGGGAAAACTACAGGATGAAGGGCAACTCTGTGAATTTACCATTTATTTATTTTTTAGTTTTTTAAAATAAAAAAAATTATGACACTTCTATTAATGCTTTTGAATAAACTAACAAAGTTTATTTCGTTTATTTGTTTGTTACCCAATTGCCATTTACCTCTTCTCTCAAACCTTTTGGGATACTTTTTTTTTCAAATGCACTTCTCTCGTCCAACACGATGCAACCATGGGTGAAGTGAGAAAGTGCGAATAACAATCAGTGGGGGCGATTTTATCAGAATAATTAGTCTGATGCCAAACAGGCAATACAAGGATTTTTTTCTCCACCTCTAAATCTATCGTTGAGTCAGTTCTAACTTGGTCGATTTTTAGGTTTTTCTTCTAATTGAAATGACAGGTTTGATTTCAATTTCCATTTCCATTGTTTTCTTCAAGTTAAAATGATGGGTCGATTTCTAGCTTGATTCGGGGCTAAGCTCGGGATTTTTTAAAGTTATAGGGTGCCATGTGTTTGCTCAAATGTCTAATTGGATTATCTTGCTTATTCATTGACTTAATGTATACCTCTAAAGGCGGGAGGTGTGGTGTATAGAAATTATGTTAGCTTTTAGAGGCGAGTTTACATAGAACGGATATGAAGTTAGAGTAGCTGATATGTTTTGGTAATGCAATATTCTTGTACGTGTGCATTGACTGGAGAGGTGTTGGTTGTGGTTTGACCAATGGTCCATATTGGGAATGTACGAGTTGGCTCTGCTGGTGGCTTTTTTTCAGTTTAGTAGATATTTTCACCATTTGTTGCATTGGTGGCAGACCTGGATTGTGGTTGATCCTGTGGTTTTGAGTTTTGTGTTTAAGCTACCCTTATTTCCTTGGAATGGACATGCTGTTGTTGTAACCCTAATTTTGACCTAAGGGTTTATAACAAATTGAAATTGATAATTTGGAAACTTTTCCCTCAAGTAAGATTATTTATGAAAAATCGTGCCGAAACTATTATTCAATTATAATAATTAATCTTTAATGTTTCATCTTAAAACAAGCATGCTAAAAATAGTTTATCAAATCCCAAAAATAATAAATGTCCAAAGTCCACTTTTACAACCAAATCTGAAAATACTTAAATAATTAAATATAAGTCTAGAACAAAACATACTGATAAATAGTATCAAATACTGTTCGTACGAGGTCCTCCAAGTACCGAAACCTAAGTCTGGAATCTGAAACAGATACTAAGGGGGAGTCAGGTATAAAGCTCAGTGTGTCTCTAAAGTGCATAACAGAAGTCAATCCAACAATAACATCACAATCAAGAATTAACAGATATTCCGAAGTATTGCAAGCAATGCATACAGATATCATAACATGACATGCACCCATCTATATCACCGTCCAAAGAGTGAGGTTCCCCTAAACCACTCTATACCTCAACACCGTGTCCGAAGCAGAACTCATCCCGAAAGATGGAACTACTAATCCGAAGCGAAGTTCAACCCGAAGGATGAAGTCGCTGAGCTTCCTCCGTACAATATCCTAACCCAATGATATGACATGTAATCCGATTTCAGAGTCCGAATGCAATCTTGTTAAATCACTAAGATGCATGTACATAATAATCTGATTCCGATATGTATTACATAACATGATCACAACATCCGAGTCATATAATGTTTATCAGATAACAGAACAGAATAGCATACAGATACATATATTCATATAACATACAGATCATGCAATCAGACAGCAGAGACATGTAGCAGAGACAGAGAACACATCTTAGGCAGCTAAATAGTCAACGTCGATAGTGACGTCTCCCACGCTCAGCCCTAGCGGAAGGTCGGACAGAATCAGTTCCTAAAAATAAAAAAAACACTATATGAGATTTCCTACTATGCCACATTCGAATAAACTACACTTAACAGAAATCTTACTAGCAGATCTCGAAGACTGTGCCACCGGAGGTCTGCCTGGCGGAGGAGGAGGTAAAATCTCGGGGTCAGAGTCCACGTCACCTGAACACATAAACAATCGAGTCAAATTATGATGCAACACTTTACAAAAATCTGAGCTCAGCAAATAAACTTGATCCAAAAAGGTATTTCGAGTTCGAATTTGAAGGAACGGACAGCGGCAACGGAACCAGAACGTCGAAAAACATAAAGGTGGACTCAGCCGAAAAACTCAACGCTAACGTCATCGCTGACCAGGATGACGTCATCGCTGACGTCAGCCTACATCAGCAACAACGTCAAATGACGTCAGCCTGCATCAGCCCACTGGTCTGGTTCAACTCAGCCGCCCGGTCCGGTCCAACACACCCAACCGGTTCAGTTCAGATCCAACAGCCACCCAACACAAAACTCTAACCAGATCCCGGCGGCGCACCAACCCCCACGGCGAAACCCGTGAACCCAACGGCGGCCACAGCTTTACCAGCCACGACCAACTCGGCGGCGACGGTAAACCCGAAGCCCAACCACCAACCACGACTCACCCAATCTCGAACAAACATGACGCGCGCAGAGGACGACGGCGACGCAGACAGAGAACGGCGGCGGCAGAGCGAAAAATGAAGCTTTCAAGCCTCCCGTTCCGACGATAGAAGGCGGCGAACGAAATTCCCTACGGTGGGTTTTGATCGGACGGCCACGAGGATCCCACTGGTGGCCGCGAAACGACGAACGGCCGACGCAATCTCCCTGGCCGGAGCTTCAACGGAAAGAATGGGGAAAGGGTTGATATGTTTTGGGGTTTTTTTATTATTGATTTATTAGATAATGAGGAAGAGCGGCGCACAGATACCCAAATAGAACAAAACAATGTTTACCCTAGATAAATGGGAAAATTACGAAAGGAGGGTCCCTACTTTTACCCGCCTAACAAATTAACCACCAACCTTTAATTTATTCAATTTGGTCCCCAATTTAGATTAGGTTAAATTCTGAATTTTCCCCCAAATTCTAGGGTTTTCAATTGGAAATTCTCA
Source organism: Hibiscus trionum (assembly GCA_030270665.1). Taxonomy (NCBI): domain Eukaryota; kingdom Viridiplantae; phylum Streptophyta; class Magnoliopsida; order Malvales; family Malvaceae; genus Hibiscus; species Hibiscus trionum. The sequence continues at coordinate 5,302,739 of BSYR01000037.1, forward strand.
TAATTAGGGTTTTCAAATTGGGGCTAAAATGGGGTGTTACAACTCTCCCCCCGTAAAAAGAAATTTCGGCCTCGAAATTTACCTGGAGCAAACAAATGCGGATATTGAGCTTTGATGACAGCTTTGGGCTCCCAGGTAGCCTCATCATGACTGCGACCACACCACAAGACTTTGACCATCTTAATGGTCTTCCTTCTGAGAACTTTCTTATCCTGAGCAAGAATCTCGATAGGCTCCTCCTCAAAGCGCAAATCAAGACGAATCTCAATCTCCTTCATAAGCAAAACATGAGACAGATCAGCATGGTAGCGTCTCAACACAGAAACATGGAAAACATCATGAATACGCTGAAGCTTTGGTGGTAACTCGAGCTGATAGGCAACAGGTTCAACCCGACGAAGAATCCGGTAAGGGCCAATATATCGAGAACTCAGCTTGCCCTTCCGACCAAACCGAAGTACCTTCCTCTAAGGAGATACTTTCAAGAAAACCTCATCACCGACCTCAAACTCAAGATCTCGACGTCTCAAGTCAGCATAAGACTTATGTCTGTCAAAAGCAACCTTAAGCCGATCTCGAATCAATCTGACTGACTGCTCGGCCTCACGGACTATGTTTGGTCCCAACAATGTATGCTCATTAAGCTCAGTCCATCCAATCGGTGACCTACACCTACGCCCATATAGAGCCTCATACGGTGCCATCTTGATACTGGTCTGGTAACTGTTATTATATGCAAACTCTGCGAGCGGCAAGAAATCCTCCCAACTACCACTGTAATCGAGAACACAACCTCCCAACATGTCCTCAAGAATCTGAATCACACGCTCGGACTGTCCGTCAGTCTGCGGATGATAAGATGTACTGAAGTTCAACCGGGTACCCAAAGCAGAGTGAAGTGCCTTCCAAAACTTCGCTGTAAACCTCAGATCACGATAAAAAATAATCAATAATGGTACCCCATGAAGTCGGACAATCTCAGAAATATAGAGCCGAGCTAACTTACTCAAAGGATAGTTAACTCGAACCGGAATGAAATGCGCGGACTTAGTCAAACGGTCCACTATAACCCAAACGGAGTCTTTCTTGGACGGAATCATCGGAAGACCACTAACAAAATCCATAGTCACACGCTCCCACTTCCACTGAGGAATCTCGATTTGCTGAAGCAACCCAGATGGACGCTGATGCTCTGCCTTGACTCTCTGACAAGTCATACACTTAGACACAAATCCGGCAACATCCCGTTTAAGACCTTTCCACCAATACCTCTGACGAATGTTCTTATACATCTTATCACCACCAGGATGCATAGAATAGGGGCTGTCATGTGCCTCGCGAAGAATAACCTGTTTCCACCCAGACTTCCTCGGAATACAGTATCGGCCTCGGAAACACAAAACACCATCCTGATCAATAGTATAATCCACAGATGTACCCTCGGAAACCTCTCTGATACGATGCATAAGAAAAGGATCTGTAGGCTGCTCAGCTCGAATATCAGATATCAGCTTAGGAATGACCCGAAGTTCTGCCATCAAACTACCATCCTCAAACAAACTCATCCGAGCAAACAAGGTCCTCAAATCTGAAATGGCGTTACGACTCAAGGCGTCGGCAACCACGTTCGCCTTTCCCGGGTGATACTCTATCTCACAGTCATAATCCTTGAGAAGTTCCAACCAGCGACGCTGTCTCAGATTCAACTCTTTCTGCGTAAGAAGATATTTAAGACTCTTGTGATCGGTGAAGATATAACACTTCTCTCCGTAGAGATAGTGTCTTCAGATTTTCAGAGCAAAGATCACAGCAACAAGCTCCAAATCATGGGTAGGGTAGTTGCACTCATGCGCTTTCAACTGACGAGACGCATAAGCCACTACTTTCCCCTCCTGCATCAGAACACATCCTAATCCTGTGTGGGAGGCATCACTGTATACCGTATAAGCCTTACCAGGCTCATGCTGAATCAGAACCGGTGCTTCAGTCAACACGGTCTTAAGCTTCTCGAAACTGGTCTGCTGAGCCTTAGCCCAAACAAAAGGAATATCCTTCCTCAGAAGTTTAGTCAAAGGAGCTGCAATAATCGAGAAACCTTCCACAAACTTCCGATAGTAGCCAGCTAAACCCAAGAAGCTTCGAATCTCAGGAACATTCTTAGGCTGCTTCCAACCCAAAATAGCCTCAATCTTCTTTGGATCAACATGTATACCATTAGCAGAAACCACGTGTCCCAAGAAGGTAACCTCGGTCAACCAGAATTCACATTTACTGAACTTTGCATACAACTGTTTCTCACGCAAAGTCTATAGGACAACCCGAAGATGTTCCTCATGTTCTGCCTCCGATTTAGAATAAACCAGTATGTCGTCAATGAAAACCACCACGAACTTGTCCAGATAGGGTTGAAACACCTTGTTCATCATATCCATAAATGCCGCAGGGGCATTAGTCAATCCAAACGGCATTACCAGAAACTCGTAATGACCATAACGAGTCTGAAAAGCGGTCTTGAACACATCAAAATCCTTAACCTTGAATTGGTAATAACCCGATCTCAGGTCTATCTTAGAGAATACTATAGCTCCTCGGAACTGATCAAACAAGTCATCAATACGAGGAAGAGGATACTTGTTCTTGATTGTCAGCTTGTTCAGCTTTCGATAATCAATACAAAGTCGAAGTGATCCTTCCTTCTTCTTCACAAACAAAACAGGGGCTCCCCATGGAGAAACACTAGGTCGGATGAAACCCCTATCCAGCAATTCCTACAACTGAATCTTCAATTCTTTAAGCTCTTTCGGAGCCATCCTGCAAGGAGCCATAGAGACATGAGCTGTACCCGGATATACATCTATGCCAAACTCAACCTTGTCACGTTTTGGCGGCACCCCCGGCAATTCCTCTGGAAAAACATCTAGAAAATCCCTAACCACCCAGATCTTATCCAAACCCGAATCTGATTGCCTTGAGTCAAGAATATAAGCAAGGTAGGCAGTAGCCTCATGTCGAATCATCTTTTCTGCTTTGAGAGTCGAAACAACATTGGACATGTAACCTCTACGCTCACCCACCATAGTCACCTCGCACCCATCTAAGGTTTTTAGAGTCGCCCTTTTCTTTTCACAATCCAAACTAACTCGATGAGCGGATAACCAATCCATTCCGAGAATAAGGTCGAACTCTCTGAAAGGTAACTCCATCAAATCAGCAGAAAATATTTTCCATTGAATTTCCAAAGGGCAATTCTTGTACAACTTAGTAACCTCGACATGATCACCAACTGGACTATAAACTGAAACCGCATTCACAGTATTCTCAACCGGAATTTCAAGTCCCCCAGATACCGAACTCGCAACATATGAATGGGTAGAACCAATATCCAATAATGCAAAATACGGAATAGAATGAATAGAAAAGGTACCAGCAATAACTTCTGGCTCATCACGATCCTCGTGTCTCCTGGTAGCATAAACCAAACCTGGCTGTCTCACCCCGGATCCAGCTGATCCTCCACTCTGAGCTAGCTTACCTCTACCAGCAGAAACTGTAGTATCAGGTCTACCTCGACCTCTACCCCTAGTAGGAGCCTGCACCGATACCTGTGACTGACTAGTCATATGAGCCGATGGAGGTGCAAGCGGACAATCTCTAAAAAGATGATCGAATGACCCACAGCGAAAACAAGCCCCAGACTGTCTCCTACACTCTCCTGAATGCCATTTCTTGCAGAAAGAACATTGCGGTGCCCCCCGCGTGCTAGTCGATCCTCCAACACTAGAAGTCGGAACAGTAGTGGTCACTGGTCTGGCTCTAGAATAACGATGATAAGTGATAATCACTCTCATCTCTTGCCCTCTTCCTGGTCCGGTTACCTTGACTATATTGAACTGACGCGGTCGACTGCCTCTTACCCCGATCCATACCATGAGACTCAGCTTGCCTCAACTCTGCCTCATTGCGTTCAGCAGTCCTAGCTCGCAAGGTAATATCCTTGTACTCTTTGTCCAAATGCAAAGCAACACCAGTCTTGATCGAAGGTCGCAAACCCTTCAGAAACCAGTCGCACTTCTCTTTCTCTGTAGTAACTAACCCAGGGACGTACTGAACCAGTCTCAAAAACTTGATCTCATACTGATTCACGGTCATGTCATTTTGCTTCAGATTTATAAAGTCCTCTCGACACTTGGCTAGATACTCTACCCCAACATATCTATCTCGAAAATCCTGACGAAAATGATCCCATGTGATCCGACTAGTAGAAATAACGGTCTTCTCAGCCTCCCACCAGTTCAGGGCTTCCCCCTTCAATAAAGATACAACCGCTCTTAATTTTCTATCAGTAGGGTAATCCATCTCATCAAATAACTGCTGTAATTTCTTCAACCAATACTTAGTGTCAGCTGGATCTGCAGCCGTCTTACCATCAAACATCGACATCCCAGCAGACAAAAACTCAGCAGATATGGGTCTCCTAGAACCCTGTCGAAGATACTCAAGTAGCTCCAAATGCACTGCAGCAACATCAACTCCAGCAGTCTCACTGTTACCGGCTGCACGGGGACCTTCACTCTGAGTCTACTGATCATGGTGATCGGTCTGTTGACCACTCGTATGAACCTCAGGTCGCTCCTCAGCCTGCTCATGTTGTGGGTCCTCCTGATGCTGTGGCGAATGCTTAGGAGGATTAACGTCACTCGTATTCACAGCGGTACGACCTCGTCCACGGCCTCGACCTCGGCCAGCCGTAACTCTAGTAGTCCTACGGGGTGGCATAGTAGTCTATCTACAAAAAGAAGAATCCTAAAGTCAAAATTGGTACTCGGAGACTTTAATTAAAACATATATTACTTCTTTAATATTCGGACATTTATCTGAAAATCTCATAGTTTCTGAAAACATTTATTATGCATGCAAAATTTTGAAAACTTTAAAATCAAATTTTTATCGAGCCTCACAGGCCGAGTGGTGTAACCTGGCTCTGATACCACTAAATGTAACCCCTAATTTTGACCTAAGGGTTTATAACAAATTGAAATTGACAATTTGGAAACTTTCCCCTCAAGTAAGATTATTTATGAAAAAACGTGCCGAAACTATTATTCAATTATAATAATTAATCTTTAATGTTTCATCTTAAAACAAGCATGCTAAAAATAGTTTATCAAATCCCAAAAATAATAAATGTCCAAAGTCCACTTTTACAACCAAATCTGAAAATACTTAAATAATTAAATATAAGTCTAGAACAAAACATACTGATAAATAGTATCAAATATTGTTCGTACGAGGTCCTCCAAGTACCGAAACCTAAGTCTGGAATCTGAAACAGATATTAAGGGGGAGTCAAGTATAAAGCTCAGTGTGTCTCTAAAGTGCATAACAGAAGTCAATCCAACAATAACATCACAATCAAGAAATAACAGATATTCCGAAGTATTGCAAGCAATGCATACAAATATCATAACATGACATGCACCCATCTACATCACCGTCCGAAGAGTGATGTTCCCCTGAACCACTCTACACCTCTACACCGTGTCCGAAGCAAAACTCATCCCGAAAGATGGAACTACTAATCCGAAGCGAAATTCAATCCGAAGGATGAAGTCGCTGAGCTTCCTTCGTACAATATCCCAACCCAATGATATGACATGTAATCCGATTTCAGAGTCCGAATGCAATCTTGTTAAATCACTAAGATGCATGTACATAATAATCCGATTCCGATATGTATTATATAACATGATCACAACATCCGAGTCATATAATGTTTATCAGATAACAGAACATAATAGCATACAGATACATATATTCATATAACATACAGATCATGCAATCAGACAGCAGAGACATGTAGCACAGACAGAGAACACACCTTAGGCAGCTAAATAGTCAACGTCGATAGTGACGTCTCCCACGCTCAGCCCTAGCGGAAGGTCGGACAGAATCAGTTCCTAAAAATAAAAAAACACTATATGAGATTTCCTACTATGCCACATTCGAATAAACTACACTTAACAGAAATCTTACTAGCAGATCTCGAAGACTGTGCCACCGGAGGTCTGCCTGGCGGAGGAGGAGGTAAAATCTCGGGGTCAGAGTCCACGTCACCTGAACACATAAACAATCGAGTCAAATTATGATGCAACACTTTACAAAAATCTGAGCTCAGCAAATAAACTTGATCCAAAAAGGTATTTCGGGTTCGAATTTGAAGGAACGGACAGCGGCAACGGAACCAGAACGTCGAAAAACATAAAGGTGGACTCAGCTGAAAAAGTCAACGCAAAAAGTCAACGTTGACGTCATCGCTGACGTCAGCCTACATCAGCAACAACGTCAAATGACGTCAGCCTGCATCAGCCCACTGGTCTGGTTCAACTCAGCTGCCCGGTCTGGTCCAACACACCCAACCGGTTCAGTTCAGATCCAACAGCCACCCAACACAAAACCCTAACCAGATCCCGGCGGCGCACCAACCCCCACGGTGCAACGCGTGAACCCAACGGCGGCCACAGCTTTACCGGCCACGACCAACTCGGCGGCGATGGTAAACCCGAAGCCCAACCACCAACCACGACTCATCCAATCTCTGACGGACACGACGCGCGCAGAGGACAACGGCGACGCAGACAGAGAACGGCGACGACAGAGCGAAAAACGAAGCTTTCAAGCCTCCCGTTCCGACGATAGAAGGCGGCGAACGAAATTCCCTATGGTGGGTTTTGATCGGAAGGCCGTGAGGATCCCACTGGTGGCCGCAAAACGACGAACGACCGACGCAATCTCCCTGGCCGGAGCTTCAACGAAAAGAATGGGGAAAGGGTTGATATGTTTTGGGTTTTTTTTATATTATTTTATTAGATAATGAGGAAGAGCGGCGCACAGATACCCAAATAGAACAAAACAGTGTTTACCCTAGATAAATGGGAAAATTACGAAAGGAGGGTCCCTACTTTTACCCGCCTAACAAATTAACCACCAACCTTTAATTTATTCAATTTGGCCCCCAATTTAGATTAGGTTAAATTCTAAATTTTCCCCCAAATTCTAGGGTTTCCAATTGGAAATTCTCATAATTAGGGTTTTCAAATTGGGGCTAAAATGGGGTGTTACAGTTGTGTTTATGTACTTGGTCTGCTTCATTAGATTGCGTTTTAGAATTTTCAATGTTGAGTTATAGAGCTATTTTCTTTCTAAGGATTGAAGAGTCTTATTAAGGGATTCAAAGGTCTGAATTATGTAGAGGTTGCTTAGTCTAAATGGGGTATTGACCGGTGTGGCTGGTGGAAATTTTATCTTAGTTTTCAACATTAGTCAGCCGTAATCGATGCTTGTATGGTATTTTAATTTGACTTATTTGTAGATTAGGTGTCGCTGTATGAATTGGTTTATGCGGAGGTAGATTGGGTTAGTTTTTGAATTTTTTATTTATTAGGAGAGTGGCCTTTCTTTATTTGGAGATTTTGAGGGGACGTGATTATTTCAAGGGTTGAGTTAGTTGTTGTGGAGACTTCCCTTAGGAGATCTAGATTTGTTGTTTTATTGTTCCTTGTAATCTAGCCTTTGTGCCAACTTATCTTACAACTTCGATTTTGGGTCTTTAATCTTATTAATAATGATTTATTGGCTTAGCAAAAAAAATATACATACCTCTGGAAACTCTATTTTGGTAGTTTCGAAGTTGTTTTGTCAAGAGTTTAGGAAATAAATCAGACTAGTTACAGTTTTACGAGACTAGAAAGAAGGAATGAGGCTCCATCATGATTAGAATTCCTCTTTCCTAGAGTTTTGTGGTTTCTTTCTAACAAAAAAATTACTTGTATTTGATTTTCTCTAATAATTGTTCGGTACACACATTTCTTTACTGTCAATGGAATTGATAAAGATAACATGTGATGTTATGTTTGATTTTGGAATCTTTTGAAAGTTAAAGTATAAAACCTCAAGATTTAGCAAAAATATGGTGTTGTTTAACAAAATGGATGTGCTTATACATGATTGAGCTCTAATAATTGTAAGATTTTTCTTTATTAGGTTCGAAAGGCTTGAAGTATTCGCTGCTTTCTCCTTGTAAGATTTTGTATTTCCAACTTTATGTCAAGATGTTGTGCTCCAGTTGTAACATTTCGTTTGTATCATGTCCATGTTAAAATGGTCAAGACACTCTGTATTGACCATAATGTTAAATGGTCTTTGAAACCAAATGTTTATGGTCATCGTTTTTCAAATTTTAGATTTGAGTAAAGTGATTTTCTATATGTTTGGTGGGTGAGATTGAGAAAACGTGTCAACTTTTTGAGTCTCCCAAAAAGTATTATGACAGTTGTATTAATTATTTCTATTCAAGTTAAAATCTTCAATTTATTGAAGTTAACCGTTTGTTTAGCTTTTTCGGTTTACATTTAATATTTGATCTCGTATTTTGCATGGCAAACCCAAAAATATCTATGCTTTAAATATTTTATATATTTTTTGCACGTTAAACCCTAAAAAGTCTATACTGGTATCCATAAATATTGTCATTCATTATTCAACTATTATGTTCAAACTTATTCTCCGATAAGTTTGTCCAAAAAAAACTTATTCTCCAATATCGATAAAACACTTCAAAGCTGTTGTCAAATATCAATGAAAAACCATTCAAAGCTGTTGTCAAATATCAGTGAAACATTCAAGGTAAGAAGAATTATTTGATAATTGTTTAGTAGGGTTTATTTTATACACCTTCGTTTTGTTGTCTTTTTGTTGAATCTCTTCTTTTTAATTTATTTTTAATTAAATTTGTTTTAGGTTATGTATGGAGATACAAATGCACCGGTTAAAAATCAATTGTGCAAGAGATTAGAGTTTGCAGAAATTGTTCCATCAATTGAACTAATAGATAAACAAATTTCAAAGCAAGATAAGGGTCCGAGTGAGGTTGATTCTTATAACAAGTATGCTAAGGAGGTAGGATTTAGTATTTTTGTTTCGGCTAAAGGATAAACGAGATGATGATGTAAAATATCATCGACCAGAAACAAGATTTGGATATTTAGCTGTATTAAAAGTTTCACGATCTAATGATAAATTACAAATTACAGAATTTATTGCAGATCCTACTCATGCATTGGCTTCTCCTTCTAAACGTATGTTTTTGAGATCTCGAAGGACAATTAATCTTGCTCAAGCTGCAGAACTTGAAATCGTTGATCGCTCAAGACTAGCACCAAAAGAAAATGTTGAATTTTTAGCTAGAAAAATTGGTGGGGTCGAGAATCTTGGTTTTATTCCTGAAGATTATAGAAATTACTTGCGTACTAGAAGAACAAAAGAGATGAAAATTGGAGATACTGGTGGGGTATTGGAGTATTTACAAAATATGCAACATGATGATCCAAATTTTTCTTATGCCATTCACTTCATAACAAATATTTTCTGGACAGATGGTAGAATAAAATTAGATTATGAATCTTTTGAAGACGTGGTATGTTTTGATACAACATATAGAAAAAATAAAGAGGGTAGACCTTTTGCATTATCTGTTGGTGTTAACCATCATAAGCAAAGTGTTATCTTTGGTGCGGCTTTGTTGTGCGATGAAACATGTAATACCTTTATATGGTGATTTGATTCATTTTTGAAAGTGATGTTAGGAAAAAAACCATTTACGATCCTTACGGATTAAGATGATGCATTTTCGAAAGCGCTTGCTTCACAATGGCCCGAAACTTGTCATCGATTATGTGTATGGCATATGTATCAAAATGCAGCTAAACATCTTAGTGATGTGTTTGAGAAATTTAGTAGCTTTACTAAAGATTTTAGTAGTTTTGTTTATGATCACGGTGAAAAGGAAGATTTTCTAAATGTATGGAATCAAATGCTTGTAAAGTACAATTTAGAGAACAATAGTTGGCTGCAAAAGCAATTTAGAGTTGAGAGAAAAATGAGCTTTAGTTTATCGAAGACAAACTTTTTGTGCATATATATCAACTACTCAAAAAAGTGAGAGTATGACTAACCAAATAAAGATGTATATCGATTATAATTATGATTTATTACGTTTCTTTCACCACTTTGAAAGACTATTGGTTGACAGACGATACAAAGAATTGAAAGCTGATTATAAGGACAATCAAAGTAAGCCATCTCTTCCATACCCCGTAGGGGTATTAAAACATGCCGCAGATGTGTATACTTTAACGATATTTGAAGTTTTTTCCGAAAGAACTATGGCTTACTTAGGACTGTGAGATGCACATTATTGAAAGTACAGGGACTATTACTACTTATAAAGTCATTCCTTTAGGAAAAATTCGTCATCATACTGTTATATTTGACTCATCAAATTCTTCAATGAGTTGTAATTGTAAGAAATTTAAATTTCTCGGTATTTTATGTGCCCGTGCTTGGAAGGTACTCACTCTCATTTCAAAATTTCAAACGAGTTCCAAATCAATACATTTTGAGAAGATGGACCAAGGAAGCGAATATTGGAGTTACAAAAAAATATTCTCTACTAGATCAGGTGATCCTAAAGTAGATGTAGGAGCTCGTTACAAAATTCTACTCATACGGTATTCTCATTTAGCGGCACAAGCTGCAATGAGTGAGTAATCATTTGATTTTGCAATGAGTGATGGAGAAAAGACATTAAATAAAGTTGAGACAACCTTGAAGCAATTATCAATTAAAGAATCTTTGAGCACATGTGAAAAAATAATTTTCCCAGTTGATGCAAGTGAACAAGACGAGAATAATGCAAAAAAATGATAAAGGTATCAAGTGTAAACCCATAAGAAAAAGAGATTACCATCCGTTCGACCAAAAAGTGCTCTAAAAAAAGCTACACGAAAAAAGAAATTGTCCAAATATTAAATTAGTAAAGACTTTATGAGATGGAGAGGTAAGAATGATAAATTTTTAATATATATATATATTTTTTTGAATATGTTGGTGCGATGCAAGGGTAGCATCTGTTCAACTTTCTTAGTCTTTTCGAAGACGGCACACACAACATAGCGTTACTGGTGCTCGAACCCGGGTCCCAAGGGATGATAAACATCTACCTTTGCCACCAGGACACAAGGGGATGAGCAATTTTTAATATTTTTTTTATATGTTACTAATTTTTAAACATTTTATATTTTTAATATAATATCTTACTAACTACAACTTTAATATTTTTTATTTTGTGCGATTACTTTAATTTTATTTTAAGCATATAAACTAGTTTTATATTAATTACTATATTTGAATATTTTACAGCAATCTCAAGTCGACACCGATCAATTAAGTTCAGATGTTTTGAATTCATGTGGTCACCTTACAACTCAATACACACATGTAATTTAAGTTTTATGGTTATTTTTAACTTATATAGAGATTATTGCTAGTTTTATATTTTTCTAACCTTTCTGTGTATTAATAAGCAAAAATGGGATTCTAATTTGGACATGTGCACTGTGAATTAATCTACAATCACAAGTATGGTGGAAGTATTACGGTAATGTTTATATTGTAATAAATAAGTGTAACTTTATTTTATTTTAATTATGATACACACTTATTTTACCTTTTTAATATTTGCATGCTCAAATGCCACAAGCTCAATTCTTGCAAAAGGAAAGTTTAGAAGAAAATCAAAAGAATAGATGAAATATTGGACTTCAAATATTGGTGGAATGCAAGATTTGAGTAATTTATATTTTATCTTTTAAAAGATTAACGATTCATTCAAAATTATCTAGTTTATTTTGTTAGAAATATGCTTGTTGCGTTCGTGCAGTGACGATAAATAATACGCAAATGGTGCAAGTATACACGCCGAACGAGTAATAAAGTGATGAGTGAGTATCGTCTCCACAGGGATTGGAGGTATTCACGGTTTTCTGCAACAATAAAGGTTGAACTTTTTGCAGATGACAATGCTATAGTAAAAGAGATGGTGTAAAATAATGCTGAAACAACATAAAGCAGAGAAAGATGAGATAATCGATATGATAAACAGGTCCACTTTCGTATGCGAAACTCACTATGGAATGACTGGCTGAGAATGATGAACAACCTATCTTAAGCTTCCCAATGATGCTAAAGCCTCTCAGCTATCTTCTATGCTAGGTGGGATTTGCTAAAGGTGTTCCTAAACTATCTCTAGCCAGGAAACTGGGAGTCAGAAATGCTACAGCCATACCTCTCGGCGTAAACTCTTAACACTCCCCTACCCTTCACGAACTATCCTTTTTATCCCTTGAAACCTTTCACTTATCTCTAAGGTAGGTTAGAGTCTGCCTCTCAACAGTCACTCCATTGCTTATGAGGATTCTAAGGATAGCTCTCTCGATTACTAACCCCAACACACACTTAAAGAACGGCCAACTCTCGAGGGCTCTTACAACTTTAAGGAAATGATAAATGCATAAGCAAAGCATAGAACATGATAAACACTGAAAAAAGCTAAAGTGTGCATTAAAAATACTTAAAATGAAATCATCCATCAAACCCAAGCCACCTAAAACAGTTCGTGGCTGGGCAATATCATCCAACGTATCATTGCGACATCATCGCCAAATATAAAGATATGAAAAGGAAATGTTATAGCGACAGAAAGAAAAGTGAACTCCCACTCCGCCATGGACTACCCGACTGTCTTATGCCCACCACCTCTCTCGAGGTCGGTGAGGCCACTCCTTAGAGCTTCAACGATGTAGGACACCAAGCTGGAGAAGATGAAGGTGGAAGCTTCCCTCTCCTTTTCTCTCTCTTCCGCCTCTCTTTTTGCGTTACTTGCCTCCTCCCTCTTTTCAAGCTTCTCTCCCTCTATTTATAGTGGAGGCTCCTAGGGTTTTGTGCCCTAAAGATCCCTTGATTATCCCAAGATATATCCTCCGACAATGTCTGCTGCGAGGGGACAAGGGGACAGTCTGCAGGTGGGTACCGGCTGCTGCACTTGTCAGGTCGTCCTTTCTGCGTGTTCATGTGCTTCTACAGCTCACGTGCTGGTCAATATCCACTTCCATCAGGCTATAGCAATTCCTGGTACCGGCTTCCTCTCATGACTCCTTTCCTGCACACCACAAACCCAAAAACCAACCCTCCGAGCAGTATCCCTCGACATGGACTAACAACCAGCAAGGATAAAGATGCAACCAAAAGAAAAAACAAGAAAGAAAATGCAATCTAAATGCTATGGTATGAACTCAAGAACATGCAAATGCTATAGCAAAAAGGTATGAAAACAAGGATATTTATGCAGTTATCACACCCCCAAACTTAAGCTATTGCTTGTCCTCAAGCAATGAGTAGGACAGAACAAAAGAATTACTATGGCAAAGATTTAACCTAGAGGATTGCTATGGCAATATTTCAGTCCTCAGAAATAACTTAGGCAATTTACATATAAACAACTAGAAGCGAGATCCTTAGAACATTCCTTAAGATTAAGCTGTGTGTGTGCATGCGGGGCTGCCTTCCTTCTATACTTAAGCTGGTGAGACAAATTTTCAAGGAAGTTCCCTAATTATACCCTAGTTATGTTCTCTAGTTCTCTTTTAAATTTCTAGACTCCCAAAGATGTAAGTTTTTCTGCTATGAAGGGTGTCAGCTCATCACACCTATCGTCCTTAACTCTAGATGAGTAGGGAGCAAACCTCTCACCCCCGAGCTAGTAGGCAAAGTCATCCTGTGACAACTTTCATTCACTCATTTGCTATAGCAAAACTTTATTTATAGATTTTTTTGGCATTATGCTATAGCAAAGCGGAGTGTCCTTCTACAGATATGTCGTAGCATTTATTTATTTGTTTAAGCACAGGGCAGTTTAGTTCTTCTTAAGTTCACTAGAGTTTACATATTAGAGTTCACTAGGGTTCTTCCTGAAAATTTTTTCTAACGAACTTATTTATAGAAAGAGAGCAGCTTGTGTATTTTTTTTAACAACTAGATCCTAAGGTCAGTTCTACAGATCTCAACTAGTTTTGTTTTCTCTAACTTAGCTCAAGCCTTTAAGATTTTTTCGTCAGACATCATAAATATACTCATAGGCTGTCTCTAGACTAAACATAATGCCATAGTAAAATTTTTATTCTTCCCTACTATGCATATGTTGAAGCAAAAATACTACCTATGAACACTAACACCCCCAAACTTAAGGGATGCAGTGTCCTCAATGCATGAACTATTTTATATGCTATGACATGAAAAAATGAAATGATAAAAAAGAAAGAAAAAAGTTAGTTACCTCCTGGGTGAGGAGGCTAGGTTGTACTGCTGGTATTGTCCATTGATGTTTCGGAGGAGTAGTGGTGGGGGTCTGCTACATCGTCCACACTCTCCGAAGATACTGATTGAGCACTAGATGAAGGCCTGACACGTCCCGCAGTATGTTTGATGCGTGTCTTTGGTCAGGATGCTGTAGCATCCTCAGGTTACGTTGGCGTCGGCTCGGATGTTTGTGTTGTAGTGGTCTCCTTCTGAGGGGTTTCCTCAGGATCACTAGGTATGTGCTCTAGCTCAGGAAGTAGGGTTTCTGGATGTGATGGTGTTGGATTAGTGGCCTTCCTGGTACGTTTCCTTTTCTTGGTCGTGATGGCTACTGGGTCGGTCTCTTCGACAGTAGGCTGAACATGAGGATTTTCTTTTTCTGGCTGGGCAGTTGGAGTTGCTGGTGCTTTCTTTCTCAGAGTCTTCTTCTTGGCAGCATGTTGGACAGAGCTAGGGGTCACTTGGAGACACCGTGCTTGTTGTAGCAGTGGTGGCTGCTTGTAGTAACTCCATGGGGAACAGTGGAAATGACGCGTTCTAGTCTGGTAGGAGTTTACTTAAACATGATACTATGGCACTATCGCGGTGATGTGCATACTTGAAGTACGCCCTCTGATGTGCCCTCATCAAGTTGAGCTCAGCGCTCAGTTCCTTCGTTGTTGTCACCAATGCTGCGACCCGTGCTACAACAAAACTTTTCGCTCCTCCCTCCACTGTTTGCTGAGGCATGTTTTCATTGAATCCTCGGAGTTCTGTGACGAGGGCTGGAGTTAAACCTGTCTTTCCTGAAAGAGTTGCATCCACAAGATCGTCTATGAAGACGTCTTTTCTTTTACACAGAGCAGTAATTAGGTTAGGAAAAACAAGAGGACTACGAGGCCGTTTCAAACAAGCATTTACCTCATCCACTATTATCTTTCCTATGCCAATGTGTCTACCATGTATTATCGAGTGGATAAGAAAAAGTCTAGAGATGTGGACGGTGGCAGTGTGTAGTGTAGGCATAAGCTTATGTCTCACAAAATGGTTCCATACCTTGGCCTCAGGTTTGAGGCGTCCTCTCTCGACTGACTTGTTGTTGTCCAGCACCGTCCCCTGAAAACAGATATCCTCTAGCACCTCGCGCTGTGTCTGCGCGTCCATTGTCATCACAAAAGAAGTGTGGCGATCTACATTGTGCTTTAGCCTATAAAACTTGTTAATTGCTGCGGCAGTAAACTTTATCTGCTCTCCTCGCACATGAACTGCAGATTGTGTTGGACTTGTGAGGTGTGCATAGAACTCCTTTACAAGTGAAGTGCAGATCTCCTCCGGGTGAGCAATGAAGGTTTTCCATTCGTTCTTGCCAATGACATCCATTATAGCCTGATCGAACTATTCTTCCTCGTCTTTAAGGTATTTAAATCCTAGGATAGGAAGAACATTCCTATCTTTGAGCTTTGTCCATCTCTCCTTTGCTGCCTCGTCAAGAAACTTAGAAATTTCTAGGACTGGTTGTTGTTTGAGACGATCGGAAGTTTCAGGGGCGTTCTTACAACGAGCCATGGAGTTTTTGTTGAAAATAGGGGGAGTGAATATGTGAAGGAAAAATTTGGTGAAGGGGTTTTTGCGTGTTTGGGAGAATATCAAAAAGATGAAGTGAAGAAGAAAAAAATTTAGTGTTGATGAAGATGAAGAAGGTGAGGGGAGGGTTGATGATGATGAGGAAAATATGGGGAGTTGAAAAAGGTGGAAAAAATGAAGAACTAATGGAAGATGGGAGGTGGTGGGGACGTGTGCCGGCTTTAAGGGAGAGAGAAATTTTTTTGGAGTTAATGTGATAGCTGACGGTTGTAGAGAGAATATGGGTTTATGTGGCTAGGGTTTCTCCTCATTAAATAGGTGAATATTCTCTCTCTTGCTTTTTGTTTTTTCTCTCTCTTTTTTAATTCATCCTCCCCATTTTTTCAGATAAAACTCTCTCTTTTCTCTTTCTTTCCCCTTTTCTTTCGTACTTCCAAAATTGGATAAAAACAAACTCCATGTCCTTCTCCCTTTTGCTAGAACCCTGTAGACAGCACGCTCTCATGCCTCTGTACGTTACATCGTACTAGGAAAGAGAAAGCCTTGTACAAAGTTCACGAGAAAAGATAAGAAGATAAAGACAAATATAACAAAAACTAAACTAAAAAGAAAAAGCATTATTTATAAACATGCTATAGCATAAAAGATAGGATTTAGAGGGGCAAACTTTCAAGGATCGTGAAGATCCAAGTGTGACTTGTCTCTGAGGATAGGGGCTCCACTGTACACCTTCAGGCGTTGGCCGTTGACCTTGAAGACTTCACTGTCATCCATCTTCTTGATGTCCACTGCGCCATGAGGGTACACCTTGTGTATGATGAATGGCCCTAACCATCTTGATTTCAGCTTTCCAGGAAAAAGCTTTAGCCTGGAGTTGTAGAGAAGCACTTGTTGACCTTCTGAGAAATGTCGTGGCAAAATGTGTTTATCGTGGCACTTCTTAGTTTTCTCCTTGTAAATGCGAGCATTCTCGTATGCTTGGGCTCTAAATTCTTCCAACTCATTAAGCTCTAGCAACCTTCTCTCACCAGCTAGTTGGGCATCCATGTTGAGTTTCTTGATTGCCCAATAAGCTTTGTGTTCAAGCTTAACGGGTAAATGACACTCCTTGCCAAATACGAGCTTGAAGGGTGACATGACCAAAGGCGTCTTGAAGGTTGTCCTATATGCCCAAAGTGCTTCATCCAACTTGGGGGACCAATCTTTTCTCTTGGGATTAATCACCTTCTCCAAGATTTGCTTGATTTCTCGGTTGGAAACTTCAACCTGTCCATTTGTCTGCGGATGATATGCTGTAGCAATCTTGTGCCTGACTCCATACCGATGTAATGCTTTAGCAGTAAGCTTGTTGTCAAAGTGAGTTCCTTCATCACTGATGATGGCTCAGGGTGCTCCGAACCTCGTGAAGATGTTCTTGTGAAGAAACTTCATGACTGTCTTGGAGTCGTTCCTTGGGGTGGCAACAACCTCCACCCAGTTTGACACATAGTCGACTGTTAGCAAAATATATAGATCTCCGTGTGATGCGGGAAACGGGCCCATAAAGTCAATTCCCCACACATCAAAGATATCAACTTCCAAAATGTTTTGCAGTGGCATTTCATTCCGCCTGGAGATGTTCCCCGTTCTTTGGCATCGATCACAAGTCTTGTAGAACTCTGGGCATTTTTGAAAAGTGTAGGCCAATAGAATCCTGCTTGAAAAACTTTTTCTGCAGTTCTAGCACCACCAAAATTCCCTCCACACGGTGATGAATGACAATGGTACAAAATGCTACGGTATTCTTCCGCTGGAACACATCTCCTTATAATCTGATCGGGACATAGCTTGAACAAGTAGGGTTCATCCCAATAGTAAAATCGTGCATCATGTATGAATTTCTTGAGTCCATGGCTAGATAAATTATGAGGCAAAATATCACTAACAAGATAATTAACAATATCTGCATACCACAGAATTGTTGTAGCAGCTAACAGTTTCTCATCAGGGAATTCCTCCTTAATCTCAGTTTCACTACCTTTTGTGATAGCATTTTCTAGCCTAGATAAATGATCAGCTACCTGGTTCTCACATCCTTTCCTATCTCTAACCTCTAACTCAAATTCTTGCATCAAGAGTATCTACCTAATAAGTCTAGGTTTAGCATCATTTTTAGTCACTAAATACTTAATGGCAGAATGATCGGTATGAACTATAACCTTAGTGCCTATCAAGTATGACCTAAACTTATCAAAAGCAAATACTACAACAAACAATTCTTTCTTAGTAGTAGTGTAATTGATTTGTGCATCATTCAAAGTGCGACTAGCATAATAAATAACATGAAAGAGTTTACCTCGGCGTTGTCCAAGTGCTGCACCGACAGCGTAGTCACTTGCATCATACATCAGCTCAAATGGCTCGTTCCAATCAGGTGGAATGACAACATGTGCTGAGATAAGCTTCTCCTTCAGTTCTTGAAACGCGCTATGGCAATCTTTGTCAAACACAAATGGTTGATTTTGCTGTAGCAAATTGCAAAGCGGCTTTGAGATCTTCGAAAATATCTTTGATGAATCTTCGATAGAAGTCAGCATGCCCTAGGAAGCTTCTCACTCCTTTGACAGTAGTAGGAGGAGGTAGTTTCTCGATGACCTCGATCTTTGCTTTGTCAACTTCTATCCCTTGCTTTGAAATCTTGTGGCCTAAGATCGTTCCTTCCGTTACCATGAAATAACATTTTCCCCAATTGAGCACCAAGTCAGCTTCCTCACACCTCTTCAGAACCTTAGCGAGATTGCCCAAGCATGTGTCGAAGTCATCTCTGAAGACTGAAAAGTCATCCATGAAAATTTCTAAGAAGTCCTCGACCATGTCTGAAAAAATAGCCAGCATACATCTTTGAAAAGTTGTTGGAGCATTGCAGAGACCAAAGGGCATTATCCGGAAAGCATAAGTTCCATAAGGGCATGTGAAAGTAGTCTTCTCTTGGTCTTCAGGTGCAATAGCAATCTGATTGTACCCAGAATACCCATCGAGGAAACAGTAGAATGCTTTGTCTGCTAGTCGATCCAACATCTGATCAATGAATGAGAGAGGAAAATGGTCCTTCTTGGTTGCCTTGTTTAGCTTCCTATAGTCCATGCAAATCCTCTGACCCAATACGGTTCTAGTAGGCAATAGCTCATTCTCCTCGTTGCTTACCATGGTCACGTCTCCCTTCTTCGGCACACATTGCACCGGGTTGACCCATGAGCTATCATATATCGAGTAGATTACTCCAGCATCAAGCCACTTAATTATCTATTTCATCACCACATTCTTCATGATTGGGTTTAATCTTCTCTGGGGCTCAACAGAATTGTTGTGATAATCATCAAGCAAAATTTTGTGCATACATATAGCAGGGCTTATACCCTTCAAATCAACCATAGTCCACTCTAGCGATTTTTTATGTTGTAACAACATATTTACTAAACTAGTTTCTTGCTTAGGTGTGAGACTAGATGAGATTATCACATGCAAAGTTTCATTGCTCCCTAAGTAAACATATTTAAGATGTGATGGCAAAGGTTTCAGTTCTAGAGTAGGTGCATGCTCAAAAGAAGGTTTAGGAGGTACAAATTCTGAAAAATCAAGGGGTTCAAAATGCGTACCTGGTCTAGCCTCGAGTCGACTAGACTGCTCCAGTTCCTTTGAGAGCTCTTCTAGGTCTGATTCATCATCTTTTCATAGTACTTCAAATTCTTCCATTTGCATTTCATTACTACAGCAAAACTCATCAGTCATATTCTGTGCTGTAGCATCCGCGTATTGGCATACTCCTGGGTTGTCTGCATACTTGAGGGTGTCATGGATATTGATAGTGATCGTCTTATCAGCCACTCGCATCGTGAATTCACCCTTCTCACAATCAATCAAAGCTCGCCCGGTGGCTAAAAATGGCCT
Source organism: Hibiscus trionum (assembly GCA_030270665.1). Classification (NCBI taxonomy): domain Eukaryota; kingdom Viridiplantae; phylum Streptophyta; class Magnoliopsida; order Malvales; family Malvaceae; genus Hibiscus; species Hibiscus trionum. Next base: position 5,322,479 of record BSYR01000037.1, read on the forward strand.
TCCTAAGATGATGGGTGTATTGCTGTCAACTTCACAGTCGAGGATTAAGAAATCGACTGGAAAGATAAATCTATCCACTTTTACCACAACATCTTCAATTCTTCCTTCTGGACGAACATGAGAATGATCGGCTAACTGTAGCACAACCTTGGTAGGTTGTACCTCTCGAATTCCCAGTTTCAAAAAAATTAACTTAGGCATCAGGTTGACACTTGATCCCAAATCGCAAAGTGCTCTTCCAACAAACTTGTCGCCAATAGAACATGGGATAGCAAAACTACCTGGGTCCTTCCTCTTAGGTGGCAGCTTGCTCCACATAGAATAACATTCTTCTGCTATAGCGACAGTCTCTTGCTTCTCGGCCTTTCTCTTTTTCGTGACTATATCCTTAAGGAACTTTGCATATGTTGGCATCTGATCAATGGCCTCAAGAAATGGGACATTGATATGTAGTTTTTCCAGGATATCTATGAACTTTTGGAATTGAAGGTCTTCCTTCTGCTTCTTGAATCGTTGAGGAAAACGAGGTGGGGGTCTAACTTCATTTGTCTGATCTAGTAGAGTCGCATCTTTTGCTGTAGCTAAAGCAGGCTCCTCTTCTGGCTTTTCTTTTTCTATGACATCCTCACCCTTTTCTTCAACTGGAGGATCTTGTGAGTTATCTTCTTCCTGAGGCAAGTTGGGCTGAGATTCCTCCTTCTCTTTCCCCCCAAACTTGTCTTCCTTGCTAATTTCCTAGCCACTCCTTAATGTGAGTGCGCTGCATTGCTCCTTGCTATGGTGCTTAGTGGCTTCAATGTCACTAGGCAAACTTCCTTGTGGTTGCACATGCAAGGTTTGAGCTATCTGACCAACTTGTGTTTCTAAGGCTCGGAGAGACGAACTATGGCTTTGCAATAAGGCTCCTTGATTTTTAATGTTTGCTGCATGATCCTATAGCAAAACTTTCGTGGTTCCCATGAAATCTTTTGTCATAGCCATAAATTTTTTGAATGTAGTCTCCAGCGAACTGTTAGATGAAAATGTTGCTCCCTTGTGACCTTGCCATGGTATCATCTGATTAGAAGGTGGTGCTTCGACCAGATTTTGTTGTGGCGATGGCTGTGTAGAATTGTTGTGCCCTTGATTACCCCAACTGAAATTTAGATGCTGACGCCATCCTGGGTTGTAGGTATTAGAGTATGGATTGTTGTCGCGGTTATAATTCTCCACATAGTTGGATGACTCTTGATTGTCAGGGCATTCACTCAAATGGTGATTGCCATCGCATCTGAGACATCAGGATGCAGACTTCACTTCCTTGACTTCGTTGGGACGTTGGAGGTTCTTTAGCATATTTTTGATAGAAGCTAACTAGGTGGCTATCGAGTCATCAGCTTCACTCTCTCGAACTACTTGGGTTCTCCTCCCCATTCCAAGTCTTGTGGCTGAAAACTGGTAATCATTGTTGGCTACCCTATCAAGAATGTCAAATGCTTCATCCGATGATTTGTCTAATAAGGTCTCATTTACTGAAGCATCTAGCATCATCCTTGTATGAGCATTTACTCAATTATAGAAACATAACCACCTGGGTCCAGTCATGAAAACCATGACTTATGCACTTCCTCAATAATCCCTTGAATCGATCCCAACACTCGTACATAGACTCGTCATCAGCTTGACGAAAAGAAGCAATATCATTTCTCAACTGAGTGTTTCTATTGGGTGGATTATACCGTAGTAGAAAACTTTTGCATAGATTTGTCCAAGTTTCCATAGATCGAGTTGGCACTCCACTAAGCCATGCTCTAGCACGATCACGTAAATAATATGGAAACAGTTTAAGCTTTAGCACATCCTCGTGCACTCCTTGCTGTCTAAAGAAGTCAAAAACTTCCAAGAAAGCACGAATATGTTTCTTTCATCTTTGTGAGGCATACCTCCAAACTGACCAATGTTGCTCAACATGTTGAACATGACGAGTTTAAGTTCGAACTAGGCTGCCTGAATTTCTAGAGCTACAATTCCGGGATAAAGATCATCCAAACTAGGAGCCAAATGATCCCTAATGGCTCGTGGTCGAGCTGCTTCTCCCCGGCCATTTGTCATAGCATCTCTATTAACCTGAGGCCGTGGTACCTCTTGATTCCTGTTTCTAGTCTTTTCTCTATGAACACGTCTCCTAAGTCTCAAGAAATGCTCGATCTCAGAAATAGGTGATTGCAGGGGTCCTCTAGGTCGCCATCTGGTCATGCACTAACAAGACACCTGAAAAGAGAAAATGAAAAATCCTAGATAAATATGTACAAAAACAAAAAGAACAAACAATATAAACAAAAAACCGTAAACAACCAATTGTCAATCCCCGGAAACGGCGCCAAAAACTTGTTGCGTTCGTGCAGTGACTATAAATAATACGCAAATGGTGCAAGTATACACGTCGAACGAGTAATAAAGTGATGAGTGAGTATCGTCTCCACAGGGATTGGAGGTATTCGCGGTTTGCTGCAACAATAAAGGTTGAACTTTTTGCAGATGACAGTGCTATAGTAAAAGAGATGGTGTAAAATAATGCTGAAACAAAATAAAGCAGAGAAAGATGAGATAACATATATGATAAACATGTCCCCTTTCGTATGCGAAACTCACTACGGAATGACTGGTTGAGAATAATGGACAACCTATCTTAAGCTTCCTAATGATGCTAAAGCCTCTCAGCTATCTTCTATGCTAGGCGGGATTTGCTAAACGTGTTCCTAAACTATCTCTAACCAGGAAACTGGGAGTCAGAAATGCTACAGCCATACCTCTCGGCGTAAACTCTTAACACTCCCCTACCCTTCACGAACTATCCTTTTTAGCCTTTGAAACTTATCACTTATCTTTAAGGTAGGTTAGAGTCTGCCTCTCAACAGTCACTCCATTGCTTATGAGGGTTCTAAGGCTAGCTCTCTCGATTACTAACCCTAACATACACTTAAAGAACAGCCAACTCTCGAGAGCTCTTACAACTTTAAGCAAATGATAAATGCATAAGCAAAGCATAGAACATGATAAACACTGAAAAAGCTAAAGCATGCATTAAAAATACTTAAAATAAAATCATCCATCAAACCCAAGCCACCTAAAACAGTTCGTGGCTGGGAAATATCATCCAACGTATCATTGCGACAACATCACCAAATATAAAGATATGAAAAGGAAATGCTATAGCGACAGAAAGAAAGGTGAACTCCCTCTCCGCCATGGACTGCTCGACTGTCTTAGGCCCACCACCTCTCTTGAGGCCGGTGAGGCCACTTCTTGGAGCTTCAATGATGGAGGACACCAAGCTGGAGAAGATGAAGGTGAAAGCTTCCCTCTCATTTTCTCTCTCTTTCGCCTCTTTTTGCGTTACTGGCCTCCTCCCTCTCTTCAAGCTTCTCTCCCTCTATTTATAGTGGAGGCTCCTAGGGTTTTGTGCCCTAAAGATCCCTTGATTATCCCAAGGAATATCCTCCGACAATGTCTGCTGTGAGGGGACAAGGGGACAGTCTATAGGTGGGTATCGATTGCTGCATTTGTCAGGTCGTCCTTTCTGCGTGTTCACGTGCTTCTCACGTGCTGGGTAATATCCACTTCCATTAGGCTATAGCAATTCCTTGTACCAGCTTCCTCTCATGACTCCTTTCCTGCACACCACAAACCCAAAAACCAACCCTCCGAGTAGTATCCCTCGATATGGACTAACACCCAGCAAGGATAAAGATGCACCCAGAAAAAAGAAGAAGAAAGAAAATGCAACCTAAATGCAATCTAAATGCTATGGTATGAACTCAAGAACATGCAAATGCTATAGCAAAAAGTATGAAAACAAGAATATTTATGCAGTTATCAATGCTACTTGCTAAACTAATAAGAGTTTTTTTTTTTTACTTTTATTGAATTTGTGCATTCTTGCAATGTGATAGGTAACCGTAATAGTCATTATTAGTTGGATGTTTCTAATAGTTTAAGGATTAATATCCTATACACTGGCGGTGGAAACTGAAAGTTTCCACAAGCGCCTTAGTTTTAGGGTATAAGGAGTTAGTTTAGGGTATAGAGTTTAGGGGTTTAGGTGTATGAGTTTAGAATTTAGGGATAGTTGTTTCAATTTAAGGTTTAGGGTTATAATTTAGGGTTTATATGTTGGGGTTTAGTTTTTAGGGTAATATGGTGAGGATTTAGGTTTTAACCTATAAACCCTAAATTATAACCCTAAATCTTAAATTGAAACAACTATCCCTAAATTCTAACCCCCTACACCTAAACTCCTAAACCATGTACCCTAAACTAACTCCCTATACCCTAAAACTAAGGCGCTTGTAGAAACTTTCAGTTTCCACCGCCTGTGTATAGAATATTTATCCATAGTTTAATTGCACGTAAATAAAATTTTGACTATTTTTTTGCTTGCTTAGCAACAAATAAACTTTTATTAAAAATGTATGAAAAAAATTACAGACATGAGAGGAATACAATGGTCTATCCTCATGATGACAAAAAAACATAGAACCCTCACAACAACACATATCATGACTCAAAAAATTTCAATACACTATCAGCATATTAGCTCTGCTCGAATATAACCCTATGAAATTTCAAGTCAACTTACATTTCAAGAATTCCAATACATAACTGGATGTTCACAACTTGCTTCCCTACTATATCTACATAGCAAACAACATATATCATTCACAACATTTATAAAATCTTATTTGAGCTTCAACTCTAAAAGTAAAACTCGTCCTTCAATCCTCAAATTTCAAGTAAACTCAAGCTTCTTAAAATTAGTACATGGCTCGATTAGAAACCTAGGCTTAACCAATACAAAACTCTTTTTTTGGATCGTGTTGGATGAGAGGAGAGCATTTGAAAAAAAGTATCCCCAAATAGTTTGAGAGAAGAGGTAAACGACAATTGAATAACGAACAAACAAACGGAATAAACTCCGTTAGTTTATTCAAAAGCATTAATACAAGTGTTATAATTTTATGGGGAGACACAATAAGGGGCAAGTAGAGGGGCAGAGGAATTCTATTCACTAGTTAGCCTTCAATAAAAATATGGATGGAAATTATCTGCCCCCAAAGTATGCCCCCATTTGTGCCCCCACTTTAAAATAGTGGGTTTAGGGTTTAGAGTTTGAGGTTTAAGGTTGGGGCTTAGGGTGTAGGGAATTAGGGGTATGGTGTATTTTTTTAGGGTTTAGGGTTTGGGGTTTAGGATATGAAAATTAAGGTTATGGGGCAAGATTTAATTTTTAAGTATTTTTAGGCGGGGGCATAGAAGGAGACATGGTTAAGGGGCAGGAGATTTTTACCCTAAAAATATTTATATCACATTTTCATATATATATATATATAACGTACATATTTTGCATATTTATTAAATAAATATGGTACTGTACCTTCACCCCAGGCCCTCCAAATGGTATACCATACCCGACAACGTTTTGTACAAAAAAAAAAAATGTGCTTAATATTAATATAAAAAGATAGAAAAATGTATTATAAAACTTAATCTAGATAAAAAAAATTAATTTCTTTTCACGCACTATGATCTTAAAGTTTTTAATCTTTTTTTTTTCTTTCAATATCCATAATTTTTTTCTAAAATTTCTAATCTTAGAAATAAATTAATTTCTTTTCAATATTGAACCGTTATATGCTTCTTTAGAGGGATAATGGCACATTTGCCCCTTGTACTTTTAAAAATTTATCAATGTGGGAAAAAGGGGGAAATTACATAATGAAGGGCAACTCTATAAATTTATCATTTATTTTTTAGTTTTTTAAAATAAAGAAAAAATTACTTTATTGGTTAATTACTTCTCTCTTCAAACACGCAACATTAATGGATAATTTGAAATCTGACCATGAGCAAGTGAAGAAAAAAGAATCATTTTTCTTTGTTTTAAAAGTCCCTCATTTTCCCTTTTGTTTGTTCTTCAATATGAAATCCTTAGTTTATTTGTATTATTGTTCAAATTTGGTGTATTCAAGTTTGGTTTGTTCTTCAATATGAAGATCTGCGACTGGGGAAATACTTTTGAAGAATTGTTAGGTACTTAGGTTAAGTTTGATTCAAATGTTTCATTTTGTTTTTATTTGGTTTTAATTTATTCACCATTCGTAATTTTGTTGAACCATGAACCTTTGGTTTCATCAAGGCAATGTACTAGTGATGTGGTAAACGTTGCTTTGTTGATGGGAAGTTAACTTGATTTTGTTTTTGTTTTTTCATTTTAAACGTTATCTTCTTCGTGCTAAGAGTGATAAAAGAGACATATAGGTTTGAAAATACCACAAACTGTTTGTTATAATTTATTTGGTATAAGTTGTTTATCCCTAATTGTTTATTAACTCTGCAGTATGATAAAGATTCTTTGTTATGAATTGTTTGTTTGTTGTACACTTGTTTGAAAAAATATGACATATTTTTTTTATAAAAAATAGATGTTCAAGCTTTGTTTATTTACAATTATGTCCTTGTTTTATTCAGTTGAATCATGTTGGGAATGGCCTTCACAGAACTTCATTTGCGTATGCATGTAGGGGTTCTCTTGTTAAAAATCTTACCGTAGATTATGTGGGTGGTATTGTAATAAATTAGGGAATTGACCCTGATGTAGTGTCGCATGGTGATTTGTGTAATCTAGTTAAAGAAGCAGGATTTAGTAGTGTTAAAGCTCTGTATTATTTAACATCATGTGCTACTTTAGGTGATAGTTTAGTGTTGTGTTGAGATAATAAATCCTTTAATGAATTGATTGGGTTTTGGTTAGTTGACGGGGAGATTCATATATATGTAGAACATGATGTCACTGATATTAGTGAGCCCCCATTGTCATTGCCAACACTTTTAGAACCTATTGAGGGATAAAAGGGGATAACACAATTGATAAGGGCAAAATTTTCAGTGAAAGTGATGTGGTTGGTGAGGGATATAATGGGGATAACACAACTAATAGTGAATTTGTAGGAGCTGATATAAATGAGGTGGATGATGGCTTAGAACCCGATATCCTCAACCGATTTGCTTGCCAAGTGGTAGAGAAGAGCTAATTTGGGTGATGGTGATGGAAGCAATAAAAGAAAATTGAACACAAAGAATTTAGAGTGGCTTGAGCTTCTAACCAAGCTCTACATCCACTACCTTAGCTCCCCCACCAAGGATTTCCAACAAATTCACTCTTGAATTTCTTCCCCTTTTCTAGGCTAATGAGGCAACCCTTACACACTCAAAGCTTTATATCCCAAAGCTTGAGTAACCCTCTTTTACAAGAGAAATAAAATCAAACTTGAAAACCCTTAGAAGGCATATTGTTTGCACAATTTAAGTACTCACCCAAACCTAAAAAACTTGAGCAAATTATATCAAGTTGAGCTCATAAGTGTTGTCTATGAAAGAATGTGAAAATTAAGCACTAAGACACTTTTACAATCAAAAGTGTGTTGGCTTTTTTATCATTGGTTGATTCTTGTGCTTGAAGGTTTTTTTTATCCTCTAAAATGAGTATCTAGCCGTTGGAGACTGTTGGGGATGAATTGGAGCCGTTGGGGATGACTTCCATGCTGAATTTTCCATTCTGGTGTTGTCGGTACTGGTACGCAGGTACCCATATCGGTACAACCTTGTTTTGGGAAATAGCCGTTGGAGATTAAAAACCCAGGGGGTTTCGAAACCACCATGATTGTACCTATACGACAGATGCTGTATCGGTACAAATTTTAGTTTCTAGAAAATGAAAACCCAAGGGGTTTGGAAACCCCCATGCATGTACCTTTACGGCAGATGATGTATCAGTACGAGTTTTGGTTTCTGGAAAGAGGTTTGTATATGCATATCGGTTCGAACCAAAGGTGTACCGATACGGGCCTTAAAAATCGACATTTTGGCCATTTAAAAACTTTTTAAAACATGTTAAAAACGTATGAAACCATTTCAAACATATTTTCAAGTTGTTTGGACTTAAGTTGATTTTTACAATATTTTCAAATAAGTCCAAAAACATTTTACAATCATTATATCAAAACAAAAATCCTAATAATCTCCCCCTTTTTGATATAAGAAAACCAACTTCAAAAATTATTTTTGTGATTCCCCCCTTAGAAAAATAAATTTTGAATAAGAGAATATATAATTCAAAAAGTTAAAAGCTCCGCCTTATTCATTTGAAAATTAAAATTTTCAAACTGTTGAGTTTTCTGTGCTCGATTTCCTTCAACTGTTCTTACTCGCCAAGTGTTGGAGAAGTTTAATATTTGGGTGATTTTGTGGAAGTTGAAAGATAGACAATTGACACAAGAATTTATAGTGGTTCGGCCTTTTAACAAGCACCTACATCCACTACCTTAGCTTTCCACTAAGGATTTCAACAAATTCACTCTTGAATTTCTTCCCCTTTTCTAGGCTAAGGAGACAACCTTTACACACTCAAAGCTTTCTAACCCAAAGCTTGAGTAAACTCTCTTTACAAGAGAAATTAGAGCAAACTTGAAATCCCTCACTAGGTAGATAGTTTGCAATCTTAAGCTCACTCACCCAAACCTAAACACTTGAGCAAATTTGACAATTTAGGCTCACAAGTGTTATACAATGAATGAACAATTTAAGCCCTAAAGACAATTTGACATCATATAGTTGTTGACAATTGAAACATTAACTTATCCTTGATGCTTGGAGGTTCTTTTTATACTCCCAATTGAGTCTGTAGCTATTGAGGACCGTTGGAGTTGTTTTAGAGCCTTTGGAGACTTTATTTCCCACCATTAATGTTGTTCTGCAGTTGTCCGTATCGGAACAGGCGACCCCGTTTTGGAACGGCCCTCTTCAAAACTAGTCGTTGAAGCCTGATGCAGCAAGTCGCATCGAAATGCCTCTGGTCGTTTCGAAACGCTCTTGATCTTGTATTGAAACGGTTACAACAGTTTCGGAACGAGTGACAGTTGAGCTACAATTTAAAATGTCATTGGGAAAATAGCCGTTGGGTTGGTTTTGACCGTTGGGCATATCAAAACACCAAAGGGTGTTTCGACATCGAAACCCTCCGTATCGAAATCGGCAAGCCCTGTTTTGGTACGGGTTTTGGCAGTTTCAATCTGTTTCGAAACAAGTTACCCTGTATCGAAACGGGTACCTTGAAAACCCTGGTTTGGCTACTTAAAAACATTTCAAACCTTGCCAAAAACATTTAAAACATCCACAAACTTATTTTCAAGTTGTTTGGACTTAAAGCTATTTTTGAAATCTTTTCAATTTAGTCCAAAACTATTTTTCAATTATTATATCAAAACATTAGTTCTTCAATCTCCCCCTTTTTGATATAATAAAACCAACTTGAAAAATTGTTTGGGATTCTCCCCTTTGTATTTTAGAAATTTAAATAAGAGATTTTAAAAATTAAAAGAAGTTAAAGCTCCCTCTTATTCTCTTGAAAAATCAATTTTCAAACCATTTCCCCCCATTTTTGTTATATAAAAAAGAATTTAAATAAATTTAAGTTCAAAATAATTTAGAAGGTTAAAAAATGACACAAATAAGAATTTTGTTTTTAAAATGGCTCCCCCTTAGTTAAAGCATCATCAAAAATATTAGTCCAACATATATGATAATCTAGTTGTAATTAAAAAAATCAAATTAAACAACTGAAAAAACAACTAGATTTTACCACACTTGAACTCAAGGGAGGATGTGAAGCCTTCCTTCTTCAAATGTTCTTCCTTGTGTGCATGGAGCTCCCCCTCAAATTCAGACTTGTTGATCAATCTCCATCACATCTAAACAAGACAATCAAGTAATTTTTGGTATCCAAATTGCTTTGGATCCATAGGCATTAGCAGCACAAAATTTAGTCACATTAGGAATTCATTTTTCAATTTCATCCTTTTTAGTTGAAGTGGTTAGTCCTTTTAGGACCCAAACACTTCTAAAACATTTTCCATTTATAAATCTAGGGGCACTAGATTGTCTAACATAAAAATTTGATTTTCCAAAATTATTTTTCTTTTCAAGCTCTTTGGAAATCAAATATTTTTCTTCTTGAACTTTATGAAGCAAATTTTATAAATCAACACATTTTTGTTCAAACTCATTGAGTTTTGCTTCAAGTTCAATTTTGGTTTTAGAAATCAAATCATTTTGAATTTTCAAATTTGAAATAATTTTCTTGTTTTTCAAAATGTGATTTTTAAATTCTAAAATCAAATCATCATAGGAATCATGTAATTCATCAAAAGAATATGAACATGAAGTAGATGAATTAAAAGTTACCCTTGAATCTTCTTCGATGGCCATAAGGAAAAGATTGGCTTGTTCATCGTCGGTGGAGTCTTCATCACTCCATGTAGCCATATATGCCTTCTTCTTATGGCTTGAAGTGTTTACCCTTTTCTTCTTCATTGATTCACATTCGAATTCTTTCATTGTTTTTTCATGAAATGGACACACTTCTTGAAGAGATGAATTATCTCTTCTTCTTCTTCATTATCCTCCTCGCTTGATTCAACATGATTGCACTTGGAGGAATTGAGAGCAATAGCATTTGTGTTGATGCCTAGCTCCATGATCTTCTTCTTCCCCACATTTCTTATCTCTTCAATCTTCTTCTCCTCTTCTTTGTCTTTCTTCATGATTTGGTGAGTGAGAAGTGACCCCATGAGTTCATCAAGCTTCAAGGTCTTGAGGTTCTTGGCTTCGATGATGGCGGTCTTTTTCGAGTCCCATGACTCGGAAAGGGAGTAGATAAGCTTTCAGACAAGATTTTCTTACGGAATGACTTCTCCATAGCCTTTTAGTCCATTGGTGATGGTGGAGAATCGATGAAACATCTTCTCAATTTCCTCTTCGGGATCCATCTTGAAGTTCTCACACTCTAGGTTGAGGAGGCCGTTCTTGGGGTCCTTTACTTTGTTTGTTCCCTCGTATGTAACTTCGAGCTTGTCCCAAACTTCCTTGGCACTCTCGCAAGAAGACATCTTCTCGTAGATGTTGAGGCTAAGTGCACAAAAAATAAAGTGCAAAGCCTTACAATTTAGTTTCATCTTCTTACAGTCGTCGGGACTCCACTCCGCCTTGCTTCCTTGTGGCACGAACGGGACATCTTCAATAATATCCCAAAGCTTGTAGTCTTTGTATTTGACAAAGAACATCATCCTTGTCTTCCAATAAGCATAAATGGTCCCGTCGAAAAAGGGCGGCTTGTCGATGGATTGCGCCATTGAACCGGTTGTTTGAAATGTTGTTCGAGCTTGCCGGATCACCTCAATAGGATGTTAATCCTCTTCAATTGAGTCAAGCTTTGATACCAATTGTTGAGTTTTCTGTGCTCGATTTCCTTCAACCATTCTTGCTCGCTAAGTATTGGAGAAGTTGAATATTTGGGTGATTTTGTGGGAGTTGAAAGATAGACATTTGACATAAGGATTTATAGTGGTTCAACTTTCTAACAAGCACCTACATCCACTACCTTAGCTTCCCACTAAGGATTTCAACAAATTCACTCTTGAATTTCTTCCCATTTTCTAGGCTAAGGAGGCAACCTTTATACACTCAAAGTTTTTTAACCCAAAGCTTGAGTAAACCCTCTTTACAAGAGAAATTAGAGCAAACTTGAAATCCCTCACTAGGTAGATAGTTTGCAATCTTAAGCTCACTCACTCAAACCTAAACACTTGAGCAAATTTGACAATTTAGGCTCACAAGTGTTATACAATGAATGAACAATTTAAGCCTTAAAGACAATTTGACATTATATAGATGTTGACAATTGAAACATTAACCTATCCTTGATGCTTGGAGGTCCCTTTTATACTCCCAATTGAGTTTGAAGTCGTTGAGGACCGTTGGAGTTGTTTTGGACCCGTTGGAGACTTTATTTCCCACCATTAATGTTGTTCTGCAGTTGTCCATATCAGAACAGGCAACCCCATTTCGGAACGACCCTCTTTAGAACTAGCCGGTGAAGCCTGATGCAGCAAGCCGTATCGAAACACCTCTAGCCGTTTCGAAACGCTCTTGATCTTGTATCGAAACAGTTACAACCGTTTCAGAACGAGTGACAGCTGAGCTGCAATTTAAAATATCGTTGGGAAAATAGTCGTTGGGGAGGTTTTGATCGTTGGGCATATCAAAACACCAAAGGGGTGTTTCAAAATCGAAACCCTCCGTATTGAAACGGGCAAGCCCTGTTTCGGTACAGGTTTTGGCAGTTTCAATCTGTTTCAAAACAGGTTACCCTGTATCGAAACGAGTACCTTGAAAACCCTAGTTTGGCTACTAAAAAATGTTTCAAACCTTGCCAAAAACATTTAGAACATCTACAAACTTATTTTCAAGTTGTTTGGACTTAAAGGCATTTTTGAAATCTTTTCAATTTAGTCTAAAACTATTTTTCAAATATTATATCAAAACATTAGTTCTTCACAAATCATTCTCCCCCTTTTAGTTATATCAAAAAGAATTTTGTAACTTGAAGTTCAACAACAATGTAGGTTTTAAAAAGATTTTACAATTAAATACTTTTGTTTAAAAGTGGCTCCCTTTTTCTCAAGCATTAAACAAATTGTTAGTCCAACAATTCATGATTAACTAGTTGGATTCAAAAGAAATAAATCAAGAAAAACAAAAAAAATCAACTAATTTTACCACTTGAATCAAAGGTAGGATGTGAAGCCTTTCATTCTTCAAGTGACCTTACTTTTGTGCATATAGCTTCTATGGTTCATTACTTTGTTGATCAATGCTCCATCACACCTATAGAAAGATAATGAAGTGATTTTTGGTATCCAAATTACTTTGGATCCAATGACATTAGTAGCACACATTTTAGTCCCCTTAGGAATCCATTTTAAAATTTCATCATTTTTATTTGAAGTAATTAGTTCTTTTGGAATCCAAATACTTCTAAAATATTTTCCATTTAAAAATCTATTGGCACTATATTGTCTTCGATAAAAATTTGTTTTAACAAAATTTAATTTGAAGCTACCTCAAACTTTACATTTTTTTAATATTTTGTTAAACAAATTCTTTTTGAGGTCATCAATTTCCCTTTGATGATCCTCTTGAACTTTTAGAAGCAAGTTTTGTAAATTAAGGTTCTTTTGTTCAAAATCTTTAAATTGTGCTTCAAGTTCGAGATTGGTTTTAGAAAGCAAATCATTTTCTATTTTTAATTTTGAAAGCAACTTTTTGTTTTTAGAAAATGAAGCCTTAAATTCAAAAATCAACTCATTATAGGCTTATTGTAACTCATCGAAAGTATAAGAATTTAAATTATATGAGTTAGAAGTTATCTCTCCCTCTTGGAGGGTTATTAAGCATAAGTGAGCTACCTTATCGTCGGTGGAGTCTTCTTCATCACTACATGTTGCCACATATGCTTTCTTTGAAGATGATTCCTTTTTGTTGAAGTGAGGGAAATCGTATTTGGTTTGTCCTTGCTTCTTACATTCAAAGCTCTTATGAGGATCCTTCATCTTCTTCTATGATTCATGCTTGGATTCTTCCATTTCGTTCTTCATGAATTTGGAAAACTTCTTGAAGAGATAGGTCATCTCTTCATTTTCACTTTCCTCCTCACTTGAACCTTCTTGATGGCTTATGGAGGATTGAAGAGCAATGATGTTTACATCTATTCCTTGCTTTTTGATCTTCTTTTACTTCTCCCTTCTTAAAGGTTGAGACATCAATTCATGGGTGAGTAAAGACCTGATGAGCTCATCAATATTGAGCTCCTTCAAGTTTTTAGCTTCAATGATTGTTGTCTTCTTTGAATCCCATAATTCAGGAAGTGAATAAATCAACTTCCGAAAAAGTTTGTCTTCTGAAATCTCCTCTCCAAATTCTTTTAGCTCATTGGCAATCATGGAGAAACGGTCGAACATACTCTTGATGTCTTCATCCGGGCTCATCTTGAAGTTTTTGTAGTTGAGGTTGAGTAGACCAATCTTTGTCTCCTTCACCTCATTTGTACCTTCATGGATCACTTCAAGCTTGTCCCAAACCTCCTTGGCACTCTCACAAGAAGAGACTTTGGCATACTTCTCTGGTCCCAATGCACAAAATAGAATGTGCAAAGCTTTTGAATTTAACCCCGTCTTCTTCTTTTCATTCACACTCCAATCTTGCCTTCTCGGTTGTGGCACGAACGATCCTTATTCAACAATCTCCCAAAGACGAAAGTCAATGGCCTTGATGAAGTACATCATCCTAGTCTTCTATTAGGCATAATGTTTACCGTTGAAGAATGGTGGCTTGTCGATTGATATGGCTCGAAATCGATTAACTGAATCCGCCAAGAGGGTTGAATTTGCTTCCTGAATGAATTGGCTAAAACCGAAAAATATTGTACAATATTTGCACGATGATTTTAGAGTGGTTCGACTACCCAACCGAGTTTACATCCACTACCTTAGCACGCCACTAAGGATTTTCCAATTCACCACTATGAATTCTTCCTTTTGAGGCCAAAGGGATAACCTTACAACCCTATCTTTTCAATGGCTAAGATAGAACCACTCTAGTTTTTCCTTAGGCTAAACTGGAATCCCTCCCTTTTACAAGGTAATTTGTATAAGCAATGAAAACCTCACAATGTGGGTGTTTACAAGAATTAAGCTCACAAGAGTGTAAAGAATAAAACAATGAAAAACACTCTCTATACAATATATACAAGAGAAATGAAGAATAAAAAATTTAAATGATATTTCTCTTGACCATGAAGTTTGGATATTGTCTCTAACCATCTTCAAGTATCCCAAGCTTGCTTTTATAGAGTGGAATGATATTCTAGCTGTTTATGGTCGTTGGGGATATTTTGGAGCTGTTAGAAGCCATTACAACTGAGCATTAAATGCTCACCTACACAGAGGTTTCAGAACCATTGAATGGGTTTCGAAACCATTAGGGGATTTCAAATGAAACTAGCTGTTGCAGGGTCCTAGTATAGAATCCATGTATGGGTTTCAAAACCTGCTAGGGGGTTTCGAAACCTGTTTCCCAAGTTTGGTTTCCAAGCCTTACTGCCTCACTAGTTTCGAAACCACTTATAGGGGGTTTCGAAACCTGCATTAAAAACTTGTAAAATCGGCTAAAAATGACTTTAAAAGATATATTCGATATAGGAACAAAGTCAAAACATTTTAAACATATTTTTCAAGTTTTGCGGAATTTGAAATATTTTTGCAATATTTAAATTTAGTCCAAAAACATTTTTCACTTTGTTATATTAAAATAAACATCTCAACAATCTCCCCCATTTTGATATAACAAAACTACTTGAAAAATTGTTTTTGAAAATCTCCCCCTTAGAAAATAATTTTAGAAAAAGAGAATACTTTAGAAAATATTTAAAGCTCCCATTTTTTTTCTTTTTGAAAGTTAATTTTTCAAACATATATCTCTCCCTTTTTGTTATATAAAAAACAATTCAAATCAAATTAAGTTCAAAACACCAAAAGTTGAAAGGTTAAAACCAATCGTTTGAAATTTAGTGTAAATTGTTTATGTAAAATAATAATGGAGAATAAGATAAATCTTTTTTTAAACAAAAGCTTCCCCTTACACAAGGCATTCCAAAAAAAAACTCAAATACTTGACACTTAAAAGATATTGAATTTAAAGATAAAATTAATTTAAGAACAATGAAATTCAATGTATCCAATACTTTTAAAACTTTATGCAAACATATGAAAGAAACAATATGATTCATATGCATAAAGCATCATAAAATGCCATGAACTTATAAATAAATAAATAAATAGATAAATAAGCAATGATGCATGAACATTCATCAAAATAGGCAACCAAATGATTTATAATCAAATACATTAAGATTAGAGGTTACCCATCTTCTTCACTTGTGTGACTAGAGCATTTTCATATCTTTGATTTTCTTGCCATTGCTCCAACAGACCTACAAAAGACATTTACTTGGATTTTGGTATCCAAATTGCTTTGGTTCCATTAACATTAATCTTAACGTCACTAGTTCCCTTAGGAACCCATATTTGTCTAATCCTATAGGATTTTCTCTTCTTTATAGGAAAAATATGCAAGGAATGACCATGATAACGAAATGTGAGCATTTTGCCATTATGTGACAAGATGAATTATTAAAAACAATTTCTTTTTCTTTTGTTAAGCTTTCAAGCTTAACTTTCAAATCAAGATTTTCTTTTTCTAAAACTTCATTACCTGTTTTTGAAAACTCTAAATCGTTTTTCAAAATTTCATTTTGGTTTTCAAAATCCAATTTTATTTTCAAAAGAAAATCGTTTTCAAATTAAAGTTTAGAAATCATTTTCTTAATTTTGGAATTAATGGTCTCAAATTCCAAAAATAATTCATCGAAAGCATCTTGCAACTCGTCAAATGTATATGAATTTAATTCACTTGAGTTACAAGATACCTCAGGCTCATCGAGAGCCAAAACACCATCTACCTTAGGGATTGAGAGGAGGTTTGCACAAGATGAAGCACCATCCTTCTTCTCTCCTTTCTTTTTTCCCTAGAGTTTCTCAAGTTTCTCCCATATGTAACCCCTTAAACTCGATCTAGAAGAAAAGACCGAATTTAGGAAGTCACGATTGAAAACTTAACCCTCAAGAAATTCAATTTTAGAAAATAGACTTTAACTTAAATAAAATAACAATGATTTAATAAATATCTTATAGTAAATAAAAATAAAAATATCATAATAAATATTAGAATGTTTATATAAAATCTCTAAAATAAAATCATAGTAAAAGGATTCTAGAAAAATAAACCCAAAACATATTTATTCTCAAAAGTGAGAAATTACATCAATATCCCAATATAATAAAATAATTTGATCTGAATAATTCAAAATGGTTTAGTACTAAATAATAAATTAACCAAATAAAACGTGAGATCCTCCAAGTACCACGTCACCTAAAGTCCAAAGATATTTGTAAGAGGAAACTATGGGGGAGTAAGCTAAAGAGTTTAGTGTGTCTCTAAAGTGAAAGAAAAGCCATAATACTAAAATATAGTAATATTTTCTTAAAATCCTTTAAAAAACATAACACAAATATCACAATGCAATGCACCCAACTACAACCGCCATAAAAAAAGGTAGGTTCCCCAGAACCCCTCACTACAACGTCACCAATCGATGTGTGGTAAAAACCACTGTTTCCTCCGTACAAATCTCAACCCATGCTCATACATACATGATGATTAAAAATCAAATTTCATAAATCCAGTTCCATAAATATGATATTCCATAAACATACTTCATAAACCATAGTCCATAAATCTGATATTCCATAAACGTACTTCATAAACCATAGTCCATAAATCATAAATCATAGATCTGTAAATCCGATGTTTCATAATTCATATATTCCATAAGTCATAATTAAAACACGCTTTGAAAATCGTATGCAAATGATGTCAACCATACAAGCCATAATACATATAAATTATCACATAATGGGTAAAACATCAACAAATATAGTAATAACTATGACTATATATATAGTTGAGCGATGGTATTCTAAACAAACTCTAACGACGAACAAAGGGCGATTGCGGCTTTGATGTAAGGTGATGGCAGTGTCAATCCAAGAGGAATTCATAAAACATGGGAATAACTAAGAACGACATCACTTTAAAACTTAAGGCTTAGGTTTATTTATATGCGTAATAACTATGACTATATATATAGTTGAGCGATGGTATTCTAAACAAACTAGGTTTAGAATATAATAATAATAATAATAATAATAATAATAATAATAATAATAATAATAATAATAATAATAATAATAATTTAAGTTGAAAAATGAGAGTCCATTCAGCCATAGGAAAAAAGAATTAGAATTCAATTTGAATTAAAAAGGTTGAAAAAATATATTAAACATTTTTTTTTAAAAAGACAGGTGATCCGAGAATTGAAATTCATTTTGATAAAAGCGTTATTTATGGAGTTAGTCCTTAAACTTTCAAGAAATTTCATACTAACTTCCAAGTTTGATAAAAATTCTTATTTAATCCTTCATAAAAAAGTTATGATTTTAAATTAAAAATTCTCAATTGTTAGGGTTTTTAATTAGGGATTTCAAAATTAGGTTTTTTTTAATCTAGGATTTACAATTTGGGCGTAATTTTTGGGGTGTTACAACTCTCCCACCCTTAAAAAAAATTTTGTCCTCAAAATTTTCAGACTTAATGATGTTTAGATAAAAGTTTAAAAGAGCATTTTGAATCAGGTTACGAATGACAACACATGGTTTTCATATAGACTTTGATCTCAAATTCATAAGAACAAGTATGATCACGATCAGTCGTTAATCTAGAGCTCATACGAGGTGGCATAGTATTCTATATACAAAAGGGACAATCCTAGAATTAGAATTGGTACTTTGAGTTTCTATTCAAAACATTTCTTTAATTCTTTTAAAATAATAAAATTATCAGAAAATCACATTTTGCCCCCAAAACATTTAATATGCATGCAAAAATCATTTTCGGCTTAAAATTTTAAGTAAGCTTCACAGTCTGAGGGTTGAACTTAGCTCTGATACCACTAAATGTAGCCACCTAAACCCAGCCTAGAAGAAAATATCGAATTTAGGAAGTTACGATTGAAAACTTTGCCCTCAAGAAAACTAATTTTGGAAATTATGTTTTAATTCAATTTAAAATAATATCTAATAATAACTTATTAAATCACTTGAAATAAATAAAATATAAAATTTATAATTAATATTTGAACGTTTAAATAAAATCTCCTAAATGAAAAGCACATTGAATGAATGCTAGAAATAATCCCAAAACATAAATAGTCTCAAAGTATGAATATTCATCAATATACCAAAATAATAAATAATAATTTGAACAAATAAAAATAGTTCCATAGTGAATAATAGAATAACATAATAAAATGTGAGATCCTCCAAGTACCACGTCGCCTAAAGTCCAAGATATCTGTAAAAAAAACTATGGGGGAGTGAGCTATTGAGCCTAGTGTGTCTCTAAAGTGCAGGCAATCACAAACTCAATTTTACAATAATAAATTTCACAAAATATTTAAAAGACACAAAATACGTTTAAACACGATTTTATGAAATCATAATGCAATGCACCCATAGTGCATAGTCACCAGAAAGAGTAGGTTCCCCTAGAACCTCTCACTACATAGTCACCAACGCAAGTGGTATAAACCGATGAACTTCTTCTGTACAATCCCAACCCATGATAACACAGTAAAAAGATATCACAGTTTTCACAGTCTCAACACAGTCTGATAATAAATCTGAGAGTCACAACTCATTTATTTTAAATCACAATTTTATTCACAATCTAAAAATAGTATGCACGGAAAACATAATGTAAAATTACAGCACAACTGAAAATCACTCAAGCGTAAAATCACAGTCACAAAAACAAAGTATGTAGCACAGAAAGAGAACACACCTTAGCCAAAGCAAACTCAACCTACTAAAAGACACATCTCTCATGATCAGAAGCACTATGTCCAGCTGTATTGGAACCTACGAGAATAATCCTATATTAACACTATTAATATGCTAGATATAACCAAGAAATTATTCCTACATACTTATCCTATGAATTCACTGATACAAAACACTTATTTGTTTCGTAACATTGATCTTCAAATCAGAAAATGAGACGATTGGATAGAACAATTCGAGTAAAGTTTGTAACACCCGGGTTTGGGGGTTGGGTGAATTAAATAATTAAAATAATATTCCGGGTTTTGTTTTCAAAATAATTAATTGTGTTGGACATATTTTTAAATCAAGCCCAAATAGCCATGGACTACATACTCTTGTGAATATTCCATGTCATTTAGGGTAGTTGGTCTTTTGGCTTTTTGAAATAAAACAAATAAAATAAAATCATTTCATTTTCACTCATCTTCTTCTTCTTCAAAGTTTTAGAACATGACTATCCTCCCTCCTCCTTGGTTCACTATTTCATCCCCCTCCTCCTTAGCTGATCATTTTTCGAAGGTAAACATGATTTCTTTGTGTCCTCATCATTCTCTTTCTATCCATACCCTTAGTTTCGCATAACACCCATTATTTTGCATATTAAAGTTTTCAAGTTTTAAGTTAAAAATCCAAACTTTATGGTCTATTGTTAAAGCTTTTGATTTCTTATTATTAGATATGTTATTGGTAGCCCAAATGGTCCAACATAGTTAATTTTGACGAAGTTTTATTAAGAAATTCGGATTTGGGTTTAAGTGGGGTTTTAGAGTGCTTTAAAATGGGTTTTTGGGGCTGTTTTGGATAAGAACTTGAGTGCTGATGGTTAGGTTATGTTTAAAGGTTTTTTGGGGAGTGTTGGATGTTGAATTTGATGTTGGAAATGGGAGTTCCTTGCTGGGTTCTGTGGCTGCACGAAAATGTGGGTTTTGAGAGTGTTATTGGCTTGAATTTGAGCTTGATTGGTGTTCTGAGTTACAGCAGTGGTTTGTGTTTGTTTTGGTGATTAATAGAGTGTATTTGATTGTTTAGAAACAAGGAATTGTGTTGGTGAAGCCTCACATCCGAATCCGGAACTGTTGGGAGCTTGATCGGTTGTTTGCTTGTGTTTGGAAAGTCCGGTGAGTGGTTCTACGATTTTAAATTGGTTTTCAAAATGTTTGGTTCGAGCATGTGGACCTAGGTCAGGCTTGGTAAACCCACCTAGAGTTGGGATTAGATTGGTAGTCTAATCTCAAACTTTAGTTTAGAAGACTTTGGTTGAACTTCTAAATGTTCTGTTATGTCTCATGTATTAAATGTGAATGATGTTGCTATGCATTTTGTGCATATGTGTAGTGATGAGGCATGATGATTCATTTATGCATTGTGATATGCATATGGTTGATGAAATGTGGGTGCATGATGGTAAATCATGGTGGATACGTGCTAGGCACGGAAATTGGTAAGGATATTATGTTATGATGATCTTGTGATGAGTTAGTATTGGCACTAGTATGCTTGGGTACAAATGATCGATCATTAGGATGTTAGTGTGCACACGAGTGTCGTAATGCGCGCGTGGTCTTGGTGATGGTAGCCACCAAGATGGAGTACGGGTACGCCCAGAAATCTTCATTTCTATTTTAGTCGGTGATGAGTGGAATCCCATCGATGGGGCGTAAGGATGAGTGGAATCCCCTCCACGTGGAACGCGTTCCGGTACGGTTTGGCTACTGTGAACCCATGTTCCGATACGAGTATCAAAACGTTTTTGCTACTCTGAATGCATGTTCCGGAACGTGTTTCGAAACGCCTAGGCGAAATGGACCCCTGTATCGAAACGGGGTGGAGCATTTTGGTATGGTTGGTTTGGCTTTTTGAACTGGGCCCGTGTATCGAAACGGGCAATCCTGTTTCGAAACACAGGCATGAAAATGGGGCTTTTGGCATCTCTAAAGGTTCTCAAGTGTTGGGCTTAGGCCCTGTTTGATGTTAGCTTTCTTGTGAGCCTTGTTCGTGATCGTTTATGTGTGTTTGGGTCGCGTTCGCAAGAAATCCGCTGTCGTTTGTCACACATAGGACTAACTAAATATCTAGACAAGATAATGTTAAAAGAAAGTTTTCCAGGGTCGTTAACTGAAGTGGAGCCTTAACGGGTTTCGCCTCGGTTTTCCCCGTGTGACCCACTCGAACCGGTCGGTCGCCTAGGCCGGGACGAGGGGGTTACACTTATTGGTATCAGAGCCTGAGGTTTCCGAGACCTCGGGCAGGTAAGTGAGGTAAGCTGAATTCTTGTATTGTAATTGCACGGTGTTTGGTTGCTTTTCAAGTATGCTTTGATGCTCGTTTGTTTGATCGTATGTGTGTGATGTTTGAAGCATGTTGATGTGTGATTTTTCCGTTAAGTGTTGAGTAGAGTCCCATTACTTCTATTACATCGGAAAAAGGGATTTTTAAGTGAGGGAAAACATACTTGAGCCACTTGGACCCTTGCCCTTGCTAACCCGATTTGTATGTTGTTGTTGTAGTTGTTATCTGTGAGCTGTTATGTCGAGGCCTAGAGGTAGACCCAGGTTGGATCGTCAGGAACCCCGTGTTGCGGCTCCTACTGGTGAGCCGGGGGTTGGGGTAGAGGCTCCTGTGGAAGAGCCCGCAGTTGGAGTCGGAGCTCCTCCACCACCATCTCCCCAGCCTGATGTGGAAGGCGAGGCTAGAGCTTAGGGAGCGGGACTTCAGGTTGGCCAGGGTGGCCAAGGTCCTGCAGGGATAGACATGGCTCCGCTTGTTCAGGCTATAGCGGGAGTGTTTCAGGCTGCAATTGTCGGAGCTCAGGCTGCAGCTCAGCCGAGAGGAGATGATGCTAGCTTACCCTTAGAGAGGCTTCGTAGCCTCGGAGCGGATGAGTTCAGAGGATCTACGCCTGAGAGATCAGAGTTATGGCTAGAGAAGACAGTTCGTATTTTGGATCAGATGGGATGTGTTGGGGCTCGTAAGTTGGGTTGTGTATTTTCGTTACTTCAGGGTGATGCCTACACCTGGTGGGTCACCATTACTTCCGGCGTGCCTGAGGCCAAGATCAGTTGGGATTTCTTCGAGACTGCCTTCAAAAAGAGGTATTTAGGCCCGAGATATTTAGATGAGAAGAAGAGGGAGTTCAAGGCTCTTGTTCAGGGAGACACATCAGTGACAGATTACGAGATCCGCTTTGTCCGATTGAGTCAGTATGCTCCGGAGTAGGTTCCTACTGAGAGGGACCATTGTGATCGGTTCAGGTATAGACTTCATAAAGAGGTCAAGAGGTACACCTTGGCTATAGATTATTCTGATTTTGATGTCTTGGTCGTTAGGGCCAAGGACATCGAGTATAGCTTGGGGTTGACCAAGCGTTCGGGAGGATCTAGTTCAGAGAAGAGGCACAACAACTTTGATCGTGGCGATGCCAAGAGGCATCGGGGAAGTGGACAGTAGTATGATCATAGGCGTGGCGGTGGCCACCATGGTAGAGGCCATCAGGGCCAAAGAGCTGGAGGGCGTTTGTGTAACACCCGTGTTTTGGGCTTAGGAGTTAGCCGGGTTCAGTTCGAGTCTAATAAAATCTAATTAAAATAAACCAACTTTGAAAAATGGCCTATTTAAATCTTAATAAAGAGGGAGGGACCAAAGTTGTGATTTACCCCATTTTAAATAAAAGGAAGACAACTTTTATGGAAAAGTTGTCATCTTTCTCTTCATTCTCTCCTTTCCCAATTTCAAAACCCTCCCCCATTCTCAAACACTCCTAAACCCTAGTTACTATTCCATTAACTTTGCAAACCGATTTCAACACCAAATTAAAAGGTAAATGTATTTTCTTAACCTCCTCTCTATTCCCTATCTATCCCTTGTTTTAGATTTCAAAAATAGTGAGTTTTGGAAATTAGGGTTCATATGGAAATTTGGGGTTTTGATGGGGTTTTTCAACTTGTTTTGATAAATTGTTTTGGGGGTTTGTTTAAGTACTATGAAATGCACAACATATCTTAATTTGGTTGATTTTGGGTAAATTTTCGTAGTAAGGTCTTAAGGCTAGTTCTAAGGTTGTAAAACTTGGGTTTTTGGTGGGTTTTGTGTTGAAATTGAAGGGCTATTGATATACCTATGATATGAGGGTGTTTTGGGATGTTTTGGAAGTCATTTGGATGTTTGGAAATTGGTTTTTCAGCAAGTCTTTAGGGGAGCACGAAAATGGGATTTTTAGAGATGTTATGTGGTTTGGAAATCGTGGAATTTGGGTTGTGTTAGCAAGTATGTTGATGTTTGAGTTTAGCATTGAATTGGGAAGTAATATGTATGTTTTGTTTGGTTAGAAGCAAGTGGAAGCGCGGAAGAGGCTTTGGGACCGAATCCGGGTTCGTAGGGAGTTCGGTTCGAATTGCTAAGGAAGGGCGGTGAGTGGTTCAACTTGTTTTTAAGTTTGGTTCGAGCTTGGTAGTGTGTGTGTGTGTAAAGTGTGCTTGGTAGGCCACTTCCATGTAATTCAAGTTGATAGCTTAGCTTTCGATATCCTAAAATGCCTTGTGCTTACTAGCTATACTCTTGGATTGTGGTTAATTGATACATGTATATATATCATGTTGAGTAGATATGTGATGAGCATGTATTGTGGTTGATGATATGTATGTGATGTGGTTATGATAATTGGCACTAAAAATTACCGGTTGTAAATGATCGATCATTAGGATAGTGTGCACACAAATTGAGTCAAAACGTACGTGGCCTTGATGGCGTTAAGTCATCAAGGAGGAGTACGGTGATGTAACATTCCACCGGAAGCTATTCATATATTTCTACGGGATGATGAGTGGAATCCCATCCGTAGGGCATGTGGCGATGAGTGGAATCCCGCACATGCAAGGGCCGGTGATGAGTGTAATCCCACCGAGGTAAAGTATTGTTGAGGTTTATATCCGCACAATCGGGGTAATTAAAGTGGCCAATTAAACTTAAATCGTGTATTGTGATATATGATGGTGATGTGTGAGTGTGATATATGGTATTGTTGTATGTTGATGATATTGATGTTTAATCTTGTTAGGAATGAGAGACCATATATGCCACTTGAAAGACTAGCTAAGTCTACTTGATATTATGCCTATGTTTGATGTATGTAGACTAGGATTAACATGCTTGGACCCTGCATTGTTGTTGTTTTTCATTTTAGAGCACCCTCACTAAGCTTATAGCTTACGCTCTCTATGTTCAACAATGCAGATCATTAGCGTGGCGTTAGCACAAGGCAAGGCAAGAAGGGCTTCCAAGTTTGTAGCTCAAGTATGGTTATCGATTTTGTATTAGCTAGCAATGTGGCAAAGGTCTTGTATGAGCATGTGTGACTCATTTAATTGATGTTGTTTTGGATTGATGTTTGGATTGTAAGCATGTTACACTATGATGAATGTTTCGATGTTTGATGGCATGTTTTAGAATGCTTAGGTTGCCTTGTGTATGAATGCAAACCTTTCAAGTTGTCTTGTTCCTTTTAAGGTCTTTTGAGCTCTTGTGTATGTCAATATTGCATAAATTGCTCTTTGAATTGAATGCTATGCATGAGTGTTTTAGTCCATGTTTAAATGTTTCCCTTGGCTTAAATACGTGTGCCTACGTGTTTGTATATGCTTAGGTGAGTCAAGAGTTGCATCTAGAGTCGTGTTTGAGGTCGTTTAGCTAAGTTTTGTGGTCTTACAGTGCAGGGCGTATCGATACGCCCAAGGGCTGTATCGATACGACCTTGCTCTGAGGAAACAGTTTTGTCTGGGCGTATCGATACGTGGGGTGTATCGATACGGTCCCAACACTCTGAAATTCAGGTTAGGCTGGGAGTATCGATACACAAGGGTGTATCGATACCCTCTTAACTCTCTGAAATCTTGGGGAGTTGTAGAGTGCTTGGCGTATCGATACGGTGTCCAAGCGTATCGATACGGTCCAACGGTGTTGACCATAGGGTGTTGACCCCGGTCAAGGCGTATCGATACCCTCTGAAGGTGTATCGATACGCCCTGTTTAAAAAGGGTAAATGGGCTGTTTTAAGAGGCTGTTTGGGTTGGTCGTTGCTATGGTGTTTGTGTTCCCGCTGTCATGTTTCACATAGGACTTAACAAGGTATCTAGGCAAGATTAATTAATGAAAAAAAAATAGGGTTGCTAACCGAGGGGGAACCTTAACGGGTTTCGCTTCGGTTTTCCCCGTGTAGCTCTCTCGGACCGGTCATCCGGCCAGACCGGGACGAGGGGGTTACATTTGTTGGTATCAGAGCCTGAGGTTACCGAGACCTCGGGCAGGTAAGTGAGGTAAGCTTAATGTGTTAAGTGCTTATGATGTTCGATGCATGCTTTGCCATGAATCCTTGATGTTTGCTTGATAGTATGCTGTTTTGAAGCATGAATTGTCGTGTCTGGTGTAAGTGTGTGCCCATTGCTACTATTACTTAATTTAAAAGGATTTTTGAAAAGAGGAATACTTGAGCACTGTTGGACCCTTGCTTTGACTAACGTAATCCTTATCTGTTTCTTGTTGTAGTTTACCTTGCTAGTTGAACCATGAGACCACGTGGGAGGCCTAGGATGGTTCGACCGGAACCACGGGCAGAGGCTCCTAGAGTCGAGCCAGTTGTGAGAGTTGAGGCTCAAGTGGGAGAGCCAGTGGTTGGAGTTGGAGCTCCTCCACCACCTCCACCACCACCACCTCCTCCGCCGGGAGTGGGAGGCGAGGCCGGGCCCGAAGGAATGGGACCACAAGGAGGCCAGGGTGGCCAGGATGGTGTTTGTGTTCCCGCTGTCATGTTTCACATAGGACTTAACAAGGTATCTAGGCAAGATTAATTAATGAAAAAAAATAGGGTTGCTAACCGAGGGGGAACCTTAACGGGTTTCGCTTCGGTTTTCCCCGTGTAGCTCTCTCGAACCGGTCATCCGGCCAGACCGGGACGAGGGGGTTACAGTTTGCCCGAGTGTGCTCGATGTGGGAGACAGCATTCATGAGAGTGTTGGGGAAACTATCATGCTTGCTGGAACTGTGGATTGAAAGACCACTTCAGGAGAGAATGTCCGCATCAGGCGGGACAGGCACCGATTCAGGCACAGGCTCCTGTGAGAGCGATTGACTATCCAAGAGGTCGTGGGCGCAGTCGTGGTTACTTCCAGCTGAGGGCTGATGCACCTAGGATAGAGGCACCGAGGAATCTTGCTCATGTAGTGGCAGTTCAGCTAGAGGCCGGTGGACCAGCTAGAGTCTACACAAAAAGAGAGGCAGGGAATGACACAGATGTGATAGCATGTAGTTTTGAGTTACAGTCCATGTCTTTGCTTTCCTTAGTCGATTCGGGTTCCACGCATTCTTATAATTTGAGTGAACATGCAAAGAAGTTAGACATACCTGTTGAGATTTTAGACGTAGGGATGCATGTGACTAGCTCCTTCGGAGAGACAATTATAGTTAGACGGATGTATAGGAGGTGTCCGTTGAAGATTCTGGGTCATGTGTTTCTTGTTGATATGATGGAGCTTCCGTTCTACGGTTTTGATATCGTCATATTGGGTATGGATTGGTTGGTTGAGCACATAGCTAGTGTAGATTTTGAGACAAAGAGAATTTCGTTGAAGCTTTTTGATGATTACGTGGTAGTAGTAGTAGGCGAGAACGTTTAGTTTTTGTCAAACGTTGTGTTGGCTTTAGAGGCTCATAGGTTGATGGACTCTGGTTGTGGGGATTATTTAGCGTACGCGATGAATCCAAATATGAGTGAGGTTAGACCGAAAGATATCAGGACAGTTTGTGATTATCCGGATGTGTTTCCAGAAGAGTTATCGGCTTTCCTCCTGACAGAGATGTAGAGTTTGTGATTGAGACTGTTTCAGGGTTTACTCCAGTTTCTATTGCTCTGTACCGTATGGCTCCGAAAGAGTTGAAAAGTCAGCTTCAGGAGTTGTTAGATCGAGGTTTTATTAGGCCTAGTAGTTCGCCTTGGGGTGCTCCCGTGTTGTTTATTAAGAAGAAGGATGGCAGTATGAGGATGTGTATCGACTATAGGCAGTTGAACTAGTTGACAGTGAATAACAAGTATCCGTTGCCACATATAGATGACTTGTTTGATCAGTTGAGATGTGTCTCAGTGTTTTTGAAGATAGATTTGAGATCAAGGTACTATCATTTGAAGGTAAAGGAGTGTGATGTTCCGAAGACAGCTTTTAGGACTAGATACGGTCATTATGAGTTCCTTGTGATGCCGTTTGGGCTCACGAATGCACCGGCAGCTTTCATGGACATGATGAGCAGAGTCTTCTGAGACTAGCTAGACCGATTTGTAGTTGTTTTCATAGACGACATCCTTGTGTACTCGAGATCAGAATAAGAATGTGATGAGCACTTGAGACTTGTTTTGCAGAGATTGATGAGTAATTAGTTGTATGCTAAGTTGAGTAAATGCGAGTTCTGGATCAGAGAAGTTGTGTTTCTTGGCCACGTTGTGTCAGCTGAAGGTATCCGAGTTGATCCGAAGAAGATTGAAGCCATTGTTGAGTGGAAACAACCTAAGTCAGTGACTGAGATTAGGAGTTTCCTAGGATTAGCTGGTTACTATAGGAGGTTCGTTGACGGATTCTCTAGGGTAGCTGCTCCGTTGACTAAATTGTTGCAAAAAGGAGTGAAGTTTGAGTGGTCAGATGCGAGACAAAATGCATTTGAGAAATTGAAAGAAGCCTTGACGAATGCTCCAGTATTGGTACAACCAGTTTCAGGGAAAGAGTTCGTAATCTATAGTGATGCATCCTATGTAGGCCTAGGTTGTGTGCTGATGCAAGAGAAGAGAGTTGTTGCGTATGCTTCAAGACAGTTGAAGGTGCACGAGAAGAACTACCCTACGCACAATATTGAGTTAGCAGCAGTTGTGTTTGTGTTAAAGATTTGGCGTCACTACTTGTATGGTGAGAAGTGCACGGTTTACACTGATCATAAAAGCTTGAAGTATCTGATGACTCAGAGAGAGTTGAACTTGAGACAGAGAAGATGGCTTGAACCGTTGAAAGACTATGATTTGACTATTGAGTACCATCCGGGTAAGGCAAATGTAGTGGCTGATGTGTTGAGCAGAAAAGTTGCAGTTGAGTTGCGAGCTATGTTTGCTAGGCTGAGTGTATTAGAGGATGGTGGTTTGATTACAAAGTTGCAAGTGAAGCCTTCATTGATTCAGATGATCAGAGAGAAACAGTTCCAAGATGTATCAGTAGCTTCACATGTTTAGGACATTGCAGAAGGTAGACCGACAGAGTACAGTTTCAGTGATGAGAATGTGTTGTGTTTCAGAGACAGGGTGGTAGTGCCTGCAGATGTTGAGTTGAGACGTATGATTCTGAGCGAAGCACATTCGATTCCTTTTTCTATGCATCCGGGCAGTACCAAGATGTACCGAGATCTGAAGAGTGATTATTTCTGGGTTGGTTTGAAGAAGGATGTGGCCGAGTATGTGAGTCGTTGCATGGTATGTCAGAGAGTAAAGGCAGAACATCAGGTTCCTTCAGGTTTGTTACAGCCTTTGAAAATTCCGAAATGGAAGTGGGAAAGAATCACTATGGACTTTGTGTCGGGGTTGTCGTTGTCTCCTTCGAAGAAGAATTCTGTTTGGGTGATTGTGGATAGATTCACTAAGTGTGTTCATTTCTTAGCAGTGAACACCACTGATTCTCTAGATAAATTGGCAGATTTGTACATCCGCGAGATTGTGGGACTGCATGGAGTTCTGAAGTCTATTGTATCAGGCAGAGATCCGAGATTCACATCGAGGTTCTGGAGTTGTTTGCATAGTGCCCTAGGTAGTCGTTTGCATTTCAGTACTTCTTATCATCCGCAGTCAGATGGTCAATCAGAGCGAGTGATACAAGTATTAGAGGATATGCTCCGTTGTTGTGTGATCGATTTCCAGGGATCATGGGAGAAGCATTTACCCTTAGTCGAGTTTGCTTACAATAATAGTTACCAGGCTAGTATATAGATGGCTCCTTATGAGGCGTTGTATGGTAGGCGATGTAGGACTCCGATCTGTTGGGCCGAAGCGGGTCAGAAATTGTTACCTATGCCGGATTTGCTTAAGGGGACAACCAATAAAGTGAAGTTGATTTGTGATCGTCTAAACGCAGCTTCCGATCGTCAGAAATCGTACGCATATTCGAAGAGAAAAGAGATTGAGTTTTCAATGGGTGAGAAAGTGTTTCTAAAAGTGTCTCCGTGGAAGAAGGTAATGTGATTTGGCCGGAAAGGCAAGTTGAGTCCGAGGTTTATCGATCCGTATGAGATAGTTGAGTGGATTGGGCCAGTAGCTTACCGTTTGAGATTGCCTTCAGAGTTAGAAAAGATCCATGATGTTTTCTATGTGTCGATGCTTAGGAGATATAGATCGGATCTGTCTCATGTTATGCTCGTTGAGGTGATAGAGCTGAATCCAGATTTATCTTACAATGAAGAACCTGTTGAGATACTTGCTTCGGATAGCAAGGTGTTGTGTTGCAAGACCATAGAGTTGGTCAAGGTTTTGTGGAGACATAGAGGTGTGGAAGAGGCCACGTGGGAGAGGAAAGCGAATATGCTTGAGCAGTTTCCATCAGGTAATTTCGGGGACAAAATTCCTTAAGTGGGGGAGAGATGTAACACCTGGGTTTAGGGGTCGATTGAATTAAATAATTAAAATAATGTTTCGGATTTTGTTTTCAAAATAATTAATTGTGTTGGACATATTTTTAAATCAAGCCCAAATAGCCATGGACTACATACTCTTGTGAATATTCTATGTCATTAAGGGTAGTTAGGTCTTTTGGATTTTTGAAATAAAACAAAACAAATAAAATCATTTCTTTTTCACTCATCTTCTTTTTCTTCAAAGTTTTAGAACGTGACTATCTTCCCTCCTCCTTGGTTCACTGTTTCATCCCCCCCTTCTCCTTAGCTGATCGTTTTTCGAAGGTAAACATGATTTCTTTGTGTCCTCATCTTTCTCTTTCTATCCATACCCTTAGTTTCGCATAACACTAATTATTTTGCATATTAGAGTTTTCAAGTTTTAAGTTAAAAATCCAAACTTTATGGTCTATTGTTAAAGCTTTTGATTTCTTATTATTAGATATGTTATTGGTAGCCCAAATGGTCCAACATAGTTAATTTTCACAAAGTTTTATTAAGAAATTCGGATTTGGGTTTAAGTGGGGTTTTAGAGTGCTTTAAAATGGGTTTTTGGGGTTGTTTTGGATAAGAACTTGAGGGCTGATGGTTAGGTTATGTTTAAAGGTTTTTTGGGGAGTGTTGGATGTTGAATTTGATGTTAAAAATGGGAGTTCCTTGCTGGGTTTTGTGGCTGCACAAAAATGTGGGTTTTGAGAGTGTTCTTGGCTTGAATTTGAGCTTGATTGGTGTTCTGAGTTACAACAGTGGTTTGTGTTTGTTTTGATGATTAATAGAGTGTATTTGATTGTTTAGAAACAAGAAATTGTGTTGGTGAAGCCTCACATCCGAATCTGGAACCGTTGGGAGCTTGATCGGTTGTTTGCTTGTGTTTGGAAAGTCCGGTGAGTGGTTCTACGGTTTTAAATTGGTTTTCAAAATGTTTGGTTCGAGCATGTGGACCTAGGTCGGGCTTGGTAAACCCACCTAGAGTTGGGATTAGATTGGTAGTCTAATCTCAAGCTTTAGTTTAGAAGACTTTTGTTAAACTTCTAAATGTTGTGTTATGCCTCATGAATTAAATGTGAATGATGTTGCTATGCATTTTGTGCATATGTGTAATGATGAGGCATGATGATTCATTTATGCATTGTGATATGCATGTTGTTGATGAAATGTGGGTTCATGATGGTAAATCATGGTGGATACATGCTAGGCACAGGAATTGGTAAGGATATTGTATTATGATGATCTTGTGATGAGTTAGTACTGGCACTAGTATGCTGGGGTACAAATGATCGATCATTAGGATGTTAGTGTGCACACGAGTGTCAAAATGCGCGCGTGGTCTTGGTGATGGTAGTCACCAAGATGGAGTACGGGTACGCTCAGAAATCTTCATTTATATTTTAGTCGGTGATGAGTGGAATCCCATCGACGGGGGGTGAGGATGAGTGGAATCCCCTCCGCGTGAAACGGTGATGAGTGGAATCCCACCGTAAGGTAATGTAATGGTTCAGTTGTTGGATGTGAGTTCCAACGGTTGTTATCCGCGTATTCGGGTCATAACTAGGTGCCAATACTTTTTGTTAAATGTGTTTTCATATGGTTGTATTATGGGCATGTTGAGCATGGCATGATAATTGATGTTATGTTCATGCATTCCATTTATTTGATTCATGTGGTTCCAAAGGTAAGGAAACATGCATTCATCCTTGGTTTTGTTGCTCGTGCTTGAACCCTGCATTGCCGAGGTTTGTTTTATGAGCTTACCCTCACTAAGATTTACGCTTACGCTCTCTTTTGTTCGACAATGCAGATCCTTAGTTCGTGGGTTGCTTGTGCTAGGAGAAAGGCCTCCAAGTGTGTTTTTTGCTATCTTCAAGTATGAACTTTTAAGTTAAAAGATGTAATAGATAAGCAATGGGGATTTGTGTATGTTGTTTTGTGTTAGGAGCTTGTTAAGACTCCTTTAGTATGTTGACGTTTGTGTGTGGCTTGCTTATGCTATATATGTTGGCCTTGTGCCCTTATCTTATGTTTTTGTGTATGCTTTGTTCTAAGGCATGAAACCTTAATATGCAATGTATGTCTGTTCATGGTGAATGCTTGATCCCTTTGAATGTATGCCCTTATCATGTATGTTGCGTGTTGATCATGTTTGGAGTAGGGTAAATGCCTCTAGAGTATGTGGTTGCATGTTATATCTCGTTTCTTGATGTTTGTGGCTTGTTGGGAGCTTTTGGAGATGCAAAAATCTGGTTTAGTAACACACAGACTGCAGGCGTTTCGGAACGGGTGAGGCTGTTTCTGAACGGGTGTGGTTCTAGGGACACCTGTATCGGAACGCGTTTCGGTACGATTTGGCTACTGTGAACCCCTGTTCTGATACGAGTATCGAAACATTTTTGCTACTGTGAGTGCCTGTTCCGGAACGTGTTTCGGAACGCCTAGGTGAAATGAACCCCTATATCGAAACGGGGTAGAGCGTTTTGGTACGGTTGGTTTGGCTTTTTGAACTGGGGCCCGTGTATCAAAACAGGCAAGCCTGTTTCGAAACACATGCCTGAAAATGGTGCTTTTGGCATCTCTAAAGGTTCTCAAGTGTTGGGCTTAGGCCCTGTTTGATGTTAGCTTTCTTGTGAGCCTTGTTCGTGATCGTTTATGTGTGTTTGGGTCGTGTTCGCAAGAAATAGGATTAACTTGACAATTGGTAAATTTAAATTAACTTACGCGTTCTTGCTTAGTCTTGTCCGCGTTTTCCGCTGCCGTTTGTCACACATAGGACTAACTAAATATCTAGACAAGATAATGTTAAAAGAATGTTTTCCAAGGTCGTTAACTGAGGTGGAGCCTTAACAGGTTTCGCCTCGGTTTTCTCCGTGTGACCCACTCGAACCGGCCGGCCGCCCAGGCCAGGACGAGGGTTACAAAGTTGGTTGGATAGTTCAGACAAATTGATCAAAAATGTCAATTACGAATATGGGGCAGTAGGGTTTAAACTCGGATCGTAATGGTTTGGGTTAAACATAATATTATATATATATATATATATATATATATATATATATATAATGTCATAACAGCAGTAGATATTTATTTGTAATGACGCAATACATATTAAAAGCAATATGGATAGCATATTACACATAATAAAATAGGATTGATTTGTTTATATAATAGGAAATATTATTATAAAATAATGATCACCAGAAACATATAATAAATTAAACTAATAAAGTTAAAAGCATGGATTTGAGTTAACAGATTCAAGTTTGGTTAAAAGAAGAGAAGGTACCGGCCGGTGTTCCAAGGCAAGAGTGATTCGAACAGATTCACACTGTTCTTTCAATAACAACGAATGATGAAGGAAAAATTGAGAGATAGTTTTAACCGAAAAGTTACAAGGCTAACAATGACACAAATGGTGAAGACCACGGACTACATTAGGATGGTGGTCGGAGCCTCACAGGAAAACGCAAACGAAAAGGGAAAGGGTAAATCGGGAGAGTTTTGGGAAGAGGTGTTGTGCGGCTGAAAGATGCAGGGTTGTTAGGGAGGGTTAAATACCCAATTCATATGAGTAAATCGCCAAATAAGGACCTCTAAATTACTCCACTTTTTAGGAAAGCTCTAAAATTTTGATTTTTTCCAATTAGGTCACTAATTTCAATTAAATTCAAATAATCCTCAAATTAAGCTAGGGTTTTCAATTTAAATTCCTAAAATTTTAATTAGGGTTTTAGGTTTTAAATTTATAATTTATAGGGTTTTGAATTAAGGATTTTTGTGATGTTACAACTCTCCCCTCCTCAAAAGAAATTTCGTCCTCGAAATTTTTAAGCTTAGCGACAAACTCTCAAAAGTACGAATGTGTAGATAGAAGCTTAAAAGAACACATCGGATTAGGTTACGAACGATAACACATAGTTTTCATATAGGCTTTGATCTCAAATTCATAGGAACGGGTATAGTCATAATCGTTTGTTTGATTAACTGAAGTTCATATCCTTAATTAGAGTTCGGGTTCTGATCATCTCCAAAGGTTACTCATAAAGAAGTTAACTAGAGATTCACATGTTTTAGATGTATAATGATTAATGCAACAAGGGGAAAGATTACGAGTAATTCTATGTCTAGAGTAGCAGTCACTAACTAACAAGTATCATTCCTCTTATTTTGGATCCAGATGAAACATACTCAAATATAAAACTCTTACAAGGTGGCATACTTGACTATTTACAAAAGGCAATAACCTAGAGTTAGATTTGGTACTAGAGTCTCGGAATTAAAACACGTAGGAAACAATAAGGTCAAAAATCACATAATATCGTAGTATATTTTTTAGAAAATTCTCATTTATCCCAAAATACTTTAGATGCATGTAAAAGTTAAAAATACTTTGAAAATAATTGTTGTGAGCCTCACAGTCCGAGGGTTGAACTAGGCTCTGATACCACAAAATGTAACCCTCTAAACCCAACCTAGAAGAAAAGACCGAATTAGAAAGTCACAATTAAAAACTTTACCCTCAAAAAACTAATTCGAATTATAATATATTAAAATAGAGTAAAATAAATTATTTCTGATAATAATATAAAGTGTCTCGATATTTATAAAAATCCGAACGTTAAAATAATAAGCTTATAATTTAAATAAAACATTCGAACTTAAAGTATGAAAACACATGCTAAAAATAATAAGTTTCAAATTCGAAATTACATTAAAATCTCAAAATAATCTTAATAATAAAATATTCTCGAAAGTAAATAAGTCTATATTGAAGATAAAATAGAATCGATAAAATAAAGAGATCCTTCGAGTACCAAGTCGCCTAAAGTCCAAACATATCTGTAAGAGGAAACTATGGGGGAGTAAGCTAAAGAGCTTAGTGTTTCTCTAAAGTGCAAGAAAAACCATAATAATAAAATATAATAATATTTTCTTAAAATCCTTTAAAAACCATAACACAAATATCACATTCACAATGCAATGCACCCAACTACAACCGCCATAAAAAGAGGTAGGTTCCCCAGAACCCCTCACTACAACGTCACCAATCGATGTGTGGTAAAAACCATTGCTTTCTCCGTACAAATCTCAACCCATGCTCATACATACATGATGATTAAAAATCAAATTTCATAAATCCAGTTCCATAAATCCGATATTACATAAACATACTTCATAAACCATAGTCCATAAACCATAAATCATAGATCCGTAAATCTGATGTTTCATAAATCAAATATTCTATAAGTCATAATTAAAACACGCTTTGAAAATGGTATGCAAGTGAAGTCAACCATACAAGCCATAATACATATAAATAATCACATAAGGGGTAAAACACCAACACATAGAAAAATAATATATAATTTATTTATAGCACCGGAAGAAACACATCTCGCGACAATAAAGCTATAACGACGAACAAAGGGCGATTGCGGCTTCGATGTAAGGTGATGGCAGCATCAATCCGAGAGGAATTCATAAAACATGGGAATAACTAAGAGCGACAGCACTTTAAAACTTAAGGCTTAAGTTTATTTATGTGCGTAATAACTATGACTATACATATATATATATAGTTGAGCGGTGGTAATCTAAAAAAATTAGGTTTAGAATATAATAATAATAATAATAATAATAATAATAATAATAATAATTTAAGTTGAAAATGAGACTCAATCAGCCGTAGGAAAAAAGAATTAGAATTCGATTTGAATTAAAAAGGTTGAAAAAAATAAATTAAACAAATTTAAAAAAAAAGACGGGTGAGTTAAGAATTGAAATTCAATTTGATAAAAGGGTTATTTATGGAGTCAATCCTTAAACTTTCAAAAAATTTCATATTAACTTCCAAGTTTGATAAAAATTGTTATTTAGTCCTTCATAAAAAAGGTTAGGGATCTGAATTAAAAATTCTCAACTGTTAGGGTTTTCAATTAGGGTTTAGGGTTTAGGGTTCTGAATTTAAGTTGAAAATGAGAGTCAATCAGCCGTAGGAAAAAAGAATTAGAATTCAATTTGAATTAAAAAGGTTGAAAAAAATAAATCAAACAAATTTAAAAAAAAAAGGACGGGTGAGTTGAGAATTGAAATTCAATTTGATAAAGGGGTTATTTATGGAGTCAGTCCTTAAACTTTCAAAAAATTTCATATTAACTTCCAAGTTTGATAAAAATTGTTATTTAGTCCTTCATAAAAAAGGTTAGGGTTCTGAATTAAAAATTCTCAACTGTTAGGGTTTTCATTTAAGGATTTCAAAATTAGGTTTCTAAATTAGGGATTTTTTAAATCTAGGATTTACAATTTGGGCGTAATTTTTTTGGTGTTACACCATATTTCTTTGGCACTTTTGCATGTGGAGACTTTCTTGGAAACGTCTTTATTGAGGCCACAAAGAAGAGTGAGCATCGCCTTTGCATTTAGCTTGGCCTCCGTGTCATTTGCACTCCTTTGCTTCTTCTTCTTCTCAGGAGCTTCCAAGTAACCATCTCCAATGATATCTCAAACCTTAAAATTGAGAGATTTGATGAAATACTTCATGACATTGCTCCATTGAAAGTATGCTTCTCCTTTGAAAGGCGGAGGACACGAGAAAGAGCGACATTCTTCAAATCTTGCCATTTTTCTTGATCAGTGGACTTCGAGCAAATGATCTTTACTCCTGGATGCTAGTCCTTCGATGGAGACGAGGCTTTGATACTAATTGTTGAACTCGATATCCTCAACCGATTTGCTTGCCAAGTGGTGGAGAAGAGCTAATTTGGGTGATGGTGGTGCAAGAAATAAAAGACAAATGAACACAAAGAATTTAGAGTGGTTCGAGCTTCTAACCAAGCTCTACATCCACTTCCTTAGCTTCCCCACTAAGGATTTCCAACAAATTCACTCTTGAATAACTTCCCCACTAAGGATTTCCAACGAATTCACTATTGAATTTCTTCCCCTTTTCTAGGC
The DNA here is from genome assembly GCA_030270665.1 of Hibiscus trionum. Classification (NCBI taxonomy): domain Eukaryota; kingdom Viridiplantae; phylum Streptophyta; class Magnoliopsida; order Malvales; family Malvaceae; genus Hibiscus; species Hibiscus trionum. The sequence goes on from BSYR01000037.1 coordinate 5,359,597, forward strand.
TAAGGAGGAAACACTTACACATTCAAAGCTTTCTATCTCAAAGCTTGAGTAAACCCTCTTTTACAAGAGAGATAAAAGTAAACTTGGAATCTCTCACAAGGTAGATTGTTTGCACAATTTAAGCACTCACTCAAACCTAAAACACTTGAGAAAATTATAACAAGTTGAGATCACAAGTGTTGTCTATGAAAGAATATGAAAATTAAGCACTAAGACTGTTTTACAATCATAAGTGTGTTGGTTATTTGATCATTGGTTGATTCTGGTGCTTTTTGATCGATTTTATTTATTTGTGTCCATCCTAAAATTTGTTTGTGCCCACCCTAAAATTAAGCTAATGTGGTTAAATGTTAATATGGTCAGTGCTTAATGTAAGAGAAAATAAATTCTTCAATCTAGTCAAATAATTAAGATAAGAGGTACATTACGAAGTGGTGAAAATCTTCAATGGCGATGGATTAAGAATAAAAATATTCTTTTCCTTTTTGGTGCCCCTATTTATAGCCCAACACTAAAAAAATTAAATCATACACTCTAACCCTAATTTTTAAATCATACACCTTAAACTCTATACCTTAAACCATTTTTTGACGTTGAGCATAGCTAGAGGAAGATGGAACACACTAAAAGCAAAGAGCTTATGATGCTTAATTGTCAGCTTGAGAATTATATTATTAATGTTTGTTCAGATAAAATATTTTGTGATATAAAATGACTTTTTGATTTATCTGAAAAATGGTTAAGACAGTGAAGCATGTTGTGTACTCACTTATGTATTTACTTTTGAAGTTGGCTTTGGTTCTACAGGTTGCAATCACAATAGTGGAAATAACATTCTTTGTGATGCACTTTATAAAGAATGTAACACCCGGGTTTGGGGGTCGGATGGAAATAATATTAAAATATTGTTTCGGGTTTCGGTTTTAAGATTTAAAATAATAATATATTATTTTGGGCCTCGGGTTTTCAAAATAAATAATTTGTGTTTGACATGTTTTGATTTTAAAGCCCAATTCCATGGAATTTGGAAATGGAGATAGCTATCCTCATTAATGGCAGATTGGTAAATAAAATGAACTTTTAAAATGAAAACCCCTCTTTGTTGAATTAAAACATGTGCTCATCTTCTTCACCCCATTTTCTCACCATTTCAACGACAAGTAGAGCTCCCCCTCCCCCTTTCACCATTTCATCTCTTCCACCTTCATCTTTGGAGCTTTTCAAAAGGTAATGGTGTTTTTGACTTGGCCTTGTCTTCCTCTTCATGTTGGTACCAATATTTCTCATATTCCTTCATGATTTTGAAATGTGAAGTTTTAGGGTTTTGTTTAAAAATGAGAACTTTATGGGGTTCAACTTAAGCTATCGATTTATTATTGTTAGATAACTTGTTTGCAACTCTTAAGGTCCAACATAAGTGAATTTTAAAGTGTTTTATCATGATTCCCAAAATTGGATAAAAATGGGTTTTTAGGAGGGTTTTTAGTTGAGTTTTGGGTGTGGTTTGTGTTGGAAATTGAGGTTTGATGTTAGGGTAATGGTTAGGGGTTAATTTGGGATTGTTTGTGGGTGCTATGGATGTTGGAAACATGGTTTTTGGATATGGTTTAGGGGCTGCCCGAAATTTCAAAGTGTGGGATGTGTTCATGGTTTGCAACATGATAAATTGCATTTGAATTGCTTTCCGGGTTGGTCTTTTGATGTTGGGCTGATTTGGAATTGTTTGAAATGTGTTCGAGGTTGTTTAGAAGCGAGAATTTGTGTTGGTAAAGATTTGGAAACGAATCCGGAAATTGAAGACCATGGTTGCTTAGCTTGGAGCTTGGAAGCTTAGGTGAGTGGTTAAATATTTTTGAAATGGTTTTGAGTATTTGGTTCAAGCATGTGAACCTAGGATGGGCTTGGTAAACCCACCTAGAGTTGGGATTAGAGTGGTAGCCTAATCCCAAGCTTTGATTAGAGACTTTGGTTGCACTCTTTAATGGTTGTATATGCCTCGTGTTAAATTATGATGGTGTTGGTTATATATGTTGTATACATGTATGTTGAGGCATGTTGGATGCATTGTTGTATGCATGTTGATGATAGATATGATATGGTTATTCACATGTGCAAAATATGATGTGATATGGTTGTTAATGTTGTACATGTGTGTTGTCATGTGAAATGAGTTTATGAGGTGATTTCCTGATCCGAGGATCATGGTGAGTACATGTTAGGCATGGAAATGTGGTTTGTGCATGATAGTAAGTCATGGTGAGTACGTGCTAAGCACGGAAGTTGTTAATAAATGGTATGTGGAATGTATTAGTATTGGCACTAGTATGCTTGGGTACAAATGATCGATCATTAGGATGTTAGTGTGTACACATGAGTCAAAAGTCGCGCGTGGCCTTGGTGGCGTTGAGTCACCAAGGAGGAGTACGGGTACGCCCGGAAATTGTATTTACATTAGTCGGTGATGAGTGGAATCCCATCGACGGGCGTGAGGATGAGTGGAATCCCCTCCGCGTGGAATGAGGCGTGAGGATGAGTGGAATCCCCTCCGCATGAAATGAGGCGTGAGGATGAGTGGAATCCCCTCCGCGTGAACGGTGATGAGTGGAATCCCACCGCCAGGTAATGGTTGTGTTGTTGGATGTGAGTTCCAACGGTTATCCGTGTATTCGAGTCATAGCTAGGTGCCAATACGGATTTGTAGTTATGTTGCCATTATGTGGTTAATTGTGAGCCAATGTGATTTGGGATGTGTTGCTAACATGGTTTAATATATATGATTTCATGTATTGTGGTTTTGAACATGTTGAGCATGACATGATATTGAGTATATGTTCATGCATCATCTATGATCATGGCTCGTGTGGACCGGAGGTATGAACATGCATTTTATCTCAGTTGTATCTCGTGCTTGGACCCTGCATTGTCGAAGGTTTGTTTTATGAGCCACCCTCACTAAGCTTTCATGCTTACGCTCTCTTTTGTTCGACAATGCAGATAAATAGCTTGTGGGTGGCAAAGGCAAGGAAATGTCTCCAAGTGTTGCTTTTGGTGAGCTCAATGTATGAGTTTTGAGTAAATAAATGTAATAGTTAAGCAATGGGATAGGTTTTGATGATTGAGTTTTGATGTATGTCGATATTGGTTTGATTCTTGGATGCCTTGTTTGAGCTATAAATATCGTTGTTGTTGTATGCCTTGAATGTCTATTTGTTTGGTTGCTAAAGCATGAAAACTTACGTGCTTGTATGACCATATATGCATAAGTTGCCCTTTGTATGAGTGCAAACCTTTCAAGATGTCTTGTTCCTTTTAAGGTCTTTTGTGTTCTTGTGTATGCCAATATTGCATAAATTGCTCTTTAACTAGAATGCTTTGTATGAATGCTTTAGTCCATGTTTGAATGACTCCCTTGGCTTAAATATGTGTGCTTACATGTTTGTATATGCTTAGGTGAGTCGAGAATTGCATCTAGAGTCGTGTTTGAGGTCGTTTAGCTAAAAATTGTGGACTTACAGTGCAGGGCGTATCGATACGCCTAAGGGCTGTATCGATACGGCCTTGCTCAGAGAACACAAATTTGGCTGGGCGTATCGATACGTGGTGTGTATCGATACGGTCCCAACTCTCTGGAATCCTGGGGAGTTGTGGAGTGTATGGCGTATCGATACGGTGTCCAAGCGTATCGATACGGTTCAACCTAGTTGACCAAGTGGTGTTGACCGAGAAGGGCGTATCGATACGCTCAAGGGCTGTATCGATACGGTCTTCTTATGTTGACCATAGGGTGTTGACCTTGGTCAAGGCGTATCGATACCCTCTGAAGGCGTATCGATACGACCTGCTTAAAAAGGTTAAATGGGTTGTTTTAAGGTGCTGTTTTGGTTGGTCGTTGCTATGGAGTTGTGTTACCGCTATCGTGTTTCACATTGGACTTAATAAGGCATTTAGACAAGATTAATTAATGAAAAAAAATAGGGTTGCTAACCGAGGGGGAACCTTAACGGGTTTCGCTTCGGTTTTCCCCGTGTGACCCACTCGGACCGGTCATTCGTCCAAACCGGGATGAGGGGGTTACATTTGTTGGTATCAGAGCCTAAGGTTACCGAGACCTTGGGCAGGTAAGTGAGGTAAGTTTAAGTTTTGAATTGATATGCACGGTGTTTGCTTACTTGTAAGAATGATTGCTTGTATGACGAGTATGTTGATTGTTCGTTTAAAAGCATGTTGCTCGTTACCCGTGCATGTTGTGATGTGTGATTGTTTGATTGAGAATGTACGTTGTTTGATCGTACGCATGTGTTGCTTGTTTAGCAAGTATGCCTTGTTATATGCTTGGTTAAGCATGTATGTGTGCTGATTTGTTTGAAACATGTTGAGTAGAGTCTCATTGCTTCTATTACATCGGAAAAAAGATTTTAAGTGAGGGAAATCATACTTGAGCCACTTGGACCTTTCCTTTGCTAACCCAACTTGTATGTTAAATTGTTGATTGATTTATTGCTTTTAGTAAGTTTAGGGCCAATGTGTGTGGGCCGTGAATCGGTAAGTGGAAATTGTGGTTTTTGAAAATATGGACGATGTGGAGGAAGTTCTTTGCTATAGTTAGATGAGCATGGTCGTACCGGAGTTGAGGTACAGTTTGTTTGCTCGAGTCCGTGTGTATGTGAGTTGATTCTTGTTGGTGAGGGACGACGGGACCAATTCTTGTATTAGTTAGTGAAAAGAAGTGAAGACCTATGAGTGGGAGTTAGAGTGGTATCTATGCTATAGTAGATAAGCCCTTGGTACAATTTTGAGTTTACCGCTTCCGATTGGTTCCGAGTTCGTACTTCCGTATGTTGTTAACAAGCATGCAAGTTTGAATATACATGGCGAAGTGTTAGAGGTAGGCGTGAGTACCTTGGTTCTTTTAGCAAGATCAAGGTAGGGGTCTCGTGTGAGTAAACTGAAATTTAGGAGTGTTAGTTGATGACCGTTGGGGTTCAGCCTATGAATTCGATGCAAGACAGCCGATCAGTATCCGTGAATGGGAACCGGTTTGTGTGTTTGGGGCCAGCGTGCGTTTGGGGGTGGTTTTCTAGCATGGTTGTCTGTATGTGCTCAGAATTGCGTTTTTGAAGTTTTGAAATGCTCTACGGATAGTCTAGAAGAGTCAGATTTTGTTGAAGAATCAGTCTAAAAACAGAGGACCGAAGACTATCAGTGTGTACTTGTGAAGTTGCCATCTCTGCAGATTTGTCTGTTTGCGTGAGCATGCAAAGAAATTTGATATCCTTGTTGAGACCTTAGATGTAGGGACACATGTGACTAGCCTTCAGGGAGATAGTAGTGATCAGAGATATGTACAGAAGATGTTTGTTGGTGGTTCAGAGTTACTAGTTCTAGCAGTTGTGAAATAATCATCTTCATACAGTTTTGATATACCCTTCGACAAGGTTTGGCTTGAAGAGCATAGAATTAGTGTATACATTGAGACAAAGAGGGAGTTGCTTTGAAGACGCAGATTTTTTTTGTGAGGCTGTAGTGGTAAGTGAGGATGTGAACTTCTTGTTGAATGTTGGTCCAGTTTAGAGGTCAAAGATTGATCGAGTTTAGTTGACAGGCTTGCTTAGTAATTGTGATGAATTGGATTTTGAATGAAGACTAGACCGCATAATGTTAGGATAGTTTGTGTTTTCTTTTCCTAGAAGTGTTTGGAAGATTTACCCGGTTTGTCTCTTGATAGAGGAGAAGAGTATGTTATTGAGACCGTTTTCGAGGTTGCTTCTGTTTTGTTTGTTCTGTAACTTATGAATTCTGGAAGAATTGAGAATGTTGAAGAATTAACTTCGAGACTTGTTAGACCTTAGATTCAGTAGGCCTAGTGCATCATCTCAGAGTTATACAGAGTAATTTGTGTCGAAGAAAGAGTGACAGTACGAAAATGTATTTAGATTTCAGACAGTTGAAACAAGTGACAGTGAATGGTTAGTATCCGTTTCCGTGTGTCAGTGATTTGTTGATCAGTTAGTGTGTGCTCCAGTCCAATTGAAGATTAATTGAGATTCGTTTGTTCCAGTTGGGAGTGAGAGAAGTTAAAGTATTGAAGACAACTTTTGAGGCAAGGTGTGACCATTTCGAGTTCCGAGTTATGCTGTTTTGCTTGACTAGTGTGTTAGTTACTTTTATAGAGACGTTGAGCAGAATAATTTCCTGAGTTCCTTAGTCAGTTTGTAGTAATTCTCATAGATGATACGTGGGTATATTCAAGTACCGAAGAAGAGCATAACAAGCTTGAAGTTAGGGATGTAGATACTTCTTGAGAATCAGTTGTATACCGAGTTGAGCAAATGTGAACTCCGAGTTAAGGAAGATGTTCTCTCAAGACTTGTAGTTCAGCCGAGTGTGTTAGAGAAAATCCCAAGTAGGCAGAAGAAGATGTGAGTTGGAAGAAATTGAAGACTGTGATAGTTGTGTGATCAGATGCAAGACAATGAGCCCTTGAGAAACTGAAAAGAACTTTGAAGAGAGCTTCGACCTTGAATCAGTCTATATCAGAAGAAAAAAAGAGTTTGCGAACCATAGTGATGTGTTACATGTAGAGTTAGGTTGTGTGCTTATGCAAGACAGAAGATTGTGGCTTGTTCATCGAGCTAGTTGGAAGATTGTGAGAAGAGTTATCCGATATGAGACATAGAGTTAATTACAGTTGTATTTGCTTCGAAGACTTAGAGACAAAGCTTGTATAGCAAGAATGTACAGTGAGTATGTACGTATCATCAGAACTTGAAATATTTGAAGACTTAGGAAGGGTGAAAACTTGAACAACATGAAGTGTTAGAACCGCTTGAAGACTGTAATATCAAGATTGAGTACCATCCGAAGATAGCCTCCATAGTGACCGAAGTTCCGAGTTGTGACTGTTGTTGGATTGGTAGTTGGGTTGCGAGTTGTATTTGCCGAATTCAGTTACCGAATGCCAGTATTCTTGTGGCCGCGTTTCATGTTGAGCCTACGCTGAGTCAGAATGTTTGAAGAGAAACAGTTGCAAGACAGATTCTTGGCACCTCACGTGCAAGGCATAGTAGAAGGAAGACCTTCAGAATACAGTTCAGAGATGATAGAGTTTTGTATTTCAGAGACAGAATAGTTGTACAGATTGACATAGTGTTTTGAGACATATTGATTTGGCCGAAGCACACGGTAGTTCGTTTATATTGCTTCTGAGTAGTATGAAGACGTATTGTGGATTGAAGATGAGTGTTTCTAGATTGAGTGGATGAATAATGTGGTTCAGTATGAGAGTAAGTGTGTAAATTGTCAGCGTGTCAAGACCGAGCTTCAGTTTCTTCTAGTTTGTTACATCCGTGGAAGATTCGTAATGAAAGTGGATATTAGAGATCCGAAAATTCTGCTAGATTATTTTGAAGACGTTTGCATAGTGTCTGGTTATCCGTGGAAGGCAGATGTTCAGTTAGTGAAGGTTATGATCCAAGTGTTCATACAGTGCTGCCTGAGATTGTGAGTCAGACTAGTTCCGTTGTTCGTTTGTCACGGTTACCACCAGAGTTAGGAAGAGGTTTGTGATGTGGTTTATGTATCTATGATTCAGAAGTGTGAGTTGGATTTGTCCCGTGCTATGTTGTTGAAGAGATTGAGTTGAGTTTTATATTGACATGCCTTGAAAGAACCAATGGGAATCTCAGCATTAGATAGCTATTGTTGTGGGGTAAGTCCACTGAGATTGGTTAGTATGTTGTGGTGAGAAGGAAGTGTGGAGAGACAGTTTCTGTGATTCTTCCTGTCCGATAAATTTCGGGGACGAAATTTCCTTAAGTGGGGGAGAGTTGTAACACCCGGGTTTGGGGGTCGGATGGAAATAATATTAAAATATTGTTTCGGGTTTCGGTTTTAAGATTTAAAATAATAAAATATTATTTTGGGCCTCGGGTTTTCAAAATAAATAATTTGTGTTTGACATGTTTTGATTTTAAAGCCCAATTCCATGGAATTTGAAAATGGAGATAGCTATCCTCATTAATGGCAGATTGGTAAATAAAATGAACTTTTAAAATGAAAACCCCTCTTTGTTGAATTAAAACATGTGCTCATCTTCTTCACCCTATTTTCTCACCATTTCAACGACAAGTAGAGCTCCCCCTCCCCCCTTTCACCATTTCATCTCCCCCACCTTCATCTTTGGAGCTTTTCAAAAGGTAATGGTGTTTTTGACTTGGCCTTGTCTTCCTCTTCATGTTGGTACCAATATTTCTCATATTCCTTCATGATTTTGAAATGTGAAGTTTTAGGGTTTTGTTTAAAAATGAGAACTTTATGGGGTTCAACTTAAGCTATCGATTTATTATTGTTAGATAAGTTGTTTGCAACTCTTAAGGTCCAACATAAGTGAATTTTAAAGTGTTTTATCATTATTCCCGAAATTGGATAAAAATGGGTTTTTATGAGAGTTTTTAGTTGAGTTTTGGGTGTGGTTTGTGTTGGAAATTGAGGTTTGATGTTAGGGTAATGGTTAGGGGTTAATTTGGGATTGTTTGTGGGTGCTATGGATGTTGGAAACATGGTTTTTGGATATGGTTTAGGGGCTGCCCGAAATTTCAAAGTGTGGGATGTGTTCATGGTTTGCAACATGATAAATTGCATTTGAATTGCTTTCCAGGTTGGTCTTTTGATGTTGGGCTGATTTGGAATTGTTTGAAATGTGTTCGAGGTTGTTTAGAAGCGAGAATTTGTATTGGTAAAGCTTTGGAAACGAATCCGGAAATTGAAGACCATGGTTGCTTAGCTTGGAGCTTGGAAGCTTAGGTCAGTGGTTAAATATTTTTGAAATGGTTTTGAGTATTTGGTTCAAGCATGTGAACCTAGGATGGGCTTGGTAAACCCACCTAGAGTTGGGATTAGAGTGGTAGCCTAATCCCAAGCTTTGATTAGAGACTTTGGTTGCACTCTTTAATGGTTGTATATGCCTCGTGTTAAATCGTGATGGTGTTGGTTATATATGTTGTATACATGTATGTTGAGGCATGTTGGATGCATTGTTGTATGCATGTTGATGATAGATATGATATGGTTATTCACATGTGCAAAATATGATGTGATATGGTTGTTAATGATGTACATGTGTGTTGTCATATGAAATGAGTTTATGAGGTGATTTCCTGATCCGAGGATCATGGTGAGTACATGTTAGGCATGGAAATGTGGTTTGTGCATGATAGTAAGTCATGGTGAGTACGTGCTAAGCACGGAAGTTGTTAATAAATGGTATGTGGAATGTATTAGTATTGGCACTAGTATGCTTGGGTACAAATGATCGATCATTAGGATGTTAGTGTGTACACATGAGTCAAAAGTCGCGCGTGGCCTTGGTGGCGTTGAGTCACCAAGGAGGAGTACGGGTACGCCCGGAAATTGTATTTACATTAGTCGGTGATGAGTGGAATCCCATCGACGGGCGTGAGGATGAGTGGAATCCCCTCCGCGTGGAATGAGGCGTGAGGATGAGTGGAATCCCCTCCACATGAAATGAGGCGTGAGGATGAGTGGAATCCCCTCCGCGTGAACGGTGATGAGTGGAATCCCACCGCCAGGTAATGGTTGTGTTGTTGGATGTGAGTTCCAACGGTTATCCGTGTATTCGAGTCATAGCTAGGTGCCAATACGGATTTGTAGTTATGTTGCCATTATGTGGTTAATTGTGAGCCAATGTGATTTGGGATGTGTTGCTAACATGGTTTAATATATATGATTTCATGTATTGTGGTTTTGAACATGTTGAGCATGACATGATATTGAGTATATGTTCATGCATCATCTATGATCATGGCTCGTGTGGACCGGAGGTATGAACATGCATTTTATCTCAGTTGTATCTCGTGCTTGGACCCTGCATTGTCGAAGGTTTGTTTTATGAGCTACCCTCACTAAGCTTCCATGCTTACGCTCTCTTTTGTTCGACAATGCAGATAAATAGCTTGTGGGTGGCAAAGGCAAGGAAATGTCTCCAAGTGTTGCTTTTGGTGAGCTCAATGTATGAGTTTTGAGTAAATAAATGTAATAGTTAAGCAATGGGATAGGTTTTGATGATTGAGTTTTGATGTATGTCGATATTGGTTTGATTCTTGGATGCCTTGTTTGAGCTATAAATATCGTTGTTGTTGTATGCCTTGAATGTCTATTTGTTTGGTTGCTAAAGCATGAAAACTTACGTGCTTGTATGACCATATATGCATAAGTTGCCCTTTGTATGAGTGCAAACCTTTCAAGATGTCTTGTTCCTTTTAAGGTCTTTTGTGTTCTTGTGTATGCCAATATTGCATAAATTGCTCTTTAACTAGAATGCTTTGTATGAATGCTTTAGTCCATGTTTGAATGACTCCCTTGGCTTAAATATGTGTGCTTACATGTTTGTATATGCTTAGGTGAGTCGAGAATTGCATCTAGAGTCGTGTTTGAGGTCGTTTAGCTAAAAATTGTGGACTTACAGTGCAGGGCGTATCGATACGCCTAAGGGCTGTATCGATACGGCCTTGCTCAGAGAACACAAATTTGGCTGGGCGTATCGATACGTGGTGTGTATCGATACGGTCCCAACTCTCTGGAATCCTGGGGAGTTGTGGAGTGTATGGCGTATCGATACGGTGTCCAAGCGTATCGATACGGTTCAACCTAGTTGACCAAGTGGTGTTGACCGAGAAGGGCGTATCGATACGCTCAAGGGCTGTATCGATACGGTCTTCTTATGTTGACCATAGGGTGTTGACCTTGGTCAAGGCGTATCGATACCCTCTGAAGGCGTATCGATACGACCTGCTTAAAAAGGTTAAATGGGTTGTTTTAAGGTGCTGTTTTGGTTGGTCGTTGCTATGGAGTTGTGTTACCGCTATCGTGTTTCACATTGGACTTAATAAGGCATTTAGACAAGATTAATTAATGAAAAAAAATAGGGTTGCTAACCGAGGGGGAACCTTAACGGGTTTCACTTTGGTTTTCCCCGTGTGACCCACTCGGACCGGTCATTCGTCCAGACCGGGATGAGGGGGTTACAAAGAATCATCGCAACTATATGGCATGTGCATGGTTGAGTGATTCCTTATTGACTTTTATTGAGAATGATATTTTCGATAATATAGATAATGAAAAGATCATACAACGATATCAAAAAACTAAGGTCTAGAAAGAAACAATTGTATAATTTATTTTGTTATATTTTTTGTGAGACTTCTTATTATAATTATAATATAATTAATGTTTCCATCTTCAAAATATTTTGTGTTATTAATATATGCACTCCCTCCCTCAAATTTTTTTCTAGATCTGCCATTGTAGGTATGCGACTTCTATTGCACTTGGGGCGAGTGCTTGCCTAAGGTCTCCTCAAATGAGAGAGCTTACTTCATTATTTGTGGCAGTGGGGGCTTGTGTTCACGCGAGTCTTGCCCAATTTTATCGTAAGGTTTTGCAATAGGGCTTCAGATTAGGGATGTACAGTGTTGACCCGACCTGAAAACCCGACTGAAACCTGCTCGAGTCAGAACTTGTTTTGACCCGAGGAAGTGATGACCCAAAACTAATCTGTAACCGACTGTTGTTGACCCGAATCTGAGTTGGACCTGATATTGTAGTAACCAAACCCGACCTGCACCGACTGATTTGAACCCGAACCCGAGACTAATCTAGCAAATAATCGATATAACCCGACTTAAATGACCCGAGATCTAATTTTACCCAACATGTTTTGAACCTGACATGTTGCTGACCTGAACTGGTATTGACATGGCTTGATATTTACATGACATGTAATTAAGGAAGTCTATGATTTGATGATTTTCAAGAGAAAATGAAATTATTTGAGAAATTATGAATTTATTATATTATAATGTGAGAAACTAATGGACTCGTATGATGATATTTTTGTTCATTCTATTCCCTAAAACTTTATTTTTAATCGAAATCGACTAATATACATTTCTATTTTTGGTTATTTAGTTGAATAATATTTTTGTTTATTATAGTCCCTATAATTTAATTTTTAGTCACAATTGTCCCCATATTTATTTATATTTTTGGTAATTTAGTCTAATAATATTTTTGTTTATTCTGGTACCTAAAATTTAATTTTTAGTCTAAATTGACCCTTATTCATTTTTTTGTAATTTAGTCCAATATTTTTCATATGATGATATTTTTGTTCATGTTAGTCCTTAAAATTTTATTTTTAACCAAAAATTAACCCTTATTTATTTCTAATTTTTGTAATTTAGTCTAATATTTTAAATATGATGATATTTTTGTTCATTCTAGTCTCTAATATATATTTTTAATGTGATTCGTGTTCATGAAAGGCGTTAAATAATTCACTCGGAATGACCCATCCCAAAGTCTATCGACTATTTATACCGAACTCAAACTTAATACGAATTAGAAACCCGAATTAACGTGACCTAAAATGAAACCAACCTGAAATTAAACCGACCTAAAATGAACCCGAGTTGAAGTCCACCCGAGTCCGAATTAACTCGTCAATTAACAGATTCGGACTCGAACCATTTTGACTAGACCTAAAATTGACCCGCACCCAATCCGAGTCGTTGGGGATTCCCTGGGTAGTGAATTGAAAGTGAATTGCATGAATTACTTACATGATTCACTGGGGATTCTAAAGGATGAAGTAAGTGTGAAAATCTGCAGTTAGGTCGAACCATAGATAGAATTGTTGTTCTCTGTTGCCCTTGCCCTAACTGGAGACATTGGTGTGCAAGATTTACGGATCATCACTCAAGTTTTGCAATAATAGACGAATTTGTGTCTCGCCAAACGCGAGTTTGGCAGAACAAATATTTGCTCTTTTTGCTTAACCTAAACATACCCTTAGTTTACGTATATAAATTGTTCATATTTACTGCGAAAAATTATATAAACATCGATTAAAGGGCCTCACCTTGTACCCCTAAACATGCTGATAAAGAAGCTAATAAAAGAATATAAATGAGCGGTATATAAACATAGAAGACATTGTACAAACATCGGCTAAAGGGCCTCAACTTGTTTTGCTCTCTTGGTCTCATCCTTAGTCAAGTTGTACAATTGTACCCCTAAACAACCGATTCTCTTTTTCAAGCCTAGACCGGTATTTGAGGCTAATATTGACACATATAAGACATTGTAACCGGTCACTTGTACCCCTAAACAACCGATTTTCAGTGGGCCTTTTTTACGAAGTCTCTGTTAACATACCCTCGGCTTACTTCCAGGGCTAAGTAGTCCAGCAAGTTTAAAACCTTGGGGTATGCATCTGCCGAAGTCTTTGATGAAGTGGGCAAATAAATAAGCTTCGCGGATTTTGAGTGCCCAAAAACACGTCCAATTCTACTCATTCATCGTGTACTACGACAATGGTAGAAGCTTTGACTCCGGTTAAATGCACTTCAAAAAGGCCCAACATTTTCGAGTATTGTGATTTGTCGTTCCTTGTGAACAAAAACATCGAACACTCATCTCACGAAAACTGGTAACCCATCAAAAGTATGTACTCATCATACAAAAAGATACGTGGTTTGTTGCCATTAGTAGCTATAATACAATGGAAAACCTAAAGCATTATAACGCAATTGATTTTTTTTGTTTGAAATTGTGTCCCGCTCGGATAGGGGATTCGGTCTAATATATTCCATGGAACTCGCGTTTGGCCAAACGCGAATACGGCCAAGGATCCCTGACGTGTCAGTGAAACTCGCGTTCAATAAAATGTGAGTTCAGTCCCAGTAATTTTTTTGTCATCATTCCAACATTAGATTTATTTCACAATAACTCTGCGTACGTCAAAATATTTTGCGTTTCTTATCTCTACAATTAAGAACGATTTTGTCAAAATAAAGGAAAATTTTAATGTGAAATATTAAAAACTCAAAAAATAATTTATAAAGTTCGAGAAATATTGATATAGAAAGTACAACTAAAATTATTATATACTACTTAAAAAGGAAAAATAAAACTAGTTATGCCTATGTCGACCGGTACCACACCCCAGTGGACGACGAGGTCGCTCAGGATTGCTTCGACGACGAAGGGGTTCAACTGGCTGCTCATCATTGTCGTCAACATTCTCGGTTCCAACTCCAGCGGTATCACCCATTCCAATTGGCCCACCTGTGAAGAACATAGATTGCGGCGGTGTTTGTTGAACATACCCGGTCCCAAAATCAATTGACATCGGTTGAAACGGATAGAAATGTATGTAGGCTAGAGGAAGACTCGACGTCCCACTCATCATCGCCGAAAATGTACCGTAGGGGTTGGCCACAACATGCATGAACAAACCTTCCGTCGGACTCGGCGACGGATGAAATGATGACTGCATCGAGTGGGTAAAGTCTCGTGGTAAGATCGGTGCGGTGGCCTGAGATGGTTTCGGTGCTAAGGAGGCGGAAGCATGACGTCTCCTTAATGATGAAGCATTGCCAGAAGTCATTTGTGCCCCCTCGTACATTGCGTCTGTGGGCAGTTGTGTTGCACATGCTCACTGACGACCGCTCGTTCCTCTAGAGTCAAAATATTTGGTTTCCCATTCGCCATAAACCACCCAATGTAATCGTCATTGACCATCGTATCAAGCATTACGTAGTTACGAATGGTTTACCGCAGTTCCCTTTCTCTCCACTGAGCGATCCATTGTATATGCCTCACTGACCAATCAACCTATCATACAATAAAGAACTTTTATTTTACTTTATAAATATAAATTACGTTCAAATTAATAAAACATTGAATCAATTAAAAAAATTACCTCGAGCTTCGCTTGTCGAGTGAGCCTATATAACTCATCAAAATTTGGCGGGTCCATCAGGATTCGTTAGACACAACCAAACTGTTGTAAGACGCAATCGCTCGGATGCCACTCAACTGTAACGTAAAATATGAGTGGTACAGTGGTCGTCCAAGCAATCTTCATCCCGTCTGAAAATTTTGGCAGGCATTCGTGGATACTCAGATCCGCGTACGATGTCCACAAAAACTGTACAATATACAATTACAACTAAAATGAAGTAAACTTTATTTTAGATAAATACATCAAATTCAATATAAAATTCAAACTCCAAAATATTTACCTGATTCTCGGATTCATTCTCAATATCATGTCTGATATCCTTCAGACATTTGGGCAGACCAACATGACTTAAATTACCGCTGCACCTACATAACAACAAACATAACTTTAATATTAAAAAATACGTATATTAAAAAAATATTTACACTTTTTGCTTACCTCTGGCATAGTGGAAAACCATGTGGACTCGGCACGGTCAGTTCAGGGCGTAAAAGCGGCATTTTAAACCACGCCCAAGACTGAAGCAGAATAAGACAACCTCCAATGTCGTGCTTCTTTGGATTGATGGTCTGGCACAACTCTCTAGAGAGAAATGCCAGTACCGCCGATCCTCAGCTCAATCTATCGGCATCATCCAAATCCTACAAATGCAGTAACCACAATATGTGAACTTTATCACGAGATTTGTCGGGCACCAATATCCCGCCGATTATTTGTAAAATATGAGCGTGAGCATATGCCTACCATAGGAAAAAATATATTAATATATAGAAATTTAATTATTTAATTAATATTCACAAAAAAATATTTTTTTCACCTTCTTTACTTCTTCGCTCACGCCATCTGGTAAATGGCTAAAATTTTCCCGCAGCTACCTCAATAACACACAACTGCCATTTATCATGTCTGGTGCAGCCCCTAGCAACTCAAAACATAGGTCACGCCAGTCACCACTGTTGTGGCTGGTAATAGCCTCTCCGTCAATCGGCAGACCAAAAATATGTGGCACGTCCTCTAAAATTATAGTCACCTCATCGCACAGAAGGTGGAATGTGTGTCTCCAACTTTGTACTCAACCCAACTAATAACAAAAATTGGGCCAATCAATTAGACTTGAAACCCAATCTAAAGAAGAATAGAATCGGCTCTGTACTAAAGCTCAACATTGAAAAGAAATTAATTTATTTCTAAGAATAGAAATTTTAGAGAAAATTTATGCATATTGAAAGGGGGGAAATTAAAAAACTTAAGATTATAGCACGTGAAAAGAAATTAATTTATTTTTATCTAAATTAAGTTTTATAATACAGTTTTCTATCTTTTTATATCAAATAAATTTTCTATTATTCTTCTCCCTAGTGTTACACTAACTTCAATAAAAATACTACAAGAACTCAACGAGTGGAAAAAAGATAGTGCTCATCTGAAGAGATTTGGGTTCAATTCGCTTTGTCTACAATGTGCATGTGCATTGTCAAAAGGTTAACAATTTGTATTAAATAAATACTACATCGGTTATGTGTGTGTATATAAGGGTTAGGATCTACTTACATGGTCTAAAATTGATTTAGTTTTACATTAATTCATGACCATTGAATGAGTGAAATGGATGGATGAGATGAAAAGTTGAAAATAAAGAGATTTTTTAGGAGAAAAAAATATGAGTGTTTAATCTCATCCGGGGCTGCGCCATAATTTGTGATAGTTGGGGACTGCATTCGCGCATCCCCTGCCAATGGTAGTTCAAGGTTCTGCAATAGGGCGCCTGGTGTAGAGTGGTCAAAACTTGAAGTTCTTTTACAATTTACTGGAAATACACTGGTAAAACAAACTAAGAAAACTCAATAACATTTCAGTAACTTACAACTTATATTACAAGTAAATACTCCATTGACTGAATGTCAAATTAAGAATAAAAGAATTGTTAACAAATTTTAGGCGTACGGAAATAGTAATAACAATAATCTGGATTTATATTTCTCTCTTAGGCTGTGTTGCATTCAAAAGGCAAGCCTTGAGGGAATCTCTTGGTGTCGGCACAGTAGTTGTATATCATGTAATTTTTCTGCACCCATTGAAGCCTTTCTTGATTTGATGAATCTAATTCTTGTGAAAGCCATGAATTATTAGAGGTAGAAGAAGGTGGTGAATTTGAAGGGCAAGAAGATGATCCGCTGGACCAAATGCAGGCATTGGCATTGAAGTTCCTGTAAGAAGCAGTGAAAGGAGCGTGGGTCCAATCTGTCTTCACCAGTCCACCTCTTGTTGCCCAGTCATCAGCATTCCAGAGACTAGAGTATATTCTCATGGGTTGGTCTTTGGGGAATGGGACTCCCTTTGATTCCATGTTCTTGAACTCTCTGATTGGCGTACCATCAACTGAGAAACTGAAATACAAAACCAACCGCATTGTAAGGTAAATACCAAAAAAAATAAAAACATTTGTTAATTGAGAGTGAATTGCATGAATTACTTACATGATTCGCTGGGGATTCCAAAGGATGGAGTAAGTGTGGAAATCTGCAGTTGGGTCGAACCATAGATAGAATTGTTGTTCTCTGTTGCCTTTGCCCTGACTGAAGACATTGGTGTGCAAGATGTACGGATCACCGCTCAAGTTCCCTAGAAATTCGAAGTCTATCTCATCCCAGGTTGATCCTTTGGAAGATAACTGCAAACATTTTGAAAGGAAGTAATGAGTAAAACAACGTCCTATTATAATAATATTCCAAAATCCTTGAGTAGTAACTTTGTTGAAGAGAAAAGCTTACATAATAGGCTGTAACAGTGCCAGCAGAGTTCCCCGGAACAAGCTTGAGCTGCATGTCGATCTTCCCAAAGAGATACTCATTCTTGGATTGGAAACCAGAGCCAGAGGCTTTATCGAGGGAGAGAGTGAGAAGCTGTCCATTGTTGACAATTTGACCACGCCCATCTCCCCATGTGATGTCGAAATCATTGTAGAAGTTAGCAGCCACAGTAGAGGATGCTATAAAAGAGTAGAAAACCAGGGAGGCAATAACAGCAACTGGTGATGCCATGGGCATTTTTCAAAAGCTATGATGGAGAATAGATTGTTGTAGTAATCTGGGAGATGGGTGAGTTTTGGTTTGCAGTGTAAACAATAGGAACATGTATTTATAGAGCAGAAGAAAAGGCAAACGAAGGCAGTGGGAAGATTCAAGTCAGCTGGGGACAGTTGTTAAGCCTGGAATGCATCATTTTATTTATAAAAGAATATAATAATTGTGTAGTCCCACTTCCAGCCACATCGCAACTTTCAGGACTGGTTGGAAAAGAAAACGCGGTGTTTCCATTCCCTTTTCCCTTTTGCTTAACCAAAGCCGGTGCCACCCATACCTTCATTTCCGGTAAATATAATACTCCTATATTTTACTATTGGATTTTCGTGTCATTTAAAACGGAAAATTTTCAGATGTTATTTTATTTTTTATAATAGTTTCTGCATCTTCTGTAATTCTAATTATAAAATTATTATGTTTTGAATGGTCTAAAGGTGATTATAAGGTAGTATTATGCTGGTGTGATTCAAGGGTAGCATAAGTTTCAATTTTTTGACAAATTTAGTTAAACCCTTAAAATTTATGAAAATTTTAAAACAAACCCTTTAAAAACTTTAAAAATTAATTTAAAAATTTTAAATAAGCTCCCTTAAACTAAGTTGCCAAGATCCGTACCTGCGTAAGCTACAAATCTTCTTGTTCATTCACTCCAGGTAAAAATGTTGTAGAGGTTGTAGTGGCCTTTAATTTATAAAGCCACATCACTGGTCGAGTCATGTATTTGTTGGATGTGAGATAATTGCCGCAGCATAAAATATCTCCATACTCAAACTTCTTGTAATGTTCTCTTCACTAGCAACTTCATGATCTGCCAATATTCACTTGGGATTTGAAGTAAAGCCTTTTTGTTTTAGGCTGATTTTTTATTTAAGCCTATCAAATAATATATTCCAATTGTATTAATCTTGCACGCACCATAGATATGATAAGATGCCGATTGCCGATGGCGGCATAGGTATCATTTCTGAAGTTTAGTAGAAATTGAAAGAATACACTTTTCCATGAAAAATTTGCTTTTGCAGTGCAAGTTTACCAAAATCCAATAGTAAAATATACTTCCATTTACTGAAAACGGGGTGTGGGTGGCACCGGCTTTGGTTATGCATTCATTGAGTCAAAAGAAACGCAAACACCGCGTTTTCTTTTCGAATCAATCCAAAAACAATGATGTAGGTGGCGATGTGGCTGAAAGTGGGACAATTGTTTTATTATCATAAAACCAAAACAACGCAGCTTTTCCTGTAGGACCATGCTTAACAACTGTGCCCAGCTGATTTGAACTCGCACTGTACCTTCCTACTGCCTTCATTTGCATTCATCCAAATCCAGTGAATGCAACTGCTCTATAAATACACATTTCAATGAACCTCACTGCAAACCAAAACTCATCTACCTGAGATCAATCTATTCTCCATCATCAAATTACATAATAGCTTTTCAAAAACTCCCATGGCATCGCCAACAGTTGTTATTGCCTCTTTGGTCTTTTACTCTTTTATAGCATCCTTTTCTGTGGCTGCTAACTTCTACAATGATTTCGACATCACGTGGGGAGATGGGCGTGGTCAGATTGTCAACAATGGAGAGCTTCTCACTCTCTCCCTTGATAAAGCCTCTGGCTCCGGTTTCCAATCCAAGAATGAGTATCTTTTTGGAAAGATCGACATGCAGCTCAAGCTTGTTCCGGGGAACTCAGCCGGCACTGTTACCGCCTATTATGTAAGCTTTCCACTTCAAGAGAATTTGTCACGAATTTGGGAATATTATTATATTAGGACATTGTCTTTACTCATTATTTCCTTTCGAAATGTTTGTAGTTATCGTCGAAAGGATCAACGTGGGATGAGATAGATTTTGAATTTTTGGGAAACCTGAGTGGTGATCCGTACATCTTGCACACCAATGTCTTCAGCCAGGGCAAGGGCAACCGAGAACAACAATTCTCTCTATGGTTCGATCCAACTGTAGATTTTCACACTTATTCTATTCTCTGGAATCCCCAGGGAATCATGTAAGTAATTCCCTCTCAAATAACAAATATTTTTCTTCTATTTGCCTTCATTTTTCTTACAGTGTGGTTGGTTCTGTATATCAGTTTCTCAGTTGATGGTACACCAATCAGAGAGTTCAAGAACATAGAATCAAAGGGAGTCCCATTCCCCAAAGCCCAGCCCATGAGAATATACTCGAGTCTCTGGAATGCCGATGACTGGGCAACAAGGGGCGGGCTGGTTAAGACAGATTGGACCCATGCTCCTTTCACTGCTTCTTACAGGAACTTCAATGCCAATGCTTGCATTTGGTCCAGCGGATCATCCTCTTGCCCTTCAAATTCACCACCTTCTTCTACCTCTAGTAATTCATGGCTTTCACAAGAATTAGATTCATCAAATCAGGAAAGGCTTCAATGGGTGCAGAAAAATTACATGATATACAATTATTGCACCGACACCAAGAGGTTCCCTCAAGGCTTGCCTTCTGAATGCAACACCGCCTGAGAAAGAAGAGTTATATCATATTGTTGTTATTGTTTTTGTTGAGTTACGTGCTTGATTATTTTGTACTATTTTCGTAGTACTAAAACTTATTATCAATTCTTTCATTCTTAATTCGACATTCACTCAATTATTTGCTTGTAATATAAATTGCACAACTTATTGAAATGATTATAGAGTATTCTTTACCTCTCCCAATTGCCACTTCTTTTATCTTTTTACTAGTTAGCCTTCAATAAAAATATTTACATAATACACATATAACGAATAGAAATTTCGTGCCTTTTTCAATGCCTTTATGCCTTATTTATACCCCACATTAAAAATATATTTTGAGTTTAGGGTTAAAACTTATAATTAGAGTATAGGCTCCCACATAGCATGGCATCGAGGATTAACCCCCACTGGTAAACCTAAATAACGAAAAGGAAGATCCCCCATCTCACAACCCAACTCGCTTGCCATTGCACACTTACAGTCATCATCGACACCAGTTACATACAAGCATGACTTTGCAAAGTTAATTTCAAGTCCCGAACAGTATTAGAAACATGTTAGCAGTCTTTTAACATTACACGCAATGCCAACGTCCCCTCATAAAAATAACAATGTATCATCCGTAAACTGCAGATGTGAAATAGAAAAACCAGGTGCAACCGATATCCCTTGGACCAAACCCGCTTGCTCAGTCAATACCATGAATTTATGGAACACTTCAGCTACCACCACAAATAGCAAAGGGGACAACGGATCTCCCTAACGTACTCCTCGTTGCATGCCAAACTTCTTTGTTGCACTACCATTCAACAAAATAGCCAATCACCCGGTCCTTACACACGATCGTATCCACCCTCGCCAACGTTCACCACACCCCATTCGGACCAACACAAGTTCAAGAAAATCCCAATTCAGTCAGTCATAAGCCTTTGCGAAGTCTAGCATGAGTAATACACAATCATCCCCAATTCGTTTACTTCTCAACGAATGCACAACCTCATTAATCAAGAGAATTTCGTCGACAATTTAACGACCCCCAATAAAAGCTGATTGTGTATCACTGATCACCTCACTCAACACTGCTCGAAAACGCGCGACAAGCACCTTCGACACAATTTTATAGGCAGAATTGAGTAAGCAAATTATATCAAATAGCCTGAAATCATCAATGACTATCGGTTGATCTCTTATTATCTAACCTGGCAACATGTTATTGGTAGCAACTCCTACTCCCGTATTAAGCTAAGTTTTATTTTTCCCTTAACTCGATTAATACATCCATATCATATTGGTGTTGTCAACAATTTTTCATGTCAAAATAATTGATATCCCATGTTCAAAATTACAACATCTCACTCCTCCTTAGAACTATTTACAACAACTAAACATACTCAATTGAAAATAAATTATCTCAAATAGCCTGAAATCAATCAATATTTCATCGAAGAAATTAACACATTAAACAACAGCAAAAGTATTCTCAACTCATTTTTTATTTGATTATTTTTAATCCCAAACATTAAAAAACATAAACTCATTATCAAATGGTAATTAAAAAATTGAAAAATTAAAAGTTCATAGAAAATAATAAATAAATCTAATTAACTTTATCTTGATACTAGAATAATGATTTGATTCATCATTTTTCTTGAAAATTATACAAATACCACTGATTTAAAAATAATAATTTGAAAGTGAGAGTAAATGGTGGAAATTAGGGGTGCTCAAATCCGAGTACCCGGATTTTCGGGTACCCGGACTTTCGGGTATCATATTTGTCCGCCCGTGAGTACTGGGTACCCTAAAATTGGGTACTCGTTAAACCCAGGTACCCGTAAAATCGTGTATCGGGTACCCGGTTCACATTTTTTGTTATTTTTTATTTTAAAATTAAAAAAATAAAAGTTCATAACACACGATCCAAACAAAAATATAATGATTTAAAGTTTATAACCATAAGAAAGACAATAAAAATCTTAATCTTGGTCGTGATTTTTTAAATCTCATATTTTTAAAGAAAAAAATATTAAAAGTTCATATTTTTTTTCGAATCTTACATATTCACAAATTAATATATTGTTTTTTAAAAAATTTAAAACATAAAAGCATATAATACAAATATAGAATGAATTTAGGGGTTTAAATATAGTTCTAAGGTAAATATATTAAGTAATCTAAATAAATAATAAATAAAAAAAATTAGGAACCGGGTACACGGAATTTTCATATTTTGTGACCCGGGCATGACCCGGGTAAAAACAATTTCAGATTAAATACCCTGTTATTTATGTTCGGGTAGTCGGGTAGTTTGAGTCGGGTAATTTTGAATACCCCTAGTGTAAAAAATGAATTAGGGTTCTAGACTTTGAAGAAGGAAAATTTTGACCTTTTGAGTAGAGGGTGGGTTTCGGGTAAGAGGATTGGGATGAGGTTTAAATTTTTTATTAAATGTTTTATAAAATATTTTTAAACAGAGTTTGGCCATTTTTTATGTGATAGGTGTCAACTTTTCAAGAGAAATGTGGTTTATATCTTATTTAAGAGGTGTCAAAATAATTATTAAAGGGGTGTCATTTTTGTTTTAATTAAATCTCACACATAAAATTTACATAGGCTCCGTTTTATAAAGAGATGTTTGAGTCAAAATTAAAGGTTTGAGCTAAAATTAGAGGTTTGACCGGTCAAATCTGCTAATTTAGATATTTGGTAAAGATTGGATTGAAATAGCGGATTGGGGTGAAACCTCTAATTTTGAAAAAGCTTCTAATATGAACTTTTTGAAATTAGAGGTTTTTACATAAGAGTTATAGGGACTCTTTCACCCTTAACAATTATCTAAAATTTCCAAATAACCTAAGTTTAACAATTTCTATTTTAATTCTTCAACCTCACATATTTACATTGTGACATTTGTAAACAAATACCTTTTTGTTTTTTTTTCTTTTTATTCTCACACATTTGTATTTATATTTAAATTTAACAATTAATTAAATTGCATTAAAAATAATTATATAAATAATAAATTAATATATAGATCCTTCAAATTGTTATGAATAAAATAATGAAGAACAACGAACAAGTATAGAAGAACAAAGAGATGAGAGAAAGAGGAAAATTCGTATTATTATCAAAACTAGACTTGTGTACAATGCCTTCGTCTATTTATAGGCATAAGAAGTACATAATACATTAAATTCTAATTAATGGAGATAATATTCCTAATGATAAAGTAAATCAAATCTCATAGATAAAGTTCTTATCGTTATATACATCCACATAAATGAATATTCATAACACTCCCCCTTAGATGTCTATGAAGATAATGTGTCTCGTTAAAACCTTACTAAGATAAAAACCAGTGGGAAAAAATTCTTTAGTGAAGGAAAAAAAGTACACACATCTTTGATACGCATAATGTGTTGCTTCATTAAAAACTTTACCAGGAAAACCCATTGGGACAAAACATCGGTTAAGGGAAAAAGAGTGCAACGCGTATTTACTCCCCCTCATGAAAACATCACATAAGATCTTTAAATCTTCATAATTAAATCTTGAATACTATTTTTCTAAAGATCTTGAGGGATGAAACTTTGGGGTAATATTTTCCATGATGTATCCACCTTGCATTATCTCTACAAGATAGCATTTGTATCATATCTTGTGAAAGTAAATCACTTATCTTCTAGATATGTTAGGTCAATGGTCTTAGCCAAACACATTTTTGGCTTGCCTCGTGCATAACAATTATTTCTACAAGATTTGAGGAGGCATCGACGAATATCTGAAGATCTAAAGGTAATGATCTTTGAATATCCATGGATATTTCGTGACCAACTAATATATGATGCTTCAAGACCAAGAAAAGATATAATTATCTTTATTCACATCCAACAATCTTACAATTATTGGGATACTCAATATATATGATTTATCCATATTGAATCTTCTTTAAGATTCTTTAGACTTATGTCCATTCATAGACAAAAACACATATTTAAGTGCTTGATCTTCATGTCGAGATAAAACT
Source organism: Hibiscus trionum (assembly GCA_030270665.1). Lineage (NCBI taxonomy): Eukaryota > Viridiplantae > Streptophyta > Magnoliopsida > Malvales > Malvaceae > Hibiscus > Hibiscus trionum. The sequence continues at coordinate 5,384,023 of BSYR01000037.1, forward strand.
GGATGTCAAGATTATTTTTCTCAAAAGCTTTCGTTAAATGCATTGAAAGCACTTCATGAGTTTCCAATTTGAAACTCTTCAGGTGTTCTAATGATATAATGAATCTTGATCAAACTCCTTTATAAAATATATAAGGAAATATGATCATACTTATAGTATTTCCTCAATTAGTACCCACTAAGGCAATTATACCAAATGTGCCAAAATATAAATATTCAAGGGGCATATCTAAATAAATTTCCTCGGAAATTTCCAAATGCTTCTAGCATTTTAAATTCTTCAATGATAAATAGGGATCCACAAAATAATTAGACGCATATTGTAACACCCGGGTTTAGGGGTCGGGTGAAAATAATATTTAAATAATATTATGGGGTTTCGGTTTTATAATTAAAATAATAATATATTATTTTAGGCTTCATGATTTCAAAGCAACAATTTATGTTGGACCAAGTTGATTGAAACTCATTTTCTTATGGATTTTAGAATAAATGGAGTTGCCATCTCATTAATGGCAAAAGGGTAAATAAATGGACTTTCAATAAAAAAATCCCCCTTTTATTGAATTAAACATGTGCTCATCTTCTTCCCCACTCCAATTTCAAAACTCACGACAAGGAGAAGCTCCCTCCCCCTTTCACTTTTCCATCTTCTTTCTCCTCCATTTTGGCTCGGTTTTGAAAGGTAATTACGTTTTCATTTTGCTCTCAACTTCCTCTCTTCAAAAGTACCATTTGTTTTCATTTTCATCCATGTTTTAAGAATTTGGGTTTTCATGGAAAAAGATTAAAGGTAGTGACTTTATGATTCTTTATTAAAGCTTTTGATTTATTATGGTTAGATATGTTGTCTATGAACCATAAGGTCCAACATATATGGTTTTCAAAGTGTTTTATTGAGATTCCCGAATTTGGGTTTTGGTGGGGTTTTAGGAGGGTTTTTAGATGAGTTTTGGGTATGGTTTGTGTTGGAAATTGAGGGTTGATGTTAGGGTAATAGTTGGGGGCTGTTTTGGAAGCATTTGAGAGTGCTAAAAATGTTGGAAACATGGTTTTTGGACATGGTTTAGGGGCTGCCCGAAATTGCTAAAAATGGGATTTGTTCATGGCTTGCAACATTGTAAATTGCGATTGAATTGTATTCCGGGTTGGTCTTTTGATGTTGGGCTGATTTGGAATTGTTTGAAATGTGTTTGAGGTTGTTTAGAAGCGGGAATTTGGGTTGGAGAAGCTTCGGGAAGAAATCCGGAAATTTGAGGGAGGTTGCTTGCTTGGCTTGGAGCTTGGAAGCTTAGGTGAGTGGTTAAATACTTTTAAATGGTTTTCAAGTGTTGGTTCAAGCATGTGAACTAGGTTGGGATTGGTAGACCCACCTAGAGTTGGGATTAGGGTGGTGGCCTAATCCCAAACTTTAGTTAGAGACCTTGGTTGATCTTTAAAGTGTTGAATTATGCCTCATGTTTAATCATGCTTATGGTGGTTATGCTTATGTTGTTATACATGAATGTGGAGGTATAGCTTAATGCATTGTTACATGCATATTGATGATAAATGTGATAGAGATATACATATGTATGAAATATGATGTGATAATTGTGTTGTTGAGATGCATGTAGTGTTGACATGTGTAATGATGTTATGGGGTGATTGTATGATCCGAGGATCATGGTGGGTACATGCTAGGCATGGAAATGTGGCTTGTGCATGACGGTGAGTCATGGTGAGTACGTGCTAAGCACGGAAGTTATTATGAAATGGTATTGTGAAAGAGTAATGAAATGTGTAGTATTGGCACTAGTATGCTTGGGTACAAATGATCGATCATTAGGATGTTTAGTGTGCACACGTGAGTCAAAATGCGCGCGTGGTCTTGATGATGGTAGTCATCAAGATGGAGTACGGGTTCGCCCAGAAATCTTCTTATATATTTATATGTCGGTGATGAGTGGAATCCCATCGACGGGGCGTGAGGATGAGTGGAATCCCCTCCGCGTGAACGGTGATGAGTGTAATCCCACCGTCAGGTAATGGTTGTGTTGTTGGATGTGAGTTCCAACGGTTATCCGCGTATTCGAGTCATAGCTAGGTGCCAATACGGATTGTAGTTTATGTTGCCAACTTGTGGTTAATTGTGAGCCAATGTGATTGGGATGTGTTGCTAACATGGTTTATATATGTGATCTCATATGTTGTGGATTTAATCATGTTGAGCATGACATGATATTGAATATATGTTCATGCATCATCTATATTTATGGCTCGCGTGGATCGGAGGTAAGATCATGCATTTTATCTTGGTTGTAGCTCGTGCTTGGACCCTGCATTGTCGAAGGTTTGTTTTATGAGCTTACCCTCACTAAGCTTTCATGCTTACGCTCTCCTTTGTTCAACAATGCAGATAAATAGCTTGTGGGTGGCAAGGGCAAGGAAAGGCCTCCAAGTGTTGCTTACGGTTAGCTCAAGTATGATAATTAAATTTAAAGATTGTAATAGTAAAGCAATGGGATAGGTGACGTGTCGTAATGCTTTTGAAGTATGATGTTGATGTTTAGGAGCATGTTAAACTCCTATATGTGTTTCATGTTTATGATTTGACTTGGATTGTAATTAGGATGTCTTGCCAAATGCTTGAGTGATTGTCTGAATCCATGCCTCGTATGTGTTTGTTATTTGGCTTGGGATGTATGCCTTTCTTGAAACCTTGTTAGTTTTGCTATCTTGAATTTGTCTAAGTGTGGGCTATGTGAATGCTTGCTCCTTTTATGATATGTATGAGTGCATGGTCTGTGATGTTAAACCTTGGAGTTTAGTCTAGTTTAAATGATGTTAAAGCATGCTTGTAAGATGGTTTGCTATAGGATTAATTGCTAGTATGTTGTTGGAGTGTTGTTGAGTGTTTTGCCGGTGTTTTGGGGCATCCTTGTGTCTTAAAACAGTCGAATGGAGTCTGCAGGCAGGGGGCGTTTCGAAACGGGCCACCCTGTTTCGATACGGTCCCTTTGCTTTTGGCCAGCCGTTTCGGAACGGATAGGGGCTGTTTCGGTACGTTTTTGCTACTGGAATTTTGAGAAATTGACGAGATATAGGCGTACCGAAACGGGTCCTTGGTGTTTCGAAACGGTCAAATCTCGTTGACCGTGAGAAGTTGACCAGGGAGGGTGTTTCGGAACGGTTGACCCCCGTTCCGAAACGACATCCTCGTGTAGGCTTAGAAATGTTGACCAGGTCAAGGCGTTTCGATACACCTTGAGGGTGTTTCGAAACGGCCTGTTAAATCACATAAAAATGGACTGTTAGGTTCAGGTTGTTTGAGTCTTGGTTGCATGAATGATTGTCTTCCGTTGCTGTGATCACATAGGAATTAAATGTGCATTTAGGGAAGATTAAATTAAAAAGAAATTTTCTGGGTCGTTAACCGAGGAGGAACCTTAACGGGTTCCGCTTCGGTTTTCCCTGTGTGGCCCACTCGGACCGGTCATCCGACTAGACCGGGACGAGGGGGTTACACATATGAAATATTTCATAACTGCTAAAGTAATTGCATCCACCATGAAGTATTTAGAATTCTTCATAAATTATAATTTCGTTGTATTTACGACTACTTATTTGTGCCTCACTTGCATTATACCTTTAGGTGTTTGGGCTGATGGTCCAAATACTTCTCTTTTAGAAGTTCAAAACGTCTTTCTACATTGGCCAATTCAATATCTATACTTATGGATAGATTTCTATACAAGATCTTCATTTTCATTCTTTACTTCTATAGAAGTATTCTATGTAAAATTGTTTGCAAAAATATTGTCGACAACTTTTCTATTTTGGTTCCGTTCTCGTAGTGACATAACTCATCGAGATCTCTTTAAGATTTCAATCTTTATTTCAGGTACCTGAAACTCTTCTAGAGTTTTATTATTAGTTATGTCTTGGGTCTCTTCAGGAGCACCCGCCCCCAATATATGACCATCTCATACTACTTTCTATTTACGAGAATTTTAATCATTGGAACCAATTTCAACTATCATGCTTCAGGCATGATTTACATCCATTTGCTCTAACATGTAATTTAAACTTAGAGCATTTTTAGCCGGTATATGAGACTTGATTACTCTCATTAGGCCTTTTTTATACCCCACATTAAAAATATATTTTGAGTTTAGGGTTAAAGCTTATAATTAGAGTATAAGATATTGGGTGTAGGATTTATTTTTTAGGGTTTAAGATTTAGGATTTAGGATTATGACTTAAGATTTATTTTTTTTAGTGTTGGATCATGAATAAAAAGCACAGAAAATGGGAGATCCACTATTTGGCCTAATGGCTAAGGATGCTCATATTGTCTCATCTTGTATGAGTTTGAATTTCGACATGACAATATAATACCTCTCTTGTAACACCCCAATTTTGGGCTTACAAGTTTAGGGTCTAACTGGACCGGTCTGAGAAACGGTTCGAATATAAAAGGAGGTTTTAGGAAAAGCCTAGTTCGGGATGCTTTAAAAATATAGAAAAATATCTAAAAATCCTCATTTAATATACTTAACAGAGTGGTGAAATCAATTTTACAAAATAAGGTTTGGAAATACTACATTTCGGTGTAGTGACCAAAAAGCGATTTTTGCAAAGTTTAGTAGTGACTGTTTTGTAAAGGATTGAAACTTTGAATCTTTAAGGAGCTAATTACCCAAAATGTTTTTCTCCATATTTTTCCTTAATTTGGGTGATTTAATTAATGTTTAATTAAATAAAAGAAAGGAGAAAACTACTTTTTGATTTTCATAACTACCTTTCTCTAATTTTCCCTCATTCCCTTTTCTCTCAAAATCATATCATCCAAGCACATTTTCTCCAGCAAAATTCACTTTGATCTTCACCTCATTTGATGAGATTTCCATCACCTATTGGTTTCTAATCAATCTTGCAACAAATCCTTTTGATTTCTACATTGCTTTTTCATGGAATTTTGCCCAAATCAAGGAGAAATCACCATTTAGAGGTAAGATTGTTCTTCTCCTCTAAATACTCAGTTCTTTACTGAAATTCCCAAGTTGTCAATCCTTTATTAAAGTTTTATAAATGGTTTTGATGTTAGAAACAAGATTTTGGCTTAAAACTCAAGATTTTGGAAGAGATCTTGAAGATTTTCGTTGTAATTGATTGGGCTCTGTTTTGAGATAGTTCTCTAATTTATTTTGGATGTTAAATGATGTTAGAAATGAGGTTTTATCAATCCAATCCCGAATAGGTTGTGTTTCCTAAGTTTTTGCTTATGAAAATGGTGGTTTTTGAGGTGTTTTTGGTGTTCTGTTATAGCTGGAGGTATAAGGACGAGTTGTGAGTTGTTTTTGATGTTAATTGATGTTTAGAAATGATTAGAAGTGATGAATCTTGGCTGGGTTAAGTTTTGGAAGAGTTTGGAGGTGATTTTGGTTGTGTTTGGTGGCCGAAATGTTGGTTTTAGGTAGAGCAGCGAGTTTAGGAGTGTTGGCTGAAGATTTCAATGCATGATGATGCATTAATCCTCTGTTTTGATGTGTCTAAAATAGGGGAGACATCTTCGGACACTTTTAGAGTTGATCCGGAGGCTTAATCGGCGTTTCGAAAAGCAAGCGAAACGAAATCGGTGAGTGCGTTTGGTTTTGAAGTCCACGAGGACAAAAACACAAGGTTTGGGGATTTAGGAGAGGTTTGAAACACCTTCCTAAGTCTGGAAGTAAGTATGGCTTGATTTGATCTCTCTAAAGTGGTGTTTGGCCCCAAATTGCTTTTACATGCTCATGGTTGGTGATTGTTAAATTCTTACTATTTTTATGCATGTTTTGAAGCATGAGATTATGCTTGTAGAGTTTTCATGAGATGGCTTGATGCATTGAATAGATTTGAGCTCTTGGTTTAAGCAAAGTATGATTATTTTTTTGAAAAGTGATGAGAAAACATTTGAGTTATTTTGCATGAAAAACAGTAGGTGTGATGATATTTTAATACATTATATTGGCATAGATGTTGAGAAACTTACCGGATATAATTGATCGATCAATAGGATGAGAGTGCACTATAAACTAAAAATTCGTACGTGCTCTTTGGTTAAGCCAAAGGGAGATTTTCCGATGATGGGCATTCCATCGGGTAGAACTTGGTGAAACACCCAAGCTTTGTGGCGATGAGAGATTCCGCCATGTGAGTACGGTGATGAGAGATTCCACCATAAGTTGTTGCTAGACAAGTGAATACGGTGATGTGAGATTCCACCGGAAGAGTCTAGTGTAGAAATGTGTCCGCATATCCGAGTATTGATGAGATGCTAAATGCCAATATAAATGATGAAACGGTTTTTGTTACACTTGTACCTTGACGAAATGACTTATACTATGTTATATGCATATGTGTTTTGTGTAGAAATGCTTTGACAATACAAGCATGTGAATGGCCTTGCCATGAGTTTTAATGCATGAGATAGAATGAAGGTACATGTGTTTTCAATGAGTTTTGCTTTGAAAGTTTATCAAGCATGAGAAAGAGATGCGCATGTGGTTTTAAAGCTTAAATGAAAGTGTTTTCTAAAATTGCATTATTGTGTTGGTTTATTTAGAGCATGCCTCACTAAGCAATTATGCTTACGCTCTCTTTTACCAATAATGCAGATAATTGAGGTGTTTGAGGGCATCAAGGAAGCTAAGTTTGTCCAAGGGAACCCAAGCTCATGTATGGTGAAGTTTTCGTACACTATTAGTTTTGATAAATTGGCAATGGGAACCTAAGTTTTGTTTTGGGAGATGTGTTAAACTCCCTAAGGTTGAGGCATGTGTGCTTTGGTTGATTCGAATTGTAAATGGCCATTATTGCTTGTTTGGAGGGTTGATTTCCCTATTTGGATTGGATATTAGGTTGCATAGCTCTAGACTTATGAATTTTCACGTTTGATGCTATGAATGTGTTTAGGAGTTCTAAACATGCACCTTATATGTTTGATGACTTGTTGATATGCATGGGAAGTCCTTTGGATGTGTTTGATCGAGTTATTGCATGAAAAATCAGCATTTGCTGCTATTTCTGGGCAAACCGTATCGAAACACCCCCTAGTGTTCCGAAACGGGGGCCTGAAATGGCCTTCGTGTTTCGAAACGCTAAGGGGTGTTTCGAAACGATTTGGCCACTAGAAGGCCTCGTTTCAGAACTAATCTCGGAACCAACCCGCGTATCGAAACGGTCAACTCCGTTTCGATCCATCGTTTCGATACAGCTGATGGACGTTTCGAAACAGGTGACCACTGGGCACTGATTTGAATGGTGCAGAAGTTTGCAAGCTTTACATTTTAGTCCCAAATGTTGATGTTGCAATTGCTTGAGTTTGGGATGTTCAATTAAGATGAAATTTGGCAGTGAAGCATGTAACATGACTAATTTCATACTGGTAACATTAAACTCAGTAAAGACCTTCTAATTTACAAAAATTACAAAATAGTCCCTAATCTTATAATTAGTGCAATTGAGTCCCTGTATGATATCCGATCGCTGTGTCGTTCTCAAATATGTTTTATGAGTACTCACTTAGGGTTAATATGTATCTAAACAAGACTAAAAAGGAAAAAAAAGGGTTGTGAATCAAGGTTGACTTTCGGGTTGACTTTGGTTTTCCCCGTGTAATCTTCGTAGTTTGGGTCAACCGTCTAGGCCGGGCTAAGGGGGTTACATCTCTATTTAGAATAGAAATCATCTACCCCTTTTCGGTGCCCCTATGTATGCTCTCATACTAAAAAAATTAGATTTAGGGTTCAAGGTTAAGGTTCAAGGTTAGGGTTAGAGTTTAGAGAGTTAGAGGTAGGGTATTGTAAAACCAAAGAATTGATTTTGATATAACAAAGGATTTAAGGACTAAATTGAAAATAGAAAATAAATTTTTAAGTCCTCAAAACTTCCCAAAACTTTTAAGCAAAGTGGTCAAGTCAAAACCAAATGGTTATATAATTTTTTCTAAGTGTTTTCCAAGTCAAAACAGTGATTTTTGAGTCACCGTTTCGAAACAACCCTTAGGTGTTTCGGAATGTTTAGAAACTGTTAAAATTGGTTTCGGAATGAGTCCTCCCATTTCGATACGATAGTATTGAAACAGGACACTATGTTTCGAAACAGATGAAGAACAACGGAACGGGCAGGTCCGTTTCGATACGGTTGTATCGAAATGATCTCAAATGTTTCAAAACGAGATTTGAACTTGGATTTAAAATTTATGACCGTTGCAATTTTATAATTGATTTTTACAAAACGGTTAAGACGTATCGAAACGATTTAAGCACATTTCGATACGGGTTTTGACAGTTTCAAATTGTTTCGAAACAATATCATGTCGTTTTGTAACGTGTAACCCCCTCGTCCCGGTCTGGACGACTGACCGGTCCGAGTAGGTTACACGGGGAAAACCGAAGTGAAACCCATTAAGGTCCCGCCTCGGTTAGCGACCCTAGAAAAATTTCTTTAAACATTATCTTGTCTAGATGCTTTAATGGATCCTATGTGAGATACGACCGCGGAAAGACAACGAAGCGATGCAAAGCAATCAAACAAGCAATTTAAGCAGCTCATTTTAGCCTTTACAACAGGTCGTATCGATACGCTAGAAGACTGTATCGATATGCCTTGACCTGATCAACTACCCAAAGTCAACTTAGGGGGACCATATCGGTACACTGGCTGACCGTACCGATACGCCCTCAACGGTCAACTTCTCACGGTCAAACGATAAAAATCGTACCGATACAGCCAAGACACGTACCGATATGCCAAAATCTCGTCAATTTCTAAGATTTCCAGAGAGCTTTTGGCGTATCGATACACCCCCGTGTATCGGTACGCATAGCCTAAAAACAAGGTTCAGTAAAGGGACCGTATCGATACAGCCCTTGGGCGTATCGATACGCCCTGCCCTGCAACCATATTTTTAGCTTTCAAAACACAAGGAACCTAACTCTAGATGCAATTTACGACTCGTCTAGCAACAAACAAACTCTCATACAACATTTAGCAACCAAAGCTAAACATACGATGCTACTTAACCAAACAAACATGGCATCTAACGCAAGATGAGCACTTAGATAGAAAACTTGCATAAAGGTATACATAGCTAAACCATTTCAATCATATGAAGGCAAACACTTACATAAATATTGCATACCAAAGTTTACATGCTTTAGAACAAAACACACATAACATTCATGAAGCATGGTCCTAAGCCTTCAAGTCACAAGCATTTAGGAAACAACATAATCATGATTTACTAGTCCACATCAAAGGCATTAACATCAAAAACCAATACATATGAGTCTAACAACACTCATACAAAACACATAGCATCAACGATCCAAACATGCTAGAACAACAACAACACAAACTAAGGAGTTTGAACACCAACTTCATACAAGTCTAACACCCCCATTGTCTAGGCATTATTACAAAAGCTTAAACCATACTCGAGCTACTCGAGAACTCCGAAAAGCTCCTCCCTTGCTCACTTGCCTTTCGAAACTCTAACGATCTGCATGTTGGAAAAAGGAGAGCGTAAGCTTGAAAGCTTAGTGAGCAAAGCTCTAAAAACTCATCAACAATGCAGTTTTCAAAACACATTTCTAAAATTGAAAAGTAAAACATTTGATATACGAAGAGGAGACACAATCAACACAAATACATGGTTTGCACAAGCACAACCAAAACATAGTGGGACTACACATCACCATTTCGACTAGTAGTTTTCCGATGGGACTACACATCAACGTACTCTTCTACTAGTCACTACCGATGGGACTACACATCACCGTAGTTACAACAACCATCACGTGAGGCTCGACACCAACAACGACTACACAACAACATCAAACGGAAGTAAAGGAAATCCACAAATCACACAATATCACAACAATTATTCATTCACCAACACTTATCAATCAAGGTAAAATTAGTAAACATACAATTGGGTTTAGGTTAGCCCTCTAGGCTCCACCCAAACCCCCAAGAACCATTTCTGAAATAAAATCAAGTCCAAAACATTTCCACTCACCAATGCATCCCAAACGGAAGCCGAAACACCGATCTCAAATCTCCAAATTCCCCAGAATCGTGCCTGAAGCCTCTCCAACGGTTTCCCTTGATTCTAACCAATCAAAAAGAATACATTACTCAACTGATTCACCATAAAAAACTGTCACAACCCCAAACCACAACCACAAGCCAAAATCTTACAATTTCAAACCAAATCCAATACCATAAACCCCATTTTCGTACTCCCACCAAACCCAATAGAAAACTACTAATTCCAACACCCAAAACACCGTTAAACAAATTTAAAACACCTCTCTAACATTGCTATAACATCAGCCCCACTCTCCAACATAAAACCACACTAAAAACCCAAGTTTTGACACTTTTAAAATACCCATGAGAACCCATTTCGGGATTCTTGCTAAAACCCCTCCATTTTGAGATATGATACATCTAAGGACTAGATTAAAACATAAATAAACTTATCAAATCAAGAGCTAAACAAAAACCCTTAAAGCTTCTTCCCTTTTCCTTTAATACTTGAAAACTTGAAAACTTTGACAATGAGATTTAAGTAAAATTAGAACCATGAAAACGCTTGGAATAAAGAGGAGAAGTCAAATATGTAATTACCTTGAAGAGAGCTCTTGAAAAGATGAAGAAGTTTGATGGAATAGTGTTTAGGGGTTAAGGGGGGTTTTGGACGTGAAAAGCTAGAGGAAGAAGATGAGGAGAACAAATTCAAAAGACACCTTTTTCACTCATCTTTTCCCCTTATTTCAAAAATTACAAGTTTGCCATTAATGAAAATCAAACCTTTTTAAATTAACCCAAACTTAATTAAATCTTAAAATGAGCCCACGACTCAAACCCGATTTACCCGTGTAACATCCGACCCCTAAACCCGGAGCGTTACAACTCTCCCCCAGTTAAGGAATTTCATCCCCGAAATTACCTGAAGGAAAGAGGTACGAAAACTGTTTTTCCATGTCCTCCTTTCTTTCCCAAGTAGCCTCCTCCACACCTCGGTGTCTCCACAAAACCTTGACTAACTCGATAGACCTTCCACGCAACACTTTCTTATCCGTAGCAAGGATCTCAACCGGTTCTTCGTCATAGAACAAGTCGGGGTTCAACTCAATCTCTTCCACTAGCATTACGTGAGACGGATCCGATCTATACTTTCAGAGTATCGAGACGTGGAACACATCATGAATCTTCTCTAGCTCGGTCGAGAGTCTCAATCTATATGCAACGGGACCAATCCTCTCAACTACCTCATAAGGTCCAATGAATCTCGGACTCAACTTACTCTTCCTACTAAACATCATCACCTTCTTCCAATGTGAGACTTTCAAAAACACTTTCTCACCCATAGCATACTATATCTCTTTCCTCTTTAAGTCGACATACGACTTCTGTCGGTCTGAAGCTTCCTTCAAACGATCACAAATCAACTTTACCTTCTCGGTAGTGCCCTTAAGCAAATCGGGCATCGGTACAAGCTTCTGTCCGGCTTCGGCCCAACAAATCGGAGTACTACACTTCCTACCATATAGAGCTCCATACGGTGCCATCTGAATACTAGCCTGATAACTGTTGTTGTATGCAAACTCTACTAACGGTAGATGTTTCTCCCATGAACCCTGAAAATCGATGATACAACACCTCAACATGTCCTCCAACACCTGAATCACTCTTTCGGACTGACCATCTGACTGCAGATGATACGAAGTACTGAAGTTCAACCAAGTACCCAAGGCACGATGCAAACACTCCCAAAATCTAGCTGTAAACCTTAGATCTCGGTCTAACACAATCGATTTCGGTACCCCATGCAACCTCACTATCTCACTGATATACAGATCGGCCAACTTATCTAAGGTGTAGGTAGTATGAACAAGTTTGAAGTGAGCACACTTAGTAAACTTATCGACTATCACCCACACTGAATTTTTCTTCGAATGAGTCAACGGTAAACCTGACACAAAATCCATGGTGATACGTTCCCACTTCCATTCCGGAATCTTCAACGGCTGTAACAACCCTGAAGGAAACTGATGCTCGGCCTTAACTCGCTGACAAACCAAACACTTACTCACAAACTCGGCCACATCCTTCTTCAGCCCAACCCAATAGTACTCTTCCTTTAACCCACGATACATCTTCGTACTACCGGGATACATAGCAAAAGGACTATTATGAGCTTCATTCAAGATCGTATGTCTCAACTCAGCATCTTCCGGAACCACTATCCTATCCTTGAAACATAGTATCCCATTCTCATCAAAGCAGAAATCAGTAGGCCTATCCTCGGCTATATCTTGCACGTGAGGTGCCAAAGACTCATCTCGCAACTGTTTCTCTCGAATCAACTAAGCTAATGAAGGCTTAACCTGAAGTTTGGCTATCAAACCACCATCCTTGGACACACTCAATCTCGCAAACATAGCTCGCAACTCGACTACCAATTTTCTACTCAAAGCATCGGCCACTACGTTTGCCTTACCCAGATGGTATTCTATCGTAAGGTCATAGTCCTTAAGAAGCTCTAACCACCTATGCTGCCTAAGGTTCAACTCCCTCTCATCAAGTACTTCAAACTCTTGTGGTCGGTAAAAATAGTGCAATTCTCACCATAAAGGTGGTGTCTCCAGATCTTCAAAGCAAACACTACTGCGGCTAACTCTATGTCATGAGTGGGATAGTTCTTCTCGTGAATCTTCAACTGTCTTGAAGCATAAGCTACCACCTTACCTTCTTGCATGAGCACACAACCCAAACCTACATATAATGCATCATTGTAAATCACAAACTCTCTTCTCGGTTCAGGATGAATCAAAATAAGAGCTTCGGTCAAAGCGATCTTCAACTTCTCAAACGCGTGTTGTCTTGCATCTGACCACTCATATGGGATATTCTTCTGAAGTAACTTAGTCAAAGGAGCCGCTATCCTTGAAAATCTGTCAACAAATATTCTATAATATCATGCCAAACCTAGGAAACTACGGATTTCTGTCACTGACTTTGGTTGTTTCCAACTCACTATGGCTTCTATCTTCTTGGGATCCACACTAATCCCATTAGCCGAGATCACGTGACCTAGGAAGACTACCTCCCTAATCCAAAACTCACATTTGCTTAGCTTGGCATACAACTGATTCTTAAGCAAGGTCTGAAGCACTAACCGCAAATGCTCATCATGCTCCTCCTCGGTCCTAGAGTATACTAAGATGTCATCTATGAACACTACCACAAACCTGTCCAAGAACTCGTGAAACACACGATTCATCATATCCATGTAAGCTACTGGAGCGTTGGTCAACCCGAAAGGTATCACCAAGAACTCATAGAGCCCATATCGTGTACGGAAAGCTGTCTTCGGTATGTCCACGCCTTTCACCTTCAACTGATAGTATCCGGACCTCAAATCAATCTTCGAAAACACCGAAGCACCTCTCAACTGGTCGAGCAAGACATCTATCCTAGGCAAAGGGTACTTGTTCTTCACTGTCACTTTGTTCAACTGTCTATAATTTATACATATCCTCATACTACCGTCCTTCTTTTTCACAAACAAGACCGGAGCACCCCATGGAGAAATACTAGGCCTAATGAAACCCCTATCGGACAACTCTTGAAGTTGTGTCTTCAACTCTTTCAACTCTTTCGGTGCCATTCTATACGAAGCAATAGACACTGGTGCAGAATCGGAATACGTCTCGATCGCAAATTCAACTTCTCTATCTGGAGGCAAACCCGGCAACTCTTCCGGAAAAACACTCGGAAAATCAAAAACTCTCATGATGTCTTGTGGTCTAACCTCACTCATATTCAGATTCATCACATAAGCCAAATAAGCTTGACAACCCGAATTCAACAACTTCTGAGCTTCCAAAGCAGAAACAACATTGGACAAGAACCTAACGTTCTCGCCAACTACCACAACCTCAAAATCATCTGTAAGCCTCAATGAGACTCTCTTGATCTCAAAGTCAACCCTAGCTATATGCTCTACGAGCCAACCCATGCCCAAAATCACGTCAAAACCGTAGAACGGTAACTCCATCATATCAATCGGAAACACGTGGCCCTGGACCTTCAAGGGACACCTCCTATACATTTTCCTAACTACCACTATATCACCAAAAGAGCTAGTAACATTTACACCTACCTCTAGCCACTCACATGGTAACCCTAAGGACCTTGCGTGCTCACCCAAAATGTATGAATGTGTCGACCCCGAATCTATCAAAGAAAGCAAACTCAAGGACTGTAACGAGAAATTACCTGCAATGACATTTGTGTCATTCCCAGCCTCTCTCTGTGCATACACCCTAGCCGGTCCTCCTCCCTCGGGCTGAACTGCCACTACATGAGCTAAGTTCCTCTAACCCTCGTTCCTCGGCTGAAATTTACCATGACCGCGCCCATGGTCTCTCTGATGCTCGAAACCTCTAGGTAGAGCCGGTCCGCCCCTAGCCGGGTGTGGGCAGTCACGCCTCAAATGGTCTCGGGAGCTACAGTTCCAACACGCCCCGTAGACACGCATACACTCACCCTGGTGGTGTCTTCCGCATCTAGTGCACTCCGGAATGTGCACAATAGCTCCTTGGCCCTGGTGGCCCCGTCCATAGTTACCACCCCTATGTCTTGTATCGGGCTAATACCTCATATCCCTATGCCTCTTGGCATGATCTCTATCCCAATTCGTGTGTCTCTTCCTGGAATCATACCCACTAGCATGAGCACTAGAGCCTAAGTTCTGCTCTATATCCTTGGCCCTAGAGACAAAGACATCAAACTCGGTGTAGTCAGAGGCAAACATGTAGGTCTTCACATCTCTAGTCAACCCATACCGGAAGTGCTCACACAGTTCCCTCTCACTAGGAACCAACTCAGGTGCATACTGGCTCAATCTCACAAACTGAACCTCGTACTCGCACACGGTCCTGTTACCCTGAACCAAAGCCATAAACTCCCTCTTCTTCTCATCCAAATACCGAACTCCAAGGCACTTTCTCTTAAAGGCATTTCTGATGAACTCCCACGTGATATCCGCTTCGGCCATACCCGAAGTAACAGTGGTCCACCAAGTATATGCGTTCCCCTGAAGCAAGGAGACACTGCAACCCAACTTAAGGGTGCCTGAGCATTCCATCTGACCCAAGATGCGTGTAGTACTCTCAAGCCAAGCCTCTGAACCCTCAAAGTCAACCCACGGAACTCAACTCCTCCCAAGCTACGAAGCCTCTCTAGGGGTAATCTTGTCCCTGCACCCTGAGGTGGTGCTGCAGCTTGCATACCGGCCAAAGCTGTCTGAAAAGCTCCGGCTATGGTTTGAATCAAATGGGTCATGTACGCGCCCGCTGGACCCTGACCCGCCTGAGCCCCAACACCTCCAACATTAGCACACCGGCCAGAGGCCAATTACCATTACCTCCAACTTGCGCACCAGCCTGAGGCACGTTACCTTCGCCACCCACTCCATTACCACTGAGAGTAGGAGGAACATGAGGCTCACCCCCGGGTGCCTGTTCATCCGCTCTAGGCCGCCCCCTCGGTCTCACCATATCGAGATAGAATCTAAAACAACAAACACACAACACACAAGAAAAACATTAGGTTAGCAAAGGGCAAGGACTCAAGTTCTCAAGCTCGTTAAACCAAAAACCATTTTCTGACAACAACACCTAACAATGTGGACATTTGACTAACCCATAACAAACAGCAAGGCCATTTAAAACATGCTTTCATACACCGTGCAATAGCAAGCAACCATTCAAACTAACTTACATGACTTACCTTTCCCGGGAAACCTCGTAACCGAGGCTCTGATACCACCAAATGTAACCCCCTCGTCCCAGTCTGGACGACTGATCGGTCCTAGTAGGTTACACGAGGAAAACTGAAGTGAAACCCGTTAAGGTCCCGCCTCGGTTAGCGACCCTAGAAAAATTTTCTTTAAACATTATCTTGTCTAGATGCTTTAATGGATCCTATGTGAGATACGACAGTGGAAAGACAACGAAGTGATGCAAAGCAATCAAACAAGCAATTTAAGCAGCCCATTTTAGCCTTTATAATAGGCCGTATAGATACGCTAGAAGACCGTATCGATACGCCTTGACTTGGTCAACTACCCAAAGTCAACTCTAGGGGACCGTATCGGTACACTGGTTGACCGTACTGATATGCCCTCAGCGGTTAACTTCTCACGGTCAAACGATAAAAAATGTACCGATGCACCCAAGACCTGTACCGATATTCCAAAATCTCATCAATTTCTCAGATTTCCATAGAGCTTTTGGCGTATCGATACACCCCTGCGTATCAGTACTTTTGCGTGTAAAAGAGTCTATCGTAATAGAGTGCAAGTGTACACGACGCAAGTAGTAAAGTGAAACACGAAGTATCGGATGTCGAATCCACAAGGACTGGAAATAGCTTTATCCTTGGATTGTTGCACAAAAGAGAAAGAAGAGAGTTTAATTGTTTGTAGGAAAATATTGAAGAATACTGAAGATAAAAGATTAAAAGATTCAGGGTAAAGAAATAGGCCGGTATTGATTTGCTCGGTAGTGCAGGTGTTGCACTATATAGAACTTCATGTTCTATTGTCGCTCCTGTCGCGGCAGCACCTGCGGCGGCAGCAGTCTGTTGTTGTCGTGGCATCGATCACACAACTATGTACTTCAAGCTTGGCAAGAATCCCTACTGTGACTTGTCCTATCCCTAGGTCCAAGTCTGTCGATGAACACGTCTTAGATGATACCTCCCGGCGTGAATCGAAGGATGAACACAGATGTTGTTGAATTCTTCCTTAGCCACTTAACCTCGTCCTATCCCTAGGTCCGAGATAGTTCAACCATAAACTGGAGAACCCATACTTATTCCTTTCGTATACTTAACTCTCCCGATATTAAGTAAATGTATAATCTCACAATGCTCTCCCGATACTCTTGCAAGATGTTGAAAACCAGAATAAGCAAACTTGAAGTTTATTTTATTGAACAGAAAAATCCTAAAACAGCACAATCATTGCAATTACTTTACAGAATCAACCCTTAGCCCTAAGGGAAGTTTAGAACATAATGAGAAGGGGGAAAACGACTAGGGTTTTGGGGAAGACGGCTAGAGAATAAGATATCCTTCCCTAGGTCGAATTACATGCCTTTATATAGGCCTTGGGTTCAAGTTTTCTAATATGGCAAGAATACAAGTTTAAACTAAAGTACAACTCTATTAAAGACTAAATCTTCTGAGTAGATGCCTTTAATTTGTCTTCTTTTCTTGCTTTGGGTTTCTTCATTGAACTTTGGGCTTGGCCTTCATTATGATCTAGGGCTCAGAAAAATATAAGAGTGGCCCACGACAGACCAGCTTGATTTCCTCTTTCTGTCGAGCTCCACTTCACTTTTTCCCTTCACCATTGTTGTCGTCATTGGCTGCCACGGCAGCGTCGTCCTTCTCGACTTTAGTCCTGTGCTCCAGCTCTGCTTCTCCACTGCCCTGAGTCTGCCACAACAGCTACCTGCAAAAGTAACCAAAATCAGTAGCAATTGTGCCATTTTATATAATTGTGATGTATATGTGAAACTGTACCTAAATGCAATGAATTATGCTTGAATACAGCAGAAATATGGGTTAAATAGGGGGTAAAAAGTAGAACTTTTGCACACTCAACAAGTACGCATAGCCTAAAAACAAGGTTCAGGCATGGGACCGTATCGATACAGCCCTTGGGCGTATCGATACGCCCTGCCCTGCAACCATATTTTTAGCTGTCAAAACACAAGGAACCTAACTCTAGATGCAATTTACGACTCGTCTAGCAACAAACAAACTCTCATAGAACATTTAGCAACCAAAGCTAAACATATGATGCTACTTAACCAAACAAACATGGCATCCAACACAAGATGAGCACTTAGATAGAAAACTTGCATAAAGGCATACATAGCTAAACCATTTCAATCATATGAAGGCAAACACTTACATAAATATTGCATACCAAGGTTTACATGTTTTAGAACAAAACACACATAACATTCATGAAGCGTGGTCGTAAGCCTTCAAGTCACAAGCATTTAGGAAACAACATAATCATGATTTACTAATCCACATCAAAGGCATTAACATCAAAAACCAACACATATGACTCTAACAACGCTCATACAAAACACATAGCATCAACGATCCAAACATGCTAGAACAACAACAACCCAAACTACGGAGTTTGAACACCAACTCCATACAAGTCTTACACCCCTATTATCTAGGCATTATTACAAAAGCTTAAACCATACTTGAGCTACTCGAGAACTCCGAAAAGCTCCTCCCTTGCCCACTTGCCTTTCGAAACTCTAACGATCTGCATGTTGGAAAAAGGAGAGCGTAAGCTTGAAAGCTTAGTGAGCGAAGCTCTAAAAACTCATCAACAATGCAGTTTTCAAAACACATTTATAAAATTGAAAAATAAAACATTTGATATACGAAGAGGAGACACAATCAACACAAATACATGGTTTGCACAACCACAACCAAAACACGGTAGGACTACACATCATCGTTTCGACTAGTAGTTTTTCGATGGGACTACACATCAACGTACTCTTCTACTAGTCACTATCGGTGCGACTACACATCACCGTAGTTACAACAACCATCACGTGAGGCTCGACACCAACAACGACTACACAAGAACATCAAACGGAAGTAAATGAAATCCACAAATCAAACAATATCACAACAATTATTCATGCACCAACACTTAACAATCAAGGTAAAATTAGTAAACTTACACTTGGGTTTAGGTTAGCCCTCTAGGCTCCACCCAAACCCCCAAGAACCCTTTTTGAAATCAAATCAAGTCCAAAACATTTCCACTCACCGATGCAACCCAAACGGAAGCCGAAACACTGATCTCAAGTCTTCAAATTCCCCAGAATCGTGCCTGAAGCCTCTCCAACGGTTTCCCTTGATTTTAACCAATCAAAAACAATACATTACTCAACCGATTCACCACAAAACACTGTTACAACCCCAAACCACAAGCACAAGCCAAAATCTTACAATTTCAAACCAAAGCCAATACCATAAACTCCATTTTCGTACTCCCACCAAACCCAGTAGAAAACTACTAATTCCAACACCCAAAACACCGTTAAACACCTTCAAAACACATCTTTAACATTGCTATAACATCAGCCCCACTCTCCAACATAAAACCACATTAAAAACTCAAGTTTTGACACTTTTAAAATACCCATGAGAACCCATTTTGGGATTCTTGCTAAAACTCCTCCATTTTGAGATATTATACATCTAAGGACTAGATTAAAACATAAATAAACTTATCAAATCAAGAGCTAAACAAAATCCCTTAAAGCTTCTTCCTTTTTTCCTTTAAAACTTGAAAACTTTGACAATGGGATTTAAGTAAAATTAGAACCATGAAAACGCTTGGAATAAAGAGGAGAAGTCAAATATGTAATTACCATGAAGAGAGCTCTTGAAAAGATTAAGAAGTTTGATGGAATAATGTTTAGGGGTTAAGGGGGTTTTGGACGTGAAAAGCTAGAGGAAGAATATGAGGAGAACAAATTCAAAAGACCCCTTTTTCACTCATCTTTTCCCCTTATTTCAAAAATTACAAGTTTGCCATTAATGAAAATCAAACCTTTTTAAATTAACCCAAGCTTAATTAAATCTTAAAACGAGCCCACAACTCAAACCCGATTTACCCGTGTAACATACGAACCCTAAACCCGGAGCGTTACAGAATAGGCTCTTAGCGTATCAAAACGATCGTATCCGTTTTGATACGGTCTCTTAATTACACCCCAACGACTATTTCTATTTTGGTATATTTCGAAACAGGTACAGATGTTTTGAAACGAGAAGTTGCAGAAGTGCATTTATGGTGGGAAGATTGCATCCCAATGGGTATATGTATGATGGCAACCACCCCAATGGCTAGAATTGAATAAGAAGGTATAAAAGGGATTATAAAAACAACCAGCAACAACTATTGATCCTAAGAGAAACAATCCTACATTAAATCCAAGCTCAAGTGATTAAATTTTAATATCCTTGTAAAACCCCAATTGTTAATCCTTGTAATTTCCTATTTTTCAGATTCAATTGGGTTGTGTGCTTGTAATTTGGGCAATATAAGCCTTGAGAGATACATTGTGTTTGCCACATTCTTCCTTGTATACTTGTGAGAGGGTTTGGTCAATTTTGGGTAGAAAATTGACCATTTGTGTAAAGGTTTCCTCCTAAGCCTAGAAAAGGGGAAGATCAACTAGTGAAGTTGTTTGGAAAAACCTTAGTGGGAGCTAAGGTAGTAGATGTAGAGTTCATTTGGAACTTGAACCACTATAATTGTCTTTGTCCTCAATTTTATTTTACCACTTTACTACCAACCAAATTAAAAATCCAATTCACCCCATCTTGGCATTTATCGATTCAACGATCCACTCTACGATTGGTATCAGAGCCTACCTTTTTTGAAGGATTAACAACCACAAAAGGAGATCCTAGAAGAGTGTGATCAAATTTCTACATTCACTTGCAATTTCATGATCTGCCTACATTCACTTGGGATTCGATGTAAAGCCTCTTTGTTTGCTGCAAAGATTAAACGAAACGAATTATTTTTCCTTGAACAGTCTGTTGTGATCTATTCAAAAAAACAACTTTCTACTACACACAAGAACCAAATAAGATATGTCTGTCGGCCTCCCAAGTTTCAAAACTAAAAGAATTTTTAAGAGAAAAAAATAACAGTAAATGCACCAGCCAATAATCAAACCATGCCTGTGTCATGGCCAAGTGATAATCTACCACTATACCACCAGTGCTTGCCGCTTGTTAGAACTTTGATAAAACAACTAAACCTGCAGAATGTCACTTTAATAGGTAGACTATTTTTTTGGAGCGGAAGATCTCGCTTTCTATCAACTACGGAACTATTTTACGAAGACGCCCCTCAAAATTTTGAAAAATCATCATTATTCCACTTAAATATTTTTAAAAGATTATTTAGTCTTTAAAAGATATTTAAAAAATTGTCTCCTTTCGCTAACGCATCTGCCATACTATGGGCCTACCGAAAAATGGGATGAAAACACACACTAGGCAACACCCGACAGGCCTCATCAATCCGATTGAACCAAAACCACATACGCCAAGGTCGTTTCGAATAATGAAGTACCCAAGCAATTGTTATCTAAGAGTCTGATTCAATAACAATCGACATCTCTCGCCAAGACGATTGAAGTAGTAATTCCAACACATAGTCAATCGTCCGTAATTCGGCCAAATTTGAGTTCATGAAGCCTAAGGGCCCTAAGAAAACCTCTAGCACCGTCCCCTCTGTATCTCGAAACACCCCGCACCCTGCCGACCCCGGTTTACCCCTTGCGAAGCCGTCCACATTAAATTTCAACGTGCCCGACAATGGTGGAATCCAAGCAACCCCGACCTACGACATTCCAGTCCTTGTCTACGGCACACATAAGCACGAACAATCCCACCAACCTGATTCAAGAACCATATACATCGACTCAAAAGCTTTAACCCAATAAAATGTACGAAGCTTAAACAAGAAGAAAATTTCCTCGACGCCCAAGCATTTCTTGTTAAAATTTTCCTCGACGGACCAAAACACTATCGCGCATCCCGACAACAACCATCCACGTTCTGTACCCAATAAACTCTCGTGATAACATTGCCATAGCATCTCGGCAAGGGTACACAGTCTAACAAATGTATAGTCCCACCAACTAAATAAAAAAGCTCAAATTTCGCCCATCACACGACAATAATATAGTATGTGATCCAAATCTGACGAACTAAGTGTTTTGATATAATATTTGAAAAATGTTTAGGACAAAATTGAAAAGAATTTAAAATATGTTTTTAGTCAAAAACAACTTGGAAATATGTTTAAGGTTTTTACAAGGCTTTGGAATGATTTAAAGTGCATTTAAAGTAGTCAAAACCATGATTTTCAAGTACTCGTACCGATACGGTCTGGTACCGTACCGATATGCCCTAAGGTTTCAACTACAGTAATTTTCTAGTAGCTAAAACTCGTACCGATACGCTTAGCCGTATCAATACAGTGTGATTTAAAATAGCCCAACGGCTAGTTCGCGTACCGATACGGTCGTATCGCGTACCGATACGCTTAACTACCCCCAATGGTCAATTTCCCAACGGTCATTTAAATTGCAGGACCGTACCGATATGCACCAGTTGAAGTGCTCAACGGCTACTTCCTTATCGGGACCGTATCGATGCGGTTTGAAGGGGTATCGATACGCCAAGCTACAAAACTGTATTTATGGTGGAAAATAAAGGCTCCAACGGCTCCAAAACAACCTCAACAGTCCTCAACGGCTACAAACTCATTTGGAAGTATAAAAGGGACCTTCAAGCATCAAGAGAAGACTAATGCTTCAATTGTTACAACATTAATGATGACAAATTGTGTCTAGAGCTTTAATTGTAAATTCCTTGCTTAGACAACGCTAGTGAGCTTAACAATGTTATATTTGCTCAAGTGTTTAGGTTTTGGGTGAGAGCTTTATAGTGCAAACAATTACCTATTAGAGAGATTTCAAGTTTGCTTTAGAATTTCTCTTTTGAGAGAGTGTTTGATTAAGCTAAGGGTAGTTAGCTTAATCGTTGTAACGGTTTCCTCCTAAGCCGAGAAAAGGGGACGAAATTCAAAGAGTGAATTTGTTGAAATCCTTAGTGGGAAGCTAAGGTAGTGGATGTAGACCTTGGTTAGAAGGTTGAACAACTATAAATCCTTATGTCTTATTGTCTATTTTTCAACTCCCACTAAAACACCCAATTATTCAACTTCTCCACACATGGCGAGCAAGAACGGTTGAAGGAATTGAGCACCATTAAACCCAACAATTGGTATCAGAGCGAGGCTCAATCGAAGAGGATTAACATCCTATTGAGGTGATCCGGGAAGCTCGATACAACACATCAACCAACCGATCAAATGGCGCAATCCATTGACAAGCCGTCCTTCTTTGACGGGGCCAATTATGCTTAATTGAAGACAAGGATGGTGTTCTTTGTCAAATCTAAAGACTACAAACTTTGGGATATCATTGAAGATGGCTCGTTCGTACCACAAGGAAGCAAGGCGGAGTGGAGTGCCGACGATCGTAAGAAGATGGAGCTAAATTGCAAGGCTTTGCACTTCATCTTTTGTGCACTTAGCCTCAACATATACGAGAAGATTTCTTCTTGCGAGAGTGCCAAGGAAGTTTGGGACAAGCTTGAAGTTACATACGAGGGGACAAACGAAGTAAAGGAGACCAAAATAGGGCTCCTTAACCTAGAGTATGAAAACTTCAAGATGGACCCGGAAGAAGACATTGAGAAGATGTTCCATTGATTCTCCACCATCACCAATGGACTCAAAGGTTATTAAGAAGTCATGCAGGAGGAAAAGCTTGTCTGAAAGCTTATCTATTCTCTTCTCGAGTCATGGGACTCAAAGAGGACCACCGTCATCGAAGCTAAGAATTTGAAGACCTTGAAGCTTGATGAACTCATGGGGTCACTTCTCACTCACCAAATTATGAAGAAAGACAAAGAATAGGAGAAGAAGAAGGAAGAGATAGGAAAGATGAGGAAGAAGAAGATCATGGAGCTAGGCATCAACGCAAGTGTCGTTGCTCTCAAATCCTCTACATGCCGTCATGTAGAACTAAGTGAGGAGGAAAGCGAAGATGAAGAGATGGCCTATCTCTTCAAGAAATTCACTCGGTTCATGAAGAGAGAAATGGATAAATCCAAGCATGAATCGAAAAAAAAGATGAAGGATTCCCACAAGTCCAAAAAAGGGATCATCTTCAAAGAAAGCATATGTGGCTACATGGAGTGATGAAGACTCCACCGATGATGAGGTAGCCCACCTATGCTTCATGGCCCTCAATGAGGGGAAGGTAACTTCTAACTCATCTAGTTCAAATTCATATTCTTTTGATGGGTTACAAGAAGCCTATGATGAATTGGTTTTTGAATTCAAGGCTTAATTTTTGAAAAACAAGAAATTGATTTCAAAGTTAAAAACCAAAAATGATTTACTTTCTAAAACCAATTTAGAGTTTGAAGCACAAATTAAAGATTTTGAGCTTAAAGTTTTAGACTTACAAAACTTGCTTCAAACGATGAATTGGTTTTCGAATTCAAGGCTTCAAACGATGGAAAAAGATCATCAAAAAAAAGTTGATGATCTCAAGAAAGAAAAGGATTTGATTTTCAATGAATTTCAAAAGAAAAATAATTTAGGAAAATCAAATTTTTATGTGAGACAATCTAGTGCCCCTAGATTTGTGAACGGTAAATGTTTTAGAAGTATTTGGGTCCCAAAAGGACTAAGTACTTCAACTAAAAATGATGGAATTGAAAAATGGATTCCTAAGGGGACAAAATTATGTGCTACTAGCATCTATGGATCCAAAGCAATTTGGATACCAAAAATCACTTGATTGTCTTATGATAGGTGTGATGGATATTGATCAACAAGTCAAATATTAAGGGGGAGCTCCATGCACACAAGGAAGCACACTTGAAGAAGGAAGGCTTCACATCCTCCCTTGAGTTCAAGTGTTGTAAAATCTAGTTGTTTTTATTTGTCTAATTTAATTTATTTTCTTTTAATTCAACTAGATTGTCATGTGTTGGACTAACATTGTTTGATGCTTTGAGTAAGGGGGAGCCAATTTTAAAACCAAATTTTTAATTGTGTAAATTTTTTTTACCTCCTAAGTTATTTTGAGCCCAATGTCACTTTAAATTCTTTTTGATATAACAAAAAGAGGGAGAAATGGTTTGAAAAGTTGATTTTCAAGTTTTTTC
The DNA here is from genome assembly GCA_030270665.1 of Hibiscus trionum. Classification (NCBI taxonomy): domain Eukaryota; kingdom Viridiplantae; phylum Streptophyta; class Magnoliopsida; order Malvales; family Malvaceae; genus Hibiscus; species Hibiscus trionum. Next base: position 5,408,949 of record BSYR01000037.1, read on the forward strand.
AAGAGAATAAGGAGGAGCTTTAATCTCATTCAAATTTTAAGTCGCTTATTCAAATTTTTAAATACAAAGGGGGGAGAATCCCAAACAATTTTTCAAGTTGGTTTTATTACATCAAAAAGGGGGAGATTGAAGAACTAAGTGTTTTGATATAATATTTGAAAAATGTTTTGGACTAAATTGAAAAGAATTTAAAATATGTTTTTAGTCAAAAACAACTTAAAAATATGTTTAAGGGTTTTACAAGGCTTTGGTATGATTTAAAGTGCATTTAAAGTAGTCAAAACCATGATTTTCAAGTACTCGTACCGATACGGTCTGGTATCGTACCGATACGCCCTAGGGTTTCAACTACAGTAATTTTCCAATAGCTAAAACTCGTACCGATACGCTTGGCCGTATCGATACGGTGTGATTTAAAATAGCCAAACTACTAGTTCGCGTACCGATACGGTTGTATCGTGTACCGATACGCTTAACTACCCCCAACGGTCAATTTCTCAACGGTCTTTTAAATTGCAAGACCGTGACGATACGCTAGCCAAACGTATCGATACGCACCAGCTGAAGTGCTCAACGGCTACTTCCTTAGTGGGACCGTATCGATACGGTTTGAAGGGGTATCGATACGCCAAGCTGCAGAACTGCATTTATAGGGGGAAATACAAGCTCCAATGGCTCCAAAACAACCCCAGCGGTCCTCAACAGCTACAAACTCATTTGAAAGTATAAAAGGGACCTCCAAGCATCAAGAGAAGACTAATGCTTCAATTGTTACAACATTATGATGACAAATTGTGTCTAGAGCTTTAATTGTAAATTCCTTGCTTAGACAACACTAGTGAGCTTAACATTGTTATATTTGCTCAAGTGTTTAGGTTTTGGGTGAGAGCTTTATAGTGCAAACAATTACCTATTAGAGGGATTTCAAGTTTTCTTTAGAATTTCTCTTGTGAGAGAGCGTTTGATTAAGCTAAGGGTAGTTAGCTTAATCATTGTAACGGTTTCCTCCTAACCCGAGAAAAGGGGACGAAATTCAAAGAGTGAATTTTTTGAAATCCTTAGTGGGAAGCTAAGGTAGTGGATGTAGACCTTGGTTAGAAGGTTGAACCACTATAAATCCTTGTGTCTTATTGTCTATTTTTCAACTCCCACTAAAACACCCAATTATTCAACTTCTCCACACTTGGCGAGCAAGAACGGTTGAAAGAATCGAGCACCATAAAATCCAAAAAAATCATCCTCCCCTTCCCCACACCAAACACAAGCAAGCGATACCCCATCCAATGCAACTCCGCAGTCCCTTAGCATACCCCTTCCCCACACCAAACACCAAACACAAGCAAGCGATACCCCATCCACCCTCGCCAATGTTCCCCACACCCCATTCGGACCAACACAAGTTCAAGAAAATCCCAATTCAGACAGTCATAAGCCTTTGCGAAGTCAGGCATGAGTAATACACCACCATCCCCAATGTGTTTACTTCTCAACGAATGCACAACCTCATTAACCAAGAGAATTTTGTCGACAATTTGGCGATCCCCAATAAAAATTGATTGTGTATCACTGATCACCTCACTCAACACTGCTTGAAAATGCGCGACAAGCACCTTCGACACAATTTTATAGGCAGAATTGAGTAAGCAAATGGCCTGAAATCACCAATGACTCTCGGCTGATCTCTTATTATCTAACCTGACAACATGTTATTGGTTATGCATTCATCGAGTCAAAAGAAACGCATTCAGTTAAGGATGAGTCTACCACGTGCGATGAATATTGATGAACATCACTAACGATGAAGACCATTAATTTTTTTTTTAATTTTAAATATTTAAAGGTCTAAAATTATAATTATAATTATCTCTTAAAAAAATAAAATTAAATTTAATAGTTACTTTATAATATTTTTTTAAGAGATTGATTTTGTTAAGATTTAGGAGAATTGGGTATATTTTATTCTAACCTATTAAAAAATATTATAAAGTAACTATTAAATTTGATTTTTATTTTTTAAGAGATAATTTTAATTATAATTTTAGTCCTTTAGATTTTAAATTTTTAAAAAAAAAATTAATGGTGTTCATCGGTGTTCATCGTTAGTAGTGTTCATCAATGTTCGCCGCCCGTTGTAGAATTATCCTTTTAGTTAATCATTTCTTATAAATTTTAATTAAAAACATGGTATGCAACTTTAATTGTGAGTTTTTTTATTTCATTAGCTCTTAATTCGGCTTTCATTCAATTATTTACTTGTAATACAAGTTGTAACGTAGCAAGAGATGTGTATTCAATATCCTTAATTTGGAGAAGTTATATCATAAGCTCGTCCCGCTATGTTATCTATGGTCCCAACCGATAAAAACCATTCATTTAATTATATTTTTATGTCATTTTTTATCAAGTGAAGATTCACATGGTCAAAACTGTTTTTTAAATTTAATTTGAAGTAAATATGAGTGAAGATTCACTTGGTAAAAAGATTAGATGAAAAAAATTTAATTAAATAAATATTTTTATTGGTTGGGACCATAAACAAGAATAACGTAACGGGACAAGCTTATGATATAATTTCTCCTTAATTTGCTTTACAAGTGAATTTTTAATTTTTTTTTTGGTAAGATATCAAAAAACTTCAATCACCAACCAATGTACATCGGCAGGCTTATTGCAAAAAAAAAAAAAAAAACGTTGAACTAACATTAAAAAAGGTCCGCACGGACGCATGCTCTCATTGCCACAAATTATGACGTATGCACTCCCACTTTTGGGAAGCCTTAGGCAAGCACCCCTCCCAAGTGTAATGAATGTCGTTTACACCCTCACTAGAGCCAGTGAGGTCTTGGTATCCCAAAATATGGCAATTTAACATTTAATGCTTCAAAAAATTTAAAAAAAAAATTAATTTAGCCTCTTCAAAAATTTTAAAAATTAATCCATTCCTGAAATTCTTAAAAGTTCTTGATTAGTTTCAATTTTTTGACAAATTTAATTAAACCCTTAAAATTTATGAAAAGGCCCACAAACACGTCCAATTCTACTCATTCATCGTGTACTACGACAATGGTAGAAGCTTTGACTCCGGTTAAATGCACTTAAAAAAGGCCCAACATTTTCGAGTATTGTGATTTGCCGTTCCTCGTGAACAAAAACATCAAACACTCATCTCACAAAAACTGGTAACCCATCAAAAGTACGTACTCATCATACAAAAAGATACGTGGTTTGTTGCCATTAGTAGCTATAATACAATGGAAAACCTAAAGCATTATAACGCAATTGATTTTTTTTTGTTTGAAATTGTGTCCCGCTCGGATAGGGGATTCAGTCTAATATATTCCATGGAACTCGCGTTTGGCCAAACGCGAATACGGCCAAGGATCCCTGACGTGTCAGTGAAACTCGCGTTCAATAAAATGTGAGTTCAGTCCCAGTAATTTTTTTGTCATCATTCCAACATTAGATTTATTTCACAATAACTGTGCGTACGTCAAAATATTTTGCGTTTCTTATCTCTACAATTAAGAACGATTTTGTCAAAATAAAGGAAAATTTTAATGTGAAATATTAAAAACTCAAAAAATAATTTATAAAGTTCGAGAAATATTGATATAGAAAGTACAACTAAAATTATTATATACTACTTAAAAAGGAAAAATAAAACTAGTTATGCCTATGTCGACCGGTACCACACCCCAGTGGACGACGAGGTCGCTCAGGATTGCTTCGACGACGAAGGGGTTCAACTGGCTGCTCATCATTGTCGTCAACATTCTCGGTTCCAACTCCAGCGGTATCACCCATTCCAATTGGCCCACCTGTGAAGAACATAGATTGCGGCGGTGTTTGTTGAACATACCCGGTCCCAAAATCAATTGACATCGGTTGAAACGGATAGAAATGTACGTAGGCTAGAGGAAGACTCGACGTCCCACTCATCATCGCCGAAAATGTACCGTAGGGGTTGGCCACAACATGCATGAACAAACCTTCCATCGGACTCGGCGACGGATGAAATGATGACTGCATCGAGTGGGTAAAGTCTCGTGGTAAGATCGGTGCGGTGGCCTGAGATGGTTTCGGTGCTAAGGAGGCGGAAGCATGACGTCTCCTTAATGATGAAGCATTGCCAGAAGTCATTTGTGCCCCCTCGTACATTGCGTCTGTGGGCAGTTGTGTTGCACATGCTCACTGACGACCGCTCGTTCCTCTAGAGTCAAAATATTTGGTTTCCCATTCGCCATAAACCACGCAATGTAATCGTCATTGACCATCGTATCAAGCATTACGTAGTTACGAATGGTTTACCGCAGTTCCCTTTCTCTCCACTGAGCGATCCATTGTATATGCCTCACTGACCAATCAACCTATCATACAATAAAGAACTTTTATTTTACTTTATAAATATAAATTACGTTCAAATTAATAAAACATTGAATCAATTAAAAAAATTACCTCGAGCTTCGCTTGTCGAGTGAGCCTATATAACTCATCAAAATTTGGCGGGTCCATCAGGATTCGTTAGACACAACCAAACTGTTGTAAGACGCAATCGCTCGGATGCCACTCAACTGTAACGTAAAATATGAGTGGTACAGTGGTCGTCCAAGCAATCTTCATCCCGTCTGAAAATTTTGGCAGGCATTCGTGGATACTCAGATCCGCGTACGATGTCCACAAAAACTGTACAATATACAATTACAACTAAAATGAAGTAAACTTTATTTTAGAGAGTTCAAGAACATAGAATCAAAGGGAGTCCCATTCCCCAAAGCCCAGCCCATGAGAATATACTCGAGTCTCTGGAATGCCGATGACTGGGCAACAAGGGGCGGGCTGGTTAAGACAGATTGGACCCATGCTCCTTTCACTGCTTCTTACAGGAACTTCAATGCCAATGCTTGCATTTGGTCCAGCGGATCATCCTCTTGCCCTTCAAATTCACCACCTTCTTCTACCTCTAGTAATTCATGGCTTTCACAAGAATTAGATTCATCAAATCAGGAAAGGCTTCAATGGGTGCAGAAAAATTACATGATATACAATTACTGCACCGACACCAAGAGGTTCCCTCAAGGCTTGCCTTCTGAATGCAACACCGCCTGAGAAAGAAGAGTTATATCATATTGTTGTTATTGTTTTTGTTGAGTTACGTGCTTAATTATTTTGTACTATTTTCGTAGTACTAAAACTTATTATCAATTCTTTCATTCTTAATTCGACATTCACTCAATTATTTGCTTGTAATATAAATTGCACAACTTATTGAAATGATTATAGAGTATTCTTTACCTCTCCCAATTGCCACTTCTTTTATCTTTTTACTAGTTAGCCTTCAATAAAAATATTTACATAATACACATATAACGAATAGAAATTTCGTGCCTTTTTCAATGCCTTTATGCCTTATTTATACCCCACATTAAAAATATATTTTGAGTTTAGGGTTAAAACTTATAATTAGAGTATAGGCTCCCACATAGCATGACATCGAGGATTAACCCCCACTGGTAAACCTAAATAACGAAAAGGAAGATCCCCCATCTCACAACCCAACTCGCTTGCCATTGCACACTTACAGTCATCATCGACACCAGTTACATACAAGCATGACTTTGCAAAGTTAATTTCAAGTCCCGAACAGTATTAGAAACATGTTAGCAGTCTTTTAACATTACACGCAATGCCAACGTCCCCTCATAAAAATAACAATGTATCATCCGTAAACTGCAGATGTGAAATAGAAAAACCAGGTGCAACCGATATCCCTTGGACCAAACCCGCTTGCTCAGTCAATACCATGAATTTATGGAACACTTCAGCTACCACCACAAATAGCAAAGGGGACAACGGATCTCCCTAACGTACTCCTCGTTGCATGCCAAACTTCTTTGTTGCACTACCATTCAACAAAATAGCCAATCACCCGGTCCTTACACACGATCGTATCCACCCTCGCCAACGTTCACCACACCCTATTCGGACCAACACAAGTTCAAGAAAATCCCAATTCAGTCAGTCATAAGCCTTTGCGAAGTCTAGCATGAGTAATACACAATCATCCCCAATTCGTTTACTTCTCAACGAATGCACAACCTCATTAATCAAGAGAATTTCGTCGACAATTTAACGACCCCCAATAAAAGCTGATTGTGTATCACTGATCACCTCACTCAACACTGCTCGAAAACGCGCGACAAGCACCTTCGACACAATTTTATAGGCAGAATTGAGTAAGCAAATTATATTAAATAGCCTGAAATCATCAATGACTATCGGTTGATCTCTTATTATCTAACCTGGCAACATGTTATTGGTAGCAACTCCTACTCCCGTATTAAGCTAAGTTTTATTTTTCCCTTAACTCGATTAATACATCCATATCATATTGGTGTTGTCAACAATTTTTCATGTCAAAATAATTGATATCCCATGTTCAAAATTACAACATCTCACTCCTCCTTAGAACTATTTACAACAACTAAACATACTCAATTGAAAATAAATTATCTCAAATAGCCTGAAATCAATCAATATTTCATCGAAGAAATTAACACATTAAACAACAGCAAAAGTATTCTCAACTCATTTTTTATTTGATTATTTTTAATCCCAAACATTAAAAAACATAAACTCATTATCAAATGGTAATTAAAAAATTGAAAAATTAAAAGTTCATAGAAAATAATAAATAAATCTAATTAACTTTATCTTTATACTAGAATAATGATTTGATTAATCATTTTTCTTGAAAATTATACAAATACCACTGATTTAAAAATAATAATTTGAAAGTGAGAGTAAATGGTGGAAATTAGGGGTGCTCAAATCCGAGTACCCGGATTTTCGGGTACCCGGACTTTCGGGTATCATATTTGTCCGCCCGTGAGTACTGGGTACCCTAAAATTGGGTACTCGTTAAACCCAGGTACCCGTAAAATCGTGTATCGGGTACCCGGTTCACATTTTTTGTTATTTTTTATTTTAAAATTAAAAAAATAAAAGTTCATAACACACGATCCAAACAAAAATATAATGATTTAAAGTTTATAACCATAAGAAAGACAATAAAAATATTAATCTTGGTCGTGATTTTTTAAATCTCATATTTTTAAAGAAAAAAATATTAAAAGTTCATATTTTTTTCGAATCTTACATATTCACAAATTAATATATTGTTTTTAAAAAATTTTAAAACATAAAAGCATATAATACAAATATAGAATGAATTTAGGGGTTTAAATATAGTTCTAAGGTAAATATATTAAGTAATCTAAATAAATAATAAATAAAAAAAATTAGGAACCGGGTACACGGAATTTTCATATTTTGTGACCCGGGCATGACCCGGGTAAAAACAATTTCAGATTAAATACCCTGTTATTTATGTTCGGGTAGTCGGGTAGTTTGAGTCGGGTAATTTTGAATACCCCTAGTGTAAAAAATGAATTAGGGTTCTAGACTTTGAAGAAGGAAAATTTTGACCTTTTGAGTAGAGGGTGGGTTTCGGGTAAGAGGATTGGGATGAGGTTTAAATTTTTTATTAAATGTTTTATAAAATATTTTTAAACAGAGTTTGGCCATTTTTTATGTGATAGGTGTCAACTTTCAAGAGAAATGTGGTTTATATCTTATTTAAGAGGTGTCAAAATAATTATTAAAGGGGTGTCATTTTTGTTTTAATTAAATCTCACACATAAAATTTACATAGGCTCCGTTTGATAAAGAGATGTTTGAGTCAAAATTAAAGGTTTGAGCTAAAATTAGAGGTTTGACCGGTCAAATCTGCTAATTTAGATATTTGGTAAAGATTGGATTGAAATAGCGGATTGGGGTGAAACCTCTAATTTTGAAAAAGCTTCTAATATGAACTTTTTGAAATTAGAGGTTTTTACATAAGAGTTATAGGGACTCTTTCACCCTTAACAATTATCTAAAATTTCCAAATAACCTAAGTTTAACAATTTCTATTTTAATTCTTCAACCTCACATATTTACATTGTGACATTTGTAAACAAATACCTTTTTGTTTTTTTTTCTTTTTATTCTCACACATTTGTATTTATATTTAAATTTAACAATTAATTAAATTGCATTAAAAATAATTATATAAATAATAAATTAATATATAGATCCTTCAAATTGTTATGAATAAAATAATGAAGAACAACGAACAAGTATAGAAGAACAAAGAGATGAGAGAAAGAGGAAAATTCGTATTATTATCAAAACTAGACTTGTGTACAATGCCTTCGTCTATTTATAGGCATAAGAAGTACATAATACATTAAATTCTAATTAATGGAGATAATATTCCTAATGATAAAGTAAATCAAATCTCATAGATAAAGTTCTTATCGTTATAGACATCCACATAAATGAATATTCATAACACTCCCCCTTGGATGTCTATGAAGATAATGTGTCTCGTTAAAACCTTACTAAGATAAAAACCAGTGGGAAAAAATTCTTTAGTGAAGGAAAAAAAGTACACACATCTTTGATACGCATAATGTGTTGCTTCATTAAAAACTTTACCAGGAAAACCCATTGGGACAAAACATCGGTTAAGGGAAAAAGAGTGCAACGCGTATTTACTCCCCCTCATGAAAACATCACATAAGATCTTTAAATCTTCATAATTAAATCTTGAATACTATTTTTCTAAAGATCTTGAGGGATGAAACTTTGGGGTAATATTTTCCATGATGTATCCACCTTGCATTATCTCTACAAGATAGCATTTGTATCATATCTTGTGAAAGTAAATCACTTATCTTCTAGATATGTTAGGTCAATGGTCTTAGCCAAACACATTTTTGGCTTGCCTCGTGCATAACAATTATTTCTACAAGATTTGAGGAGGCATCGACGAATATCTGAAGATCTAAAGGTAATGATCTTTGAATATCCATGGATATTTCTTGACCAACTAATATATGATGCTTCAAGACCAAGAAAAGATATAATTATCTTTATTCACATCCAACAATCTTACAATTATTGGGATACTCAATAGATATGATTTATCCATATTGAATCTTCTTTAAGATTCTTTAGACTTATGTCCATTCATAGACAAAAACACATATTTAAGTGCTTGATCTTCATGTCGAGATAAAACTGGATGTCAAGATTATTTTTCTCAAAAGCTTTCGTTAAATGCATTGAAAGCACTTCATGAGTTTCCAATTTGAAACTCTTCAGGTGTTCTAATGATATAATGAATCTTGATCAAACTCCTTTATAAAATATATAAGGAAATATGATCATACTTATAGTATTTCCTCAATTAGTACCCACTAAGGCAATTATACCAAATGTGCCAAAATATAAATATTCAAGGGGCATATCTAAATAAATTTCCTCGGAAATTTCCAAATGCTTCTAGCATTTTAAATTCTTCAATGATAAATAGGGATCCACAAAATAATTAGACGCATATTGTAACACCCGGGTTTAGGGGTCGGGTGAAAATAATATTTAAATAATATTATGGGGTTTCGGTTTTATAATTAAAATAATAATATATTATTTTAGGCTTCATGATTTCAAAGCAACAATTTATGTTGGACCAAATTGATTGAAACTCATTTTCTTATGGATTTTAGAATAAATGGAGTTGCCATCTCATTAATGGCAAAAGGGTAAATAAATGGACTTTCAATAAAAAAATCCCCCTTTTATTGAATTAAACATGTGCTCATCTTCTTCCCCACTCCAATTTCAAAACTCACGACAAGGAGAAGCTCCCTCCCCCTTTCACTTTTCCATCTTCTTTCTCCTCCATTTTGGCTCGGTTTTGAAAGGTAATTACGTTTTCATTTTGCTCTCAACTTCCTCTCTTCAAAAGTACCATTTGTTTTCATTTTCATCCATGTTTTAAGAATTTGGGTTTTCATGGAAAAGATTAAAGGTAGTGACTTTATGATTCTTAATTAAAGCTTTTGATTTATTATGGTTAGATATGTTGTCTATGAACCATAAGGTCCAACATATATGGTTTTCAAAGTGTTTTATTGAGATTCCCGAATTTGGGTTTTGGTGGGGTTTTAGGAGGGTTTTTAGATGAGTTTTGGGTATGGTTTGTGTTGGAAATTGAGGGTTGATGTTAGGGTAATAGTTGGGGGCTGTTTTGGAAGCATTTGAGAGTGCTAAAAATGTTGGAAACATGGTTTTTGGACATGGTTTAGGGGCTGCCCGAAATTGCTAAAAATGGGATTTGTTCATGGCTTGCAACATTGTAAATTGCGATTAAATTGTATTCCGGGTTGGTCTTTTGATGTTGGGCTGATTTGGAATTGTTTGAAATGTGTTTGAGGTTGTTTAGAAGCGGGAATTTGGGTTGGAGAAGCTTCGGGAAGAAATCCGGAAATTTGAGGGAGGTTGCTTGCTTGGCTTGGAGCTTGGAAGCTTAGGTGAGTGGTTAAATACTTTTAAATGGTTTTCAAGTGTTGGTTCAAGCATGTGAACTAGGTTGGGATTGGTAGACCCACCTAGAGTTGGGATTAGGGTGGTGGCCTAATCCCAAACTTTAGTTAGAGACCTTGGTTGATCTTTAAAGTGTTGAATTATGCCTCATGTTTAATCATGCTTATGGTGGTTATGCTTATGTTGTTATACATGAATGTGGAGGTATAGCTTAATGCATTGTTACATGCATATTGATGATAAATGTGATAGAGATATACATATGTATGAAATATGATGTGATAATTGTGTTGTTGAGATGCATGTAGTGTTGACATGTGTAATGATGTTATGGGGTGATTGTATGATCCGAGGATCATGGTGGGTACATGCTAGGCATGGAAATGTGGCTTGTGCATGACGGTGAGTCATGGTGAGTACGTGCTAAGCACGGAAGTTATTATGAAATGGTATTGTGAAAGAGTAATGAAATGTGTAGTATTGGCACTAGTATGCTTGGGTACAAATGATCGATCATTAGGATGTTTAGTGTGCACACGTGAGTCAAAATGCGCGCGTGGTCTTGATGATGGTAGTCATCAAGATGGAGTACGGGTTCGCCCGGAAATCTTCTTATATATTTATATGTCGGTGATGAGTGGAATCCCATCGACGGGGCGTGAGGATGAGTGGAATCCCCTCCGTGTGAACGGTGATGAGTGTAATCCCACCGTCAGGTAATGGTTGTGTTGTTGGATGTGAGTTCCAACGGTTATCCGCGTATTCGAGTCATAGCTAGGTGCCAATACGGATTGTAGTTTATGTTGCCAACTTGTGGTTAATTGTGAGCCAATGTGATTGGGATGTGTTGCTAACATGGTTTATATATGTGATCTCATATGTTGTGGATTTAATCATGTTGAGCATGACATGATATTGAATATATGTTCATGCATCATCTATATTTATGGCTCGCGTGGATCGGAGGTAAGATCATGCATTTTATCTTGGTTGTAGCTCGTGCTTGGACCCTGCATTGTCGAAGGTTTGTTTTATGAGCTTACCCTCACTAAGCTTTCATGCTTACGCTCTCCTTTGTTCAACAATGCAGATAAATAGCTTGTGGGTGGCAAGGGCAAGGAAAGGCCTCCAAGTGTTGCTTACGGTTAGCTCAAGTATGATAATTAAATTTAAAGATTGTAATAGTAAAGCAATGGGATAGGTGACGTGTCGTAATGCTTTTGAAGTATGATGTTGATGTTTAGGAGCATGTTAAACTCCTATATGTGTTTCATGTTTATGATTTGACTTGGATTGTAATTAGGATGTCTTGCCAAATGCTTGAGTGATTGTCTGAATCCATGCCTCGTATGTGTTTGTTATTTGGCTTGGGATGTATGCCTTTCTTGAAACCTTGTTAGTTTTGCTATCTTGAATTTGTCTAAGTGTGGGCTATGTGAATGCTTGCTCCTTTTATGATATGTATGAGTGCATGGTCTGTGATGTTAAACCTTGGAGTTTAGTCTAGTTTAAATGATGTTAAAGCATGCTTGTAAGATGGTTTGCCATAGGATTAATTGCTAGTATGTTGTTGGAGTGTTGTTGAGTGTTTTGCCGGTGTTTTGGGGCATCCTTGTGTCTTAAAACAGTCGAATGGAGTCTGCAGGCAGGGGGCGTTTCGAAACGGGCCACCCTGTTTCGATACGGTCCCTTTGCTTTTGGCCAGCCGTTTCGAAACGGATAGGGGCTGTTTCGGTACGTTTTTGCTACTGGAATTTTGAGAAATTGACGAGATATAGGCGTACCGAAACGGGTCCTTGGTGTTTCGAAACGGTCAAATCTCGTTGACCGTGAGAAGTTGACCAGGGAGGGTGTTTCGGAACGGTTGACCCCCGTTCCGAAACGACATCCTCGTGTAGGCTTAGAAATGTTGACCAGGTCAAGGCGTTTCGATACACCTTGAGGGTGTTTCGAAACGGCCTGTTAAATCACATAAAAATGGACTGTTAGGTTCAGGTTGTTTGAGTCTTGGTTGCATGAATGATTGTCTTCCGTTGCTGTGATCACATAGGAATTAAATGTGCATTTAGGGAAGATTAAATTAAAAAGAAATTTTCTGGGTCGTTAACCGAGGAGGAACCTTAACGGGTTCCGCTTCGGTTTTCCCTGTGTGGCCCACTCGGACCGGTCATCCGACTAGACCGGGACGAGGGGGTTACACATATGAAATATTTCATAACTGCTAAAGTAATTGCATCCACCATGAAGTATTTAGAATTCTTCATAAATTATAATTTCGTTGTATTTACGACTACTTATTTGTGCCTCACTTGCATTATACCTTTAGGTGTTTGGGCTGATGGTCCAAATACTTCTCTTTTAGAAGTTCAAAACGTCTTTCTACATTGGCCAATTCAATATCTATACTTCTGGATAGATTTCTATACAAGATCTTCATTTTCATTCTTTACTTCTATAGAAGTATTCTATGTAAAATTGTTTGCAAAAATATTGTCGACAACTTTTCTATTTTGGTTCCGTTCTCGTAGTGACATAACTCATCGAGATCTCTTTAAGATTTCAATCTTTATTTCAGGTACCTGAAACTCTTATAGAGTTTTATTATTAGTTATGTCTTGGGTCTCTTCAGGAGCACCCGCCTCCAATATATGACCATCTCATACTACTTTCTATTTACGAGAATTTTAATCATTGGAACCAATTTCAACTATCATGCTTCAGGCATGATTTACATCCATTTGCTCTAACATGTAATTTAAACTTAGAGCATTTTTAGCCGGTATATGAGACTTGATTACTCTCATTAGGCCTTTTTTATACCCCACATTAAAAATATATTTTGAGTTTAGGGTTAAAGCTTATAATTAGAGTATAAGATATTGGGTGTAGGATTTATTTTTTAGGGTTAAGATTTAGGATTTAGGATTATGACTTAAGATTTATTTTTTTAGTGTTGGATCATGAATAAAAAGCACAGAAAATGGGAGATCCACTATTTGGCCTAATGGCTAAGGATGCTCATATTGTCTCATCTTGTATGAGTTTGAATTTCGACATGACAATATAATACCTCTCTTGTAACACCCCAATTTTGGGCTTACAAGTTTAGGGTCTAACTGGACCGGTCTGAGAAACGGTTCGAATATAAAAGGAGGTTTTAGGAAAAGCCTAGTTCGGGATGCTTTAAAAATATAGAAAAATATCTAAAAATCCTCATTTAATATACTTAACAGAGTGGTGAAATCAATTTTACAAAATAAGGTTTGGAAATACTACATTTCGGTGTAGTGACCAAAAAGCGATTTTTGCAAAGTTTAGTAGTGACTGTTTTGTAAAGGATTGAAACTTTGAATCTTTAAGGAGCTAATTACCCAAAATGTTTTTCTCCATATTTTTCCTTAATTTGGGTGATTTAATTAATGTTTAACTAAATAAAAGAAAGGAGAAAACTACTTTTTGATTTTCATAACTACCTTTCTCTAATTTTCCCTCATTCCCTTTTCTCTCAAAATCATATCATCCAAGCACATTTTCTCCAGCAAAATTCACTTTGATCTTCACCTCATTTGATGAGATTTCCATCACCTATTGGTTTCTAATCAATCTTGCAACAAATCCTTTTGATTTCTACATTGCTTTTTCATGGAATTTTGCCCAAATCAAGGAGAAATCACCATTTAGAGGTAAGATTGTTCTTCTCCTCTAAATACTCAGTTCTTTACTGAAATTCCCAAGTTGTCAATCCTTTATTAAAGTTTTATAAATGGTTTTGATGTTAGAAACAAGATTTTGGCTTAAAACTCAAGATTTTGGAAGAGATCTTGAAGATTTTCGTTGTAATTGATTGGGCTCTGTTTTGAGATAGTTCTCTAATTTATTTTGGATGTTAAATGATGTTAGAAATGAGGTTTTATCAATCCAATCCCGAATAGGTTGTGTTTCCTAAGTTTTTGCTTATGAAAATGGTGGTTTTTGAGGTGTTTTTGGTGTTCTGTTATAGCTGGAGGTATAAGGACGAGTTGTGAGTTGTTTTTGATGTTAATTGATGTTTAGAAATGATTAGAAGTGATGAATCTTGGCTGGGTTAAGTTTTGGAAGAGTTTGGAGGTGATTTTGGTTGTGTTTGGTGGCCGAAATGTTGGTTTTAGGTAGAGCAGCGAGTTTAGGAGTGTTGGCTGAAGATTTCAATGCATGATGATGCATTAATCCTCTGTTTTGATGTGTCTAAAATAGGGGAGACATCTTCGGACACTTTTAGAGTTGATCCGGAGGCTTAATCGGCGTTTCGAAAAGCAAGCGAAACGAAATCGGTGAGTGCGTTTGGTTTTGAAGTCCACGAGGACAAAAACACAAGGTTTGGGGATTTAGGAGAGGTTTGAAACACCTTCCTAAGTCTGGAAGTAAGTATGGCTTGATTTGATCTCTCTAAAGTGGTGTTTGGCCCCAAATTGCTTTTACATGCTCATGGTTGGTGATTGTTAAATTCTTACTATTTTTATGCATGTTTTGAAGCATGAGATTATGCTTGTAGAGTTTTCATGAGATGGCTTGATGCATTGAATAGATTTGAGCTCTTGGTTTAAGCAAAGTATGATTATTTTTTTGAAAAGTGATGAGAAAACATTTGAGTTATTTTGCATGAAAAACAGTAGGTGTGATGATATTTTAATACATTATATTGGCATAGATGTTGAGAAACTTACCGGATATAATTGATCGATCAATAGGATGAGAGTGCACTATAAACTAAAAATTCGTACGTGCTCTTTGGTTAAGCCAAAGGGAGATTTTCCGATGATGGGCATTCCATCGGGTAGAACTTGGTGAAACACCCAAGCTTTGTGGCGATGAGAGATTCCGCCATGTGAGTACGGTGATGAGAGATTCCACCATAAGTTGTTGCTAGACAAGTGAGTACGGTGATGTGAGATTCCACCGGAAGAGTCTAGTGTAGAAATGTGTCCGCATATCCGAGTATTGATGAGATGCTAAATGCCAATATAAATGATGAAACGGTTTTTGTTACACTTGTACCTTGACGAAATGACTTATGCTATGTTATATGCATATGTGTTTTGTGTAGAAATGCTTTGACAATACAAGCATGTGAATGGCCTTGCCATGAGTTTTAATGCATGAGATAGAATGAAGGTACATGTGTTTTCAATGAGTTTTGCTTTGAAAGTTTATCAAGCATGAGAAAGAGATGCGCATGTGGTTTTAAAGCTTAAATGAAAGTGTTTTCTAAAATTGCATTATTGTGTTGGTTTATTTAGAGCATGCCTCACTAAGCAATTATGCTTACGCTCTCTTTTACCAATAATGCAGATAATTGAGGTGTTTGAGGGCATCAAGGAAGCTAAGTTTGTCCAAGGGAACCCAAGCTCATGTATGGTGAAGTTTTCGTACACTATTAGTTTTGATAAATTGGCAATGGGAACCTAAGTTTTGTTTTGGGAGATGTGTTAAACTCCCTAAGGTTGAGGCATGTGTGCTTTGGTTGATTCGAATTGTAAATGGCCATTATTGCTTGTTTGGAGGGTTGATTTCCCTATTTGGATTGGATATTAGGTTGCATGCCTCTAGACTTATGAATTTTCACGTTTGATGCTATGAATGTGTTTAGGAGTTCTAAACATGCACCTTATATGTTTGATGACTTGTTGATATGCATGGGAAGTCCTTTGGATGTGTTTGATCGAGTTATTGCATGAAAAATCAGCATTTGCTGCTATTTCTGGGCAAACCGTATCGAAACACCCCCTAGTGTTCCGAAACGGGGGCCTGAAATGGCCTTCGTGTTTCGAAACGCTAAGGGGTGTTTCGAAACGATTTGGCCACTAGAAGGCCTCGTTTCAGAACTAATCTCGGAACCAACCCGCGTATCGAAACGGTCAACTCCGTTTCGATCCATCGTTTCGATACAGCTGGTGGACGTTTCGAAACAGGTGACCACTGGGCACTGATTTGAATGGTGCAGAAGTTTGCAAGCTTTACATTTTAGTCCCAAATGTTGATGTTGCAATTGCTTGAGTTTGGGATGTTCAATTAAGATGAAATTTGGCAGTGAAGCATGTAACATGACTAATTTCATACTGGTAACATTAAACTCAGTAAAGACCTTCTAATTTACAAAAATTACAAAATAGTCCCTAATCTTATAATTAGTGCAATTGAGTCCCTGTATGATATCCGATCGCTGTGTCGTTCTCAAATATGTTTTATGAGTACTCACTTAGGGTTAATATGTATCTAAACAAGACTAAAAAGGAAAAAAAAAGGGTTGTGAATCAAGGTTGACTTTCGGGTTGACTTTGGTTTTCCCCGTGTAATCTTCGTAGTTTGGGTCAACCGTCTAGGCCGGGCTAAGGGGGTTACATCTCTATTTAGTATAGAAATCATCTACCCCTTTTCGGTGCCCCTATGTATGCTCTCATACTAAAAAAATTAGATTTAGGGTTCAAGGTTAAGGTTTAAGGTTAGGGTTAGAGTTTAGAGAGTTAGAGGTAGGGTATTGTAAAACCAAAGAATTGATTTTGATATAACAAAGGATTTAAGGACTAAATTGAAAATAGAAAATAAATTTTTAAGTCCTCAAAACTTCCCAAAACTTTTAAGCAAAGTGGTCAAGTCAAAACCAAATGGTTATATAATTTTTTCTAAGTGTTTTCCAAGTCAAAACAGTGATTTTTGAGTCACCGTTTCGAAACAACCCTTAGGTGTTTCGGAATGTTTAGAAACTGTTAAAATTGGTTTCGGAATGAGTCCTCCCATTTCGATACGATAGTATTGAAACAGGACACTATGTTTCGAAACAGATGAAGAACAACGGAACGGGCAGGTCCGTTTCGATACGGTTGTATCGAAATGATCTCAAATGTTTCAAAACGAGATTTGAACTTGGATTTAAAATTTATGACCGTTGCAATTTTATAATTGATTTTTACAAAACGGTTAAGACGTATCGAAACGATTTAAGCACATTTCGATACGGGTTTTGACAGTTTCAAATTGTTTCGAAACAATATCATGTCGTTTTGTAACGTGTAACCCCCTCGTCCCGGTCTGGACGACTGACCGGTCCGAGTAGGTTACACGGGGAAAACCGAAGTGAAACCCATTAAGGTCCCGCCTCGGTTAGCGACCCTAGAAAAATTTCTTTAAACATTATCTTGTCTAGATGCTTTAATGGATCCTATGTGAGATACGACCGCGGAAAGACAACGAAGCGATGCAAAGCAATCAAACAAGCAATTTAAGCAGCTCATTTTAGCCTTTACAACAGGTCGTATCGATACGCTAGAAGACCGTATCGATATGCCTTGACCTGATCAACTACCCAAAGTCAACTTAGGGGGACCATATCGGTACACTGGCTGACCGTACCGATACGCCCTCAACGGTCAACTTCTCACGGTCAAACGATAAAAATCGTACCGATACAGCCAAGACACGTACCGATATGCCAAAATCTCGTCAATTTCTAAGATTTCCAGAGAGCTTTTTGCGTATCGATACACCCCCGTGTATCGGTACGCATAGCCTAAAAACAAGGTTCAGGAAAGGGACCGTATCGATACAGCCCTTGGGCGTATCGATACGCCCTGCCCTGCAACCATATTTTTAGCTTTCAAAACACAAGGAACCTAACTCTAGATGCAATTTACGACTCGTCTAGCAACAAACAAACTCTCATACAACATTTAGCAACCAAAGCTAAACATACGATGCTACTTAACCAAACAAACATGGCATCTAACGCAAGATGAGCACTTAGATAGAAAACTTGCATAAAGGTATACATAGCTAAACCATTTCAATCATATGAAGGCAAACACTTACATAAATATTGCATACCAAAGTTTACATGCTTTAGAACAAAACACACATAACATTCATGAAGCATGGTCCTAAGCCTTCAAGTCACAAGCATTTAGGAAACAACATAATCATGATTTACTAGTCCACATCAAAGGCATTAACATCAAAAACCAATACATATGAGTCTAACAACACTCATACAAAACACATAGCATCAACGATCCAAACATGCTAGAACAACAACAACACAAACTAAGGAGTTTGAACACCAACTTCATACAAGTCTAACACCCCCATTGTCTAGGCATTATTACAAAAGCTTAAACCATACTCGAGCTACTCGAGAACTCCGAAAAGCTCCTCCCTTGCTCACTTGCCTTTCGAAACTCTAACGATCTGCATGTTGGAAAAAGGAGAGCGTAAGCTTGAAAGCTTAGTGAGCAAAGCTCTAAAAACTCATCAACAATGCAGTTTTCAAAACACATTTCTAAAATTGAAAAGTAAAACATTTGATATACGAAGAGGAGACACAATCAACACAAATACATGGTTTGCACAAGCACAACCAAAACATAGTGGGACTACACATCACCATTTCGACTAGTAGTTTTCCGATGGGACTACACATCAACGTACTCTTCTACTAGTCACTACCGATGGGACTACACATCACCGTAGTTACAACAACCATCACGTGAGGCTCGACACCAACAACGACTACACAACAACATCAAACGGAAGTAAAGGAAATCCACAAATCACACAATATCACAACAATTATTCATTCACCAACACTTATCAATCAAGGTAAAATTAGTAAACATACAATTGGGTTTAGGTTAGCCCTCTAGGCTCCACCCAAACCCCCAAGAACCATTTCTGAAATAAAATCAAGTCCAAAACATTTCCACTCACCAATGCATCCCAAACGGAAGCCGAAACACCGATCTCAAATCTCCAAATTCCCCAGAATCGTGCCTGAAGCCTCTCCAACGGTTTCCCTTGATTCTAACCAATCAAAAAGAATACATTACTCAACTGATTCACCATAAAAAACTGTCACAACCCCAAACCACAACCACAAGCCAAAATCTTACAATTTCAAACCAAATCCAATACCATAAACCCCATTTTCGTACTCCCACCAAACCCAATAGAAAACTACTAATTCCAACACCCAAAACACCGTTAAACAAATTTAAAACACCTCTCTAACATTGCTATAACATCAGCCCCACTCTCCAACATAAAACCACACTAAAAACCCAAGTTTTGACACTTTTAAAATACCCATGAGAACCCATTTCGGGATTCTTGCTAAAACCCCTCCATTTTGAGATATGATACATCTAAGGACTAGATTAAAACATAAATAAACTTATCAAATCAAGAGCTAAACAAAAACCCTTAAAGCTTCTTCCCTTTTCCTTTAATACTTGAAAACTTGAAAACTTTGACAATGAGATTTAAGTAAAATTAGAACCATGAAAACGCTTGGAATAAAGAGGAGAAGTCAAATATGTAATTACCTTGAAGAGAGCTCTTGAAAAGATGAAGAAGTTTGATGGAATAGTGTTTAGGGGTTAAGGGGGGTTTTGGACGTGAAAAGCTAGAGGAAGAAGATGAGGAGAACAAATTCAAAAGACACCTTTTTCACTCATCTTTTCCCCTTATTTCAAAAATTACAAGTTTGCCATTAATGAAAATCAAACCTTTTTAAATTAACCCAAACTTAATTAAATCTTAAAATGAGCCCACGACTCAAACCCGATTTACCCGTGTAACATCCGACCCCTAAACCCGGAGCGTTACAAATCTCCCCCAATTAAGGAATTTCGTCCCCGAAATTACCTGAAGGAAAGAGGTACGAAAACTGTTTTTCCATGTCCTCCTTTCTTTCCCAAGTAGCCTCCTCCACACCTCGGTGTCTCCACAAAACCTTGACTAACTCGATAGACCTTCCACGCAACACTTTCTTATCCGTAGCAAGGATCTCAACCGGTTCTTCGTCATAGAACAAGTCGGGGTTCAACTCAATCTCTTCCACTAGCATTACGTGAGACGGATCCGATCTATACTTTCAGAGTATCGAGACGTGGAACACATCATGAATCTTCTCTAGCTCGGTCGAGAGTCTCAATCTATATGCAACGGGACCAATCCTCTCAACTACCTCATAAGGTCCAATGAATCTCGGACTCAACTTACTCTTCCTACTAAACATCATCACCTTCTTCCAATGTGAGACTTTCAAAAACACTTTCTCACCCATAGCATACTATATCTCTTTCCTCTTTAAGTCGACATACGACTTCTGTCGGTCTGAAGCTTCCTTCAAACGATCACAAATCAACTTTACCTTCTCGGTAGTGCCCTTAAGCAAATCGGGCATCGGTACAAGCTTCTGTCCGGCTTCGGCCCAACAAATCGGAGTACTACACTTCCTACCATATAGAGCTCCATACGGTGCCATCTGAATACTAGCCTGATAACTGTTGTTGTATGCAAACTCTACTAACGGTAGATGTTTCTCCCATGAACCCTGAAAATCGATGATACAACACCTCAACATGTCCTCCAACACCTGAATCACTCTTTCGGACTGACCATCTGACTGCAGATGATACGAAGTACTGAAGTTCAACCAAGTACCCAAGGCACGATGCAAACACTCCCAAAATCTAGCTGTAAACCTTAGATCTCGGTCTGACACAATCGATTTCGGTACCCCATGCAACCTCACTATCTCACTGATATACAGATCGGCCAACTTATCTAAGGTGTAGGTAGTATGAACAAGTTTGAAGTGAGCACACTTAGTAAACTTATCGACTATCACCCACACTGAATTTTTCTTCGAATGAGTCAACGGTAAACCTGACACAAAATCCATGGTGATACGTTCCCACTTCCATTCCGGAATCTTCAACGGCTGTAACAACCCTGAAGGAAACTGATGCTCGGCCTTAACTCGCTGACAAACCAAACACTTACTCACAAACTCGGCCACATCCTTCTTCAGCCCAACCCAATAGTACTCTTCCTTTAACCCACGATACATCTTCGTACTACCGGGATACATAGCAAAAGGACTATTATGAGCTTCATTCAAGATCGTATGTCTCAACTCAGCATCTTCCGGAACCACTATCCTATCCTTGAAACATAGTATCCCATTCTCATCAAAGCAGAAATCAGTAGGCCTATCCTCGGCTATATCTTGCACGTGAGGTGCCAAAGACTCATCTCGCAACTGTTTCTCTCGAATCAACTAAGCTAATGAAGGCTTAACCTGAAGTTTGGCTATCAAACCACCATCCTTGGACACACTCAATCTCGCAAACATAGCTCGCAACTCGACTACCAATTTTCTACTCAAAGCATCGGCCACTACGTTTGCCTTACCCAGATGGTATTCTATCGTAAGGTCATAGTCCTTAAGAAGCTCTAACCACCTATGCTGCCTAAGGTTCAACTCCCTCTAAGACATCAAGTACTTCAAACTCTTGTGGTCGGTAAAAATAGTGCAATTCTCACCATAAAGGTGGTGTCTCCAGATCTTCAAAGCAAACACTACTGCGGCTAACTCTATGTCATGAGTGGGATAGTTCTTCTCGTGAATCTTCAACTGTCTTGAAGCATAAGCTACCACCTTACCTTCTTGCATGAGCACACAACCCAAACCTACATATAATGCATCATTGTAAATCACAAACTCTCTTCTCGGTTCAGGATGAATCAAAATAAGAGCTTCGGTCAAAGCGATCTTCAACTTCTCAAACGCGTGTTGTCTTGCATCTGACCACTCATATGGGATATTCTTCTGAAGTAACTTAGTCAAAGGAGCCGCTATCCTTGAAAATCTGTCAACAAATATTCTATAATATCATGCCAAACCTAGGAAACTACGGATTTCTGTCACTGACTTTGGTTGTTTCCAACTCACTATGGCTTCTATCTTCTTGGGATCCACACTAATCCCATTAGCGGAGATCACGTGACCTAGGAAGACTACCTCCCTAATCCAAAACTCACATTTGCTTAGCTTGGCATACAACTGATTCTTAAGCAAGGTCTGAAGCACTAACCGCAAATGCTCATCATGCTCCTCCTCGGTCCTAGAGTATACTAAGATGTCATCTATGAACACTACCACAAACCTGTCCAAGAACTCGTGAAACACACGATTCATCATATCCATGTAAGCTACTGGAGCGTTGGTCAACCCGAAAGGTATCACCAAGAACTCATAGTGCCCATATCGTGTACGAAAAGCTGTCTTCGGTATGTCCACACCTTTCACCTTCAACTGATAGTATCCGGACCTCAAATCAATCTTCGAAAACACCGAAGCACCTCTCAACTGGTCGAGCAAGACATCTATCCTAGGCAAAGGGTACTTGTTCTTCACTGTCACTTTGTTCAACTGTCTATAATTTATACATATCCTCATACTACCGTCCTTCTTTTTCACAAACAAGACCGGAGCACCCCATGGAGAAATACTAGGCCTAATGAAACCCCTATCGGACAACTCTTGAAGTTGTGTCTTCAACTCTTTCAACTCTTTCGGTGCCATTCTATACGAAGCAATAGACACTGGTGCAGAATCGGAATACGTCTCGATCGCAAATTCAACTTCTCTATCTGGAGGCAAACCCGGCAACTCTTCCGGAAAAACACTCGGAAAATCAAAAACTCTCATGATGTCTTGTGGTCTAACCTCACTCATATTCAGATTCATCACATAAGCCAAATAAGCTTGACAACCCGAATTCAACAACTTCTGAGCTTCCAAAGCAGAAACAACATTGGACAAGAACCTAACGTTCTCGCCAACTACCACAACCTCAAAATCATCTGTAAGCCTCAATGAGACTCTCTTGATCTCAAAGTCAACCCTAGCTATATGCTCTACGAGCCAACCCATGCCCAAAATCACGTCAAAACCGTAGAACGGTAACTCCATCATATCAATCGGAAACACGTGGCCCTGGACCTTCAAGGGACACCTCCTATACATTTTCCTAACTACCACTATATCACCAAAAGAGCTAGTAACATTTACACCTACCTCTAGCCACTCACATGGTAACCCTAAGGACCTTGCGTGCTCACCCAAAATGTATGAATGTGTCGACCCCGAATCTATCAAAGAAAGCAAACTCAAGGACTGTAACGAGAAATTACCTGCAATGACATTTGTGTCATTCCCAGCCTCTCTCTGTGCATACACCCTAGCCGGTCCTCCTCCCTCGGGCTGAACTGCCACTACATGAGCTAAGTTCCTCTAACCCTCGTTCCTCGGCTGAAATTTACCACGACCGCGCCCATGGTCTCTCTGATGCTCGAAACCTCTAGCTAGAGCCGGTCCGCCCCTAGCCGGGTGTGGGCAGTCACGCCTCAAATGGTCTCGGGAGCTACAGTTCCAACACGCCCCGTAGACACGCATACACTCACCCTGGTGGTGTCTTCCGCATCTAGTGCACTCCGGAATGTGCACAATAGCTCCTTGGCCCTGGTAGCCCCGTCCATAGTTACCACCCCTATGTCTTGTATCGGGCTAATACCTCATATCCCTATGCCTCTTGGCATGATCTCTATCCCAATTCGTGTGTCTCTTCCTGGAATCATACCCACTAGCATGAGCACTAGAGCCTAAGTTCTGCTCTATATCCTTGGCCCTAGAGACAAAGACATCAAACTCGGTGTAGTCAGAGGCAAACATGTAGGTCTTCACATCTCTAGTCAACCCATACCGGAAGTGCTCACACAGTTCCCTCTCACTAGGAACCAACTCAGGTGCATACTGGCTCAATCTCACAAACTGAACCTCGTACTCGCACACGGTCCTGTTACCCTGAACCAAAGCCATAAACTCCCTCTTCTTCTCATCCAAATACCGAACTCCAAGGCACTTTCTCTTAAAGGCATTTCTGATGAACTCCCACGTGATATCCGCTTCGGCCATACCCAAAGTAACAGTGGTCCACCAAGTATATGCGTCCCCCTGAAGCAAGGAGACACTGCAACCCAACTTAAGGGTGCCTGAGCATTCCATCTGACCCAAGATGCGTGTAGTACTCTCAAGCCACGCCTCTGAACCCTCAAAGTCAACCCACGGAACTCAACTCCTCCCAAGCTACGAAGCCTCTCTAGGGGTAATCTTGTCCCTGCACCCTGAGGTGGTGCTGCAGCTTGCATACCGGCCAAAGCTGTCTGAAAAGCTCCGGCTATGGTCTGAATCAAATGGGTCATGTACGCGCCCGCTGGACCCTGACCCGCCTGAGCCCCAACACCTCCAACATTAGCACACCGGCCAGAGGCCAATTACCATTACCTCCAACTTGCGCACCAGCCTGAGGCACGTTACCTTCGCCACCCACTCCATTACCACCGAGAGTAGGAGGAACATGAGGCTCACCCCCGGGTGCCTGTTCATCCGCTCTAGGCCGCCCCCTCGGTCTCACCATATCGAGATAGAATCTAAAACAACAAACACACAACACACAAGAAAAACATTAGGTTAGCAAAGGGCAAGGACTCAAGTTCTCAAGCTCGTTAAACCAAAAACCATTTTCTGACAACAACACCTAACAATGGGGACATTTGACTAACCCATAACAAACAGCAAGGCCATTTAAAACATGCTTTCATACACCGTGCAATAGCAAGCAACCATTCAAACTAACTTACATGACTTACCTTTCCCGGGAAACCTCGTAACTGAGACTCTGATACCACCAAATGTAACCCCCTCGTCCCAGTCTGGACGACTGATCGGTCCGAGTAGGTTACACGAGGAAAACTGAAGTGAAACCCGTTAAGGTCCCGCCTCGGTTAGCGACCCTAGAAAAATTTTCTTTAAACATTATCTTGTCTAGATGCTTTAATGGATCCTATGTGAGATACGACAGTGGAAAGACAACGAAGTGATGCAAAGCAATCAAACAAGCAATTTAAGCAGCCCATTTTAGCCTTTATAATAGGCCGTATAGATACGCTAGAAGACTGTATCGATACGCCTTGACTTGGTCAACTACCCAAAGTCAACTCTAGGGGACCGTATCGGTACACTGGTTGACCGTACTGATATGCCCTCAGCGGTTAACTTCTCACGGTCAAACGATAAAAAATGTACCGATGCACCCAAGACCTGTACCGATATTCCAAAATCTCATCAATTTCTCAGATTTCCATAGAGCTTTTGGCGTATCGATACACCCCTGCGTATCAGTACTTTTGCGTGTAAAAGAGTCTATCGTAATAGAGTGCAAGTGTACACGACGCAAGTAGTAAAGTGAAACACGAAGTATCGGATGTCGAATCCACAAGGACTGGAAATAGCTTTATCCTTGGATTGTTGCACAAAAGAGAAAGAAGAGAGTTTAATTGTTTGTAGGAAAATATTGAAGAATACTGAAGATAAAAGATTAAAAGATTCAGGGTAAAGAAATAGGCCGGTATTGATTTGCTCGGTAGTGCAGGTGTTGCACTATATAGAACTTCATGTTCTATTGTCGCTCCTGTCGCGGCAGCACCTGCGGCGGCAGCAGTCTGTTGTTGTCGTGGCATCGATCACACAACTCTGTACTTCAAGCTTGGCAAGAATCCCTACTGTGACTTGTCCTATCCCTAGGTCCAAGTCTGTCGATGAACACGTCTTAGATGATACCTCCCGGCGTGAATCGAAGGATGAACACAGATGTTGTTGAATTCTTCCTTAGCCACTTAACCTCGTCCTATCCCTAGGTCCGAGATAGTTCAACCATAAACTGGAGAACCCATACTTATTCCTTTCGTATACTTAACTCTCCCGATATTAAGTAAATGTATAATCTCACAATGCTCTCCCGATACTCTTGCAAGATGTTGAAAACCAGAATAAGCAAACTTGAAGTTTATTTTATTGAACAGAAAAATCCTAAAACAGCACAATCCTTGCAATTACTTTACAGAATCAACCCTTAGCCCTAAGGGAAGTTTAGAACATAATGAGAAGGGGGAAAACGACTAGGGTTTTGGGGAAGACGGCTAGAGAATAAGATATCCTTCCCTAGGTCGAATTACATGCCTTTATATAGGCCTTGGGTTCAAGTTTTCTAATATGGCAAGAATACAAGTTTAAACTAAAGTACAACTCTATTAAAGACTAAATCTTCTGAGTAGATGCCTTTAATTTGTCTTCTTTTCTTGCTTTGGGTTTCTTCATTGAACTTTGGGCTTGGCCTTCATTATGATCTAGGGCTCAGAAAAATATAAGAGTGGCCCATGACAGACCAGCTTGATTTCCTCTTTCTGTCGAGCTCCACTTCACTTTTTCCCTTCACCATTGTTGTCGTCATTGGCTGCCACGGCAGCGTCGTCCTTCTCGACTTTAGTCCTGTGCTCCAGCTCTGCTTCTCCACTGCCCTGAGTCTGCCACAGCAGCTACCTGCAAAAGTAACCAAAATCAGTAGCAATTGTGCCATTTTATATAATTGTGATGTATATGTGAAACTGTACCTAAATGCAATGAATTATGCTTGAATACAGCAGAAATATGGGTTAAATAGGGGGTAAAAAGTAGAACTTTTGCACACTCAACAAGTACGCATAGCCTAAAAACAAGGTTCAGGCATGGGACCGTATCGATACAGCCCTTGGGCGTATCGATACGCCCTGCCCTGCAACCATATTTTTAGCTGTCAAAACACAAGGAACCTAACTCTAGATGCAATTTACGACTCGTCTAGCAACAAACAAACTCTCATAGAACATTTAGCAACCAAAGCTAAACATATGATGCTACTTAACCAAACAAACATGGCATCCAACACAAGATGAGCACTTAGATAGAAAACTTGCATAAAGGCATACATAGCTAAACCATTTCAATCATATGAAGGCAAACACTTACATAAATATTCCATACCAAGGTTTACATGTTTTAGAACAAAACACACATAACATTCATGAAGCGTGGTCGTAAGCCTTCAAGTCACAAGCATTTAGGAAACAACATAATCATGATTTACTAATCCACATCAAAGGCATTAACATCAAAAACCAACACATATGACTCTAACAACGCTCATACAAAACACATAGCATCAACGATCCAAACATGCTAGAACAACAACAACCCAAACTACGGAGTTTGAACACCAACTCCATACAAGTCTTACACCCCCATTATCTAGGCATTATTACAAAAGCTTAAACCATACTTGAGCTACTCGAGAACTCCGAAAAGCTCCTCCCTTGCCCACTTGCCTTTCGAAACTCTAACGATCTGCATGTTGGAAAAAGGAGAGCGTAAGCTTGAAAGCTTAGTGAGCGAAGCTCTAAAAACTCATCAACAATGCAGTTTTCAAAACACATTTCTAAAATTGAAAAATAAAACATTTGATATACGAAGAGGAGACACAATCAACACAAATACATGGTTTGCACAAGCACAACCAAAACACGGTAGGACTACACATCATCGTTTCGACTAGTAGTTTTTCGATGGGACTACACATCAACGTACTCTTCTACTAGTCACTATCAGTGCGACTACACATCACCGTAGTTACAACAACCATCACGTGAGGCTCGACACCAACAACGACTACACAAGAACATCAAACGGAAGTAAATGAAATCCACAAATCAAACAATATCACAACAATTATTCATGCACCAACACTTAACAATCAAGGTAAAATTAGTAAACTTACACTTGGGTTTAGGTTAGCCCTCTAGGCTCCACCCAAACCCCCAAGAACCCTTTTTGAAATCAAATCAAGTCCAAAACATTTCCACTCACCGATGCAACCCAAACGGAAGCCGAAACACTGATCTCAAGTCTTCAAATTCCCCAGAATCGTGCCTGAAGCCTCTCCAACGGTTTCCCTTGATTTTAACCAATCAAAAACAATACATTACTCAACCGATTCACCACAAAACACTGTTACAACCCCAAACCACAAGCACAAGCCAAAATCTTACAATTTCAAACCAAAGCCAATACCATAAACTCCATTTTCGTACTCCCACCAAACCCAGTAGAAAACTACTAATTCCAACACCCAAAACACCGTTAAACACCTTCAAAACACATCTTTAACATTGCTATAACATCAGCCCCACTCTCCAACATAAAACCACATTAAAAACTCAAGTTTTGACACTTTTAAAATACCCATGAGAACCCATTTTGGGATTCTTGCTAAAACTCCTCCATTTTGAGATATTATACATCTAAGGACTAGATTAAAACATAAATAAACTTATCAAATCAAGAGCTAAACAAAATCCCTTAAAGCTTCTTCCTTTTTTCCTTTAAAACTTGAAAACTTTGACAATGGGATTTAAGTAAAATTAGAACTATGAAAACGCTTGGAATAAAGAGGAGAAGTCAAATATGTAATTACAATGAAGAGAGCTCTTGAAAAGATTAAGAAGTTTGATGGAATAGTGTTTAGGGGTTAAGGGGGTTTTGGACGTGAAAAGCTAGAGGAAGAATATGAGGAGAACAAATTCAAAAGACCCCTTTTTCACTCATCTTTTCCCCTTATTTCAAAAATTACAAGTTTGCCATTAATGAAAATCAAACCTTTTTAAATTAACCCAAGCTTAATTAAATCTTAAAACGAGCCCACAACTCAAACCCGATTTACCCGTGTAACATACGAACCCTAAACCCAGAGCGTTACAGAATAGGCTCTTAGCGTATCAAAACGATCGTATCCGTTTTGATACGGTCTCTTAATTACACCCCAACGACTATTTCTATTTTGGTATATTTCGAAACAGGTACAGATGTTTTGAAACGAGAAGTTGCAGAAGTGCATTTATGGTGGGAAGATTGCATCCCAATGGGTATATGTATGATGGCAACCACCCAAACGGCTAGAATTGAATGAGAAGGTATAAAAGGGATTATAAAAACAACCAGCAACAACTATTGATCCTAAGAGAAACAATCCTACATCAAATCCAAGCTCAAGTGATTAAATTTTAATATCCTTGTAAAACCCCAATTGTTAATCCTTGTAA
The DNA here is from genome assembly GCA_030270665.1 of Hibiscus trionum. Lineage (NCBI taxonomy): Eukaryota > Viridiplantae > Streptophyta > Magnoliopsida > Malvales > Malvaceae > Hibiscus > Hibiscus trionum. The sequence goes on from BSYR01000037.1 coordinate 5,438,226, forward strand.
TTTCCTATTTTTCAGATTCAATTGGGTTGTGTGCTTGTAATTTTGGCAATATAAGCCTTGAGAGATACATTGTATTTGCCACATTCTTCCTTGTATACTTGTGAGAGGGTTTGGTCAATTTTGGGTAGAAAATTGACCATTTGTGTAAAGGTTTCCTCCTAAGCCTAGAAAAGGGGAAGATCAACTGGTGAAGTTGTTTGGAAAAACCTTAGTGGGAGCTAAGGTAGTAGATGTAGAGTTCATTTGGAACTTGAACCACTATAATTGTCTTTGTCCTCAATTTTATTTTACCACTTTACTACCAACCAAATTAAAAATCCAATTCACCCCATCTTGGCATTTATCGATTCAACGATCCACTCTACGATTGGTATCAGAGCCTACCTTTTTTGAAGGATTAACAACCACAAAAGGAGATCCTAGAAGAGTGTGATCAAATTTCTACATTCACTTGCAATTTCATGATCTGCCTACATTCACTTGGGATTCGATGTAAAGCCTCTTTGTTTGCTGCAAAGATTAAACGAAACGAATTATTTTTCCTTGAACAGTCTGTTGTGATCTATTCAAAAAAACAACTTTCTACTACACACAAGAACCAAATAAGATATGTCTGTCGGCCTCCCAAGTTTCAAAACTAAAAGAATTTTTAAGAGAAAAAAATAACAGTAAATGCACCAGCCAATAATCAAACCATGCCTGTGTCATGGCCAAGTGATAATCTACCACTATACCACCAGTGCTTGTCGCTTGTTAGAACTTTGATAAAACAACTAAACCTGCAGAATCTCACTTTAATAGGTAGACTATTTTTATGGAGCGGAAGATCTCGCTTTCTATCAACTACGGAACTATTTTACGAAGACGCCCCTCAAAATTTTGAAAAATCATCATTATTCCACTTAAATATTTTTAAAAGATTATTTAGTCTTTAAAAGATATTTAAAAAATTGTCTCATTTCGCTAACGCATCTGCCATACTATGGGCCTACCGAAAAATGGGATGAAAACACACACTAGGCAACACCCGACAGGCCTCATCAATCCGATTGAACCAAAACCACATACGCCAAGGTCGTTTCGAAGAATGAAGTACCCAAGCAATTGTTATCTAAGAGTCTGATTCAATAACAATCGACATCTCTCGCCAAGACGATTGAAGTAGTAATTCCAACACATAGTCAATCGTCCGTAATTCGGCCAAATTTGAGTTCATGAAGCCTAAGGGCCCTAAGAAAACCTCTAGCACCGTCCCCTCTGCATCTCGAAACACCCCGCACCCTGCCGACCCCGGTTTACCCCTTGCGAAGCCGTCCACATTAAATTTCAACATGCCCGACAATGGTGGAATCCAAGCAACCCCGACCTACGGCATTCCAGTCCTTGTCTACGGCACACATAAGCACGAACAATCCCACCAACCTGATTCAAGAACCATATACATCGACTCAAAAGCTTTAACCCAATAAAATGTACGAAGCTTAAACAGGAAGAAAATTTCCTCGACGCCCAAGCATTTCTTGTTAAAATTTTCCTCGACGGATCAAAACACTACCGCGCATCCCGACAACAACCATCCACGTTCTGTACCCAATAAACTCTCGTGATAACATTGCCATAGCATCTCGGAAAGGGTACACAGTCTAACAAATGTATAGTCCCACCAACTAAATAAAAAAGCTCAAATTTCGCCCATCACACGACAATAATATAGTATGTGATCCAAATCTGACGAACTAAGTGTTTTGATATAATATTTGAAAAATGTTTAGGACAAAATTGAAAAGAATTTAAAATATGTTTTTAGTCAAAAACAACTTGGAAATATGTTTAAGGTTTTTACAAGGCTTTGGAATGATTTAAAGTGCATTTAAATTAGTCAAAACCATGATTTTCAAGTACTCGTACCGATACGGTCTGGTACCGTACCGATATGCCCTAAGGTTTCAACTACAGTAATTTTCCAGTAGCTAAAACTCGTACCGATACGCTTAGCCGTATCAATACAGTGTGATTTAAAATAGCCCAACGGCTAGTTCGCGTACCGATACGCTTAACTACCCCCAACGGTCAATTTCCCAACGGTCATTTAAATTGTAGGACCGTACCGATATGCACCAGTTGAAGTGCTCAACGGCTACTTCCTTATCGGGACCGTATCGATGCGGTTTGAAGGGGTATCGATACGCCAAGCTACAGAACTGTATTTATGGTGGAAAATAAAGGCTCCAACGGCTCCAAAACAACCTCAACAGTCCTCAACGGCTACAAACTCATTTGGAAGTATAAAAGGGACCTCCAAGCATCAAGAGAAGACTAATGCTTCAATTGTTACAACATTAATGATGACAAATTGTGTCTAGAGCTTTAATTGTAAATTCCTTGCTTAGACAACGCTAGTGAGCTTAACAATGTTATATTTGCTCAAGTGTTTAGGTTTTGGGTGAGAGCTTTATAGTGCAAACAATTACCTATTAGAGAGATTTCAAGTTTGCTTTAGAATTTCTCTTTTGAGAGAGTGTTTGATTAAGCTAAGGGTAGTTAGCTTAATCGTTGTAACGGTTTCCTCCTAAGCCGAGAAAAGGGGACGAAATTCAAAGAGTGAATTTGTTGAAATCCTTAGTGGGAAGCTAAGGTAGTGGATGTAGACCTTGGTTAGAAGGTTGAACAACTATAAATCCTTATGTCTTATTGTCTATTTTTCAACTCCCACTAAAACACCCAATTATTCAACTTCTCCACACTTGGCGAGCAAGAACGGTTGAAGGAATTGAGCACCATTAAACCCAACAATTGGTATCAGAGCGAGGCTCAATCGAAGAGGATTAACATCCTATTGAGGTGATCCGGGAAGCTCGATACAACACATCAACCAACCGATCAAATGGCGCAATCCATTGACAAGCCGTCCTTCTTTGACGGGGCCAATTATGCTTAATTGAAGACAAGGATGATGTTCTTTGTCAAATCTAAAGACTACAAACTTTGGGATATCATTGAAGATGGCTCGTTCGTACCACAAGGAAGCAAGGCGGAGTGGAGTGCCGACGATCGTAAGAAGATGGAACTAAATTGCAAGGCTTTGCACTTCATCTTTTGTGCACTTAGCCTCAACATATACGAGAAGATTTCTTCTTGCGAGAGTGCCAAGGAAGTTTGGGACAAGCTTGAAGTTACATACGAGGGGACAAACGAAGTAAAGGAGACCAAAATTGGGCTCCTTAACCTAGAGTATGAAAACTTCAAGATGGACCCGGAAGAAGACATTGAGAAGATGTTCCATTGATTCTCCACCATCACCAATGGACTCAAAGGTTATTAAGAAGTCATGCAAGAGGAAAAGCTTGTCTGAAAGCTTATCTATTCTCTTCTCGAGTCATGGGACTCAAAGAGGACCACCGTCATCAAAGCTAAGAATTTGAAGACCTTGAAGCTTGATGAACTCATGGGGTCACTTCTCACTCACCAAATTATGAAGAAAGACAAAGAATAGGAGAAGAAGAAGGAAGAGATAGGAAAGATGAGGAAGAAGAAGATCATGGAGCTAGGCATCAACGCAAGTGTCGTTGCTCTCAAATCCTCCACATGCCGTCATGTAGAACTAAGTGAGGAGGAAAGCGAAGATGAAGAGATGGCCTATCTCTTCAAGAAATTCACTCGGTTCATGAAGAGCGAAATGGATAAATCCAAGCATGAATCGAAAAAGAAGATTAAGGATTCCCACAAGTCCAAAAAAGGGATCATCTTCAAAGAAAGCATATGTGGCTACATGGAGTGATGAAGACTCCACCGATGATGAGGTAGCCCACCTATGCTTCATGGCCCTCAATGAGGGGAAGGTAACTTCTAACTCATCTAGTTCAAATTCATATTCTTTTGATGGGTTACAAGAAGCCTATGATGAATTGGTTTTTGAATTCAAGGCTTAATTTTTGAAAAACAAGAAATTGATTTCAAAGTTAAAAACCAAAAATGATTTACTTTCTAAAACCAATTTAGAGTTTGAAGCAAAAATTAAAGATTTTGAGCTTAAAGTTTTAGACTTACAAAACTTGCTTCAAACGATGAATTGGTTTTTGAATTCAAGGCTTCAAACGATGGAAAAAGATCATCAAAAAAAAGTTGATGATCTCAAGAAAGAAAAGGATTTGATTTTCAATGAATTTCAAAAGAAAAATAATTTAGGAAAATCAAATTTTTATGTGAGACAATCTAGTGCCCCTATATTTGTGAACGGTAAATGTTTTAGAAGTATTTGGGTCCCAAAAGGACTAAGTACTTCAACTAAAAATGATGGAATTGAAAAATGGATTCCTAAGGGGACAAAATTATGTGCTACTAGCGTCTATGGATCCAAAGCAATTTGGATACCAAAAATCACTTGATTGTCTTATGATAGGTGTGATGGATATTGATCAACAAGTCAAATATTGAGGGGGAGCTCCATGCACACAAGGAAGCACACTTGAAGAAGGAAGGCTTCACATCCTCCCTTGAGTTCAAGTGTTGTAAAATCTAGTTGTTTTTATTTGTCTAATTTAATTTATTTTCTTTTAATTCAACTAGATTGGCATGTGTTGGACTAACATTGTTTGATGCTTTGAGTAAGGGGGAGCCAATTTTAAAACCAAATTTTTAATTGTGTAAATTTTTTTTACCTCCTAAGTTATTTTGAGCCCAATGTCACTTTAAATTCTTTTTGATATAACAAAAAGAGGGAGAAATGGTTTGAAAAGTTGATTTTCAAGTTTTTTCAAGAGAATAAGGAGGAGCTTTAATCTCATTCAAATTTTAAGTCTCTTATTCAAATTTTTAAATACAAAGGGGGGAGAATCCCAAACAATTTTTCAAGTTGGTTTTATTACATCAAAAAGGGGGAGATTGAAGAACTAAGTGTTTTGATATAATATTTGAAAAATGTTTTGGACTAAATTGAAAAGAATTTAAAATATGTTTTTAGTCAAAAACAACTTAAAAATATGTTTAAGGGTTTTACAAGGCTTTGGTATGATTTAAAGTGCATTTAAAGTAGTCAAAACCATGATTTTCAAGTACTCGTACCGATACGGTCTGGTATCGTACCGATACGCCCTAGGGTTTCAACTACAGTAATTTTCCAATAGCTAAAACTCGTACCGATACGCTTGGCCGTATCGATACGGTGTGATTTAAAATAGCCAAACTACTAGTTCGCGTACCGATACGGTTGTATCGTGTACCGATACGCTTAACTACCCCCAACAGTCAATTTCCCAACGGTCTTTTAAATTGCAAGACCGTGACGATACGCTAGCCAAATGTATCGATACGCACCAGCTGAAGTGCTCAACGGCTACTTCCTTAGTGGGACCGTATCGATACGGTTTGAAGGGGTATCGATACGCCAAGCTGCAGAACTGCATTTATAGGGGGAAATACAAGCTCCAATGGCTCCAAAACAACCCCAGCGGTCCTCAACAGCTACAAACTCATTTGAAAGTATAAAAGAGACCTCCAAGCATCAAGAGAAGACTAATGCTTCAATTGTTACAACATTATGATGACAAATTGTGTCTAGAGCTTTAATTGTAAATTCCTTGCTTAGACAACACTAGTGAGCTTAACATTGTTATATTTGCTCAAGTGTTTAGGTTTTGGGTGAGAGCTTTATAGTGCAAACAATTACCTATTAGAGGGATTTCAAGTTTTCTTTAGAATTTCTCTTGGGAGAGAGTGTTTGATTAAGCTAAGGGTAGTTAGCTTAATCATTGTAACGGTTTCCTCCTAACCCGAGAAAAGGGGACGAAATTCAAAGAGTGAATTTTTTGAAATCCTTAGTGGGAAGCTAAGGTAGTGGATGTAGACCTTGGTTAGAAGGTTGAACCACTATAAATCCTTGTGTCTTATTGTCTATTTTTCAACTCCCACTAAAACACCCAATTATTCAACTTCTCCACACTTGGCGAGCAAGAACGGTTGAAAGAATCGAGCACCATAAAATCCAAAAAAATCATCCTCCCCTTCCCCACACCAAACACAAGCAAGCGATACCCCATCCAATGCAACTCCGCAGTCCCTTAGCATACCCCTTCCCCACACCAAACACCAAACACAAGCAAGCGATACCCCATCCACCCTCGCCAATGTTCCCCACACCCCATTCGGACCAACACAAGTTCAAGAAAATCCCAATTCAGACAGTCATAAGCCTTTGCGAAGTCAGGCATGAGTAATACACCACCATCCCCAATGTGTTTACTTCTCAACGAATGCACAACCTCATTAACCAAGAGAATTTTGTCGACAATTTGGCGATCCCCAATAAAAATTGATTGTGTATCACTGATCACCTCACTCAACACTGCTTGAAAATGCGCGACAAGCACCTTCGACACAATTTTATAGGCAGAATTGAGTAAGCAAATGGCCTGAAATCACCAATGACTCTCGGCTGATCTCTTATTATCTAACCTGACAACATGTTATTGGTTATGCATTCATCGAGTCAAAAGAAACGCATTCAGTTAAGGATGAGTCTACCACGTGCGATGAATATTGATGAACATCACTAACGATGAAGACCATTAATTTTTTTTTTAATTTTAAATATTTAAAGGTCTAAAATTATAATTATAATTATCTCTTAAAAAAATAAAATTAAATTTAATAGTTACTTTATAATATTTTTTTAAGAGATTGATTTTGTTAAGATTTAGGAGAATTGGGTATATTTTATTCTAACCTATTAAAAAATATTATAAAGTAACTATTAAATTTGATTTTTATTTTTTAAGAGATAATTTTAATTATAATTTTAGTCCTTTAGATTTTAAATTTTTAAAAAAAAAATTAATGGTGTTCATCGGTGTTCATCGTTAGTAGTGTTCATCAATGTTCGCCGCCCGTTGTAGAATTATCCTTTTAGTTAATCATTTCTTATAAATTTTAATTAAAAACATGGTATGCAACTTTAATTGTGAGTTTTTTTATTTCATTAGCTCTTAATTCGGCTTTCATTCAATTATTTACTTGTAATACAAGTTGTAACGTAGCAAGAGATGTGTATTCAATATCCTTAATTTGGAGAAGTTATATCATAAGCTCGTCCCGCTATGTTATCTATGGTCCCAACCGATAAAAACCATTCATTTAATTATATTTTTATGTCATTTTTTATCAAGTGAAGATTCACATGGTCAAAACTGTTTTTTAAATTTAATTTGAAGTAAATATGAGTGAAGATTCACTTGGTAAAAAGATTAGATGAAAAAAATTTAATTAAATAAATATTTTTATTGGTTGGGACCATAAACAAGAATAACGTAACGGGACAAGCTTATGATATAATTTCTCCTTAATTTGCTTTACAAGTGAATTTTTAATTTTTTTTTTGGTAAGATATCAAAAAACTTCAATCACCAACCAATGTACATCGGCAGGCTTATTGCAAAAAAAAAAAAAAAAACGTTGAACTAACATTAAAAAAGGTCCGCACGGACGCATGCTCTCATTGCCACAAATTATGACGTATGCACTCCCACTTTTGGGAAGCCTTAGGCAAGCACCCCTCCCAAGTGTAATGAATGTCGTTTACACCCTCACTAGAGCCAGTGAGGTCTTGGTATCCCAAAATATGGCAATTTAACATTTAATGCTTCAAAAAATTTAAAAAAAAAATTAATTTAGCCTCTTCAAAAATTTTAAAAATTAATCCATTCCTGAAATTCTTAAAAGTTCTTGATTAGTTTCAATTTTTTGACAAATTTAATTAAACCCTTAAAATTTATGAAAAGGCCCACAAACACGTCCAATTCTACTCATTCATCGTGTACTACGACAATGGTAGAAGCTTTGACTCCGGTTAAATGCACTTCAAAAAGGCCCAACATTTTCGAGTATTGTGATTTGCCGTTCCTCGTGAACAAAAACATCAAACACTCATCTCACAAAAACTGGTAACCCATCAAAAGTACGTACTCATCATACAAAAAGATACGTGGTTTGTTGCCATTAGTAGCTATAATACAATGGAAAACCTAAAGCATTATAACGCAATTGATTTTTTTTTGTTTGAAATTGTGTCCCGCTCGGATAGGGGATTCAGTCTAATATATTCCATGGAACTCGCGTTTGGCCAAACGCGAATACGGCCAAGGATCCCTGACGTGTCAGTGAAACTCGCGTTCAATAAAATGTGAGTTCAGTCCCAGTAATTTTTTTGTCATCATTCCAACATTAGATTTATTTCACAATAACTGTGCGTACGTCAAAATATTTTGCGTTTCTTATCTCTACAATTAAGAACGATTTTGTCAAAATAAAGGAAAATTTTAATGTGAAATATTAAAAACTCAAAAAATAATTTATAAAGTTCGAGAAATATTGATATAGAAAGTACAACTAAAATTATTATATACTACTTAAAAAGGAAAAATAAAACTAGTTATGCCTATGTCGACCGGTACCACACCCCAGTGGACGACGAGGTCGCTCAGGATTGCTTCGACGACGAAGGGGTTCAACTGGCTGCTCATCATTGTCGTCAACATTCTCGGTTCCAACTCCAGCGGTATCACCCATTCCAATTGGCCCACCTGTGAAGAACATAGATTGCGGCGGTGTTTGTTGAACATACCCGGTCCCAAAATCAATTGACATCGGTTGAAACGGATAGAAATGTACGTAGGCTAGAGGAAGACTCGACGTCCCACTCATCATCGCCGAAAATGTACCGTAGGGGTTGGCCACAACATGCATGAACAAACCTTCCATCGGACTCGGCGACGGATGAAATGATGACTGCATCGAGTGGGTAAAGTCTCGTGGTAAGATCGGTGCGGTGGCCTGAGATGGTTTCGGTGCTAAGGAGGCGGAAGCATGACGTCTCCTTAATGATGAAGCATTGCCAGAAGTCATTTGTGCCCCCTCGTACATTGCGTCTGTGGGCAGTTGTGTTGCACATGCTCACTGACGACCGCTCGTTCCTCTAGAGTCAAAATATTTGGTTTCCCATTCGCCATAAACCACGCAATGTAATCGTCATTGACCATCGTATCAAGCATTACGTAGTTACGAATGGTTTACCGCAGTTCCCTTTCTCTCCACTGAGCGATCCATTGTATATGCCTCACTGACCAATCAACCTATCATACAATAAAGAACTTTTATTTTACTTTATAAATATAAATTACGTTCAAATTAATAAAACATTGAATCAATTAAAAAAATTACCTCGAGCTTCGCTTGTCGAGTGAGCCTATATAACTCATCAAAATTTGGCGGGTCCATCAGGATTCGTTAGACACAACCAAACTGTTGTAAGACGCAATCGCTCGGATGCCACTCAACTGTAACGTAAAATATGAGTGGTACAGTGGTCGTCCAAGCAATCTTCATCCCGTCTGAAAATTTTGGCAGGCATTCGTGGATACTCAGATCCGCGTACGATGTCCACAAAAACTGTACAATATACAATTACAACTAAAATGAAGTAAACTTTATTTTAGAGAGTTCAAGAACATAGAATCAAAGGGAGTCCCATTCCCCAAAGCCCAGCCCATGAGAATATACTCGAGTCTCTGGAATGCCGATGACTGGGCAACAAGGGGCGGGCTGGTTAAGACAGATTGGACCCATGCTCCTTTCACTGCTTCTTACAGGAACTTCAATGCCAATGCTTGCATTTGGTCCAGCGGATCATCCTCTTGCCCTTCAAATTCACCACCTTCTTCTACCTCTAGTAATTCATGGCTTTCACAAGAATTAGATTCATCAAATCAGGAAAGGCTTCAATGGGTGCAGAAAAATTACATGATATACAATTACTGCACCGACACCAAGAGGTTCCCTCAAGGCTTGCCTTCTGAATGCAACACCGCCTGAGAAAGAAGAGTTATATCATATTGTTGTTATTGTTTTTGTTGAGTTACGTGCTTAATTATTTTGTACTATTTTCGTAGTACTAAAACTTATTATCAATTCTTTCATTCTTAATTCGACATTCACTCAATTATTTGCTTGTAATATAAATTGCACAACTTATTGAAATGATTATAGAGTATTCTTTACCTCTCCCAATTGCCACTTCTTTTATCTTTTTACTAGTTAGCCTTCAATAAAAATATTTACATAATACACATATAACGAATAGAAATTTCGTGCCTTTTTCAATGCCTTTATGCCTTATTTATACCCCACATTAAAAATATATTTTGAGTTTAGGGTTAAAACTTATAATTAGAGTATAGGCTCCCACATAGCATGACATCGAGGATTAACCCCCACTGGTAAACCTAAATAACGAAAAGGAAGATCCCCCATCTCACAACCCAACTCGCTTGCCATTGCACACTTACAGTCATCATCGACACCAGTTACATACAAGCATGACTTTGCAAAGTTAATTTCAAGTCCCGAACAGTATTAGAAACATGTTAGCAGTCTTTTAACATTACACGCAATGCCAACGTCCCCTCATAAAAATAACAATGTATCATCCGTAAACTGCAGATGTGAAATAGAAAAACCAGGTGCAACCGATATCCCTTGGACCAAACCCGCTTGCTCAGTCAATACCATGAATTTATGGAACACTTCAGCTACCACCACAAATAGCAAAGGGGACAACGGATCTCCCTAACGTACTCCTCGTTGCATGCCAAACTTCTTTGTTGCACTACCATTCAACAAAATAGCCAATCACCCGGTCCTTACACACGATCGTATCCACCCTCGCCAACGTTCACCACACCCTATTCGGACCAACACAAGTTCAAGAAAATCCCAATTCAGTCAGTCATAAGCCTTTGCGAAGTCTAGCATGAGTAATACACAATCATCCCCAATTCGTTTACTTCTCAACGAATGCACAACCTCATTAATCAAGAGAATTTCGTCGACAATTTAACGACCCCCAATAAAAGCTGATTGTGTATCACTGATCACCTCACTCAACACTGCTCGAAAACGCGCGACAAGCACCTTCGACACAATTTTATAGGCAGAATTGAGTAAGCAAATTATATTAAATAGCCTGAAATCATCAATGACTATCGGTTGATCTCTTATTATCTAACCTGGCAACATGTTATTGGTAGCAACTCCTACTCCCGTATTAAGCTAAGTTTTATTTTTCCCTTAACTCGATTAATACATCCATATCATATTGGTGTTGTCAACAATTTTTCATGTCAAAATAATTGATATCCCATGTTCAAAATTACAACATCTCACTCCTCCTTAGAACTATTTACAACAACTAAACATACTCAATTGAAAATAAATTATCTCAAATAGCCTGAAATCAATCAATATTTCATCGAAGAAATTAACACATTAAACAACAGCAAAAGTATTCTCAACTCATTTTTTATTTGATTATTTTTAATCCCAAACATTAAAAAACATAAACTCATTATCAAATGGTAATTAAAAAATTGAAAAATTAAAAGTTCATAGAAAATAATAAATAAATCTAATTAACTTTATCTTTATACTAGAATAATGATTTGATTAATCATTTTTCTTGAAAATTATACAAATACCACTGATTTAAAAATAATAATTTGAAAGTGAGAGTAAATGGTGGAAATTAGGGGTGCTCAAATCCGAGTACCCGGATTTTCGGGTACCCGGACTTTCGGGTATCATATTTGTCCGCCCGTGAGTACTGGGTACCCTAAAATTGGGTACTCGTTAAACCCAGGTACCCGTAAAATCGTGTATCGGGTACCCGGTTCACATTTTTTGTTATTTTTTATTTTAAAATTAAAAAAATAAAAGTTCATAACACACGATCCAAACAAAAATATAATGATTTAAAGTTTATAACCATAAGAAAGACAATAAAAATATTAATCTTGGTCGTGATTTTTTAAATCTCATATTTTTAAAGAAAAAAATATTAAAAGTTCATATTTTTTTCGAATCTTACATATTCACAAATTAATATATTGTTTTTAAAAAATTTTAAAACATAAAAGCATATAATACAAATATAGAATGAATTTAGGGGTTTAAATATAGTTCTAAGGTAAATATATTAAGTAATCTAAATAAATAATAAATAAAAAAAATTAGGAACCGGGTACACGGAATTTTCATATTTTGTGACCCGGGCATGACCCGGGTAAAAACAATTTCAGATTAAATACCCTGTTATTTATGTTCGGGTAGTCGGGTAGTTTGAGTCGGGTAATTTTGAATACCCCTAGTGTAAAAAATGAATTAGGGTTCTAGACTTTGAAGAAGGAAAATTTTGACCTTTTGAGTAGAGGGTGGGTTTCGGGTAAGAGGATTGGGATGAGGTTTAAATTTTTTATTAAATGTTTTATAAAATATTTTTAAACAGAGTTTGGCCATTTTTTATGTGATAGGTGTCAACTTTCAAGAGAAATGTGGTTTATATCTTATTTAAGAGGTGTCAAAATAATTATTAAAGGGGTGTCATTTTTGTTTTAATTAAATCTCACACATAAAATTTACATAGGCTCCGTTTGATAAAGAGATGTTTGAGTCAAAATTAAAGGTTTGAGCTAAAATTAGAGGTTTGACCGGTCAAATCTGCTAATTTAGATATTTGGTAAAGATTGGATTGAAATAGCGGATTGGGGTGAAACCTCTAATTTTGAAAAAGCTTCTAATATGAACTTTTTGAAATTAGAGGTTTTTACATAAGAGTTATAGGGACTCTTTCACCCTTAACAATTATCTAAAATTTCCAAATAACCTAAGTTTAACAATTTCTATTTTAATTCTTCAACCTCACATATTTACATTGTGACATTTGTAAACAAATACCTTTTTGTTTTTTTTTCTTTTTATTCTCACACATTTGTATTTATATTTAAATTTAACAATTAATTAAATTGCATTAAAAATAATTATATAAATAATAAATTAATATATAGATCCTTCAAATTGTTATGAATAAAATAATGAAGAACAACGAACAAGTATAGAAGAACAAAGAGATGAGAGAAAGAGGAAAATTCGTATTATTATCAAAACTAGACTTGTGTACAATGCCTTCGTCTATTTATAGGCATAAGAAGTACATAATACATTAAATTCTAATTAATGGAGATAATATTCCTAATGATAAAGTAAATCAAATCTCATAGATAAAGTTCTTATCGTTATAGACATCCACATAAATGAATATTCATAACACTCCCCCTTGGATGTCTATGAAGATAATGTGTCTCGTTAAAACCTTACTAAGATAAAAACCAGTGGGAAAAAATTCTTTAGTGAAGGAAAAAAAGTACACACATCTTTGATACGCATAATGTGTTGCTTCATTAAAAACTTTACCAGGAAAACCCATTGGGACAAAACATCGGTTAAGGGAAAAAGAGTGCAACGCGTATTTACTCCCCCTCATGAAAACATCACATAAGATCTTTAAATCTTCATAATTAAATCTTGAATACTATTTTTCTAAAGATCTTGAGGGATGAAACTTTGGGGTAATATTTTCCATGATGTATCCACCTTGCATTATCTCTACAAGATAGCATTTGTATCATATCTTGTGAAAGTAAATCACTTATCTTCTAGATATGTTAGGTCAATGGTCTTAGCCAAACACATTTTTGGCTTGCCTCGTGCATAACAATTATTTCTACAAGATTTGAGGAGGCATCGACGAATATCTGAAGATCTAAAGGTAATGATCTTTGAATATCCATGGATATTTCTTGACCAACTAATATATGATGCTTCAAGACCAAGAAAAGATATAATTATCTTTATTCACATCCAACAATCTTACAATTATTGGGATACTCAATAGATATGATTTATCCATATTGAATCTTCTTTAAGATTCTTTAGACTTATGTCCATTCATAGACAAAAACACATATTTAAGTGCTTGATCTTCATGTCGAGATAAAACTGGATGTCAAGATTATTTTTCTCAAAAGCTTTCGTTAAATGCATTGAAAGCACTTCATGAGTTTCCAATTTGAAACTCTTCAGGTGTTCTAATGATATAATGAATCTTGATCAAACTCCTTTATAAAATATATAAGGAAATATGATCATACTTATAGTATTTCCTCAATTAGTACCCACTAAGGCAATTATACCAAATGTGCCAAAATATAAATATTCAAGGGGCATATCTAAATAAATTTCCTCGGAAATTTCCAAATGCTTCTAGCATTTTAAATTCTTCAATGATAAATAGGGATCCACAAAATAATTAGACGCATATTGTAACACCCGGGTTTAGGGGTCGGGTGAAAATAATATTTAAATAATATTATGGGGTTTCGGTTTTATAATTAAAATAATAATATATTATTTTAGGCTTCATGATTTCAAAGCAACAATTTATGTTGGACCAAATTGATTGAAACTCATTTTCTTATGGATTTTAGAATAAATGGAGTTGCCATCTCATTAATGGCAAAAGGGTAAATAAATGGACTTTCAATAAAAAAATCCCCCTTTTATTGAATTAAACATGTGCTCATCTTCTTCCCCACTCCAATTTCAAAACTCACGACAAGGAGAAGCTCCCTCCCCCTTTCACTTTTCCATCTTCTTTCTCCTCCATTTTGGCTCGGTTTTGAAAGGTAATTACGTTTTCATTTTGCTCTCAACTTCCTCTCTTCAAAAGTACCATTTGTTTTCATTTTCATCCATGTTTTAAGAATTTGGGTTTTCATGGAAAAGATTAAAGGTAGTGACTTTATGATTCTTAATTAAAGCTTTTGATTTATTATGGTTAGATATGTTGTCTATGAACCATAAGGTCCAACATATATGGTTTTCAAAGTGTTTTATTGAGATTCCCGAATTTGGGTTTTGGTGGGGTTTTAGGAGGGTTTTTAGATGAGTTTTGGGTATGGTTTGTGTTGGAAATTGAGGGTTGATGTTAGGGTAATAGTTGGGGGCTGTTTTGGAAGCATTTGAGAGTGCTAAAAATGTTGGAAACATGGTTTTTGGACATGGTTTAGGGGCTGCCCGAAATTGCTAAAAATGGGATTTGTTCATGGCTTGCAACATTGTAAATTGCGATTAAATTGTATTCCGGGTTGGTCTTTTGATGTTGGGCTGATTTGGAATTGTTTGAAATGTGTTTGAGGTTGTTTAGAAGCGGGAATTTGGGTTGGAGAAGCTTCGGGAAGAAATCCGGAAATTTGAGGGAGGTTGCTTGCTTGGCTTGGAGCTTGGAAGCTTAGGTGAGTGGTTAAATACTTTTAAATGGTTTTCAAGTGTTGGTTCAAGCATGTGAACTAGGTTGGGATTGGTAGACCCACCTAGAGTTGGGATTAGGGTGGTGGCCTAATCCCAAACTTTAGTTAGAGACCTTGGTTGATCTTTAAAGTGTTGAATTATGCCTCATGTTTAATCATGCTTATGGTGGTTATGCTTATGTTGTTATACATGAATGTGGAGGTATAGCTTAATGCATTGTTACATGCATATTGATGATAAATGTGATAGAGATATACATATGTATGAAATATGATGTGATAATTGTGTTGTTGAGATGCATGTAGTGTTGACATGTGTAATGATGTTATGGGGTGATTGTATGATCCGAGGATCATGGTGGGTACATGCTAGGCATGGAAATGTGGCTTGTGCATGACGGTGAGTCATGGTGAGTACGTGCTAAGCACGGAAGTTATTATGAAATGGTATTGTGAAAGAGTAATGAAATGTGTAGTATTGGCACTAGTATGCTTGGGTACAAATGATCGATCATTAGGATGTTTAGTGTGCACACGTGAGTCAAAATGCGCGCGTGGTCTTGATGATGGTAGTCATCAAGATGGAGTACGGGTTCGCCCGGAAATCTTCTTATATATTTATATGTCGGTGATGAGTGGAATCCCATCGACGGGGCGTGAGGATGAGTGGAATCCCCTCCGTGTGAACGGTGATGAGTGTAATCCCACCGTCAGGTAATGGTTGTGTTGTTGGATGTGAGTTCCAACGGTTATCCGCGTATTCGAGTCATAGCTAGGTGCCAATACGGATTGTAGTTTATGTTGCCAACTTGTGGTTAATTGTGAGCCAATGTGATTGGGATGTGTTGCTAACATGGTTTATATATGTGATCTCATATGTTGTGGATTTAATCATGTTGAGCATGACATGATATTGAATATATGTTCATGCATCATCTATATTTATGGCTCGCGTGGATCGGAGGTAAGATCATGCATTTTATCTTGGTTGTAGCTCGTGCTTGGACCCTGCATTGTCGAAGGTTTGTTTTATGAGCTTACCCTCACTAAGCTTTCATGCTTACGCTCTCCTTTGTTCAACAATGCAGATAAATAGCTTGTGGGTGGCAAGGGCAAGGAAAGGCCTCCAAGTGTTGCTTACGGTTAGCTCAAGTATGATAATTAAATTTAAAGATTGTAATAGTAAAGCAATGGGATAGGTGACGTGTCGTAATGCTTTTGAAGTATGATGTTGATGTTTAGGAGCATGTTAAACTCCTATATGTGTTTCATGTTTATGATTTGACTTGGATTGTAATTAGGATGTCTTGCCAAATGCTTGAGTGATTGTCTGAATCCATGCCTCGTATGTGTTTGTTATTTGGCTTGGGATGTATGCCTTTCTTGAAACCTTGTTAGTTTTGCTATCTTGAATTTGTCTAAGTGTGGGCTATGTGAATGCTTGCTCCTTTTATGATATGTATGAGTGCATGGTCTGTGATGTTAAACCTTGGAGTTTAGTCTAGTTTAAATGATGTTAAAGCATGCTTGTAAGATGGTTTGCCATAGGATTAATTGCTAGTATGTTGTTGGAGTGTTGTTGAGTGTTTTGCCGGTGTTTTGGGGCATCCTTGTGTCTTAAAACAGTCGAATGGAGTCTGCAGGCAGGGGGCGTTTCGAAACGGGCCACCCTGTTTCGATACGGTCCCTTTGCTTTTGGCCAGCCGTTTCGAAACGGATAGGGGCTGTTTCGGTACGTTTTTGCTACTGGAATTTTGAGAAATTGACGAGATATAGGCGTACCGAAACGGGTCCTTGGTGTTTCGAAACGGTCAAATCTCGTTGACCGTGAGAAGTTGACCAGGGAGGGTGTTTCGGAACGGTTGACCCCCGTTCCGAAACGACATCCTCGTGTAGGCTTAGAAATGTTGACCAGGTCAAGGCGTTTCGATACACCTTGAGGGTGTTTCGAAACGGCCTGTTAAATCACATAAAAATGGACTGTTAGGTTCAGGTTGTTTGAGTCTTGGTTGCATGAATGATTGTCTTCCGTTGCTGTGATCACATAGGAATTAAATGTGCATTTAGGGAAGATTAAATTAAAAAGAAATTTTCTGGGTCGTTAACCGAGGAGGAACCTTAACGGGTTCCGCTTCGGTTTTCCCTGTGTGGCCCACTCGGACCGGTCATCCGACTAGACCGGGACGAGGGGGTTACACATATGAAATATTTCATAACTGCTAAAGTAATTGCATCCACCATGAAGTATTTAGAATTCTTCATAAATTATAATTTCGTTGTATTTACGACTACTTATTTGTGCCTCACTTGCATTATACCTTTAGGTGTTTGGGCTGATGGTCCAAATACTTCTCTTTTAGAAGTTCAAAACGTCTTTCTACATTGGCCAATTCAATATCTATACTTCTGGATAGATTTCTATACAAGATCTTCATTTTCATTCTTTACTTCTATAGAAGTATTCTATGTAAAATTGTTTGCAAAAATATTGTCGACAACTTTTCTATTTTGGTTCCGTTCTCGTAGTGACATAACTCATCGAGATCTCTTTAAGATTTCAATCTTTATTTCAGGTACCTGAAACTCTTATAGAGTTTTATTATTAGTTATGTCTTGGGTCTCTTCAGGAGCACCCGCCTCCAATATATGACCATCTCATACTACTTTCTATTTACGAGAATTTTAATCATTGGAACCAATTTCAACTATCATGCTTCAGGCATGATTTACATCCATTTGCTCTAACATGTAATTTAAACTTAGAGCATTTTTAGCCGGTATATGAGACTTGATTACTCTCATTAGGCCTTTTTTATACCCCACATTAAAAATATATTTTGAGTTTAGGGTTAAAGCTTATAATTAGAGTATAAGATATTGGGTGTAGGATTTATTTTTTAGGGTTAAGATTTAGGATTTAGGATTATGACTTAAGATTTATTTTTTTAGTGTTGGATCATGAATAAAAAGCACAGAAAATGGGAGATCCACTATTTGGCCTAATGGCTAAGGATGCTCATATTGTCTCATCTTGTATGAGTTTGAATTTCGACATGACAATATAATACCTCTCTTGTAACACCCCAATTTTGGGCTTACAAGTTTAGGGTCTAACTGGACCGGTCTGAGAAACGGTTCGAATATAAAAGGAGGTTTTAGGAAAAGCCTAGTTCGGGATGCTTTAAAAATATAGAAAAATATCTAAAAATTCTCATTTAATATACTTAACAGAGTGGTGAAATCAATTTTACAAAATAAGGTTTGGAAATACTACATTTCGGTGTAGTGACCAAAAAGCGATTTTTGCAAAGTTTAGTAGTGACTGTTTTGTAAAGGATTGAAACTTTGAATCTTTAAGGAGCTAATTACCCAAAATGTTTTTCTCCATATTTTTCCTTAATTTGGGTGATTTAATTAATGTTTAACTAAATAAAAGAAAGGAGAAAACTACTTTTTGATTTTCATAACTACCTTTCTCTAATTTTCCCTCATTCCCTTTTCTCTCAAAATCATATCATCCAAGCACATTTTCTCCAGCAAAATTCACTTTGATCTTCACCTCATTTGATGAGATTTCCATCACCTATTGGTTTCTAATCAATCTTGCAACAAATCCTTTTGATTTCTACATTGCTTTTTCATGGAATTTTGCCCAAATCAAGGAGAAATCACCATTTAGAGGTAAGATTGTTCTTCTCCTCTAAATACTCAGTTCTTTACTGAAATTCCCAAGTTGTCAATCCTTTATTAAAGTTTTATAAATGGTTTTGATGTTAGAAACAAGATTTTGGCTTAAAACTCAAGATTTTGGAAGAGATCTTGAAGATTTTCGTTGTAATTGATTGGGCTCTGTTTTGAGATAGTTCTCTAATTTATTTTGGATGTTAAATGATGTTAGAAATGAGGTTTTATCAATCCAATCCCGAATAGGTTGTGTTTCCTAAGTTTTTGCTTATGAAAATGGTGGTTTTTGAGGTGTTTTTGGTGTTCTGTTATAGCTGGAGGTATAAGGACGAGTTGTGAGTTGTTTTTGATGTTAATTGATGTTTAGAAATGATTAGAAGTGATGAATCTTGGCTGGGTTAAGTTTTGGAAGAGTTTGGAGGTGATTTTGGTTGTGTTTGGTGGCCGAAATGTTGGTTTTAGGTAGAGCAGCGAGTTTAGGAGTGTTGGCTGAAGATTTCAATGCATGATGATGCATTAATCCTCTGTTTTGATGTGTCTAAAATAGGGGAGACATCTTCGGACACTTTTAGAGTTGATCCGGAGGCTTAATCGGCGTTTCGAAAAGCAAGCGAAACGAAATCGGTGAGTGCGTTTGGTTTTGAAGTCCACGAGGACAAAAACACAAGGTTTGGGGATTTAGGAGAGGTTTGAAACACCTTCCTAAGTCTGGAAGTAAGTATGGCTTGATTTGATCTCTCTAAAGTGGTGTTTGGCCCCAAATTGCTTTTACATGCTCATGGTTGGTGATTGTTAAATTCTTACTATTTTTATGCATGTTTTGAAGCATGAGATTATGCTTGTAGAGTTTTCATGAGATGGCTTGATGCATTGAATAGATTTGAGCTCTTGGTTTAAGCAAAGTATGATTATTTTTTTGAAAAGTGATGAGAAAACATTTGAGTTATTTTGCATGAAAAACAGTAGGTGTGATGATATTTTAATACATTATATTGGCATAGATGTTGAGAAACTTACCGGATATAATTGATCGATCAATAGGATGAGAGTGCACTATAAACTAAAAATTCGTACGTGCTCTTTGGTTAAGCCAAAGGGAGATTTTCCGATGATGGGCATTCCATCGGGTAGAACTTGGTGAAACACCCAAGCTTTGTGGCGATGAGAGATTCCGCCATGTGAGTACGGTGATGAGAGATTCCACCATAAGTTGTTGCTAGACAAGTGAGTACGGTGATGTGAGATTCCACCGGAAGAGTCTAGTGTAGAAATGTGTCCGCATATCCGAGTATTGATGAGATGCTAAATGCCAATATAAATGATGAAACGGTTTTTGTTACACTTGTACCTTGACGAAATGACTTATGCTATGTTATATGCATATGTGTTTTGTGTAGAAATGCTTTGACAATACAAGCATGTGAATGGCCTTGCCATGAGTTTTAATGCATGAGATAGAATGAAGGTACATGTGTTTTCAATGAGTTTTGCTTTGAAAGTTTATCAAGCATGAGAAAGAGATGCGCATGTGGTTTTAAAGCTTAAATGAAAGTGTTTTCTAAAATTGCATTATTGTGTTGGTTTATTTAGAGCATGCCTCACTAAGCAATTATGCTTACGCTCTCTTTTACCAATAATGCAGATAATTGAGGTGTTTGAGGGCATCAAGGAAGCTAAGTTTGTCCAAGGGAACCCAAGCTCATGTATGGTGAAGTTTTCGTACACTATTAGTTTTGATAAATTGGCAATGGGAACCTAAGTTTTGTTTTGGGAGATGTGTTAAACTCCCTAAGGTTGAGGCATGTGTGCTTTGGTTGATTCGAATTGTAAATGGCCATTATTGCTTGTTTGGAGGGTTGATTTCCCTATTTGGATTGGATATTAGGTTGCATGCCTCTAGACTTATGAATTTTCACGTTTGATGCTATGAATGTGTTTAGGAGTTCTAAACATGCACCTTATATGTTTGATGACTTGTTGATATGCATGGGAAGTCCTTTGGATGTGTTTGATCGAGTTATTGCATGAAAAATCAGCATTTGCTGCTATTTCTGGGCAAACCGTATCGAAACACCCCCTAGTGTTCCGAAACGGGGGCCTGAAATGGCCTTCGTGTTTCGAAACGCTAAGGGGTGTTTCGAAACGATTTGGCCACTAGAAGGCCTCGTTTCAGAACTAATCTCGGAACCAACCCGCGTATCGAAACGGTCAACTCCGTTTCGATCCATCGTTTCGATACAGCTGGTGGACGTTTCGAAACAGGTGACCACTGGGCACTGATTTGAATGGTGCAGAAGTTTGCAAGCTTTACATTTTAGTCCCAAATGTTGATGTTGCAATTGCTTGAGTTTGGGATGTTCAATTAAGATGAAATTTGGCAGTGAAGCATGTAACATGACTAATTTCATACTGGTAACATTAAACTCAGTAAAGACCTTCTAATTTACAAAAATTACAAAATAGTCCCTAATCTTATAATTAGTGCAATTGAGTCCCTGTATGATATCCGATCGCTGTGTCGTTCTCAAATATGTTTTATGAGTACTCACTTAGGGTTAATATGTATCTAAACAAGACTAAAAAGGAAAAAAAAAGGGTTGTGAATCAAGGTTGACTTTCGGGTTGACTTTGGTTTTCCCCGTGTAATCTTCGTAGTTTGGGTCAACCGTCTAGGCCGGGCTAAGGGGGTTACATCTCTATTTAGAATAGAAATCATCTACCCCTTTTCGGTGCCCCTATGTATGCTCTCATACTAAAAAAATTAGATTTAGGGTTCAAGGTTAAGGTTTAAGGTTAGGGTTAGAGTTTAGAGAGTTAGAGGTAGGGTATTGTAAAACCAAAGAATTGATTTTGATATAACAAAGGATTTAAGGACTAAATTGAAAATAGAAAATAAATTTTTAAGTCCTCAAAACTTCCCAAAACTTTTAAGCAAAGTGGTCAAGTCAAAACCAAATGGTTATATAATTTTTTCTAAGTGTTTTCCAAGTCAAAACAGTGATTTTTGAGTCACCGTTTCGAAACAACCCTTAGGTGTTTCGGAATGTTTAGAAACTGTTAAAATTGGTTTCGGAATGAGTCCTCCCATTTCGATACGATAGTATTGAAACAGGACACTATGTTTCGAAACAGATGAAGAACAACGGAACGGGCAGGTCCGTTTCGATACGGTTGTATCGAAATGATCTCAAATGTTTCAAAACGAGATTTGAACTTGGATTTAAAATTTATGACCGTTGCAATTTTATAATTGATTTTTACAAAACGGTTAAGACGTATCGAAACGATTTAAGCACATTTCGATACGGGTTTTGACAGTTTCAAATTGTTTCGAAACAATATCATGTCGTTTTGTAACGTGTAACCCCCTCGTCCCGGTCTGGACGACTGACCGGTCCGAGTAGGTTACACGGGGAAAACCGAAGTGAAACCCATTAAGGTCCCGCCTCGGTTAGCGACCCTAGAAAAATTTCTTTAAACATTATCTTGTCTAGATGCTTTAATGGATCCTATGTGAGATACGACCGCGGAAAGACAACGAAGCGATGCAAAGCAATCAAACAAGCAATTTAAGCAGCTCATTTTAGCCTTTACAACAGGTCGTATCGATACGCTAGAAGACCGTATCGATATGCCTTGACCTGATCAACTACCCAAAGTCAACTTAGGGGGACCATATCGGTACACTGGCTGACCGTACCGATACGCCCTCAACGGTCAACTTCTCACGGTCAAACGATAAAAATCGTACCGATACAGCCAAGACACGTACCGATATGCCAAAATCTCGTCAATTTCTAAGATTTCCAGAGAGCTTTTTGCGTATCGATACACCCCCGTGTATCGGTACGCATAGCCTAAAAACAAGGTTCAGGAAAGGGACCGTATCGATACAGCCCTTGGGCGTATCGATACGCCCTGCCCTGCAACCATATTTTTAGCTTTCAAAACACAAGGAACCTAACTCTAGATGCAATTTACGACTCGTCTAGCAACAAACAAACTCTCATACAACATTTAGCAACCAAAGCTAAACATACGATGCTACTTAACCAAACAAACATGGCATCTAACGCAAGATGAGCACTTAGATAGAAAACTTGCATAAAGGTATACATAGCTAAACCATTTCAATCATATGAAGGCAAACACTTACATAAATATTGCATACCAAAGTTTACATGCTTTAGAACAAAACACACATAACATTCATGAAGCATGGTCCTAAGCCTTCAAGTCACAAGCATTTAGGAAACAACATAATCATGATTTACTAGTCCACATCAAAGGCATTAACATCAAAAACCAATACATATGAGTCTAACAACACTCATACAAAACACATAGCATCAACGATCCAAACATGCTAGAACAACAACAACACAAACTAAGGAGTTTGAACACCAACTTCATACAAGTCTAACACCCCCATTGTCTAGGCATTATTACAAAAGCTTAAACCATACTCGAGCTACTCGAGAACTCCGAAAAGCTCCTCCCTTGCTCACTTGCCTTTCGAAACTCTAACGATCTGCATGTTGGAAAAAGGAGAGCGTAAGCTTGAAAGCTTAGTGAGCAAAGCTCTAAAAACTCATCAACAATGCAGTTTTCAAAACACATTTCTAAAATTGAAAAGTAAAACATTTGATATACGAAGAGGAGACACAATCAACACAAATACATGGTTTGCACAAGCACAACCAAAACATAGTGGGACTACACATCACCATTTCGACTAGTAGTTTTCCGATGGGACTACACATCAACGTACTCTTCTACTAGTCACTACCGATGGGACTACACATCACCGTAGTTACAACAACCATCACGTGAGGCTCGACACCAACAACGACTACACAACAACATCAAACGGAAGTAAAGGAAATCCACAAATCACACAATATCACAACAATTATTCATTCACCAACACTTATCAATCAAGGTAAAATTAGTAAACATACAATTGGGTTTAGGTTAGCCCTCTAGGCTCCACCCAAACCCCCAAGAACCATTTCTGAAATAAAATCAAGTCCAAAACATTTCCACTCACCAATGCATCCCAAACGGAAGCCGAAACACCGATCTCAAATCTCCAAATTCCCCAGAATCGTGCCTGAAGCCTCTCCAACGGTTTCCCTTGATTCTAACCAATCAAAAAGAATACATTACTCAACTGATTCACCATAAAAAACTGTCACAACCCCAAACCACAACCACAAGCCAAAATCTTACAATTTCAAACCAAATCCAATACCATAAACCCCATTTTCGTACTCCCACCAAACCCAATAGAAAACTACTAATTCCAACACCCAAAACACCGTTAAACAAATTTAAAACACCTCTCTAACATTGCTATAACATCAGCCCCACTCTCCAACATAAAACCACACTAAAAACCCAAGTTTTGACACTTTTAAAATACCCATGAGAACCCATTTCGGGATTCTTGCTAAAACCCCTCCATTTTGAGATATGATACATCTAAGGACTAGATTAAAACATAAATAAACTTATCAAATCAAGAGCTAAACAAAAACCCTTAAAGCTTCTTCCCTTTTCCTTTAATACTTGAAAACTTGAAAACTTTGACAATGAGATTTAAGTAAAATTAGAACCATGAAAACGCTTGGAATAAAGAGGAGAAGTCAAATATGTAATTACCTTGAAGAGAGCTCTTGAAAAGATGAAGAAGTTTGATGGAATAGTGTTTAGGGGTTAAGGGGGGTTTTGGACGTGAAAAGCTAGAGGAAGAAGATGAGGAGAACAAATTCAAAAGACACCTTTTTCACTCATCTTTTCCCCTTATTTCAAAAATTACAAGTTTGCCATTAATGAAAATCAAACCTTTTTAAATTAACCCAAACTTAATTAAATCTTAAAATGAGCCCACGACTCAAACCCGATTTACCCGTGTAACATCCGACCCCTAAACCCGGAGCGTTACAACTCTCCCCCAATTAAGGAATTTCGTCCCCGAAATTACCTGAAGGAAAGAGGTACGAAAACTGTTTTTCCATGTCCTCCTTTCTTTCCCAAGTAGCCTCCTCCACACCTCGGTGTCTCCACAAAACCTTGACTAACTCGATAGACCTTCCACGCAACACTTTCTTATCCGTAGCAAGGATCTCAACCGGTTCTTCGTCATAGAACAAGTCGGGGTTCAACTCAATCTCTTCCACTAGCATTACGTGAGACGGATCCGATCTATACTTTCAGAGTATCGAGACGTGGAACACATCATGAATCTTCTCTAGCTCGGTCGAGAGTCTCAATCTATATGCAACGGGACCAATCCTCTCAACTACCTCATAAGGTCCAATGAATCTCGGACTCAACTTACTCTTCCTACTAAACATCATCACCTTCTTCCAATGTGAGACTTTCAAAAACACTTTCTCACCCATAGCATACTATATCTCTTTCCTCTTTAAGTCGACATACGACTTCTGTCGGTCTGAAGCTTCCTTCAAACGATCACAAATCAACTTTACCTTCTCGGTAGTGCCCTTAAGCAAATCGGGCATCGGTACAAGCTTCTGTCCGGCTTCGGCCCAACAAATCGGAGTACTACACTTCCTACCATATAGAGCTCCATACGGTGCCATCTGAATACTAGCCTGATAACTGTTGTTGTATGCAAACTCTACTAACGGTAGATGTTTCTCCCATGAACCCTGAAAATCGATGATACAACACCTCAACATGTCCTCCAACACCTGAATCACTCTTTCGGACTGACCATCTGACTGCAGATGATACGAAGTACTGAAGTTCAACCAAGTACCCAAGGCACGATGCAAACACTCCCAAAATCTAGCTGTAAACCTTAGATCTCGGTCTGACACAATCGATTTCGGTACCCCATGCAACCTCACTATCTCACTGATATACAGATCGGCCAACTTATCTAAGGTGTAGGTAGTATGAACAAGTTTGAAGTGAGCACACTTAGTAAACTTATCGACTATCACCCACACTGAATTTTTCTTCGAATGAGTCAACGGTAAACCTGACACAAAATCCATGGTGATACGTTCCCACTTCCATTCCGGAATCTTCAACGGCTGTAACAACCCTGAAGGAAACTGATGCTCGGCCTTAACTCGCTGACAAACCAAACACTTACTCACAAACTCGGCCACATCCTTCTTCAGCCCAACCCAATAGTACTCTTCCTTTAACCCACGATACATCTTCGTACTACCGGGATACATAGCAAAAGGACTATTATGAGCTTCATTCAAGATCGTATGTCTCAACTCAGCATCTTCCGGAACCACTATCCTATCCTTGAAACATAGTATCCCATTCTCATCAAAGCAGAAATCAGTAGGCCTATCCTCGGCTATATCTTGCACGTGAGGTGCCAAAGACTCATCTCGCAACTGTTTCTCTCGAATCAACTAAGCTAATGAAGGCTTAACCTGAAGTTTGGCTATCAAACCACCATCCTTGGACACACTCAATCTCGCAAACATAGCTCGCAACTCGACTACCAATTTTCTACTCAAAGCATCGGCCACTACGTTTGCCTTACCCAGATGGTATTCTATCGTAAGGTCATAGTCCTTAAGAAGCTCTAACCACCTATGCTGCCTAAGGTTCAACTCCCTCTAAGACATCAAGTACTTCAAACTCTTGTGGTCGGTAAAAATAGTGCAATTCTCACCATAAAGGTGGTGTCTCCAGATCTTCAAAGCAAACACTACTGCGGCTAACTCTATGTCATGAGTGGGATAGTTCTTCTCGTGAATCTTCAACTGTCTTGAAGCATAAGCTACCACCTTACCTTCTTGCATGAGCACACAACCCAAACCTACATATAATGCATCATTGTAAATCACAAACTCTCTTCTCGGTTCAGGATGAATCAAAATAAGAGCTTCGGTCAAAGCGATCTTCAACTTCTCAAACGCGTGTTGTCTTGCATCTGACCACTCATATGGGATATTCTTCTGAAGTAACTTAGTCAAAGGAGCCGCTATCCTTGAAAATCTGTCAACAAATATTCTATAATATCATGCCAAACCTAGGAAACTACGGATTTCTGTCACTGACTTTGGTTGTTTCCAACTCACTATGGCTTCTATCTTCTTGGGATCCACACTAATCCCATTAGCGGAGATCACGTGACCTAGGAAGACTACCTCCCTAATCCAAAACTCACATTTGCTTAGCTTGGCATACAACTGATTCTTAAGCAAGGTCTGAAGCACTAACCGCAAATGCTCATCATGCTCCTCCTCGGTCCTAGAGTATACTAAGATGTCATCTATGAACACTACCACAAACCTGTCCAAGAACTCGTGAAACACACGATTCATCATATCCATGTAAGCTACTGGAGCGTTGGTCAACCCGAAAGGTATCACCAAGAACTCATAGTGCCCATATCGTGTACGAAAAGCTGTCTTCGGTATGTCCACACCTTTCACCTTCAACTGATAGTATCCGGACCTCAAATCAATCTTCGAAAACACCGAAGCACCTCTCAACTGGTCGAGCAAGACATCTATCCTAGGCAAAGGGTACTTGTTCTTCACTGTCACTTTGTTCAACTGTCTATAATTTATACATATCCTCATACTACCGTCCTTCTTTTTCACAAACAAGACCGGAGCACCCCATGGAGAAATACTAGGCCTAATGAAACCCCTATCGGACAACTCTTGAAGTTGTGTCTTCAACTCTTTCAACTCTTTCGGTGCCATTCTATACGAAGCAATAGACACTGGTGCAGAATCGGAATACGTCTCGATCGCAAATTCAACTTCTCTATCTGGAGGCAAACCCGGCAACTCTTCCGGAAAAACACTCGGAAAATCAAAAACTCTCATGATGTCTTGTGGTCTAACCTCACTCATATTCAGATTCATCACATAAGCCAAATAAGCTTGACAACCCGAATTCAACAACTTCTGAGCTTCCAAAGCAGAAACAACATTGGACAAGAACCTAACGTTCTCGCCAACTACCACAACCTCAAAATCATCTGTAAGCCTCAATGAGACTCTCTTGATCTCAAAGTCAACCCTAGCTATATGCTCTACGAGCCAACCCATGCCCAAAATCACGTCAAAACCGTAGAACGGTAACTCCATCATATCAATCGGAAACACGTGGCCCTGGACCTTCAAGGGACACCTCCTATACATTTTCCTAACTACCACTATATCACCAAAAGAGCTAGTAACATTTACACCTACCTCTAGCCACTCACATGGTAACCCTAAGGACCTTGCGTGCTCACCCAAAATGTATGAATGTGTCGACCCCGAATCTATCAAAGAAAGCAAACTCAAGGACTGTAACGAGAAATTACCTGCAATGACATTTGTGTCATTCCCAGCCTCTCTCTGTGCATACACCCTAGCCGGTCCTCCTCCCTCGGGCTGAACTGCCACTACATGAGCTAAGTTCCTCTAACCCTCGTTCCTCGGCTGAAATTTACCACGACCGCGCCCATGGTCTCTCTGATGCTCGAAACCTCTAGCTAGAGCCGGTCCGCCCCTAGCCGGGTGTGGGCAGTCACGCCTCAAATGGTCTCGGGAGCTACAGTTCCAACACGCCCCGTAGACACGCATACACTCACCCTGGTGGTGTCTTCCGCATCTAGTGCACTCCGGAATGTGCACAATAGCTCCTTGGCCCTGGTAGCCCCGTCCATAGTTACCACCCCTATGTCTTGTATCGGGCTAATACCTCATATCCCTATGCCTCTTGGCATGATCTCTATCCCAATTCGTGTGTCTCTTCCTGGAATCATACCCACTAGCATGAGCACTAGAGCCTAAGTTCTGCTCTATATCCTTGGCCCTAGAGACAAAGACATCAAACTCGGTGTAGTCAGAGGCAAACATGTAGGTCTTCACATCTCTAGTCAACCCATACCGGAAGTGCTCACACAGTTCCCTCTCACTAGGAACCAACTCAGGTGCATACTGGCTCAATCTCACAAACTGAACCTCGTACTCGCACACGGTCCTGTTACCCTGAACCAAAGCCATAAACTCCCTCTTCTTCTCATCCAAATACCGAACTCCAAGGCACTTTCTCTTAAAGGCATTTCTGATGAACTCCCACGTGATATCCGCTTCGGCCATACCCAAAGTAACAGTGGTCCACCAAGTATATGCGTCCCCCTGAAGCAAGGAGACACTGCAACCCAACTTAAGGGTGCCTGAGCATTCCATCTGACCCAAGATGCGTGTAGTACTCTCAAGCCACGCCTCTGAACCCTCAAAGTCAACCCACGGAACTCAACTCCTCCCAAGCTACGAAGCCTCTCTAGGGGTAATCTTGTCCCTGCACCCTGAGGTGGTGCTGCAGCTTGCATACCGGCCAAAGCTGTCTGAAAAGCTCCGGCTATGGTCTGAATCAAATGGGTCATGTACGCGCCCGCTGGACCCTGACCCGCCTGAGCCCCAACACCTCCAACATTAGCACACCGGCCAGAGGCCAATTACCATTACCTCCAACTTGCGCACCAGCCTGAGGCACGTTACCTTCGCCACCCACTCCATTACCACCGAGAGTAGGAGGAACATGAGGCTCACCCCCGGGTGCCTGTTCATCCGCTCTAGGCCGCCCCCTCGGTCTCACCATATCGAGATAGAATCTAAAACAACAAACACACAACACACAAGAAAAACATTAGGTTAGCAAAGGGCAAGGACTCAAGTTCTCAAGCTCGTTAAACCAAAAACCATTTTCTGACAACAACACCTAACAATGGGGACATTTGACTAACCCATAACAAACAGCAAGGCCATTTAAAACATGCTTTCATACACCGTGCAATAGCAAGCAACCATTCAAACTAACTTACATGACTTACCTTTCCCGGGAAACCTCGTAACTGAGACTCTGATACCACCAAATGTAACCCCCTCGTCCCAGTCTGGACGACTGATCGGTCCGAGTAGGTTACACGAGGAAAACTGAAGTGAAACCCGTTAAGGTCCCGCCTCGGTTAGCGACCCTAGAAAAATTTTCTTTAAACATTATCTTGTCTAGATGCTTTAATGGATCCTATGTGAGATACGACAGTGGAAAGACAACGAAGTGATGCAAAGCAATCAAACAAGCAATTTAAGCAGCCCATTTTAGCCTTTATAATAGGCCGTATAGATACGCTAGAAGACTGTATCGATACGCCTTGACTTGGTCAACTACCCAAAGTCAACTCTAGGGGACCGTATCGGTACACTGGTTGACCGTACTGATATGCCCTCAGCGGTTAACTTCTCACGGTCAAACGATAAAAAATGTACCGATGCACCCAAGACCTGTACCGATATTCCAAAATCTCATCAATTTCTCAGATTTCCATAGAGCTTTTGGCGTATCGATACACCCCTGCGTATCAGTACTTTTGCGTGTAAAAGAGTCTATCGTAATAGAGTGCAAGTGTACACGACGCAAGTAGTAAAGTGAAACACGAAGTATCGGATGTCGAATCCACAAGGACTGGAAATAGCTTTATCCTTGGATTGTTGCACAAAAGAGAAAGAAGAGAGTTTAATTGTTTGTAGGAAAATATTGAAGAATACTGAAGATAAAAGATTAAAAGATTCAGGGTAAAGAAATAGGCCGGTATTGATTTGCTCGGTAGTGCAGGTGTTGCACTATATAGAACTTCATGTTCTATTGTCGCTCCTGTCGCGGCAGCACCTGCGGCGGCAGCAGTCTGTTGTTGTCGTGGCATCGATCACACAACTCTGTACTTCAAGCTTGGCAAGAATCCCTACTGTGACTTGTCCTATCCCTAGGTCCAAGTCTGTCGATGAACACGTCTTAGATGATACCTCCCGGCGTGAATCGAAGGATGAACACAGATGTTGTTGAATTCTTCCTTAGCCACTTAACCTCGTCCTATCCCTAGGTCCGAGATAGTTCAACCATAAACTGGAGAACCCATACTTATTCCTTTCGTATACTTAACTCTCCCGATATTAAGTAAATGTATAATCTCACAATGCTCTCCCGATACTCTTGCAAGATGTTGAAAACCAGAATAAGCAAACTTGAAGTTTATTTTATTGAACAGAAAAATCCTAAAACAGCACAATCCTTGCAATTACTTTACAGAATCAACCCTTAGCCCTAAGGGAAGTTTAGAACATAATGAGAAGGGGGAAAACGACTAGGGTTTTGGGGAAGACGGCTAGAGAATAAGATATCCTTCCCTAGGTCGAATTACATGCCTTTATATAGGCCTTGGGTTCAAGTTTTCTAATATGGCAAGAATACAAGTTTAAACTAAAGTACAACTCTATTAAAGACTAAATCTTCTGAGTAGATGCCTTTAATTTGTCTTCTTTTCTTGCTTTGGGTTTCTTCATTGAACTTTGGGCTTGGCCTTCATTATGATCTAGGGCTCAGAAAAATATAAGAGTGGCCCATGACAGACCAGCTTGATTTCCTCTTTCTGTCGAGCTCCACTTCACTTTTTCCCTTCACCATTGTTGTCGTCATTGGCTGCCACGGCAGCGTCGTCCTTCTCGACTTTAGTCCTGTGCTCCAGCTCTGCTTCTCCACTGCCCTGAGTCTGCCACAGCAGCTACCTGCAAAAGTAACCAAAATCAGTAGCAATTGTGCCATTTTATATAATTGTGATGTATATGTGAAACTGTACCTAAATGCAATGAATTATGCTTGAATACAGCAGAAATATGGGTTAAATAGGGGGTAAAAAGTAGAACTTTTGCACACTCAACAAGTACGCATAGCCTAAAAACAAGGTTCAGGCATGGGACCGTATCGATACAGCCCTTGGGCGTATCGATACGCCCTGCCCTGCAACCATATTTTTAGCTGTCAAAACACAAGGAACCTAACTCTAGATGCAATTTACGACTCGTCTAGCAACAAACAAACTCTCATAGAACATTTAGCAACCAAAGCTAAACATATGATGCTACTTAACCAAACAAACATGGCATCCAACACAAGATGAGCACTTAGATAGAAAACTTGCATAAAGGCATACATAGCTAAACCATTTCAATCATATGAAGGCAAACACTTACATAAATATTCCATACCAAGGTTTACATGTTTTAGAACAAAACACACATAACATTCATGAAGCGTGGTCGTAAGCCTTCAAGTCACAAGCATTTAGGAAACAACATAATCATGATTTACTAATCCACATCAAAGGCATTAACATCAAAAACCAACACATATGACTCTAACAACGCTCATACAAAACACATAGCATCAACGATCCAAACATGCTAGAACAACAACAACCCAAACTACGGAGTTTGAACACCAACTCCATACAAGTCTTACACCCCCATTATCTAGGCATTATTACAAAAGCTTAAACCATACTTGAGCTACTCGAGAACTCCGAAAAGCTCCTCCCTTGCCCACTTGCCTTTCGAAACTCTAACGATCTGCATGTTGGAAAAAGGAGAGCGTAAGCTTGAAAGCTTAGTGAGCGAAGCTCTAAAAACTCATCAACAATGCAGTTTTCAAAACACATTTCTAAAATTGAAAAATAAAACATTTGATATACGAAGAGGAGACACAATCAACACAAATACATGGTTTGCACAAGCACAACCAAAACACGGTAGGACTACACATCATCGTTTCGACTAGTAGTTTTTCGATGGGACTACACATCAACGTACTCTTCTACTAGTCACTATCAGTGCGACTACACATCACCGTAGTTACAACAACCATCACGTGAGGCTCGACACCAACAACGACTACACAAGAACATCAAACGGAAGTAAATGAAATCCACAAATCAAACAATATCACAACAATTATTCATGCACCAACACTTAACAATCAAGGTAAAATTAGTAAACTTACACTTGGGTTTAGGTTAGCCCTCTAGGCTCCACCCAAACCCCCAAGAACCCTTTTTGAAATCAAATCAAGTCCAAAACATTTCCACTCACCGATGCAACCCAAACGGAAGCCGAAACACTGATCTCAAGTCTTCAAATTCCCCAGAATCGTGCCTGAAGCCTCTCCAACGGTTTCCCTTGATTTTAACCAATCAAAAACAATACATTACTCAACCGATTCACCACAAAACACTGTTACAACCCCAAACCACAAGCACAAGCCAAAATCTTACAATTTCAAACCAAAGCCAATACCATAAACTCCATTTTCGTACTCCCACCAAACCCAGTAGAAAACTACTAATTCCAACACCCAAAACACCGTTAAACACCTTCAAAACACATCTTTAACATTGCTATAACATCAGCCCCACTCTCCAACATAAAACCACATTAAAAACTCAAGTTTTGACACTTTTAAAATACCCATGAGAACCCATTTTGGGATTCTTGCTAAAACTCCTCCATTTTGAGATATTATACATCTAAGGACTAGATTAAAACATAAATAAACTTATCAAATCAAGAGCTAAACAAAATCCCTTAAAGCTTCTTCCTTTTTTCCTTTAAAACTTGAAAACTTTGACAATGGGATTTAAGTAAAATTAGAACTATGAAAACGCTTGGAATAAAGAGGAGAAGTCAAATATGTAATTACAATGAAGAGAGCTCTTGAAAAGATTAAGAAGTTTGATGGAATAGTGTTTAGGGGTTAAGGGGGTTTTGGACGTGAAAAGCTAGAGGAAGAATATGAGGAGAACAAATTCAAAAGACCCCTTTTTCACTCATCTTTTCCCCTTATTTCAAAAATTACAAGTTTGCCATTAATGAAAATCAAACCTTTTTAAATTAACCCAAGCTTAATTAAATCTTAAAACGAGCCCACAACTCAAACCCGATTTACCCGTGTAACATACGAACCCTAAACCCAGAGCGTTACAGAATAGGCTCTTAGCGTATCAAAACGATCGTATCCGTTTTGATACGGTCTCTTAATTACACCCCAACGACTATTTCTATTTTGGTATATTTCGAAACAGGTACAGATGTTTTGAAACGAGAAGTTGCAGAAGTGCATTTATGGTGGGAAGATTGCATCCCAATGGGTATATGTATGATGGCAACCACCCAAACGGCTAGAATTGAATGAGAAGGTATAAAAGGGATTATAAAAACAACCAGCAACAACTATTGATCCTAAGAGAAACAATCCTACATCAAATCCAAGCTCAAGTGATTAAATTTTAATATCCTTGTAAAACCCCAATTGTTAATCCTTGTAATTTCCTATTTTTCAGATTCAATTGGGTTGTGTGCTTGTAATTTTGGCAATATAAGCCTTGAGAGATACATTGTATTTGCCACATTCTTCCTTGTATACTTGTGAGAGGGTTTGGTCAATTTTGGGTAGAAAATTGACCATTTGTGTAAAGGTTTCCTCCTAAGCCTAGAAAAGGGGAAGATCAACTGGTGAAGTTGTTTGGAAAAACCTTAGTGGGAGCTAAGGTAGTAGATGTAGAGTTCATTTGGAACTTGAACCACTATAATTGTCTTTGTCCTCAATTTTATTTTACCACTTTACTACCAACCAAATTAAAAATCCAATTCACCCCATCTTGGCATTTATCGATTCAACGATCCACTCTACGATTGGTATCAGAGCCTACCTTTTTTGAAGGATTAACAACCACAAAAGGAGATCCTAGAAGAGTGTGATCAAATTTCTACATTCACTTGCAATTTCATGATCTGCCTACATTCACTTGGGATTCGATGTAAAGCCTCTTTGTTTGCTGCAAAGATTAAACGAAACGAATTATTTTTCCTTGAACAGTCTGTTGTGATCTATTCAAAAAAACAACTTTCTACTACACACAAGAACCAAATAAGATATGTCTGTCGGCCTCCCAAGTTTCAAAACTAAAAGAATTTTTAAGAGAAAAAAATAACAGTAAATGCACCAGCCAATAATCAAACCATGCCTGTGTCATGGCCAAGTGATAATCTACCACTATACCACCAGTGCTTGTCGCTTGTTAGAACTTTGATAAAACAACTAAACCTGCAGAATCTCACTTTAATAGGTAGACTATTTTTATGGAGCGGAAGATCTCGCTTTCTATCAACTACGGAACTATTTTACGAAGACGCCCCTCAAAATTTTGAAAAATCATCATTATTCCACTTAAATATTTTTAAAAGATTATTTAGTCTTTAAAAGATATTTAAAAAATTGTCTCCTTTCGCTAACGCATCTGCCATACTATGGGCCTACCGAAAAATGGGATGAAAACACACACTAGGCAACACCCGACAGGCCTCATCAATCCGATTGAACCAAAACCACATACGCCAAGGTCGTTTCGAAGAATGAAGTACCCAAGCAATTGTTATCTAAGAGTCTGATTCAATAACAATCGACATCTCTCGCCAAGACGATTGAAGTAGTAATTCCAACACATAGTCAATCGTCCGTAATTCGGCCAAATTTGAGTTCATGAAGCCTAAGGGCCCTAAGAAAACCTCTAGCACCGTCCCCTCTGCATCTCGAAACACCCCGCACCCTGCCGACCCCGGTTTACCCCTTGCGAAGCCGTCCACATTAAATTTCAACATGCCCGACAATGGTGGAATCCAAGCAACCCCGACCTACGGCATTCCAGTCCTTGTCTACGGCACACATAAGCACGAACAATCCCACCAACCTGATTCAAGAACCATATACATCGACTCAAAAGCTTTAACCCAATAAAATGTACGAAGCTTAAACAGGAAGAAAATTTCCTCGACGCCCAAGCATTTCTTGTTAAAATTTTCCTCGACGGATCAAAACACTACCGCGCATCCCGACAACAACCATCCACGTTCTGTACCCAATAAACTCTCGTGATAACATTGCCATAGCATCTCGGAAAGGGTACACAGTCTAACAAATGTATAGTCCCACCAACTAAATAAAAAAGCTCAAATTTCGCCCATCACACGACAATAATATAGTATGTGATCCAAATCTGACGAACTAAGTGTTTTGATATAATATTTGAAAAATGTTTAGGACAAAATTGAAAAGAATTTAAAATATGTTTTTAGTCAAAAACAACTTGGAAATATGTTTAAGGTTTTTACAAGGCTTTGGAATGATTTAAAGTGCATTTAAATTAGTCAAAACCATGATTTTCAAGTACTCGTACCGATACGGTCTGGTACCGTACCGATATGCCCTAAGGTTTCAACTACAGTAATTTTCCAGTAGCTAAAACTCGTACCGATACGCTTAGCCGTATCAATACAGTGTGATTTAAAATAGCCCAACGGCTAGTTCGCGTACCGATACGCTTAACTACCCCCAACGGTCAATTTCCCAACGGTCATTTAAATTGTAGGACCGTACCGATATGCACCAGTTGAAGTGCTCAACGGCTACTTCCTTATCGGGACCGTATCGATGCGGTTTGAAGGGGTATCGATACGCCAAGCTACAGAACTGTATTTATGGTGGAAAATAAAGGCTCCAACGGCTCCAAAACAACCTCAACAGTCCTCAACGGCTACAAACTCATTTGGAAGTATAAAAGGGACCTCCAAGCATCAAGAGAAGACTAATGCTTCAATTGTTACAACATTAATGATGACAAATTGTGTCTAGAGCTTTAATTGTAAATTCCTTGCTTAGACAACGCTAGTGAGCTTAACAATGTTATATTTGCTCAAGTGTTTAGGTTTTGGGTGAGAGCTTTATAGTGCAAACAATTACCTATTAGAGAGATTTCAAGTTTGCTTTAGAATTTCTCTTTTGAGAGAGTGTTTGATTAAGCTAAGGGTAGTTAGCTTAATCGTTGTAACGGTTTCCTCCTAAGCCGAGAAAAGGGGACGAAATTCAAAGAGTGAATTTGTTGAAATCCTTAGTGGGAAGCTAAGGTAGTGGATGTAGACCTTGGTTAGAAGGTTGAACAACTATAAATCCTTATGTCTTATTGTCTATTTTTCAACTCCCACTAAAACACCCAATTATTCAACTTCTCCACACTTGGCGAGCAAGAACGGTTGAAGGAATTGAGCACCATTAAACCCAACAATTGGTATCAGAGCGAGGCTCAATCGAAGAGGATTAACATCCTATTGAGGTGATCCGGGAAGCTCGATACAACACATCAACCAACCGATCAAATGGCGCAATCCATTGACAAGCCGTCCTTCTTTGACGGGGCCAATTATGCTTAATTGAAGACAAGGATGATGTTCTTTGTCAAATCTAAAGACTACAAACTTTGGGATATCATTGAAGATGGCTCGTTCGTACCACAAGGAAGCAAGGCGGAGTGGAGTGCCGACGATCGTAAGAAGATGGAACTAAATTGCAAGGCTTTGCACTTCATCTTTTGTGCACTTAGCCTCAACATATACGAGAAGATTTCTTCTTGCGAGAGTGCCAAGGAAGTTTGGGACAAGCTTGAAGTTACATACGAGGGGACAAACGAAGTAAAGGAGACCAAAATTGGGCTCCTTAACCTAGAGTATGAAAACTTCAAGATGGACCCGGAAGAAGACATTGAGAAGATGTTCCATTGATTCTCCACCATCACCAATGGACTCAAAGGTTATTAAGAAGTCATGCAAGAGGAAAAGCTTGTCTGAAAGCTTATCTATTCTCTTCTCGAGTCATGGGACTCAAAGAGGACCACCGTCATCAAAGCTAAGAATTTGAAGACCTTGAAGCTTGATGAACTCATGGGGTCACTTCTCACTCACCAAATTATGAAGAAAGACAAAGAATAGGAGAAGAAGAAGGAAGAGATAGGAAAGATGAGGAAGAAGAAGATCATGGAGCTAGGCATCAACGCAAGTGTCGTTGCTCTCAAATCCTCCACATGCCGTCATGTAGAACTAAGTGAGGAGGAAAGCGAAGATGAAGAGATGGCCTATCTCTTCAAGAAATTCACTCGGTTCATGAAGAGCGAAATGGATAAATCCAAGCATGAATCGAAAAAGAAGATTAAGGATTCCCACAAGTCCAAAAAAGGGATCATCTTCAAAGAAAGCATATGTGGCTACATGGAGTGATGAAGACTCCACCGATGATGAGGTAGCCCACCTATGCTTCATGGCCCTCAATGAGGGGAAGGTAACTTCTAACTCATCTAGTTCAAATTCATATTCTTTTGATGGGTTACAAGAAGCCTATGATGAATTGGTTTTTGAATTCAAGGCTTAATTTTTGAAAAACAAGAAATTGATTTCAAAGTTAAAAACCAAAAATGATTTACTTTCTAAAACCAATTTAGAGTTTGAAGCAAAAATTAAAGATTTTGAGCTTAAAGTTTTAGACTTACAAAACTTGCTTCAAACGATGAATTGGTTTTTGAATTCAAGGCTTCAAACGATGGAAAAAGATCATCAAAAAAAAGTTGATGATCTCAAGAAAGAAAAGGATTTGATTTTCAATGAATTTCAAAAGAAAAATAATTTAGGAAAATCAAATTTTTATGTGAGACAATCTAGTGCCCCTATATTTGTGAACGGTAAATGTTTTAGAAGTATTTGGGTCCCAAAAGGACTAAGTACTTCAACTAAAAATGATGGAATTGAAAAATGGATTCCTAAGGGGACAAAATTATGTGCTACTAGCGTCTATGGATCCAAAGCAATTTGGATACCAAAAATCACTTGATTGTCTTATGATAGGTGTGATGGATATTGATCAACAAGTCAAATATTGAGGGGGAGCTCCATGCACACAAGGAAGCACACTTGAAGAAGGAAGGCTTCACATCCTCCCTTGAGTTCAAGTGTTGTAAAATCTAGTTGTTTTTATTTGTCTAATTTAATTTATTTTCTTTTAATTCAACTAGATTGGCATGTGTTGGACTAACATTGTTTGATGCTTTGAGTAAGGGGGAGCCAATTTTAAAACCAAATTTTTAATTGTGTAAATTTTTTTTACCTCCTAAGTTATTTTGAGCCCAATGTCACTTTAAATTCTTTTTGATATAACAAAAAGAGGGAGAAATGGTTTGAAAAGTTGATTTTCAAGTTTTTTCAAGAGAATAAGGAGGAGCTTTAATCTCATTCAAATTTTAAGTCTCTTATTCAAATTTTTAAATACAAAGGGGGGAGAATCCCAAACAATTTTTCAAGTTGGTTTTATTACATCAAAAAGGGGGAGATTGAAGAACTAAGTGTTTTGATATAATATTTGAAAAATGTTTTGGACTAAATTGAAAAGAATTTAAAATATGTTTTTAGTCAAAAACAACTTAAAAATATGTTTAAGGGTTTTACAAGGCTTTGGTATGATTTAAAGTGCATTTAAAGTAGTCAAAACCATGATTTTCAAGTACTCGTACCGATACGGTCTGGTATCGTACCGATACGCCCTAGGGTTTCAACTACAGTAATTTTCCAATAGCTAAAACTCGTACCGATACGCTTGGCCGTATCGATACGGTGTGATTTAAAATAGCCAAACTACTAGTTCGCGTACCGATACGGTTGTATCGTGTACCGATACGCTTAACTACCCCCAACAGTCAATTTCCCAACGGTCTTTTAAATTGCAAGACCGTGACGATACGCTAGCCAAATGTATCGATACGCACCAGCTGAAGTGCTCAACGGCTACTTCCTTAGTGGGACCGTATCGATACGGTTTGAAGGGGTATCGATACGCCAAGCTGCAGAACTGCATTTATAGGGGGAAATACAAGCTCCAATGGCTCCAAAACAACCCCAGCGGTCCTCAACAGCTACAAACTCATTTGAAAGTATAAAAGAGACCTCCAAGCATCAAGAGAAGACTAATGCTTCAATTGTTACAACATTATGATGACAAATTGTGTCTAGAGCTTTAATTGTAAATTCCTTGCTTAGACAACACTAGTGAGCTTAACATTGTTATATTTGCTCAAGTGTTTAGGTTTTGGGTGAGAGCTTTATAGTGCAAACAATTACCTATTAGAGGGATTTCAAGTTTTCTTTAGAATTTCTCTTGGGAGAGAGTGTTTGATTAAGCTAAGGGTAGTTAGCTTAATCATTGTAACGGTTTCCTCCTAACCCGAGAAAAGGGGACGAAATTCAAAGAGTGAATTTTTTGAAATCCTTAGTGGGAAGCTAAGGTAGTGGATGTAGACCTTGGTTAGAAGGTTGAACCACTATAAATCCTTGTGTCTTATTGTCTATTTTTCAACTCCCACTAAAACACCCAATTATTCAACTTCTCCACACTTGGCGAGCAAGAACGGTTGAAAGAATCGAGCACCATAAAATCCAAAAAAATCATCCTCCCCTTCCCCACACCAAACACAAGCAAGCGATACCCCATCCAATGCAACTCCGCAGTCCCTTAGCATACCCCTTCCCCACACCAAACACCAAACACAAGCAAGCGATACCCCATCCACCCTCGCCAATGTTCCCCACACCCCATTCGGACCAACACAAGTTCAAGAAAATCCCAATTCAGACAGTCATAAGCCTTTGCGAAGTCAGGCATGAGTAATACACCACCATCCCCAATGTGTTTACTTCTCAACGAATGCACAACCTCATTAACCAAGAGAATTTTGTCGACAATTTGGCGATCCCCAATAAAAATTGATTGTGTATCACTGATCACCTCACTCAACACTGCTTGAAAATGCGCGACAAGCACCTTCGACACAATTTTATAGGCAGAATTGAGTAAGCAAATGGCCTGAAATCACCAATGACTCTCGGCTGATCTCTTATTATCTAACCTGACAACATGTTATTGGTTATGCATTCATCGAGTCAAAAGAAACGCATTCAGTTAAGGATGAGTCTACCACGTGCGATGAATATTGATGAACATCACTAACGATGAAGACCATTAATTTTTTTTTTAATTTTAAATATTTAAAGGTCTAAAATTATAATTATAATTATCTCTTAAAAAAATAAAATTAAATTTAATAGTTACTTTATAATATTTTTTTAAGAGATTGATTTTGTTAAGATTTAGGAGAATTGGGTATATTTTATTCTAACCTATTAAAAAATATTATAAAGTAACTATTAAATTTGATTTTTATTTTTTAAGAGATAATTTTAATTATAATTTTAGTCCTTTAGATTTTAAATTTTAAAAAAAAAAATTAATGGTGTTCATCGGTGTTCATCGTTAGTAGTGTTCATCAATGTTCGCCGCCCGTTGTAGAATTATCCTTTTAGTTAATCATTTCTTATAAATTTTAATTAAAAACATGGTATGCAACTTTAATTGTGAGTTTTTTTATTTCATTAGCTCTTAATTCGGCTTTCATTCAATTATTTACTTGTAATACAAGTTGTAACGTAGCAAGAGATGTGTATTCAATATCCTTAATTTGGAGAAGTTATATCATAAGCTCGTCCCGCTATGTTATCTATGGTCCCAACCGATAAAAACCATTCATTTAATTATATTTTTATGTCATTTTTTATCAAGTGAAGATTCACATGGTCAAAACTGTTTTTTAAATTTAATTTGAAGTAAATATGAGTGAAGATTCACTTGGTAAAAAGATTAGATGAAAAAAATTTAATTAAATAAATATTTTTATTGGTTGGGACCATAAACAAGAATAACGTAACGGGACAAGCTTATGATATAATTTCTCCTTAATTTGCTTTACAAGTGAATTTTTAATTTTTTTTTTGGTAAGATATCAAAAAACTTCAATCACCAACCAATGTACATCGGCAGGCTTATTGCAAAAAAAAAAAAAAAAAAACGTTGAACTAACATTAAAAAAGGTCCGCACGGACGCATGCTCTCATTGCCACAAATTATGACGTATGCACTCCCACTTTGGGGAAGCCTTAGGCAAGCACCCCTCCCAAGTGTAATGAATGTCGTTTACACCCTCACTAGAGCCAGTGAGGTCTTGGTATCCCAAAATATGGCAATTTAACATTTAATGCTTCAAAAAATTTAAAAAAAAAATTAATTTAGCCTCTTCAAAAATTTTAAAAATTAATCCATTCCTGAAATTCTTAAAAGTTCTTGATTAGTTTCAATTTTTTGACAAATTTAATTAAACCCTTAAAATTTATGAAAAGGCCCACAAACACGTCCAATTCTACTCATTCATCGTGTACTACGACAATGGTAGAAGCTTTGACTCCGGTTAAATGCACTTCAAAAAGGCCCAACATTTTCGAGTATTGTGATTTGCCGTTCCTCGTGAACAAAAACATCAAACACTCATCTCAAGAAAACTGGTAACCCATCAAAAGTACGTACTCATCATACAAAAAGATATGCGGTTTGTTGCCATTAGTAGCTATAATACAATGGAAAACCTAAAGCATTATAACGCAATTGATTTTTTTTGTTTGAAATTGTGTCCCGCTCGGATAGGGGATTCCGTCTAATATATTCCATGGAACTCGCGTTTGGCCAAACGCGAATACGGCCAAGGATCCCTGACGTGTCAGTGAAACTCGCGTTCAATAAAATGTGAGTTCAGTCCCAGTAATTTTTTTGTCATCATTCCAACATTAGATTTATTTCACAATAACTGTGCGTACGTCAAAATATTTTGCGTTTCTTATCTCTACAATTAAGAACGATTTTGTCAAAATAAAGGAAAAATTTAATGTGAAATATTAAAAACTCAAAAAATAATTTATAAAGTTCGAGAAATATTGATATAGAAAGTACAACTAAAATTATTATATACTACTTAAAAAGGAAAAATAAAACTAGTTATGCCTATGTCGACCGGTACCACACCCCAGTGGACGACGAGGTCGCTCAGGATTGCTTCGACGACGAAGGGGTTCAACTGGCTGCTCATCATTGTCGTCAACATTCTCGGTTCCAACTCCAGCGGTATCACCCATTCCAATTGGCCCACCTGTGAAGAACATAGATTGCGGCGGTGTTTGTTGAACATACCCGGTCCCAAAATCAATTGACATCGGTTGAAACGGATAGAAATGTACGTAGGCTAGAGGAAGACTCGACGTCCCACTCATCATCGCCGAAAATGTACCGTAGGGGTTGGCCACAACATGCATGAACAAACCTTCCGTCGGACTCGGCGACGGATGAAATGATGACTGCATCGAGTGGGTAAAGTCTCGTGGTAAGATCGGTGCGGTGGCCTGAGATGGTTTCGGTGCTAAGGAGGCGGAAGCATGACGTCTCCTTAATGATGAAGCATTGCCAGAAGTCATTTGTGCCCCCTCGTACATTGCGTCTGTGGGCAGTTGTGTTGCACATGCTCACTGACGACCGCTCGTTCCTCTAGAGTCAAAATATTTGGTTTCCCATTCGCCATAAACCACGCAATGTAATCGTCATTGACCATCGTATCAAGCATTACGTAGTTACGAATGGTTTACCGCAGTTCCCTTTCTCTCCACTGAGCGATCCATTGTATATGCCTCACTGACCAATCAACCTATCATACAATAAAGAACTTTTATTTTACTTTATAAATATAAATTACGTTCAAATTAATAAAACATTGAATCAATTAAAAAAATTACCTCGAGCTTCGCTTGTCGAGTGAGCCTATATAACTCATCAAAATTTGGCGGGTCCATCAGGATTCGTTAGACACAACCAAACTGTTGTAAGACGCAATCGCTCGGATGCCACTCAACTGTAACGTAAAATATGAGTGGTACAGTGGTCGTCCAAGCAATCTTCATCCCGTCTGAAAATTTTGGCAGGCATTCGTGGATACTCAGATCCGCGTACGATGTCCACAAAAACTGTACAATATACAATTACAACTAAAATGAAGTAAACTTTATTTTAGATAAATACATCAAATTCAATATAAAATTCAAACTCCAAAATATTTACCTGATTCTCGGATTCATTCTCAATATCATGTCTGATATCCTTCA
Source organism: Hibiscus trionum (assembly GCA_030270665.1). Lineage (NCBI taxonomy): Eukaryota > Viridiplantae > Streptophyta > Magnoliopsida > Malvales > Malvaceae > Hibiscus > Hibiscus trionum. Next base: position 5,481,835 of record BSYR01000037.1, read on the forward strand.
GACATTTGGGCAGACCAACATGACTTAAATTACCGCTGCACCTACATAACAACAAACATAACTTTAATATTAAAAAATACGTATATTAAAAAAATATTTGCTCTTTTTGCTTACCTCTGGCATAGTGGAAAAACATGTGGACTCGGCACGGTCAGTTCAGGGCGTAAAAGCGGCATTTTAAACCACGCCCAAGACTGAAGCAGAATAAGACAACCTCCAATGTCGTGCTTCTTTGGATTGATGGTCTGGCACAACTCTCTAGAGAGAAATGCCAGTACCGCCGATCCTCAGCTCAATCTATCGGCATCATCCAAATCCTACAAATGCAGTAACCACAATATGTGAACTTTATCACGAGATTTGTCGGGCACCAATATCCCGCCGATTATTTGTAAAATATGAGCGTGAGCATATGCCTACCATAGGAAAAAATATATTAATATATAGAAATTTAATTATTTAATTAATATTCACAAAAAAATATTTTTTTCACCTTCTTTACTTCTTCGCTCACGCCATCTGGTAAATGGCTAAAATTTTCCCGCAGCTACCTCAATAACACACAACTGCCATTTATCATGTCTGGTGCAGCCCCTAGCAACTCAAAACATAGGTCACGCCAGTCACCACTGTTGTGACTGGTAATAGCCTCTCCGTCAATCGGCAGACCAAAAATATGTGGCACGTCCTCTAAAATTATAGTCACCTCATCGCACAGAAGGTGGAATGTGTGTCTCCAACTCTGTACTCAACCCAACTAATAACAAAAATTGGGCCAATCAATTAGACTTGAAACCCAATCTAAAGAAGAATAGAATCGGCTCTGTACTAAAGCTCAACATTGAAAAGAAATTAATTTATTTCTAAGAATAGAAATTTTAGAGAAAATTTATGCATATTGAAAGGGGGGAAATTAAAAAACTTAAGATTATAGCACGTGAAAAGAAATTAATTTATTTTTATCTAAATTAAGTTTTATAATACAGTTTTCTATCTTTTTATATCAAATAAATTTTCTATTATTCTTCTCCCTAGTGTTACACTAACTTCAATAAAAATACTACAAGAACTCAACGAGTGGAAAAAAGATAGTGCTCATCTGAAGAGATTTGGGTTCAATTCGCTTTGTCTACAATGTGCATGTGCATTGTCAAAAGGTTAACAATTTGTATTAAATAAATACTACATCGGTTATGTGTGTGTATATAAGGGTTAGGATCTACTTACATGGTCTAAAATTGATTTAGTTTTACATTAATTCATGACCATTGAATGAGTGAAATGGATGGATGAGATGAAAAGTTGAAAATAAAGAGATTTTTTAGGAGAAAAAAATATGAGTGTTTAATCTCATCCGGGGCTGCGCCATAATTTGTGATAGTTGGGGACTGCATTCGCGCATCCCCTGCCAATGGTAGTTCAAGGTTCTGCAATAGGGCGCCTGGTGTAGAGTGGTCAAAACTTGAAGTTCTTTTACAATTTACTGGAAATACACTGGTAAAACAAACTAAGAAAACTCAATAACATTTCAGTAACTTACAACTTATATTACAAGTAAATACTCCATTGACTGAATGTCAAATTAAGAATAAAAGAATTGTTAACAAATTTTAGGCGTACGGAAATAGTAATAACAATAATCTGGATTTATATTTCTCTCTTAGGCTGTGTTGCATTCAAAAGGCAAGCCTTGAGGGAATCTCTTGGTGTCGGCACAGTAGTTGTATATCATGTAATTTTTCTGCACCCATTGAAGCCTTTCTTGATTTGATGAATCTAATTCTTGTGAAAGCCATGAATTATTAGAGGTAGAAGAAGGTGGTGAATTTGAAGGGCAAGAAGATGATCCGCTGGACCAAATGCAGGCATTGGCATTGAAGTTCCTGTAAGAAGCAGTGAAAGGAGCGTGGGTCCAATCTGTCTTCACCAGTCCACCTCTTGTTGCCCAGTCATCAGCATTCCAGAGACTAGAGTATATTCTCATGGGTTGGTCTTTGGGGAATGGGACTCCCTTTGATTCCATGTTCTTGAACTCTCTGATTGGCGTACCATCAACTGAGAAACTGAAATACAAAACCAACCGCATTGTAAGGTAAATACCAAAAAAAATAAAAACATTTGTTAATTGAGAGTGAATTGCATGAATTACTTACATGATTCGCTGGGGATTCCAAAGGATGGAGTAAGTGTGGAAATCTGCAGTTGGGTCGAACCATAGATAGAATTGTTGTTCTCTGTTGCCTTTGCCCTGACTGAAGACATTGGTGTGCAAGATGTACGGATCACCGCTCAAGTTCCCTAGAAATTCGAAGTCTATCTCATCCCAGGTTGATCCTTTGGAAGATAACTGCAAACATTTTGAAAGGAAGTAATGAGTAAAACAACGTCCTATTATAATAATATTCCAAAATCCTTGAGTAGTAACTTTGTTGAAGAGAAAAGCTTACATAATAGGCTGTAACAGTGCCAGCAGAGTTCCCCGGAACAAGCTTGAGCTGCATGTCGATCTTCCCAAAGAGATACTCATTCTTGGATTGGAAACCAGAGCCAGAGGCTTTATCGAGGGAGAGAGTGAGAAGCTGTCCATTGTTGACAATTTGACCACGCCCATCTCCCCATGTGATGTCGAAATCATTGTAGAAGTTAGCAGCCACAGTAGAGGATGCTATAAAAGAGTAGAAAACCAGGGAGGCAATAACAGCAACTGGTGATGCCATGGGCATTTTTCAAAAGCTATGATGGAGAATAGATTGTTGTAGTAATCTGGGAGATGGGTGAGTTTTGGTTTGCAGTGTAAACAATAGGAACATGTATTTATAGAGCAGAAGAAAAGGCAAACGAAGGCAGTGGGAAGATTCAAGTCAGCTGGGGACAGTTGTTAAGCCTGGAATGCATCATTTTATTTATAAAAGAATATAATAATTGTGTAGTCCCACTTCCAGCCACATCGCAACTTTCAGGACTGGTTGGAAAAGAAAACGCGGTGTTTCCATTCCCTTTTCCCTTTTGCTTAACCAAAGCCGGTGCCACCCATACCTTCATTTCCGGTAAATATAATACTCCTATATTTTACTATTGGATTTTCGTGTCATTTAAAACGGAAAATTTTCAGATGTTATTTTATTTTTTATAATAGTTTCTGCATCTTCTGTAATTCTAATTATAAAATTATTATGTTTTGAATGGTCTAAAGGTGATTATAAGGTAGTATTATGCTGGTGTGATTCAAGGGTAGCATAAGTTTCAATTTTTTGACAAATTTAGTTAAACCCTTAAAATTTATGAAAATTTTAAAACAAACCCTTTAAAAACTTTAAAAATTAATTTAAAAATTTTAAATAAGCTCCCTTAAACTAAGTTGCCAAGATCCGTACCTGCGTAAGCTACAAATCTTCTTGTTCATTCACTCCAGGTAAAAATGTTGTAGAGGTTGTAGTGGCCTTTAATTTATAAAGCCACATCACTGGTCGAGTCATGTATTTGTTGGATGTGAGATAATTGCCGCAGCATAAAATATCTCCATACTCAAACTTCTTGTAATGTTCTCTTCACTAGCAACTTCATGATCTGCCAATATTCACTTGGGATTTGAAGTAAAGCCTTTTTGTTTTAGGCTGATTTTTTATTTAAGCCTATCAAATAATATATTCCAATTGTATTAATCTTGCACGCACCATAGATATGATAAGATGCCGATTGCCGATGGCGGCATAGGTATCATTTCTGAAGTTTAGTAGAAATTGAAAGAATACACTTTTCCATGAAAAATTTGCTTTTGCAGTGCAAGTTTACCAAAATCCAATAGTAAAATATACTTCCATTTACTGAAAACGGGGTGTGGGTGGCACCGGCTTTGGTTATGCATTCATTGAGTCAAAAGAAACGCAAACACCGCGTTTTCTTTTCGAATCAATCCAAAAACAATGATGTAGGTGGCGATGTGGCTGAAAGTGGGACAATTGTTTTATTATCATAAAACCAAAACAACGCAGCTTTTCCTGTAGGACCATGCTTAACAACTGTGCCCAGCTGATTTGAACTCGCACTGTACCTTCCTACTGCTAGGGATGTAAAAACAGATAATCGGATGGGTTTCAGGTCGGGTACTGTCAGGTCGGGTAAAATCGGGTACAGGTCATTTCAGGTCATTTTTCTATTTTGACTCGACTCGGGTCGGGTGCGGGTCTATTTCAGGTCGGGTCCATTTCAGGTCGGGTCCATTTCAGATCGGGTCCATTTCAGGTCGGGTCCATTTCAGGTCGGGTTCATTTCAGGTCGGGTCAAAACGGGTCGGGTCCGAAGCAGATAATTGACAGGTTAATTCGGGTTCGGATACACTTCAGGTCAGGTCCATTTCAGGTCGGGTCCATTTCGGGTCGGGTCCGTTTCAGGTCGGGTCCATTTCAGGTCGGGTCCATTTCAGGTCGGGTTCATTTCAGGTCGGTTACATTTCAGGTCGGGTGCATTTCAGGTCGGGGTATTTTTAGAATTGAAATTCGTATTGAGTTTGAGTTCGGTACAACCGTATAAGTAGTCGATATACTTTAGGTTGACCTTCGTCAATCGTCATTGATTTGGAGTTAATTATTTAAAGTCATATCAAATTAAAATTGTAAAACATTGGAGTAATTAAAAAATAATGAAAAGGGGTCAATTTGGATTAAAAATAAAGTTTCACGGATTATAATGAACAAAAATATCAAATTAAAATTATAAAATATTAGACAAATTTAAAAGAAAACAATGAAAAGGGGTCAATTTGGAATAAAAATAAAATTTTGGGACTGTAATGAACAAAAATATCAAATTAAAAGTATAAAAATTAGAGTAATTAAAAAAACAATAAGTATATGTCAATTTAGAATAAAAATAAAGTTTTAGGATCTAGAATGAACAAAATTTCAAATTAAAATTATAAAACATGATGAATTAAAATATATATATATAGGGGTCAATATGGAATTAAAATAAAGTTAAGGGACTAGAATGAAGAAAATATCAAATTAAAATAATAAAACATTGGACAAATTAAACAAAAATAAATGTGGGTCAATTTGAAATAATAAATGTGGACAAATTAAAATAAAGTTAAGGGACTAGAATGAAGAAAATACTAAAACACACATGTATACATACATACTAAAACACATATATATGCATGTATTTAAGTTTTAGTATATATATACATGTATGTATGTAAGTTTTAGTATATATATATATGTTGTTATAATTATATATATATATGTATGTATGTAAGTTTTAGTATGCATATATTGTTATATATATATATATATATATATATATATATATATATATATATATATTAGAACATACATATTTGTATGTATATATGTATACCCCTAAACAATACCCATAAACCTTAACCCTTAAATCTTATAATCACTAATAATTAGAGTACAAGCTTAATCCTTAATCCTTAAACTAATCTCATAACCCCAAATAATTAAGTTGACACATTTACCCCTAAACCCCAAACATGAATATCTAAATCTTACAGACACTATTCACTAATAATTAGAGTGCAAGCCTAATCACATAATCCCTAAACTAATCTCATAGCCCCAAACAATCAACTTGACACACTTACCCTTAAACCCTAAACATAAACCCATAAATCTAACAAACAAAATAAATTGAAACATAAAAAGGACAAATCTAAAAATAAATTATTAATTAGAGCCCAAATCACAAATGAATAAAATTATTAAACCTAATTACTTACCAAATCTTTATACGAGGACCAAATCAAATTTAAAGCAAACCAAAAAGCTTAATAATTAATTAATTTATGAAGCATGACCTAATTAAATAAAATTTAAAGAACTTAAACCAAAAGTTAAGACTAAAAAAAATAAACTAAAACCTAAAAAACCTAAACCCTAACCATCTAATTAAAGAAGGACCTAAAGGGTAATTAACACCTAAATAAAAAAATCCCACCAATTTATTTGGTATGCGGCAAAATTCCACGCCCCCTCCCCCCATTTGCAAAATTCCACGCCCCCACTGGCGGTAAATTTTGTTTTGACTGGCGGTAAAATTCCCCCTCCCCCATTTTATTTTTGTTTCATATGGTGCCAAAATCCTCCCCCCATTTTGTTTGATATAGTGCCAAAATCTCCCTATAATTTCCTATCAATAAAAAAAACTTCCCCCCATTAATTTAAAAAAAACTTCACCTAAAATAAAAATATTTTTTTATTATTTTAATAGTTATAATTAAATTTTTTAATAAAACATTTATTAAATTTAATGATCACAATTAATAAATTGATTTAAATTTTAAATAATTTATTTTAAATTCATCTACCGCAACTTATTAATTTAATAAAACTTTTAAATTTTGAATATTTTTAATAAAATAAATTTAAGTATGTTAATTCTTATTAAACTTCACAAATAATTTATATTGAACGAGTTAGTATTAAATTAATTTAATAAATTAATGCTTTACATTTATCAACACTTTAAATTTATCAAATCGTAGACTTCTTCAACTATATATCAGGTAAATATCAAGTCAGATCAATATCAGTTCAGGTTAAAAATAGGTCAGGTTCAAAGCAGGTCGGGTCAATTAACAGGTCGGGTTCAAAACAGATCGGGTCCAAAACAGGTCGGGTTCAAAACGGGTCGGGTTCAAAACAGGTCGGGTCCAAAACAGGTCGGGTTCAAAACAGGTCGGGTAATATCGGATCTCGGGTCAATTCAGTCGGGTAAAATCGGTTATCTGCCAGGTCGGCTTCGGGTTCGGGTTCGTTTCAGTCGGGTGCAGGTCGGGTTTCAGGTCTATAGTAACAGGTCCAATTCGGGTTCGGATCGTTTTCAGTCGGACGCAGGTCGGGTTCGGTCACTACAGTAACAGGTCGAATTCAGGTTCGGGTCAACAACAGTCGGTTACAGATCGGGTTCGGGTCATTAAATTTTCAGGTCAAATCAGGTTCTGACTCGAACAGGTTTCAGTCGGGTTTTCAAGTCGGGTCAGCTTTTTACATCCCTACCTACTGCCTTCATTTGCATTCATCCAAATCCAGTGAATGCAACTGCTCTATAAATACACATTTCAATGAACCTCACTGCAAACCAAAACTCATCTACCTGAGATCAATCTATTCTCCATCATCAAATTACATAATAGCTTTTCAAAAACTCCCATGGCATCGCCAACAGTTGTTATTGCCTCTTTGGTCTTTTACTCTTTTATAGCATCCTTTTCTGTGGCTGCTAACTTCTACAATGATTTCGACATCACGTGGGGAGATGGGCGTGGTCAGATTGTCAACAATGGAGAGCTTCTCACTCTCTCCCTTGATAAAGCCTCTGGCTCCGGTTTCCAATCCAAGAATGAGTATCTTTTTGGAAAGATCGACATGCAGCTCAAGCTTGTTCCGGGGAACTCAGCCGGCACTGTTACCGCCTATTATGTAAGCTTTCCACTTCAAGAGAATTTGTCACGAATTTGGGAATATTATTATATTAGGACATTGTCTTTACTCATTATTTCCTTTCGAAATGTTTGTAGTTATCGTCGAAAGGATCAACATGGGATGAGATAGATTTTGAATTTTTGGGAAACCTGAGTGGTGATCCGTACATCTTGCACACCAATGTCTTCAGCCAGGGCAAGCGCAACCGAGAACAACAATTCTCTCTATGGTTCGATCCAACTGTAGATTTTCACACTTATTCTATTCTCTGGAATCCCCAGGGAATCATGTAAGTAATTCCCTCTCAAATAACAAATATTTTTCTTCTATTTGCCTTCATTTTTCTTACAGTGTGGTTGGTTCTGTATATCAGTTTCTCAGTTGATGGTACACCAATCAGAGAGTTCAAGAACATAGAATCAAAGGGAGTCCCATTCCCCAAAGCCCAGCCCATGAGAATATACTCGAGTCTCTGGAATGCCGATGACTGGGCAACAAGGGGCGGGCTGGTTAAGACAGATTGGACCCATGCTCCTTTCACTGCTTATTACAGGAACTTCAATGCCAATGCTTGCATTTGGTCCAGCGGATCATCCTCTTGCCCTTCAAATTCACCACCTTCTTCTACCTCTAGTAATTCATGGCTTTCACAAGAATTAGATTCATCAAATCAGGAAAGGCTTCAATGGGTGCAGAAAAATTACATGATATACAATTACTGCACCGACACCAAGAGGTTCCCTCAAGGCTTGCCTTCTGAATGCAACACCGCCTGAGAAAGAAGAGTTATATCATATTGTTGTTATTGTTTTTGTTGAGTTACGTGCTTAATTATTTTGTACTATTTTCGTAGTACTAAAACTTATTATCAATTCTTTCATTCTTAATTCGACATTCACTCAATTATTTGCTTGTAATATAAATTGCACAACTTATTGAAATGATTATAGAGTATTCTTTACCTCTCCCAATTGCCACTTCTTTTATCTTTTTACTAGTTAGCCTTCAATAAAAATATTTACATAATACACATATAACGAATAGAAATTTCGTGCCTTTTTCAATGCCTTTATGCCTTATTTATACCCCACATTAAAAATATATTTTGAGTTTAGGGTTAAAACTTATAATTAGAGTATAGGCTCCCACATAGCATGGCATTGAGGATTAACCCCCACTGGTAAACCTAAATAACGAAAAAGAAGATCCCCCATCTCACAACCCAACTCGCTTGCCATTGCACACTTACAGTCATCATCGACACCAGTTACATACAAGCATGACTTTGCAAAGTTAATTTCAAGTCCCGAACAGTATTAGAAACATGTTAGCAGTCTTTTAACATTACACGCAATGCCAACGTCCCCTCATAAAAATAACAATGTATCATCCGTAAACTGCAGATGTGAAATAGAAAAACCAGGTGCAACCGATATCCCTTGGACCAAACCCGCTTGCTCAGTCAATACCATGAATTTATGGAACACTTCAGCTACCACCACAAATAGCAAAGGGGACAACGGATCTCCCTAACGTACTCCTCGTTGCATGCCAAACTTCTTTGTTGCACTACCATTCAACAAAATAGCCAATCACCCGGTCCTTACACAAGATCGTATCCACCCTCGCCAACGTTCACCACACCCCATTCGGACCAACACAAGTTCAAGAAAATCCCAATTCAGTCAGTCATAAGCCTTTGCGAAGTCTAGCATGAGTAATACACAATCATCCCCAAATCGTTTACTTCTCAACGAATGCACAACCTCATTAATCAAGAGAATTTCGTCGACAATTTGACGACCCCCAATAAAAGCTGATTGTGTATCACTGATCACCTCACTCAACACTGCTTGAAAACGCGCGACAAGCACCTTCGACACAATTTTATAGGCAAAATTGAGTAAGCAAATTATCTCAAATAGCCTGAAATCATCAATGACTATCGGTTGATCTCTTATTATCTAACCTGGCAACATGTTATTGGTAGCAACTCCTACTCCCGTATTAAGCTAAGCTTTATTTTTCCCTTAACTCGATTAATACATCCATATCATATTGGTGTTGTCAACAATTTTTCATGTCAAAATAGTTGATATCCCATGTTCAAAATTACAACATCTCACTCCTCCTTAGAATTATTTACAACAACTAGACATACTCAATTGAAAATAAATTATCTCAAATAGCCTGAAATCAATCAATATTTCATTGAAGAAATTAACACATTAAACAACAGTAAAATTATTCTCAACTCATTTTTTATTTGATTATTTTTAATCCCAAACATTAAAAAGCATAAACTCATTATCAAATGGTAATTAAAAAAATCGAACAAGTCTTCCAAAAAAGCTCTCTAGCGAATGGGCGATAGGCGGATTCAGGGTGGTCGAGACCGAACGAGGCAGAGCGGAGGCCGAGTATGGACCCTGTTTGTGTCGAATCTGCCGCCACAACTGCATTGGCAGGGGATTTGGCAAGTTTTCGATAGGCATGGGGTTGTGGTGGACGTGTTCGTACCAAAGAAGAAGGGGAAAGATGGGGCGAGATTTGGGTTCGTTCGGATGGCGACTATTCAAGATGCGAAGCGGGTAATCGAGCGGTTGAATGGATTCCGCCTCTATGGATCGGTAATCACGGTCCTATTTGCTAGAGATGGGGTGAGGGATTCGTCTTGGCGAGAGAAGGGATTGATGAATCATAAGACTAAACCCTCGCAATTAAGTAAGAATTTCGTGGAAAAAGAGAAATTAAAGGATGATCAAGAGCCAATTGCAACAACAAAAGTTGTTCCGTTGAGAAGAATTGTGGGAAAAATTGATGGAGACAAATGGGAAATCTTGAAAACCTGTGTGGTGGGATGGCGACGCAATTCGATCTCGATCGCTCAATTGGCAAAGGAGCTACATGCGAACAATGTGAGGGGATTATCAATTATGCACATGGCCGGGCGAATGGTGCTATTAATGCCCAACGAATCGGGAGAAAGGATGAATATTATGGCACGGACAGATTTAGAGAAGTGGTTTGTGGATGTACGCCCGTGGTCGACAGCGGTTCAAATGTCGACGAGAAGAGTATGGCTCGCTATGAGCGGGATTCCCATTCACGCGTGGGCAACGGAGACTTTTGAAAATATAGCCAAAGTATGGGGATCATTGGTAAAGGTAGACTTATAGACGATCTCATCGTCTTCGTTCGAGCGAAGTAGAATCCTGATCGAAACCAATTGGATCGACAGAATTGATGAGCTGCTGGAATTGGAGGTTGATGGGAATTTTTATAACATTCGGGTGCAAGAATGGGAAAGAGAGGTGGTGCCAGCGGATAGGGACGAGGAAGAGGACATGGAAACATCCTCGGAAACTAGTTCCCATCGAGTTAATGTACCTAAATTGAGTGAAGGTGATCTGATGTTGCACTCGTTTGTTCAAGACAGTCTTATGGGTGAAGATACAAATTTAATTTCCAGAGATGCCCGGGAAATTGATTCGAAATGGGATGCCAATGTCACAATAAAAGGATGCACGTATGAAAAACAGATTGATTTGCGGGTGGAATCAACAAGTAGAGGACATTCGTGGGTTTCGGATGAGGTGGTCGCTTTGATAGATAGGGAGGGGACAAGTGATCACAAGAGCTTAGATGTGGCTCAACTTGAAGCTTATAGAGCGGATAGTGCCCAGGGGAATTCGATGGCAGCGGCTGAGGAGGTGGATATGCTGGTTAGGGAGAGAATTGATGAGTGCACAAGCAGCGATATGGACCGTTTTGCCTGCTGTGTAGGGGACGGTGTCCGGGGAAATAATGACATTGGGGAGCGGGAGTTGGCAGTGCATATTGCCGATGAAACGCTGGGGGCGAACTCAGGGGAATTATTCGAGGCTGGGCCTGAACAAATGAGGGCCTCGGATGCTAGGTATATTGAACACAATGGAGTCCTTCGCAAGGTGAGAAGCTTATCTAATGTTCTGATAAGTGTTTTGAATCCGGAGGAAAGGTCTGAGGCTGTGATTAAATTAACAAAGAAGTCTCGCGAAGGCCAAAGAAGAAAATACAGGAGGATACGGGGATTGCTAATGGTTCCTTATCGGACTCGAATTTTGTAAACAGGAAGAGGGTGATTTTGAGAGAAGCAAAACAAACTCTTGATTTGGGCAGATTGATAGGGGCTTCGACAGTAGGTAACGAGGAGGCGGTTGTTCAGGACATTGCGTGTAACACCCTAAAAAGTACCCTATTTCGAACGATAGAAAAACGATATCGATAACGTAAAAGATCACAACTTAGCTAAGATTGAAAGTATTTAAAATGTATAATCATGTATAAGTACACATACTTGGTAGAAATAAAATTTAATCAATGTAAAATAATGTATATATATAAGTGTATATATATACATTCGATGGAATTAAATTAAGTTGAAGAATTGATACTTAAATATATATATAACATGATATGTGGATGATTATAAGAATTATATATATATATGTATTAGTGGAAAAAAATATTAAAATACATTATAATAATTTAAGTGGCCAAGTGGGATATACTTGGTTAAAAACAATACCAAGTGTCCGGCCAAGTGTAAACATAAAACATGTGGTCATCCATCATTTTGCTTCCATCTATATCTTTCCTTTACTCAAACAAACCAAAGAGAAAACTTGAGAGCTTTCGGTGAAGAAGAAGAATGGCATGCATGGCTTAAGATTTGGTCTAGAAAATTCAAGGAAAATCGGAAGTAAGTAGTTCAAGCTCTCTATTATTCGAATATGTTAAAATCTTTAATAGATCAATGGTTTTAATGCCTTTAGAAAATCATGAAAGTGATGATACTAAAGGTTATGCTGCTGGAAAATTTTAAGAACACAAGAAACCTCAAGAAATTTTGAAGGATAAAAGCTTATGAACATGCAAGAGTAAATATGGACAGATTTAGTAGTTATAAGAACATACAACTTTAGAAAATTGTAGAAAATTAATTAGTGGGAGTTTCGTGATGAATTTTTGATATGTTCTACTTTGACATGTCTAAAGTGGTAGAAAAATTATAAATATGAGTTTTGATCATTGTAGTGAAATCTGGAAGCTTAATACGAACATCATGTAAAACTGTCCTGCACTGTTCTTAGATGGACAGTGAACTTTAGAAAATTGTATAAAATTCACTAGTAAGAATTTAGTGATGAAATTTGAATATGTTCTACCTTGACATGTCTAAAATGGTAGAAAAATTGTAAAAGGGATTTTTGATGACTGTGGTAAAATCTGGAAACCCATTTCGAACAGCATACAAAACTGTCCAGTAATGCTCTTAGCTGGACAGTGAACTTTGTAAAATTGTAGAAAATAATCTACTAGGATTTTCGACCTAAATTTTTGATATGTTAAAATTGGTTATGTTAATTGAATTTAGGAACAAACGGTGTTCGATTTGGAGTTGTGTACAGGAAATAAGAAATTAATTAAATTAGGTGGTCAGAAATGTGTATAAATGAAAAGAAGAAAAATTAAAAATTTGTGAATTATTAAAGATGTAAAATTGGATTAAATGGATTGTTAATAAATTGATTAACAATCTGTAGGATGTGAAATCCACCAATTTTAATGATCAATTTGAAAGTTTAAGTGATTAATTAAAGAAATTAGGAAAATGGAAATTAGTCTTATCGAACCGTAAAAGTATAGGGACTGTTTTGAATAAAAATGCAAAATTCAGTCTCTAATTGCATAAATTGAATTCTGAAAAATTATTATTTGCTTGGCTTAAATGCCTTAGATCCTAGAAGTGAAAGGGTAGAAGAAGAAATCGCACCGGGATCGGCTTCGGATCGAGCGAAGGGCGTTCGGATCCAAAACTAGCTCGGCGAACTGTGAGTGAAACGATTTTAGAGTTGGGATTAGAGTCCCAACTGCCTTAATTTGATTTTTAAGTTTGATAAGCATGCAAATTGGACTAATTAATTATTCGATTTTAGTAAGGGAAGAAGGAATAATGGAATTCGGATTTTATGCTTGTGTTATGCGATTTTGTTGCATATGTGATTGAAATTAAATTGATGATTGTTATGTTTGATTCCGAATCTGATTTTTGGTTAATCTTACTATTTTGGATGAATTAATCATGCTGATTATTGGAAAATTATTGTGATATTGATTTCTTGTGGAAACAATGAAGTTGTGATATAGTATGTGAGTATGCAATGCTCTTACATGTTATAATTATGTTTGATAAGTTCAATTGAGTGTTGAACTATGAAATGAAATTCTAAATTATATGATATGAGTTTGGATTGTTCGAATGCTGATATGAAATATGTGAATTGAGCTTGTAAATGTTTATATGATCATGTGTGATAACATGGAATTGGAATTATAAGCAATTAATTGATATGATTAATTAAGAATTTCTGAAAATTTGATTGATTATGTATCTGATTAAATTAAAGATTTAAATGCAAAGCCCTTGGTGTGTACAGTCTGTTTAGGTAGTACGACTAGCCTAGAGTCTGAGCTCAATAAGAAAATCGGTACGTTAGTGTACTCGATACTGTGGTACGTAAGTGTACCTTCTTGCTTAATGTCTGCGGACATTATGATATGTTATACGTGATACGATTTGGTACGTGGTACCTAATACATGGTGAATTTTGATTCACAACCTCTGTTATACGTGACTTGATTACCTAGCATACTCTACTATCCAAGGCATTGCTAAATGAATTAAATGAACAATTTAAGGAATGAAATCTGAAAATTGAAAGTAAATTCATGAAATTGGTTGTTGGATCATTTGAATGAAATATTGAATTTCATGATTTGCTATTCTTGATATGCTATGAAACTTTAATTGTGATAATTAGATAATTGGAAGTTAATTCAGGTTTCATGGCTTCTATGTGTATTCATGATATGAATGATATGTAATCACTTGCATGTATTCGAATAGAATTACATGACTCCTTGGTGTATATATTCGAATGATTTCTATGGTGCATTATTAATTGTGGATTGATTATATTGCTTAAATCATTCGAATGAGCTAATGTGCAAAGTGAAATTAAATTGTTTGATCATAATGTTTAAATTGGAAATCGAATAGAATAGGGTTTCCTCACTAAGTACGAGAAGTACTTACCACTCGAACCTTCCTTCCTTCCCCTAAATTTCAGGTTCTAGCATCGTTGACCTCTACCTGTATTCTACTCGTACGAAGCTTAAGTGTGATTTTCCCTGTCTTTGTCGTACTCATGATGGGTGGCCTAGCGTTCAGCATGTTAGTTTAATTTGGTCTGATGGTTATGTTCATGAACTATTTCTTTAGTATTGTATAAACTTATAAGAAGTTTCCCTACATTTCGATATGTAATTAAGGGAAACTAAAACACTATGGATGATATTATCGGATATGATATATATATATATATATATATATGATGAATGAATCGGTTAGAATTACCATAGAATTGCTCTTAATTGATAACATGTAAATCGAATGTAAATGATTATGGGTAGTGTCCAAATGAATTGAAATCAATGGAATTAATTTATGAATATGATGAAGTATGTCCATGGGATAATCGAATGTGAAAAGAAATTAAAATAGATTATGTTATATACATCATAAGATAAGTGATTGGATTACATGTGCCCACCAAGCCTTGATCGAAACATTGATATGAAATGTGTATAATTTATATGTGACATGAATGATTGTAAATTAGTGCAATTTGAATAGATGTATTCGAATAAAAAAATATCACATAAAAAAAAATTTGTTAACCCACTTCCGCTGCCTAATACGATTCTGTCACATGTTAACATAACGGTCCTTGCCCCTAATCTGGGGTGAGGGGTGTTATATAAAGTGGTAATCAGAGCTTTTTAGGTTAAGTCCTAAAAATTTTAATCGAGTCTGCATACATCTGCATTGTTTAGGTTTGCCACCCATGTATTGTATGATAAGATATCTGTACTGAGCTTTCTGATCTTCTGTTATTTGACTGAATGATAGAACATGACGGACCCAAAAGACCCAAAGAATGGGAACTCGCACGAATCTTCGAGCGAAGGTGATAGTGTGAGATTGGGTGATAATTCTCCTGCTCGAACTGAAACTCCGAGAAAGGAGAGAAACAAAGAGCCTGCTCAGACTTCCGAGCAAATTGCCAAAAAGCCTGCTCAAGTCACTGAACGGATCCCTACAGAGCATGTTCAGAACACAGAACAACTTCCACCTGAAAATCCTATGGTTCAGTCTGCCCAAAGGGAATGTCTCCTCAGCATGAAGGAGATGTTCAATCAACTTCTGACAAATCTGAAACAAGAGCAACCTATTGTTTCTGTCTCTACTGCACCTAGCAGAGCTCCGATAGATAAGCTTTCTCAGCATCGAGCTTATACTTTTACTGGTGCTAATGTAGAAAGACCAGAAGATGCAGAGTACTGGCTTGAAAACACCACCAAGGTGGTAACCCGACAATTACAGTGCTCCGATGAACACAAATTGGAGTGTGCTGTAGCTCTGTTAGCTGATGAAGCTTTGAATTGGTGGGAAACCACTACTCTTACTGTTCCGAATGAAATGGTGACATGGGAATTCTTCCTTGAAGAGTTCAAAAAGAAGTACATCAGTGAACAATACTTAGCTGAAAGAAGAAAGAGATTCTTGCACCTTAAACAAGCCAACCTTCCTATTGAGCAGTACGTTGCAGACTTTTGCAAGTATTGCAAATATGGTGCAGAATACATCAAAACTGAAGCTGATAAATGCCGAATGTTCATTGAAGGCATGAATGATGAATTGAGTCCAATCTTCACTGCTTTGGGAATCAATGATTTCCAGAATCTTGTTAATCGGGCTATTGCAACCGAAGCCAGAATGAAAGCTGCTGAAAAGAGAAAAGGGGGCAATAAGCCTGACAAAAAGCAGAAACGAGACGACAAGTCTCAATGGCAGTTCAAGAAGCCTAAATTTCAGAAAGAAGGGTCTTCTAATTTCACTTCTGCTCCGAGGAGCAATTACACTTCTAAACCAACCACAGTGATCAGATCCTCAGTACCTACTATGTCTGTTAATAGTTCGGGAAATTCTGAAAAGATTCCTCCTTGCAAGTTCTGTCAGAAACCACATAGAGGTCAATGCAGACTTCAGGCAAATCTCTGTTATGCTTGTGGTGGTGATGATCACTACATCAAAGACTGTCCTCAAAAGCATGAATCTATGCCAGCTCGTAACACTGTAGTTCCTAGTCCGACATCCTCTAATCGGATTAGGAATGCCAAGTCAGCCCAGCCGAGTTATCAGAAGAAAGGTAAGGGTACTTATTCCAATGCTACTACTCATCAGGAATCTCGAGCACCTGCTAGAGTTTACCACATTCGTGGTAGAGATGATGAAGAGTCTCCTGAAGTGATTGCAGGTACCGTTGAGCTAAACTCACATCCTGTTTATGCTTTAATAGATTCAGGATCCACTCATTCATTCATATGTCTATCTGTTGTAAAAAGGTTGAAATTAGAACCTGAAAATGTGAAAACAAGTCTGATAGTCTCAAACCCTTTAGGAGGAACTTCGAACATAAACCTAATATGTAGAAATTGTTCATTGCATATTAGCAATTTGCCATTCCTTATTGATCTCTACATATTACCCTCCTGTGAGTTCGATCTAATTCTGGGTTTAGATTGGTTAAGTAAACATGAGGCTTGGGTAGATTGTCAAAATAAAAGACTGTATCTTCAGGGTTTAGGAAAGGAATCCATACTCCTAATTGATAAAAAGCCCACTTCTATTTTTGCATCCATGGTCTTACGAGATCAAATTGAATTTGGAATGTCTGAAATACCTGTTGTTTCTGAATTCATTGATGTATTTCCCGAGGAACTACCTGGTCTCCCTCCGACTAGAGAAGTTGAATTCGGGATTGAAGTACAGCCTGGCTCAAATCCGGTGTCTATCACTCCGTACCGGATGGCACCTCTTGAGTTAAAAGAATTGCAAAAACAACTTCAAGAACTTCAGGATAAGGGTTTTATTCGACCCAGCACTTCTCCCTGGGGTGCACCTGTTCTATTTGTGAAGAAGAAGGATGGAGCAATGCGTCTTTGCATTGACTACCGTCAATTGAACAAGATCACAATCAAGAACCGATATCCGCTCCTAAGAATAGAAGATCTGTTTGATCAACTTAGGGATGCTTCAGTATTCTCAAAGATCGACCTGCGATCTGGATACTATCAAATGAGAGTCAAAGAGGAGGATGTATCAAAAACAGCCTTCCGAACTCGTTATGGCCACTATGAATTTCTGGTAATGCCTTTCGGATTGACAAATGCTCCGGCGGCATTCATGGATCTCATGAATAGAGTATTCAAGCCATATCTTGATAAATTTGTCGTCGTCTTCATTGATGACATTTTGATCTATTCTCACAACAAAGAAGAACATGCTGATCATCTTCGCATTGTCTTGCAAACTCTCCGGGAACGCCAGTTATTCGCAAAATTTTCCAAGTGTGAGTTCTGGTTATCGGAAGTCTCTTTCCTTGGACATGTAATTTCTGCAGAAGGAATTAAAGTTGATCCGAAGAAAATTCAGTCAATCATGGATTGGCGACCTCCCAGAAATGTCAGTGAAATACGAAGTTTCCTTGGTCTTGCTGGTTATTACAGAAGGTTTGTCAAAGGGTTTTCCTCTATAGCCTTACCTTTGACTAAACTTCTTCGTAAAGATCAACCGTTTGAATGGTCTGACAAGCAACAAAGAAGCTTTGACCAACTCAAAGCAGCCTTGACTCATGCCCCAGTTTTGATCCAACCAGAACCGGGCAAAGATTATATTGTATACAGTGATGCTTCACATGCGGGTCTTGGATGTGTTTTAATGCAGGGTGATAATGTGATAGCTTATGCTTCACGCCAACTGAAATCTCATGAATTGAACTATCCAACGCATGATCTCGAACTTGCTGCAATTGTATTTGCTCTCAAAATATGGAGACACTACTTGTACGGTGAGAAATGTTATCTGTTCACCGATCACAAGAGCCTAAAGTATCTCCTAACTCAGAAAGATCTGAATTTGAGACAACGCAGATGGATGGAGTTATTGAAAGACTATGATTTAGTCATTGACTATCATCCAGGAAAAGCCAATGTGGTTGCAGACGCCTTGAGTCGTAAACCGACATTGGGTAAAAATCTCTAATCCCTGAACCTTAAGAAATAAAATATAAAATGTTTATAATGAAAGTTTTGATTTTAAAGTGGTATTTATTCTTGTAGCTCCAACTGCTATCAATGCTCATCTTCGAGTATATCAGAAGCAAGGATTTCTGTCCGAACTTCAAATTCAATCCAGTCTAATCTCAAGGATTGAAAATCTTCAGAAAGCTGATCCAGAACTTCAGGATATTATTTCCAAACTGGATACAAAGTCTGGTGAAGGATTCCGTATTCATACAAACGGTCTCCTTTACTTCAAAGATAGAATCTGTGTTCCAAATGATGAAAATTTGAAAAGGGATCTTCTGGAAGAAGCACACCAAAGTTCTTTTTCGGTCCACCCTGGATCGGTTAAGATGTATAGAGATCTCAAATCTTTGTATTGGTGGTCTGGTATGAAAGCGACTATCAATGATTTTGTATCTAAATGTCTCAACTGTCAAAGAGTCAAAGCTGAACATAGAGTTCCCACCGGACTACTCCAACCACTTGTACTACCACAGTGGAAATGGGAACGAATTACTATGGATTTCGTGACTGGTCTTCCTTGTTCTCCCAGAAAATATGATGCTATTTGTGTGATTGTTGACCGATTCACCAAATCGGCACATTTTATTCCTATTCGTATCAATTACAGTTTGGAGACCTTGGCCAATCTGTATATTCAAGAAATAATCCGGCTACATGGAATTCCTATCTCCATTGTCTCTGATCGTGATCCAAGATTTACTTCTAGATTTTGGAAAACATTACAGAGAGCTATGGGAACGAAATTGAATCTAAGCACAGCTTTCCATCCGCAAACTGATGGTCAGTCTGAACGAGTAATTCAGATTCTCGAAGACATGCTTAGAGCTTGCATAATTGACTTTGGGAAGAATTGGGAGAAATCCCTACCTTTAGTTGAATTTGCCTACAACAATAGCTATCAGTCGTCTATTCAGATGGCACCTTTTGAAGCATTGTACGGCAGAAAATGCAGAACACCTCTGTGCTGGTCCGAACTTGGTGAAAATAAAGTTTTGGGACCACAACTGCTCAGAGAAACAGAAGAGAAAGTTCAAATCATCCATTCTCGTTTAAAACAAGCCTTCGATAGACAGAAAGCCTATGCTGATCTGAAACGAAGAGATATCCAGCATAACGTGGGAGACAAAGTCTTTCTTAAAGTCTCTCCATGGAAGAAAGTGTTTCGGTTCGGAAAGAGGGGAAAGCTCAGTCCTCGCTTTATTGGGCCTTTTGAAATCACTGAAAGAATTGGCCCAGTGGCTTATCGACTTGCACTCCCTAGTGAGTTCGATAAAATTCACAATGTCTTTCATGTGTCAATGCTCAGAAAGTATAGATCCGATCCATCTCATATCTTAGAGCCGGAAGAAGTAGAACTGAATCCTGATTTGTCCTATGAAGAGGAACCAATTCAGATTCTGGATAGAGAAATCAAAAGACTCAGAAACAAAAATGTTGCATTGGTTAAAGTCTTGTGGAGAAATCACAAGATGGAAGAGGCAACATGGGAACCTGAGGACACGATGAAAAAGCAATATCCTCATCTGTTCGATTCAGGTAAAATTCGAGGACGAATTTTCTTTAAGGGGGGAGGAATTGTAACACCCTAAAAAGTACCCTATTTCGAACGATAGAAAAACGATATCGATAACGTAAAAGATCACAACTTAGCTAAGATTGAAAGTATTTAAAATGTATAATCATGTATAAGTACACATACTTGGTAGAAATAAAATTTAATCAATGTAAAATAATGTATATATATAAGTGTATATATATACATTCGATGGAATTAAATTAAGTTGAAGAATTGATACTTAAATATATATATAACATGATATGTGGATGATTATAAGAATTATATATATATATGTATTAGTGGAAAAAAATATTAAAATACATTATAATAATTTAAGTGGCCAAGTGGGATATACTTGGTTAAAAACAATACCAAGTGTCCGGCCAAGTGTAAACATAAAACATGTGGTCATCCATCATTTTGCTTCCATCTATATCTTTCCTTTACTCAAACAAACCAAAGATAAAACTTGAGAGCTTTCGGTGAAGAAGAAGAATGGCATGCATGGCTTAAGATTTGGTCTAGAAAATTCAAGGAAAAATCGGAAGTAAGTAGTTCAAGCTCTCTATTATTCGAATATGTTAAAATCTTTAATAGATCAATGGTTTTAATGCCTTTAGAAAATCATGAAAGTGATGATACTAAAGGTTATGCTGCTGGAAAATTTTAAGAACACAAGAAACCTCAAGAAATTTTGAAGGATAAAAGCTTATGAACATGCAAGAGTAAATATGGACAGATTTAGTAGTTATAAGAACATACAACTTTAGAAAATTGTAGAAAATTAATTAGTGGGAGTTTCGTGATGAATTTTTGATATGTTCTACTTTGACATGTCTAAAGTGGTAGAAAAATTATAAATCTGAGTTTTGATCATTGTAGTGAAATCTGGAAGCTTAATACGAACATCATGTAAAACTGTCCTGCACTGTTCTTAGATGGACAGTGAACTTTAGAAAATTGTATAAAATTCACTAGTAAGAATTTAGTGATGAAATTTGAATATGTTCTACCTTGACATGTCTAAAATGGTAGAAAAATTGTAAAAGGGATTTTTGATGACTGTGGTAAAATCTGGAAACCCATTTCGAACAGCATACAAAACTGTCCAGTAATGCTCTTAGCTGGACAGTGAACTTTGTAAAATTGTAGAAAATAATCTACTAGGAGTTTCGACCTAAATTTTTGATATGTTAAAATTGGTTATGTTAATTGAATTTAGGAACAAACGGTGTTCGATTTGGAGTTGTGTACAGGAAATAAGAAATTAATTAAATTAGGTGGTCAGAAATGTGTATAAATGAAAAGAAGAAAAATTAAAAATTTGTGAATTATTAAAGATGTAAAATTGGATTAAATGGAGTGTTAATAAATTGATTAACAATCTGTAGGATGTGAAATCCACCAATTTTAATGATCAATTTGAAAGTTTAAGTGATTAATTAAAGAAATTAGGAAAATGGAAATTAGTCTTATCGAACCGTAAAAGTATAGGGACTGTTTTGAATAAAAATGCAAAATTCAGTCTCTAATTGCATAAATTGAATTCTGAAAAATTATTATTTGCTTGGCTTAAATGCCTTAGATCCTAGAAGTGAAAGGGTAGAAGAAGAAACCGCACCGGGATCGGCTTCGGATCGAGCGAAGGGCGTTCGGATCCAAAACTAGCTCGGCGAACTGTGAGTGAAACGATTTTAGAGTTGGGATTAGAGTCCCAACTGCCTTAATTTGATTTTTAAGTTTGATAAGCATGCAAATTGGACTAATTAATTATTCGATTTTAGTAAGGGAAGAAGGAATAATGGAATTCGGATTTTATGCTTGTGTTATGCGATTTTGTTGCATATGTGATTAAAATTAAATTGATGATTGTTATGTTTGATTCCGAATCTGATTTTTGGTTAATCTTACTATATTTGATGAATTAATCATGCTGATTATTGGAAAATTATTGTGATATTGATTTCTTGTGGAAACAATGAAGTTGTGATATAGTATGTGAGTATGCAATGCTCTTAAATGTTATAATTATGTTTGATAAGTTCAATTGAGTGTTGAACTATGAAATGAAATTCTGAATTATATGATATGAGTTTGGATTGTTCGAATGCTGATATGAAATATGTGAATTGAGCTTGTAAATGTTTATATGATCATGTGTGATAACATGGAATTGGAATTATAAGCAATTAATTGAAATGATTAATTAAGAATTTCTGAAAATTTGATTGATTATGTATCTGATTAAATTAAAGATTTAAATGCAAAGCCCTTGGTGTGTACAGTCTGTTTAGGTAGTACGGCTAGCCTAGAGTCTGAGCTCAATAAGAAAATCGGTACGTTAGTGTACTCGATACTGTGGTACGTAAGTGTACCTTCTTGCTTAATGTCTGCGGACATTATGATATGTTATACGTGATACGATTTGGTACGTGGTACCTAATACATGGTGAATTTTGATTCACAACCTCTGTTATACGTGACTTGATTACCTAGCATACTCTACTATCCAAGGCATTGCTAAATGAATTAAATGAACAATTTAAGGAATGAAATCTGAAAATTGAAAGTAAATTCATGAAATTGGTTGTTGGATCATTTGAATGAAATATTGAATTTCATGATTTGCTATTCTTGATATGCTATGAAACTTTAATTGTGATAATTAGATAATTGGAAGTTAATTCAGGTTTCATGGCTTCTATGTGTATTCATGATATGAATGATATGTAATCACTTGCATGTATTCGAATAGAATTACATGACTCCTTGGTGTATATATTCGAATGATTTCTATGGTGCATTATTAATTGTGGATTGATTATATTGCTTAAATCATTCGAATGAGCTAATGTGCAAAGTGAAATTAAATTGTTTGATCATAATGTTTAAATTGGAAATCGAATAGAATAGGGTTTCCTCACTAAGTACGAGAAGTACTTACCACTCGAACCTTCCTTCCTTCCCCTAAATTTCAGGTTCTAGCATCGTTGACCTCTACCTGTATTCTACTCGTACGAAGCTTAAGTGTGATTTTCCCTGTCTTTGTCGTACTCATGATGGGTGGCCTAGCGTTCAGCATGTTAGTTTAATTTGGTCTGATGGTTATGTTCATGAACTATTTCTTTAGTATTGTATAAACTTATAAGAAGTTTCCCTACATTTCGATATGTAATTAAGGGAAACTAAAACACTATGGATGATATTATCGGATATGATATATATATATATATATATATATATATATATGATGAATGAATCGGTTAGAATTACCATAGAATTGCTCTTAATTGATAACATGTAAATCAAATGTAAATGATTATGGGTAGTGTCCAAATGAATTGAAATCAATGGAATTAATTTATGAATATGATGAAGTATGTCCATGGGATAATCGAATGTGAAAAGAAATTAAAATAGATTATGTTATATACATCATAAGATAAGTGATTGGATTACATGTGCCCACCAAGCCTTGATCGAAACATTGACATGAAATGTGTATAATTTATATGTGACATGAATGATTGTAAATTAGTGCAATTTGAATAGATGTATTCGAATAAAAAAAATATCACATAAAAAAAAAATTGTTAACCCACTTCCGCTGCCTAATACGATTCTGTCACATGTTAACATAACGCTCCTTGCCCCTAATCCGGGGTGAGGGGTGTTATATTGCGCGCATCATTGAGTCGCGCATTGAAAACAAATAGCAGTTGGCGATGCGGGTGTTGTCGTGGAATGTTCGCGGTTTAGGTGCGGCCGCGAAACGACGTGCAGTACGCGACCGAGTACGACAACACCAGTGTGCGATGGTGATGCTTCAAGAAACAAAATTGGAGCAGCTATCAGCAAATGGGGTAAGTAAAATGTGGATTTCGGATAATTTTGATTTTGTTTTAGCACCTTCTGTTGGGCGATCAGGGGGATTAATGTTAATTTGGGATAGCGATAAATTCCGGAAGTTAGAAACGCGTGTAGCTCGCCATTTTATTTTGATTAAAGGGGAATTGGTGAGTGAGAAATGGCCATGCTGGATGTTTAATGTTTATGCTCCTTGCGAGGTGGAATTTCAAGATCGGGTATGGGGGGAGTTGCGGGGGTTGGTCGGGGAATTAGAAGGGCCGTGTTGTATGGGAGGTGATTTTAATACGGTGCGGGAGGTGGGGGAGAGATGTGGATGTGTTGATGCGTCGAGGGGAATGGAGAATTTCAACGAATTTGTGGAGGACGTGGGCCTTATGGATATCAAAGTGGTGGGAAAGAAGTTCACTTGGTTCGGATCGGGGAACAAAGCTTGTCGCCTTGATAGATTCTTGGTGTTGCGAGAGTAGATTGATCGCTTTTCTTCGTTGTAGCAATTGATTTTGCCGAGGGGAATTTCAGATCATACGCCGATTCGTCTGACAAGTGAGGATAGTGATTGGGGACCTCGTCCGTTTCGGTTTCTAAATGTTTGGCTTTTTTTGTTTTCAGTCGACATGTCGTACTCTTTTCCTCCAGTAGGTTTAGGGAGGTTTTTAACGAGGCGCATGTCTGACTTGCGTTGTATATTTTCTCTAATAATATACTTCGCTTTGCTGATCAAAAAAAAATGTTTGGCTTGAGAAGAAGGAACATGTTGATTTAATGGCGAAGGAATGGGAGCGAATTTCAGTGGAATTGGAGGGGTATTCGATACAATATAAATTAAGGGAGCTGGAAAAAAAATTGCGCACATGGAATAAAGAATGTTTTGGACATGTCGACACTAGAATTGGGGAGGTGACGGAACAGATTGACCGGTTAGATGAGGTGGTAGAGGTGTCGGGGGATAGAGGCCATCGGACGGATGAGATTTGTCGGTTGAAAATTGAGTTGTGGCGTCTTCACAAGTACAGGGAATCGATTTGGCGACAGAAGTCGCGAGCTCTTTGGTTAAAAGTGGGGGACCGCAATACCTCATTTTTTCACCGAAGTGCTAAAATTAGAGCTGGAAAAAATCAGATTATGGGCTTGCGGATCAATGGTGCATGGGTGGAGGATCAGGAGAGGTTTAAACGCCATATTCAGGTTGAATTTCGAAAACATTTTGCTCGTCGACCTTGCCTTGGAATGATGGAGGCAGATGTGCGGTTTTGTAAGCTGGATAGGGAGGCTGCTGATATGCTTGAATCTGATTTTTTGATGTCCGAAATTAAAAATGCAATTATGATCTGTGAAGGCGCGAAAGCCCCGGGGCCTGATGGATTTAGTTTTGCTTTCTTCAAGAGGGGATGAGAGTTCTTGCAGGATGATTTGGGGCGATTGTTTAAGGATTTCCATGCGCATGGCTCATTGCCGAAAGGGGCCAACTCGACTTTTGTTGTATTGATCCCAAAAAAAGAGAACCCGCAGGTGATTAGCGATTTTTGGCCGATATGCTTATTGAATTCGGTGTACAAAATAGTGGCGAAAGTATTAGCGGATAGGCTACAAAAGGTACTTCATTCGGTGATTAGTGAAGAGCAATCTGCTTTTATTAAAGGCCGGCAAATTGTTGACGGCATATTGTTAACCAACGAAGTGGTTCATTCACTTCGGATAAGACGGTTTAGTGAAGGAGGTGTGGTGCTGAAAATTGACTTCGTGAAGGCATATGATTGCATCAAATGGGAGTTTCTTGTGGATGTAATGTGCCGGATGAATTTTGGGGTGAGATGGAGGAATTGGATTCTGAAATGTGTGGGTACAGCACGGCTTTCGGTCCTTGTGAATGGTAGTGCAACATCGGAGTTTGCTATGGAAAGAGGATTGCGACAAGGTGACCCCTTGTCGCCGTTACTTTTTGTGATTGTTGCGGAAGCATTACACCAATTTTTGGTAAATGCGGAAAGCTTGGGGCTGATTAGAGGAGTGAGTGTCGCTGCGGATTGTCGGCTCTCGCATTTGCAGTTTGCCAATGACACGGTTATCTTCATTCAAGGGAAGGTTGAATTTGCTAGAAACTTGAAGCGCGTGCTGACGTGTTTTGAGTATGGATCGGGGCTGCAAATTAACTATGCCAAATCGGCAATGTATGATGTGGGATTAGAGGAGGCAGTGGCATTGGCGATGGCTAAGGAATTGGGATGTGTGCGAGCTGAACTACCCTTTAAATACCTGGGAATTCCGATAGGAATTAACCCACGGAAGGGAACGGTTTGGGAGCCGGTAATTAATCGGATGTGCTTGTGTTTAGCGGGATGGAAAAAGAATTCATTATCTTTTGCCGCAAGGGTGACTTTGGTGAATTCGGTGCTCTTTACGCTGCCTCTATATTATATGAGAATATTTAGGGTGCCGAAAACAGTATTGAATAAAATTGAGAAGATACGGCGTGCATTCTTGTGGGGCGATACGGATTTAAAAAGGAAAATGAACCGAGTAGCGTGGGAGAAAGTGTGTCAGCCGAAGGAGCTAGGGGGTCTTGGAGTGGCAAATATTGAGCTTCGAAATTCAGCATTGCTTGCTAAATGGCTTTGGCGATATGCCGATTCCCCCAAGGCTTTGTGGAAATCGATTGTGGAAGCTAAGTATGGCGTTACAGTGAGGGGGAGACTGCCGACTATGGTGGGTAAGCAGCACATGTCTTTCGTTTGGAGGAGAATTGTTGAGATACAAGAAGGGGATGCCGCGGGTAAGTTTATGAGTGAAGATTGTTTCTTGTGGCACATAGGGAACGGGAAAAGGGTGCTGTTTTGGTACGATTGATGGTGTTTAGAGGAGCCTCTTTGTGAGGTATTCCCGCACATTTTTAGATGTGCTAGCAACAAGGCAGCCGTGGTATGTGAATATGCGCTGCAAGGCACATTGAGCCATGAGGAATGGTTATTGTTTTTTAGCCGTGACTTGCGATCTTTTGAACAGCACCAGCTGAGACAAATGCGAGCGATTGTGAGGGGGTTTACCTTGTGTGAGAGCGAAAGCGATGTGCTGGTCTGGAAGCCGAATGTGGTTGGTCAGTTTTCAGTGGGGAGCTTAATGAAATTGATGTCTTCGTTGGGACTATCCGACCATGATTTTGATGGCTTTAATGTGTGGAAAATTGAAGTGCCTCCGAAGGTACAATGCTTCCTATGGTTCGTACAATTGCGCCGATTACCGACGTTGTCTATGCTCAGCGCTCGGGGCGTGCCTTTAGCGGGAATTCAATGTGTATGGTGTAGAGAGGGGGTTGACGAGGAAGAGCATATCTTTTTTCTATGCATATTTGCAAGAAGCGTGTGGGTGGCGTTTTTCCGATGGTGGGGGATGTCATGGGCGAATCCGAAAACGTTTGCGGATTTTTTTGTGCAGTGTTGTAGTGGGGTGTTGTCGGGAGAAGGGAGAGCTTGGTGGATGGTTGGTTGTACAGCGGTAGTGTGGTCTTTATGGCTTGCGCGGAATGAAGTCATTTTCAATCAGAAACAGATGGCGGTCGAGGAGCTGCTCTTCCTTATCAAGCTTCGTGCATTTTATTGGATTAAGTTCTCCGTACACGGTGAGGTTATATCAGAGGTTGTTTGGTGGGAGTGGCCAGTGCGGTGTGTGCCGTCGGGTACAGTGCAACATAGAGCTGGAATCCATTGGTGCCCACCGATAGAAGGTGTACTAAAGTTTAACGTGGATGGCGCGGCAAAGGGGAAACCAGGTTTGGCGGGATGTGGGGGTGTGCTGCGGGATGCGAGGGGTGTAGTGCTGGCTGTTTTTTCGGGACCATTGGGGTGTATGGAATCGAATGAAGCTGAGGTTTGGGCCATTTGGCATGCGGTTCGTTTGCTGGCCGACTCAAGGTGGAAGGAGGACGAGTCGTTTATTATCGAATCCGACTCGCGGATTGTGTTATCCTGTGTGCTGCACAAGGACAAACGACCATGGAGGTATAGAGGGCTGTTTCGCGAGATTGATTATGCTTGTTTACAGCTTCGGTGTGTTTGCTTTCACCATGCTTTTCGTGAGGCGAATTCATTCGCCGATGCGCTCGCTAAAGGGGGTGTGGATAGAGTGTCTTGGCTTCATGCTACTGCGGATAATGGGATGAATTTGTAATGGGGTTTTGGTCCGACTTGGGGCATGTCTTTTGGCTTATACCTTCCATGATGCACTCTTTTTCCTCCAATTTAGGATAGGGAGGTTTTTTAAGGAGGCATATGGGAGGTTGTATGATTTCTTTCCACTGAATAAAATCATACTTATCGATCAAAAAAATGGTAATTAAAAAATTGAAATATTAAAAGTTCATAGAAAATAATAAATAAATCTAATTAACTTTATCTTGATACTAGAATAATGATTTGATTCATCATTTTTCTTGAAAATTATACAAATATCGCTGATTTAAAAATAATAATTTGAAAGAAAGAGTAAATGGTGGAAATTAGGGGTGTTTAAATCCGAGTATCCGGGTTTTCGCGTAACCGGACCTTCGGGTATCATATTTTCCGGCCCGTGTCTTGGCCCGTGAGTATCGGGTATCCTAAAATTGGGTACTCATTAAACCCAGGTACCCGTAAAATCGGGTACCCGGTTCACATTTTTTGTTATTTTTTATTTTAAATTAAAAAAATAAAAGTTCACAACACATGATCCAAACAAAAAAATAATGATTTAAAGTTTATAACCATAAGAAAGACAATAAAAATATTAATATCGATCGTGTTTTTTTTAACCTCGTATTTTTTTAAGAAAAAATATTATAAGTTCATATTTTTTTCGAATCTTACATATTCACAAATTAATATATTTTTTTGAAAAATTTAAAACATAAAAGCATATAATACAAATATAGAATGAATTTAGGGGTTTAAATATAATTTTAAGGTAAAAATATTAAGTAATCTAATAAAATAAAATAAAAACTAGGAACCGGGTACCCGAAAATTTCATATTTTGTTATTCGAGTAAAAATATTTCGGGTAAATACTCGATTATTTATTTTTGGGTAGTTGGGTATTTCGGGTCGGGTAATTTTAAATATCCCAGGTGGAAACCATGAATTAGGGTTCTAGACATTAAAAAAGGAAAATTTTGACCTCATCCCAATCCTCTTACCCGAAACCCACCCGGGTAAAAATAACAGTAGATGCACCAGCCAAGAATCAAACCAAGCTTGTGCCATGGCCGGGTGCTAATCTACCATAGAACCTAGGGATGTAAAAAGTTGACTCGACCTAAAAACTCGACTGAAACCTACTTGAGTCAGAATTTGGTTTGACCCGAAGATTTGATGACTCAAACTCGATCTGTAACCGACTGTTGTTGACCCGAACCCGAATTGGACATGCTACTATAGTAACTGAACCGACCTGCATCCGACCGAAAACGACCCGAAGCCGAATTGGACATGTTACTGTGGACCCGAAACCTGACTGAAACGAACCCGAACCCGAGACTGACCTGACAGATAACCGATTTTACCCGACCTGTTAATTGACCCGACTTGTTTTGAACTCGACTTGTTGTTAACCTGAACTGATATTGACCTGGCTTGAAAGTTGATAATGATATTTACCTGACATTTGAAGAAGTCTATTATGTGATGAATTTAAAATTTTGATAAATGTAAAGTGTTAAGTGTTAATAAATGTAAACTATTGTTTTTTTAAAATTAATTTAAAATGTTAAATAATTTTTTTTGTTATATATATATATATATGGAAGATTAGATTTAGATATTCTTTTGACACTAAATAATAGATGCTTAATAAAAATTGAGATTAAATATATATATATATATATATATATATTTATAGTAAAAATTCAAGATAAAAATTAAGACATGCATTGTATACTTAGTAAAAATTTAGACTATATATATATATATATATATATATATATATATATATATATATATATATATATATATATATATATATATCAGCTTCTCAGTTGATGGTACACCAATCAGAGAGTTCAAGAACATGGAATTAAAGGGAGTCCCATTCCCCCAAAGACCAGCCCATGAGAATATAATTGAGTTTGTGGAATGCTGATGACTGGGCAACAAGGGGTGGACTGGTGAAGACAAATTGGACCCACGCTCCTTTCACTGCTTCTTACAGGAACTTCAATGCCAATGCCTGCATTTGGTCCAGCGAATCATCTTTTTGCCCTTCAAATTCACCACCTTCTTCTACCTCTAATAATGCATGGCTTTCACAAGAATTAGATTCATCAAATCAGGAAAAGTTTCAATGGGTGAAGAAAAATTACATGATATACAATTACTGTGCAGACACCAAGAGGTTCTCTCAAGGTTTACCTATTGAATGCAGCATTACTGCCTGAGAAAGAAGAATTAAATCAGATTGTTGTTATTGTTTTTGTTGGGTTACGTGCTTGATATTTTGTACTATTTTCATACTACTAAAACTTATTATCAATTCTTTCATTCTTAATTCGGCATTCACTCAATTGTTTGCTTGTAATATAAGTTGTACAACTTATTGAAATGATTATATTCTTTTCTTCACCTCTACCAATTGACATTTCCTTTTATCTTCCTACTAGTTAGCCTTCAATAAAAATATTTACATAATGCACATATAACGAATAGAAATTTTGTGCCTTTTTTAGTGATCCTATGCCTTATTTATACCTTAAAATAAAAAAATATTCTGAGTTTAGGGTTATAGCTTATAATTAGAGTGTAAGATAATGGGTGTAGGATTTATTTTTTAGGGTTTAAGATTTAGGATTTAGGATCATAACTTAAGATTTAATTTTTTATTATTAGAGCATAAATAAAAGCACAAAAAATGGGAGATCCACTAATTGGCCTAATGGCTAAGGATGCTCATATTGTCTTATCATGTATGAGTTCGAATCTCGACATGAGAATATAATATCTCTCTATTTAGAATAGAAATCATCTACCCCTTTTCGGTGCCCCTATGTATGCACTCATACTAAAAATTGAGATGTAGGGTTTAGGTTTAAGGTTTAGAGTTTAGAGAGTTAGGGTAGGGTATATTTTTAGGGCTTAGAGTGTATGGTTTAGAATTTAAATTTTAGGATTAATTATGACTTAGAATTTATTTTTTTAGTGTTGGAGCATAGAAGGTGCAGTAGATTTTTGTCCCTCAATTTAATAAAAAAACACTAAAAAGAATAGAGATTTTTTTTCTTCATATAACTGTTATCACATTTTCAAATATATATACACATAACGTTATGTACATATAACTGAATCAAATTTCCTTGACATAAAAATATAAAATATATTATAAAACTTAATTTATATAAAATAAATTAAATTTCTTTTCACGCACGGCACTATGACCTTAATTTTTTTATTTTTTTTTCTTTCAATATGCATAAATATTCTCTAAAATTTATAATCTTAGAAATAATTTAATTTCTTTTTCAATATTGGGCTTGAATACAGAGCCAGTTCAATTATTCTTTAGATTGGGTTTCAAGTACAAAATATTGACCCAATTTGTGTTATTAGTTGGGTTTGAATACAACTAATTTCGGTCGGTTTCACTATTTGTTGAACCCAATATTTTGATTTATTATTATTGTCGTCGTAATTATATTTAAGGTAAACTAGTTGAGTGGCCTCTTAACTATTGGGTTTGACCTATTTTGACCTTCGAGCTATAAAAATTTAAAATTTGATCACTCAACTATTTAATTGGACCTATTTTGATCAATAGCCGTTTAAATCTAATGGAAGTGTGACGTGACTGTTAATGAAAATTTATATAACTACATATTTGGTCCATGTTAGTTACCTATTCTATCAATCTGATCATAATTTAATTTAATCTATGTTTGTGTAGGACTTTATGCTTTTAGTCGTTAATTTAGGGGTATTATGCTTTAGTTTTCTTAATTTGGTGTGTTTTTTAGGTATATTATGTTGTGTAATTGAATTCTAAAGTTATAAAGATTGAAACTTTTGAGACTATTGTTGATGTTTATCTTCAGGGTTTCATTTTCTTGTATGATGAAGTTGTAAACAATGTGTTGTTTGATTCTGTTTTCACTTTGATTTTTTATTTTTCCCTGGTTCGGCGCCGGTAGGATTGATTGAGCCAAATTAAACGGATTGGGGGAGATGGCGCCGAAGTAGAGACAAAAAAGGAGTGGCTGAAACGAGAGAGGAGCTTTGGGGTGGCGGTTGATAAACTGTAGAAATGGAGCATTGAAGTTGGGCAACGTAAAATCATTATTGCCTCTGTTTGAGATACGCTTTTTCTAGTTTCTGATACTTTTAAAAACTAAAACTTTTTCGATTTAGAAAAGAAAAGAAAAATTAAAACTTTCAAAGCGGCAGAAGGAGGAGATGAGGGTTTAGGGTTTAACCAGCAAGGTATTGGTGGTTAAAATAAGTAACTAATAAGAACCAAATCGGTATTTATACAAATTTTTATTAACAGCCTCGTCACCCCTTCATTTATTTCAATGGTTGGTGATTAAAATAGGTCCAATTAAATAGTTGAGTGGTCAAATTTTGAATTTTTATAGTTCGATGGTCAAAATAGGTCAGACCCAATTTGGGTGGTCACTCAAGTAGTTTACCCTTATATTTATTATTTTTACGGCTTAATGCATCTTTGAGTCCTTAAATTATAGTGCATTTCTCACTTGGGTCCATAATTTTTATTTGTCCCGGATTGGTCCCGAGTGTTTCCCCCAAATTGGTTCATAAAGATATATTTCTTACTCAGTTCAGTCTAATTTGTCTAACGGCTTAAAAAAACGGTTGACACGTAGTACTTACTAGATCAAACCGTATGGCATTTTTAGTTAATTAGAGCACGACACTTGTAATCGCCTTAAAATTATTTAAAAAATTAAAAAAAACAAAAAAACATTTTTAAATAAAAATTTAGTAAATTCTAAAATAACTATGATAATCTTAGACAATTAGTAACGCTAAAAAACCACGTAAAGACCAAAGTGAAAACCTTTTACTTATTTTCAAGCACATACAAATTTTATTTATGATAAAGATTGGTGGCTAAGAAAATCAATGATTAGCAAACATCTGCACATCAAGGAAAATCAAAATGAAAGTGGGAAGATCAAATTTGCTTTATCATTGGGTTTTTACTATTTTATAAGATTTTTTGGGGAGTTGAATATGTATAAGAAAAACTGAATGATTTGATTCATTACATGCAATCGCGTGGCTGATCAAATGGCAAAGTTTGGCTCATTCGATGACTAAGAGGTGCACCTATTCTATTCTCCACTGGCCTCGGTCACTGTTCTGTTTAGTGATGAGTCCGTTTAGCTTTGGGAGTTTGGTATGGTGCATGTAATAGTTAGCCGAGGTTGATCTTGTAGAGTGTTATGTAATTTTTTCTTCCGACTACATTTAAGGATATTTAACAATGTATGTGATAATATTTTTTTCTTCATTAAAAAATAAAAGATTTATTTTTTATGTCCTAAATTTTGAGTTTAAATATTTAATATGTCGTCGTATTTTTAAAATTCAATATTTCGGCCCCTCTAATTATTCAAGCCTGGCTCTATCCCTTAATTCATGTCTCTAATAGAGGATAAAAACCATATGCCCTTTTCGGTGTTCCTATCTATGCCCCAACACTAAAAAAATACTAAAAATTTAAATTCTAAACCCTAACCCTAAATTATAAATTCTAAACCCTACGTCCTACACCCTACACCCTACTTCAAAATCTCTAAAATCTAACCACAAACCCTTACCTTAAACCCTAAACTTTAAATCTATTTTTTAATGTGGAGCCATAAATAAAGGCGCCAAAAAGGGAGATTTTTATTCTCTAATAGATGCTCGAAAATTTATTTGAAAATTAATATGGTTACACATTTTTCTTCTACCACTGGTTTGGCAATTGGCATGGACAAACAAAATATCATCGTTGGCAATTACCCCAGTCTCGGTGGGCGTCCATGTCTTTTCTTGCTCTTTCTCTTATCCGGGTCCACGCAAAAAAGACAAAACTCGTCCAATGAAAGATCGACACAGTTTGCAATATCTTTCTACGGTGCTTGCAATTCTACAATAAAGTTTGCAGTATCTTTCTAAAGCAAACAAACAGAGAAATTCGACGCCTACCTCCATAACTGATTATTGCAAAAATATCAACTCTTTTACAAGGTTATTTGTTTAAACTTTGACTAACAAAGGGATTGTTGGTGTGAGAATGAAGCCATGGTGGCCGAAAATAGGTGAACAGCAGTGGATACAGTGGAGATAAGAGGAGAGATGAGTGACGGTGGTTGTGGGTTTAACGGAATAAAGAGAAAGGTTGTATTATGTAAAAACGGTACGAGTTGAAAAGTGATCAAATCCAATTACATCAAATAAACTTTTATAGCCCGGAGATTAATAACCTAACAATTTTAACAAACCCATAACAAATTAACTCACTTAGCTTAGCAACCTAATTACACTGATTTATCTAATTATATTCTAACATTCACCCTTCTTCTCTTTGAATTTTCTTGAAGCTGAAACAATGTATAAACTCTTGAAGCTGATGCAAAGTAAAAACGGGTAGAAGCTCAAAACAAAAATGCTTTCTTTCTTCATCACATCTTTTCATCAGGAATTCCTTTCTGTGGAACAATTTTTTTTCATCTAAAATTTCTTTAGAAATTTCTTCTTTCTCCATATTCATTGTCTTCCTTTATCACTTATTCAGTCCTTTTTGTTGGAAGCAAGGCGGTTATGCTACAAACTCCCGGATACAATCCGAAGCCTCTATTGGGCAAGAAAGCACTCTCTTATGTCTGGTTAATGGAGAACAAGGTTGTTAAACACTATACTCCCCTATAGATTTTCTTCCCAAAACCTGGCTGTTAAGCCTAGTTCAGGTACACCTTGTGCATGAAGTAGACAAGCATGAAGATTTAGAAATTCATTGTTCTTAATAAAATTCCAGCATACACCAACTTCCAACATTAACCAGTAGATTGCACAAGCAATAGCAACTAAAAAATCAATGTAACATAACTCCAGGAGCAACAAATATAGCAGGGTGAATCCAAATCATTTACGCACAGTAACCAATTGAAAAGACACTTAAGTGAGCAATTGAGACATAAACCAACAGAGAAGCATGTAAAGCACAAGTGAAACAACAATTGCAGCTAGCGTGCAACATCATAATGAATCACTTTCGAACAAATGAAGATTTCAAGAGCAAATTGTGAACACTTTTTATGAACCACAAAAAACCTATGACGCTCAGTCGCTCAGTAATCAAAATCAATCCAAACTTCAAACATCTGGTGAGCAACGCTTCCAAATCTATTTGGAGAAAAATATTTATTCTAATTCCATATGAAAATGATGACACTAATATACCACACTAGATATTACTGTAACAAGCTACGAGTCTCATGATAAACCGAAAATCAGCAACAAAACATAATGAGCTAAACAGTAATCAATATTAACCTTTCAATTAGCAATCAACATTAGCAGCTACTGATTGAAAAACAGATCCGTCTAAAATAGAATCCAAAATTGCAAGAGAGAAAAAGAACAACCAAACTCGTTGTCAAATGGAGCATTATGTAGAAAACATCTAGTGATGATGAAATCAAAAAAGCTTAAACAAGAACAATCTCACCAAATTTTGACGAACAGACCAAACTCCGACTACCAAAAATCTTCAGTTCTGATGAATCGAAAGATAACAACAGTGAAATAGCGCAAGATGTTAAACTACGACCAAATCAACGGCGATTACAGTTCGATCGTCGCTAGAATCGGAGATGAGATCAGTAATCAACAATAGAGATGTGAGGAATTTGAAGAACACAATAGAATCAGACGAAGTTTGTAGTAGGGAAAGGAAAATAATAAAGAAGACGAATAAGAAGGCTATCGGAAAAAAATCTAAAACAAAACAAGAAGAAGTGTGATGGAGGAAACGGCCTCAGGACTATCGGCGACTGATACCATGTGAGAATGGAACCATAGTGGCCGAAGATAGGTGAACAACAGTGGATACGACGGAGATAAGATGGGAGATGAGTGACGGTGGTTGTGGGTTTAACAAAATAAAGGGTAAGGAATACTAAAAATTATAGGGTAAACTAATGTAATGCTCACCTACGTTTGGGTGGTGTACACTTTTGCTTATTGATTTTAAAAATTGAACTTTATGTCCATTTACGTTTTCGGGGTGTAAACTTATCCTCACTGCAACGTTTTTCACCGTTAACATTTAACGGGAAGCTGATTTGGCAGATTAAAGGTTAATTAATAAAAGGTTTAATATCCAAATAGGTGCCCAAACTATGCTGGTGGATCACTTTTGGTGCCTAAACTATTTTTAGCTCTAAATAGGTGCTTAAAGTTTCAATTTTGGTCATTTTAGGTAGGGTGGGCAAAAAACCCAGTTATCCGGTCCTAGACCCGGACTCGGTCGAACCCGGTAGATTTTTACCCAGAATTGGTTCCGGCGGGATCGGGACTGGATCCAAAATTTAGGTCCCGATTACGACCGGGACTGGATCTTAATTTTTTAGACCCGGTACCCGGTGGGTACCCGGTACTGGTCTATTAAGATCACTTTAGCCCAAAATTAAAGCCCCAAATCCTTTTATTAATTCTCTATATCACATCTGTCCAATACCACCGTTTCATTTTTTTCTATTCTATTTTTTTTAATGCTATTTGGCTATTTGCTCTCACAGAGGATACTGACGCTTGGTATATCATCATCTCAAATTTGATTCAAAGGTAAGTCTCTCTTTTTCACATACGTGTTTTGATTTTTTTTTTCTTTATTATTTTTATGCTAAGTTTGTTTTTCTTTTTGACAGTGATGAAAGATTTAAACCTAAATCAAGTTATTTCAGATGATGTTCAGAGTAATGCAAATAAGGAACAACCAGAACCGAAACCACAAACAAAAGTACAACTACAAAAGGTTGGAGATAAGAGAAAGTCAGAGTGTTGGAGTCATTATTGGGACGTCAAAGATCCAATAACTGATAAATTTGTGAAAGCCAAATGCAAATATTACAATAAATTTTTGATTGCTAATACTGATAATGGTACTTCAAATTTAAAGAAGCATCTTGGCTCATGTCCTAAGTACCCTCTAAACATAGATAAAAAGCAAAAAGTAATTTCTGTTTTAAGGGCGACTTCAACTGATACCCCTACTGTTAGTAATTGGGAATTTGATCAGAATGTATGTAGACTTGGTAATTGTTGATGAGCAATCTTTTTCTATAGTAGAGCGTGAAAGATTTAGATATTTTTGTAATGTGGTTGTCCCTCAATTTCAAATTCCTTCCCGTTACACAGTAGCGAGAGATGTAAAGAACTTGTTCACATGTGAGAGGAAAAAATTGAAAAAAATTCTGAAAGGTGAGAAATCAAGAGTTGCTTTAACAACTGATTGTTGGTCTTCAATTCACAATTTTAATTACTTGTGCTTGACTGCTCATTTTATTGATGATAATTGGAAGTTGCACAAGCGAATTCTAAATTTTCAGTTGATGGATAATCATAAAGGTAAAGAGATTGGAAAAGTTGTTGAAGCTTGCATTCTTCAATGGGAAATTGAAGATAAAATATCATGCTTAATTGTTGATAATGCAAGCTCGAATGATGTGGCTGTGGGGTATTTAAAAGTAAATTTTCATGATAAATTTATTCTAGATGGTAGCTATTTTCATATGAGGTGTGCTTGCCATGTGTTAAATTTGATTGTGAAAGATGGTTTATATATAGTGAAAGATGCAATAACTAGAATTCATAGTGTCGTTAGATATGTGAGAAGTTCTCCTTCTAAAGCTAAAGTGTTTGCTCGCTCTTCTATGCTTGTGAAAGTATCTTGTAAAGGTTCCGTATGTCTTGATGTGTCTACAAGGTGAAATTTTACATATTTTATGCTTGAAACTGCATTAAAATTTAAAAAAGCTTTTAATAGGTATAAAGAAGATGACCCTGATTTTAATAAGGAGCTTAAATATGGAGTTCCTACAAGAATAGATTGGGCAAATGCTAAAGTATTGGTTGTGTGTTTGAAACAGTTTTATGAGGCTACTAAGAGGTTGTCTGGTAGTTTGTATGTCACTGCCAACATACATTTTCATGAGATATTGGGTGTGCTTACTTCTCTTTTGGAGTGGGAAAGTTCTAGTGATCCGGATCTTAAAAATATGGGTAGCCAAATGAGAGAAAAATTTGATAAGTATTATGGAGATTTTAGTAAGACAAATATCATGATGTTAGTTGCAGTGGTTCTTGATCCTCGATATAAGTTGAGGTTTGTGAGATTTTCTCTTAGAAAACTTTTTCCACTTGAGTTTACTAAGATGGATGCCATGTGTGATCATTTATATGATGTGCTTCAAAAATTATATGATTTTTATGGTGCTAGAGTTTCTTCCTTTTCAAAAAAAATTTCCCATGATTCTAAATTAGATAGGATGGATGCTGATTTCAGTGAGAATACAATGCCCTCACAAAATGATAACTTGAACAATCTTTATAATGAATTTGACGAGGAAAATGTTGAAGGTGTTGTGGTCAAATGTGAATTAGACACTTATCTCAAGGAAGCGAGGGAAAAAAGAGAAGCTAATGATTTTCAGTTTTTACATTGGTGGAAGATAAAAAGTGAGAAATACAAGATCTTGGCAGAAATGGCTAAGGATATTTTAGCCATACCAGTTTCAACAGTTTCTAGTGAATCTGCATTTAGTACATCAAGGCGTGTACTTGATCAATTTCGTAGTAGTTTGGGGCCAAAAACAGTGCAAGCTTTGGTTTGTGCTCAAGATTGGTTAAGGGCATCAAATATAAGTGTTGACATGGAACAATTTCTTGAAGATGTTCAGAGATATGAAGAAGGTAATACATTACATTATATTATTTTAATCTTTTATATGTCATTTTTTATGACTTGTTATAATGTTTGTTTGTTTTTTTTTTCAGAATTGGAAAACAATGGATCGAGTAGTGTTGAAGAGGTTGAAAAAAATTGAAGACGCTCTTTTTTTATCAAACTTTTTCGTGACCTTGCTTGTAATAGATAATGTTATTTTGTTTATTTCTTTTTATTAAACTTTCTCTTTATGTATAAATAGTATGAGGATGACTCGTTATAAGATTTTGTTATTTAATATTACTATTGGTGGTTAAAAAAATTTCGCTCAATTTTTTTAATAGTAGACCAATTGACTGGGTACCCGGTATTGGTACCGGTTCCCACCGGTACCGGGACCAATTCCTATAATTTGAGACCCGGTCTAACCGGGACTGGTTCCTATTTTCAGGAATCGGTGGTTACCGGGACCGGGACCAATTCTAGACAAATTGGCCGGGTACCCGGTCTTGCCCACCCCTAATTTTAGGTGACTAACCGTTAATTACAATTATTTTTATTAAAAAAGTATTTTTAGTTTTTAGTTTTTAATTTAATTTATTTTTGAACTTAATTTTTTTATAAAAAATCCTAAATTTCCCAAAACTCACAAAATGTCCCCCAAATTCGAAATCCCTAACTTCCCCAGCCGAATCTGCCGCTGATGGTTTCGTCGCCGCCTCCATATCCGCTGCCGGACTACTAAGATCATTTCCCCAACCACCCATCGTCGGTAAAACGGCGATAGGTGTGTCGATCAGCTTCGTAACGTTGAAAGAAGCCAAAATCACGAAAGGAAGTCGTCGGCACACCTACCGTCGGTTATCGGCGATGGGTGGTTGGGGAAAACGGTCGTGGTAGTCCGGCGACGGTAGTAGTGGTCTCCGGTGAGGTAGTAAACGGCGACAACGACGTTAATTTGGGGTTTTGGGTTAGGGACTTAGGACTGTTTTGTAAAGATTTAAAACTGATAATTTTTAGAAAATTTAATTTTGAATTTTATTTAAAAATTAATTAAAAATTAAAAACATGTCACTTGTTACAATTTAATTGGCTAACGGTTTTTTATTAACGGTTAGGCACCTAAAATGACCAAATTAAAACTTTAAGCACCTATTTAGAGCTAAAAATAGTTTAAGCCCCAAAAGTGATCCACAAGCATAGTTTGGGCACATATTTGGGTATTAAGCATTTTATTAATTAACCTTTAATCTGCCAAATTAGCTTCCCGTTAAATGTTAACGGTGAAAAATGTTTCGGTGAGGATAAGTTTACACCCCGAAAACGTAAATGAGCATAAAATTAAAATTTTAAAATCAGTGAGTAAAAGTGTACACAACCCAAACGTAAGTAAGCATTACGGTAGTTTACCCAAAATTATATTATGTAAAAACGGTATGAGTTGAAATGTGATCAAACCCAATTACATCAAACGGGCTTTTATAGCCCAGAGATTAATAACCCAACAACTTTAACAAACTAACTGATTTAGCTTAGCAACCTAATTACACTGGTTTATCTAATTAATTCTAGCAGTCGGAAAACATTCGCATGCATGTAAAACTGATAGTTCCAACTTCCATGTGCCGTGATGATATTAAAGTGAAAGTGATTGGACTTTGTTGGTGTCTTTGGACCCTAATACCAAAAAGATTATTCCCAAACACATCCACAGCAACCGGACTCGGTTCATCTTGGACCCACCTAGAGAGAAAGGGCAACTGTTATTATGTGGAGCTAAGAGGTACCCAATCGTTTAGCCCTTGTCGGATGAGACCCTTCACTGACTCTTATGTCTAAGAGCAAGTACAGATATAAAAATTATATTAGAAATTCAGAGAATGTAAACTTAAATAATCGATAAAAATATAAAATTTATATAAAAAATACATAAACAATATGAATTTAAAATTTTTAAGAAGTACAACAACTCTCCTACACCTGTCAGTCCATCTCTAGTTAAGAGGGAAAAAGGATAATAATCAATAAATAAATAAAACAGTCCATATGGTGCGTTGAAGGTGCTATTGCTAGCTCTAATGAATGCTGCCGATCGAAATGAGAGAGAGAGAGAGCCTCGGCCACCCTTTTTGTGCAAAGAGAAAATGCGTGAGGGAATCAAAATGATTATCTTCTCATTATTTGCTTTTCTAACAAGAACAAACATGAGGAAGTTGGATTCTTTACCATCTATTTGCTTGCTGTCTTCTCAGCAAAAAGGAAAATTCCCGACGATGATACAAAAAAAAAAAAAAAATAAAGGCAAAAGAAGAACATAGTAGTTTCTAACATGTTTTGATGTTAAGCAGTTTAAGATGGTAATAATACCAAGATTAACCAGTTTTCAACATATTAAGCAGTTTGATTATGAATTTCATCCTTAAACTTGTTAGGGCTTGCGAACATCTATTGACACGTGTTAAGAATCCACGACCATCTAATTTATACTGTAGGTGAACGATGATAACTTAGTTCTGCAAACCTTGTAGTCATGGGTGGAACTTAAAATTTTAAAAAAAATTAATAATTTTGAGAGATTTAACAAAAAATAAAAAAAAATGAGAGGGAATTTAATTAAAAATATTCAAAATTTTGAAGCTTAATATGAATTTTTAAAAATTTTAAGGAGACAAATTTAGAAATTTTAGAAAAAAAAATTCAAATTTCTCAAAATTTTGGGGGGTCGTAGCCCCCGCCGATCTCATAAAGGATCTGCCCCTGCTTGTAGAGGTGATCTGCAACAGGCAAACTAACCACGAACATATCTAGGCTAACAGTGCTCAGCGGCCACGTGTTGGCACGTATGATCATTACCGATGACATAGCAAATCTAGGACGTAAACTCGTAGCCAATCTAATTACAGTGCCACGACAATCCCGTTGTGACACATGTCCGAGCAGTATATAAAGACTAGAGGTGGCAATCGGGTCGTTCGGTTCAGGTTGTTTCAGGTCTATTTAGAATCGGTTTAGATTCGGTTCGGGTCGGGTTCGGGTCTGTGATGAGTCGGATCTGGTTCGGGTATTGGATCGGGTCAAAATCGGATCGGTTGTTTTCGGGTTGGGTCAATATCGGATCGGTCGCTTTTGGTTCGGGTCAAAATCGGGTCGTTCGAGTTGCTTTCGGTTCGGGTTAAAATCGGGTCGATTTTGGGTCGGGTCAACATTTGAATTTTCGGGTCAATTCGATTTGAGTTGGGTTTAGGGTTTGAGGTTTAGTATTTATTGTTTAGTTTAGAGTTATTGGTGTATGAGATTAATTCTGATTCAAGTTCTTAATCTATGTATTTGAATTTGATTAAATATTTAAATCAAAGCTTCATGTATCCATATCAAAATTTTGTGTATAATTATATTAAATCAAAGTTTATAATAATAATAATAATAATAATAATAATAATAATAATAATAATAATAATAATAATAATAATAATAATAATAATGTCTTAAATGAATTAATTTATTAAATTTAGGATTTAATTGAGCTAACTAAAATCTAGAAGCATAAATCACGGACATAATTAAAATAATTCTAAAACTAAATGTGAAATTTCAATTAAATTAATATAAATTGAAAGTCAACTAAATTAAGAAAAAGAAAAGAGAAAGACAATTGATAAAAATAGAGAGAGAAAAGACAAAATTTTGGAGGGAAATAAGCCACCAATTTTTTAAGCTAGAAATTAATTACTTTTTTAGGCCATGTTACATTTTAAATGTTACATTTTAGTACTAATATTAAACTTTAAGTTTTAGTTTAATTTAATTTAGTCACAAGTATCCACACGGTTTAGACTTCAGATATAGAAATCCCCTCCCCGTAGTGATATTTAGTCTCTAAAAAATTACTTTTAGTCGAAATTAACTAATCTTTGTAATTTAGTCTATTAATTTAATATAATGATATTTTTGTTCATTTTAATTTCTAAGATTTATTTTTAGCTAAAATTGACCTCTATTTATTTATATGGTATAGTTTATAAAATTGGTCATTGGACTCTCAAATTTCTCCACTTCCAAATTGTCAATTTAGTCCACAATTTCAATTTTATGCTATATTTTATGGTCAAATTATAAAATTAGTCATCAAGCTCTCAAATTTCTCTACTTTTAAATTGTCAATATGGTCTTTAATTCCGGTTTTAGCTATATTTTATGGCAAGATTGTAAAAATTGTCTCTAATTTCAGTTTATGGTTTAGGCCTTAGTGTTAATGGTTTAAGGTTATTGATTTTAGATTAATTTCTATGGCTTAAGGTTAACAGTTTATGTTTTTATGATTTAGGGTTTATAGTTTAGTTTAAGGTTATTGGTTCATGAGATTAATTTTCATGGCTTAAGGTTTATTGTTTAGGATTTATGGCTTAAGATTAAATATTGAGAGAGAAAATAGTAAATTAAAATTCTAAATTTAAAAATTAGTAGGGACAAAAGTTTTATTTAATTAATATTTAAACGTAAAATGTTATTATACCACAATTTTGACAAGAGCAACGGTCTTTTCCATGGTATAGTACAAAAAGATAATAAAACATACTTTATTTTATTATTTTTGGTCCCCCGTCGTTAAAAACTAACGGAATTACTGACGTAAATTTTTTTTCTTATTTTTTATTTTCTCTCTCCTATATATATTATTTAATTTTTTTATTCAGAACAAAGAAAATAATGTGAATGTGGGGGGGGGGAGCTGGGATTCGAACCCGCGTCCCCAAGCCATTAAGTCAATGGGTTAACCATTGGGCTAAACAAAAGTATTAATATGTTTTAGCACAAATTACCTTTAAAACAATCAAACGAACCCCCAAAAACCAAAGAAATAGTTGAAACAAATGACTTGCAATAAGATTCAAACTCATGTGCCATTGCATAAAAAGGTCAAGCATAAACCAAATGTGCCAAAG
This sequence comes from Hibiscus trionum, assembly GCA_030270665.1. Lineage (NCBI taxonomy): Eukaryota > Viridiplantae > Streptophyta > Magnoliopsida > Malvales > Malvaceae > Hibiscus > Hibiscus trionum. Next base: position 5,525,822 of record BSYR01000037.1, read on the forward strand.
AATTATTTCGACTAAAATGTATATTTAACGTATATTAATTTACAAACAATACAAAATAAAATATTAAACCTAGGGAGGGATTCGAACACAAAACCTTATTGATAAATTAATATATGTTAAATATAAATTTTAGTATGCATTAAATATTTTATTCGAACACAAAACATTATTGGTAAATTAATAGAATATACGTTAAATATAAATTTTAGTATACGTTAAATATTTTATTCGAATACAAAACCTTATTGATAAATTAATATACCTTAAATATAAATTTTAGTATATGTTAAATATTTTATTCGAACACAAAATCTTATTGATAAATTAATAGAATTTACGTTAAATATAAATTTTAGTATACATTAAATATTTTATTCGAATACAAAACCTTATTGATAAATTAATATACCTTAAATATAAATTTTAGTGTATGTTAAATATTTTATTCGAACACAAAACCTTATTGATAAATTAATAGAATATATGTTAAATATAAATTTTAGTATACGTTAAATATTTTATTCGAATACAAAACCTTATTGATAAATTAATATACCTTAAATATAAATTTTAGTATATGTTAAATATTTTATTCGAACACAAAACCTTATTGATAATTAATAGAATATATGTTAAATATAAATTTTAGTATACGTTAAATATTTTATTCAAATACAAAACCTTATTGATAAATTAATATACCTTAAATATAAATTTTAGTATATTTTAAATATTTTATTTGAACACAAAACCTTATTGATAAATTAATGGAATATACATTAAATATAAATTTTAGTATATGTTAAATTTTTTTTTCGAATACAAAATTTTATTGATAAATTAATATACCTTAAATATAAATTTTAGTATATTTTAAATATTTTATTCGAACACAAACCTAATTGATAAATTAATATGTGTTGTTGGCAAACTAATATACGTTAAATATAATTTTTAGTTGAAATAATTCCTTGGCACATTTGGTTTATGATTGACCTTTTTATGCCATGACACATGAGTTAGAATCTTATTACAAGTCATTTGTTTCAACTATTTTTTGGTTTTTTTGGGTTCATTTGATTATTTTAAAGATAATTTGTGCTAAAACATATTAATACTTGGAGTTTAGCTCAGTGGTTAACCTATTGATTTTAGAGTTAGGGGACACGGGTTTGAATCCCAGCTCCCCCCCATTAATTTTAACGACGGGGGACTTGTAACACCCGGGTTTGGGGGTCGGATGAAAATATTATTTAAATAATGGCTCGGGTTTCGGTTTTATAATTAAAATAATAAAGTATTATTTTAATCTTCATATTTTAATACAAATATTTTATGTTGGACCAAAATTTAATTGAAACACCTTTTCTATAGAATTTGCAAATAGATGATGTTGCCATCTCATTAATGGCAAAAGGGTAAATAAGTGGGCTTTCAAAATTAAAACCCCTTTTTTTCACTAATGTGAGCCTTGTCATCTTCTTCCCCACCCACTCTCCCCATTTTCACGACAAGAACACCCTCACCCTTGTGTTCACTTCTTAATCACCATTCTTCCTCATCTTTGGTGATTTTTGAAAGGTAAAACCACTTTTGACTTGTCCTCTCTTTCCTCTACAAGCTAGTACCATTATTTTTCATAAAGCTCATGGTTTTTGTATTTTGGAGTTTTGAGATTTTTGGTTAAAAATGACATCTTTAGTGTCTTTAACTTAAGATTTCGTTTTGTTGAGGTTGTATAAGTTGTTTGCTATCCTTAAGGTCCAACATAGTTAATTTTTACATGGTTTTATGCAAATTCCCGAAATTGGGTTTTGGTGGGGTTCTAGGAGGGTTTTTAGATGAATTTTGGGTATAGTTTGTGTTGGAATTTTAAAGTTGATGTTAGGATAATAGTTGGGGGTTGTTTTGGAAGCATTTGAGGGTGCTAAAAAGGTTGAAAACATGAGTTTTGGATGGGGTATAAGGGCTTCTCGGGTTTGGTAAATTTGGGGATTGTTCTTGGCTTGAATTGTTGTGTTTGGCGTTTGATTAGTATTCCGGGTTAGCTACTTTGATGTTTGAGTTGATTTGAAGTTGTTTTGATTGTGTTGAGGTGATTAGAAGCGAGATTATGTATTGGTGGAGCCTTGGGAACAAATCCGGAAACTTGAAGACTTTGGTTGCTTGGTAATTGAGCTTGGAGGTGGAGGTGAGTGGTTAAATATTTTTAAAATGGTTTTGAGTATTTGGTTCAAGCATGTGAACCTAGGATGGGCTTGGTAAACCCACCTAGGGTTGGGATTAGAGTGGTAGCCTAATCCCAAGCTTTGGTTAGAGACTTTGGTTGCACTCTTTAATGGTTGTTTATACCCCGTGTTAAATTGTGATGGTGTTGGTTATGTATATGTTGTATACATGTATGTTGAGGCATGTTTGATGCATTGTTATATGCATGTTGATGATAAACATGATGGAGATATACATATACATATGCATGAAATATGATGTGATATTGTATTAATGCTATACATGTGGTGTTGACATGTGAAATGATATTATGAGGTGATTGTATGATCCGAGGATCATGGTGAGTACATGCTAGGCATGGAAATGTGGTTTGAGCGTGACGGTGAGTCATGGTGAGTACGTGCTAAGCACGGAAGTTGTTATGAAATGATATTGTGAAAGATTAATGAAATGTGTAGTATTGACACCAGTATGCTTGGGTACAAATGATCGATCATTAGGATGTTTAGTGTGCACACGTGAGTCAAAATGCGCGCGTGGTCTTGATGATGGTAGTCATCAAGATGGAGTACGGGTTCACCCGGAAATCTTCTTATATATATTAGTCGGTGATGAGTGGAATCCCATCGACAGGCGTGAGGATGAGTGGAATCCCCTCCGCGTGAAATGAGGCTTGAGGATGAGTGGAATCCCCTCCGCGTGAACGGTGATGAGTGTAATCCCACCGTCAGGTAATGGTTGTGTAGTTGGATGTGAGTTCCAACGGTTATCCGCATATTCGAGTCATAGCTAGGTGCCAATACGGATTGTGGAGTATGTTGCTCATGTGTTGGTTATATGTGTTTCCATGTGTTGAGGTTATGGACTTGTTGAGCATGACATGATTTTGGTAATATGTTCATGCATCATGATTATTTTTGGCTCTTGCGGATCGGAGGTAAGATCATGCATTTTATTTTGGTTGTAGACCGTGCTTGGACCCTGCATTATCGAAGGTTTGTTTTATGAGCTTACCCTCACTAAGCTTTTATGCTTACGCTCCCTTTTTGTTCGACAATGCAGATCAGTAGCTTGTGGGTGGCAAAGGCAATGGAAGGTCTCCAAGGGTTGCTTATGGTGAGCTCAAGTATGAATTTTAAATTGTAGATAGTAATAGTCAAGCAATGGGATAGATGTTGCGATTTGAGTTTTGAAGTATATTGATGTTGGTTTCGTTTAAGAGCATGTTAGACTCTTCCTTATCATGTTGTTGGTTCGGCTTTTGGATGCCACGTTATGGTTTGCAAGGCATGCTTTATTGCTTACCTTGAATGCTTATGTGTATGTTGGTCTTGTGCCCTTTGGTGGATGCTCTTATGTATGTTGTCTAAGCATGTTAATCTTGATTGCTATGTTTGGTTCGTATGTGGATTGTTGATCCTTTGTATGTTTGGTTTTTATATGTTTGATGTGTGTTAAGCATGTTCGTATAGGATGTCTTGCATCTAGAGTTAATGCTTGTGTGTTGTGTGAGGCTTTAGTGGGGTTTTGGGACATCCTTGTGCCATAAACCAGCTAAAACCAGTCTGCTGACAGAGGGTGTTTCGAAACGGGCTACCCTGTTCCGATACGGTCCCTTTGTTTTTGGCCGAGCATTTCGAAACGGATAGGGGCTATTTCGGTACACTTTTGCTACTGGAATTTTGAGAAATTGGCGAGATGTAGGTGTTCCGAAACGGATCTATGGTGTTTCGAAACGGTCAATTCTCGTTGACCACGAGAAGTTGACCAGGGAGGGTGTTTCGGAACGGTTGACCCCCGTTCCGAAACAGCATCCTCGTGTGGGCTTTGAAATGTTGACCAGGTCAAGGCGTTTCGATACACCTTGAGGGTGTTTCGAAACGGCCTGTTAAATTACATAAAATGGACTGTTTTTCTTAGGTTGTTCGAGTTATTGCCTTGCGAATGTTTGTCTTCCGTTGTTGTGATCACATAGAAATTAAATGTGCATTTAGAGAAGATTAAATTTAAAAGAAATTTTCTGGGTCGTTAACTGATGAGGAACCTTAACGGGTTTCGCTTCGGTTTTCCCTGTGTGGCCCACTCGAATCGGTCATCCGACCAGACTGGGACGAGGGGGTGACACTTGTTGGTATCAGAGCCTAAGGTTATCGAGACCTTGGGCAGGTAAGTGAGGTAAGTTAAGTTCTTATATTAAATTGCACGGTGTTTGCTTGCCATGTAAGCATGTTCCTTGTTATTCGTGCATGTTGTGATGTGTGATTGTTTGATCGTGAATGTATGTTGTTCGATCGTACGCGTATGTTGCTTGAAGTATGTTTAGTAGAGTCCCATTGCTTCTATTACATCGGAAAAAGGATTTTCAAGCGAGGGAAATCATACTTGAGCCACTTGGACCTTTCCTTTGCTAACCCAACTTGTATGTTAAATTGTTGATCGATTTATTGCTTTTTAGTAGTTTGAGGCCAAGGAGTGGGCCGTGAATCGGTAAGTGGAAGTTGTGGTTTTTCTGAAAATGTGGATGATGATGGGGGAGTTCATCGCCATAGTCAGAGAAGCATGGTCGTACCGGAGTTGAGGTACAATCGGTTTGTTTAAGTCAGTGTGTACGTGGGTTGATTCTTGTTGATGAGGGACGATGTGATCGTTTCTGGTATTAGTTAGTAAAAAGAAGTGAAGACATGTGAGAGAGGTTCAGAGTACTATCGATGTTGTAATAGATAAGCCTTGGTACAGTTTTGGGTTTGCTTCCTCCGGTTGATTCTGAATCTGTACTTCTGTATGTTGTTAGCAAGTATGCAAGTTTGAATATGCCTGGTGAAGTGTTAGGGGTGGGTATGAGTACCTTAGTTCTTTAGGCAAGATCGAGATAAAGATCTCGTGTGAGTACTCTGGAATTCGAAAATGTTAGTTGGTGATCGTTGGGATTCAACTTATGGTTTTAATACAAGATAGCCGATCAGTATCTGTGAGTGAGAATCGATTTGTGTGATTAGGCCAGTGTGCATCTGAGTTGTCTTCCAGCGAGAAGGAGAGATGAAGTCACTTCCGATATAGTCGCGCCGAGAAAGAAGTCTTGAGCTTTAACTTCAGATTGTTTGGTAGTGGGATGTTTGAGTCGTCAGGACCGATGTTATAGAACCAGTTCCAGCATGATAGTTTGTGTGTAATCAGAATTGAATTTTGAGGTTTTGAGATGCTCTAAGAACGGTTTTGAAGAGTTAGGTTATGTTGAAGGACCAGCCTGAAAACAAGAGGACCGAAGACTATCAGTTGTGTACATGTGAAGTTGCAATTTCTGCGGATTCGTCCTTTTGTGTGTGAGCATGTAAGGAAGCTAGATATCTTTGTCGAGATTATAGACGTAGGGACACATGTGACTAGACCTTTTGGGAGATAGTAGTAATCAGAAAGATGTACAGAAGATGGTTGTTGGTGGTTCAGGGTTACTAGTTTCTAGTAGATGTGAAGTAATTGTCTTTCTACGGTTTCGATGTACCTTTTTGACATTGTTTGGCTTGTAGAGCACAAAGCTAGGATATACATTGAGACAAAGAGAGAGTTGCCTTGAAGTTGCAGGTTTTTGTGAGACTGTAGTGGTAGGTGAGGATGTGAACTTCTTGTCGAATGTTGATCCAGTTTTAGAGGTCAAAGATTAATTGAGTTTAGTTGACAGGCTTGCTTAGCAATTGTGATGGATTTTATTTTTGAATGAAGATTACACCGCAGAATGTTAGGATAGTTTGTGTTTTCTTTTCCTAGAAGTGGTTGGAAGAATTTCCGGTTTATCTCTTGATTAGAGGAGAAAGGTTTGTTATTGAGACCGTCTTCGAGTTTGCTCCTGTTTTGATTGCTCTGTATCTTATGACTCCCGAAAGAATTGAGAGTGTTGAAGGATCAATTACGAGGTTTGTTGGACCTTAGACTCATTAGGCCTAGTGCATCATCTTAGAGTGCGACAATACAATTTGTGAAGAAGAAATAAGACAATACGAGAATGTGTTTAGATCACAGGTAGTTGAAACAAGTGACAGTGAATAATTAACATCCATTTCTGAGTGTCAGTGACTTGTTGATCAGTAGTGTGTGCTTCAGTCTTTTCGAAGATTAATTTGAGATCCGATTACTACCAGTTGGAAGTGAGAGAAGTTTAAGTATTGAAGACAACTTTTGGGGCAAGATGTGATCACTTTGAGTTCTGAGTTATGCTGTTTTGTTTGACTAGTGTGTTAGTTACTTTTATAGAGATGTTGAGCAGAATATTTCCTGAGTTCCTTGTTCAGTTGTAGTAGTTCTCATAGGTGACCCATGGGTATATTCATGTACCGAAGAAGATCATGACAAGCTATGAAGTTAGTGTTGTAGATCCTATTAGAGAATTAGTTGTATGCCAAGTTATGCAACGTGAACTCCGAGTTAATGAAGATGTTCTCCTAGGACATATAGTTCAGCCGAGTGTGTTAGAGTAAATTCCAAGTAGGCAAAAGAAGATACGAGTTGGAAGAAATTGAAGACTGTGACAGGTATCTATAGTTCCCAGGTCTAGCATTGTTACTTTCAGAGAATTGTAAATAGTCTTTTGAAGATAGTTGCTCCTTTGACAAGTTGCTATAGAAGAATGTTCAGTTGTGTGGTTAGATGCGAGACAATGAGCCCTTGAGAAACTGAAAGAAACCTTGAAGAGAACTTCGACCTTGATTCAGCCTATATCAGAGGAAGAATTTGTGAACCATAGTGATGCATTACATGTAGAGTTAGGTTGTGTGTTTATGCAAGACAGAAGATTTGTGGCTTGATCATCGAGATGGTTGAAAGACCGTGGAAAGAGTTATCCGATATGAGACATAGAGTTAATTACAGTTGTAATTGCTACGAAGACTTGGAGACAAAGCTTGTATAGTAAGAAATGCACAGTGTGTATGTACATACCATCAGAACTTGAAATATTTGAAGACTTAGGAATGGTTGGAACTTGAACAACATGAGTTGTTAGAATTGTTTGAAGACTGTGATCTCAAGATTGAGTACTATCTGAAGAGAGTCTACGTAGTAACCGATGTTCCGAGTTATTTTGTTTTCAGATTAGTGGTTAAGTTGCGAGCTATGTTGCCGGATTCAACTTATCGAACGATAGTATTTTGTGGCCGAGTTTCATGTTAAACCTACTTTAAGTCAGATACTTGAAGAGAAACAGTTGCAAGACAGGTTCTTGGCACCTCACGTGCAAGACATAGCAGAAGGAAGACCTTCAGAATACAGTTTTAGAGATGATAGAGTTTTGCATTTCAGAGACAGAATAGTTGTACCGATTGACATGATGTTTTGAGACGTATTGTTTTAACCGAAGCACTTGGCGGTTCGTTTGTATTGCATCTGGGTAGTATGAAGACTTGTTGTGGGTTGAAGATGAGTACTTCTGGATTGAGTTGATGAATAATGTGGTTCAGTATGTGAGTAAGTGTGTAATTTGCCAGCGTGTCAAGACCGAGCATCAGTTTTCTTCTAGTTTGTTACATCCATGGAGGGTTCTTAATGAAAGTGGGTAATAGAGATTCGAGATTCCAACTAGATTTGTGAAGACGTCTGCTTAGTGTTTGGTTACCTGTTGAAGTCAGATGATCAGTTAGAGAAGGTTGTGGGTCAAGTGTTCGAACAATGTTGTATGAGATTGTGAATCAGGCTAGTTTTGTTGTTTATCTGTTGTGGTTACCACCAGAGTTAAAAAAAAGGATTCGTAATGTGCTTTGTGTATCTTGGATTCGGAAGAGTGAGTCAGATTTGTCCCATGCTATGTTTACGAAGAGATTGAGTTAAGTTTAAATTGACATGCCTTGAAGGACCCGTTGAGATCCTAGCATCAGATAGCTAATGTTGTGTGGTAAGTCTACCGAGTTGGTTAGTATGTTGTGGTAAGAAGGTAAGTGTGGAGGAATAGATTTCGTGGTATTCATGTCCGATAAATTTCGGGGACGAAATTTCCTTAAGTGGGGGAGAGTTGTAACACCCGGGTTTAGGGGTCGGATGAAAATATTATTTAAATAATGGCTCGGGTTTCGGTTTTATAATTAAAATAATAAAGTATTATTTTAATCTTCATATTTTAATACAAATATTTTATGTTGGACCAAAATTTAATTAAAACACCTTTTCCATGGAATTTGCAAATAGATGATGTTGCCATCTCATTAATGGCAAAAGGGTAAATAAGTGGGCTTTCAAAATTAAAACCCCTTTTTTCACTAATGTGAGCCTTGTCATCTTCTTCCCCATCCACTCTCCCCATTTCCACGACAAGAACACCCTCTCCCTTGTGTTCACTTCTTCATCACCATTCTTCCTCATCTTTGGTGATTTTTGAAAGGTAAAACCACTTTTGATTTGTCCTATCTTTCCTCTACAAGCTAGTACCATTATTTTTCATAAAGCTCATGGTTTTTGTATTTTGGGGTTTTGAGATTTTTGGTTAAAAATGGCATCTTTAGTGTCTTTAACTTAAGATTTCGTTTTGTTGAGGTTGTATAAGTTGTTTGCTATCCTTAAGGTCCAACATAGTTAATTTTTACATGGTTTTATGCAAATTCCCGAAATTGGGTTTTGGTGGGGTTTTAGGAGGGTTTTTAGATGAATTTTGGGTATAGTTTGTGTTGGAATTTGAGGGTTGATGTTAGGGTAATAGTTGGGGGCAGTTTTGGAAGCATTTGAGGGTGCTAAAAAGGTTGAAAACATGAGTTTTGGATGGGGTATAAGGGCTGCTCGGGTTTGGTAAATTTGGGGCATGTTCTTAGCTTGAATTGTTGTGTTTGGCGTTTGATTAGTATTCCGGGTTAGCTACTTTGATGTTTGAGTTGATTTGAAGTTGTTTTGATTGTGTTGAGGTGATTAGAAGCGAGATTATGTGTTGGTGGAGCCTTGGGAACAAATCCGGAAACTTGAAGACTTTGGTTGCTTGGTAATTGAGCTTAGAGGTGGAGGTGAGTGGTTAAATATTTTTAAAATGGTTTTGAGTATTTGGTTCAAGCATGTGAACCTAGGATGGGCTTGGTAAACCCACCTAGGGTTGGGATTAGAGTGGTAGCCTAATCCCAAGCTTTGGTTAGAGACTTTGGTTGCACTCTTTAATGGTTGTTTATACCCCGTGTTAAATTGTGATGGTGTTGGTTATGTATATGTTGTATACATGTATGTTGAGGCATGTTTGATGCATTGTTATATGCATGTTGATGATAAACATGATGGAGATATACATATGCATGAAATATGATGTGATATTGTATTAATGATATACATGTGGTGTTGACATGTGAAATGATATTATGAGGTGATTGTATGATCCGAGGATCATGGTGAGTACATGCTAGGCATAGAAATGTGGTTTGAGCGTGACGGTGAGTCATGGTGAGTACGTGCTAAGCACAAAAGTTGTTATGAAATGATATTGTGAAAGATTAATGAAATGTGTAGTATTGGCACTAGTATGCTTGGGTACAAATGATCGATCATTAGGATGTTTAGTGTGCACACGTGAGTCAAAATGCGCGCGTGGTCTTGATGATGGTAGTCATCAAGATGGAGTACGGGTTCACCCGGAAATCTTCTTATATATATTAGTCGTTTATGAGTGGAATCCCTTCGACGGGCGTGAGGATGAGTGGAATCCCCTCCGCGTGAAATGAGGCGTGAGGATGAGTGGAATCCCCTCCGCGTGAACGGTGATGAGTGTAATCCCACCGTCAGGTAATGGTTGTGTAGTTGGATGTGAGTTCCAACGGTTATCCGCATATTCGAGTCATAGCTAGGTGCCAATACGGATTGTGGAGTATGTTGCTCATATGTTGGTTATATGTGTTTCCATGTGTTGAGGTTATGGACTTGTTGAGCATGACATGATTTTGGTAATATGTTCAAGCATCATGATTATTTTTGGCTCTTGCGGATCGGAGGTAAGATCATGCATTTTACTTTGGTTGTAGACCGTGCTTGGACCCTGCATTGTCGAAGGTTTGTTTTATGAGCTTACCCTCACTAAGCTTTTATGCTTACGCTCCCTTTTTGTTCGACAATGCAGATCAGTAGCTTGTGGTTGGCAAAGGCAAGGGAAGGTCTCCAAGGGTTGCTTATGGTGAGCTCAAGTATGAATTTTAAATTGTAGATAGTAATAGTCAAGCAATGGGATAGATGTTGCGATTTGAGTTTTGAAGTATATTGATGTTGGTTTCGTTTAAGAGCATGTTAGACTCTTCCTTATCATGTTGTTGGTTCGGCTTTTGGATGCCACGTTATGGTTTGCAAGGCATGCTTTATTGCTTACCTTGAATGCTTATGTGTATGTTGGTCTTGTGCCCTTTGGTGGATGCTCTTATGTATGTTGTCTAAGCATGTTAATCTTGATTGCTATGTTTGGTTCGTATGTGGATTGTTGATCCTTTGTATGTTTGGTTTTTATATGTTTGATGTGTGTTAAGGATGTTCGTATAGGATGTCTTGCATCTAGAGTTAATGCTTGTGTGTTGTGTGAGGCTTTAGTGGGGTTTTGGGACATCCTTGTGCCATAAACCAGCTAAAACCAGTCTGCTGACAGAGGGTGTTTCGAAACGGGCTACCCTGTTCCGATACGGTCCCTTTGTTTTTGGCCGAGCGTTTCGGTACACTTTTGCTACTGGAATTTTGAGAAATTGGTGAGATATCTGAATAAATAAGAGATACTCCAAGTACCGATCGCCTAAAAAGTCTGAGATATCTGAAAAGTAAAAACTAAGGGGTGTAAGCTAAAGAGCTTAGTGTGTCTCTAAAGTGCAAACGAAAACAAAACAAAACAGTGTTTTATTTTCTGATAAAGACTTTTCTGAAAAACACAACAAAACCGGATCATGATGATATGATGTCTGATGCACATGAATCATAGTACCCATCTACATCACCGTCCGAAGAGTGAGGTTCCCCTGAACCACTCTACACCTCAACACCGTGTCCGAAGCAGAACTCATCCCGAAAGATGGAACTACTAATCCGAAGCGAAGTTCAACCCGAAGGATGAAGTCGCTGAGCTTCCTCCGTACAATATCCCAACCCAATTATATGACATGTAATCCGATTTCAGAGTCCGAATGCAATCTTGTTAAATAACTAAGATGCATGTACATAATAATCTGATTCCGATATGTGTTATATAACATGATCACAGCATCCGAGTCATACAATGTTTATCAGATAACAGAACAGAATAGCATACAGATACATATATACATATATCATACCGATCATGCAATCAGACAGCAGAGACATGTAGCACAGACAGAGAACACACAAGTTTATAAAACATGAAGAGACACACCTTTAGCAACAGTAGGTTTAATCTCGAGAAGGGCGAGCCTCACGCTCGGATCTCACTGAATCAGGACCTACGAGGTATGAATTCTATATTAACATTTATTACTAACACTGAGCCACCGACTAAAACACTAAAAACCGAACTGAAGATATACTCACGTGAAGATCTCGAAGAACGTACACGATCGGTCTAAACAACTGGAGGTAACCCAACGGTCTCAAGGTCGGCACCTGAACACGAGGACATTTCGAATCAGATTCTGAAATCGTAACTTATCATATTCTAATAACAATCAATTAAAATTTGGCAAGACGGAGCGTTCGGGTTCGAATTAGACAAAACGGGCAACGAATACGGACTCAAGACGTCGAGAAAGGTCAATGTGAACATTTTCTGAAAAAGTCAACTCTGGTCAAAGTCAACCTTAGTCAAAGTCAAATATCCAAAGTCAACGGTCAATATTGACTGGACTGGTCAAAGTTAACTGGTCACACTAGTCAAAAGTCAACATGATAAATTTGGTCAACTTCCGGGTCGGTCAAACGGGTCAAGGTTCGGTCCAATTCACACGATTCAGATCAAGCCAGTCAAGTATGCTAAAGGAAGGGATATCCAGACTAGCTTAAAGTACGGTTAGAAAAGACTTGGATCAGATGGTCCAGAGCTCGACTTTCATTACACAACCTTATATATATATATATATATATATATTTGACTGGTAATATTAAAACAATAACAGTAATGAAGCCTATACACATATAACAAGGATATATATGTATATATGTTGGAACTCATATTTGATAGAAACATGTGTAATAAAAATAAGATGAGAACATTAATCAATGATGCAACATCGAAAATGGTGAATAGCTCACCCCAACCTTGACTTTCACGTGGGCAAAACTGGTCCAATCAGTTTTTTGAGCAATCTGTGTCATTCAGATTGACCTCACAAATCATCTACACACAAGCCCAACTCACATACCACTCACGCACAGTTGCACAAACGGCAGCGGTACAAACTCATCGGAAAAGACGCGATAACGGCAGCGGCAGAACTAAGTCCGAGGAAGGTTGGCGGCAGAGCACGGCAACGATAAGATAAGATGAAAACCAATGGTTTCCGGTGGTGGTGCTAGGGAGAATTCGAACGGTTCTCCTTTGTTATCTCAAAAACAATGGCCGATGTGGAACAAATAAGGGATGGGTTTCGGTCGGACGGCGAGGGGAAAACGAAAGGTGGCGGTGGCACGCTGAACGGACGGCGTTGACGCCCTCGTCGGAGCTTGAACGGAAAAACAAGGGAGGGGCGAGGGGAGATAGATATCACGAGAGGGAAGAGATCATAGAGCGGCTATCAAAATTTTGATTCCGATTTGGGTTCTGAATGTGCTATAATTGGGTATAAATACCCTTATTAAAAGGGCAAAACACACATATGGTCACTTAACATTTTTAGGGTTTGCAAAACAGAAACATAACTTTACAAACATTCAAAACGACCCCAAATTTCTGAATTAAGCTACAAAATTCAGATTATATTCAATTTACTCCCATGATCAAATTAAGGTTTCAAGATTTAAAATTCCCAAATTTAGGGTTTTTAAATCTAGGGATTTCAAAATTTAGGGTTTTCGAATTGGGGATTTCAAAATTCAATTTTTTTCCAAATAGGGAGAAATTTGGGGTGTTACAACTCTCCCTCCCTTAAAAGAAATTTCGTCCTCGAAATTTTCAGACTTAAACAACGGATTTCATAACCAACTGAAACGCGCATATACTTTCCCTTTCTTAATTCATGATATATCATAACCGAAAACACTGAAACATAGAACCGGAAAAAAAACTGAAACATATTAAGATGTTTCTTCCATGTCATCATGTATATCATCATATCCAACACGAGCTCTGGTTGGATGTACTGAACCTGGACGTCTAATCTCGGATCTAACTGATCCACTACTCAGAGCATGTATACCCCTACTAGTAGTATCAGAAGCAACTGACCTAAACTGCCCTCTACCTCAGTGAGGTGCCTGAACTGATGCATGACTCTGAATCTGAACAGATGAACTAGTAGCTGAACGTAGACAATTCTTTAAGTAGTAATCCTGAAAACGACATCTGAAACACGTTCTATTCATCAATCTGCACTCTCCGTTATGCTTCTTATCGCAATAACCACATATACAGAAATAGGCCGATGAAATTTTATACTACCCATGCTGCCAGACGGAACTGTCGATGCTACAGGTCTCACATTCCGATGACTCTGAGGAACAAACTCATCCTTAGGTCTTTTTCCAGACAAAATTGACAAAGCTTGGTTGAACAGACATATCCGATTATTTTCTAACTTGGCCAAAATTCTAAAATTCCTCATTTCCCATAAGTGCCATTATCCTCTCAGAAGTCTTGGCTCGACCAACCATGTCACTGAACACTTCGCCATGATGTGTTGCAACATCTCTCTAAATCAGCAGTCTAAACCCCTTCAAAAACCAGTCACACTTATTTTCCTCAGTCGCAACTAACCCAGGAACATACTTGGCCAACCTCCGAAACTCTATCTCATAATCATTCACTGACATGTTGTTCTGTTTCAGATTCATAAACTCATCACGACACTTCGCTAGGAATTCAGCTCCCACATACCGATCCTGAAAAGCCTTTCGGAAAAACTCTCATGTGATCTGACTAGATGGGACAATATCAACCACTGACTCCCACCAATTCTGAGCTTCACCCTCTAACAAAGATACCGCGGCTCGCATTTTCTGATTAACTGGATAATCCATCTCAACAAACAACTATTGTAACTTCTTTGTACAATACTCTGCATCGGCTAGATGTGTACCGGTTTTACCCTCAAACAATTTCATTCCAGCAGCTATGAATTCTATAGATATGGGTTTCCTCGAACCCTCTAACTGACGAAGATAATGGAGCAACTCACGATGAACCGTAGCACTGTCCGGTTGTACTGTCTCAGTGTCATCACTTCCAATATGATATCCTTCCAATGGTACATTCTCATTATCCGGTATCTCATTCTGATTTCCCATTTGCCCAACAGAAGGCAGATGATCACTACCAGAAGCAGCAGTACGACCCCGTCTACGAACAGACGATAAATTAAGACTCTTACGCGGTGGCATAGTGAACTATCTAAAAAAAGTAATAACCTAGAGTCAGAATCGCTACTAGAGTCTCAATTTTTTTTTAAAACACATTGAAAACATTAAAGTCAAAGTCACAGAATACCATAATATATTTTTCAGAAAATTCCCATATGACCCAAAATATTTTGGATGCATGCAGAAGTCGAAAACATTTGAAAATAATTGTTGTAGGGCTCACATTCCGTGGGTTGAACCTGGCTCTGATATCACTAATTGTAACCCCCTAAACTCGACCTAGAAGAAATGGGCCAAATCTAGGAAGTAGCGATTGAAAACTTGTCCCCCAAGATAAAATTTAGGTTAAAATATTTTATAATTCAAAAGAATCGATTAAATAAGTAAACTCAATAAATATTCCGATTAAAGTAAAACTCAATCTTTTAAACGATGTTCCGAAAATTAATTAAAATCTCTGAAAATAATTTTGTAAATGCATGCATCCAATAAATCCCAAGTTATAAACAGTCCCAATGTCCATGTTACACAAATGTCTCAAACAATGTTAAAGCATAAATCCAAGATAGGCAAAAGAGTTCATACTGAATGTTAATTTATCTGAATAAATAAGAAATGCTCCAAGTACCGATCGCCTAAAAAGTCTGAGATATCTGAAAAGTAAAAACTAAGGGGTGTAAGCTAAAGAGCTTAGTGTGTCTCTAAAGTGCAAACGAAAACAAAACAAAACAGTATTTTATTTTCTGATAAAGACTTTTCTGAAAAACACAACAAAACCGGATCATGATGATATGATGTCTGATGCACATGAATCATAGTACCCATCTACATCACCGTCCGAAGAGTGAGGTTCCCCTGAACCACTCTACACCTCAACACCGTGTCCGAAGCAGAACTCATCCCGAAAGATGGAACTACTAATCCGAAGCGAAGTTCAACCCGAAGGATGAAGTCGATGAGCTTCCTCCGTAAAATATCCCAACCCAATGATATGACATGTAATCCGATTTCAGAGTCCGAATGCAATCTTGTTAAATAACTAAGATGCATGTACATAATAATCCGATTCCGATATGTGTTACATAACATGATCACAGCATCCGAGTCATACAATGTTTATCAGATAACAGAACAGAATAGCATACAGATACATATATACATATATCATACCGATCATGCAATCAGACAGCAGAGACATGTAGCACAGACAGAGAACACACAAGTTTATAAAACATGAAGAGACACACCTTTAGCAACAGTAGGTCTAATCTCGAGAAGGGCGAGCCTCACGCTCGGATCTCACTGAATCAGGACCTACGAGGTATGAATTCTATATTAACATTTATTACTAACACTGAGCCATCGACTAAAACACTAAAAACCGAACTGAAGATATACTCACGTGAAGATCTCGAAGAACGTGCACGATCGGTCTGAACAACTGGAGGTAACCCAACGGTCTCAAGGTCGGCACCTGAATACGAGGACATTTCGAATCAGATTCTGAAATCGTAACTTATCATATTCCAATAACAATCAATTAAAATTTAGCAAGACGGAGCGTTCGGGTTCGAATTAGACAAAACGGGCAACGAATACGGACTCAAGACGTCGAGAAAGGTCAATGTGAACATTTCTGAAAAAGTCAACTTTGGTCAAAGTGAACCTTAGTCAAAGTCAAATATCCAAAGTCAACGGTCAATATTGACTGGACTGGTCAAAGTTAACTGGTCAAACTAGTCAAAAGTAAACATGATAAATTTGGTCAACTTTCGGGTCGGTCAAACGGGTCAAGGTTCGGTCCAATTCACACGATTCAGATCAAGCCGGTCAAGTATGCTGAAGGAAGGGATATCCAGACTAGCTTAAAGTACGGTTAGAAAAGACTTGGATCAGATGGTCCAGAGCTCGACATTCATTACACAACCTTATATATATATATATTTGACTGGTAATATTAAAACAATAACAGTAATGAAGCCTATACACATATAACAAGGATATATATGTATATATGTTGGAACCCATATTTGATAGAAACATGTGTAATAAAAATAAGATGAGAACATTAATCAATGATGCAACATCGAAAATGGTGAATAGCTCACCCCAACCTTGACTTTCACGTGGGCAAAACTGGTCCAATCAGTTCTTTAAGCAATCTGTGTCATTCAGATTGACCTCACAAATCATCTACACACAAGCCCAACTCACAAACCACTCACGCACAGTTGCGCAAACGGCAGCGGTACAAACTCATCGGAAAAGACGTGATAACGGCAGTGGCAGAACCAAGTCCGAGGAAGGTTGGCGGCAGAGCACGGCAACGATAAGATAAGATGAAAACCAATGGTTTCCGGTGGTGGTGCTAGGGAGAAGTCGAATGTTTCTCCTTTGTTATCTCAAAAACAATGGCCGATGTGGAACAAATAGGGGATGGGTTTCGGTTGGACGGCGAGGGGAAAACGAAAGGTGGCGATGGCACGCTGAACGGACGGCGTTGACGCCCTCGTCGGGGCTTGAACGGAAAAACAAGGGAGGGGCGAGGGGAGATAGATATCACGAGAGGGAAGAGATCATAGAGCGGCTGTCAAATTTTTGATTCCGATTTGGGTTCTGAATGTGCTATAATTGGGTATAAATACCCTTATTAAAAGGGCAAAACACACATATGGTCACTTAACATTTTTAGGGTTTGCAAAACAGAAACATAACTTTACAAACATTCAAAACGACCCCAAATTTCTGAATTAAGCTACAAAATTCAGATTATATTCAATTTACTCCCATGATCAAATTAAGGTTTCAAGATTTAAAATTCCCAAATTTAGGGTTTTTAAATCTAGGGATTTCAAAATTTAGGGTTTCCGAATTGGGGATTTCAAAATTCAACTTTTTTTCCAAATAGGGAGAAATTTGGGGTGTTACAACTCTCCCTCCCTTAAAAGAAATTTCGTTCTCGAAAATTTCAGACTTAAACAACGGATCTCATAACCAACTGAAACGCGCATATACTTTCCCTTTCTTAATTCATGATATATCATAACCGAAAACACTGAAACATAGAACCGGAAAAAAAACTGAAACATATTAAGATGTTCCTTCCATGTCATCATGTATATCATCATATCCAACACGAGCTCTGGTTGGATGTACTGAACCTGGACGTCTAATCTCGGATCTAACTGATCCACCACTCAGAGGATGTATACCCCTACTAGTAGTATCAGAAGCAACTGACCTAAACTGCCCTCTACCTTAGTGAGGTGCCTGAACTGATGCATGACTCTGAATCTGAACGGATGAACTAGTAGGTGAACGTAGACAATTCTTTAAGTAGTAATCCTGAAAACCACATCTGAAACACGTTCTATTCATCAATCTGCACTCTCCGTTATGCTTCTTATCGCAATAACCACATATACAGAAATAGGCCGATGAAATTTTATACTACCCATGCTGCCAGACGGAACTGTCGATGCTACAGGTCTCACATTCCGATGACTCTGAGGAACAAACTCATCCTTAGGTCTTTTTCCAGACAAAATTGACAAAGCTTGGTTGAACAGACATATCCAATTATTTTCTAACTTGGCCAAAATTCTAAAATTCCTCATTTCCCATAAGTGCCATTATCCTCTCAGAAGTCTTGGCTCGACCAACCATGTCACTGAACACTTCGCCATGATGTGTTGCAACATCTCTCTAAATCAGCAGTCTAAACCCCTTCACAAACCAGTCACACTTATTTTCCTCAATCGCAACTAACCCAGGAACATACTTGGCCAACCTCCGAAACTCTATCTCATAATCATTCACTGACATGTTGTTCTGTTTCAGATTCATAAACTCATCACGACACTTCGCTAGGAATTCAGCTCCCACATACCGATCCTGAAAAGCCTTTCGGAAAAACTCTCATGTGATCTGACTAGATGGGACAATATCAACCACTGACTCCCACCAATTCTGAGCTTCACCCTCTAACAAAGATACTGCGGCTCGCAATTTCTGATTAACTGGATAATCCATCTCAACAAACAATTGTTGTAACTTCTTTGTACAATACTCTGCATCGGTTGGATGTGTACCGGTTTTACCCTCAAACAATTTCATTCCAGCAGCTATGAATTCTGTAGATATGGGTTTCCTCAAACCCTCTAACCGACGAAGATAATGGAGCAACTCACGATGAACCGTAGCACTGTCCGGTTGTACTGTCTCAGTGTCATCACTTCCAATATGATATCCTTCCAATGGTACATTCTCATTATCCGGTATCTCATTCTGATTTCCCATTTGCCCAACAGAAGGCGGATGATCACTACCAGAAGCAGCAGTACGACCCCGTCTACGAATAAACGATAAATTAAGACTCTTACGCGGTGGCATAGTGAACTATCTAAAAAAAGTAATAACCTAGAGTCAGAATCGGTACTAGAGTCTCAATTTTTTTTAAAACACATTGAAAACATTAAAGTCAAAGTCACAGAATACCATAATATATTTTTCAGAAAATTCCCATATGACCCAAAATATTTTGGATACATGCAGAAGTCGAAAACATTTGAAAATAATTGTTGTAGGCCTCACAGTCTGTGGGTTGAACCTGACTCTGATACCACTAATTGTAACCCCCTAAACTCGACCTAGAAGAAATGGGCCAAATCTAGGAAGTAGCGTTTGAAAACTTGTCCCTCAAGATACAATTTAGGTTAAAATATTTTATAATTCAAAAGAATCGATTAAATAAGTAAACTCAATAAATATTTCGATTAAAGTAAAACTCAATCTTTTAAACGATGTTCCGATAATTAATTAAAATCTCTGAAAATAATTTTGTAAATGCATGCATCCAATAAATCCCAAGTTATAAACAGTCCCAATGTCCATGTTACACAAATGTCTCAAACAATGTTAAAACATAAATCCAAGATAGGCAAAAGAGTTCATACTGAATGTTAATTTATCTGAATAAATAAGAGATGCTCCAAGTACCGATCGCCTAAAATGTCTGAGATATCTGAAAAGTAAAAACTAAGAGGTGTAAGCTAAAGAGCTTAGTGTGTCTCTAAAGTGCAAACGAAAACAAAACAAAACAGTATTTTATTTTCTAATAAAGACTTTTCTGAAAAACACAACAAAACCGGATCATGATGATATGATGTCTTATGCACATGAATCATAGTACCCATCTACATCACCGTCCGAAGGGTGAGGTTCCCCTGAACCACTCTACACCTCAACACCGTGTCCGAAGCAGAACTCATCCTGAAAGATGGAACTACTAATCCGAAGCGAAGTTCAACCCGAAGGATGAAGTCGCTGAGCTTCCTCCGTACAATATCCCAACCCAATGATATGACATGTAATCCGATTTCAGAGTCCGAATGCAATCTTGTTAAATAACTAAGATGCATGTACATAATAATCCGATTTCGATATGTGTTACATAACATGATCACAGCATCCGAGTCATACAATGTTTATCAGATAACAGAACAGAATAGCATACAGATACATATATACATGTATCATACCGATCATGCAATTAGACAGCAGAGACATGTAGCACAGACAGAGAACACACAAGTTTATAAAACATGAAGAGACACACCTTTAGCAACAGTAGCTCTAATCTCGAGAAGGGCGAGCCTCACGCTCGGATCTCACTGAATCAGGACCTACGAGGTATGAATTCTATATTAACATTTATTACTAACACTGAGCCACCGACTAAAACACTAAAAACCGAACTGAAGATATACTCACGTGAAGATCTCGAAGAACGTGCACGATCGATCTGAACAACTGGAGGTAACCCAACGGTCTCAAGGTCGGCACCTAAACACGAGAACATTTCGAATCAGATTCTGAAATCGTAACTTATCATATTCCAATAACAATCAATTAAAATTTAGCAAGACAGAGCGTTCGGGTTCGAATTAGACAAAACGGGCAACGAATACGGACTCAAGACGTCGAGAAAGGTCAATGTGAACATTTTCTGAAAAAGTCAACTTTGGTCAAAGTCAACCTTAGTCAAAGTCAAATATCCAAAGTCAACGGTCAATATTGACTGGACTGGTCAAAGTTAACTGGTCAAACTAGTCAAAAGTCAACATGATAAATTTGGTCAACTTTCGGGTCGGTCAAACGGGTCAAGGTTCGGTCCAATTCACACCATTCAGATCAAGCCGGTCATGTATGCTGAAGGAAGGGATATCCAGACTAGCTTAAAGTACGGTTAGAAAAGACTTGGATCAGATGATCCAGAGCTCGACTTTCATTACACAACCTTATATATATATATATATATTTGACTGGTAATATTAAAACAATAACAGTAATGAAGCTTATACACATATAACAAGGATATATATGTATATATGTTGGAACCCATATTTGATAGAAACATGTGTAATAAAAATAAGATGAGAACATTAATCAATGATGCAACATCGAAAATGGTGAATAGCTCACCCCAACCTTGACTTTCACGTGTGCAAAACTGGTCCAATCAGTTCTTTAAGCAATCTGTGTCATTCAAATTGACCTCACAAATCATCTACACACAAGCCCAACTCACATACCACTCACGCACAGTTGCACAAACGGCAGCGATACAAACTCATCGGAAAAGACGCGATAACGGAAGCGGCAGAACCAAGTCCGAGGAAGGTTGGCGGCAGAGCACGGCAACGATAAGATAAGATGAAAAGCAATGGTTTCCGGTGGTGGTGCTAAGGAGAAGTCGAATGGTTCTCCTTTGTTATCTCAAAAACAATGGCCGATGTGGAACAAATAGGGGATGGGTTTCGGTCGGACGTCGAGGGGAAAACGAAAGGTGGCGGTGGCACGCTGAACGGTGTAACTAACCAAAACGAACCAGCAGAAATTTACAGAGTAGGTGAAGAAGAAGAAGATAAGATTTAGGGAAGAGAGAGAAGAAACAGAATTCTCATTCAGTATTTCGATAAGGACAAAATGAGTCCGTTACAATGCTTATAACCCTAGAATAACCAAACGACGTCGGATAGATAAAACTATCAAACGCACCGTTTCATTAATCCTACAACGGCTCTCTCCCTAACAAACACTGACACATAAAAACAGAAATTTAAAAGGGCTAACGGTCGAGTCTGTTACAAGGCTCCCTCCTTCAAACAATCCTTGACCTCAAGGATTAAAGTTTGGAAATTGACTTTGCAGCTGATGTAACACCTCCCACGTGGCGTCCTCTGGAAACGAATTAGACCATTCCACGAGCACCTCTGTGACTGTCTGGTTTCCTCTCTTGCCAATTCTTCTTGCTAAATCCTTACTTGGCTCCTTGCTAATTCCTCCATCGGGCCCTATAACTGGCAGATCTTGCTGGCAAGGTGCATCTTCAATTCTCTTCTTCAGTTGTGATATATGAAACACATGATGTACCTTTGAATCAGCAGGTAATTCCAGTCTATAGGCAACTGTCCCTACTCGATCCAGGATTTTAAATGGTCCAAACCATTTTGCAGACAACTTCTGGCAACTCCTCTGCTGAACTGTCTGTTGCCTATATGGTTGCAGCTTGAGGAAAACCCACTCCCCCACTTGAAACTCTCCTTCTGACCTCATCTTATCAGCCTGTTGCTTCATCCGATCCTGAGCTCGTTTGAGATGAAATTTGAGCATCTTCATCGCAGCTTCCCTCCTCTGCAAGCTTCTATCCACTGCATCTACCACAGATTCCCCAGCAATATAAGGAACATGTACTTGAGGTGGTTGGCCATACAATGCCTCAAAAGGGGTGGTCTTAATTGCAGAATGAAAAGTAGAATTGTACCACCATTCTGCTAAATGAAGCCACTCTCCCCACTCTTTGGGATTTTCACCTGTCATGCATCTCAAATAGGTCTCTATGCACTTGTTCAACCTCTCATTTTGGTCGTCTGTCTCTGGATGATAGGCAGTAGATGGGTTGATTACTACTCCCAACTTCTGAAATACTTCTCTCCAAAAGGTGCTCATGAAGATCTTATCTCGATCACACACTATAGTGCTAGGCAATCCATGTAATTTGAACACATTTTCCAGAAAAATCTGAGCCACATCCTTAGCTGTAAAGGGGTGAGCTAGGGGAATGAAATGACCATACTTTGTCAATCTGTCCACCACTACCAGAATTACATTCTTCCTTCTAGAGCATGGCAAGCCTTCAATGAAGTCCATCCCAATAGAGGACCAGGCTAAATCAGGGATGGGTAGAGGTTGAAGGTAACCCTTAGGATGTTGCAGCTCATCCTTATTTCTTTGGCATACTTCACACTCTCTAACCCAATTCTTCACTTCTTTCCTCAAGCCTTTCCAATACAACACACTGGTTATTCTTTTGATGGTGGCATGTGATCCAGAATGCCCCCCCCCACAGCACTTCCATGGAAGTATTGAATCAACTCCCTTCTCAATTCCAAGTCAGTTCCCACAACCAGCTTTCCCTTCCTTTTCAGTTGCTTTCCATCCCAAGAATACTTGTGATGTCTTCCTGA
The DNA here is from genome assembly GCA_030270665.1 of Hibiscus trionum. NCBI lineage: Eukaryota > Viridiplantae > Streptophyta > Magnoliopsida > Malvales > Malvaceae > Hibiscus > Hibiscus trionum. The sequence goes on from BSYR01000037.1 coordinate 5,549,044, forward strand.
TGCATTTTCCAACTCAGCAATAATTTTCCTAAGTTTTGGATCCACTTGCCAAGTTGCTTTGATCTTCTCCCAAATGTCAGAAGATGCAAAACTCACTCCCATTCCAAAACAGCTAGTTTCTTTAGGTTTCCTGGATAACACATCAGCAACAATGTTATTGATTCCCCTCTTAAAACAAACTTCATAGTCCAACCCCATCATCTTTGCAACCCACTTTTGTTGAGCAGGTGTGATAGCTTGATTTTCTGCCAACCATTTCAGGCTTTGGTGGTCAGTTTTGATTTTGAAATGCCTCCCAATTAAGTAGGGCAACCACTTCTTGACAGCCATTAAAACTGCCAACATTTCCTTTTCATACACTGATAGCTTCTAGTGCTTGCTACCCAGTCCCTTGCTGAAAAATGCTAGTGGCTTACCCCTTTGAGTCAGAACAGCTCCCACTCCATTTTCTGAAGCATCAGTCTCCACTGAGAACTCTTCATTAAAATTTGGCAGTTGTAGTACAGGTGCAGAACTACCCGCTTCCTTCAGTTTTTGCCAAGCTTCCTCCTCCTTTGCTGACCATTTCCACCCATCTTTTTTGAGGAGATCAGTTAGAGGTCTTGCAATAACCCCATACCCCTGTATGAACCTCCTGTAATACCCAGATAGGCCTAAAAACCCTCTCACCTCCTTCACACTTCTGGGAACTGGCCAATCTAATATGCTTTCCACCTTTGATCTATCCATTGAAATGACCCCATCTGAGATGACATACCCCAGGTAATCAATTTCAGCTGCTCCAAAACAACATTTGGATCTCTTTGCAAACAGCTCATGTGTTCTCAATATCATCAACACTTCTTTAAGATGCATTAAATGATCTGCCCAAGTGGTTGAATACACCAATATGTCATCGAAAAAACCAACACTGTTTTCCTGATTTGCTCTTTGAAAATCTTGTTCATTAGCCCCTGGAAGGTTGCTGGAGCATTAGTGAGCCCAAATGGCATCACTAGAAACTCATAATGGCCTTCATGTGTTCTGAAAGCTGTTTTATGTATGTCAGCTTCCCACATTCTAATTTGATGGTAGCCAGATCTCAAATCCAGCTTTGAAAATATCCTTGCTCCTCTCAATTCATCCAGCAACTCCTCAATCACAGGCATGGGAAATTTGTCCTTGATGGTCACTTGATTCAATCTCCTATAATCCACACACATCCTCCAAGAATTATCCTTTTTCTTAACCATAACCACAGGGGATGAGAAAGTGCTATTGTTGTCCCTTATTACTCCAGCCTCCAACATCTCCTTAACCAATTTCTCAATTTCATCTTTTTGCCATGATGAGTATCTGTAGGGTTTAACCTTCACTACCTCATTCTCATCAGTCAAGGTTATCCTGTGGTCTTGCCCTCTGAAAGGTGGCAACCCTTTTGGCTCAGCAAACACATCTTGAAATTCATCCAAAAGCCTTTCCAATTCTTGAGGAACTTCACCTGTTCTAATTCTGAATTTCAATTGACCATTCAGAACCAACAAGGAAGCTGAATAGGAGCTGCTAGTGCCCTTGAGAACCTTCTCACACTCCTTATGTTCAATCCATCTCATTGGCTGTGGCTGCAACCCTTCCAATTTAACCACAGCATCCTTCCATCTAAACTGCATTTCCAAGGTTGCAAAGTTCCATTGTATAGGCCCCAAACTTGCCAACCATTGAATGCCTAGCACCATATCAGTTCCCTTCAAAGGCAAAATCAAGAAATCAGTGGTAAAACACTGATTTTGCACCTTCCATTCAACTCCTTTACATGCTCCCATGGTATCCAAATTGTTTCCATCAGCCACAGTCACCCTCAATTTGTGTCCCCTCTCCATTCTAATTCCCAAATTCTTTGTTGCACTCTAACTCAAGAAGTTATGAGTACTTCCAGAATCCAACAAGCAAATTAGTTTCTTCCCTTCAACATCCACTTCCAACTTCATGGTGTTTCCACTTGTAGCTCCCCACATAGCTTGTAAAGATAGTGTTGGACCTTCAGTCTTTCCTCCCTCCTGGGCCAGCAGTTCATGGTCTTCTTCACAATCCAAAAATAGTTCATTTTCTGACTCATCCTCCACTCCTTCCACCATAATTTGGAACAACTGAGATTTAGCACATTTATGTCCAGGTGCATACTTTGCTGCACACCAAAAGCACAACCCCTTTTTCCTCTTTTCTTCAATTTCACTCGGAGACAATGATTTTCCCCCTCCTCTCACAGCAGGCATTCCAACATTCTTGTGAGGAACTGGGCTAAGGTTTCCAGGGGTAGAGTATTTGGATGCAGATGGTGAAACATTGGATCCAAAACTAGCAAATCTAGAAACATTTGGGACTGAGGAAGCAGATGGACCAACCAAATTAGTAGAGCCCTTGTAACTAAGGCCTCCCCTAATACTGGAACTGGGTGCAGAAACAGGTGAGCTAAACCTGGATGTTAGCACATTTGGTTTTCTTCCTGTGGAGCCTAGCATGGACTCAACATGTTTAGCCAGTTGATAAGCAGCAATCAACGTTTTTGGTTGCAATAGGGTCACAAACTCACTGATCTCCAACCTCAAATGATTCTTAAACATACTAAGAACATAGTCGTCTGGGAGTTGTACCTGGTTTAGAAGATGGATAAAGTCATCGTAGAACTGCTCCACTAAATCCACCTGTCGCAATGCAACCAACTCCGAAAAAGGATCGACAAATCCACCAGGAGCGAAACGTTCTCGCATGAGTTGTACATATCCATCCCAGCTGATGCGAGTGAAATCCTCTATCTTCGCCAAGAACTGATGCCATTGTAGTGCCTTGCCTTCGAGATGAAGCATCACTACCCTCACCTTAGCTGAATCTGGAACTAGATCTGCTGCAAAATACTGCTCCACCTTGGATAACCATCCTTTAAAATCGACCCCATCAAACTTAGGACAAAACAGTTTGTAGGCGAAATTAACAGGAGGATGTGATTGTCCCCGCCTGAGCCACTGTGCCTTGGCCATCTCCCAAATCGATTACAACATTCTCTTGAACAGGCTTACTCGAATCAGGCTCTGTATCTACCTTGGTGGTGTTTGTCTGTTGGGTTTGTGGAGCTCCCAACAAGCTTCCCTCCGGATCTACTGTACCCTCCAGGTTGATCTTCTTTCCCAGTCCAATCTCCAAGAGTTTCTGTAGACTTGCCATCATGGAAGTGAAACGACCATCAATAGAAGTTTCCAAGCGAGAGAAATCAGATCTTAATTGATTATGAGCAATCTGCCACTCCGGTAAATCAGAATCTGGTTGAGTAGGATTCGTGGTGGTGGTTTGCGGCGCTGTGTGTTGCAACGCTGATTGTTGTCGAGTTTCAACCATGGTGCCGAGGAACGTAATAGCTCTGATACCTTTGGAACTAACCAAAACGAACCAGCAGAAATTTACAGAGTAGGTGAAGAAGAAGAAGATAAGATTTGGGGAAGAGAGAGAAGAAATAAAATTCTCATTCAGTATTTCGATAAGGACAAAATGAGTCCGTTACAATGCTTATAACCCTAGAATAACCAAATGACGTCGGATAGATAAAACTATCAAACGCACCGTTTCATTAATCCTACAACGGCTCTCTCCCTAACAAACACTGACACATAAAAACAGAAATTTAAAAGGGCTAACGGTCGAGTCTGTTACAAACGGACGGCGTTGACGCCCTCGTCGGAGCTTGAACGGAAAAACAAGGGAGGGGCGAGGGGAGATAGATATCACGAGAGGGAAGAGATCATAGAGCGGCTGTCAAAATTTTGATTCCGATTTGGGTTCTGAATGTGCTATAATTGGGTATAAATACCCTTATTAAAAGGGCAAAACACACATATGGTCACTTAACATTTTTAGGGTTTGCAAAACAGAAACATAACTTTACAAACATTCAAAACGACCCCAAATTTCTGAATTAAGCTACAAAATTCAGATTATATTCAATTTACTCCCATGATCAAATTAAGGTTTCAAGATTTAAAATTCCCAAATTTAGGGTTTTTAAATCTAGGGATTTCAAAATTTAGGGTTTCCGAATTGGGGAATTCAAAATTCAAATTTTTTTCCAAATAGGGAGAAATTTGGGGTGTTACATATCATGTTCGGGTCAAAATCGGGTCTCGATTTGAGTAATTCGGTTCGAATTTCGGGTCTCAAGTCAAGTTTGTCAGGTCTAATAAAGACACATGCAACTAGGAAAAGACACGATTTCCCATTCTAAGAACACTAACACCATACCAAAGAGGCTACGCCCAAACTCAGACCAACAACCACCATCAAAACCACCACCAGACCATCGTCTCTAACCCTTGTTCACTTTATCACTCAATAAAACTATATGCAAATTGAAAAAATAGAATATGTTTAAATTTGTTGGATTTTTATCTTTTTATTCTATAAAAGTTGAATAGTTAGATTAATTGGTTTAACCCACCAAAGTCAGGTGTGCAATACGGATCGGTCTGGATTAGTCAGAGTAAAGCCCTAGAGAACCGAGAGGACAATAAAAAAATTAAACTCATATAATATATAATAACATTCACATTCTTAACTGCTCAACCAATCAATAAATCTCTGGTTTAACACGATTAAACTTTGTTAAAATCTGACTTGAAAAATCAATAGTACGATAATTTATGTGAAATATATTAGTAAAAATCAGTAGTTGAAATTCATGTGTTTACCAATAATTAGATTGACTTATTAATCTTCATAATGTATGAAAATTAAATTTTTAACGAATTAAAACAACGAAAGTAACTTCTTAATTTCATTTAAAAAATGAAATGCACAATTAAACCATTTAAAATTATTTTAGCCATTTTACCGTCAAGTATTTGGATCAGCTGATACAAGAGTGTTCTAACTCAATCGGTGTCTTGGATTAAAATATTGAAAATGACACAATGTTAAATATTTGATGGGAAATCTCTACTACTCTTGTGATCCTACACTACTAAAGGAGATTAATTTCTACTCAAATCATTAAATACATAAACAAATACATTCATGATTTAAAATACTAATAATTTAATCGTTTCAATTAAAGAAAATTTGAAAATTGGTTATACTTTCCATTTGGCAATACATTATATTCTTGGGGAACAAAATAATACTCTATATATTGATATCTAAATTATAAAGAAAAAGGTATGTTGTTTGGTGAAGCTCGTCCATTCTTTCAAAAGGCAGATGAAAAGGAAAAGGATTTTCATTTATCATGTACACGTAAATCAGGAGAGAATCACATTTTTTTTTTTAACAAAAAGCAAGGAGAAGTCCATGAAATTGATTGTAGATGGACCCCCCCCCCCCCCCCCCCCCCCCCCCCATTACCACCACTATGAATTTCCTCCATCATTTTACATTTGTACCGTCAGATTAATTGACTTGTGCTCGGAGAACATTTCTTTATCTTTTTTTTTTGAAAAGATAACATTTCTTTATCTTATATCTAAATAATCTATAATTTAAAATTTAAAATAATTATGCTGGATAGATTTTTTATAAATTATATTAATTTAGTTGATTGTAAGTCGAATAACAATTTGCGTCTACGAAAATATTATTTTTGTCCAAAATAAAAAGTTAAGGATTAAAGTTGTTATATTCTACTCAGACCTTTGAAATCAATAGCTTCTAGAAAGGTACATCCATCTCCGAAGCACATAGCATTCTTATTGCGCCTCAGCAAGCAAAGTCTTGTGACTTGGCTCGGAGTCTCCCTCCTTGTGATTACTCTGCTATCGACATGACATCTATCGAGTCCATCTGACCAACCAGCTAAGTCTGCTAACTGACAATCAAAGACTAGACTGAAAAATCTATTGGCTGAAGATCAAATTCCATCTTGACGAGCCATCAATAGCCTTCACTAGACCTAGTTCAGTCCTATCAAATAGTGCTTTTCACCTATAAATATCCCGTGACTAGACAGGAACGGGACAACCAACATAACATACTCAAGACCACTGTTAATTTTCTCTCATCATCCTTAGTAGCTATCCTCCCACATCAGAATGAGTGGACGATTACCAATCGTCGTCAACCACCGCCTTTCTATTTATCTTTATCAATGTCTCTACTTCTTTATCTGGTGCCCGATGTTTCTGACATCGACAATTAATGCGGTGAGCGTAGAGATCTTTCAGGATGAAACAATCCATCGTGACCTTTCTCCCATTTTGAGTTATTCCGATCACGAAAAAGATGAGCTAGCTATATCTCACCACTAATAGACGGGGGCAACAACGCGGGACTAACGGGATAATAGTATCTCACCACGCATACTATCGACGACAAGCCAAGCAATGGTAAAGTTCGCTATCCAATCCAGTCAAAGCTCAGAATCGCTTAAAATCAAAGGGTGAAAATAGCTTAAAAAAATTATGTTCCTCATCAGGCTCTGCAAAGCTATCCCCTTGACATGACCGCCGGCACTAGCAAGCGACAACACCTCGCATACAACCACTAATAATTTCGAGTAAGCGAATTTGGATCAAGTATAAAATATCCACAAATAACTCTAAAATATAATATACTTAAACCGAATATCTCAAAATATTACCATATAATTCAAGTCAAGTTAAATTACCAAATTTATCACAAAAAAAAACAAATTTTATATAGTCCAGTGTCAAATGCTACTATACGTCTCGCAGGGGTCCACCACCAAATGATCAGCAGTTCTGACTGTTGATCCAAACCTTGATGAATCGGACGGTGAATAAAAGATGAGGAAGAGAGAAAATATCGATATATACGTGGAAGAGAGCATGCGAGGCGTTACAATGGAAACGACTCCCGAGGGATAAGCCCATGACGTAAGATCATGACACGTGAACGGTCGATAATCAACTTCTCTCGTCTCTCTCGGTCTATAAATTCAAAGCCCCTTGCTTTTCCTGCAAACTCGTTCAGGTTCAAGTGTATTTCTAGTTCAAAACTCATTAGAATCCCTTCAATTTTAATCAGAAAAAGATAAAGTGAAAATGTCTTGCTGTGGTGGAAACTGTGGCTGCGGTTCTGGCTGCAAGTGCGGCAGCGGCTGTGGAGGGTAAGCAATTTATATTCATTCCTCCCATGAAATCCCCCCCTTTATTTCTTATGATTTTCCGTTCCAAATGAGTTGAAAATCCCGTTTTCATTAAAGGGTCTCTTCAAAACCGTTTCTTTTCTCCACTGATCTTGTTTCTTTGTTCAATTTTTTGAATTTGTAGATGCAAGATGTTCCCCGACATGAACACTGCTGAGATGACCACAACCGAGACTCTCGTCCTCGGTGTGGCACCCCAGAAAGCGTACGTTACAGAAAGTTCAACCTCAGCACTAGAAAACGACATTTGCTTTTAATTTTTTGTTCTGTTTTGTTAAAGGCTTCTGATTGGTGTTTTCTAATGCATGGCAGATACTTGGAGGGAGCTGAGATGGAAATTGGGGCTGAGAATGACTGCAAGTGCAAGTGTGGAGGCAGCTGCACCTGCAACCCTTGCAATTGTAAATGATCAGAAACAAGCCAAGCTCCCTGGATGCAGAGAGGCTTTTGTTTTCAAGAAATAATGTGTTTTCTTGTGTGTTTGGAATAAAGTAGCCATAGATTGCTTGTTTGCCGCCATGGTTACTTGTTATGTATGGATTGTGACCTTTTTATATTATGTGTAAGAAAATGAAGTTCAGCCTTCTAATGAAAGGAAGCTCCTTTGTCTTTTACACTCTTGCTATTTTTCTTTTTTTTCACTGTGATTTTTGTTGGATTTCATGGAAGAGATATCTGGTGGTAGGAGACTTTGATGGGAAATAACATGGGTTTTGGATGCAGAATTGTAAGGTCCCCACTAGGTCTACTGTAAAGGAGACGAGACAGATCGCGAGTTACTTAAACTCGATTCAGTTAAAGTTCAGTTAAAGCTCAACTCGAGCTCGAATTCGACTTGATTTTTTAACGAGTCGAGCTACTTGATACTCGTCTCGAAAATTTAATATATTAAAAAAATTTATTTTTATAATTTAAAATTTAAACTCTTAAACTTAAAACCCTAAATATAAACCCTTAAAATATTAAACTTTAAAAATCTAAATCCTAAATTATAAACCCAAAAACCTAAACCTCTAAACCTTAAACTAACACCTTAAAATTAAGAAGCTTGAGTTTATACAATTTGTGTATCAAAGTTTTTCTCTTCATAGTACTTTAAATGAGACGTAATAGATGAAGAGTTACTTGAGTCCATTGCGGTCAAAGATCGATCAACACCTCGATTGGGCTCGAACTCGACTCGAGTTCTAAACGAGCCGAGTCGAGCTCAGATTTCTCAGGCTCGTTAGAAATTACTCAAGTTCGAACTCGACTCGAAATCTTAACGAGCCAAGCCGAGCTTAGCACTACTCGAGCTCGACTCGGCTCGTTTACACCCCTAGTCCCCACAACCAAGCTATGAAGCTCGAGTAATTTAATTTAAGGTAAACTACACGAGTGGTCACCCAACTATCATCTTTTTTCTGTTTTGGTCACCCAACTAATTTTTTTTATTATCAAAATTGTCACTAACGTTTTATTTTATTATCATTTTGGTCACCGGCCGTTAAAAAATTAACGAAGATGATGACATGTCATGGGATAATAACACTTTTAATCTTAAAACTAATACATTCTATTAATTAGGTCCTAATTTAAAATAATTCACCAAATATATGAGCCAAACCCCAAATTTTCTATTTTCTTTGTTCTTCCTCAACAACAACAACAACAACACTTTTCTTTCTTTTTTCTTCTTTCTCATTTTCATTAACTTTCGTTTTCAGCACACCCAAGTGGGAAAGAGTCGTATGTTTTGGTGTGGTTACCTGGAAAACCCTTTTTGTATATGAGAAAATTCTTTTCTTATCAACCCTTTTTGACCTACCGAAGAAATTGATTGTAAACGAAAAATGAGAGTCAATCTTAGAACGTATAAGAAGCTGAATATTCAATTAAAAATTGAAGAAAAAAAGTTTAGTTCTTCATTCTGTTTTGTACAACCAATTACAATAGAAAAGCTCAAAGAGAAATGTTACACAGTGAATTGTTGAGTGGATCAATGGATTGATCAAAGTCAAGAGAAGGGTGAATTGGTTTTTTGAAATTTGTTGGAGAAAGTAGAATAGCTAAAAATGAAGAACAAAGAATTTTAGAGTGGTTCAAGTTCCAAATGAACTCTACATCCACTACCTTAGCTACCACTAAGGATTTTCCAACAATCCATTAATTGTTCTTCCTCTTTTCAAGGCTTAGGAGGTAACTTTTACAGTACCGGTCAATTTTTCTACCCAAAATTTGACCAAACCCTCACAAGAGTACAAAAAAGAAATTAAGGTAAGAATGATATCTCTCAATACAAGTTTTCCTCTTTAACTACAATCACTCAACCCAAATTTGAATACAAGATCAGAATTGAACACAACATAATTTGGGATTTTTACAAGATTGAAAAATTAGGCACTTTTAGCTTGGATTTTTGTAAGGATGTTTCTTTTGGATGCAATAGTTGTTGCTAGTCTCCATTTGGCTTCATTTTATATATTCTCCATTAATTCTAGCCGTTTAGGTGGTTAGGGTATTGAATATAGCCGTTGGGACCCTCTTTTTCCACTATAAATGCACTTCTGCAGCTTACCGTATCGGTACACGGGGATCCGTATCGATACATGTCTCAAAACAGAAAGAGTCATTGCACAATAACAAGAGAGGCATATCGATACGCGTGTAAGCGTATCGGTACGGGACATGGACCATTTCGATACAGAGAACATTGTATCGATGCAATTATTTCCACATAGCTCACTGAAAGTTTCCGTATCGATACGGCAAAGGGCGTATCGGTACGGGACAACCAACACTTTAAATTTCTGTTACTTAACAACTGACACCAACGGTCAAAAACATTAAAGGCTTTCGAATTTAAAATTTCATTAAATCCGTATCGATACGAGGGACACCATATCGGTACGTCATTCAAACATATTGTATTTGTATCGATACGTTAAGGGGAGTATCGAAACGCGTTTCTCTAGTGGCCAAGTTTGCAAAAAAGGTATCGATACGGCAAGGGGCGTATCGATACGCCTGAACAATTTTCAATGGTTTGGCCTTGGGACACTTAGAAAATATTTTGGAGTTTGAGTTTTTCAAACTAAAGTTAAAGCCTTGTTGATTTGAAACCTTTTAGGGACTTAAAAATCTATTTCAAGTTTTCAATTTAATCCTTAACATACTTTGCTATATCAAAATCAAACATATGTTTTACAATCTCCCCCTTTTTGATATAACAAAACCAAAACTTGAAATTTTTAAGACTTTTGAAAAGTTTTGCAAAACAACTCCCCATTAATATTTGCTAGTTAAAATTTTTTAAGTGAGCTTGTTCCCTCTCCCCCTTTTTGTTAGATCAAAATTAGAGACATAGATAAACATAGGCAAAAGGCATAAATAATAGCCAAGCAACATATTATAGATAAACATTAAGTTCAAAATAAAGAAAACATCAACATAAAATCCAAATAACAATAAACAAAGCATATGTTTAGAATGCAAACTTAATCCTAAAAACATAATTCAAAGTGCATAAATAGATATCATAAATGACATGAATGATATGCAAAGATAAACTACTACGCTTCTCCATCGTCATCTTTATCGTCTTCCTCATTAGCATCATCATTTCTCCTAGATTGACGCCACTCATCATGAAAATCGATAAATGATATGTTCATCGAGTTGTGGCCGCCTTCAAGAGAGGTGAGACGTGTCTCCACATTCTTCACACGATCTTCAAGGCTTGTAAAGCGTGTGTCAATAGTGGCAAACCCCGAATTCATCACTTGATCCATGAAAGCAATTCTCGTGCGTAAGCCCGTGAATTGATCATTGAGAAAGGTCATGACAGCATCCATGGAAGGTAGAGGAGGAGCTTGAGGATTTGCAATTTCTTCCAGAATGGCATCGTTAGGAAGCTCGGAGAGACGAAGCCAACTACCATTGAAGTAGTGAAACTTCCCCCTTGAAAGAGATCTTTCATCAATGGGATCGGTGAGGGGCGTTGGGTAGTCGTGATAGCAATCTATCTCCTTTTGAGTGAAGAAATAACTCAAAGCCGTTCCATAAGTGAATGAAGTGACAAGAGTAGTGTGGCGATGTTGCACGAGATAGACAATCTCCACAAACATGATGCGAGCAAGATTTGGTTGTTGTCTTTGACGGAAGCACCGAATCCAAAAGTCGTCAACTTGGTGGATAGTTGAATACTTTCTTCCCGAAGGCCTAAACCACCAAGAAACCATCAAATGAAGGATTCGATCTTGAGCGTTGAGAATGGTCAAGGAACCTCCCAAGACATGGCCAAGAGAATTCTCATCATCAAGACCCTCATCCTCTAACTTAAACACATCACAAATAGATTGAACATCGATGGTGATCTTTTTACCCATTAGATAAGAATTAACGACCGTAACAACACCCGCTTGATTGGCACAACACTTGACATTAGCATAGAAAATCAAAACCAAATTGCGATAGAAAAAGCCGAGAATTTGAATAAAATCCATAAATTTCAATTCTTGGAGCAAAGGTAAGTATGCAAATTTGAAGCACTCCGAGTTGAGAAAATGAATGGAAATTACCCTCTCCGGACTAAATTTATAGTTTTGAAAGCCTCAGAAATAGTTGAGTTCTCCGGTAGTCTTAAAGCAGTTTTGATAGATAAGAGTGAGATTCTGGCGAGTACCATCTCCGAGATTGGAAGCTTCACCGACTTCGTTAGTACGCACTCTTGTTTTAGGTGCCATTGACTAAAAAAATAGATCAAAACAGTGTGTATGCATTATTTCTCTCATTCAACCCATTGAAAATCAATGATCAAGGTTTTAAAAAAAAATTTGAAAGACAAAACAAAAGCAAAAAGTGTGAAAAAGTTTGTTTTTGAGAAAACAAAACAAGGAAAATTTAAAACGAAAATCAAAGAAAATAAAAAGATAAAAGAGATTTATACCTTGATATTGATAGAGAGGAATGAGAGAAGAACTTTGCACCAAATTGATGGAAAGCTTGAAAAGATTGGCTTGATGTTGAAAACCCTCAAGAGATTTTGAGTTGTATAGTGAAAAAATGAGGGATTGAGAGGCTTTTTATAGAGTAAAAATGGCTAGGGTTTTGAAATTGTAATTTTGGTAAAAGTGAAACTCTTTAAATGCCATTAATAAGCAGTCTACGCAATCGAGTATCGATACACCAGAGGGTGTATCGATACGGGGGTAAAATGATAATTCCCTAGAAACTCGTGTCAAAGGTCTGTATCGAAACGAATATCATCCATATCAAAACGCTCGTATATCGTATCGAAACATAGTTACCTGTATCGATACCCAAATTAGACAAAATGCAGTCTGGTAAACTAGTACAGAACGCGTATCGATACGCAGAAGGCCGTATCGATACCCTATGCCCAGAAATGCATTTTTGGCTTTAAGAACAACCAAAAGCTCGACTTTAACACCTCCTAAATGAATGCAATTGATGAATGAGCAGTTCTAAGCATATTTTAACAGAAGCATACTCCCCCTAGCTATAAGCATGGATACTTTCAAGATCAACAACACATAAACATGCAATTTCACAAATTCAAGCAAATTTAACCTCAAAAAGAGTCCTAAAGGGTCAAGGAAGGCTAGTTAGACCTAACTCTCTCCTAAGGGACCAAAAACGCTCTTTGTCTAGAGGTTTGGTAAAAATGTCCGCTAGTTGGTTCAAGGTGTCAACATACTCTATAACAACATCTTCCTTAAGGACATGATCTCTAATGAAATGATGCCTTATTTCTATATGTTTAGTTATAGAGTGTTGGATGAGATTTTTGGTTAAGCATATGGCACTAGTGTTGTCACACTTAAGGGGTATGGTTTCAGCTTTAACACCATAATCTAAGAGTTGTTGCTTCATCCAAAGGACTTGAGCACAACAACTCCCTAAGGATATGTACTCGGCTTCGGTGGTAGATAAAGCTACACTATTTTGTTTCTTAGAGAACCAAGATATGAGCATACTACCTAAGAATTGACATGTTCTCGAAGTACTCTTCCTATCGATTTTACACCTCTCATAATCCACATCCGAATAAGCATGAAGGTTGAAGGTTGAGTCTCTAGGGTACCAAAGACCTAGACAATGAGTATCTCTAAGGTATCTAACGATTCTTTTAACGGCTATTAGGTGAGACTCTCTAGGACTAGCTTGAAACCTAGCACACAAGTAAACACTAAACAATATATTCGATCTACTTGCGGTAAGGTAAAGCAAAGATCCAATCATAGAGCGATAAAGCTTAGAGTCAACACACTTACCTCCTTCATCTTTGTCAAGCTTTGTAGATGAGCTCATTGGTGTAGCTTGAGGATTTGCTTGCTCCAAGCCAAACTTTTTGAGCATATCTTTCACGTACTTTGCTTGATTGATGAAGGTTCCATCTTTCCTTTGCTTGATTTGGAGTCCCAAAAATAATGAGAGCTCCCCCATCATGCTCATCTCGAATTCACCTTGCATTAACTTAGCAAACTTTTTGCAATGACACTCATTAGTAGATCCAAAAATGATATCATCAACATATATTTGCACTACTAAGATGTCATTTTTATATCTTTTTATGAAAAGTGTAGTGTCTACCTTACCTTTTTCAAAACCTTTTTCAATTAAAAAGTTTGAAAGTCTTTCATAACAAGCTCTAGGAGCTTGTTTTAAACCATAAAATGCTCTGGTTAGTTTGAAAACATGATTTAAAAATTTTGAATCTTCAAAACCCGGTGGTTGTTCTACATACACTTCCTCATTTATAAAACCATTTAAAAATGCACTTTTCACATCCATTTGAAAAAACTTGAAGTTATGATAACAGACATATGCAAGCAACATCTTAATAGCTTCCGTTCTAGCTACGGGTGCATAGGTTTCATCAAAATCTATTCCCTATTCTTGAGTGTAACCTTGAGCAACTAATCTAGCTTTGTTTCTCACAATGTTACCACTCTCATCTTGTTTATTCCTAAATACCCATTTAGTTCATATAGTAGATTGATTACTAGGTCTTTCAACTAATGTTTATACATTACTTCTCTCAAATTGATTTAACTCTTCTTGCATAACCATAATCCAAAAATCATCATTTAATACTTCTTTAATGTTCTTAGGCTCTATGCATGAGATAAAAGCAACATGATTCATGAGTTTAAGAGAAGATCTAGTAGTTACCCCCTTGGATGGATAACCCAAGATTTTACCACCTTTGACATAGTTGAACTCCCTTGGGTAGCTCACTTCCTTTTCCTCAAGAGCCAAGTCCTTCAAGGCTTCAAGAGGTGGATCTTGTGTATCTTCTTCTTTAGTTGGAATCTCATCCTCCTTTGAAGTTTGTCCTCCATCAAAGGCATCAATGATTCCTACATCATCATCACAAGATTCCTTCCTCGGAAGGAGGTTATCATCGAAAACAACATGAATAGACTCTTCTGCTACTAAAGTTCTTTTATTAAATACACTATAGGCTTTAGAGGTTAAAGAATACCCTAAGAAAATAGCTTCATCACTTTTAGCATCAAATTTACCTAAGTTGTCTTTTCTATTATTTAAAACAAAACACTTGCAACCAAATAGATGAAAATAACTAATGTTAGGATTTTTAGATTTTAAAATCTCATATGGTGTTTTCTTTAAAAGTGGCCTAATCATTACTCGATTTACAATGTAGCAAGTGGTGTTTGTGGCTTCCGCCTAAAAATATTTAGGTAAATTATTTTCACAAAGCATGGTTCTAGCCATTTCTTGTAAAGTCCTATTTTTCCTCTCAATTACCCCATTTTGTTGAGGAGTTCGAGGAGCCGAAAAATTGTGGCTAATACTATTTTCATTTAAAAAATCTTCAAAACCTAGATTTTGAAATTTGGTTCCATGATCACTTCTAATATGAGAAATCTTAAGTTCAAGATCATTTTGAGTTAATTTTGAAAACATGATGAGTTTTTCTAAAGCCTCATCTTTTGTACTTAAGAATAGAACCCAAGTAAACCTAGAATAGTCATCAACAAGTACAAAAGCATACAATTTACCACTCAAGGTCATAGTTCTAATAGGCCCAAATAAACCCATATGAATTAGTTGTAAATACCTACTTGTATAAACATCATTAATGGATTTAAAGGATGATCTATGTTGTTTACCCTTAGAGAATGCATCACATATTTTATCATTTGAGAATTTGATCTTGGGTAAACCTCTAACTAGATTTAGAGAAACTAATTTTTCTAAAACACTAATGCTAGCATGTCCTAGTTTCCTATGCCATAGCCATGCATCATTTTCATTTTGTGCAACAAAACATGCATGGGATGAATGAATGCCATCTAGATGCACCATGTATATGTTACCTATGCGATGACCAATGATCATTATTTGATTTGATTTAATGTCAACAATTTTACACCCACTTTTATCAAATAAGACATTAAACCCTTTATCACACAATTGACTAATGCTCAATAAATTGTGTTTTAGACCATCGACATATAAAACATTTTCAATGAGTATAGTAGAGTGATTACCTATGGATCCAATACCTTTAATGTGGCCTTTGGAGTTGTCACCAAATGTCACTACTCCTCCACTTTTTGGCTTTAAGTCCATGAATCGACTCTTGTCTCCGGTCATGTGTCTCGAGCATCCACTATCAATGTAACGCCCCGGTTTTGGGCTTAGAAGTTTTGGGTTTTGGACCGGACCGGTCGGGTTGCGGTTCGAATATAAAAGGTGATTTTTAGGAAAGCCTAGTTTGGGTTGCATTAAAAATATGGAAAAATGTTCTAAATCCTCTTTTATTATATATAAGAGAAAGGTGAAATCAATTTTGCAAAATGAGGTTTGGAAGAGTGACATTTTGGGTTAGTGACCAAAATGTAATTTTTGAAAATTGTGTGACTGTTTTAAAAAGGATTGAAACTTTGAATCTTTAAGGAGCTATTTACCCAATGGGAGTTTCTCCAGATTTTTCTAAAATATTAAATGATTTATTAAAGGTTTTTAAATAAAAGAAAAGTGGAGGGAAGATATTTTGCCATTTCCAACTAACTTTTCCATTTTCCTTTTTCCTTTTTCTCTCATCTTTTCTCTCAAACCAAACACATTTTTCTCCAGAGCTTTGCCTCTGATTTTGTCCCCTAAATATCACATTTCAATTCTCTTTTGATCTCTAATCATCTCTTCAACAAAACCTCACCATTTGCTATTTGGATTTTCAAGATTTTGGTTCCAAAAAGGGAGAAAACTCAAGTTTGGAGGTAAGAACGTCCTTCTCCTCTGAACTTTAGGTTCTTTATTGAAATTCCCAAGTTCTCAATCCTTAATTTGTGTTTTATAAAAGGATTTATTGATTTGTTCTTGATCTTGGCTTTTAAATGCAAGATTTGCTTGCTTTTGTTGAAATTTCGTATGATCTGATTGGGCTGTGTTTTGAGGTGTCAAATTGATGTTAAATGAATGTTAAATTGATGAGAAATTGAGGTTTTATCAATGCAATCCTGAATAGGTTGAATTTCCTAAGTTTTGCTTGAGTTTTTGGTTGTTTTTGGAGTGATCTTGGTGATCTGTTATAGCTGGAGGTATAAGGACGTGTTTGTGATCATTTTGGATGTTAATTGATGATTAAAAATGGTTAGAAGTGATGGATCTTGGCTGGGTTAAGTTTCGGAAGTGTTTGGTGGTGATTTCGGTTGTGTTTGGTAGCCGAAATGTTGGATTTGTGATGAGCAGCGAGTTTAGTTGTGTTGCTGGTGTTTTTAGTGCATTATGATGCATTAATCCTCTGATGTTATGTGCTTGAAACAGGGGAGGAAGATCCGTGAGCATTAGAGGTGGTGTGGAAGGTTTCGGATGCTTGGAAGGCTTGTTGGCTAGCCTTGTTTTGTGTATCGGTGAGTGAAGTTGGGTTTTCAGCTTTTAAACCGAGGTTTGATGGTTTTGGGAGCTTAGTTTAAGTCTAAACAACTTTGCTAAGCTCAAGAGTAAGTAAATGGATTTCTCTCTTGGTTTGTGTTGTGAATTGGCTTTTAAAGTATTTGTGATTGTTGGATGCAATGCATGTGGTTTGCATGTCTTAAATTCTGTTTTGAAAGCATATTTTAGCATGGTTTTATGCTGGTTTTGAAAGCCGTGAGAGAGGGATGCTCAAGGTAAGAGATCCTTGGTTTTGTACATTGAAATTGTGGAAATGATGCATGGTTGCATGAGACATGTATAATGTATTATGAATGCATGCTTACTTGTTAGTTTGAACAAGTGTTGGTTATCTATTGAGAATGGTGCATGTGTGCATGAAATCTCTTTAGTGCATTGAAGTCTTGTGAAGACTTGTTTTTAAGGCATGTGATGCAAAGGTTGGTGATGTGGTTCATATGTTGCATTTGTTTAATGCATATGGTAAATTGAATGAGTAAGTGGTTTTAAGGGTTTCTTGCTTTAAAATGATATTCAAATATGAGCAAGGTATGATGTGAAGTGGAAGTGTTTTCCAAAGTTTTGAATTTAACCTTGCATGTGATGTTTATGCTTGGATTGGTTAAATTGTTGATTTTGCAAGTTGTGCTTTGAAAGGGTTTTCTTAGCTCTTCTAAGCTAAGGGTTTGTTTTTCATGTTTGAGCAATGCATGATGTTATGCATGTTGTTGAAAAGGGTTTACAAACTTGCTTTGGTTTATTGAATCGGGTTTGCTTTTAAAAGTGGTTTTATGACTCGCTGCATTGATGGTGTTTTGGTTTTGGGCATTCCTCACTAAGCATTATGTGCTTACGCTCCTTTTTGTTCATCAATGCAGACATTTGAAGTTGGAGCAGCGAGAAGCAAGGGATTCAAGGGGGAACTCCACTTGAGATGTATGTCTCGGTTAATAGCTATAGATAATAAAGGCAATGGGGGAAGAATCTCTTATATTGTTGTTTAGAGAGGATTTGTATGTTGGACAAGTTTGGTTTATGATTTTGAACTATGTGGTGTAAGCTTGCAACGTTTGAATCTTCTTATGCTTAAGTTGCTATGCTATGCTTCTTGTTTGAAAAGCATGATTGAGTGTTGGATGTGTTGAATGAGTTGGTGCATCTAGGGGTGGTTTTGTATCTAGATTTTGATGCAAATTGGTAGGTTTGATGTTTGGCATGTTTTTGATTTATTGTGGAATGGTTTGGAGCATGTTTGATGGGGTTTAAAGGTGTTAAAACAGGCCAAACTACTGTTTCTGGGCAGGGTGTTTCGAAACACCCTTGCCTGTTTCGAAACAGGCCCTTGTTTTGGCTAGGGTGTTCCTGAACGGCCTAGCCCGTTTCTGAACACTTTGGCTACTGCCAAGGGGTGTTCCTGAACGGCCTAGACCCGTTTCTGAACACCTGATGGTTTGCAAGCTTTACGTTTTAGTCCCGTTTCTTGTTTGTGCAATTGCTTGAGTTTGAGATGTCCGTTTGAGATGAAATTTTGCAGAGAGGCATGAAACATGACTAATTTCATAATGGTAACTTAAAAATTGGTAAAGTCCTCTTAATTTTCAGAATTTACAATTTGGTCCCTAATTTCGTATTTTGTGCAATTGGGTCCCTTATCGTTTTCCGATTGCTGTGATTTTTGAGTATGCTTATCTCAAGAGTATGCCTAGGTTAAATGTGCATCTAGAAAAGTTTAAAAAGAAAAAAAAAAGGGTCGTTAATCAAGGTTGACTTTCGGGTTGACTTTGGTTTTCCCCGTGTAATCTTCGTAGTTCGGGTCAACCGTCTAGGCCGGGATACGGGGGTTACATTTGGTGGTATCAGAGCTGAGTTGCGAATGATTGGGGAAAATGATAAATTGTTGTAATCTGTGTTTGATGTATATCCTAATGTGTGGTGGAAAGCTGGTTGAAACACGTGTTTCTGAGCAAATTGTTGATGCTTTTAGCATGCTTTTTGGTTATGAATCTTTGCTGAGTTAATGTGGATTTGTGCTGATGTTATTCTGGTGATGTGAGCTGATTTTATGTATGATGAAAGTGTGATGGGTATGATATGTTGATATTATGCTGTTGCGAGTGAATGTTGTTTGTTGAGAGCATGATCAAGGTATGTGGATTGATATGCTCGATGTTGTGATATCCATGTTTTTATTAACTGTTATGTCATGTAAAAGGGGAGAATTCAGGATACCCATTGCCTTATTATTATAGCTATTGTGTTATTTTGGAGTTGGAGTTTGAATCCTTGCTTAAAGCTGGTCTGATCAATTTGTTTGTTTTGTTATGATTGCTTGTTGTTAATAGTATGGCGAAATCAATGAGAGAATGGCAGTTGGGTGAGATGGTTACTGCTTTAGAGCAGGTTGTTAAGGCATGGAATTCACCTTTTAGTGGAGGTGTTTCGTCTCAGTCTTCAGTGCCTGGAGTTGAGGTAGTAAGGCAGGAGGAAGAAGTTGGTTCTGTGATGAAAAGTTCATCACCTGTTGTTCAGGAGGTGTTGGGAACATCTCAGGCTGTGGCAAAAGTGAAGTCAGTAGACGTGCTGGTGGTGGGATGTGTGGGTTTGTCGAAACAGCGTTTACATGATTTGGGAGCTGTGGAGTATCATGGTTCGTCACCAGAGACGTTTGGGGCCTGGTTGGCCGGTGTAATTCTGATTTTGGATCAGGAAGGTTGTGATTATGCCTGTAAGCTGGGAAGTGTTGTCACATTGATGTTGGAGGACGCATGTGCCTGGTGGACATCTGTGGCGGTGGCATCGCACATCCACGATATAGATTGGGACTTCTTTGTGTCTGCCTTTTATGAAAGGTATCTTGGAGGGAAATTCCCAAGGGTTAAGCAATGTGAAGGTAGTTCAAATCTGGGGCAAGTGCTGCTTGATCAGGGAGTGGAAGCTCAGCTACCGGCGTGTGACCGTTGTGGAAGGCGACATGTTGGAGAGTGTTGGGGCGCAGGTGCTTGTTGGAACTCTGGTTCTAAAGAGCATGTGAAGCGAGATTGTCCTCTTGTGGTAAAGTCAGCTTCAGTGGTAGCAAAAGGGTCTCTGAATGGTCGTGGGCACGACCGAGGCAAAGTTTGAAGGTGGCAGGAAGAGCAGAAAGTTGTGAGGAGTTTGGGAAATGAAATCTGTTGGAAATATGGGTCTGTTGGACATATGAGGCGTAATTGTTTGAAGTTGGCCCGGAATAGCCAGGGAGCTTTGCCGCAAGGAGATGGTGGTGACCTTAGTATGTTAGCTGATGCTACAGTGGTGCGGCTGGAGAATGATGGTTCTGCGAGGAAGAGAGCTCGTCTGTTGAAGCTTCGGGGCAGTAAAGTGTTTTCAGGTAACCTTGCTAAGTAACCTTTGCTCTAGTGTCCTAGTTTGGTTTTGGTTTGGTTTTTCCTTGCGTAGAGGGTATGGTTTCGTTGCTAGCATGTTGAGGTAGTTGTTGTTGTTTTGAAAACAACTTTAGTGTGAAGAGGGCCTTAGCGAGTATCTTGTGGTTAATGGTTGATGAATGATGGAGTTGGTCAAGTTGGAAGTGAGATAGAAGGTTGTTTTTAGACAGATTCTGAGGATGTTATTGGTGGGTGTGAACTGACATACATGCACAGTTAAAATCATTTGTTATATGCTATATTATATATGTGCTGGTCCATGCATACATGTGACATGACATTAGAGGTTTTGCATACATGTACATCAGGCATTGTAGGGCATATTGGTGACCATGCATACGAACGTTCACACTCGCTAATAACTAATCGAGTCTGTTAGTGTTGTGATAGAGTTAGGTTGGATGATGGTTTTTTTAGAGGTTGTTTTGATGCTAGGAAATGTTAGAAGTTGTGGAGGGTATTAAGCGAGCTGTTAGTAATAGTGAGTGCGGTATAGCATGTTGGTAGAAGGAAAGTGTTTGATGCTTAATGGGCTTAGTGGTGTGGCGGTGAGGAGATTGCTGGTTGAAGTCAGAACCGATCAGGTGGTTTTGAATGGCTAGTTGAAGTGGTGGTTCCTTGGTGTTAAGTGATGTTGCAGGTTAGTGGTTGTGTTCCCAAAGTACTGAGGCATCTTGGCATTAATGTTGTGGTAGAAGGGTTGTTTAGGTAGGTGAGGGTTCGTAGTAACCTTCGAAGAGTTGAGAAGCTGAGTTGTATGTTGGGCGATGTTCTAATAAGGCAGGTGTTGTGGTCAAAGCTTGAAGTGGAAAGGCAGTGAAAGATCGAAGGCCGTTGTTGGTTGGATGGGTTCTTGTGGGAAGTGGTTGGCTGGTTATGATCAAGTGAATTCCTTTTGAAGTCAGCTGGTGGTGTAAGGAACGGCTGGCGGAGTCAAGGTTGGGGTCTTGTGATGTGTTTTTTTCGGATGTTAGGTGAGTAGTCCTGGTGAATGGTTAGGGTAATGATAACGGCAGATGTGAGGGAATGTCAGCTTTACGTGGAGAAGTTTGGGTAAGCAGTTGGTGCTTATGAATTTTTTTTGCTTGTTGTGGTAATCTTTGGAAGTGGTTGAGTAGTTTTACAAAGAGTTTTAGAAGTAGTGAAGGTTGTGGATCACTTGGTGGCTGAACTGGATTGGTTGGTGTCCTTGTGCGAGCCTTGTGATTTAAGAACATCAAGGTGTTTAAAAGTCCTTGGATGATTCTTGTTAAGAACAACATGGTGTTTAAAAGTCCATGGTTGGTTCTTGGTTATGAGTTAAAGTGTTGTATGCTGTAAAAGTTGGAGGTTCTTCAGGTTGTTGTTGGGGCTATGAGCAGTCTGGAAGTGTGAAAAGTTAAGATGTGGTTAACATCTGAGTGTTCTGGAATTCGTGAACAGTGTGTGGTGGTGTTGAGTTTGGGTGAAGTGGTGGTTAAGTCTCCTGTGTTGCTTTGTGGGTTGTTTTGGGGAAGTTTGGTTGTGCTCTATCCGCCGGTTGAAATTTCGAGGACGAAATTTCCTAAGGGGGGGAGAGTTGTAACGCCCCGATTTTGGGCTTAGAAGTTTTGGGTTTTGGACCGGACCGGTCGGGTTGCGGTTCGAATATAAAAGGTGATTTTTAGGAAAGCCTAGTTTGGGTTGCATTAAAAATATGGAAAAATGTTCTAAATCCTCTTTTATTATATATAAGAGAAAGGTGAAATCAATTTTGCAAAATGAGGTTTGGAAGAGTGACATTTTGGGTTAGTGACCAAAATGTAATTTTTGAAAACTGTGTGACTGTTTTAAAAAGGATTGAAACTTTGAATCTTTAAGGAGCTATTTACCCAATGGGAGTTTCTCCAGATTTTTCTAAAATATTAAATGATTTATTAAAGGTTTTTAAATAAAAGAATAGTGGAGGGAAGATATTTTGCCATTTCCAACTAACTTTTCCATTTTCCATTTTCCTTTTTCTCTCATCTTTTCTCTCAAACCAAACACATTTTTCTCCAGAGCTTTTCCTCTGATTTTGTCCCCTAAATATCACATTTCAATTCTCCTTTGATCTCTAATCATCTCTTCAACAAAACCTCACCATTTGCTATTTGGATTTTCAAGATTTTGGTTCCAAAAAGGGAGAAAACTCAAGTTTGGAGGTAAGAACGTCCTTCTCCTCTAAACTTTAGGTTCTTTATTGAAATTCCCAAGTTCTCAATCCTTAATTTGTGTTTTATAAAAGGATTTATTGATTTGTTCTTGATCTTGGCTTTTAAATGCAAGATTTGCTTGATTTTGTTGAAATTTCGTATGATCTGATTGGGTTGTGTTTTGAGGTGTCAAATTGATGTTAAATGAATGTTAAATTGATGAGAAATTGAGGTTTTATCAATGCAATCCCGAATAGGTTGAATTTCCTAAGTTTTGCTTGAGTTTTTGGTTGTTTTGGAGTGATCTTGGTGATCTGTTATAGCTGGAGGTATAAGGACGTGTTTGTGATCATTTTGGATGTTAATTGATGATTAAAAATGGTTAGAAGTGATGGATCTTGGCTGGATTAAGTTTAGGAAGTGTTTGGTGGTGATTTCGGTTGTGTTTGGTAGCCGAAATGTTGGATTTGTGATGAGCAGCGAGTTTAGTTGTGTTGCTGGTGTTTTTAGTGCATTATGATGCATTAATCCTCTGATGTTATGTGCTTGAAACAGGGGAGGAAGATCCGTGAGCATTAGAGGTGGTGTGGAAGGTTTTGGATGCTTGGAAGGCTTGTTGGCTAGCCTTGTTTTGTGTATCGGTGAGTGAAGTTGGGTTTTCAGCTTTTAAACCGAGGTTTGATGGTTTTGGGAGCTTAGTTTAAGTCTAAACAACTTTGCTAAGCTCAAGAGTAAGTAAATGGATTTCTCTCTTGGTTTGTGTTGTGAATTGGCTTTTAAAGTATTTGTGATTGTTGGATGCAATGCATGTGGTTTGCATGTCTTAAATTCTGTTTTGAAAGCATATTTTAGCATGGTTTTATGCTGGTTTTGAAAGCCGTGAGAGAGGGATGCTCAAGGTAAGAGATCCTTGGTTTTGTACATTGAAATTGTGGAAATGATGCATGGTTTCATGAGACATGTATAATGTATTATGAATGCATGCTTACTTGTTAGTTTGAACAAGTGTTGGTTATCTATTGAGAATGGTGCATGTGTGCATGAAATCTCTTTAGTGCATTGAAGTCTTGTGAAGACTTGTTTTTAAGGCATGTGATGCAAAGGTTGGTGATGTGGTTCATATGTTGCATTTGTTTAATGCATATGGTAAATTGAATGAGTAAGTGGTTTTAAGGGTTTCTTGCTTTAAAATGATATTCAAATATGAGCAAGGTATGATGTGAAGTGGAAGTGTTTTCCAAAGTTTTGAATTTAACCTTGCATGTGATGTTTATGCTTGGATTGGTTAAATTGTTGATTTTGCAAGTTGTGCTTTGAAAGGGTTTTCTTAGCTCTTCTAAGCTAAGGGTTTGTTTTTCATGTTTGAGTAATGCATGATGTTATGCATGTTGTTGAAAAGGGTTTTCAAACTTGCTTTGGTTTATTGAATCGAGTTTGCTTTTAAAAGTGGTTTTATGACTCGCTGCATTGATGGTGTTTTGGTTTTGGGCATTCCTCACTAAGCATTATGTGCTTACGCTCCTTTTTGTCCATCAATGCAGACATTTGAAGTTGGAGCAGCGAGAAGCAAGGGATTCAAGGGGGAACTCCACTTGAGATGTATGTCTCGGTTAATAGCTATAGATAATAAAGGCAATGGGGGAAGAATCTCTTATATTGTTGTTTAGAGAGGATTTGTATGTTGGACAAGTTTGGTTTATGATTTTGAACTATGTGGTGTAAGCTTGCAACGTTTGAATCTTCTTATGCTTAAGTTGCTATGCTATGCTTCTTGTTTGAAAAGCATGATTGAGTGTTGGATGTGTTGAATGAGTTGGTGCATCTAGGGGTGGTTTTGTATCTAGATTTTGATGCAAATTGGTAGGTTTGATGTTTGGCATGTTGTTGATTTATTGTGGAATGGTTTGGAGCATGTTTGATGGGGTTTAAAGGTGTTAAAACAGGCCAAACTGCTGTTTCTGGGCAGGGTGTTTCGAAACACCCTTGCCTGTTTCGAAACAGGCCCTTGTTTTGGCTAGGGTGTTCCTGAACGGCCTAGCCCGTTTCTGAACACTTTGGCTACTGCCAAGGGGTGTTCCTGAACGGCCTAGACCCGTTTCTGAACACCTGATGGTTTGCAAGCTTTACGTTTTAGTCCCGTTTCTTGTTTGTGCAATTGCTTGAGTTTGAGATGTCCGTTTGAGATGAAATTTTGCAGAGAGGCATGAAACATGACTAATTTCATAATGGTAACTTAAAAATTGGTAAAGTCCTCTTAATTTTCAGAATTTATAATTTGGTCCCTAATTTCGTATTTTGTGCAATTGGGTCCCTTATCGTTTTCCGATTGCTGTGATTTTTGAGTATGCTTATCTCAAGAGTATGCCTAGGTTAAATGTGCATCTAGACAAGTTTAAAAAGAAAAAAAAGGGTCGTTAATCAAGGTTGACTTTCGGGTTGACTTTGGTTTTCCCCGTGTAATCTTCGTAGTTCGGGTCAACCGTCTAGGCCAGGCTACGAGGGTTACAATCAAGGTACCATGAGTTTTGGCTTTGTGCTTTGGCCTTGTAGCGATGCTCCCCATACAAACAAAGAGTTAAACTTTGATTTTTGGTACCCAAATCATTTTGGGTCCACGAGTGTTAGCTCCCAAAAGCTTGGTTCCCTTAAGAATCCAAGGTGACATGACATCAACATTATTAGATTTGACAAGTTCCTTAGGAACCCATACACTTCTAATTCTTTTAGTTCAATTATACCTATGGAAGCTACTTTGTTTGTAGTTATTGTTCTTTCTTTTAGGTTGGTTTGATCTAGA
This sequence comes from Hibiscus trionum, assembly GCA_030270665.1. Classification (NCBI taxonomy): domain Eukaryota; kingdom Viridiplantae; phylum Streptophyta; class Magnoliopsida; order Malvales; family Malvaceae; genus Hibiscus; species Hibiscus trionum. The sequence goes on from BSYR01000037.1 coordinate 5,574,448, forward strand.
TGATTCACCTATTTCATTTTTCACATTACCAACACTCTTGAAAGACATTTTAAGCTCATTAAGCTCATTTAACACCTTTTGATGTTCACTATTGCATTGAGAAATAAGATTGTTTAGGTCTACATTTTCATCTTGAAAGAATTTAAGTTCATCTTGTAAACCTGAGATCTTTTTCTCAAATTTCAAGTTAGCTTGAGAAAGTGAGTCATTTTTAGCATTTAATTCCGAAACGATCTTTCTATTTTTTAAAACCGACTCCTTATACTTCTCAACTAACTCATCATAAACCTCTTGTAACTCATCATAATCATCATGCAATTCATCAAATGTGAATTCAAAAGTAGACGAGTTAGAGGTTACCATGGAGGAATCCTCCTCAAGAGCCATGAGACAAAGTTTGGCCACTTCGTGTTCCTCATCCTCGGATGACTCCTCATCACTCCAAGTAGCAAGCTTGACTTTGAGCTTCTTCTTCTTCTCAAAGTCATTCTTCTTGAGTTGAGGGCACTCGGAACGAATATGACCCGGTTTTTTGCACTCAAAGCAAATGATTTGATCTCTCTCTTTTTCTTTGTTTTTGGTTTTGAAGTCCATTTTTCTTTGAATTTTTCTTCCTCGGTTGGACCTCATAAACCGTGAGAATCTTTTGGCTATCATAGCCAATTCTTCTAGGTCTTCCTCCTCACTAAAAGCGCTCTCCTCATGTAGAGAAGCTTTGAGAGCCACTCATAGCTTCTTTTTCTTGTCTACCTCAATCTTCTCCATTCTTCTCTCTTTCTTCTTCATTTCATCTTCCCTTCCTTGCTTCATGATCTCATGAGTTAGGAGAGAACCAACTAGCTCATCAAGCTTAAGTGTCTTCAAATTCTTTGCCTCGATGATGGTGGTTCTCTTCCCATCCCAAGACTCGGGAAGTGAGTAGAGTAGCTTTCGGACTAGTTTGTCTTCCGGGATTATCCCTCCAAAACCCTTTAGCCCATTGGCAATTGTTGAGAATCGATCGAACATCTTTGAAACGGTTTCGTCGGGCTCTATTTTGAAATTCTCATAGCTAAGATTGAGAATTCCAATCTTTGTCTCCTTCACATCACTTGTTCCTTCATATACAGTCTTAAGTGTATCCCACACTTCCTTAGTACTTTCGATGGAGGAAAATTTGGAGTAGATAGCGGGACTAAAAGAGAAAAATAACATGTGAAGAGCTTTGTCATTGATTTGAATCTTATTTCTCTCTTCTTCACTCATCTCATTTTTCTTTTTTGGCACAAGCTTTCCTTCGTCGTCTCTCTTCATCGGAATAGATGGACCATCTTCAATAGCATCCCAAACTAGATAATCGTTGGATTTAATGAAGAGACGCATCCGGTTCTTCCAAAAAGGATAGTTATCACCGTTGAAGAAAGGCAGTTTTGTAGTTGATTGAGACTCGTACATGCTAGATCCGGAGGTAGATGTCATGGCTTGCTTTGTAGTCGATCACACTCTTTCTAGAATCTCCTATTGTGGTTGTTAATCCTTCAAAGAGATAGGCTCTAATACTAATTGTTGAGTGGATCAATAGATTGATCAAAGCCAAGAGGGGGTGAATTGGTTTTTTGAAATTTGTTGGAGAAAGTAGAATAGTTAAAAATGAAGAACAAGGAATTTAAGAGTGGTTCAAGTTCCAAATGAACTATACATCCACAACCTTAGCTACCACTAAGGATTTTCCAACAATCCATTAATTGCTCTTCCCCTTTTCAAGGCTAAAGAGGTAACCTTTACAATACCAGTCAAATTTTCTACCCAAAATTTGACCAAATCCTCACAAGAGTACAAAGAAGAAATTAAGGCAAAAAATATATCTCTCAATACAAGTTTGCCCATTTAAATACAATCACTCAACCCAAATTTGAATACAAGATCAGAATTGAACACAACACAATTTGGGATTTTTACAAGATTGAGAAATTAGGTACTTTGAGCTTGGATTTTTGTAAAGATGTTTCTTTTGGATGCAATAGTTGTTGCTAGTCTTCAATTGGCTTCATTTTATACCTTCTCCATTAATTCTAGCCGTCTGGATGGTTAGGGTATTGAATATAGCTGTTGGGACCCTCTCTTTTCACCATAAATGCACTTTTGCAGCTTACAGTATCGGTACACGGGGATCCGTATCAATATCTGTCTCAAAACAGAAAGAGCCATTGCACAATAACAAGAGGGGCGTATCGATACGCGTGTAAGCGTATCGGTACGTGACATGGACCGTTTCGATACGGAGAACACTGTATCGATGCACTTATTTCCACAGAGCTCACTAGAAGTTTCCGTATCAATACGGCAAAGGGCATATCGGTACGGGACAACCAACACTTTAAATTTTTGTTACCTAACAACTTACACCAACGGTCAAAAACATTAAAGGCTTTCGAATTTAAAATTCCATTAAATCCGTATCAATACGGGGGACACCGTATCAGTACGCCATTCAAACTCCTTCAGTTTTTACAAAGAGAGCGTATCGATACAGATGCAATCTGTTTCGATACGATAAGGGGCGTATCGAAACGCGTTTCTCTAGTGGCCAAGTTTGCAAAAAAGGTATCAATACGGCAAGGGGCGTATCGATACGTCTGGACAATTTTCAATGGTTTGGCCTTGGAACACTTAGAAAATATTTTGGAGTTTGAGTTTTTCAAACTAAAGTTAAAGCCTTGTTGATTTGAAACCTTTGAGGGACTTAAAAATTTATTTCAAGTTTTCAATTTAATCCATAACATATTTTTTATATCAAAATCAAATATAAGTTTTACAGTGAAGCTGACAAACAACTTACGAGAAATCCTTGCCAATTATATGTTAACTGTTAGCACCAATTTCACAGGGAAGAACCTTAGTATGCTAAAATTGACCATTTTTCAAAAAACTGAAACATGTGACAAATACAAACCTCCATTACTTCTGCACAATTTCTTGTTCTGGGTTTTCGCAACTTTCTCATTTCTCCTTCAGTTTCTGTAAATACTCTGATAATGTAACAACGCAAAAGAAAATGTTACAACCATATTATTAGGCACCAATGCACCTTTTGCAAGAACAACTTACATTCGTGGGTAAATTTTGTTACTTTTCACATACTCATTAAGGTAGTCCTGTAACTCTGAGTAACATGCTTTCTCAGCCTTTAAACGTTGTTCTTCTTGAATAATTGTATCAGGGTGAAGATGACTCGAACAAAGTGATGTACCCCTGTAAGTATAAATTTCAATCAAACATACATTTCTTGCTAACTTGGGTGTGCTTGAAACAAAACATTAAGGAAAATGGGATTTAAGAGAAGAAAGAGAAGTGTCGTTGAGAGGAAGAAGAAAGAAAATGGAAAATTTGGGGTTTAACCCATATATTTGATAAGTTATTTTGAATTAAGACCTAATTAATAGAATGTATAAGTTTCAAGACTAAAAGTGTTATTATCCCATGAGAGGTCACCGTCTCCGTTAATTTTTTAACGGCCGGTGACCAAAATGATAACGAAACGAAACGTTAGTGATATTTTTGACGAAAAAATTAGTTGGGTGACCAAAATAGGAAAAAGATGATAGTTGGATGACCACCCATGTAGTTTACCCTTTAATTTAATATCCTACCACGTACCTGATAGGCTCTCGTACCGAAGATTTATTGGGTACAATATGAGTACTCATTATTTCATCTTCTTATTTTTTAGTATTTCACATTTTTTCTATTTTTTTCTTGTTTTTTCGACATTATTTTGCTCACATGAGTTAACTGTCACTATATAAGCAAGTATGATGTCATGCTCACATGATTCTTGCATGACTTTTTTATTTTTACAATTTCTTAGAATATAAAATTTAATTTAAATTTGTCATATCATAACCGTACCCGTACCCTATAATTTTGAAAAGGCTTATATATCATATTAGTACCTAAAGTATAGTATACCAACTTTTTTCATTTTGGTACCTAAAGTATTTTTTGGTCAAAATAAATACCTAAAATATACTTTTTAGTTAAACTAGATACCTAAAGTATAATTTTTAGTTAAAATAGGTACTTAAAATATTTTTTCGTCAAAATAAGTATCAAAAGCATATTTTTTTAGTCTAAATAGGCATCTAAAGTATTTTAAGTCAAAATGGGTACTTGAAGTATACATATTTTTTATAGGCAAAATGACAAAAGATGCCCCCCAACGTTTGCATGTTTTGTCATTTGGCCCCCTATTCTTTTTTTTGGTCTAAATATGCCCCCAACATTTTCTTGTTTTGTCATTTGCCCCCTATTCTTTCTTTTGGTCCAAATATGCCCCCAACGTTTCATTCATAGTCCAAATATGCCCATGTTGGATGTAAACTGTCAATCAACTGACGGTCAACGACTTACAAATTTTTTTTTGACATGGCATCAGCAGATCTTAATACGTGGCAAGTTCAGTCATCATCAGCTGTTGAACGTCAGTTGACTGACAGTTTTCATCTAACGAGGGCATATTTGAACCAAATTAAAACGTTGGGGGCATATTTGGACTACGAATGAAACGTTAGGGGCATATTTGGACCAAAAAAAAGAATAGGGGGGCAAATGACAAAACATGCAAACGTTGGGGGCATATTTTGTCATTTTGCCTTTTTTATATAGGTTCTTAAAAATTGTCATATGACATTAATTAAAAGGATTATTATCTTATACACTGGCGGTAGAAACTTTTTGTTTTCACAAGTGCCTCAATTATAGGGTTTAAGGTTTAGAGTTTATGAGGTTTTAGTGTAGGAGTTTAGAATAAGTTTAAGGTTAGAATTTAGGGTTAGAATTTAGGTTTTAGGGTAATATGGGTAGGGATTTTGGTTTTAACATATAAATCTTAAATTTTAACCCTAAATCCCAAATTCTAACAACAACCCCTAAATTCAAAACTACTACACTTAAACTCCTAAACTTTAAAACCTAAACGGAATCCCTAACCCCTAAAACTAAGTCACTTGTGTAAAAAAGTTTTCATAAGCGCTCGTGTATAAAATAATTACCCTAATTAAAAAATACATTATGTGCCTATTTTAACAAAAAAATATATTTTAGGTACTTATTTTGACCAAAAAATATACTTTAGGTACTTACTCTGACGAAAAAATACTTTAGGTACTTATTTTGACAAAAAATATACTTTAGGTACCTAATTTAACCAAAAAGTATACTTTAGGTACTTATTTTGACCAAAAAATACTTTAGGTACCAAAATGAAAAGGTTCGTATACTTTAGGTACTAATATGATATATAAGCCTTTTGAAAATAGCCGTTTTTCATTCACGTTTCTATACTCGTATCCGTATCTGTACAACATAACAACCAAGTATGGATTGCATTGTGATTGATAAGGGCATTGAGGTGTGTGATTGGCTTTGTCACTAGATGAATGCAAAGAAAATTATGGATGATGATGGTCCACATCTAAATTATTGAGCTTTTCTTTACTGTGAGTTTTGCAGCAAATTCATTTTAACAACCATCTTCTAGAATTTTTAACAAGCAGTGCAAGAATGAATGCACTGCATGAATATCACCACTTCTACAATTCTGAAGCGACAGACCAAGAAATAGTACATATACCTACTGTCACGGGTTTAGAATTACAACATAGCAAACCGATTGCCGGCTCAAGACAAACGACTAAATTAATCTAAAAACAAGAGAAAGTCCAATCTTTTGCAGCTCTGTTGAACAAGGATCTTGGTGTTATTGCTCACTCAATAATTCCTTTTGCAGCTCTGCTGAACAAGTTGTGAACCTGCTTTGATGAAAGTCCAATCTTTTCCAAGTCACTTAGCTGCAACCAAAGCCAAAAGCTGGCTGTTTAGCTTTTTACCCATTATTCAAAAGACTTGTTTAAAGTTAAATTAGCATAGGAAAACTTTGCTTACCGATTTTAAAGGTGATGTTTCTCTAAGTTCAATGATATACTCTGTCATCTTCGATCCAATACCCTATAACATATACAATAAATTACAATAATGGGTAATAAGAAAACTTGAGAACTGCTTAGTATTACTTAGCTGAACAGTACCTTTAGGCCCAGTAGTTCATCTCTGCTAGCTGCATTTAGGAACTCGATATATTCTTCAATAAGAGTGCTCTACAGAAACATTTATGAAGTTAGGAACAACTGGTTAAGATAGGGTCAATAGAAATTTAGTAAGTATAAGACATATATACCTTCAAGTTAGAACTCCATGCGCTGAGTTTACCAAGTGGGGTGCCAACAGTTTGGAATTGGCTGGTAGCAAAGATGGTGGAAGGCGATTGGGGAGATGTCGGCTCATATGACAAGGAAATTTGATCCTTGGATGAGTGCTCCTTGATGGATTCTGGAATTATATTTGTACTGATGGGGCACAAGACCTTTCTTAGAGGGCTTTGTGTTGCAGTTTTCCTCTCATTAACTGGAGATAATTCAATGGTATCAACCGATTTTCCGACTGTTGTAATCTCTTCCTTGCTAGATGATTCTTCTACACGTAGAATACATCGAGTAAGAACCTTTATACTAATCACCTAAACAGAAATGTCTAAGACATAGTTTTACAAATAGATTTCAATATTTCATACTTAAATAACATACCAGCAAAGTTCATAGTTGATTCCAACATAATCTCCTTAACATCAACAACTCCATTATTGAATAAATTTCTGGTGGCAAAAGATATGTCCCTGCATATATGTTTAACCGATTAAGCCATGAGTCTATGAAATCAGGCCGTTCAGAAGTGGCATTCAAATAATAGTCAACTTATTCTGTACCTGGCTTTGACATTAGAAGGATAGTTTTTGGTAGAACTTTTGGCTTTACAAGAGCTGTTATAATCAAGCTTCTTCATAGAACGTATGGAACTCGGTGTCTTGGCCATGAATCGAGGAGCAAATGGTCCCATTCTTTGTGCACTCTTTGTCTTGCCTTTCGATTCAAGCCAGGCTTTCAGTTTTGCTTCCATATCAACTTTTTCCTTTGGTGTCTGTAGTTTTTGAGCTGAAGAAACAACATTTGAAATATGACGAGACCTAGCTGCTAAGCTAACAGTGTGAACTGATTCTTGGTACTCTCCAGGATTCTGTTCATGCAACAAGGAGACCATTGATCAAAATTTTAGAAATTTGTGAATAAAACATGCGTCAAAATGTACAAACTGAGAAATCTACCAGACAAGCAACCATCAAGGCACGACTAGTTCCACCGAGGGAGTCCTGCAGTATTCGAGTCAATTTGCTTTCTCGATAGGGTACTCGGGGCAGTTTGTTGTTCAATGCATAAATCACATTGGACAAAGCAAACAAGGACTGGTTGATCTTAGCACTCTCTTGGAGACGAATGCCTTCATTGCAGGTTCTCCTATTATCCTCATTACCTAATAAAACTTAAAACCAAATTACTAATTTGAAATTCCTATACACAAAAACAATTCAAACTCTGCAAAAATTAACAACCTGCTAAGTCTATGAGGTTGAGCTTCCCCATCAAAACAGGCCTAGAATCACCATCACAAGGAGCGGAAACAGCAATCACAAGGACACCGTGGCTTCTACTAGAAACATCATTGAGACCGGTATGTGCTACTTTCCTTCTCTGAATTCCACGGGAGAAAACTTCATGAAATTCAGACATGGAACTAATAGGCACCCGGGACAGGCCCCTTAGATGAACACACCCATCTTTGTCGTCTAAAATCGAAATTTCTTCTGCTTTGAGTTCTAGAAGATCATAACACCTATCCATGTAGACCTCATAGTATGAAATCTCTGCTATGCACCCTGTGCTCTGGCATAAGGACAAGATTGTAGACATGGCCAAAGGCATTAGACCAGGATGCTCTTCTGTCCCCTGAATTTACAACATCAAACATGTTACTAGAAGGAAAAACAGAAGCTCAAATGAACCCTAGATGAAAATCTAATTGAAAAAAACAAGTCTTGTATCAAAACTCCCAAAGCTGTACCTGCATGGTGTAAGTTTTTCCACTACCAGTAGCCCCATAAGCAAAAACGGTGGCGTTGAAGCCATTGAAGATTCCGGGAATCAAAGAACTCACTTCTCTGTAGAATATCCTTCTGACATTATCATCTTCTTGGGAAAAGAAAGAGTCCAATCTATAGCATTCGTTTCGGCTACAATTCCAGAAAAGGAAAACAAAACCCATAATAAAAAACCAAATGTATATTCTTTGATCAAACACCAACCCTACACCACCCAGAAAAGAAAAGAATCAATATCTCACCTGGTATTGGGATCTTTAAGATGTACAGAAACTTCATCAGAAGAATCGTTATCTTGATTGTCAAGAAGGAAAGCGCAGGACTTTGAATCTCCGTTTCTTGCAGTAATTTCTTGAGGTAGAAACGGACGGACTCTGACCACCACCCTGACCTTCGAAACGGTGGCTTGTTTCGAGGGAGTACCTAAGTTAACGCTTTGGGTTTCCATTGAAACAGGAAATTCTGGGAATAGGAAAGAGAATTGGCGGAGAAATGTTAGAGAAAATGAAGAAGGTGAGTAGGAGCAGTTGAAAGACAGGAAACAACTTTGTTTTGATTTGGGGATTTTGGATTTAAAATTCCTGACCGTTGGGTAATGTAGGAGGGTCGGGCTGTTCTTTTCATTTGAATTTATCTCGTCCGTTGGAATTGCGGGGCCCATAGTTTATTTGAAATTCACTGTTATTAAAATAAGGTTATTGGTTCATCAACGGGATGATTTAAGTGGTAAGCAGCTTGATATTATTTAAGTATAACTTGAGTTCGATATATAAATTTTTGCGGAGAGATTAACCTACTAAAATTATGTGTGTAATGCAATCGGTCCTAACTCCTAATTAGTCAAAGTAAAATCCTGAGAATTGAAAGGGCAACAAAAAAAGGGCTTATTAGTTATTAGTTCATGAGGCTTTGTGCTTTTGAAAATATAAATCACGTACTTGGGTTGTCGTTGATTGTTATATTTAGAAACGAACATTTGATCGAGTCAAATTGAGTGAAATACAGAAATTTTGATTAAGTCAAATTGATGAGTCTTATTTTACATGCAATTTTATTTGAAAATTTTCGATTCGAATCAAGTTATTTGAATTTTTATTCAAATTTAATTGTAAATATTTATCATATTATGATACTAGTTGATTAACGAGTCAAGTTGAGTGGTTAACGAAGTTAACGTGATGGTCCATTGTATATGACATAGAGGTTTAATTTAATTTAAAAAAAATTAAAGAATCATTTAATCTTTTTAAAAAAATTTAAAAAATATTTGTAATTTTAAAAATTAAAATATTAAAAATCAAACATTAAAAATCAGTATGACCTCTGTCGAAAATTAACAAACTAGCCCTTGTACAATTTATATTTAGCAGATTGATCCCCCATTGAAATTTTCGTCAATCCCACCGTTAAATATTGATTTGGCAAAAAGGAAAAACGTAATTACTAAATTGATCCTTATACTTGACACTTTTTCCTGAATTGATGCATTTTTTTCTTGCTTCAAGTTGGAGCTCAAACTTTAAATCGGTCAACTATAATGATAATTGTATGTAATATCGTTAAAAAAAATGATGTGACATATTTTTATATGTTATCATCTAATTTTAATTGAATAAAAATTAATATATATATATAAATTGTTAAAAACAAGATAAAAGCTAAAAGCAAGAGTGATTTGATTTTTCATCAAAAGAAAATCTTAGTCATATTTATATACATCTTAATGATTTTTTAGAATATTTATAGAATATTTATATGGCTTTTTATTTTTCATTCAAATTTTTTTCATGAAAAATCCAATTATAACACGTGTTAAATATATGATACTTCCACGCCATTTTTTTTTAACAAGATAAAATTACCATAATAGTTAATCGAATTAAAGTTCAACTTCCAACTTTGTAAAAATATCAACAAAAAAATAACTTAAGAGAAAGTGTCGAGTTAATTCAATAATTAAGCGTTTTTTTTTTGCCAAACCGTAGGAATGACGAAAATTTAAACAACGATCAAATTACTAAATATAAATTATACAAGGACCAGTATGCTTATTTTCCATAAAGTGACCAAAATACAATCCACTACCTAGCCCAAGTACCCCTATAGTACTTTTTCAAAGCACTTATTAATCAATGATCTTTAATCATCATATCCTTGAATATAGATAAATATTAATAACATTTTAATACATCTTAAAATTTATACTTTGATTCGAATAGTGAGAAGGGAAAGAAAGGCGTAGAAAAAATACTTTAACGTCGGCTAATTTTTTTTAGATATTGTAGTGGAAAAAGAATTCCTCAGATATTGCATCTGCTATTTGATTTTTGGATAGATGACATTTTTTTACAGTGAAAGGTTAAACACAAACCAACTTCACTATTTATGACTTTTCTTATTGAAAATATTATTTTAATAAAAAAAATTCCTTGAACAGGGAAGTTAATGAGCACACATTAACTTCATTTTTACTGATCAACCTGCAATAAATTAGAAAATAAAAAAAGAGTACACTACTTAAAGAATTTTTTCCAGCTATAATATTTAAGGAATTTCCCCTCTAAATTTTAATACATGTTAGATCTGATGGTGTGACACGTCGAGATCTGACAAAATCTTTCCAACAATGATTTTATTTTTATAAGATTTACGCATTTTAAAAAAAAAATCTAAACTAACCTAACACCAAAGATTAGTAAGCACTTCAATTTGATGGCGGTCATTGGTAAAACGGTGATGAGAATTGACAATAACAACGAAGTCAACAGTAGTAGAAATAAACACTAAAACTGATAATTATATTAAAAGATTTGACAATGTACATAAAATATTAGTACCATTTCGTAATTTGATACTTTCTTTGTAAAAATAAAATTTGTCTTACATAAATCTTCCAATTGAAAAACTCAAACAATTTTTATCGAGCACAATTCATTTTCTACCATGTTTTTAGCTTTCCAACACTAAACTCAACTTTTATAGGGATGAAATTATCATTTTAAATTATTTTACAACACATTTTTTATAAATATTTTTCTTCCTAAAATTATATAAAAATGTCAAGAATTTTTTTTGAAGGACCGAGAGAGTATAATTATGTATCAATACACTTAAATAATACAAATTTGAAAACTTTAAGTAACGTTTAGAGACAAACATTAAAAAATGTTGAACGTTAAAAAGTATCTTTCCATTCTCGTTCCAGTTTAAATCTCTAACACTTTTTATTAATATAATATTTTTAAATTTATTTAATATTATCTCTTATATTTTTAATTTATAAATCACCATCATTCTAAATTATAAAGATTATATTTCTAAGTGGCGGCTAAATTTTTATTAAATAATATTTTTCCAATAAAGTTTTTAATTAAATGGAAAATATTGTATACACCGGCGGTGGGAAATTTATTTTTCACAAGAGTTTAGTTTTTAAGATTTATAAATTAGGGTTTAGTGTTATGAATTTAGTATTTATAGTTAAGTTTTAAGAATGCATTTTATAGTTTAAAGTTTATAATTTAGGGTTTGAAATATAAAAATTAGAATTTATAACCCTTGAAAAAGGATATATAGCAGCTTTAAAAACCCGCTTATGAAAAAAAATTAGTGATGATGCATTAAATATTTACTCCATTTAAATTATAAAAACAATATTCATAAATCAACGCCTTAAGTAATTCTATTATTTAAATAAAGTAATATTTATAATTCTCAATTAATGGCAGCTAAGGAGACTCTGGCGAGAATATATCTATTATGAAAATTCTACAACGGGTGATAAACATTGATGAATATCACTAACGATGAACATCATTAATTTTTTTAATTTTAAAAATTTAAAAAACTAAAATTATAATTAAAATTATCTCTTTAAAAAATAAAAATCAAATTTAATAGTTACTTTATAATATTTTTAATAGGTTAGAATCAAATATTATTGATTCTAATCTATTAAAAAATTATAAACTGATTTCTATTTTTTTTAAGAGATTGATTTTGTTAGGGTTTAGGAGAATTAGGTATATTTGATTCTAACCTATTAAAAAATATTATAAAGTAGTTATTAAATTTGATTTTTATTTTTTAAGAGATAATTTTAATTATAATTTTAGTACTTCAGATTTTTAAAATTTTAAAAAAATTAATGATGTTCATCGGTGTTCATCGTTAGTGGTGTTCATCAATATTCGTCGCACGTGGCAGACTCATCCTATCTATTATAATAATTTTTTCTATATTACTAAGTATGAGTTAGGTTAATAGTTCAGTTTAAATTCTGACACCGAATAACGTAAACTGAATTAAAAAAATCTTTCATAATAAAATTTTACAAAAATAGTCTATTAGTAAATTAAATGCAGATGAGTATATAAAAGGACTTTTTTTTTTCTCTATATTTATTTTAACATTATTGTATATTTCTATGTCCTTAGTTTCAACGGGTAAGAAATCAGAAGGATATTTCCAAAAGCAACGTTACAGTTCCTTTTAACAAAGAAACGTTATTTTGTTTTGCTTGGCTCCAAACAGATATATTTCTTGAGGGAACTGGACTTTGATTCCCGCCACTCAGGTCGGTTTAGCTTTAGCTTCTTGAATCTGTATTCTTTTCTGTTTTTTTTTTTTAATCTTTTGATTTTATTTATTTTCACAGTGTTGGACATGTTTCTTGAATCTTAAGTAGCTGAAATTTTTATTGGGGTTTTACTTCTTTTGGTTTTAAACCCTAAAATTATGTTCAATTGATGTGAGATTTCAATTCTCTTCAGTTTCTTTAATCTGAATTGAAGATCTGGTATTATCTTCTTCCTCCCCTGTTTGAGATCGAAAGTTTTGGTTAAAAGGTGGGATTTTAAAGGCTTGGAGTGAATGATTATTTTTTTTTTTTTGCTCTTTCTTGATTATGATTTTGTTTTTGTTGGAGATGATTGTAGAAAGAGATGGCTGAATTAAAGACAGAGGAAAGTACTCTTGAGAATAAACAAATACAATTAACCATAGCATCAAGTTCTTTGGTATTCGAAGATGATTTCAGTGCAGTTGTAAAATCTCCTGGCATATCCAGTCCAGCACAAGCATCACCAAATCATCGGTACTTTCCCTTAATAAGTTCCTTTTTAACTTTTTGTGTCTTTGCCTATTGCTTCATAATACGGCAGTTCTTTGCAATACAATTGGGGTTGGAACTTGGATCATTGTGTTAAATTTTGTGCTTCAATTAGTGCTGACTGCTTTTACTTTTTCACACTTCTGTTTCTCGGTCAAATTTATGATTGTGGATTGAGTTAGTAGGGGTAGGGGTGCTTATGGGCGAGTTGATCACGAGTTGAGCAGTGCTCGGCTCGAAAACTGTTTGACTTGAGCTCAACTCGACTCAATACTCGATAAGGTCGGTAAAATTTAGTGCTTCAAGTAATGCTGATTGCTTTTACTTTTTCACACTTCTGTTTCTTGGTCAAGTTTATGATTGTGGATTGAATTAGTAGTGGATGTAGTTGAGTATTTCTTTCTAGTGCTTGATTTTGTCATTTAACCAATTTGCATTAAGTTTTTTTAGGCACTATGTTTCTATCTTCTGAAAAGAATTGTGTTAATACTGAACCTGCAGGAGGTTAACTGGCCCTATTAGACGAGCAAAAGGTGGCTGGACACCAGAGGAGGTAAAGCATTTTTTTCTCTTTACATTAATTTGTACTGATTTCTTTCTAGAATATTGATGAAATGCTTCTTTTGTTTATATCCTATCATTTGATTAGACAGTCTTGGTGAAATCCTGGTGGGTTGTTTAATCTTCTAGCAGGGGTTCCAGAACAATTGAAGTTTCATTCAGTGATTACTCATGTTGACTCTTTGCAGCTGCTACTTGTTTTTAACATTGATTTCTGTTTTTGTCAATTGCAGGATGATGCATTAAGAAACGCTGTTGCTGCTTTTAAGGGAAAGCGTTGGAAAAAAATAGGTTTCCTTTATTCCTCAAGTATCGGTTATTTGAAGTCCTGTAACTGGCCTTAAGTCTTGACATTTTGCATATGCTTGTGCAGCTGAGATTTTTCCAGATAGGTCAGAAGTACAATGTCTGCATAGATGGCAGAAGGTCTTACACCCGGATCTTGTTAAAGGACCTTGGACACAAGAGGTCAGTTATTGTGAAATCTTTGTTTATGCTATCTGTGTTTGCAGTTCGTAAACAAGTGTTGAACTTATTTTGCCGCTTTGTTTTTCCCAGGAGGATGATAAAATTATTGAACTTGTATCAAAATACGGTCCCACAAAATGGTCAGTTATTGCGAAATCTTTGCCTGGAAGAATAGGGAAACAATGCCGTGAGAGGTAGTTTCTTAAATTTTTCTGTCTTTTATGTGCTTACCCTGTGAGTCCTGAAAGTGCTGGAGATATAAATGTTCATATGATTTTCCTACACTTCCAATGATTGCTTGCATTTTTATTTTTATTAGTATTTTAAGTAAATTGTGTACTAAAGTTTATCAACTATGTTTAGTATTCCGATTATAATTGATATATATATTTTTTTAATTTTCTTTGGACTCCTCTTTGAGTCCTAATGCAACTATGTTCATGTAAAGAAAGTAAATGTTTTGATTATTCCATGCTTAATCAATATTCTGCAGATGGCACAATCATTTGAATCCTGATATAAAGAAAGAAGCTTGGACGTTAGAGGAGGAATTGGCCCTAATGAACGCACATCGGATATATGGGAACAAGTGGGCTGAAATAGCTAAAGCTTTACCTGGAAGGTATCTTTCGTTTTAAGTTCTACATATGTTACTAAAGCTTTAGCTTATACTAAATTTGGTTTATGCAGGACTGATAATGCAATAAAGAATCACTGGAATAGTTCCTTGAAGAAAAAGTTAGACTTTTATTTAGCTACAGGGAAGCTTCCACCAATTGTGAAGAATGGTCTTCAAGATGGGGTTAAGGACGGAACTAAAAAATTGCTTGTTTGTTCAAAAACTGAATCAGATTCAACTGTTCAAACATCATCAGGAACTGCAGATATATGTAAGCCAGAGGAAGATAGAAAAGATCAGATGGAGTTCTCAACTCTGGTTCGCCATATGGCTACTCCATCAAGTGTTATTCCAAACGAGTCGCTTGATATTGAAACTGCAGACTTCAAATGCCAGTCATTTGATGTTAGTCCCTGCTGCAATAACTCAGAGTCAGTACCGAAGTTTGAGAGTCTCAGAATCAGCTCCTCAATTGTTGAAGACAAGCTGGTTGAGACACGATTAAGGCATGATACGTCAACAGATGGTTCTCAATGTTGTGAGCCACTTAGGTTACAAGGTAGTACTTCATTAGCTTCAAATAGTTTAAACAAGAAAGGCATGCAGCATGAATCGACCTTTACTCCTATCACATCACCCGTTTCTTTCTTCACTCCACCTTGTGTGAAGGGATGTGGTTTGAGTACACGGAGTCCTGAGTCTATCCTTAGAATTGCTGCCAAGAGCTTCCCAAATACACCTTCTATATTTCGAAAGAGGACGGGAGTGCAATCACTTGCACTTCCGAATAAGATAGGAAAAATGAATGAGGAAACCATGAAGGAGAGGATTCAATTATCCAGTGAAGAGAAAAGAACCGAAGATAGTCTGGAACATGCACAATTTCGAGATGGGAGTTCAAGCAAGAGTCCTTCCTGTCAAGACGACAACAGCATCGTGCCTAATTGTACAGCATTTAACACATCTCCTCCATACCGGTTAGGGTCGAAGAGAGCTTCTCTTTTCAAATCTGTGGAAAGGCAACTTGAGTTCACATTTGCTAAAGAGAGACATGAAGATAACGTAAAATCTTCGGGGCTATTCGAAGATTGCCTGCACGCTTCAAAGATGGCGTATATTTCGTAATTTCTTACAGAGAAAATTTAGTGTTTTCAGTGATGAGTCCGTATTGTTAGTGCAAAGGATGAAAAATCTGCAACTCCCTCCCAAAATTTACTTGATGATTATAAACAATACACTACTGTCTACTGGGACTTTGTCTTCACAGTATACACAGAATCATGTTTTTCTATCTAATACTTTTTGCTGTAGAATTATATCTATTTTAGAATTATAAGCCCGTCTTCTTATATGCACTCACAATGCTTTTCTGGAATAATTACTTTTTTGGCACTTAAACTTCCCAACTTTTGTCATTTGGACTCTTAAAACTTTTTTCGTCTCTTGAACTTTCAATTTTTGTTAAATTGACAAAACCTGACAGAAAATAGCGAAGAAATCGTTTTGCTAACGTCATCTATATTGTATATTTATTGATGCCGTCATCATTTATTGTCTTTTGAGTAATTTTTTAAAAAAAATCACTTTAAAATTATTAAAACTTGAAAATTTGGAAAATATACAAAAAATATTAAAACTTCAATTTATTAAAAAAAATTTAAAATGGAAAACATATGAATAGTTTTAAAAATGATAAAAAATCATAAGAACTATATCTTTTTAAAATGTAAAATTTTGTACAATATTATAAATTTATAATAATTATAAAAATGAAAAGAAATAAAATATAAAATTTCAGCAATTTTTTAAAAAAAATTGGAGAACATATTAAAAATTATAAAAACTATTAAAACGTTATAAAATTATTGTTAATGTAGAAAATGATCATTTCCTTAAATAAATGTTTGTATGAACTATTTTCATTTTTTAAAAAATAGATGGTTTTTTCTTTTGTAAATATTGTATTATTATATCCAAAGGAAGGAACAAGCTGCTACAAAACATAACACTGCAGAGTGCTAAACAAAAATTCTCCAAGCATCACAAAGCTGAATCTTAGTAATGTCCCTCATGTCTATACATTTTTATTGTGTCCTAATCTGAACTATATCGTTTATACTGTCAAAAACAATATTCACTGATGAGTAGCTAGTTTGGTCAATATTTTCGTGTTAATTATACTTAAATGGTTGCTTTGTGGTGCTGAATCATGGTCTATTGTGTGCTTTTCTGTGCAGGACTTCATGACTGAAAAACAGTTTAGAAAAGGCTGAATTTTGCAAGTTTTCTGGATTCATGGCTGGATTAGTGGGCATGAATTGGGGCATGAATGCGCTGACTCAACGCCACGTTAGCAGGCTTCTAGAATCAAGCTTGGGGATTTATCTTTTATTTTTTAAATTTTAAACATTTTTAGGATTTTGTTATTATCACTTAGCAAGGGGTGTAAACGAGTCGAGTCGAGCTCGAGTAGTGCTAAGCTCGGCTCGGCTCGTTAAGATTTCGAGTCGAGTTCGAGCTTGAGTAATTTCTAACGAGCCTGAAAAATCTCAGCTCGACTCGGCTCGTTTAGAACTCGAGTCGAGTTCGAGCTTGATTCGAGCCCATTCGAGTCAAGTGTTGACCGATCTTTGACTGCATTGGACTCGAGTAACTCTTCATCTGTCACATCTCATTTAAAGTCCTATGAAGAAAAAACTTTGATACACAAGTTGTGTAAACTCAAGCATGTTAATTTTAGGGCTTAGGGTGTTAGTTTAAGGTTTAGAGGTTTAGGTTGTTGGGTTTAGAATTTAGGATTTAGATTTTAAGGTTTAATACTTATGTTTAGGGTTTTAAATTTAAGAATTTAGATTTTAAATTATAAAAAATAAAAATTTTAGTATATTATATTTTCGAGTAGCTCGTGAGCTTTTCGAGTCAGGTATCAAGTAGCTCGGCTCGGCTCGTCAAGAACTCGAGCCGAGTTCAAGCTCGAGTCGAGCTTTGACCGTGTTTTGACCGAGTCAAGCTCGAATAGCTCGCGATCTCTCTCGTCTCATTTACAACCCTACACTTAGCATTTATCTTATGTATTTTAATTATTTTAGAGTATTTTTAGGGTTTTAGGATGCTATAAATAGCCCCTTTGGGGTAAGACTCAAGGCACCAATTGTTCTCATTCTCTTTTTGCTTTGAAGTTTATTGGATTTCTTTTCTCTCTATTATTCTCTTGTTTTCTTTTAAAGTTTTCTTTTTTTATTTATTTTAAAATATGCTAAGCATGATTTCTTCCATAATCATGCTTAGCTAATTTTCTTTAAGCCGAGAGCTACAACGATGACTCAATTCCAACGGGAGGATTGAAAAGCGCTTTCAAAATTTCAGGAATCTCTTTCAGTTTTCTAAGGTTTGATTTCTAAACCAAAACGATTTCGAAACTAAAGATTGACTTTGGTCAAAACGTTGTTTTTTTTGGTTAAATATGTGGGAGGAAGGATCGGCTATTGAAGCACATTCGAATTCATGGGAAAACACTAAATAAATTGAATACTAAGAAGGAAATTGAGATAAGAACTGTTGTTATTGAAACAACATAATCCGAGTTGGTTTTTACTGAACTTAAACGATTTTGATCTACAACATTGTTGTTGACTAGATCAACTTCGTAAATCGATATCAAAGATAGAACTTGGGTATTTAGTTACAAAAGCGTAGTCTTAAGGATTGACCCTTGTAGGCAATTAACCAACGTGAATCCTGAAGTAAAAATATTTTCTAACGATCCAAGGAAAGTGAGTCAAAGCCAAAGCCTAAGGCTGATTTACACACATTGAATTTCTTTCTTTCTAAACTTCGCTATAATTTCTTTGTCTTCTTGTTTATTTTACAAACCCCCCTTTACTTTGACATTACTCAATTCACTTCTCAGCTATCAAACGAATATAATCAGGAAGTTTCTTAGTCCCTGTGGGATTGACCCTTACTTCTATTTTACTACATTTAAATTCCTTTATTTATTATCAGGGAAGAAGAAATTATTTTTGACGCGTAAACGACACGTGTCAAATTGGCACCGTTGCCGGGGACTTCGGCAAAAAAATTACTGATTATTTTTGTTTGTTTATGACCAAGAAGAATCCGGGAAAACTAGCAGACTATATCCCAAAAATCGAAGCATTCTCACGACGTCATAACGCACAAACAAATCGAGAAAAGCAAAATAGATTGCGCCAACAGAGATTACAATAGGATCTTGAGCTAGCATCCCAAACCACAACACACTTTGAGAATACCAACGAAGAACAAAATCCAATGGCAGCCGAACAGACAATACAACAACTGACTAGGGCACCAGATGACAATCAACCCTTGTGCATAACCTTCCCGAATGCACAACGCCTTTCCAATTGAAGACCAGTTTGATCCATCTTCTGCCAAAATTTAACGGCTTGCCCTCTAAGAACCCCCACAAGCACCTTAAGGAGTTTCATATGGTTTGTCTAAGTACAAAACCGCAGGGAGTTTCCGAAGATCAAATTAAACTTCGAGCCTTTCCTTTTTCTTTATCTGATATTGCCAAAGATTGGCTATTTGATCTTCCTTCTAACTCTGTTACGACCTGGACTAATATGACTCGTTTATTTCTTGACATGTTCTTTCCAGCAGCCAAGGCAAGTGAACTTAGGCGAAGTATCTTGAGTATCCGACAAAAGGATATCGAATCGCTGTACGACTACTAAGAACACTACAAGAAGCTATGCGCCAGCTGTCCTCAACACGTTTTGACCGAACAAACGCTTCTCTAGTATTTTTACGAGGGTTTGACGCCTATGGACATGAAGGTAGTTGATGCAGCAAGTGGAGGAGCACTTGTCAACATGATCCCAACTGCAGCTCGAACCTTAATAACAACTATGGCATCAAACTCGCAACGGTTTCACCATTCGACTGAACCGTCTCGGCGAGTCAATGAGGTAAGTGTTCTAGAAAATAAAATTGATAATTTGGCTGACATAGTTCAATATCTTGTTGCAGATAAAAAATTGCAGCTAGGCTTTGCGGAATATGTACAAGCCCAGAACATCCGACGGACTACTGTCTGTTGGTGCAAGAAGAGGACGCTGCGCAAGTGAATGCCGTGGGGAATTTCCCAAGATCTCCACCTAGGCAATATAATCTCAATACCAACTCGTATAACCCTGGATGAAAGATCATCCAAACTTCAGTTATGCGCAGAACCAAAGGTTAAATCAGTCATACCAGCAGAAACAACCTTATTAACAACAGAAGTCAAATTTGGAATCCATTGTTGAGCGACTGACAATATCCCAGGAAAAGTTCCAGAACCGTACCGAGACCCATCTTCAAAACTTAGATAAACAAGAAAGCCAATTAGCTCAAGCAGTGGGAAGATTGGAGTCACAAGGAAGACTTTCATCTCAAACGAACCAAATCTAAAGGAGAACGTCAGAGCTATCCCTCAGAAGCGGAACCATAGTTAACCCTGAAGTCCCAACGAAGGAAACCGAACAAACCAAGGAAGATGATGAAACGCCACCTTCAAACTCTGAAGGTACAACTTCATCACATAAGCCCCCTCCACCTCATTCTCATGAAATCACACCGCCTTTTCCATCAAGATTGGTCAGGCGAGATAAACGAGCCAAAGATAAGGAAATAATATAGGTATTCCAAAAGGTACAAGTCAATGTACCTGTTCTAGAAATAATTCGGCAAGTACCAAGGTGTGCTAGATTTTTAAAAGAAAACTTGGGTGAGAATGTATCTGTAGTATTTCAAAGAAAACTACCACAAAATATGAAAGACCAAGGTATGTTCGCTATACCATGCAAAATAGGCAACATTTTCATTAACCGAGCAATGTGTGACTTATGAGCTTCAATTAATGTTATGCCTCTTTCCGTTTATAAAATGATTACTAACAAACCTTTGAAGGAAACACGTGTTACTATTCAGTTAGCCGACCATTCAATCATCTATCCGGAAGGAGTGCTCGAGAATGTCTTGGTGAAAGTCGATGTTCTAATTTTCCCTGCCAATTTCTATGTCATTGACATGGAGAACGATAGAACAAACACATGCTCAGAAATACTATTGGGCAGACCTTTCCTAAGCACCGCCCATACCAAAATTGATGTAAGAAGCGGTATTTTAACGATGTAATTTGACGGTGAAGTAGTAGAATTTGATGTGTATAAAGCAATGAAATACCCAGACCAAGTAGAAAGAACCAATTCCATTGATATTATTGATCCCTTAGTTAATGAATTCGTTAAAACTAACTTTTTCAATAATTTTTACAAGGATTTTGAACTTTCCCGCAAAGAGGAGATCAGTGAGTTAGAAAATATTTTTTTCAATTAATTCTAGTTTTTCTTTATTTCCCTCAAAAACTGAAATGTTATCATCGGTTTTGTAGGCACAAGTTATCAAACTCAAAGAGTTGCCGAAATACCTCAAATATGTGTTCTTGGGAGACAACGAAACCTTGTCTGTAATTATATAGAATAAACTTTCGAAAGAGGAGGAAGCTGATCTAGTGACTGTGTTGCGTGCTCAGGCCATTGGATGGACAATAGCCGATATAAAGGGATTAAGTCCCTTGACCTGTATGCACAAGATCAAGATTGAAGAAGGGGTGAGTCCTTCACGACAATGGGCAACGTCGACTAAACGAACCTATGATGGAGGTAGTGCAAAAGGAGATACAAAAACTCCTTGACGCGGATACAATTTATCTGATTTCTGACAGTGATTGGGTAAGTTCCATCCACGTGGTCCCTAAAAAGACCAGAGTAACGGTGATCAAAAACTCGGAAGGTGAGTTAGTTCTGACGTGAGTTCAGAGTGGTTGGCGGGTTTGTATCGACTATAGGAAGTTGAACTCTTTAACCCGAAAAGATCATTTTCATTACCATTTTTAGATCAAATGATAGAACGTTTAGCTGGTAAAACTCATTATTGCTGTCAAGATGGCTTTTCCAGGATTCTTCCAAATCCCTGTGGCGCCAGAAGATCAAGGAAAAATGACTTTCACATGTCCATTCGGAACATTCACCTATCGTCGATTGCCATTTGGACTTTGCAACGCACCAACAACTTTTCAGCGGTGTATGGTAAGCATATTTTCCGACTATGTTGAGAAGGGAATTGAGGTATTTATAGACGATTTTACTGTTTACGGTAATTCATTTGGTGAGTGTTTGTTAAATTTATAAACGTTTTGTGACATTTCCTTGAGTTTAATCTTGTATTAAATTTTGAGAAATGTCATTTTATGGTTGATACGAGTTTAATATTAGGACATATCGTTTCATCTAATGGAATTGCTGTAGATAAAGCTAAAACTGATATCATATGCTCACTTCCTTACCCCACAACTGTGAGGGATATTCGTTCTTTTCTGGGTCATGCAGGATTTTACCGCAGGTCCATTAAAGATTTTTCAAAGATAGCGCAGCCGTTGTGCAAATTGCCCCAGAACGATCAAGCATTTGATTTTGATGAGAAATGCAAGACTTCCTTCTATTTAATTAAAGAGAAGCTCGTGACAACACCAATCGTTCAATCGTCAAACTGGGATTATTCGTTCGAACTGACGTGCAATGCGTCAAACACGAGCGCTGGAGCAGTCATTGGCCAAAAGATCAGAAAAGAACCTCACGTTATAGCTTACGCATCTCGCACTTTGGATCCAGCTCAAAAGAATTACTCAACAACAGAAAAAGAGTTTTTCACTATTATTTTTGCTTTAGAAAAATTTCGATCATATTTACTTAGTACTAAAATTGTTGTGTTTTCTGATCACACAACTTTAAAGTACCCTATGAGCAAAAAGGAAACAAAGCCGAGGCTTATTCGTTGGATTTTACTCATCCAAGAGTTCGATCTAGAAATTAAAGATTAAAAGGGATGCGAAAACCTCATCGCGGACCATTTGAGTCGCATACCCCTTTCTACATCCGATCCGCCGATTAATGACGAGTTCCCAGAAGAATGATTGATGTTGGTGCAAGGATTGACACCATGGTACACTGATATGGTGAACTATTTGGCCACGAGGAAGTTACCTCACGATTTGCCTAGAGCTGAAATCAATCGACTAAAGCGAGAGTCTCGATTTTATATTTGGGACGATCCGTATCTTTGGAAACAATGTTCAGATCAGGTAATTAGGCAAGGCATCGCCGAGGACGGGGTAAATTTGATTTTAAAATTCTGTCATTCTTATTCTTGCGAAGGTCATTTTGGGCCTAAACGGATTGCACAAAAAATTCTTGAGTGCGGATTTTATTGGCCTAATTTATTTAGAGATACTTATGTTTTTTTGTAAAGCATGTAACATGTGCCAACGTGTTGGCAATTTAAGCCGAAGGAGTGAAATGCCGCTCAATCCAATCCATGTTTGCGAAGTCTTCGACGTTTGGGGACTGATTACATGGGACCGTTTACCTCTTCTTTTGGAAATTTTTATATTATACTTGCAGTCGATTACGTCTCTAAATGGGTAGAGGCAAAGGCTACCTGAAATAATGATGCTAAAACAACGACTAATTTCCTTCGTGATTTTATTTTTTCTAGGTTTGACATTTCGAGAGCGATCATACGCGATAGAGGGAAACACTTCATTAATCGGGTTGTGGAAGCGTTAATGAAAAAATATGGCGTTACTCATCGAATAGCCACATCCTATCATCCGCAAACAAACGAACAAGCAGAGGTGTCGAATCGAGAGATAAAATCCATCCTTGAAAAAATTGTCAAACCAAACCGAAAACATTGGAGCTTGAAGTTAATCGATGCATTGTGGGCATACCGCACAGCTTACAAAGGACCTATAGGAATGTCGCCGTATCGACTTGTGTACGACAAGCCATGCCACTTGCCAGTCGAGCTAGAGCACAAGGCGTACCGGGCTGTTAAAGAGTGTAACATGGAAATGGATGCGGTAGGGAAGCACGACGGTTGCACCTCCAAGAGCTGGAAGAAATTCGTAGAAATGCTTACGATAGAGCAAAAATATTTCAAGAAAAAACAAAAGCGTTTCATGATAAAAACATTTTATTTAAGTCTTTTTCTGTTGGTCAAAAAGTTTTATTATTTAATTCGAAGCTAAAACTTTTTATAGGAAACTGAAGTCAAAATGGCTCGGACCCTATAAGGTGACTCAAGTATTTCCACATGGCTCAGTCGAAATTCAAGATGACTCGGGGAATTGCTTCAAAGTAAACGAGCAACGATTAAAACATTTTTATGAGAGTGCCCTGGTTGGTTTAATTGAAGAAATTCGCTTAGAAACGCCAATCGCATAAATAAGGTCGTCAAGCTAATGACGTTAAATAAGTGCTTAATGGGAGGCAACCCATTTATTTTATTTTCTTTTAAATTTATTTACCTTTAGTCAAATATTTTATTTATTTATGTATTTTATTTAGCTTCTTTCAAATTTTTAATTTCACTCATTTTAATTTATTTCTTCTGTTAATTTTTTTTGTTTAGACTAATAACCCCTTGCTAATCGGTTTTACATCGAACATGTGCATAATTTTTAAGCATGGAGCACGTTAGCAATTCCTTGGAGGAGTGATGCATTTTAGTAAACCCCAAACCATTTAGATTCTCACCGGTCAACCTTTCCCACCATCTTATCATTTTCCATCCTTTATCCTATATTTAAAAAAATTAATAATATTAATAATAAAATGATAATATCATCTCCACCGTTTTCATCCCATTCCCATCATTATCTTTATCCCACTTTTTTTTAAACTTTAAATACCATGGGCCCCACACCAATTGAAAAACCATATCTTTTTTCCTTTTTTTTAATTCCAAAACCCCCAGTGAGCTTTATTTCCTCAAGTGGGTTTTAATAAAACAAGCACAAAAATCAATCCCTAGGTGTTTGACCCACCTCGCCGTCAAATTTTTCCCATTCAAATTCATCTCCTTCGATTACCCTCTCCCCTTACCACATTCTTTCTTCCTTTTTTCAATCACCGTGGTGAGAACATGACATCAATTAAGCACATGCCACTCCTCCGGTCGAACCCGAACCTTCACTCGTTCGCACCGTCGCAACCGATGTTAAATAAGGGAGTACTTCTATTCCATCTTTTTTACTTTATTTTGCATAATGAGAAATCATGCTTAAAGTGAGGGGGAGTGGGTATCCATGTCAAATTCTCATAATTACTTGTTCGATGCTTGTTCTCTTGTTCTTGATTTTATTTAAATTTAAGTTACTTTTTGATTTCCTTTGTTTCATCTAGTCCCTTTGTTTCCGTATGACTTTGGTATTTTTCTTGTTAGAAATTTTAGGTTGCACAATAGATTATGACATGCTTAGAATTTTTCATATAACCTTGTCATTTCTTACTTTGTTAATTGACATGATGCTTACCTATGTACACAAGATAATTCATGAGAACTTTTGAGCCTAATGAGCATGCATTATTTTTGCTCTTTGTTTCTTTGAGTGTGCCTAGCTAATTAGTTTCATTTTAGAACTTGTGGTTTAAATACTTTTCAAGATTACATTTTGATTGTGATGCATTAATATGATAGAGACATTAGGTTTAACCCCATTCTCTTCCCCAAAAGCCTACCCCTTGTTATTATCCCTTAGTGAAACAATTTTGAGCCTTAACTTTTTTCTTTGGATTGCCTTATTATTTAACCCAAACCAGTTCTGTTTTTTTCTTCACTCTTTGTCACCATTTTTCAAGACAAAATTGTCTAAAAAAATAGATTCGAATCAACAATGCAGAAAAAATCAGATTTAAATTGAGTGCAGAAAAAAGCAGTTTCGAACAATGCAGTCCAACAGTGTAGAAAATACATTGCGAAAAAAATTAAGTGCATAAAATAGTTCGAATATGTAGTAGAAAAAATGCAAGAAAATATAGTGCAAAATTTATTTGAATATGCACAACAGAAAAAGGGGAATAAGCAGTGCAGTTTTACAGTTTTGATTCGAATGAAAAAAATAGTTTCGAATAAGAATTTTGGGATGATTTTTGTCTTGAATTTTAACCCCTATTTTTCGTCCTTTATCCTGCCCGAACCTTAGCCCCGTTACAACCCTTTTAAGACCTCTTGATTTTTGCATCATGTTCATACTAAGTAGTGGAGATTAGATTTAACTACAAGCCTATGGTAATGCTCTAATAAGTTTTGGCTCGAGTGATTTTCTCTACCCTTAAACACTTTGAGTGACATGAGCGATTCCTTGTGAGGGTACTTGGTTTGCATCATTGTTGTTAACATGGTATTGGAATGTCGTTTTTTCTAAAATTATTTCTGAGTCTTGCCATTTCTCTTTTGCTCCTTTATTTCTTTCATGTTTAGATACTTAGTCATACCAGAAACTTTGAGAGTTCGTGAAATTAAGGATGAAAACTTGAGCTTAGATTTGTTTAATTTTGAGATACTTGAGGACAAGCATCAGATAAGTGAGGGGGAATTTGATGAGTAGCTAGTTTGGTCAATATTTTCGTGCTAATTATGCATAAATGGTTGCTTTGTGGTGCTGAATTATGGTCTATTGTATGCTTTTCTGTGCAGGACTTCATGGCTGGAAAATAGTTTAGAAAATGCTGAATTTTGCTAGTTTTCTGGATTCATGGCTGGATTAGTGGGCATGAGTTGGGGCATGAATGCGCTGACTCAACGCCACGTCAGCAAACTTCTAGAAGATGATGTCAGCAGCGTGTGATAAGCTATCAGCCGCGTCCGAGCACTTATCAGCCGAGATTAAGATCAAGCTTGGGGATTTATATTTTATTTTTTGAATTTTAAACATTTTTAGGATTTTGTTATTATCAATTAGCATTTATCTTATGTATTTTAAATATTTTAGAGTATTTTTAGAGTTTTAGGATGCTATAAATACCCCTTTGGGGTAAGACTCAAGGCATCGATTATTCTCATTCTCTTTTTGCTTTAAAGTTTATTGGATTTCTTTTCTCTCCATTATTCTCTTGATTTCTTTTTAAAGTTTTTTTTATTTTAAAATATACTAAGCATGATTTCTTCCATAATCATGCTTAGCTAATTTTTTTTAAGCCGAGGGCTACAACGATGACTCAATTCCAACAGAAGGATTGAAAAGCGCTTTCAAAATTTCGGGAATGTCTTTAAGTTTTCTACGATTTGATTTTTAAACCAAAACGATTTCGAAACTAAAGATTGACTTTGGTCAGAACGTTGTTTTTTTGGTGTTAAATATGTGGGAGGAAGGATCGGCTATTCAAGCACATTCGACTTCCTGGGAACACACTTAGTAAATTGATTACTAAGAAGGAAATTGAGATCAGAACCATTGTTATTGAAACAACATAATTCGAGTTGGTTTTTACTGAACTTAAACGATTTTGATCTACAACATTGTTGTTGACTAGATCAACTTCGTAAATCGATATAAAAAAAGTAAATCGATATCAAAGATAGAACTTGAGTATTCAGTTACAAAAGCGTAGTCTCAAGGATTGACCCTTGTAGGCAATTAACCGACGTGAATCCCGAAGTAAAAATCTTTTCCAATGATCCGAGGAAAGTGAGTCAAAGCCAAAGCCTAAGATTGATTTACACACATTGAATTTATTTATTTCTAAACTTCGCTATAATATCTTTGTCTTCTTGCTTATTTTATAAACCCCCTTTACTTTGATATTACTCAATTCATTTCTCAGCTATCAAACGAATATAATTAGGAAGTTTCTTAGTCCCTGTGGGATCGACCCTTACTTCTCTTTTACTACATTTAAATTCCTTTATTTATTATCAGGAAAGAATGAATTATTTTTGACGCGTAAACGATGCGTGTAGTCCACATATCTAAATGAACTTCTAAACTGTCTATAGTTTCTTTCGTCTCAAATGATGTACACATAAAAATTCAATGCAAATCTAAGGATAGAAACTAGGATAGACTTACCCTTGAGATAGTCGACAACCCACGGGACTTTGTTTTCCCAGTTCTCCACAAGTCTATTTACCATATATAAACGTAGTACTTTTCTCTAAATTACTTTCGAAAAGGACATTAAAAAGATAGTTTTTTGTTTCACTTTTCATGCCACACCGTCTATAAATCGAATCCACAACTATGTTTATCTTCTGAAGTCTATTTGCGGTAGAGAGTTGATCCAGCATTGCCATCAAGGTAACTGTAAGTCTGTAACATGTTTTGCTATGTGAAATGAGAACCATACCAATTTATGTCATGAAATTCAGGTTTGCTTTGAATTTGTCAAAGGTTTGCACCCTTGAGAACGTACTCATTGAGCAAAGCCGCCCATAGAGATGCTTCTCCCGCAAGGATATTTTTTTATTAATTGGGGCGAATACACCTTATTCCAACAAGCAATAATTTTCAACTAAAATAAACGAGTACATGGTTGATCAATTTTGTTAATAATAAATTTGGGAAGGATAAATTGTCGACACTAGTAATTTGTGATACTAGGTAAAACAGCTTTAATAAGCTGCAATCTTCTTCCGTGACTAAATTTTCTGTTGACCAATGTAACCACCAATAATTAAATGGTTTTTTTCTTAAATAAACCATTAACGTCTTTAAAAAGAACTTTCTAATTAGCTGTACACTAATCTAAATTTCATTTCCTCCAAATTTCCATCCCAAATTTTCAATTTCTTCATTTAAATCCCCAAATTTTTTAATTTTATCCTATATTTTCAGATTCTATTAATAGCCAGCTAATTTCCCGAACCCCGACCTCTATCGTCTAGAGCCATCTAACCTTTCCTTGCTTCTGGCTCTGATGCAGCAGTAAGGGTGGGCTGAATCTGTTTTCTTATTTTCAGATTCTATTAATGTTGGAAAAAAAATGTGAGAAATAGGTAACTTTGAGCCTTATTTCGAATATGTAAAGGCTCAATTTCGAATTAAATTCCAATACAAGCTTATTTTACTCCGTAAGACCTTTACATCGGTATCTCATAAGCTCAAAACGGACAAGTAGTGAATGAGAAATTAATACTCAAAGTAAGGTGGTTGCAAATAGAAAAAGAAATGAAAACCCCAATCCTATATTGATGGGATAAAAAGAGTTGGAGATGTTTATATAAATGCTACCTCCTATTTGTCTTTGAATGATTTTAGTTGGAGTTGTGCCTTGTGTGCAGGGGTGCACATTCAATCCTATTTGGGTTGGGGCACACTAGTTGGGTCCTATGTGGTCTTGTATATTTTACCACGATTGTATATGTATGTATTAGCAGTTTTATCCGAAAATTAAAGGATAATTTTCGAATTTAAATTGACTTATTGCCCACTTAATTATCCGATTAGGGGCATAATCGAAATTTTATTTTCTCATGTTCACCCTAATTTTTCCCTATAAATACGTGAGTGATTTTCATATTTTACACATCAATCAAAACGTTTTCTCTCCCAAAAACATGCACAATTTTTTGGTGATAGTCGAAGGCTCAAATTTGCTCGTGAAATCTACATTAGTGCTGCTGCAGAATTTCATCCGACCGTTGTATCCTGGGAGACCGACAATCAAACAAACTCTAGCACCCCGGAGTGGTCGAATTTATCTTAAGGAAACTGTGCTCGTGCAGGCCCCAGTCATCCCTTTTCTAGTTTATTTTTGAATCTGTTTTCCAGTTTATGTATTTCGCTTATTCTATTTATTCGATTGTTTTTATTTCATTTATTTTACTTTGACTATTTCAGATCTAACCTTGTTTTGTCCAACAATATTAAGACATAGTCCTTTTCCCAAGGCGATTCGATTAATTAAAGTGTTGATATAAGCAAACAATTTATTTTAGAAATTAATTCCTGCCGTTACTAAAACGGGTTTGCATTAAATCTCAAATAAGAGGGGACAAATCTGTTTTACAGAAATTGTCAAGTGAAAGTAACTGTGGTTACGAATTTTGTGAAAAACTAAAATCAAGAATAAGCGAAAATTAATTTTTCAGTTTATCAAAATTATTATTAATTCAAGAATTTTTGTTTCTTTTGAATAGAAAGAAATGTTACAGATTTTGTGAAAAATCAAAATCAAGAATAAACAAAATTAATTTCTAGTTTATTGGAATTAATTACCAATTCTACGATTTGTGTTTCTTTTAAATAGAAACAATAGATTTTGTGAAATTAAAATCGGAAATAAACGATTTATTGGAATTTTATTAATTCCGGGTTTCTTTCGTGTTATAGAACAAAGAAAAGAAAATGACTTTATTGCCTAAAAAAGTGATTCTCAAATAATAGATGAATCACGAGTAATTATTAAACTCGAAATGTTTACTAAGGTAATATTCCTTAATAATTGCTAACCTTTAATGGTTTATATGAATACGCGTGCGCATTTATCATGGTAATGCCATAAATGATGATATTATTTTGGTAATAATATTATGACATTATTAAGGTGAATCTAAAATCATGGAATTATATTTCTTGGTCATATTAAGGTGTTCTCAAAAACATTCCTAAATAATATATGACATGGAAAAATGAATATTGTTTCCTTATGAAATAATAATTATTAAATTATTATTATTTATGTTTTGGAAATGCGATAGATTTTACTCTCGTAATTTCTTTTGAGAAATTTCTATAGAGACGAGCGCAATATTTCGGCGAAATGTTGAAATAAAGATCTCGTAAATAATTCGTTTCGGGACTTAATTCCTGCCGTTTTAACGGATTTACTTGATCTTCCAAAAAAGAATCAATGAAATTAAAATCAAAGGTTTAATTCTTTGCGATTTCCGTTGGATTGATATAGCAAAAGAAATAAATTATTTCTATGTTAGAATTAAATTATTTCTATGTTAGAATCATACGTTGATTCAAAAGTGTTAAGGGAACTAAATCGTTAGATTTAATTTCGTGGAATCTAGAATGATTCAATCTTGAAATAAATTTGTGAATTTATTTTGGAAATGAAATTTATCATTCCTTAAGAATCAAGTATGATTCAATTTTGGAAATAAGTCGATGGATTTATTTTGGGAGTAACATTGTTACCAAGTCAAAGTGTAGAAATATGTGTTTTGATATAATAATTGAAAAATAGTTTTGGACTAAATTGAAAAGATTTCAAAATGCTTTTAAGTCCAAACAACTTGAAAATATGTTTGAGGAATTCATAAAGGGGTTTTAATGCATTTTCTAAAGCCAAAATTTACAAAACCACCCAGGTGTTTCGAAACACCCCTAGGTGTTTCGATACGACTATTTACAGTGTCAAAACGTTTCGATACAACTCTGTCTGTTTAGAAACGGGCTCAATCTGGGTGAGGGTTTTTACATAGCGTTTCGATACGGGGTTCACCGTTTCGATACACCTATGTGGCAAAGACCTCAACGGTCAAAACCCCCAACGACTATTTCCCAACGATATTTTAAATTGCAGCTCAAATGTCACTCATACTGAAACGGTTTGTAACCGTTTCGATACAGCTTAATAACATTTCGATACGGCCAGCGGCATTTCAATACGACTTGCTGCATCATGCTTCAACGGCTAGTTCTGAAGAAGGTTGTTCCTATACAGGCTCGCTTGTTTCGATACGAACAGCTCCAGAACTGCAATTAATGAGGGAAATAAAGTCTCCAACGGCTCCAATTCAACCCCAACGGTCCTTAACGACTACAAACTTAATTAGGAGTATAAAAGGGACCTCCAAACATCAAGGATAGGTTAATGCTTCAATTGCAACAACATTATGCTGAAGTATTGTCTTTAGAGCTAATTTGTATATTTCTTGTATAGACACCACTTGTGAGCTCAATTGTCAAATTCGCTCAAGTGTATAGGTTTTGGGCGAGTGCTTAGAGTTGCAAACATATACTTATTAGAGGGATCTCAAGTTTTCTTTGAATTTCTATTGTGAGAGAGTGCTTGATCAAGCTTTGGGTAGAAAGCTTGATCGTTGTAACGGTTTCCTCCTAATCCGAGAAAAGGGGACGAAATTCTTAGTGAATTTGGTTGAAATCCTTAGTGAAGAGCTAAGGTAGTGGATGTAGGTGCTTGTTAGAAGGCCGAGCCACTATAAATCCTTGTTTCTATTGTCTATTTTTCATCTCTCACAAAATCACCCAAATATCCAATCTTCTCCAAACTTGGCTAGCTAGAACGGTTGAAGAAAATTGAGTACATAAAGTCCAACACAAAGCATAGAAGAATTTTGTTCTTTATGTCAAGTTAAATTCTTAAAGCCTATTCTGATGCATGCTATGAAATGCACAATGTTTAAAATTGGCTAAAGAATTGTGAGGGTCGTTGGACCATAAATGCAAAATGAGAAATTAGTGAAATTCTTGGGAAAGAATTTCAAACATGGCAACAAGGGAGGTTGCATATTTGACCATGATAAACTCGGTCAAGGATTTGAAGGATGATCCTCCTATTATTTAGAGAGGATAAGGTAAATTTTTTTACCACCTTCAAGTGTTACTAAGGTAAAAACTGATTACCATGAAAAACGTAACGAAAGTATATGGACTATAGATCAATGTTATGATAACGTTTTCTCGTAACAATTGTTATGGCGAATAAGCGTTTGAAGGAATTTATTACCTTCTTGATAGTGTTTTGCTTAAAAGCAAAGATGCTATAAAGAAATTATTCTCTATGAGTAGGATGTTCAAACCCAAATTTAATAAATTGATTAAATTGGGAGAAAACTCTATGTGAGTAACATCCAAGGGAACAATGTTTTGAAGATAACTTCTAAATAGAATTAGATCTTCAAAATATGCCTAAATTGAGAAAAGTTATTCTATCAACTAATTAAGACACCAAATGTGTTATGGAAGGATATAAAATCCTCCTACAACTACATTAAAATGTGGGCGGTGTCTTGCAAAGGTAATATGTCATTACCGAAGTAAATGAAAATAAATGGACTATATTTTCATTGACTATAAATAATATAGTAACGTATATCAATTTCTTGTGTACAAATAAATTCACAAGAATATGATAATGAAAACAAAGAATGATTCATTCTTTGAAGTTGATTCAAGTTCAAATGAAATGAACTTTGAAGAATATCAATGGAAATTAGTTCATATGTTCAACAAAAAGGTTGAAATTAAATATTGTCGAGATGACAAATGAGGGTGTGACAAATGTACGTTGTTATAAGTAACAATAAAAATGGTAAAACATACCAAAGACATGTTAACCTCAAGATTTGACATGAAAATTATGAGAATGACATAATTTATTTGAATATCCAAATCAAACGGTCACATGAAGATCTCATATTGATTTTGTCACACTAAGTGGACATGTCTTCACTTTGGAAGGAGGAGTCATGTCATGGAAATCCTCAAGACAAACGATAATAACCAAATCTACAATGGAATCTAAGTTCGTAGATCTAGATAAATCTAGAAAAGAAGTAGAATGACTTTAGAATGTCTTGGAGGATATTCCAGAATGGAAAAAAGCACGTGCCCATAATATTGTATGGAGCACAAAGATTTATGAGTATGTACAACGGTAAGTCGAGACATATGCGTCGCCGACACAACACTGTTAGACAACTGATCTCAAATGGAGTTATCTCTATTGATTACATAAAATCAAAGGACAACGTTGCGGATCTGCTATCCAAAGGGTTAAATCGAGATTAGGTTGATAAAACATTGAAAGGAATAGGACTAAAGGCCATAGAAAATTAAAGGCGCTATGAGAAGGAAAAACCCTACCTAGCTGACTGGAGATCCCAAAAACTAGGTTCAAAGGGACAACCTAATTGCACAGACCTATAAAATCATTGTGTGTGTGTGTGTGGGGGGGGGGGGTTCCTCTCCCAAGCCCATTTCTATGATATAAACAATGACTAAATGAAATAGGCTAAGCAATGCTTTTAATGACCATTGTGTGCATCGGTGGAAACCAAGCAACATAAGTCACCTATGTAAGAGTGAAGTGGGGCCGCTTCAAGGAGACCATTGGGGCATAGTTCTCTCAAATTCTTGTAGAACCGGGGAGATGTCCATGGCCATAAGGACATAAACATGAGAGAAAATACTCGTATCATAGAGATATTTATGTGAGATATATCATCATTTACACAAACAACAGAGCAGTTCAACGACATCGCGTCTAATGGGCAGCCAGTAAAGTAAATATACTCTTGCAAGAGAAGGTTCAAGGGTGCGTTCACCTACCTATCCTATGCAGCTATCAATCGTAGAAGCTATCGCCACATCGAGTCAAAATATTTTGATAAAAACACATCAATTTCATTCATGTGGGGGACTGTTGAAAAAATGAGAGAAATAGGTAACTTTGAGCCTTATTTCAAATAGGTAAAGGCTAAGTTTCGAATCAAGTTCCACTACGAGATTATTCTACTACGTAAGACCTTTACAACGGTATCTCATAAGCTCAAAACGGATGAGTAATGAATGAGAAATTAATGCTAAAGTAGGGTAGATGCAAATAGAAAAGGAAATGGAAAACCCCAATCCCACATTGATGGAGATGTTTATATACATGCTCCCTCCTTGTGGTCATTGAATGACTTGAGTTGGAGCTTTGCCTCGCGCGAATGGGGGTTGCGAATCTAATCCCATTCAGGTTGGGGCGCACCCGCACGATGTGGGGGACACGAATGTCTGGACCGATCGAGCCCTACGTGGACCTGCGAATATTGTAACCCCCTCGACCCGGCCTAGCCGCCAGACCGCATCGAATGGGTTACACGGGGAAAACCAAAGCGAAACCCGCTAAGGCTCCACTCCGATTAGCAACCCTAAAAAATTCTTTTAAAGTTATCTTTTCTATATGCATTAATTATATCCTATGTGAGAGGAAACGCAGCGGAAAACACACATGGATACAAAACACACAAAACATACAATTAAGATAACCCTTTTCAATTTTACAACAGGTCATATCGATACGCTAAAGGATCGTATCGATACGCCTGTACTTGGTCAACACCCCAAGCCAAACCTAGGGAAACCGTATTGATACCCTCAAGGCTGGTATCGGTACGCCCTTAACGGCCAGTTTCCCTTGGTCAACTTTGAAGACCCTACCGATACTCTCAGGATCCGTACCGATATGCCAAAATCTCGTCAATTTCTTAGATTTCCAGAGAGCATTTTGGGTATCGATACGCCCCCGCGTACCGGTACGCCTTGCCCAAAACAAGGACCGTATCGATACCGCTCTGCACTGCAAAACAAGTTTTAGCTGTTAAAAGCACAAAGGACTCAACACTAGAGGCATTTAACAAGCGTTTAAGAAACATATAAACACACATATGACTCAAGGCATCCATGGATATACATATAAAGCAATTTAAACACATAACGAAGCAACAACCATTAAGACAAGATTCTTAAAGGTAACAAGCATACATAGCATTCACCAACATGGCCAAAAGCTAAACAAAGGCATAAACCATCATGGTAAAAGGCATTACAAGCCAAACACAACCTAGCAAACTTGTCTAAAGCAAGAGACATGCCAACGACACCTCAAAACATAAAGGTCCTATCCCATTGCTTAATACTAATTATTGTAGTCTAAACACATACTTGAGCAAACCAAACTCCCTTGGATTCTCCCTTGTTCCCCGAGCTGCCCCGTAGGTCTAAGGGCCTGCATTGTTGGAAAAGAGAGCATAAGCGTTTAAGCTTAGTGAGCGGTGCTCAAAACGGTAGCTACAACAATACATTTTTAAAACATTGGTTTGCTTGAAAACCAAAACCATTTCCAAACCATTTCCACATGCTTGAACACATAACGACACGCATTTACCTTCACGTGCATTTACCGAATGCAACCACAAGCCGTAGGCTTACCACATGTTCATTCTCATAACGCAAGCAAAGTAACCAACAATGCATAATCATAATAGAAGGAATCAACAACATGCTTAACATGAGAATTAAAGCATCATGGGTATATTGACATTCATCGTTTTTACTCGGATATGTGGATAGTTTCTCAAACCCACTAGACACTTCTGGTGGAATCTCACATCACCGTACTCTCCTGTCTAGTAAAAAAATAACTTCCAGTGGAATCTCACATCACTGTACTCCTCCTTAATGGAATGTAGAATCACTAAGGCCACACGCGACTTTCACATCGAGTGCACTTTAATCCTATTGATCGATCAATTATATCCGGTAACAACTCAACACGTGTCAATATACTAATTCACAACCACAAGCATTGCCGATGCTTGAACCACTTACCATGTCCAAACTTCCATGCAAGGCATGTACTCACGATGCAAGTATAAACACAAGTCATAAGTCTCTACATGTATAACAATGAAAACTAACACATTATCAACATGATATGTTCACATTGCATCAAGAATCATAAAACACGGATTAATTGCATAAAACCTTTAAAACTTACTCTTGAGCTTGGATTGGCCTTTCAAGCTTAATCAAAACTCCCAAAACATTCCCTTAACCATGTTAAGGCTTTTAAAATCGATCCACTCTCTAGCCAACACACAAACGATGTTCAAGATGCCGAATCAAGCCTCCAAACTACCTGGATTTCTAT
Source organism: Hibiscus trionum (assembly GCA_030270665.1). Lineage (NCBI taxonomy): Eukaryota > Viridiplantae > Streptophyta > Magnoliopsida > Malvales > Malvaceae > Hibiscus > Hibiscus trionum. The sequence goes on from BSYR01000037.1 coordinate 5,610,777, forward strand.
CCACGAAGCCCGAATCCATTCCTCCGTTTTAATCAACCCAAAACTGAACTTTAGAACACTAATACACTCACAAACACAACAAAAAACTCGGAACTCAACAATCTTGCAAAAACACACATCGATTCAAGCCCAAAGTTCACCCGATACATATCAATTCAGTCCCAAACTAGTTGTAGCCACACCCAACGAATTTACCATAAAAATCTACCTTTTAACATTCCAAAACATCAACCCAAAGCTATCAAACCTTCAACTGTCATTTAAACCCAAAACCCATCCAAAAACTCAAGATTTTCAACTCCCAAAATCACCCACAATACCCATTTCGGGTTTCCCATAACAACCCATCATTTTCATGTTATTTTAGCAATAAAAAAAGTTAAAAACACACTCAAACTCAGCCATAGTCAACCCCAACGAAAACCAATAAACTTCATCTCATTTCAAACCAAACTTTAAAAATCAAAACATGTTTAAACCATAGGTTTTGCAAAAATATCAACATTTATGACTCAAGGAAGATGAAACCAAGTTAAGAAGTCATTAACCTTGAAGAAATCACTTGGATTGAGAGCTTGAGGCAATGGAATAATGAAATGGGGTTTAGGGGAGGTTTGAACGTGAAAAGCAAATTTGGAGAAGATGATAGCTTTCAAAAATCCCTTTTTAGAATTACAAAATCTTCTTTTTGCCCTTTTCTCTTTTAAAATAGTTTAGGTGTGTGTCAAAAATAGTTTTTCTCCAATTTAAATTTAACCCGACTCGACTTGACTAATCCGATTATCTCCCGACCCTAAACTCGGGGTGTTACAACTCTCCCCCACTTAAAGAATTTCGTCCCCGAAATTTACCTGACGGAAAGATATGCGGAAATTGCTTTCTCATGTCATCCTTCCTTTCCCAAGTGGCTTCTTCCACTCCTCGGTGTCGCCACTTAACCTTAACCAACTCAATGGTTCTTCCGCGCAACACTTTGCTGTCCGAAGCCAAAATCTCAACTGGTTCTTCATTGTAGGTCAAATCCAGATTCAATTCTATCTTCTCAACTAGCATAACATGTGACGGATCTGAGGATGATATGAAGTGCTGAAATTCAGTCGAGTACCCAAAGCACTATGCAAACTCTCCCAAAATCTAGCCGTGAACCTCGGATCTCTGTCTGACACTTTAGATTTTGGTACACCATGCAATCTCACTATTTCACCGATATACAAATTGGCCAACTTATCTAAAGTATACGTAGTGTGAACGACAAAAAAGTGCGCACATTTCGTAAGATGATCAACAATTACCCAAACCGAATTCTTCTTAGAAAGTGTCAACAGCAAACCCGATACGAAATCCATGGCGATTCTCTCACACTTCCACTCGGGAATTCTCAACGGTTGTAACAAACCTGAAGGAAACTGGTGCTCGACTTTAACTCGCTGACAAACCATGCACTTACTCACAAACTCAGCAACATCTTTCTTCAAACCAACCCAGAAATACTCATTTTTCAAATCGCGATACATTTTCGTACTTCCCGGATGCATAGCAAACAGACTACTGTGAGCTTTAGTTAGGATGGTGTGTCTCAATTCTACATCTTCCGGAACAACTACTCTACTCTTGAAACCCAAGACTCCATCACTACTAAAATAGAAATCTGTCGGTTTACCCTCCGGTATGTCTTGTACATGAGATGCTAATGATCTATCTTGCAACTGTTTCTCTCTAATCAACCGAAGCAACAAAGGTTTAACTTGCAACTCGGCCACTAAACCACCATCTTTAGACAAACTCAATCTAGCAAACATAGCTTGCAATTCCACTGCTACCTTTCTACTCAAAGCATCAGCCACTACATTGGCTTTACCCGGATGGTACTCAATCGTGAGATTGTAGTCCTTAAGTAACTCTAGCCACCTATGCTGTCTAAGATTCAACTCCCTTTGTGTCATTATATACTTCAGACTCTTGTGATCCGTATACACTGTGCATTTCTCACCATACAAGTAATGTCTCCAAACTTTCAAAGCGAAAACCACTGCAGCCAATTCTATGTCATGCGTAGGGTAATTACGCTCATGAGTCTTCAACTGTCTAGACGCATAAGCCACTACTCTTCCCTCTTGCATAAGTACACAACCTAAGCCAACATAGGACGCATCACTGAAGACTACAAACTCTTTCCCTGACACGGGCTGAATTAAAACATGAGCTTCAGTTAAGGCTTCTTTCAATTTCTCAAATGCTTCTTGTCTTGCATCAATCCACTCAAACCGAACATCCTTATGTAGTAATTTAGTCAAAGGAGCTGCAACCTTTGAGAAACCCTCGACAAAATGTTTATAGTAACCGACCAAACCTAAGAAACTACGAACTTCGGTCACTGTCTTTGGTGGTTTCCAATTCACAACTGCCTCAACCTTCTTGGGATCCACTCGGATTCCCTCAGCTGATACCATATGACCTAAGAAGATTACTTCCCTAATCCAAAACTCACACTTGATTAACTTGACATACAACTGATTGTCTAACAATTTCTGCAACACCAAACGCAAATGCCGATCATGATCTTCCTCGGTACGAGAGTACACTAAAATATCATCAATGAACACTACCACAAACAGATCCAAGTACTCATGAAACACTCTATTCATCATGTCCATAAAAGCTGCTGGTGCATTAGTGAAACCAAAGGGCATCACTAATAATTCGTAGTGCCCATAACGAGTGCAGAAAGCTGTCTTCGGTACATCTTGATCTCTTACTTTCAACTGATAATAACCGGATCTCAAATCTATTTTCGAGAACACTGAATCACCTCTCAACTGATCAAACAAGTCATCAATCCTCGGCAATGAATATTTGTTCTTCACTGTCAATTTATTCAACTGTCGATAATCGATACACATTCTCAAACTGCCATCTTTCTTCTTCACAAACAACACCGGTGCACCCCAAGGTGAATTATTCGGGTGAATGAACCCCCGGTCTATAAATTCCTGAAGTTTTGTCTTCAACTCTTTCATTTCTTTAGGAGCCATTCGGTACGGTGCAATCGATACTGGAGCTGAATCTAAATATATCTCAAGAGCAAACTCTACATCTCTATCTGGAGGCAAACCAGGAAATTCTTCTGGGAATACACTCGGAAAGTCATAAACTGTCCTAATGTCTTGCGGCCGTGCCTCATCCATATTTGGATTCATAACATAGGCTAGGTACGCTGGACAACCCACATCCAATAACTTCTGAGCCTCTAAGGCTGAAACTACATTGGCAAGAACTTAACGTTCTCGCCCACTATTACTACCTCGTGATCCTCTGAAAGTCTTAAGGACACCCGCTTTGTCTCAAAATCTACCCTAGCCCTATGCTCTACAAGCCAGTCCATGCCTAATATTACATCGAAACCATAAAACTGCAATTCCATCGTATCCACGAGAAAAACATGACCCTGAACCATCAAAGGTCATCTTCTGTACATCTTTCTGACCACAACTGTCTCGCCAAAGGAACTAGTGACATTCATACCCACATCTAATATCTCAACCAGAATATCTAGCAATCTTGCATGCTCACTCAATATGTACGAATGCGTAGAACCAGAATCAATCAAGGAAAGCAAAGTCAAAGACTGTAACGAGAAATTACCTGCAATCACATCTGTGTCATTCATGTCCTCACAGTGTGCATACACCCTAGTTGGCCCACCTCCCTCGGGCTGAACTGCTATAACATGAGCTACATTCCTCTGACCGTCATTCCTAGGCTGAAAGTTACCTCGACCGCGCCCACAGCCTCTCTGATGCTCGACAGCTCGTGCAGGAGCTTGTCCATCCCTAGACGGATGTGGACAATCGCGCTTCGAGTGCGCCTTAGACTCGCAGTTCCAAAAAGAGCTATAAGTTCCCCAACACTCACCGAACCGACGTCTACCACACTTGTTGCACTCGGGTGTACAATTCTCAATCCCTTGGCCGTGATGGCCTCGCCCCGGATTACCACCTCCGTGTCTATGATCATGATGAGGTTTCCTATCCTTGTGTCTCTTGGCACGATCTCTGTCCCATTTTGCAGTCCTCTTTCCTGAACTAGATCCACCCTTGCGATCCGCAAGTCCCAAAGACTGTTCGATGTCCTTGGCCCTAGCGACCAACACATCAAAATCTGTATAGTCGGAAGCCAACATGTAGGTCTTCACCTCCTTAACCAACCCATAACGGAAATGCTCACATCGTTCCCCCTCAGTGGGAACTAACTCAGAAGCATACCGACTCAGACGTACAAACTGCACCTCATAGTCGGACACGGTCAAGCTACCCTGAACTAGAGCCATGAACTCTCTCTTCTTCTCATCTAGGTATCGAGGACCTAGGAACTTCTTACGGAAAGCAGCCCTGAAGAACTCCCAAGTAACCTCGACCTCTGGCATACCCGTAGTGATAGTAGTCCACCAAATGTAGGCATCTCCCTGAAGCAAAGAGACAATGCAACCCAACCTATGTGCTTCAGAGCACTCCATCTGACTCAAAATATGAACTATGCTCTCAAACCGTGCCTCTGAACCCTTGGGTGACAACCCACAGAACTCAACCCCGCCCAAGCTACATAGTCGCTCTAACAGTAAACCAGAACCTACACCCTGAGGCGGTGTTGCAACCCGAACACCCACTAAAGCTGTCTGAATAGCCCCGACTATAGCCTGAATCAACGAATTCACATCAATACCTACCTGTCCTTGACCAGCCTGGGGTCCAACACCCTCAACATTCACTCCACCCCCCGGAGGAGGAGGAGGAGGAGGAGGAGGAGGCAAGTTCTCTCCTCGCACATCCTCAACATTCTCAATCCGCTCAACCCTCGGATTATCCATTCTTGGCCTTCCCATTGGTCTTACCATGCTAACAGATGCAAAGCTAAAAAACAAACATAACAAGTGAAATGATTTGGGGTCAGCAAAGAAACAAGGTCCAAGGTGCTCAAGTCCTTAAACTTAAAATTACTTACAATAATAGTATACTAGCAAAGGGTGCCTTTAACTATTTCTCAACCAACACAAAGATAGCCACAAGCATGCTTACAATCACCATGCAATCACAATTAACAAGCTTACACCATAAAACTTACCCCACTTACCTTTCGGCTTGCAGAAACTCAACGAACCTAGGCAAAACCTAGGCTATGATACCAACAAATGTAACCCCCTCGATCCGGCCTAGCCGCCAGACCCCATAGAATGGGTTACACGGGGAAAACTGAAGCGAAACCCGCTTAGGCTCCACTACGATTAGCAACCCTAGAAAATTATTTTAAAGTTATCTTGTCTAGATGCATTAATTATATCCATGTGAGAGGACACGCAGTGGAAAACACACATGGATACAAAACACGCAAACAGACAATTAAGATAACCCTTTTCAACTTTACAACATGTCGTATCGATACGCTAAAGGACCATATTGATACGCCTGTACTTGGTCAACACCCCAAGTCAAACCTAGGGAAACTGTATCGATACTCTCAAGGCTGGTATCGGTACGCCCTTAACGGTCAGTTTCCCTTGGTCAACTTCGATGACCGTACCGATACTCTCAGGATTCGTACCGATACGCCAAAATCTCGTCAATTTCTCAGATTTCCAGAGAGCATTTTGGGTATCGATACGCCCCTGCTTACCGGTACGCCTTGCCCAAAACAAGGGACCGTGTCGATACCGCCCTTGAGCCTATCGATACGCCCTGCACTGTAAAACAAGTTTTAGCTGTTAAAAACACAAAGGACTCAACACTAGAGGCATTTAACAAGCGTTTAAGCAACATACAAACACACATATGACTCAAGGCATCCATGGATATACATATAAAGCAATTTAAACACATAATGATGCAACAACCATTAAGACAAGATTCTTAAAGGTAACAAGCATACATAACATTCACCAACATAGCCAAAAGCTAAACAAAAGCATAAACCAACATGGTAAAAGGCATTACAAGCCAAACACAACCTAGCAAACTTGTCTAAAGCAAGAGACATGCCAACGACACCTCAAAACATAAAGTTCCTATCCCATTGCTTAATACTAATTATTGTAGTCTAAACTCATACTTGAGCAAACCAAACTCACTTGGATTCTCCCTTGTTCCCCGAGCTGCTCCGTAGGTCTAAAGGCTTGCATTGTTGGAAAAGAGAGCGTAAGCGTTTAAGCTTAGTGAGCGGTGCTCAAAACGGTAGCTACAATAATGCAGTTTTAAAACATTGGTTTGCTTGAAAATCAAAACCATTTCCAAATCATTTCCACATGCTTGAACACATAACGACATACATTTACCGAATGCAACCACAAGCCATAGGCTTACCACATGCTCATTCTCATAACGCAAGCAAAGTAACCAACAATGCATAAGCATAATAGAAGGATTCGACAACATGCTTAACATGAGAATTAAAGCATCATGGGTATATTGACATTCATCGTTTTTACTCGGATATGCGGATAGTTTCTCAAACCCACTAGACACTTCCGGTGGAATCTCACATCACCGTACTCACCCGTCTAGTAAAAACATAACTTCCGGTGGAATCTCACATCACTGTACTCCTCCTTAGTGGAATCTAGCATCACTAAGGCCACGTGCGACTTTCACCTCGAGTGCACTCTAATCCTTTTGATCGATCAATTATATCCGGTAACAACTCAACACATGTCAATATACTCATTCACAACCACAAGCATTATCGATGCTTGAAACACTTACCATGTCCAAACTTCCATGCAAGACATGTACTCACGATGAAAGTATAAACACAAGTCATAAGTCTCAACATGTATAACAATGCAAACTAACACATTATCAACATGATATGTTCACATTGCATCAAGAATCATAAAACATGGATTAATTGCATAAAACCTTTAAAACTTACTCTTGAGCTTAGATTGTCCTTTCAATCCCAATCCAAACTCTCAAAACATTCCCTTAACCACGTTAAGGCTTTTAAAATCGATCCACTCACCAGCCAACACACAAACGATGTTCAAGATGTCGAATCAAGCCTCTGAACTACCCGAATTTCCGTCCACGAAACCCAAATCCAATTCCTCTATTTTAAAAAACCCAAAACTGAACATTAGAACACTAATACACTCACAAACACAGCAAAAAACCCGGAACTCAACAATCTTGCAATAACACACATCGATTCAAGCCCAAATTTCACCCGATACATATCAATTCGGTACCAAACTACTTGCAGCCACACCCAACGAATTTACCATAAAAAATCTACCATTTAACATTCCAAAACATCAACCCAAAGCTATCAAACCTTCAACTGTCATTTAAACCCAAAACCCATCCAAAAACTCAAGATTTTCAACTCCCAAAATCACCGACAATACCCATTTCGGATTTCCCATAACAACCCATCCTTTTCATGTTATTTTAGCAATAAAACAAAGTCAAAAACACACTCAAACTCAGCCATAGTCAACCCCAACGAAAACCCAAACTTCCTCTCATTTCAAACCAAACTTTAAAAATCAAAACATGTTTAAACCATAGGTTTTGCAAAAATCTCAACATTTATGTCTCAAGGAAGATGAAACCAAGTTAAGAAGCCATTTACCTTGAAGAAATCACTTGGATTGAGAGCTTGGGGCAATGGAATAGTGAAATGGGGTTTAGGGGAGGCTTGAACGTGAAAAGCAAATTTGGAGAAGATGATAGCTTTCAAAACCCTTTTTTAAAATTACAAAATCTCCTTTTTTCCCTTTCTCTTTTAAAACACTTTAGGTGTGTGTCAAAAATAGTTTTTCTCCAATTTAAATTTAACACGACTCGGCTTGACTAATCTGATTATCTCCAGGCCCTAAACTTAGGGTGTTACAAATATTTTACCACGATCGTATATTTTTTCCCTTTTGAATAGCAGTTTTATCCAAAAACTAAGGGATGATTCTCGAATTTAAATTGACTTGATGCCCACTTAATTATCCGATTAGGGGCATAATCGAAATTTTATTTTCTTATGTTCGCCCTAATTTTCTCCTACAAATACGTGTGTGATTTTCAAATTTTACACATTAATCAAAAATGTTTTCTCTCCCAAAAACCTACATAGTTTTTTGGTGATAGTCGAAGTCTCGAATTTGTTCGTGAAATCTACAGTAGTGCTGCTGCAGAATTTCATCCGACTGTTGTATCCTGGGAGACCGTCGATTAAACAAACTCTAGCACCCCAGAGTGGTCGAATCTGTCTTAAGGAAACTGTGCTCGTACATGCCTCAGTCATCCTTTTTTCGGTTTATTTTTGAATATGTTTTCCAATTTATGTATTTTATTTATTCTATTTTTTGGATGGGTTTTATTTCATTTAGTTTACTTTGATTATTTCAGATTGACACGCGTCGTTTTCACGTCAAAATAATTCCTTTTCTCAAATAATAAATAATGGAAATTAAACGTAGTAAGGGAGAACTAAGGGTCGATCCCATAGGTACTAAGAAACTTCCTGATTTATGTTTGTTCAATCGGTGAGCCTAGAAGAGAGTTGAATAATGTTTAAGCAAAAAGGGGGGTTAATTAAAAATAAGAGATTGTAGAGAATATTTAAAAAAGTGATTTAATATGATAAAGACTAGCCTGAGACTCTTGCTTTGACTCAATTTCCTCGGATCATCGGAAAAAGGATTTTTCACTTTGGGATTCACGTCGGTTACTTGTCTACAAGGATCAATCCTAGTGACTAAGCTTTGTAAACCAAATACCCAAGTGCCATCTTTGATATCGATTTTGTAAATTGATCTAATAAACACAATGTTGTAGATAAAATCGTTTAAGTTCGTAAAAGACCGACTCGTGTTATGTTGTTTCAATAATAACTCATCCGATCTCATACAGTCAACCAAAACAACATCCTGACCAACGTCAATCTTTGGTTTTAAAATCATTTTGATTTTGAAATTAAGCTTAGAAAATCGAGAGAGATAACCGAAGTTGATGAAGTGTTTTTCAATCATCACATTGGAATTGAGTCATTGCTTAAGCCTTTGGCTATAGAAAATTTAGCTATGCATGATTATGGAAGAAATCATACTTACACTTTTTCAAAATAAAATAGAAAACTAAAAGTAAATAAAGAACTAAAGAGAAGAAAAATTTTATAAACTTCAAAGTAAAACAAAACCAAGAACAAGAGATGATTTGAGTTTCACTCCAAAGGGGTATTTATAGTATCTCAAAACCCTAAAATAACTCTAAAATGATAAGAGATAAATCCTAAAATATTTAAAATACGAAAGATAATTCCTAAAGTGATAAGAAATAAATCCTAAAGTGTTTAAATTAAATACAAAAGATAATTCCCAAATATTAATCCAAATCTCGGCTGATAAGTTATCTAGAATGCGGCTGATAAGCTATCACTGCTAACTTCATCTTCTAGAAGTTGATGACGTCTCACCCAGTCAGCACTTTCATGCCCCAATTCATGCCCACTAATCCAGCCATGAATCCAGGAAAACCAAAATTGCACAATTTCACCAGTTTTAGCAATATTTCTGGAATCTATTGTTCTGCATTGAAAATGAACAAGAGTGCCCAAATTAGCAACTTAAAACAACCAATCAAGGAGTAATTAAACACAAAACATAGCATAGAATAAGCACTAATCAAATTCCCCCTCACTTATCCAATGCTTGTCCTCAAGCATTTCTTAATTAAACCAATTAAAGCTTAGGTCCTCATCCTTAATTTCACGAAGTCTCTAAGTTTCCGGTGTGACTTAGCATCTAAACATGTATGAAGCTAAAGAAGCAATCAGAAAATGACAAGACTAGAAATAATTTTAGCAAAAATTTAGACATTCCAATAACATGTTAATAACAATGAAGCAAACAGAGTACCCTCACAAGGAATCACTCATGTCGCTCAAAGTGTTTAGGGTAGAAAATCACTCAATCCAAAACTAATCAAAGCATTACTATAGGCTTGTAGCTAAATCTAATCTCCACTACTAAGTATGAATATGATGCAAAAATCAAGAGGTCTTTGAAAAGGGTTGTAATGGGGCTAAGGTTCGTGTAGGGTAAATGTCGAAAAAAGGGGGTTAAAATCTAAGACAAAGAAAAGGTATTCCAAAGAATTTAGCAAGGAAAGTAAAACAAGAAATCGAAATCAATGCTTTATTCATTTTTTTTCTTTTTTGAACAATTTATTCAATTGAATTTCCTGCACTATTTTTTTCTGCACTGATTTCTTTCTGCACAGTTCGAATCTTTTTTTTCTGCACTGATTTTTTGCACAGTTCAGATTTATTTTTTCTGTACTGATATTTTCTGCACAATGTTTTTTCTGTAGTATTCGAACAAAATTGAATTATTTTCCCTTTTTTTCAGAATAACCTTAACTTTGTCTTGAAAGGGTGACAAAAAGAGTGAAAAACAGAAAAAATGGTTTAGGCTAAAAATGCGGTGAATCAAAGAATAGGCCAAGGCTCAAAATTGGCCATCTAAGGGATAACTAACAAAGGGTAGGCCATTTATTTGGAAGAGAATGAGGTTAAACCTAATACCTCTATCACACTAAAGCATCATAGTCAAAGAATGTAGTCTCGACAAGCTTTTAAGCCATAAGTTCTAGAATGCAAAGAATTAGTTAGGCACACTCAAATAAACAACGAGCAAAGATAAATAAATATGCTCATTAGGCTCAAAACTCTCATAAAGTGTCATGTGTACCTAGGTACGAAACATTTCAACTAACAAGGGAAGGAATGTCATAAAAAGATTTATATGAAAATGCTAGCCAAGCCATTATCTATCATGCAACCTAAAGTTTCTAAAAAGTAAGATACCAAAGTCATACGAGAAACAAAAGGGACAAGGCAAAATAAAGGATGAAAACAAGAAACTTAATTGAAGTAAAATTAAGAGAACACAAGGAAATTAATCGGATAAGAAAAAAAAAGAATTTGACATGAATTCCCACTCCTCTCACTTAAAGCATGATGTCCCATTATGCAATAGAAAGTAAAAGAGAGGGAATAGAAAACTTAATGAACTAACGAAGATGGGCTATTCAGAGTCGTTGTCAACCATGTCGAGCAAGGGAGGTGATGATGGATTTGAGTCACTTGAAATCTCCACAAACGGCGGAGGATCGTCATGGTGATGATCGCGGTTAACTAGTCGGCAAAGAGTCACCTATGCCTTGGTTTTTTGTGTGTGTGTATTCGAACCATGGTGGAAAGACAAAGGTCGAAGAAGATAGGAGTGGGGGTATGCGGCTGATGGAAGAAAAAAATCAAATAGTTTAGGTTTATTTTGTGTAAATTATGTAGGGAAGGGAAAAAATTACTTGGGAAAAGGATTGGGTTTATCTAAGAAGAGTGGGGTCTACGGTAATTTAAAAATGGAGATGAGGTTGAGTTAAAAATGTGATCGAATAAGGGTATTTGAAAAATTGACGGTGGGGTGATGAGGTAAAACAAACCCATGCTTTCCGTCTCCTTTTAGGCAACACTGACCGAGTTCGATTACATCAGCTGGAAAAAACTTGGGTTCCTGAAAAATAAATTAAAACAATAATTAAAATATGAAAAAAATAAAATTAAAATAAAATTAAGCGAGTAAAAATTTGGCAGACGAAAAATAAAATGGGTTGCCTCCCATTTAGCGTTTTATTTAACGTTGTTTAGCTCAACGACATGGTCCAGACTACAGGTTCCTCCAGATTGAATTCTTCGATCAAACCAATCGGAGCATTCTCATAATACAGTTTGAGCCGCTGACCGTTAACCTTAAATTGAGCTCCTGAATCATCTTTAAGTTCGACTGAACCATGGGGAAAAAGTTGAACAACTGTGAAGGGTCCGAGCCACTTCGATCGTAATTTACCTGCAAAAACTTTAAGCTTCGAATTAAATAATAAAACTTTTTGACCAACAGAAAAGTCTTATAAGCAGTATTACGATCATGAAAATCCTTAGTATTTTTTTTAAATATTTGGGGACTGTCATAAGCGTTTTTACGGATTTCTTCAAGTTCTTGGATGTTCAATTTACGTGCTTTTTCGATTGCATCCATTTCCATGTTGCACTGCTGGACAGCTCAACGTGCCCGGTGTTCTAATTCAACTGGCAAATGACACGACTTACCAAAAAAAGGCAATATGGAGACATGCCAATTGGCCTTTTGTACACGGTTCAATATGCCCATAATGCAGCAGTTAATTTGATGCTCCAGTCTTTTCGATTCATTTTGACAATTTTCTCATGTATCCATTTGATCTCACGGTTCGAAACCTCCGCTTGCCTGTTGGTTTGCAGATGGTAAGACGTTGCAATGCGCTGAGTTACACCAAACTTCTTCATAAGAGCGTCAATTACTTACTGATAAAGTGCTTCCATCTATTGCTTATTATTTCCCGTGGTGTGACAAACCTGGAAAAAATAAAATCCTTCAGAAAATTAACTGTGGTTTTAGCATCATTATTTTTAGTGGCCTTAGCTTCTACCCACCGCGACACATAATCTACATCAAGTATAATGTAAAAATTCCCAAATGAAGAAACAAAAGGGCCCATAAAATCAATTCCCCAAACATCAAATATTTTGCATACATAAATAGGGGTAAGAGGCATTTCGTTTCTAAGACTAAGATTCGCCGCGCGTTGACATCTTTCACAAGATTTACAAAATAAATATGTGTCACGAAATATGTTAGGCCAGAAAAAACCGCATTCAAGAATTTTGTGTGCAGTTCGCTTGGGTCCAAAATGATCACTGCATGAGTAAGTATGACAAAAGTTAAGGATCAAATTTACCTCATCTTCAGCGATACATCACCTAATTACCTTATCCGAGCAGTGTTTCCAAAGGTAAGGATCATCCCAAATATAAAATCTGGATTCTCGCTTAAGTCGGTTAATTTCAGCTCTCGATAAATCTTGCGGTAGCTTACCCGTGGCTAAGTAATTGACGATATCCGTGAACCACGGGGTAGTTCCATGCGCCATCATCAACCTTTCCTCAGGGAACTCATCATTAATCGGTGGAACAGATACAGAAAGGGGAATGTGACTCAAGTGATCAGCTATGAGGTTCTCACATCCCTTTTTATCTTTACTCTCCAAATTGAACTCCTATAACACCCCCTTCCCGGTCCGGTAGAGAACTGGGTCGAAGAGTGTTACCGAAGGATGATGCGACAAATAGTGTTATAAATTTTGTCTTAATCACACGATAAATCAATAGAAAGCATACAATGTATGACCAACACACCTATTAGTCCAATATCATCAAATATAATACATAATTATCAATCTAGGGCCATTTTACAACTATTGCAAGTATTAAGGACTAATTTTTAAATTTTAGGAAATTTGAGGTCCTTCGATGTAACAACTCTACCAAGATGAAATTCATTACATAAGGGTTATGCCCACCAAATTTCATTCAATTCGGAGACCAATAGCACCATCAATTAGACTTTACAAGATTCAATGACTAGATTTTAACATTTTCGAGCTGTTAAATGAGGCTTAACAAACTTACCTAACCCCTTTTTGGAACACCTTAGGCTGTTTCAGAATCGGTACACGAGAGTCAACCCTGCTGACCTTTCTCTTTAGACCATTTCGATACAGGCTTGACCCGTATCGGAACGGATTGACCACCATTGCCTTTGACATTGACCGTTCCAAAACCCGTATCGAAATAATGGTCTCCAGAGGCAAAATGTTCCGAAACATCATTACTTCGTTTTAGAACACCCAATTCCAGTAGCAAAATGTTCCGAAACGACGTCACTTCATTTCGGAACGCCCACAATCTCAGGTTTAATTCTGTATACCCGTACCGAAACGACATCACCTGTTTCAATACGGACAGGCCTATAATGACCGATTTTTTACTAGTTTTGCATCAATTTACCCTCCCATATGATGCCCAAATGCAACGAAACTTTACATGCAACACTTCATTGGTTTAAACATCTAGCATGCTACATTCCATGGCTATATGAATACGTTTACTAGGTTTTTATCTTTTTATGCTAAATATGCATATTTAGGCTATCTTCCAAAAACCCAAAAGGCCATTTAGGGCCAATGACCATATTATAAAATAGGCATAGCACCAAAACAACAAAACGGGCATATATGACTAGTTTAACTACTTTGCCACCTTCCTAGGAGTTCAAGGTCATAATTACATTACTTGTAGCTTGGTAGTGACTTGTCTTGGCGGCCGATCCGATCTTCCAACGAACAAACTCTTTTAACCTGAAAATGCATGAGATGAGACATGTTAGGCACACTTTGCCTAGTGAGGTAGTCACAAATAACATAAAGGATGGAAATGTCATAGCTACAATGATACTTGATCTCATGCTAATATTATCAATGCCATGTAACAATGCATAAAGTAATAAACAAGTTTTCTTTTCATTCATAATCCTTGGATTGAGTCAAGATTGTGGATACGTGAATTCCTACGCCTTGCCAAAACAATGAATGGTCTATTCCCTCCGCCTCGTCAATATGACCAATAACAATGCACATCCCTCCGCCTCGCCAAATCAATATAGGCCGTAGCCTTAGGACCGTAGTCCACCCGTACACTGAGCTCATGAATTCAATGGCATGCCAATTGTATCCTGTGTCCAATCCAATCCAAGGTTTCAAAGTTCTTATTCATTTCAATAATCAATGCTCTATGAATTCAATGTAGCCGATGATCAACATATGTATTTCAACATAAAAATCTCATAAGTTGGTAACAAAGTCAATGTCTGATGATTTCAATGCAATAATCCAATGACAATGCTTATATCGATGAAAATATACAATGACAATAATCAATGTTGTAACCCCCTTATCCCGGTCTAGACGGTTGACCCGAACTACGAAGATTACACGGGGAAAACCAAAGTCAACCCGAAAGTCAACCTTGATTAACGACCTTTTTTTTCTTTCTTTTTAACACTTCTCTAGATGCGCATTAAACCTATGTGAAAGCCCAAGAACCATGGGAGAGAAAAGCACAACGATCGAAAACGTTTAAGGACTCCAATGCAAGAAATACACTTTTAAGGACCAAAATGTAAATTTTGGAAAATAAAAGGACTTCCAAGATTTTAGTTTTACCAAACCTCAATTAATCATATTACAAGCCTCTCTGCCAAATTTCATCTTAAAAAGACATCTCAAGCTCAAGCAATTGCAAAAACGATTTCCAGGACTAAAACGTAAAGCATGCAAAAGCTGTCCAATGGTTACCCGTTTCGAAACACTGACACCCGTATAGAAACACCCTTTTCGTATGCCCGTATCGAAACGGTGTTGACCGTTTCGAAACGCGGGTATGTTCCGAAACTAGTTCAGAAACGGACACCTCCAGTAGCCAAAGTGTTTCGAAACAACTTTAGCCGTTTCGAAACGCCTAGGCCAATTCATGCACCCGTTTCGAAACAGCCAAGGGTGTTTCGATACACCCTGCCCAGAAACAGCAGAAAATTCTGGTTTTACACATCCAAACACCAACAAACACACTTTAAACCATTCCTCACCAAAACAACAACAAGCCAAGCATCATAACTACTAAATAGCATTAAAAACTAGATACAAATCAAACCTTAGGTGCACCAACTCATTCAACACATCCAACACTTGATCATGCTTTTAAAACAAGAAGCATAGCATAACAACTTATGAAGAAGAAGATTCAAATATTGCAAAGCGATAATCAACAAGATTCAAACCATAAACCGAACGTGGTCAACATACACAATCTCATTACACATCAATATAAAAGATTCTCCCCCCATTGCCTTTATTATCTATAGCTATAAACCAAGACATACTTCTCAAGTGGAGCTCTTCTTGAATCCCTTGCTTCTTGCTGTCCCAACTTCAAATATCTGCATTGATGGACAAAAAGGAGCGTAAGCACATAATGATTAGTGAGGAATGCTCAAAACCAAAACACCATCAATGCAGCGAATCATAAAACCCTCTTTAAATGTAGTTACAATTCAATAAACCAAAGCATTGGTGGAAAACTTCCTTTGAAACAACATTGCTTTAAATCATGCATTGCTCAACATGAAAACCAACCTTTAACTTTGAAAAGCTAAACAACTCACCCCAAAACACATTCTTGCAAATAATATCATTTAAACCTTTCCATGCATGAACACCACATGTAAAGTTAAACTCAAATTCCTTGGAAAACACTTCCATTTCACATCATACTTTCCTCATGCTTGATGATCATTTCAAAGCAAAATACCTTTTGAAAACCATTTGTTCCTTCTAACTATCTCATGCATTCAACAAATGTAAAACACATGAACTACAAAAGCAACATTTGCATTACATGCCTTTTTAAACAAGCCTTCACAAGACTTCAATGCACCAAAGAGATTCTATGCACATATGCGTCATTCACAATAGAAGATATACACTTGCTCATGCTTAACAAGTAATACATGCATTCATAAATCATTACACAACTCCCATGCAACCTTGCATCATTTTCAAGCATCTCTCGCTTCATTACATTCAAATACATTATATTGGCTTTCAAGTGATAGCTCACAAACCATTTCAACTCAAGACACAATCGGATACGCGGATTACAAGCGTTGTCCCACACGCTTCATACAGACTACCGAACAACATAAGGTGGAGTTTAACGGTACAATCACAACCCCTCAACACCCGTGATGGAGTTTAACGGTACAATCACAACCCCTCAACATCACTCATCGGTAGTTGTATAATCTACTAATGAGAGTACGGGACACATAACACAAGATCCACAAACGGACTTTTAACCACCGTTGTGACCTTAACAAGATCCTCACACGGACTTTTAACCACCGTTGTGACCTTAACAAGATCCTCACACGGACTTTTAACCACCGTTGAGATCTTAACAAGATCCTCACACGGACTTTTAACCACCGTTGTGACCTTAACAAGATCCTCACACGGACTTTTAACCACCGTTGAGATCTTAACAAGATCCTCACACGGACTTTTAACCACCGTTGAGATCTTAACAAGATCCTCATACGGACTTTTAACCACCGTTGTGATCTTACCTCTCTCGTTAGGATACTTGGATGGAGTTTACGGTACAATCACAACCCCTCAACATCCAATGCGACTTTATTCACGGTGCACCCAATCCTATAGCCGGCTAACTATATCCGATTAAAGTAACCAGAAACCACTTACATCACTTGCCAATACACATCAATTACCATCATCAAATCACTGTTTTAAAGCATTAAACAAAGCCATTAAACACCATGCATCACCATGCACTACTACCAATTTAACAACGTGCCAAAACAAGGATCTCTTACCTTGAGCACCCTTCAACATATAGCTTTCAAAACCAGCATTAAACCATGACTAAACATGCTTAAAAACAGTAGTTAAAACACAACCACCCCAAGTGCATTTGAAACCAAATCATAGCACAAACCAAGAGAGAAGTTCCATTTACTTACTCTTGAGCTTAGCTAAGTTGTTTAGACATAAACTAAGCTCCCAAAACCTTGTCCAAAATGTTTCAAAGCTGGAAAACTCTTTTCCACTCACCGATACACAAAACTATGCTAGCCGACAAGCCTTCCAAGCATCCGAAACCTCCAACGCCACCTCTATTGCTTCCGGATCATTCTCCCTTATTTTAAACACATAAAAACAGAGGATTAATGCATCACCATGCATTAAAATCACCAGCAACACACCTAAACTCGCTGCTCTACATAAATCTAACATTTCGGCTACCAAACACAACCGAAATCACCTCCAAACTCTTCCAAAACATAACCCAGCCAAGATCCATCACTTCTAACCATTTCTAAACATCAATTAACATCCAAAATGAACCTAAACTCGTCCTTATACCTCTAGCATTAACAGAACACCAAAATCACCCCAAAAACCACCATTTTCATAAGCAAAAACTTAGGAAACATAACCTATTCGGGATTGCATTGATCAAACCTCATTTACACATCATTAGACATCCAAAATACATTCAATAATCATCACAAAACAGAGCCCAAACAAACACCACGAAATTCTTCAAGATTTCTTCCAAATCTTGAGTTTTAAGCCAAAATCAAGATCACAACATTAAAACCTTTTAGAAAACTTAATTTAAAGATTGAGAACTTGAGAATTTCAATAAAGAACTGAGTATTTAGAGGAGAAGAACAACCTTACCTCTAAATGTAGATTTCTCCTTGATTAGAGCCAATTTTCTTGAAAATCCAATAAGCAAAACAATAGAATTTGATGTAGAAAGGATTAGGAATCAATTGATGATTGAAACCTCATCATTTGGTGTGAAAATCAATAGAAATGTTGCTGTAGAAATGTGTTTGGCTGAGGGAATTTTGAGAGAAAATGAGATGAGAAAGTTTTAACAAAAGTTAGTTATGAAAATCTAAAATATGGTTTTCCACTTTTCATTTAATTAATTAAACATTAATTAAATCATTAAAATCTAAGAAAAATATGAAGAAATCCTTTCTTGGGTAAATTAGCTCCTTAAAGATTCAAAGTTTCAATCCTTACAAAATAGTCACCACTGAACTTTTCAAAAATCGCATTTTAGTCACTATTTCAAAATGTTGCATTTCCAAACCTTATTTTGTAAAATTGATTTCACCACTCTCTTATATACATTAAAAGAGAATTTTTAGATATTTTTCCATATTTTTAAAGCATCCCAAACTAGACTTTCCCTAAAACCTCCTTTTATATTCGAACCGAAAATCAGACCGGCCCGGTTCAGACCCTAAACTTCCAAGCCCAAAATTGGGGTGATACAAATGTTCAATGGTAGCTTACTGAAACTTACCAAAGTGTCCGATTAACCATCCAATGCAATTGCTTCAATAGCAATGTTAGCGAAACAATATAAAATAATAAATAATGATCCGAGAAGGCCTTTCGCTTAATCCCGAGACTCCGACTACACTCACCTTAGCAATCCGAAGCTTCAGGGCTCTCGGATAGCAACCCCTTTGTTCCTAGCTTGTGATGGAGATGGTGATACCTCTTTCTCCACTTCTTGAGCTAGAAAGATTAATATGAAACTTATTAGAGTTGATGTTTCGATATCAAAATCAACATAGGGATATCAAAATCAATATCCGACTTCAATAGAGATAACAACGATGGGATATCCATGGATAGTCAAAACCCTAGCTTAAATTACACTCAAAATATCCATAGAATCTAATAACCGATTGAGGAATATAGCTTACCCGATCGGTAGCAACGTTTCTATATCGATAAATTGAATAAATAACAAAGCATGAAATTCCTCCAATGGAGGTGTGTGCTTAGATGAAGAAGATGATGAAAGAGAGAGGTGCTAGCTTGGAATGATCTCGGGTAAGCTTTCTCCATTTTCCTTTGTTTCTATTCTCAATTTCTAACATTAAGCTTTCCTTCACTTGAAGGAAAGTTATCTGATAACTCCATGTAGTGGAGATTTTTAATTAAAAAGGGTTAATCGCAAGGTTAGTCCCTCACTTTTCATACAATTGTAGTTTTGCCTTCCAACTTACACTTCTTCCATTTTAGCCACTAAAAGCTTAATATTGCTTAATAGAGTTCAATCACAACGTTATAAGCCAACCTAAGATTCGATAGCAATAATTAACTATTCGATGCAATATTTAAGCTCTGTCAATGTAGGATTTCCGATCTATGAAACTTAATTCTGACTAGAACAAATTTCGGGGTGTTACAACCCCCCCTTAAGAAAAATTCGTCTTCGAATTTTACCTGAACTGAAAAGTTGCGGATATTGTTGTCTCATAGTTTCTTCAGGTTCCCAAGTGGCTTCCTCCACAGAGTGACTACTCCAGAGCACTTTAACCAACAATACAATCTTGTTGCGAAGCCTCATGACTTCTATTGGGTTTTGTGGTGCTCGATTCCTTCAACCGTTCTTGCTCACCAAGTGGTGGAGAAATGGAATTTTGGGTGAAAGAGGTGTGGAAGCTAAAATGAATAAAGACAAGATGATTTATTGTAACCCCCTCGTCCCGGTCTGGCCGAATGACCGGTCCGAGTGGGCCACACGGGGAAAACCGAGTGAAAACCCCTAAGGATTCCCCCTCGGTTAACAACCCTAATTTTTTTTATTTTAAAATCTTGTCTAAATGGATATTAAACCCTAAGTGATCATACAACGGAACAACAACATATAAAACAGTCAAACGAACTCAACAATCATGATTACAGCTCAATTTTAAACTGCAGGCGGTATCGATACCCTTAAGGGGTGTAACGATACCCCTAGACTAGGTCAACTGGTCAAAGTCAACCCGTAGAGGCCGTATCGATACACCCAAGGAGTGTATCGATACCCTCCCCAACGGTTGACTTCCCCACGGTCAACGCTAAGATGACGGTATCGATACACTAGAGGACGGTATCGATACCGAACTGGACAGTAGCTCCAGTGACCAAAATAGTATCGATACACCTCTCAAGTGTATCGATACACGAGGCCTGAAACAAGAAGGTGGTATCGATACCGTACCAACCGTATCGATACCCCTGCACTGCATAACCTCCCAAACTCAGCAAAAACGACCAAGACTCGAGTCTAAATGCAATTTAAGACTTCCCTAGCCCCAACCAAACATTCTTACTACATTTACATACCACATTATAGCCATACAAGCACCCAACATGTATAAACATCAAGGAAATCATGCAATAGACCCAAGATGGCATTCAAGCATTCAAAGCTCATACTTCAACATCCAAACATATAGGCAACTTCAAAGTCACATGGCCAACATTCAAGAATAAGCAATTTAGGCATGGATTACAAATCAAACATGGCATCACAAGCCATACAAAAGCAAGATAACATGGAGTCTAAACAAGCTCCTAATCAACCAACAATCATCCATCAAAAGACACATGTCCCATTGCTTAAACTATTACATGTTCAACATTTAAAAGTCATACTTGATGTACTCAAGCCAACAACCACACTTGGAGGCCCTCCCATTGCGAAAGCAACCCACGAACTAAGGATCTGCAATGTTGAACAAAGAGAGCGTAAGCAAAGATGCTTAGTGAGGGTAAGCTCTAAAAACAAACCTCAACATTGCAGGGTCCGAGCACGATCTAGCCAAGGCATTACACAAGTATACCAAGGATCCACAAGAGCCACAAGATAAGATGCATGAGCAATATACAAGTAAATGTCATGATCAACAAGCTCTAAATCCTCAACACAAGTAGTCACATCAAACATACAAATAAAGGTCATTAATCTCAACACATTGATACATTTGTCAACCAACATTGGCACCTAGCTATGACCCGAATACGCGGATAGACACGTTGGAACTCACATCCAATAACCACATTACCTCACGGTGGGATTACACTCATCACCGGCCTCGCGGAGGGGATTCCACTCATCCTCACGCCCCGTCGATGGGATTCCACTCATCACCGACTATATTTAAATACAATTTCCGGGTGAACCCATACTCCTCCTTGGTGACTCAACGCCACCAAGGCCACGCGCGACTTTTGACTCATGTGTACACACTAACATCCTAATGATCGATCATTTGTATTCAAGTATACTAGTGCCAACATTTACTCATTTCACATTACTCATTCCAATCATTTCCGTGCTTAGCACGTACTCACCAACACCCATCATCATGCATGTCTCAAGCATCACAAGTCATATCTCATCTCACATGTATAATACAATATACATAAGCACACACATCACATTTCATACGAGACATACACAACCACATAAATGAGTTCATCCAAAGGCTCTAGATCAAGCTTAGGATTAGGCTACCACCCTAATCCTAACTATAGGTGGGTCTACCAAGCCCAACCTAGTCCATATACTCGAACCAACCATTTTAAATCCATTTAAAACATTTAACCACTCACCTAATCTTCCAAGCTCAAGGACCAAGCAAGCAACCACCTTCAATTTCCCGGATTCACTTCCGATGCTTCACCGATGCCCAAAATCGATTCTAATCAATCTCAAACACAAACAAAACATTCGAAATCAATAACTCATCATTGGGACTAACCCGGATTAACATTAGCAAGCATCCAACACCCAAAACCAACCCCAAAACAGAATTTCCGAGCAGCCCCTAAAACCCTCTGAAATCTTCCATTTCAAGCATCCAAACTACCACCAAACACACCCAAAGCAACCCTCATATACCATACTAGCACCAGCCCTCAAAATCCAACATTAATCAACCCCAAAAATCACTTTAAAACCCTCCAAAAACCCTCTTAAAACCCAATTCCGAAAATCATTACAAAACCTTATAAAAATTAGATATTTTGGACCTTTTGAACAACAAATGACTCATCTAACATTACCAAATCAAAAGCTCAACTTAATGTTAACAAAGTTAACATTTTTAATTTCAAACTCTAAAACTTCATAATACAAAAACAAGAGTTTTAATGATAACTATGGGTACGAGTATGTAGAGGGAAGTGAGGACAAGCTAAAAACATGTTTACCTCTCAAAAATCACCAAGGATGTGAGTGTATGGTGATGGAATAGTGAACCCCCAAGGCGAGAAGAAGGAAACGTTGGGTTTGAAAGAGTGAGGGGAAGAAGATGAGAAGGGTGGGTGTTTTATTTGACATGTGTTAAATTTTAAAGCTCAAAAGACTTGTTTGCCCTTAATGAAATGAGGCATTTACAAGGAAAGGTAAATCCATGGCTAAATGGAGTTTAATCTTAAAACATGGTCAACCCAAATTAATTAATTTGAAAACAAAACCCGAAATATAATTTAAATTATAAAACCGAGCCCAAATAATATTAAAATATTATTTTCACCTAACCCTTAAACCCGAGTGTTACATTTATAGTGGTTCAACCTTCTAACTAAGGTCTACACCCACTACCTTAGCTTCCCACTAAAGATTTCCAATCAATCCACTTTTGATTCGTCCTCTTTTCTAGGCTTAGGAGAAAACCCTTACAAACCGATCAAGCTTTCTACCCAAAGCCTTGATCAAACCCTCTTTACAAAGAGATAAAAAATAAGCAAACTCAAATCCCTCTAATAGGTTTTTTTTTGAACAACAAGCATGATTTTATTAATGCAAAATCATACAAAACACAACTAACAGCCTCATTAAAAACCCCCTAATCCTAAGTGGGGGAAAAGAGTGCCATTAGTTGCGTCGAAACAACATGAACCAACACGAAACAAAGATCAGTCCCGTACCCATAGCCAAGACACCCTATCGACACCCCCTTTGCAAGGGCATCCGCCAAATGGTTACCCTCCCGAAGCACATGCGAGAAACACACGCTTGGCAAAGCCTCGCACGCGTAGTCAATCTGAAAAAACCATCGCCACAAACGCCAAGGTCTGCGCTCAACCCCCTGAATCCACGCAAGTGCCACCATCGAATCAGATTCAATAATTGCCGAATGAATCCCCTCCCACGACAACTCCCTCAACATCTTCAGAGCGAACGCTATCGCCTGAACCTCGGCCTCATTCGAGTCCGCCACCCCAATCGCCCCAGAAAACAATCCCCTAATCCGACTCTCCCAATCCCGTAGCACTCCCCCACACCCCGCCAATCTCGGTTTCCCTCGAGCTGCCCCATCCACATTAAATTTCCATACTCCTTTCCAAGGAGAGAAGGGTGGGTGTTTTATTTGACATGTGTTAAATTTTAAAGCTCAAAAGACTTGTTTGCCCTTAATGAAATGAGGCATTTACAAGGAAGGTAAATCCATGGCTAAATGGAGTTTAATCTTAAAACATGGTCAACCCAAATTAATTAATTTGAAAACAAAACCCGAAATATAATTTAAATTATAAAACCGAGCCCAAATAATATTAAAATATTATTTTCACCTAACCCCTAAACCCAGGTGTTACAACTCTCCCCCACTTAAGGAATTTCGTCCCCGAAATTACTTGGTGGAAACAAATACGGAAACTGCTCAACCATATCCGCCTTCCTCTCCCACGTGGCCTCTTCCACACCTCTATGCCTCCACAACACCTTGACCAACTCTATGGTCTTGCCACGCAACACCTTGCTATTAGAAGCAAGTATCTCAACGGGCTCTTCATTATAGGACAAATCTGGATTTAACTCTATCTCCTCAACGGGCATCACATGAGAAGGATCCGATCTATATCTCCTAAGCATAGACACATGAAAGACATCATGGATCTTTTCTAACTCAGAAGGTAACCTCAAACGATAAGCTACAGGCCCAATCCGCTCAACTATCTCATACGGACCAATGAACCTTGGACTCAACTTGCCCTTTCGGCCAAATCTCATTACCTTCTTCCATGGAGATACTTTCAGAAACACTTTCTCACCCACTAAGTACTCAATCTCTTTCCTCTTCAAATCTGCATAAGACTTCTGACGATCGGAAGCTGCTTTCAGACGGTCACAAATCAACTTCACTTTTTCGGTAGTTCCCTTAAGCAAGTCTGGCATAGGTAACAATCTCTGACCTGTCTCAGCCCAACAAATCGGAGTCCTACACCGTCTACCATACAAAGCCTCATAAGGTGCCATCTGATTACTAGACTGATAACTGTTGTTGTAAGCAAAATCAACCAACGGTAAGTGCTTCTCCCAAGAACCCTGAAAATCAATCACACAACAACGAAGCATATCCTCTAGAATCTGTATCACTCGCTCTGACTGCCCATCGGACTGCGGATGATAAGATGTGCTGAAATGCAAACGGCTACCTAAAGCACTATGCAAGCAACCCCAGAACCTCGAAGTAAATCTAGGATCCCTATCTGAAACAATAGACTTCGGAACTCCATGAAGTCTCACAATCTCACAGATGTACAAGTTTGCCAACTTGTCTAAGGAATCCGTAGTGTTCACTGCTAAGAAGTGAGCACACTTAGTGAACCTATCAACAATCACCCAAACAGAGTTCTTCTTCGAAGGAGACAAGGGCAACCCCGACACAAAATCCATGGTGATCCTCTCCCATTTCCATTCCGAAATCTTCAAAGGCTGTAGCAAACCTGAAAGAACCTGATGTTCTGCCTTCACTCTCTGACAAACCATGCAACGACTCACATACTCGGCTACATCTCTCTTCAAACCAACCCAGAAGTAATCATTCTTCAAATCTCAGTACATTTTGGTACTACCTGGATGCATAGAAAAGGGACTCGAATGTGCTTCACTCAGAATTTGACGTCTCAACTCAACATCTTCTGGTACAACAATTCTATCTCTAAAGCACAACAAGCTCTCACCACTGAAACGGTACTCAGTCGGTCTTCCTTCGGCTATGTCCTGAACATGAGGAACTAAACTCACTTCTTGCAACTGCTTCTCTCTAATCAACTGAATCAAAGAGGGCTTCACTTGCAACTCGGTGATCAGACCGCCATCATCGGACACACTCAATCTAGCAAACATAGCTCTCAACTCAATGGCCACCTTTCTACTCAAAGCATCGGCTACTACATTTGCTTTACCCGGATGATACTCAATGGTCAAATCATAATCTTTTAACAACTCTAACCATCTCCTCTGTCTTAAATTCAACTCTTTCTGTGTCATCAAGTACTTCAAGCTCTTGTGATCGGTGTAAACTATACACTTCTCACCATACAAATAGTGACACCAAATCTTCAAAGCAAACACAACTGCGGCTAGCTCTATATCATGAGTAGGATAGTTCTTCTCATGAATCTTCAACTGTCTAGAAGCATAAGCAACAACCCTCCTATCTTGCATCAAAACACATCCTAAGCCTACGTAGGAAGCATCACTGTAAATCACAAACTCCTTACCTGAAACAGGTTGCACTAACACTGGAGCATTCGTCAAAGCTTCTTTCAATTTCTCAAAGGCCTTCTGTCTTGCATCTGACCATTCAAATTTGACTCCTTTTTGCAACAACTTAGTCAAAGGAGCGGCTACCCTAGAGAAACCATCAACAAATCTCCTATAGTAACCGGCTAATCCTAGGAAACTCCTAATCTCGGTCACGGACTTAGGTTGTTTCCACTCAACAATCGCCTCAATCTTCGATGGATCAACTCGGATACCTTCGGCCGAAACAACATGGCCAAGAAATACAACCTCTCGAATCCAGAACTCACATTTACTAAGCTTCACATACAACTGATTGCTCAACAATCTCTGTAAAACAAATCTCAAGTGCTCATCATGCTTTTCCTCTGTCTTCGAGTACACAAGTATGTCATCAATGAAGACAACCACAAAACGGTCTAGATAGTCTCTAAAAATTCTGTTCATCATGTCCATGAATGCTGCTGGTGTATTCGTGAGCCCAAATGGCATCACAAGAAACTCATAGTGACCGTATCTAGTCCTAAAAGCTGTCTTCGGAACATCACACTCTTTCACCTTTAACTGATAGTACCCGGATCTCAAATCTATCTTCGAGAACACTGAAGCACCTCTAAACTGATCAAACAAATCATCTATACGAGGCAACGGATACTTGTTCTTCACAGTCAACTGATTCAACTGTCTATAGTCAATACACATGCGCATGCTACCATCTTTCTTTTTCACAAACAACACTGGAGCACCCCACGGGGAGCTACTAGGCCTAATGAAACCACGGTCTAATAATTCTTGCAACTGACTCTTCAATTCTTTCAACTCTTTCAGAGCCATGCGGTACGGAGCTATCGAAACTGGATTAGACCCTGAAACTGTCTCAATCACAAACTCAACATCTCTGTCAGGGGGCAAACTTGGCAACTCTTCAGGAAACACATCCGGAAAGTCACGCACTGTTCTGATATCTTTCGGTCTAGCTTCACTCATATCCGGATTCATAACATAAGCTAAATAAGCCCCACATCCAGAGTCCATCAACCTATGAGCCTCTAAAGCTGACACCACATTAGACAAGAACTTAATGTTCTCGCCTACTACTACTACTTCGTAGTCATCATAAAGCTTCAAAGAAATTATCTTTGTCTCAAAATCCACACTAGCCCGATGCTCAACCAACCAGTCCATACCCAGAATAATATCAAAACCATAGAAAGGAAGTTCTATCATATCAACTGAGAACACATGACCCTGAATCTTCAGTGGACATCTCATATACATACGTCTAACCACAACTGTCTCACCAAAAGAACTAGTAACATGCATACCTACATCTAAGATCTCAACAGGGATATCTAACTTTTGTGCATGCTCACTCAAAATGTAGGAATGCGTAGAACCCGAATCAACCAAAGAAAGCAAAGACATAGACTGTAACTCGAAATTACCTGCTATCACATCGGTGTCGTTCCCGGCCTCTCTCTGAGCATAAACTCTCGCTGGTCCTCCCGCCTCAGGCTGCACAGCCACAACATGAGCAAGATTCCTCTGAGCATCTACCCTAGGTGCATCAGCCCTAGGCTGGAAGTAACCACGTCCGCGCCCCCGGCCTCTCTGAAAATCATTCGCTCTCGCAGGAGCCTGAGCAATGTTCGGTGCCTGAGCCGCCTGATGCGGACAATCCCTCCTAAAGTGGTCCCTCGAACCATAGTTCCAACAAGCATGGAAGTTACCCCAACACTCACCAGCGTGCTGTCTCCCACATCGGGTACACTCGGGCAAACGCCCTCCTCCTCTATGGCCCTAATGGCCCCTACCATGGTGGCCACCGCCACCTCTATGGTCAAACTGATGTCCGCCACCTCTGTGCCTCTTAGCATCCCTACCATCAAAGTGGTTGTGCCTCTTGCCAGAACTGGAACCACCAGATCGTTTGGCCGAACCCAAACTATGCTCTAAATCCTTGGCCCTCGCGACCAATACATCAAAGTCTGAGTAGTCAAAAGCTAGTGTATACCTCTTAACCTCTTCATTCAGTCCGTAGCGGAATCGGTTACAGCGTTCCACTTCAGTAGGAACCAACTCTGGAGCATACTGACTCAAGCGAACAAAGCGGATCTCATAATCAGTCACAGAAGCATCTCCCTGAGTAAGAGCCATGAACTCTCTCTTCTTCTCATCTAGGTACCTCAGTCCCAAGTACCTCTTCCTGAAAGCAAACTCAAAGAAATCCCAATCTATCTCAGCCTCTGGAACCCCGGTAGTAATGGTGACCCACCAGGTGTAGGCATCACCCTGAAGCAACGAGATCACACAACCCAATCTACGTGCGCCCGCACAACCCATCTGAGCCAAGATTCGGACTGTCTTCTCCAACCATAACTCCGACCTCTCCGGAGTAGATCCTCTAAACTCCTCGGTCCCCAAGCTACGGAGCCTCTCCAAAGGTAGACTGGCATCGTCACACCTAGGCTGAGCTGCAGCCTGAGCTCCCGCAACTGCGGCCTGGAACGCTCCCGCTATCGCTTGCACTAGCGGAGTCATGTCAATCCCAGCTGGACCTTGGCCACCTTGGCCACCTTGAGGTCCATCTCCTTCAGCTCCATCCTCGCCTCCAGCTCCAGGCGAAGGAGGTGGTGGTGGTGGAGGTGGTGGAGGAGCGCCAACTCCCGCGGTCACCGGCCCTTCTAGATGAGCCTCCACACCAACAGCCGGCTCAACAAGAGCCGCAACCCGTGGTTCCTGACGAACCACTCTCGGTCTACCTCTCGGTCTAGACATCGCTCTCACAGATATCAACTACAACCACAACAACAAAACATACAAGCTGGGTTAGCAAGGCAAGGCTTCCAAGTGTTCAAGTACGTTCCCTCACTTAAAATCATTTTTCCAATGTAATAGTAGCAATGGGACTCACACACACATGCTTTGAATAAAACAAGCAACATACTTGTCAAACAAGCAACCATTCTTACAAAGCAAGCAAACACCGTGCATATTAATCAAAACTTGAACTTACCTCACTTACCTACCCAAGGTCTCAGTAACCTTAGGCTCTGATACCAACAAGTGTAACCCCCTCGTCCCAGTCTGGCCGAATGACCGGTCCGAGTGGGCCACACGGGGAAAACCGAGTGAAAACCCCTAAGGATTCCCTATCGGTTAACAACCCTAATTTTTTTCATTTTAAAATCTTGTCTAAATGGATATTAAACCCTAAGTGATCATACAGCGGAACAACAACATATAAAACAGTCAAACGAACTCAACAATCATGATTACAGCTCAATTTTAAATTTAAACTGCAGGCGGTATCGATACCCCTAGACTAGGTCAACTGGTAAAAGTCAACCCGTAGAGGCCGTATCGATACACCCAAGGAGTGTATCGATACCCTTCCCAACGGTTGACTTCCCCACGGTCAACGCTAAGATGACGGTATCGATACACTAGAGGACGGTATCGATACCGAACTGGACAGTAGCTCCAGTGACCAAAATAGTATCGATACACCTCTCAAGTGTATCGATACACGAGGCCTGAAACAAGAAGGTGGTATCGATACCGTACCAACCGTATCGATACCCCTGCACTGCATAACCTCCCAAACTCAGCAAAAACGATCAAGACTCGAGTCTAAATGCAATTTAAGACTTCCCTAGCCCCAACCAAACATTCTTACAACATTTACATACCACATTATAGCCATACAAGCACCCAACATGTATAAACATCAAGGAAATCATGCAATAGACCCAAGATGGCATTCAAGCATTCAAAGCTCATACTTCAACATCCAAACATATAGGCAACTTCAAAGGCACATGGCCAACATTCAAGAATAAACAATTTAGGCATGGATTACAAATCAAACATGGCATCACAAGCCATACAAAAGCAAGATAACATGGAGTCTAAACAAGCTCCTAATCAACCAACAATCATCCATCAAAAGACACATGTCCCATTGCTTAAACTATTACATGTTCAACATTTAAAAGTCATACTTGATGTACTCAAGCCAACAACCACACTTGGAGGCCCTCCCCTTGCGAAAGCAACCCACGAACTAAGGATCTGCAATGTTGAACAAAGAGAGCGTAAGCAAAGATGCTTAGTGAGGGTAAGCTCTAAAAACAAACCTCAACATTGCAGGGTCCGAGCACGATCTAGCCAAGGCATTACACAAGTATACCAAGGATCCACAAGAGCCACAAGATAAGATGCATGAGCAATATACAAGTAAATGTCATGATCAACAAGCTCTAAATCCTCAACACAAGTAGTCACATCAAACATCCAAATAAAGGTCATTAATCTCAACACATTGATACATTTGTCAACCAACATTGGCACCTAGCTATGACCCGAATACGCGGATAGACACGTTGGAACTCACATCCAACAACCACATTACCTCACGGTGGGATTACACTCATCACCGGCCTCGCGGAGGGGATTCCACTCATCCTCACGCCCCGTCGATGGGATTCCACTCATCACCGACTATATTTAAATACAATTTCCGGGCGAACCTGTACTCCTCCTTGGTGACTCAACGTCACCAAGGCCACGCGCGACTTTTGACTCGTGTGTACACACTAACATCCTAATGATCGATCATTTGTATTCAAGTATACTAGTGCCAACATTTACTCATTTCACATTACTCATTCCAATCATTTCCGTGCTTAGCATGTACTCACCAACACCCATCATCATGCATGTCTCAAGCATCACATGTCATATCTCATCTCACATGTATAATACAATATACATAAGCACACACATCACATTTCATACGAGACATACACAACCACATAAATGAGTTCATCCAAAGGCTCTAGATCAAGCTTAGGATTAGGCTACCACCCTAATCCTAACTCTAGGTGGGTCTACCAAGCCCAACCTAGTCCATATACTCGAACCAACCATTTTAAATCCATTTAAAACATTTAACCACTCACCTAATCTTCCAAGCTCAAGGACCAAGCAAGCAACCACCTACAATTTCTCGGATTCACTTCCGATGCTTCACCGATGCCCAAACTCGATTCTAATCAATCTCAAACACAAACAAAACATTCGAAATCAATAACTCATCATCGGGACTAACCCGGATTAACATTAGCAAGCATCCAACACCCAAAACCAACCCCAAAATAGAATTTCCGAGCAGCCCCTAAAACCCTCTAAAATCTTCCATTTCAAGCATCCAAACAACCACCAAACACACCCAAAGCAACCCTCATATACCATACTAGCACCAGCCCTCAAAATCCAACATTAATCAACCCCAAAAATCACTTTAAAACCCTCCAAAAACCCTCTTAAAACCCAATTCCGAAAATCATTACAAAACCTTATAAAAATTAGATATTTTGGACCTTTTGAACAACAAATGACTCATCTAACATTACCAAATCAAAAGCTCAACTTAATGTTAACAAAGTTAACATTTTTAATTTCAAACTCTAAAACTTCATAATACAAAAACAAGAGTTTTAATGATAACTATGGGTACGAGTATGTAGAGGGAAGTGAGGACAAGCTAAAAACATGTTTACCTCTCAAAAATCACCAAGGATGTGAGTGTATGGTGATAGAATAGTGAACCCCCAAGGAGAGAAGAAGGAAACGTTGGGTTTGAAAGAGTGAGGGGAAGAAGATGAGAAGGGTGGGTGTTTTATTTGACATGTGTTAAATTTTAAAGCTCAAAAGACTTGTTTGCCCTTAATGAAATGAGGCATTTACAAGGAAGGTAAATCCATGGCTAAATGGAGTTTAATCTTAAAACATGGTCAACCCAAATTAATTAATTTGAAAACAAAACCCGAAATATAATTTAAATTATAAAACCGAGCCCAAATAATATTAAAATATTATTTTCACCTAACCCCTAAACCCGGGTGTTACATTTATAGTGGTTCAACCTTCTAACTAAGGTCTACACCCACTACCTTAGCTTCCCACTAAAGATTTCCAATCAATCCACTTTTATTCGTCCTCTTTTCTAGGCTTAGGAGAAAACCCTTACAAACCGATCAAGCTTTCTACCCAAAGCCTTGATCAAACCCTCTTTACAAAGAGATAAAAAATAAGCAAACTCAAATCCCTCTAATAGGTTTTTTTTTGAACAACAAGCATGATTTTATTAATGCAAAATCATACAAAACACAATTAATAGCCTCATTAAAAACCCCCTAATCCTAAGTGGGGGAAAAGAGTGCCATTAGTTGCGTCGAAACAACATGAACCAACACGAAACAAAGATCAGTCCCATACCCATAGCCAAGACACCCTATCGACACCCCCTTTGCAAGGGCATCCGCCAAATGGTTACCCTCCCGAAGCACATGCGAGAAACACACGCTCGGCAAAGCCTCGCACGCGTAGTCAATCTGAAAAAACCATCGCCACAAACGCCAAGGTCTGCGCTCAACCCCCTGAATCCACGCAACTGCCACCATCGAATCAGATTCAATAATTGCCGAATGAATCCCCTCCCACGACAACTCCCTCAACATCTTCAGAGCGAACGCTATCGCCTGAACCTCGGCCTCATTCGAGTCCGCCACCCCAATCGCCCCAGAAAACAATCCCCTAATCTGACTCTCCCAATCCCGTAGCACTCCCCCACACCCCGCCAATCCCGGTTTCCCCCGAGCTGCCCCATCCACATTAAATTTCCATACTCCTTTCCAAGGAGGCGACCAAACCACCTCACGTCTTACCGACATCCCCCCCTTTGCTCCGGTCATACAAAGAAAGGGACATTCCCACCATGCCGCTTCACGTATGTCCACACTATCGAACCGAATCTGTGTCCAATGGAACGGTCGTAATTGGGCTAAGAAAAAGATTCCCCCATGCGATAGCCGCTTGTCTTGAAACATTAGCTCATTACGAGCTAGCCAAAGAGACCAAAGCACGGTAGTACATCCGATAAGCCACCAAACTCGTATATCTCCAGAAAAGAAGCTGTGGAAGCAAGCAGAAATAAACTCCCTCACTTGTCTCGGACGCGCCACCGTCACCCCCACCATGAGAAAAAGCAGTCCCAAACACTCCATGTCGTCGTACAGTGCCACAGGATGTGATCAATCGCATCCTCACCTTCCCCACAAGAACGGCATAGCAAGGATGTCTCCCCCAATGGTAAACCACGGGCTGCCAGCATAGACAACGTTGGCAAACGATCGAGTAAAATGAACTATATGAAACATTGCAATTTCGGCATCACCGGTAGACGACAAGGACAGCTCACCTCGGACATATTCGTCATACCAAAAGATGACATCAATTTGTTTAATGCCCTCACCGAAAATACACCCGACGGCTCATGAATCTAAATGAGGCGATCAGCCACCCCATGTCGCAACAAGCAGCCCTGTACACAAGATAGCAGATCCCGCAACATGCCCCCTCGAACGCGCGCAATTCCCTACAAAAACACCTGCCCCATTCGTCCAAAGACCGCCCCAACGCCTCACCGACACGCTCTAATTTATCCACTACTAACCCATATAAGCGCGGAAAGGCAAACTTCAGCGGTTCGGACACACACCAACAATCATGCCAGAACAACACGCTCTCACCATTCCCTACAACCCAAAAGAATTGTGACAAATTCATATAACGTTCCACAAACTCATTCTGCTGCACATCTACAATCTGTTTCCACATGGATGACTTAGACCTCTTACTTCGATTGTGAATCCGCCAATGTAACACCTCGGATCCATACTTGGCATCAACAATCCCCCTCCAAAGAGAACCTTTCGCATCGACATATTTCCATGCCCACTTGGCCAATAAAGCTAAATTTCGATCATGTAAATTAATCACTCCCAAACCTCCCAAATGTTTCGGTCGACAAGCAACTTCCCAACTAACCCGACTTAATTTAGCTCGCTCCTCCTTTCCCCCATAAGAAATTCCTTCGTATCTGATCAATTTTCAGTATGATTCGCTTCGGGACCAAAAAAACACCCATGTAATACACCGGTAGAGCCGATAGCATCGAGTTAACCAACACTAGGCGCCCAGCGAAAGAAAGCGAATCTCGCTTCCACCCAGCCAAACGCTGTCGAAATCGTTGAATCAGCGGATCCCAAATTTCCATACCTCTTGGGCATACACCGAGTTGAATTCCCAAGTACTTCAACGGCAACTCCCCCCTCGGACAACCCAAAATGCTTCCCACACTGTCAAGTAACGAATCCTCTAATCCAACACCAATAATACAAGACTTATCATAGTTTATTTTTAAACTCGTAGTAATTTCGAAACATGTGAGCACCTGTTTCAAGTTCTGAGCCATCTCCACATCACCCCGGATGAACAGCACTGTATCATCCGCAAATTGGAGGTGAGACACCGAGAAATCCCCCACCACCCGAACACCAGCTATTAAACCCATTCTCTCTGCATTTACCAAATAAATGTGTAGTACTTCCGCCACAATAACAAACAGAAGAGGTGAAATCGGATCACCTTGTCGCAGCCCCCTCCTCATAGGAAATTCCTCAGTCGGACTACCGTTAATCAAAACCGATAGCCTCGCCGTTTCCACACACTCAGTGATCCAGCGACACCATGTCTCCCCAAAGCCCATTCTCACGAGAACAAGCTTCAAATAGCCCCAATCGATGCAGTCGTATGCCTTAGCAAAGTCGAGCTTCAGCACATAACTACCAACCCGACCAAACGAAGTCTTCATAACTGCCCATCCTCTAATAGGTATTTGTTTGCACAATTAAGCTCTCATGCAATCCTAAAACACTTGAGAAAATCTAACAATTTTGGCTCACTAGTGTTTGCCTATACAAGAAATTGACAATTAAGCACTAAGACACATTTTGATCATATGTTGTATTACAATTGAAGCATTAACCATTACTAGATGCTTGAAGGTCCCTTTTATACTCCTTAATGAGTTTGTAGCCATTACTAGCCGTTGGGGTTGAATTGGAGCCCATGGAGACTTTATTTCCCACCATAAATGCAGTTCTATAGCTCACAGTTTCGAAATGCTGGACCCCGTTTCGAAACACTCTTGAAATAGAAAGAGTCGTTGCAGTCTAATGCAACACCTGTATCGAAACTCCCTTGGCCATATCGAAACGACGTATCGAAACGCTTGTTCCCGTATCGAAACGCTCTGCATTTAAAAGGTAGTTGGGAAATAGCCGTTAGGGGTTTTATGACTGTTGAGGTCATGTCACATAGGCGTATCGAAATGGGTAAGACCATATCAAAACGCCAAGAAAAAATGCTCACCCAGATTGAAACCCGTTTCGAAACAGGAAGAGATGTTTCATAACGTTTTGCCACTGTAAATACCCGTATCGAAACACCTAGGGGCGTTTCGAAACGCCTGGGTGGTTTTGTTGGATTTGGTTTTAAAAACGTTTGAAAACCTTTTCGAAATATCCCATAAACATAGTATCAAGTTTTTTGGACTTAGAAATGGTTTTGAATTCTTTTTAACTTTGTCCAAAACATTTTTCAATTATTATATCAAAACTTTAGTTCTACAATCTCCCCCTTTTTGATATAATAAAACCAACTTGAAAAATTGTTTGGGATTCTCCCCCTTTAAGTTTAAAAATGTGAATAAGAGATAAAAAATTAAAATTAAAGTAAAGCTCCCCCTTATTCATTTGAAAATGCAATTTTTCAAACCAAACTCTCCGCCTTTTTGTTATATCAAAAAGAATTCAAAAGACATTAAGTTCAAAATAACTTAAGAGGTTTGAAAAGATGACAAAAAATAAGAATTTTGGTTTTAAAATGGCCCCCCTTACTTAAAGCATCATCATAGAATGTTAGTCCAACATATGTCATAATCTAGTTGAAATAAAAATAAGTAAAATTAAACAAATAAAACAACTAGATTTTTACCACACTTGAACACAAGGGAGGATGTGAAGCCTTCCTTCTTTAAGTGTTTTTCCTTGTGTGCATGGGCGACTGGATACGACTGGGGTGGCTTTCTTTATTTGTTTATCAGCTTCTCCACCCAGGGTGTCTGCTACTGGCAGTTTTCCCTTTCGTGCTACCTCAACCGGTGCATCTTCAAAGAAGTCTGAAATCTCCATGTCTGAGTAGCCGGAGTCCTTGGCAGCAATGGCTTTGGCTATTGGGGAGGCAGCAGTGGTCTCCTCTTTATTTGATTCTTAGGAGGAGGTGAGGTCATATGGCTGGATGGGGGTCGGGGAGGTTCTTCTCTTGGGGCGGTAGTGCATCGTCGGCGGCAGGAGCAACAACTGGTTTTGGAGTGATGTAGACTGGTTTGAATGCTGCTAGCTCCGTTGGAAAGGCAGACAACTATGGTCCGACGTCCTGGCATTTATCCAACAGGTAGGCTACGAAGGCCTCGTGTACGTCTGCTACGTATTTGGTGAAGATCACCCGCTTGTGCTTGACCCGCTGGCAGCTTTCTACTAGGCTGTGCAGTAGGGGAATTGCGGCAGACGTAAGGGCAGCAACAGTACTACCTGCTGCTGCTGGGGTGGCAGCAGCTTGGGACGACGACTGGGCGGTGGAAGGCGTGTCAGGCTCTGTACTATGCATCATTTGCTGGCGTGTTCTTCTTGTCCATCCTTCCTTGGTAGGAAGAATTTTATCTTTTGGGTGCAGCGGCACGCCAAAATTGGCACAGAGGTCGGTGATGAGTGCAGGAAAGAAGAGTGGGCCTTTGACGATTGGCTTTTCTGCGTGGGCATAAATCTCTTTTAGTATTACATCGCCAACATTGATCTGTCGCCCCTTTATAATACTGCTGATAAGGGTGAGCCGCGGCCTGTTTACTGTCGATCCGTGCGAGGTTGGCATCAGGCGGCACTGGACGAAGTAGCTCTAAAGAGCTACCTCTGGCAGCAAGTCTCTGCGGTTGACTGACCCATTATTTTTTCCTGTTAGCCATTTGGTGTTTGGTCGACAGAGCTCCTTCTTGATTTTGTTGTAGTCAGCCCATGTCAGATATGATTCCCACTCTCTATGCTGGTCGTCGATGACTTCTATGTTGTAGAAGTTGTTGATCATGTCAGCAGTCAACTTAACACCTTCTCCCCGGACGTAGACGAAAGGGCTCTCTGGGTTTGGCTGGTGGGCATAGAACTCTCGCACATGGTTTCTGTTGATCCTTTCTGGCTGCCGTACGAACTGGTCCCAGCTCATATTATGGATTGTCTCAAACAGAGAATGTTCCAACCTGAAGTTACCATCAGGCTGGGTGTAGTGGAAGCTCATCTCTTCCCATAGTTGCATGTCTTTGTAAAACTGGTTGTAGGTCTCCTTGACAGCAGGTTTCAAGAACCTCTTGTACTGGGTTTTGGAGGTAACGGCGGGTTTCTGAGATGAGGCCATCGTTTATGGAATATTAGTTGTTTTCCTAAAGAAAGTAAAACGAATATGAAAGAAAAATAAAGCAGAGAAATCTTGGAAGCAAAGACTGTAGAAAGAATTCAGAGAAAAGAGAGAGCAAAGTGAAGAACGGGTGGTAGAATAGTTGGCCTTATATAGCCGTTTCTCTCCACTGCCTTGGAAGGCACGCTGTCAATGGGAGGCAATTATTGCAGCGCGAGTAACGAGATTCTAGCTGTTACACATTTATTCATTCCGCTCGCTGGGGCAAACATATCCGTTGCGGCTAGCCGTTATGAAGCCACTAGCCGTTATGCTCATCTGCCTTGGGCTGCCTTGGCTGCTAGTTAGGCCTCTCCTTTATTCTTTCATCTTTCTTGTTCCTTCATTCCTTCTTAACCTGAAATAACATAAATACAAGATTTAAATAAAAATTAAATCTAATCCTAATACATATAAATTATAAATTAAAATTAAAATAATAATTAGGTTATGTTGGGTTGCGCTTTTACCAAGCATAACCACTTCCTAATGGTCTTTGTGTTTGGCTATTCGTCTGGGCATGTCTTTCCCCTCCTCAGGTGGATGTTGCTGCCAATCTTGCTGCCCTGGCGGGATATACACCAAGAAAGCAAGAGGCTATATATATAATATTTTTTTGAACAAATAAATAAAAAGAGATTTAATGTGCAAAAACTAAATAGAAGTGCAGAAATTCAAACGTAGTTGTTGTTGCCAATCCCCAAAAATGGCGCCAAAAACTTGTAGAGCGTTTGGGTGTTCTCTATTTATGAATGCAAGTGCACACTCTTGTCAAGTTAAAGTATAAAAGATATCGTCTCCCATAGGGATTGGAGAAGCTCCTATGAATGGTTTCCTGCACACAGATTTAGCAAATGCAACATTAAACCTCATGATGTGGAAATATAAAAACACAAGTAAAGATAAAGATAGTAAAGAGAGG
The DNA here is from genome assembly GCA_030270665.1 of Hibiscus trionum. Lineage (NCBI taxonomy): Eukaryota > Viridiplantae > Streptophyta > Magnoliopsida > Malvales > Malvaceae > Hibiscus > Hibiscus trionum. Next base: position 5,649,004 of record BSYR01000037.1, read on the forward strand.
AGTGATAAGGAGAGATTGGGCGATAAGATGGGTAAGACAAATGCAGCTTAGTAGCTTGTGGACTGCATTGCAAAGTCTTGAGTATGTTTTGCGTTGCCATGAATTGTTGCCTCGGCGGATAAGGTGGGCGGCAAACTATGACCTTGTCACACGATCGCAGCAGGTTACTTCCATAGCAGGGGTGTGTACTGCCTCAGCATGTGGAACGGAAAGAAGTCCTGGCGGCAAGTCTGGCAGACATTCCAAGTTCGGCAGGATAGTCGATAATGATCCCTCCTATTTCTAGGTTAAGATGCTCGAGATTGCTTAACTTGAGGACTAGTGTGGAACCAAATTAGACAACTCGATTGGTAATCCCTTTTATCCGCTGAAACTTGTGGACTAGCGTGGAACCAAGTTAGTCACGCCTTTGTGAGTTGTGACCGTGCTTAACCCTTTCGCGAGCCTTGCACTTTCGTGCCTGACAAATGGATTTTATCTTCAACTGACTGGTGTAGACTAATTGAACGAACAAGAAGCATGGATTAAGAAAACTCAAAATTTTATTGAAAACAACTCAAAACTATACAATCGTTTCCCTCAAACTACTTTACATACACGCGTCTAAACCCTAGGACAGTTGGGCCGCGACCCCTAACACTCCAACGTTTCTAGATAACCCCTCATCTTCACTCCTTTCGGCAGATGCCGTTAATTCCTCACATCCCTCTACGATATATTATTCTATGCCCCTATACACTTACATACATTGGGTATATATAGGGCTCTTGACCTAAGTTGAGTCATTCTTGAAGTAGGAGTTCTAAAAGTAAATTACATTAAATACAGACTCCTTTATGCTTTAAATACAGACTCTTTGGATGTTGCCTTCTTCAGCAAGTAAGGATAAGTGCTCCTACTTATCGATCTTGAATTAACTGTACCGGCCGCTACAGGCTTCAGGAAGTTGCAAGACTGGGCTCATTGGGCTTAGGAAATTGTCCTCTTGAAATCGCAACCCATCTTGGCTAAGTCAGTGTAACTCTTGCCAGGGCGGCTCTTGGCGGCAATGCTGCTTCGGCAGTGTCCTTGGAGGCAACTTGAGCTGCTTCAGTACAACTTCTTTGGTTCCAGCTTTCTTGCCTTGTCCTGTCCTCTCCTTTACTTTCCTAGCTATAGCACCTGAAAACATAAACTAAACTAAAACAACAACTTTTCTTCACCAATCATAAGATATTCAATAAAAGCATGGTTCAAGAGAAGATGTTGTTATAATTCATGCAATGCACCTAAATATTCCTAAATGAGCTCAAGAACAACAATAATAAGGGCTTGGATGTATACAAAAATATAGGACTCATGGACACTCTACAGGATGAAAGAGCAGTTTCTGCATTTGTCTGACTCATGTAAATTTCGAGGACGGAATTTCTTTTTAGGAGGGGAGACTTGTAACACCCTGATAATCATAGTGAAAAAAAGGAGAAGGGGAACCAAGAAAAAGAAGGAATGGGGATTTGTTTCCACGAGGAGTCAAACTCGTGGCCTTGGCCTTGTGCTCTTGAGCTTTAACCATTTGAGCTGAGTCTGGTATTGGTTCTTAGCTACCCTAAATTAATTTTAATCTATGCCTACTGGTATGAACTAAAATTAATTTAGCGTTCAACTACCCCCTCTTAGCTACCACCGCCACCGTCGACGTGTTCGTCGTTGTGCCACGAGCTCAACCCTGATTGCCACTCACATTGCATCCTTGCCATTCGACGGGAAAGAAGGCTTGAAGGTTCGTCAGAAACCAAGCTCGCTCTCGGTTTCTTGACTTTTCCGACCTCGGTTGCCGTCTGTTCGCGACACAGACACCAAATTCGAGCTTCTGACGTGAAGACGAGCAAAACCCAATCGTCCGACCACTCACCCGACGCTGGTAAGGCTTCATCGGGATTACGCGACAATCCGGCCATTTCGAACTATTTGGGTAAGATCCGATGAGTTTTCCGACTTTGTTTGTGTCGAAATCGAGTGGGTTGGATTACTAAGTTGATGATCTTCCTTTTTAACATGAAAAATTGACCTTTGGGGTCACCGGCAAGGTTTTCCGGTGACTGGTCGGTCAGCATAGATCTGAGGTTTTGGGTAAGTGTGTTGAACCGACCCAGCTGGTCTGAATCGGCCCAGTCAGTTAACCGGTTCAAGCCCAGCTGTTAAGCCCAAGCCCTTCTCGGCCCAAACCCGAGTCCGACCCAACCTACTTACCCGACCGGTCAATCTGAGTCAAATCGTCTAAGTCATTCGAGTCAACTCGTCCGAGTCAGCCCAGTGAGTCAACTCGTCTGAACCAACTCAGTTGGCCGTTGACGTCAGCGTTGACTTTGACTGTTGACCAAAAAGTCAACTTTTCTGAAAACTCCCGTTATATGTTTTTCGACGTTCTGAGTCTGTTTTTGAAGCTCGTTTTGCAAAATTCTGACTCGAAAGCCTCCGAATCTGACCTTGAACCCGAACTTGTATATGTCTTTATTTATTCAGTTAAGAGTACTTTGAATAAGGACTAAAATGAGAATTTGTGTAATTGAAGGTATTCACAGTTCCTTGAATACGAATTGTTGAGGGACGTAAAATCCAGGTTCAAGAGTGTTCGAACGTCGTTCACAGATCGACCGATGTAGCATGGGGCCAATGTAATGCATTACTACCTCTTGTATGCGTTATGGAACATGATGGTATCCGCTAAATGACTGAATGATCATGTAATTATATGGTTAATTCTCGGTTAGGAAGATAAGGGGCTTGAAGAACTTCTGGATTTGATTGCCTCTTAATGATTTAGCTTTCGAAATGCTTCGTTAAAAAATTATGAAAAAATGCCCTTAGGGTGCAAGAAGGACTAAAATACCATTGACAACAAAATAATCTGGGAGCCTACACCAAATATGGTAAAATAACTTATTTATCAAAAAACCTCGTGTTGCTTGGAAAATTATAGATCATAGCTTAAACCCTCGAATTGTAGAGTATTTGGATTGTATTTGAACATCGAATAAATCTCTAAAAATAACTCTAAATATATATAGATATCTATTCGTATATTTGAACTAATTAAAGTGGCATAAAATAATGAACTGACTGGCTTGACCAAAGAGGTTTGAAAACATCAAAAAGTTTGAAGTAATTGGAATAAATGTAATGACCAGAAGATTAAAATAGCCTCGGGTACTAACTGTCAATTTTCTGAAATGATGGATATACCATCGAGATCTGAAATGAATGAATAGTTGGAAGAACTGAAAGGCTCAAAATAATTAAAACACCTTCGGACATCAATGTGTTTGAAAATACCTCTAAGACATGGAATGAGAAATATTAGTAAATCCAAGCAAACGCAATGGCTCTGAAAGTGGTAATACACGACCCTTGTTAGCTGGTTGTTTCAGGAACTACTGTGATGTTGAAAGAATACCATATAAAAGCATGTTCAAGTTATTTGGAGGAAGTACCTAGGTCAATGGTATGAGCACCATGTTTTTCGTGTGTATTCGGTGCTATGGACCGAGTTTAGATGCATTACACATGTTCGATTACTTGGGAAATACCATTTGAATACATGTTCAATGGTTGCTTGGCGAAGACAAGCTTTTGTAATACAATGTAGTCAGATATGAGAAGTGAGTACTTGCAGTGTACTGACCCGGTTAGATAATAAACCTTGTGCGGTGGTTTGTGATTAGTTCAAAAGGACTCGGAAACTTGATAAGTAACCAGAACTTCTGAACTCTGTACGTCACCATTTTTACTCGATAGTCTAATTTCCAAATTACCCTTGAAGGTCAAAATGACCAAAATGCCCTCGTGGACTTAAATGATGGGATCACTCGCGATACATCTGAAATCTCAATGTTCTCGATGTGTCAACTTCCAAATGTTGGTTTGAGCTATTAGTACCGAGCTCCCTCGCCTAGGGACCTCGTTTTGAAATCAGCCCAAAATTGTCACACGTTCTATGCTCTTTTCTGCTAATTATCAAGTGTCTCTGAGAATTATATTGAACCATAAGTGTGTACCCTATGTCCGTGAATACACTCTACTTTAAATTAATACTACATGCTCTGAATTAAAAGTATGACTCTGTTACTCGTAATGAAAGCTCAACTCTTGGCTTTTGTCTTCTGATACAGAAATATATCTGATATCCGTTTTTGATACAAAAACAAATCTAATACATGACTTTTGATATAAAATATATATATATCTGATATATGTTTTCTGATATTACTGTCTTCTGAATATGAAATAAATTCATCTAGGGTATATTATCTGGAATATAAATGAAGATATGTAGGCTCAGCGCTGGTAAGCCCTTCTGGACCTAAGCTCCTACGCCCAATGGGCCTAGGGTAAGCCTTTTTGTAAGCTTTTACGCCCGACGGGCCTAGGGTAAGTCTTTCTGGATACTATTCTTGGTTTTTGTATATTAACGTATGGTTTGAGGGTGGTTAAGTAAATTAATAGAACTTTTTGACCTCTCTGAAACATACCCTACTAAATTAATGTATCAAAGTTGAAATCTTAGTAAAACTACAGTTCACGCTTAATGAACCACTCTAAACTCCTTGATTCAAAATTTGGAATCTGAATCTCTTCCGAATCTTTGGCTTTAGACTCATCTCCTAAGATACGGGTGATCAAATAAAGAACAACTCAATTACCTTCTGATATAAGGCTTCACTCAATTATCGAATCGTAATTTGAGCTTACTGTTGCCCAGTTCATCATGACAATGTTAAGTTGCCATATACCTGCTTGTTCTTTTAGAATCTCTTGGTAGTTTGTATTACTGAGCTTTCCGAAGCTCACATTATTTTTACCATCACAGGTTAAAAGATCAACCATGTTGCAGCTATCAACGTCAGTGTGGGAGTTTCTTCGGTTTTGCTTGCGGAGTACTGAACCTGAGTAATTAGGGGCATGTATGTCACGTTTTGATTTTTATTCGAGTATGAAACTTGTATTATCAACTTTTATCACAATTTTGTTTTATTGTCTGAATGTTTTTTGAAATTGTATATTTGTTCGAAACTTGATTTATGATTTTAATGGTTTTGCAATATGTTTATTTAAAATTTTAACGTGGGTCGCTCCGGTGACCCTAATGTGACTTCCTAGTATCCATATTAACGTATAGACGAGTCTAAGGGGTTACATTTAGTGGTATCAGAGCTTAGAGTTGCGTCATTCTGGGTAGATCGGCTGATCATTTGTCGTAGGATGTCTGGTCTATACATGCCCCTAGACCATAACCGTACTTCTTTGAGCCAAACTCCGATGTTAATTCTTTTACCTTTAATAAGTGCTTTTAACCATTCTGTCCATAATAGCTCGACCCATATTGGCAAGAAATATCTATAAAGTTCGTTTGTGAATTGGATTAAATTGATGGATTTGAATCTGGATAAAGAGCCTGAGATGACTCGTGCATGTGAAATTGAATATCTGAATCATATTGAGAATAAATGTTTAAGCATGTGAGGTAGACAAAATAAGATTTCATGAAAGGTTGATCGGTGATGATGATTATGTTTGAGAATATCCTGATGGAAATTTTATAAAAGCCGCACTAATTTAAAAGAAGACGTTTGTGATTGTGGTGAAAATGCAAATTCTAGGGTGACTCTATAATACACGAAAGAAACGGTTATCTGATAATCATGCTGATGGTAAATGTTATTCGTTTAAAACCTTGGTTATTTCTGGTAGGCTTGAAGAAAGACCAGTTGTATGAAAATGTGGCATGTTGTATCGTTATATCGTTCATGACTGAAATTTGATGTTTACATATTGATTCAGGAAAGCCTTATAGGAGGCCTTGGTTAATTATTTGAACTACAACTATAGTTCTTCATCCGTAAACTGATGGTCAACATAGAAGAGTAATGTAGATCTTAGAAGATATACTTTGAGATTGTATTATTGACTTCCGTGGTAGTTGGGAAGGCTTCCTATCCCTAGTCGAGTCTGCTTATTTTAACAATTATGAAGCGAGTGTTCGCATGGCATCATATAAAATTTTGTATGGAATCATATACAATAATGTGATCAGTTAGTCCGAGGTGTCTGACGGCATAATTTGGGTCCAAGGTCAGTCCAAGAGACTGATGACACTACCATATTGATCTAGTCAGCGCAATCCGAACTTAGGATTTTTAATTTTTAAATTTCAAAACAAACATTTAAATTATGTTATCTTTCTGTTATCTTTAGTAAATCTAAGATTGTAAATATCTTCCATGGGTAAGGCTTAAGATCATCTCTTGTTTTTAGTTCTTGTTGCTACTTGCCTTCATTTTAATAGAAGTATTTCCTTGTTTCATCTTTACTTCATATTTATTGTATGCTTCTCAAACATTTTGTCAAAAACATGTTAAGTATGATAATCAATATCATGATTGGCTAATTTCCCAAAGCTGAGAGCTAGTACAAATCAATTCCATGCGTGAGAATTGAATATTTCTTAAATCCCTTCGGGCTACATTTTCATCTTTCTATTTAGATAGCTTGGCAAACAGCCTTGCTAAAACTTTTAAATGTTTTTCAAATCAAAAAAGGATCTGTTGGTTATGAATCGTTTAATTATACAAGTTGGAGGAAGAGTCGGCCTGTGGCACTTCGACTTCCTGTGAACACTCTTAGCGGCGGTCCGCTAAGGAAAGATGAAATCAGAAATGATTCTCAATGAGACAACTTCTGAGTCGGGCTTTTCCTAATTTTAAACTAAGTATTTTGACGGCGATAGACATGGTTCATTTATTTAAGAATCAACTTTCGGAGATAGACTTGGGAAGATCAGTTACATGAGAGAAAAGCATGTTACGATGGGTTGGGCCTCGTAAACTGTAATCAACATGAATCCCGGATAAAAATCTATTTTCAATGGTCGTGGGAATTGATGAAGCTAGCTCGAGGCTGCTTTCTTATTAGTGATTTTTCTACTTCATTCCTCACTTTATTTACTACATTTTTCCGTGATTGTTTATTATTCTCTCATCATTTAAATCACGCAAAACCCCCCTTTTATTATTCATTTTCTTTAGCTACATCTAGGATCTAAATCACGACAAGGCTCAGTCAGCAATTCCAACAAAACTCCTTGTGGATTGACCCTCTTCCTCTATTCTACTTTAATTTCTTTATTTGATTTTGAAGAGGTTTATTTTATTTTATTTTATTTTGGCGAGTAAAACGGCACTTGTCAAAATTGGCGTCGTTGCCGGGGAGTTTTATTTTTCGGCAATCACTGATTGTTTTGTTTGATTTTTATGACCAGAAGCATTCCGGGAGATTTATTTGACCTTGACCTAGAGATTGAAGCAAGAGCTCATAGAACTCACGGTGAAAGGCTTCGGAGAAAGAAACAACAACGAGAACAAGGCAGACAACAGTCCGATCAGGATTTCCACTTCTGAAACTACACCAGTCGAAGATCCTATACCAGAACCGGAACCGATGGCAGATCAAACAATTCGAGAACTAACCGCAGCCCCTGCTGTGAAACAACCACTCCACATCGCTTTTCCTAATGGCGAAACCCCTTTTCAACTACAAACGAGGTTAATTCATCTCCTCCCTACATTCAACGGTCTCCCTAGTGAAAGTCCACATAAACATCTCGCCAAATTCCATATGGTGTGCAGTAGCATAAAGCCGCAAGGGGTCTCGGAAGACCAAATCAAATTACGGGCATTTCCTTTTTCCTTAGCCGGATGGTTATTTTATCTTCCGCCTAACTCAATTACTACATGGACTAAACTCTCTCGTATATTTCTTGATAGGTATTTTCCTGTGGCAAAGGAAAGCGAGCTTAGGCGAAGCATCTTGGGAATCCAACAAAGGAGCGATGAATATCTCTACGATTATTGGGAGAGGTTCAAAAGGATATGCGCAAGTTGCCCGCAACATGGCCTATCTGAGCAGACCCTCCTTCAGTATCTCTACGAAGGGATGCTCCCAATGGACAAAAAGATGGTGGATGCTGCAAGTGGCGGCGCACTCGTCAACAAGACTCCAGAAAATGCAAGAACTCTAATCTCCATTATGGCCGTAAATTCGCAACAGTTTGGCTCCTTAAGTGAACCTAGTTGACGGGTTCACGAAGTAAGTATCGTTTCTTTGGAAAATAAAATAGACAAATTGACTGATATTTTCAATTCTCTTGTTACAGGTAAATCATGAGTCGTGAAGGTATATGGAGTCTGCACTATGCCGGATCACCCGACCGATTCATGTCCACTTCTACAAGTAGAGTCGGGCGCCCAAGTAAATGCCATCAATTTCCCATGACCTCCCCAAAGACCATATAATCCTTACGGTAGCACTTTCAATCCTGGTTGGAGAGATCATCCAAACATGAGCTATGGTAATAAGAATCAAAATTACCAACCAAAACAACCTTCCTTCCCAAATAAAGTGCCACAAAAAAACCTCACTTGAGACCATTGTCGAAAGGTTAGTTGTTTCACAAAGAGAAGTTCCAAAACCAAACACAATCCCATCTCCAAGAAATTGACAAACAAATAAGCCACCTAGCTCAAACCATTGGCCGCCTAGAGTCTCAAGGACGATTGCCCTCTCAAACCAAATCAAACCTGAGAGAAAATGTGAGTGCGATTAATTTGCGCAGTGGTATTGTCATTTCACCAGAACCGCCAAAGGAGCCCGAGAAAAAATCCAACAACGACAAACAAGGCGCTTCCTCGAAGGACCAAGAGAAAAAAAATCTTCACAACCCTCAGGTAACATCGTTCCCAATCCATCTTTTTCTACTTGCGAGCCTACTCCTCCTTTCCTAGGCCGACTAGCTAAACGTGACAAAAAGGAAGATGAGAAGGAGATTTTGGATATATTCAAGAAGGTGGAAATCAACATTCCACTCTTGATGTCATTCGGAAGGTGCCAAAATACGCAAAGTTTTTGAAGGATTTATGCACAAATCGTAGGCGACTATCCGTGAATGAAAGAGTTAACCTCAGCGAGAACATTTCGGCCATTTTTCAAAGACTACCACCGAAATATAAGGACCAAGGGATGTTCACGATTCCTTGCAAGATCGGAAATGTCGGAATAAAGAGGGCAATGTGCGATCTAGGCGTATCTATTAATGTCATGCCATTGAGCGTCTACAACAAAATTTCGACTAAACCATTGAAGGAAACACGAGTGATGGTCTAGTTAGCTGACCGATCAGTTATTTGCCCCGAGGGGGTACTAGAAAACGTGTTGGTAAAGGTAAACGATCTTATTTTTCCTGCTGATTTTTACATTATTGACATGGAAAATGATCGCAGCAACAACGGATCAAAAATCTTGCTTGGCCGCCCCTTCTTGTCAACGACACATACAAAGATCAATGTCCGTAACGGTATCTTAACTATGGAATTTGATGGGGAAGCAGTTAAGTTCGATGTGTATAAAGATATGAAGTATCCTGATTCGGTCGAAAGTTTGAATTTCATAGACATTATAGATCCATTAGCTAATGACTTTATCGAAACTGATTTGTTTTATGACTTTTGTAGGGAATTGGCGGATCTCGACGATGAAAACATAGGTGAAATCATTTCTACTCTTTCTTCAATTTCTGATTTGCGATTAACTCCATCTCGATCTAAACATCTTCCCTCAATTTTGCAGGCACCACAATTGGAGTTAAAGCAACTCCCGTCGCATCTCAAATACGCATTTTTGGGTGACAACCAAACACTGTCAATCATTATTTCGAGCGAGTTATCACAACAAGACGAAAAGGAATTAGTTGCTGTTTTGCGCACTTATAAAAAGGCAATCGGATGGACATTAGCCGATATCAAAGGCTTAAGTCCATCCACTTGTAACCCCCTTAGCCCGACCTAGAGGCTTGACCCAAACTACAAAGATTACACGGGGAAAACCAAAGTCAACCCGAAAGTCAACTTTGATTAACGACCCTTTTTTTATTTTAATCTTGTCTAGATGCACCTTAAGCCTAAGTGAGCACTCACGAAACTTGTAAGAGAAAGGCACAACGATCGGAAAACATTTAAGGACTCAATTGCACAAATTACGTGTTTAGGGACCAAAATGTAATTTCCAGAAATTATAAGGACTTTGCAGCTTTTCGGTTTACCAATATGTAATTAATCATGTTGCATGCTCCTCTGTCAAATTTCAGCTTAAAAAGACATCTCGAGCTCAAGCAATTGCATCCACAACAATCAGGACTAAAATGTAAAGCATGCAAACATAAAACAATTCAAATCCATCACCAAACGGTCGACTGTATCGGAACACTACCCCTCGTAACGAAACGCTCATATCGAAATGGTGTTGACCGTTTCGGTACTCGGGTACGTTCCGAGATTGGTATCGAAACAGGCTTCACCAGTAGCCAAACTGTTTCGAAACAACTTCATCTGATCCACTATGGCCATTACAGGCCCCCGTTTCTGAACATGTGAGGGTGTTTCGATACACCTTGCCCAGTGACAGCAGATATAGTTGGTTTTTCACCTTTTAACCCAATCAAACATGCCTTAAAGAGCACTACAACGTACCAACAACTCATTATGATACTAAGGAATATATTTAAGACCTTAAACTAGAGCATGGCATCAAACACAAGATCACACAATCTAAAGGCATGCTCCCTAGTCTCAAAACCAATATAAGCAACCAAACCTCAAACCATACAATTTGGACCATTTTCAAACCATAAAAGCCATCACAAACATGCCACAAACTCAGGGAGTTCAAACATATCTCCCAAATACAACCTTGAGGTCCCATTGCAAATATCAAAGCTAAAGTGTATAAAAACATCACCATACATGAGCTTTGTACTTCCTTGGATGTTCTTATCCTTCTCGCTGCCAAAAAACACTTCAATTATCTGCATTATTGGTAAAAGAGAGCGTAAGCACAAATGCTTAGTGAGGCATGCTTCAAAGAAAACCAACACAATAATGCATTTCTTGAAAACACTTTCTCAAAAGCTTTTTCTACAACATGCTCATTCTATCTCATGCTTGAAAACCATTTCAAAGCAACTTCTCATTGAAAACACATGTACCTTAATTCTATCTCATGCATTTAAACCAATGCAAATCTCATGGCAAGGCCATACTCATGCTTGTAAAACCAAAGCATTTCATATACAAATCTCATATGCATTTCTCATAGCATAAACCATCTCAACAATAGGTACATGTGAATCAAAAGCATTTTCATATATTATACTGGCATTTCACATCTCATTACTACTCGGATATGCGAATAACTCACTAGACACTTCCGGTGGCATCTACCATCACCGTACTCACTCGTCTAGTAACATAATTTCCGGTGGCATCTACCATCACCGTACTCACATAGCGGTATCTCTCATCGCCACAAAGCATGGGTATTTTACCAAGTCCTACCTGATGGAATGCCCATCATTGGTTCTCTCCCTTTGGATTAAACCAAAGAGCACGTACGAATTTTTAGTTTATAGTGCACTCTCATCCTATTGATCGATCGATTATATCCGGTAAGTATCTCATCTTCTATGCCAATATAGTATGTTAAAACATCATCTCACCTATTGTTTTTCATGCAACATTTCTCAAATCCTTCATATCTCATTTCAAACCACAGTAGGAATTTATCTATCTCAAACCATGAGCATGTAAAAACATTTTAGGGGCAATCCACCACATATAAGAGAGCAATCTAGCCAATACTTACTTCCGGACTTAGGAAGCTGTTTCAAACCTTTCCTAAATCCCAAACCTTGATTCTTTGTCCCTCAAGGACTTCTAAAACCATACGCACTCACCGATTACGTTTCGCTTGCTTGCCGAAATGCTATCTAGGCTCCCGGATCAACACCAAAGGCGTCCGAAGATGTCTCCCCTGTTTATAACACATAAGAGCAGAGGATTAATGCATCATCATGCATTGAAATCAACAGCCACACACCTAAACTCGCTGCTCTACTCACAACTCACATTTCGGCTACCAAACACAACCGAAATTATCTCCAAACTCCTCCAAAACAAAGCCCAACCAAGATCTACCACTTCTAATCATTTCTAAACATCAATCAACATCAAAAACCACCACAAACTCGTCCTTATACCTCCAGCTATGACAGAACACCAAAACCACCCCAAAACCACCATTCTAGCAAGCAAAACTTAGGAATCCAAGCCTATTCGGGATTTGTTTGATAAAACCTCATTTATAACTTCAATTAACATCCAAAATACTTTAGAAAATAACCTCAAAATAGAGTCTAACCATCAAGCACGAAAATCACCAAGGTCTCTTCAAAAACCTTGAGTTTTTAAGACAATTTCTTGTTTCTAACATTAAAGCAACTCAAAAATCATTAAAAAAGGATTGATAACTTGGGAATTTCAGTAAAGAATTGATCATTAGAGGAGAAGGACGAAGCTTACCTCTAATGGCCGATTTCTCCTTGATTTGGGCAAGTTTTCTTGAAAATCCAATGTAGAAACAAGAGGTTTTGATGAGGAGAAGATTAGGAATCAAAAAGGAATTAAAATCCAATCAAAAGGGATGAAAATCAGTATCCAATTGATGGAGAAAGAGTGTTTGGCTGAAAATAATTTGAGAGAAAATAGGATGAGATAAAATTGACGTAAAGTAGTTATGAAAAGTCAAAGGTAGTTTCCTTTTAATTAATCTTTATTTTCCCTTAATTAAACATTAATAAAATCACCCAAATTAAAAAGAAATCTGATTAAAAACATTTTGGTAAAATTAGCTCCTTAAAGATTCAAAGTTTCAATCCTTTACAAAACAATCACTATTTAACTTTTGCAAAAACTGCGATTTGGTCACTACACAGAAATGTAGCATTTCCAAACCTCATTTTGTAAAATTGATTTCACCATAATCATTCATATAATAAATGAGGGTTTTTAGGTATTTTTCCTTATTTTTATAGCATCCCGAACTAGGTGTTCCCTAAATCTCCCTTTTAAGTTCGAACCGTTCCCGACCGGTCCGATTCGAACTCTAAAACATCTAGGCCCAAATTTGGGGTGTTACACCTCTTGCATGCATAAAATTAAGATGGAGGAAGGTGCGAAACCAACAAGAGAAGGGTAGAAACGTTTGAACCCGCCCATGATGGACGTTGTGAAGGAGGAAATACAAAATTTACTCGACGCCGATATAATCTACGCCATTTTGGACAGTAAATGGGTGAGCCCAGTACATGTTGTACCAAAGAATACTGGAGTCACAGTTGTAGAAAATGCCGATGGAGAAATGATTCCAAAAAAGAGTAAAAAAATGGGTGGAGAATGTGTATCGATTATAGGAAACTCAACTCTCAAACCCGAAAGGACCATTTTCCTTTACCGTTTATCGATCAAATGATTAAAAGACTCGCTGGAAAATCACATTATTGCTGTCTTGACGGATTTCTAGATTATTTTAGGTTCCGGTGGCACCCGAAGATCAAGAAAAAACAACGTTCACTTGTCCTTTCAGAACTTTCGCATACAAGAGAATGCCTTTCAGGCTTTGCGACGCGCCAACCACGTTCCAACATTATATGCTAAGCATTTTCTCCGACCACATCGAGCGAGGAATTGAGGTATTTATGGATGATTTTACCGTTTACAGTGATTCATTCTCCCAATGTCTATCCAATCTTTCTTATGTTCTTAATCGATGCATTGAATTTAATTTAGTCCTAAACTATGAGAAATGTCATTTCGTGGTAAGTAAAGGATTAGTACTTGGTCATGTGGTTTCTGCTGAAGGAATTGCCGTTGATAAGGCAAAGGTCGATGTAATTCACTCACTCCCATACCCCACTTCGGTGAGGGAAATTCGTAGTTTTTTGGGCCATGCAGGTTTCTACCGACGCTTCATAAAAGACTTCTCCAAGATAGCACAACCTCTCTGTCGATTGTTACAAAAAGATACGAATTTTGCTATAGACCAATCTTGCAAAGACTCATTTGATAAGCTTAAGCAGGGGCTTATATCCGCACCAATCGTACAACCACCGGATTGGAACTTACCTTTCAAAATTATGTGTGATGCATCTGATCTTAGCGTGGGCGCAGTTCTCGGCCAAAGGAGTAAAGGAGGACCACACGTGATAGCCTATGCCTCTAGGACACTCGACTCAACTCAACAAAATTATTCGACAACGAAAAAGGAGCTATTTGCTGTTATTTTTGCATTAGAAAAATTTTGTTCTTATTTATTGGGCATTAAAATTTTTGTTTTTTCTGATCATGCAGCGCTAAAGTACCTGATAAAAAAAAAGGACGCACAGCCAAGGTTGATACGATGGATTCTCTTATTTGCAGAAGTTTGATATCAAAATCAAGGACAAAAAAAGAAGCAAGAACTTGGTGGTAGACCATCTAAGTCGTTTACCTACATCACCAGTCGAACCTCCCTTACGAGAGCAATTTCCGGACGAAACATTGATGGAGATGCACACATCATTCCCATGGTTCGCCGATTTGGCGAATTATCTAGCTATTGGTAAACTTCCAAACAACCTATCCCGATCCGAGATTAAACGCATTAAAAGAGAATCTAGGTATTATATTTGGGATGATCCATATTTATGGAAAAATTGCTCAGACCAAATCACCCGACGATGCGTAAGTAACGGCGAGGTAAAATCCATACTTGAGTTTTGTAATTCCTACGCTTGTGGCGGACATTTCGGGCCTAGATGTACAACACACAAAATTCTTGAGTGCGTATTTTTTGGTAAACCTTGTTCAAAGACACTTACAACTTTTGCAAAACATGTGACAAGTGCCAAAGAGTTGGAAATCTAAGCCGAAAGAGTGAGATGCCATTAAACCCGATCTACATCTGTGAAATTTTTGATGTGTGGGGGCTTGATTATCTGGGGCCGATTACTTCATCATAAAAAAATTTATATATTATTTTGGTTGTTGATTACGTTTCAAAATGGGTAGAGGCAAAAGCCGCCCGAGAAAATGACGCGAAAACCATAACTAATTTTTTGCGTGACTTTATTTTTTCCAGATTTGGAACCCCGAGGGCGATCATTTGCGACAGAGGAACACATTTCGTTAACCGAATCATCGAATCTTTAATGAAGAAATATGGCATAACACATCGTATATCGACGGCCTATCATCCGCAAACAAACAGACAAGCAAATGTTTCAATTTGAGAAATCAAGTCAATCCTAGAGAAGACCGTTAAACCAAATCGAAAGGATTGGAGTTTGAAATTAGTTGATGCGTTGTGGGCATATAAGACAGCCTACAAAGGACCTATCGGCATGTCACCTTACCGGCTTGTTTTCGGTAAACCTTGTCATCTACCTGTCGAGCTTGAGCATAGAGCATTTTGGGCGGTAAAAGTGTAATATGGAGATGAATGCAGTTGGCGAAGCGCAAAAACTTCATATTCAAGAGCTCGAAGAGATTCTCCGAAACGCTTACGATAGCGCACAAAATTATAAAGAGCAAACAAAAGCGTTTCATGACAAGCACATTTCATTTAAATCTTTTTCAATTGGACAAAAAGTTCTCCTATTTAACTCAAAGTTAAAAAAATTTCAGGAAAACTTAAGTCTAAGTGAAGCGGACCATTTACCGTAGTCAATACTTTTCCTCGTTTTAGCTGTAGAAATTGAAGATGGCTCGGGTGCACAATTTAAAGTAAATGGACAGCGGCTAAAGCCTTTCTTCGAGAACACACCAATCGAACAAATTAAAGATATCAGTTTGGAAGAACCAAAAATCTGAAGAAATTTTTTTTTTCGAGCTTAACGACATTACACAAAGCGTCTAAGCATAAATTTTACTCGAATAGTGCCAATTTTTGAAGCCCTTTTTGAGCAGCACTCAAACCAATTTTTGAGGCCATTTTCCATGATGGTTCGTAGGCGACATCAAGGTCGTTGCCGCGGTCGCCACTAAACACGGGGAGTATCCTTTACCCTTCTTTGTTCTTTATTTCCTTTATTTTCTTCGCATTGGGACAATACGATTAAGTGAGGGGGAGGGTAAAGGATGACATTAATTTCGCCATGCTTGTCATATATGCTCGATAGTATGATTGTTTGAGTTGATTAGAAGAACATCTCCTTTCTTGTTGCTTGTCATTAAGCATGTTATGATTGTTTTAGTTCTTTAGAATAGTTGAATTCTAGCATGCTTGATAATCGAATGATATGACTAAGTCCAGTTTGACATTCCTTGCAACTTGTCTTGATTGTGATAGTTGAATTCCTCACCTAGCTTAATCAATTAGCCCATTTTTTGAGAACTTGAGCCTTGAGCATGTACAACTATATTTTTATGCTCATTTTTCTTGATTGAGAGTGTCAATTTGGATATTGGAATCTAGAACTTGTGGCTTGTATGCAATTTGAGATTACATTAGAATGTGATGCATTAATATGATTTAGGCACTAGGATTCATCCTTTCTTTTTACCCCACTAAAGGCCTACCCTTTCTTTCCCCCTAGTGAACCAAGTTGAAGCTTAATTCCACTTTCGTTGTTTTCACCAAAATATTAAAACCAAGCCTTTTTCATTTATCCCTCTCTTTCACCCTTGACAAGACAAAAGTATGAGTTTTGAATTGTGCAATCATGTTCCACGAAAAAAAGAGGGCAGCAGAAAATTTCGGAAAAAAAAGAAGAGCAGAAATCTTTGAAACAAAATAAAAGGTTTGATGATGTTCATTATAGTTACCTTTGTTTCTTATGTTGCCTACATTTTCTAAGGTTAAGGACATGATTTAGTTACTTGTTGAAGACTTCTTGTCTTGATCATTCTAGCCTTATTTTAGCCTTTTCCTACCTTTACCTCAGCCCCATTACACCCCTGATTTAAGTCCTAATGATTTTTGCAACTCATTTCTTAAAAGTAGTGGAGAATTGATCTTGCCACAAGCTTATGGAGACCTTTTTCAATTTTGACTTTGAGAGAATTTTCTTTCTACACCCGAAACACTTTGAATGATTTGAGTGCATCTTGGTGATGATTAAGTTTAGGTTGGAATTTGATTATCATTTGATAGGTAATTGTAAGGGTGAAGAATTGTTCTTACTTGTATCCATTCGTTTAGATTCATGCTTGATTCATGTCATTCTTGGTGCACTTGAACTCTCATGATTTTGTTTAAAGCTTGCAACGGTTTAGGAAGATGGATGCTTCTAATTAAATTCTTTCAAGCATACTTGAGGGCAAGTATAAGACAAGTGTGGGGGAATTTGATAAGCTCGTATAAATGATACTTTTTGCTTGCTATTTTCCTTGTCTTGAGGACTATTCACTACTTAATTGGTTGCATTTATTTCATTTTCTGTGCAGGGACTCAATTCTGGAATTAGCAGCAGAAATGTGCATTTCTGCAGTTTTATTTATTTTTCTGGTCGTGGCTGACATCATGGGCACGGCGCTGGGCACGACGCGTCTGACGTGGCATTTTCTAGAAGATACAGTCAGCGCAAGGAAAAACTCTGGAAGAATCTGGAAGATCTAGTCAGCGCAATCCGAACTTAGGATTTTTAATTTTTAAATTTTAAAACAAACATTTTAAATTATGTTATCTTTTTGTTATCTTTAGTAAATCTAAGCCTATACATACCTTCCATGGGTAAGGCTTAAGATCATCTCTTGTTTTTAGTTCTTGTTGCTACTTGCCTTCATTTTAATAGAAGTATTTCCTTGTTTCATCTTTAGTTCATATTTATTTTATGCATCTTAAACATTTTGTCAAAACATGTTAAGTATGATAATCAATATCATGCTTGGCTAATTTTCCCAAAGCCGAGAGCTAGTACAAATCAATTCCATGCGTGAGAATTGAATATTGCTTAAATCCCTTCGGGATACATTTTCATATTTCTGTTTAGATAGCTTGGCAAACAGCCTTGCTAAAACTTTTAAACGTTTTTCAAATAAAAAAGGATGTGTTGGTCTAGAATCGTTTAATTATACAATTGAGAGGAAGAATCGACCTGTGCCACTTCGACTTCCTGTGAACACTCTTAGCGGCGGTCCGCTAAGGAAATATGAAATCAGAAATGATTCTCAATGAGACAACTTCTGAGTCCGGCTTTTCCTGTTTTTAAACTAAGAATTTTGACGGAGATAGACGTGGTTGATTTATTTAAGAATCGACTTTCGGAGATAGACTTGGGAAGATCGGTTGCATGAGAGAAAAGCAAGTTACGATGGGTTGGGTCTCGTAGACTGTAACTGACATGAATCCCAGATAAAAATCTATTTTCAATGATCGTGGGAATTGACGAAGCTTGCTCGAGGCTGCTTTCTTATTAGTGATTTTTCTACTTCATACATCACTTTATTTACTGCATTTTCCTTGATTGTTTATTATTCTCTCGTCACTTAAATCACGCCAACCCCCCATTTATTATTTATTTTCTTTAGCTACTTCTGGGGATCTAAATCACGACAAGGCTCAGTCAGCGATTCCAACAAAACTCCTTGTGGAACGACCCTCTTCCTCTATTCTACTTTAATTTCTTTATTTTATTTTATTTTGGCGAGTAAAACGACGCTTGTCAGCCATGAATCCAGAAAACTTGCAGAATCCAACCTTTTCTAATATGTTTTCAAGCCATGAAGTCCTGCATAGAAAAGCACACAATAGACCACAATTCAACACCACAAATCAACCATTTAAGCGTAATTAGCACTAAAATATTGACCAAACTAGCTACTCATCAAATAACACAATCTTTCATTCACCAACGTAATATATAGTTAGATTATTCTGAGTGAATTTGTAATTTTAAAACTCTTTTGAATTTTTAAGCAACCACAAAGAGGTGGACGTTAGGGATGTAAATGAGACGAGACAGATCGCGAGCTACTCGAGTTCGACTCTGTCAAAGCTTGATCAACACATGACTCGATTGGACTCGATTCGAGCTCAAACTCGGCTTGAGTTCTTAACGAGTCGAGCTACTCGAAAAGCTCGCAAGCTACTAAAAAATATAATATACTACTTTTTAAATTTTTTAAATTTAAAATCTAAATTCCTAAACCTAAAACCCTAAATATAAGTCCTAAACCCTAAAATCTAAATCATAAATCCTAAACCCAAAAACTAAAACCTCTAATAAAAATATCATACGACAAATTAGCAAACATACTTAACTTTCATAGAGATAGAAAATGATCTAATACATCTCTAGTTTTTCTTATGGTAGCAAAGGAAGGTTTTGTAAATGTTAACTTGGATTTTGCTTAATAAAAAATAATTATTAAGCGGGGTGAGACACTAGGTCCCTTAAGCAAGGTCAAAAGCTCGAATTCGAACATTGTAAATGGATAAAATTGGACTGGGAAGGTCACCCTAGTTAATTTTTTTGTTTAACCCTAGTTTCCGACTCATTGGCCAACTAATTGACTCATTGGCAATTGAGGTGGTTGCTGGTTGTGCTGTTGCCCTGGCTGTAATTGAGGATATAAGCCCTATTAATCCGTAGTTCTGATCTCCATGAAAATGGAGGGTTAAAACATAATGATGAAACAGAAGTTCCATATTTTGATTTACCTTTCATGGATTACATTAGCTATTGATTTGAAGTCTTTCACAGAAATGAAATAGCTTCAGAATTATTGTGATAAATGTATATAAATTAATATATTACTATTCAGCAACCAAGATGCTTTATCAAGTTCTAGAGTTACTGGTTTGTGTTCATGTTTTTGCCCTAACATTTGATCGTAATAGTTTTCAGGCTGTGGTCGAGATAGTTCCCGGTCATTTTTCGGTTGAGGCTGAGGTGGCTGCCAATCGTTTTGCTTTCCTTTCATCTCTTCCACGTGTTTCTGAGCAGCCTTCAATGTTCGAAACTGCCTATTTGTCCCTGGCTCATAGTAAAACTGCAATTGAGGATATAAGCTTTATCAACCCAAATTTCTAACTAGTTGGCATAGTGGGCGAGTATGCTTAAGCATTTAATATCTTCTTATTTACGGGTGAAAAGAAGTTTGAGTAATATAATCATTGTATCAAAATAATATTTTAAAATTTTCATTTTTTAGTTGATATATACATAGATACATTAATGATATATGTAACTACAAACATCGTTTTAAAATAACAACAAACATATATTGATGAATGTTAATGCATGTGACGATAATATGTTAGTTATTGAACTATGACAAATGAATAAATGCGAATATATATACAAAAATATCATATGACGAATATACAAAAATATCTTATATAAAATATTTCAGTTATTCTTTTTGGTATAGATCATGTTTTTATGGTCCATGCTCGGTATTTATGGCTCTCCCTTTCAATAAAGTCATCTCCAAATGACTTGATTTTCATATGAGGAGCTAAAATCATGCTTTTAAATTGAATTTTACCATTGCATCCATATTCCACCTCCTAAATCAAGACAAACATGATTTCCACAATTAAGCTTAAAATATAATAAGAATATGAAAGAATTAATCACAAAATTATATATAATTACAACCTATCAGATATCATCCACTTTTCCCCTAAACTACTTATTAAGTTCAACAATCTAATTTTAAATTAATTCCTTAACTATCAACTTGAGTTTTTCTTTTCATTTAACAATAGTAGTGTTATAGCTACGGATACAGGCTTTCCGTCCAACGCTACATTATGGGCTCTACGTCACCCTAAAGATGACAAAACTACATCAATAACTCAAACATAAACTTGGCATCCGATAGAGAACCCATGAAAATTTATGAGTTTCATATGTAACTTAAAAGTAAAAGACTTGCTAAATTATCTTCAGTTTCATTTGTATATTTGTGTTATTTCTATTTACGAACTTTAAACTCTAAATTTTTAATTTGGATCTCTAAATTTTATATATATTTATGATTTGGTTCTAACAGAAAAACATTAACACAAACCAGTAACTCTAGAACTTAGAGAAGAATCTGAGGTGAGCTTGGAACAGCTTTCACATCTTGGTTGCTGAATGGTAATATATTAATATATATACATTTATCACAATAATTCTGAAACTATTTTATTTCTGTGAAAGACTTCAAATCAATAGCTAATGTAATCCATGAAAGGTTAAATCAAAATATGGAACTTCTGTTTCATCATTATGTTTTAACCATCCATTTTCATGGAGATCAGAACTATGGATTAGTAGGGCTTATATCCTCAATGACAACCAGGGCAACAACACAACCAGCAACCACCTCAATCACCAATGAGTCAATTAGTCGGCCAATGAGTCGGAAACTAGGGTTAAACAAAAAAATTAACTATTAAGCATTAGTAATCAATTACTTTTTCCAAATTCAAGAACTGGTAATCTCACTTACAGATTCTAAGTTCTAAATGTTTACTGCATAAAAGCCTTAATATATTAATCTAAAATGATTTCATATGTGATTGTTGGTTGTTGTGTAGTTGTTAATTGATTATGACTATGCATTCACTTGTAGATACCTATGTTTGTCGCTATTTTGTAACGATATTTGTCATTGCACATGTTGTCGATTATAAAATATTTTATATAAGATCGACCAAATTACTTTTCTAAATATCCTCAAAATATGTCAACAAATTTATTACAATAGTGTTGAATTCATTTTATTTCTAAGAAACACTCGAGATGTATTAAATTCTTTCCAATCTTTATGAAAGTTGTGTATATTTGTCGTTATTATGTTATCAACAATTGAAATATTTTATATATAATCAAAACATTTATTTAATCTCCTGAAATTATGTCAATACAATTATCAAAATAATTGAAATCATTGTATTTCCAAAAAAAAAACTCAAAATGTATTAGATATACACATATCTATAAAGGAACTCTAATTGATCATTCATGTGTTTTCTATCCATTGCATGAGGATGGAAATCATCTGCCCCCAAAGTATGCCCCCATTTGTGCCCCCACTTTAAAATAGTGGGTTTAGAGTTTGGAGTTTGGGGTTTAAGGTTGGGGTTTAGGGTTAGGGTGTAGGGAATTAGGGGTAGGTTGTATTTTTTAGGGTTTAAGGTTTGGGGTTTAGGATATGAAAATTAGGGTTATGAGGCAAGATTTAATTTTTAAGTATTTTTAGGCAGGGGCATAGAAGGAGGCATGTTTAGGGGGCAGGAGATTTTTACCCATTGCATGATACTTCCTAGGGGCGCATTGTTATGAGGGCCAAAGGGAGCCCAGCCCCTCCCCCCCCACCCCCCCCCCCCCAAAAAAAATGGGGGATTTTAATATTGACTCCTTTAAAAATTAAAATTCTTAATTTAGCCCGGGAGTTTATCGGTTTTGATCTAGGTTAGTTTCGGGTTAAATTTAGATTGAAATGATGATTTCATAAAACTTGTCTTTACTTACGAAAATATTATTAATGAAATTTGAAGATGGGAATTTGAGTATAAAGAATAAAGAAAAGAAGTTTGAAAAAAATATCATCTTCTCCAAAAGAAAATATCCTTTTTCCACAAAACCTCTCTTAAACCCTAAACCACTATTTCATTGCCTCAAATCCCTCATCCAAGCAAGATTTTTGAAGGTAACCTCTTGTTTAAGTTCTTACATATTTAGCTTGTACCCTTTGAAAACCTTCTTTTAAAACTCATTAAAATACATTTTTATTTGGTGTTGGGTTTGAGAAATGGGTATTTCTATGGAATTTTCGTATGGGTAATTTAAGGTCAGGTTTAAGGGTGTTTTTACTCATGCTTTGGTGTCCTAAAAATATTAAAATGGTGGCTAATAGTAGGAAACCCGAAATGGATATAAAAATGATATTTTTTGGTTGAAAAGGTTGAGTTTTTGAGTTGGTTTTGGGTTGAAAATGTGGCTGGTGGTTCCTTCGATGTTGGGGGATGTTTCTAGATGATTATGGATGTGTTTTGATGGTTGAAATGGCTGGTTTCAGTGTGGGGTTTGTCTAGAACAAAAATGGTGAAATTTGGATGAAATTTGGGTTTGAATCAATGTGTTTTGGTTGCAAGGAGTAGATTTCCGAGTTGTTACTGGTTTACAAGCATATTATCATCCTAATAGTTCTTGAAGCAAAGGATATTGATTCGGGTACTTTGGGTGCGATACCGAGAACTACGGAGGCCTGAGATCGGTGTTTTGGCTTTCGTTTGGGCTCAATCGGTGAGTGGTAATGTTTGAAGATTTAAATGATTTCAAAGTGGGTTCTTGGGGGTTTGGGTGGAGCCTTAAGGGCTAGCCTAAACCCAAGTGTAAGTTTGCTAATTCACCTTGTTCGTTAAGTGTTGGTGTGTGCGATTGTTT
This sequence comes from Hibiscus trionum, assembly GCA_030270665.1. Lineage (NCBI taxonomy): Eukaryota > Viridiplantae > Streptophyta > Magnoliopsida > Malvales > Malvaceae > Hibiscus > Hibiscus trionum. The sequence continues at coordinate 5,672,291 of BSYR01000037.1, forward strand.
GTGATGTTGTGTGAAATGTGGATTGCCTTTACTCTCCGTTTAATGTTGTTGTGTAGTCGTTGTTGGTGTCGAGCCTCACGTGATGGTTGTCGTTGCTACGGCGATGTGTAGTCCCACTGGTAGTGACTAGTATAAGAGTACGGTGATGTGTAGTCCCATCAGAAAACTACTAGTTGTCGTGAACGGTGATGTGTAGTCCCACCAGGTTTTGGTTATGCATGTGCATACCATGTATTGTTTATGTTCGTGTTTCATTACATCTTTTCCTTAAATGGTTTTGCTTTAAATCTAAGAATATGGTTTAAACTGCATTGTTGTTGTGTTTTAGAGCTCCGCTCACTAAGCTTTTAAGCTTACGCTCTCATTTTCAGACAATGCAGATCGTTAGAGGCTTCGGGAGGCAAGTGGGCAAGGGAGGAGTTCTTGGAGTTTCTTACTAGCTCAAAGTATGGTTTTGTGTATGGTATAATGCTTAGACAATGGGAATACTAGCTTTGTATGTTAATGAGTTGGTGTTCAAACTCCTATGCTTTGGCTTTGTTTATGTTGCTAGCACGTTTTAGATGTTGATACTATGATATGTTAAGGTGTGATATGGCCTTGTATGAATTGTCTTGTGTTTTGACTTGTTAGTATTTTGAAACCAAGTGTTCTTGGGAGCTTTATATTTGAAATCCATTTTGTAGCTTGAATGCATGTTTAACGATGTGATTAGGATGTTTGTATGATATGTTGCTATGTGATTTTTGATGTTTCGGGGCGAGTTTGGGAACGTTTGGGGATGCCAAAACTTGTTTTCAGGCCAAACTGTGTGCAAGCATTTCGAAACGCCTGATATGGTTTCGGAACGGTCGATGCTCCAGGGGTACCCGTATTGGAACGAGGGTGGTGCCGTTTCGATACGATTTGCCACTGGAGGCTCCCGTTTCGGAATAGGGTAGGACCATTTCGGAAAGGCTTGGTTCTACCTTTTTTTAATAGAGCCCGCATTTCGGAACGGGCAAGCCTGTTTCGAAACGCATGTAGTTAAAATGGATAAATGGCATCTTCGAGGGTCTTCAAAGGTTGAACCTTAGTCCCTTTAGCTTGTATGTTTCCTAATTGAGTTGTATGTTCCTCTTGTAAATGTTTTGCCCTGTGAGCATGAAAATTGACAAATGAATATTGATAAATTTAAGATATCGTATGCCCTACTCGGTTTGTATCTGTATCTGTTTTTCCGTTGTTGTTTCACACTTAGGATTAAATGTGGTATTTAGATAAGATAAATGAACAAAAAATAGGGTTGCTAATCGGAGTGAGGCCTTAGTGGGTTTCGCTTCGGTTTTCCCCGTGTAACCCGTTCGGTCCGGTCTGTTGGCTAGGCCGGGACGAGGGGGTTACATTTGGTGGTATCAGATCCTCGGTTACGAGGTCTTCCAGGAAGGTAAGTCAGGTAAGTTGGTTTGTTTGGTTGTTTGCTATTGCACAGTGTATGAAAGCATGCTTTAATGATCTTGTTGTTGGTTGAAGTTTAGTCAAGTGTTCCCATTGCTAGGTGTTGTTATTGGAAAATGGTTTTGGTTTAAAGAGCTTGAAAACTTGGATCTTTGCCTTTGTTAACCTCATGTTTTCTTGTGTGTGATGTGTTTGTTGTTTTAGATTATATCTCGTTATGGTAAGACTGAGAGGACGACCTAGAGTGGGTGACCAGGCACCTGGGGATGTGCCTCTTGCTCCCGTTGGTATTGGGGCAGGTAGCGAAGGTAATGTGCCTCAGGCTGGTGCGAATGCTAGAGGTGATGGTAATGGACCTCAGACCGGTGCAAACGTTGGTGATAATGGAGCTCAGGCGGGTCAGGGTCCGGCAGGTGCAGACATGACTCACTTGATTCAGACTATAGCCGGGGCTTTTCAGACAGCTTTGGCCGGTATGCATGCTGCAGCACCACCTCAGGGTGCGGGGACAGGTCTACCCATGGAGAGGCTTCGTAGTTTGGGCGGAGTTGAGTTCTATGGTTTGACTCTCGAGGGTTCAGAAGCTTGGCTCGAAAGTACTACACGCATCTTGGGTCAGATGGAGTGCTCAGACACTCATGAGTTGGGTTGTGTTGTCTTCTTGCTTCAGGGAGATGCGTATGCTTGGTGGACCACCTTTACTTCAGGTATGGCAGAGGCAGATGTCACTTGAGAATTCTTCAGAAATTCCTTTAAGAAGAAGTATCTCGGTGTCCGATATCAGGATGAGAAGAAGAGAGAATTTATGGACTTGGTTCAGGGTAGCAAGGCGGTGTCGGAGTACGAGGTTCAGTTTGTGAGATTGAGCCAGTATGCTCCAGAGTTGGTTCCTAGTGAGAGGGAACGATGTGAGCGCTTTCGTTATGGGTTGGCTAGAGATGTGAAGACTTGTATGCTTGCTTCTGACTACACCGAGTTTGATGTTTTGGTCTCTAGGGCCAAGGATATTGAGCAGAACTTAGGCTCGATTTGAGGCATAGGGATAGAAGGTATCAGCCCGATTCGAGGCATAGGGGCGGTAACCATGGACGGGGCCATTAGGGCCAAGGAGCTGTTGTTTACACTTCTAAGTGCACTAGATGCGGGAGATGCCATCAGGGCGAGTTTATGTGCACCTTTGGGGTATGTTGGAACTGTGGTTCCCGAGGTCATTTGAGGCGTAACTGTCAACACCCGGCTAGGGGCGGACCGGCTCCAGCTAGGGGTTTTGATCATCAGAGAGGCCGTGGGCGCGGTCGTGGTAACTTTCAGCCGAGGAATGATGGTCATAGAAACTTAGCTCATGTGGTGGCAGTTCAGCCCGAGGGTGGAGGAACGGCTAGGGTGTATACGCAGCGAGAGGCTGGGAATGACATGGATGTCATTGTAGGTAATTTCTCGATACAATCTTTGACTTTGCTTTCTTTGATAGATTCGGGTTCGACACATTCGTATATATTGGGTGGACATGCAAGGTCCCTAGGTCTACCGTATGAGTGGTTAGAAGTAGGTGTAAATGTTACTAGTTCTTTCGGTGATACCGTGGTAGTTAGGAATGTGTATAGGAGGTGTCCCTTGATGATTCAGGCCCACGTGTTTCCGGTCGACATGATGGAGTTACCGTTCTATGGTTTTGATGTGATTTTGGGCATGGATTGGCTCGTATAGCATAGAGCTAGGGTAGACTTTAAGACCAAGAGAGTCTCCTCGAGGCTTACGGATGATTTTGAAGTTGTAGTGGTGGGCGAGAACATTAAGTTCTTGTCCAATGTTGTTTCTACTCTAGAAGCTCAGAGATTGATGGATTCGGGTTGTTAGGCGTACTTGGCTTATGTGATGAATCCGAATATGAGTTAGGTTAGACCGCAAGACATCAGAACAATTTGTGATTTTCCGAGTGTTTTTCTGGAAGAGTTGTCGGGTTTGCCTCCAGATAGAGAAGTTGAGTTTGCTATTGAGACGTATTCCGATTCTGCACCTGTGTCTATTGCTCCGTATAGAACGACACCGAAAGAGTTGAAGACACAGCTTCATGAGTTGTCAGATAGAGGTTTCATTAGGCCTAGTATTTCTCTGTGGGGTGCTCCGGTCTTGTTTGTGAAGAAAAAGGACGGCAGTATGAGGATGTGTGTAGACTATAGACAGTTGAACAAGGTAACAGTGAAAAACAAGTACCTTTTGCCTCGGATAGATGAATTGCTTGATCAATTGAGAGGTGTTTTAGTGTTTTCGAAGATTGATTTAAGATTCGGTTACTATCAGTTAAAGGTAAAGGATGTGGATATACCGAAGATCGCTTTCCGTACACGTTATGGGCACTATGAGTTCTTGGTAATGCCTTTCGGTTTGACTAATGCTCCAGCTGCATATATGGATATGATGAACTGAGTGTTCCACGAGTTTTTGGATAGGTATGTGGTAGTGTTCATAGATGATATCTTAGTGTACTCTAGGACCGAGAAAGAGCATGATGAGTATTTGCGGCTAGTGCTTCAGACTTTGCTTGAAAATTAGTTGTATGCCAAGTTGAGTAAATGCGAGTTCTGGATTAAGGAGGTAGTCTTCTTAGGTCATGTGATCTCGGCAAATAGAATTAGTGTGGATCCCAAGAAAATAGAAGCCATAGTGTGTTGGAAGCAACCGAAGTCGGTAACAAAAATCCGTAGTTTCCTAGGCTTGGCGGGGTATTATCGAAGATTTTTCGAAGGATTTTCGAAGATTGCGGCACCTTTAACGAAATTGCTTCAGAAGAAGGTTCCGTATGAGTGGTCTGATGCAAGACAACAAGCGTTTGAGAAATTGAATAAAGCTTTGACCGAAGCTCCTATTTTGATTCAGCCTGAACCGGGAAAAGAGTTTGTGATTTACAGTGATGCCTCGTATGTAGGTTTAGGTTGTGTGCTTATGCAAAAAGGTAAGGTTGTAGCTTACGCTTCGAGACAGCTGAAGGTTCACGAGAAGAACTATCCCACTCATGATATTGAGTTAGCTGCAGTAGTGTTTGCTTTGATGATTTGGAGACACGACCTTTTATGGTGAGAAGTGCACCGTTTATACCGACCACAAGAGTTTGAAGTACCTGATGACTCAGAGAGAGTTGAACCTTAGACAGCGTAGGTGGTTAGAGCCTCTTAATGACTATGACCTTACGATAGAATACCATTCGGGTAAGGCAAATGTAGTGGTCGATGCTTTGAGTAGAAAAGTGGAGCTTGAGTTGCGAGCTCTGTTTGCGAGATTGAGTGTCTCGCGGGATGGTGGTTTGATAGCCGAGTTACAGGTTAAGCCCTCGTTGGCTCAGTTGATTCGAGAGAAACAGTTGCAAGACGAGTCTTTGGCACCTCACGTGCAAGATATAGCCGATGGTAGACCCACAGATTTTTGCTTTGGTGAGAATGGGATCTTATGTTTCAAAGATAGGATAGTAGTTCCAGAAGATGCCGAGTTAAGGTGTACCATTTTGAATGAAGCACATAATAGTCCTTTTGCTATGCATCCGGGTAGTACAAAGATGTATCGTGGGTTAAAAGGAGAGTACTACTGGATTGGGTTGAAGAAAGATGTGGCCGAGTTTGCGAGTAAGTGTATGGTATGTCAGGGAGTTAAGGCCGAGCATCAGTTTCCTTCAGGTTTGTTACAGCCGTTGAAGATTCCGGAATGGAAGTGGGAACGTATTACCATGGACTTTGTGTCAAGTTTACCGTTGACTCCTTCGAATAAGAATTCGGTGTGGGCGATAGTTGATAGATTCACTAAGTGTGCTCATTTCATACCGGTTCATACTGCCTACACCTTAGACAAGTTGGCCGATCTGCACATCAGTGAGATTGCATGGGGTATCGAAATCGATTGTATCAGGCTGAGCTCTGAGGTTTACAGCTAGATTTTGGGAGTGTTTGCATCGTGCCTTGGGTACTTGTTGAACTTCAGTACTTCGCATCATCCGCAGTCAGATGGTCAGTCGGAGAGAGTTATTCAGGTATTGGAGGACATGTTGAGGTGTTGTATCATTGACTTTCAGGGTTCTTGGGAGAAACACCTACCTTTAGTGGAGTTTGCTTACAACAATAGTTATCAGTCTAGTATTTAGATGGCACCGTATGAAGCTTTGTATGGTAGAAGGTGTAGAACACCTATCTTTTGGGCCGAGGCCGGACAGAAGCTTGTATAGATGCCAGACTTGCTTAAGGGCACCACCGAGAAGGTAAAGTTGATCTGCGATCGCTTGAAGGTAGCTTCAGACCGACAGAAGTCGTAGAGAAATGAGATAGAGTATGCTGTGGGCGAGAAAATATTTTTGAAAGTCTTACCTTGAAAGAAGGTGATGAGGTTTTGTAGGAAGGGTATGTTGAGTCCGAGATTCATTGGTCCTTACGAGGTAGTTGAGAGGATTGGTCTCGTTACGTATAGATTGAGACTCCCGGACGAGTTAGAGAAGATTCACGATGTGTTCCACGTCTCTATGTTTTGGAAGTATAGATCGGATCCGTCTTAGTAATGCCAGTAGAAGAAATTGAGTTGAACCCCGACCTGTCGTATGATGAAGAGCCGGTTGAAATTCTTGCTACGGATTGGAAGGTGTTGCATGGGAGGTCTATCGAGTTTGTCAATGTTTTGTGGAGACACCGAGGTGTGGAAGAGGCTACTTGGGAGAGAAAGGAAGACATGGAGAAACAGTTTCCGTATCTTTTTCCGTCAGGTAATTTCGGGGACGAAATCCCATTTTTCAACAAAACCTCTCTTAAACCCTAAACCACTATTCCATTGCCTCAAATCCCTCATCCAAGCAAGATTTTTGAAGTTAACCTCTTTCTTGTTTAAGTTCTTACATATTTAGCTTGTACCCTTTGAAAACTTTCTTTTAAAACCCATTAAAATGCATTTTTATTTGGTGTTGGGTTTGAGAAATGAGTATTTCTATGGGATTTTCGTATGGATAATTTAAGGTCAGGTTTAAGGGTGTTTTTAATCATGCTTTGGTGTCCTAAAAATTTTAAAATGGTGGCTAATAGTAGGAAACCCGAAATGGGTATAAAAATGGGATTTTTAGGTTGAAAAGGTTGAGTTTTTGGGATGGTTTTGGGTTGAAAATGTGGCTGGTGGTTCCTTCGATGTTGGGGGTGTTTCTAGATGATTATGGATGTGTTTTGATGGTTGAAATGACTGGTTTCAGTGTGGGGTTTGTCTAGAACGAAAATGGGGAAGTTGAGATGAAATTTGGGTTTGAATCAATGTATTTTGGTTGCAAGGAGTATATTTCCGAGTTGTTGCTGGTTTACAAGCGTATTAGCATCCTAATAGTTTGTTTTGGGTTGTCTTGAAGCAGAGGATATTGATTCAGGTACTTTGGGTGCGATACCGGGAACTACGGAGGCTTGAGATCGACGTTTCGGCTTTCGTTTGGGCTCAATTGGTGAGTGGTAAAGTTTGAAGTTTTAAATGATTTCAAAGTGGGTTCTTGGGGGTTTGGATGGAACCTTAAGGGCTAGCCTAAACCCAAGTGTAAGTTTGCTAATTCACCTTGTTCGTTAAGTGTTGGTGTGTGCGATTGTTTGTGATGTTGTGTGAAATGTGGATTGCCTTTACTCTTCGTTTAATGTTGTTGTGTAGTTGTTGTTGGTGTCGAGCCTCACGTGATGGTTGTCGTTGCTATAGTGATGTGTAGTCCCACCGGTAGTGACTAGTAAAAGTGTACGGTGATGTGTAGTCCTATTGGAAAACTACTAGTTGTCGTAAACGGTGATGTATAGTCCCACCGGGTTTTGGTTATGCATGTGCATACCATGTATTTTTTATGTTCGTGTTTCATTACATCTTTTTCTTAAATGGTTTTGCTTTAAATCTAAGAACATGGTTTAAAACTGCATTGTTGTTGTGTTTTAGAGCTCCGCTCACTAAGCTTTTAAGCTTACGCTCTCTTTTTCAACAATGCATATCGTTAGAGGCTTCGGGAGGCAAGTGGGCAAGGGAGGAGTTCTTGGAGTTTCTTACTAGCTCAAAGTATGGTTTTGTGTATGTAATAATGCTTAGACAATGGGAATACTAACTTTGTATATTAAGGAGTTGGTGTTCAAACTCCTATGCTTTGGCTTTGTTTATATTGTTAGCACGTTTAAGATGTTGATACTATGATATGTTGAGGTGTGATGTGGCCTTGTATGAATTGTCTTGTGTTTTGACTTGTTAGTATTTTGAAACCAAGTGTTCTTGGGAGCTTTAGATTTGAAATCCATTTTGTAGCTTGAATGCATGTTTGACGATGTGATTAGGATGTTTGTATGATATGTTGCTATGTGATTTTTGATGTTTCGGGGCGAGTTTGGGGACGTTTGGGGATGTCAAAACTTGTTTTCGGGCCAAAATGTGTGCAGACGTTTCGAAACGCCTGATATGGTTTCGGAACGGTCGATGCTCCAGGGTACCCGTATCGGAACGGGGGTGGTGCCGTTTTGGTACGATTTGCCACTGGAGGCTCCCGTTTCGGAACCATGTAGGGTCGTTTCGGTACGATTTTCCACTAGTGGCTCCCGTTCCGGAACAGGGTGGGACCGTTTCGGAACGGCTTGATTTTACCTTTTTTTAATGGAACCCGCGTTTCAGAACGGGCAAGCCTGTTTCGAAACGCATGCAGCTAAAATGGATAAATGGCATCTTCGAGGGTCTTCAAAGGTTGCACCTTAGTCCCTTTAGCTTGTATGTTTCCTAATTGAGTTGTACGTGCCTCTTGTAAATATTTTGACCCATGAGCATGAAAATTGACAAATGAATTTTGGTAAATTTAAGATATCGTATACCCTGCTCGGTTCGTATCTGTATCCGCTTTTCCGTTGTTGTTTCACACTTAGGATTAAATGTGGTATTTAGACAAGATAAATGAACAAAAAAAGGTTGCTAATCGGAGTAAGACCTTAGCGGGTTTCGCTTTGGTTTTCCTCGTTCGGTCCAGTCTGTTGGCTAGGCCGGGACGAGGGGTTACATATATGATATTTATATATATATATATATATTATCATCACATGTAGCTATGAACATTTGTCGTTATTTTATAACGATATTTATTGATATGTATGCTATCAATAACTGAAATATTTTATATAAGATTGTCCAATTTTTTTAATCTCCTAAAATTATGTGATTTTCAAAAGCATACTCCAAATGGACTGATAAAGCTTGTATCCTCGATTGCAGTTTTACTCTGAGCCAGGGACAAATAGGCAGTTTCAATCATGGAAGGCTGCTCAGCAGCATGTGGAAGAGATGAAAGGAAAGCAAAACGATCAGCAGCCACCTCGTCCCCGACTCAAAAATGATCAGGAACTATCTCGACCGCAACCTGAAAACGATTACAATCAAAACGTCAGGGCAAAAATATGAACACAAACCAGTAACTCTAGAACTTGGAGATGAATGTGAGGTAAGCGTGGAATGACTAGTGTAACTTAGCTTTCACATCGTGGTTGCTGAATGGTTATGTATACATACATTTATCACAATAATTCATGCTTATCTATTATCCATGAAAGGTAAATCAAAATATGAAACTACTGTTTCATCATTATGTTTAACCGTCCATTTTCATGGAGATCAAAACTCTGGATTAACAGGGCTTATATCCTCGATTACAGCCAGGTGCATGTGAAAGTTTACTGAAATATTTAGAACTTGAGATAATACTCCTTCATTTCATTGTTTAAAATCTGTTTTTACAAGGAATGCATGCACGTTAATATAGTGCAGTGGCTAACAGATTAGGGTTTCTTTTGCCAGCTCATGCATGGCCAGCTCATACACCAAGGTTGTTACAACAACCATGAATCCAGAAAACTTGCACAGAAAACTTTAATTTCTTTATTTTATTTTTAAGAGGTTTATTTTATTTTATTTTGGCGAGTAAAACGACGCTTGTCAGCCATGAATCCAGAAAACTTACAGAATCCAACTTTTTCTAATATGTTTTCAAGCCATGAAGTCCTGCACAGAAAAGCACACAATAGACCACAATTCAGCACCACAAATCAACCATTTAAGCGTAATTAGCACTAAAATATTGACCAAACTAGCTACTCATCAAATAACACAATCTTTCATTCACCAACGTAATATATAGTTAGATTATTTGGAGTGAATTTGTAATTTTAAAACTCTTTTGAATTTTTAAGCAACCACAAAGAGGTGGACGCTAGGGATGTAAATGAGACGAGACAGATCGCGAGCTACTCGAGTTCGACTCTGTCAAAGCTTGATCAACACATGACTCGATTGGACTCGATTCGAGCTCAAACTCGGCTTGAGTTCTTAACGAGTCGAGCTACTCGAAAAGCTCGCAAGCTACTCGAAAATATAATATACTACTTTTTAAATTTTTTAAATTTAAAATCTAAATTCCTAAACCTAAAACCCTAAAACACAAACCCTAAATATAAGTCCTAAACCCTAAAATCTAAATCATAAATCCTAAACCCAAAAACTAAAACCTCTAATAAAAATATCATACGACAAATTAGCAAACATACTTAACTTTTATAGAGATAGGAAAGGATCTAATACATCACTAGTTTTTCTTATGGTAGCAAAGAAAGGTTTTGTAAATTTAGAGATCCAAATTAAAAATTTAGAGATCCAATTAACATTTAGAACTTTGAATCTGTAAGTGAGATTACCAGTTCTTGAATTTGGAAAAAGTAATTGATTACTAATGCTTAATAGTTAATTTTTTTGTTTAACCTTAGTTTCCGACTCATTGGCCGACTAATTGACTCATTGGTGATTGAGGTGGTTGCTGGTTGTGTTGTTGCCCTGGTTGTCATTGAGGATATAAGCCCTATTAATCCATAGTTCTGATCTCCATGAAAATGGATGGTTAAAACATAATGATGAAACAGAAGTTCCATATTTTGATTTACCTTTCATGGATTACATTAGCTATTGATTTGAAGTCTGTCACAGAAATAAAATAGCTTCAGAATTATTGTGATAAATGTATATAAATTAATATATTACCATTCAGCAACCAAGATGCGAAAGCTGTTCCAAGCTCACCTCAGATTCTTCTCCAAGTTCTAGAGTTATTGGTTTGTGTTCATGTTTTTGCCCTAACGTTTGATCGTAATAGTTTTCAGGCTGTGGTCGAGATAATTCCCGGTCATTTTTCGGTCGCGGCTGAGGTGGCTGCCAATTGTTTTGCTTTCCTTTCATCTCTTCCACGTGTTTCTGAGCAGCCTTCAATGTTCGAAACTGCCTATTTGTCCCTGGCTCATAGTAAAACTGCAATTGAGGATATAAGCTTTATCAACCCAAATTTCTAACTAGTTGGCATAGTGGGCGAGTATGCTTAAGCATTTAATATCTTCTTATTTACGGGTGAAGAGAAGTTTGAGTAATATAATCATTTTATCAAAATAATATTTTAAAATTTTCATTTTTTAGTTGATATATACATAGATACATTAATGATATATGTAACTACAAACATCGTTCTAAAATAACAACAAACATATATCGATGAATGTTAATGCATGTGACGATAATATGTTAGTTATTGAACTATGACAAATGAATAAATGCGAATATATATACAAAAATATCATATGACGAATATACAAAAATATCTTATATAAAATATTTTAGTTATTCTTTTTGGTATAGATCATGTCTTTATGGTCCATGCTCGGTATTTATGGCTCTCCCTTTCAATAAAGTCATCTCCAAGATTTAAACTTAAATTTTTTCATTAGGAGTGCAATGTATCTTGTCATAGTAGCCAACACTTATCGATTACTTCAGTTATTAATAGCATACATAACAACAAATATCATTATAAGATAAGGGCACATATACATAATTACATGCGATGATAATACATAGTAATATCATACGACAAATTAGCAAAGCTACGTAACTTTCATAGAGATAGGAAAGGATGTAATACAACTTTAGTTTTTTTTATGGTAGCAAAGGAAGGTTTTGTAAATGTTAACTTGGATTTTGCTTAATAAAAAAATAACTATTAAGCGGGATGAGGCATTAGGTACCTTAAGTGAAGTTAAAAGTTCGAATCCGGACATTATAAATGGATAAAATTAGACTAGGAGGAACACCCATATAATGAGTTTCCCCAAAATATAATTAAAAATTAGTTGGTCAATGAGTCATAAACTAGTGGTTAAACAAAAAACTATTAAACATTAGTAATCAATTACTTTTTCCAAATTCAAGAAGTCTGTTTCTTACACTCCCCACATGTCCCTCTCTACTTGGTTGCATGGCTTAACAACTCAAAAGAATCTCAATTTCAAAATTAAATTTAATTTTCGTCTTTATTTCATAACCTTTTTCGGTTATATATATTTGACTCATTGGACCTGCAAGTGCTATGTTGATACACTTCAGAAACCAATTTGGTTTTGAATTCTTGGGTTTTTTTTCTAAGCACATAGAGTAGCTGCAAATGGAGGGTGTTACCGATTCAATATTTTGGCCAAAAGCATCTGATGTGAAGCTGGAAGTTGAAGAAAATGCAGAAACTTGTCTTAAATCTGAAGAAACACTGCCCAAAATTGAAGAACATGGGCAGATTATAATTGAAGCTGAGCCATTGGCTTGGAAACCACCTGCAGATCATGTCCATGGTCAAGTTCTGCACCCTCTACTTATGCCTTCTTATGTAGATGGGAAGGTTTTTGAATTACCGGAGGGATGGGTTGTTGAACGAAGACCTCGAACATCACAAAAGTACATTGGAAAAGTAGAAAAGGTTGTTTCATTACCTTTCAACTTGTTTCTTCGATTTAATCTTATGTTCACATGTTGTTCTATTGTTTATGTTCTGAATCCCCAAATAAGTTGATTTTATGCCCAAATGTAAGCTTGAAGAAACCTAGCCTAGACTCTACGAATCTAGAAAATCTAGATTATGCCAAAGGTCTACAAATCTTTGTTTTAGGCTTGTGGAAACAACTGTAACTAAAAGGAATAATTTGTGAGTATTCTCACAATTAAGATGATGGTTAGGCTATAACGTTTCCCCAATTAATAAGTGATAAACTGAAGGATTCTGTTGAAGATTGTTGGCATGTTTACTGCATAAAAGCCTTAATATATGTTTTTCGTATAAGCTTATTCTTATTACTACATGCATTCACTTGTAGATGCGTACGTTTGTTGTTATTTTATAACGACATTAGTCGTTACACGTGTTGTCAACGGTAGAAATATTCTATATAAGATCGATCAAATTACTATTTTAAATCTCCTCAAAGTATGTCAACACGTGTATGACAATAACATTGAAGTCATTTTATTTCTAAGAAAGACTCGAAATATATTAGATCCATTCCAATCATCTATGAAAGTTATGCATGTTTGCTAATTTTTCATATGACATTTCTATATATTATCATCACATGCAATTATGTATATTTGTCAATAGATTTATTTATATAATCTTTAAATTATTGTATTTTTAAAAAAAGACTACAAATGTATTAGATCCTTCTCAATCTCTAGGAATGTTATGTATCTTTCATGTAGATTCGTTGTAATGATATTTTCATATATTTGTATCTATTCATTTGTCATAAACTAATATATTTTGGTCACATACAATAACATTTAGAAATATAAGTTGTTTATAAAATAAATGTTTGTAGTTACTTATACTTTCATTTACATCTAAAAAACGATCTTCTAATTGATCATTCATTTGTATCCTCAATTGCAGTTTTACTATGAACCAGGGACAAATAGACAGTTTCGATCATGGAAGGCTGCTCAGAAGCACGTGAAAGAGATGAAAGGAAAGCAAAATAATCAGCAGCCACCTTTTCCGCGACCGGAAAATGATCGGGAACTATCTCGACCGCAGCTTGAAAACGATTACGATCAAACGTCAGGGCAAAAACATGAACACAAACCAGTAACTTTAGAATTTGAAGATGAATCTGAGGTGAGTGTGGAACAGCTACTGTAACTTAGCTTTCACATCTTGGTTGCATAATGGTAATGTATGTATAAACTTTTCATGGAGATCAAAACAATGGGTTAATAGCGCTTATATCCTCAATTACAGCCAGGGACAAGGGGCCGGTTCCGAAGATTGAAGGATGTTCACAAGTACTTGCGAGCAAGGAAAGGGAAACAAAACAACCAGCAACATAAGCAGACACCAATTGTTGTACATGGAGAACAACAACCAAAGGTGAGGGTTGAATAATACTGTGACTTAGCTTTGACGTCTTGGTTGCTCATATTATATTCTATGTGTAATCAACTTTCACTCTTACGGGAGCACCTAAATCTAAAAGCCATGGCCGCCGCCAGCAAGGAAGCCAATCAGGGTGTTGCGTTTTCTTTCTAGCCAATCACCATTCTTATTACTATTAACTAACCTCTTGAACCTGCCGATTGCAACAACTAGTTCATCCAGAAACCCCCCAATCTTTTTGCCCGTTAAAGGATTTAAGCCGTGATGGGATTGTGGGATCGCCTCGCAAAGGAACAAGCCGGGAAGCATCACACGGCCATCGATCGTCAAGAAAGCGTTAGGGATTCCATTCAGGGACAGCGCGATCAGTTTGTGCAACGGGTGTGGACTTTGTACGTGGGAGGATTGTCGAGTTCAATACACTGGAAGGGCCTATGGCAAGTTTTCGACAGGCATGGGGTTGTCACGGATGTGTTCATCCCCAATCGAATAGCACGAGACGGACAACGATTTGGGTTCGTTCGAATGGCATCGCAAGAGGATGCTGATCGTGTGATTGAAAGATTAAATGGGAAATGGATTTATGGTGCCCGCATAAGAGTTACGATGGCTTGGAAGGGAAGAACCGCACTGATCAAAAGAAAAGGGGATGGAGAGGTGAGTCGGGGGTTGCGAGAGGAGTCGAAATCGGATCGCAACAAGGAAAATAGTTCATCAGCAACACCGAAGGGGGAGGGGAAAACGATAAGTGCAGAGAGATCAAGGGAATCATCGATGAAGACAAATGGGCTGTTCTTCAATGGTGCGCGGTAGGATGGTGCTTGAATCCTTGTAGCATTAAAACATTGGCGGAGCGATTAGAGGTGGAAAGACATGACGGATTTTCAATCATGCGATTGTCCGGTCGTATGGTGTTATTGATGTGTACATCGGAGACCGTCCGGGACAGGGTGATGCAGATGGATCGCGTTAAAGAATGCTTCGTTAGGGTGGAGAACTGGTCGCCTTCGATTACAGTCGAGTCGAGAAGGGTGTGGTTGTCGGTAGTGGGGCTGCCGATACATCTTTGGCACAAACAAACATTCACAAATATTGCTCAACTGTGGGGATCTTTGATTTGCCTGGACGACGACACGGAAACGCCAACGTCGTTCGATTGCGGCAGAATCATGGTGGAGACAACAACATTCACTCGCATTGAGGAACGAATCCGTATCAAGGTAGACAACGCAGATTACTGGGTACATGTGTTAGAGATGGATGGAAAAGGTCCCGAAGTTGAATGTGATTGTTGTGAATGGAAGACGACAGAGGATGAGGAAAATTCTGCCCAGGGATCTGACATGGGAGGGGAAGAGCGCGCTGGGCAGTTGGCTACAACCATACACGGTCCGAATGGGATGGAACCGGAGGCACAAGGGTTCCATGGAGACGATCGGGTGAATTGGGTGATGAATGATGCTTGGATTGATCCGCAAGGGTTAAGGTTACAAGAGGGCGCAGGGGAGCAGGATGTAAATGTGAATGATGATGTCCAGGTGGAGGACCGGTTGTCGGATCAACAGCCGCTCCAAGTAGAGGACCGGTCGTCGAATCAACAGTCGCCAGCTCCGGTGAGCAAAGGCAGTCCGTTAATTGAGCATGAAGGTGGCATTAGGACTCTAGAGTTTGTTGAGAATATCCCACAATGTGAGAGTTTGTCCATAGCTGGAATTGCTAATTCAAGTAATTTGGATGAGGTGGGGACGGGGGATTTGATCAACACAGGTGATAAAATACATGAGGTACAAAATTCTCCTCCTATTATACATTCGAATGCACCAAAATCTGGTTTAGGCCAACCTGAATTAATTCGGTTAGGACATGCGTATTGCAAAGTTAGGAAGATAATTGGGACTGAACAATTGCAAGGTGCTCGCCGTGATATTCGATTGAAGAAGGGGACTGTTTTGGGGGGTTGTCGATCAAAACATTCGAAAAAATCAGTGGGGGAAGGGGCTACCGGCAGTGGTCCAATACGGTCCCGAGATATAGAGAGTGAGGTAGCGGCAACAGTAAAATTGGGCTCTTTAATTGGCGTGAAATCGAGTGGGAGGGAGGAAGATATCATCAACGACATTTCTCAGATTATTGCTGGGGAAAGTCGAGGTTTGTGACTGATGTAAATACTGAATTTAAAAAGGTGAATCGTAATTTTATTCTTGTGATAGGAAGATGGGTGAAAGAAAATTGGAAATGTGGTATTATTTGCTTTTATGCTCCCTGCTCGGTGGATGATCAAAATACACTATGGGAGTTGTTAAAAATAAACATGCTGGAATTCGAGAATTCTTGATGCATGTGTGGCGATTGTAATACGGTTCAGTATATGGAAGAGAGGCGTGGATGCATAGGGAGTTTGAGTGGTATGGAAAATTTTGTGGATTTTTTGAATGAAAGAAATTTGATTGATCTCCCATTGCAAGGCAAACAATTTACATGATTCGGATCCGAAAATAAATGTAGCTGTTTAGACCGTTACTTTGCGAAGGCTTATGATTGCATCCAGTGGGATTTCTTAGATCAGATTATGGAAAGAATGATTTTTGGGGTGAAATGGAGGCGATAGATTTTTGGTTGTACCAGTATTGTGCGTTTATCAATATTGGTTAATAGAAGTTCAACGAAAGAATTTCTAATGCTTCGTGGACTGAGGTAAGGCGATCCGATGTCACCTTTACTATTTGTAATTGTGGCGGAAGCGTTACATCAATTTTTAAGAAAGGCGGAGGAGATGGATGTCGTTGAGGGTGTGAGTGTGGCGGAGGGGGTGAAACTTTCTCATCTTCATTTTGCGGATGAAACGATCATTTTTATGCACGGCAAGGTGAGATATGCGCAAAGGAAGGAGTGGATCGCTGATCGCTTTTTGTGGCTTGTTTATGATAGTCTTGGTGTTTGTATTTTCTTTGACGGGTCATATCGTACTCTTTTCCTCCACTAGGGAGGTTTTTAACGAGGTGTATGATCCTTCACGCTGTATGTTTTCTTCATGATTGAATAAAATCATACAGTTGCTGATCAAAAAAAAATTCTATGTGTACATATTTGTATATAATTGAAGAACATGGGCAGATTATAATTGAAGCTGAGCCATTGGCTTCGATACCAGCCGCAGATCGTGTTCATAATCAAGTCCAGCACCCTCTACTTATGCCATCTTATGTAGATGGGAAGATTTTTGAATTCCCAGAGGGATGGACTGTTGAACGAAGACCTCGAACGTCACTAAAGTACCTTGGAAAAGTGGACAAGGTTGTTTCATCACATGTTTGCTAAATTTTCATATGATATTTCTATATATTATCATCGCATGCAGTTATTTATATTTGTCACGGTATTTGGATGCAATCAAAAACTGAAATATTTTATATAAGATCGACCCACTTTTTTAATCTCCTGAAATTATGTCAATACATTGCACGATACTTTCTAATACGAGATGATAAAGTTTGTATCCTCAATTGCAGTTTTACTATGAGCCAGGGACAAGAAGGCAGTTTCGAACATTGAAGGCTGCTAAGAAGCACGTGAAAGAAATGAAAGGAAAGCAAAACGATCAGCCTGAAAATGATCACAATCAAGATCGGAAACTATCTCGACCGCAGCCTGAAAACGATTACAATCAAGAGTCAGGGCAGAAACATGAACACAAACCAGTGACTCTAGAACTTGGAGATGAATCTGAAGTGAGCACGGAACAGCTACTGTAACTTAGCTTTCGCATCTTGGTTGCTGAATGGTAATGTGTATATTTTTGTACATTTGTATATACTTAATTTTAGTTGCATTATCATTAATATATCCTCAATTACATCAACTTCTGTTTCACCATTCATGTTTTAACCATCTATTTTCATGGATCAAAACTATGGATTAATAGGGCTTATATCCTCAATTATAGCCAGGGGCAAGGAGTCGGTTCCGAAGATTGAAGGATGTTCACAAGTACTTGCGAGCAAGGAAATGGCAACAAAACAACCAGCAACCACCTCAATCACGAGCAAGTATAGGAAACACATGAGAACTCCGAAGAAAGTAATATCAAAAACTGGTTCCATAAGCTGTCAAGGATTCATGGACTAAGACTTTTAATGTGACCGTGGACTCTTAAGAACAAAGCACCCCAGCTGTAATTCGTTCAGGGTAACCTTTAGTTGTTGACTGCATGAACTGTTATAATCCACGAACTAGGTGTAGATGAATGAAAGGAATGACGATGAAGGAAGCAAAAAGAAACTGTATCTCTAGGGCCGGCTGATGAATGAAACCCTAGGATGAAAAGGAAAAAGACGAAAAAGGAAAGAAATGAAAACAAAATAAAAGAATAACAAAGCTTTTATTCAAAATGAACCTAATCAACCATTACAAAGACGGGCCTACTTATAGTAGCCCAAATAACAGAAAAGGGGTTATAACCTCCTAACAGACTAGGGAGGCCCACATTGTAACAATCCAACTATCTCTAGAACTATCCATCTTACAACATTCTAGAGAATATCATACACACTCTATCATTTTTCCGGTTTTCTCAATTTCTGAAATTTCTTGTTGAGATAGCACACCCAACTGAGAACGCATCAGACTGAAAAGAGACGGAGGAATTGCCTTGGTAAGAATATCAGCAATCTGCTCGGAAGTATGAAGATGATTAACGATGATGCGCCCATCAAGAACCTTCTCTCGTACAAAGTGCAAATCAATCTCCACATGTTTAATCCTTGCATGATGTGTTGGATTAGCAGACATGGAGACAGCTGATGAATTATCACACCACACCACTGGTTTATGAGCACAGCATATCCCAATTTCACGCAACATCTGCTCGACCGATAACAGCTCAGACACAATATTTGCAACACTGCGGTACTCTGCTTCAGAGGAGGAACGTGACACCACTGCTTGTTTCTTGGAGCTCCAAGTAACGAGATTAGGGCCAAGAAAAATGCAATACCCCGTGGTAGAACGTCTGTCATCAACAGAAGATGCCCAGTCAGCATTTGCATAGCAAATGAGCTGAAGATCCTGAGCAAACTGAAAATAAAGACCATGTTCAATAGTGCCATTCAGATATCGCAAAATACGTTTCACTGCTTTCTAGTGGCACTGCAATGGATTATTCATATGCTGGCTGACTCTGTTAACAGTAAAAGCAATATCCGGTCTGGTTAAGCAGACATACTGCAAACCACCAATGATGCTCCTATAAAGATGAATATCAGAAAAATCAAGTGTATCATCAACACACGAAGTAGAAGTAACAACCATGGGTGTAGGTGTGGAGCGAGAAGTGAGCATATCAGCCCGAGTAAGCAAATCAGTAATGTATTTCTTCTGAGTAAGTACCATACCCTTGGAAGACTGCAAGATTTCCATACCCAGAAAACAGCTTGGCTCACCCATATCCTTTAGAGAAAATTCAGCATGAATTTGACCAACAACAGTATCAACCTCAGTCAAACAACTACCAGTGAGGATGATGTCATCCACATACACCATCAGCAATAAAGAAGAAGTAGCAGTATTGCGAATATATAAGGAGGAGTCAGACTTGGAAGGTAAGAACCCCAAAGTTGAGGTAAGGAAAACTTTGAGAGTATCAAACCAGGCACGAGGGGCCTGTTTAAGACCATAAAGAGCTTTGCGAAGCCGACAAACAAGCTTCTCTCCATTAGGACCAGATTGAACAAAACCAGGGGGTTGTGACATGTAGATCTCTTCAGTTAAGTTGCCATTAAGAAAGGCATTATTAATGTCTATCTGTCTCACAGGCCATTGTTTGAGAACAGAAATAGCAAGAACAATGCGAATAGTGGAAGCTTTGACCACTGGACTATAAGTCTCCTTGAAATCACAGCCAATTTTCTGAGAGAATCCCTTGGCAACCAATCTGGCCTTAAGCCTATCAACAGATCCATCAGGCTTTCTCTTGACCTTAAAAATCCACTTACATCCGACTGCCTTCCTATCTGATGGTAAGGGCTGCAAATCCCACGTACCATTCTTCAGAAGGGCATCATACTCAGCATGGACAGCAAGACACCAGTCAGGATGAGCTAAAGCCATGAAAACATCTTCAGGTTCACTGTTTTCAGCAAGTGCATGAAACACCTTTGGCTTAAAAATTCCAGCTTTGCTTCTGGTAACCATGGAATGAGTGTTGGATGGAACAGTACCCTGAGTGACAGTGACCAATGGAGATGGAATGGTAGTAGATGGTATAATGGTGGATGGAATAGTAGTAGAATGAATAGTAGAAGGAACAACTGTAGGTGAAATAATAGTAGATGGTGGAATAATAGATGTAGTATTATTAGATGATAAAGTAGTAGATGAATTAATAATAGGGGAATTAATAATGGAAGGTAGAATAGTAGATGATGTAGTGGTAGGGGAAAGTATAGAAGTAGCAGTAGTGGAAATAGTATTAGGTTGAATAGAAATAGATGGTAAAATAGGGGAAGTAGTAGTATAAGGTGGAATAGTAGATGATATATTACTAGGGGGAATCATAGATGAAGTAACAGTAGGTGATATAGAAGTAGCATGAGGTGAACTTGTATTAGATGGAGTAGAAGTAGATGTTAAAATAGGAGTGGACAGAAGAGTAGATGGACTAGTTTGTGAAGGAAGAAAAGAAGAATGAAATGAAGGAGATGATAAAGAAGTAGATAAAGAAAAGTTACTTGTGGAAGAAGAAAAAGAAGAAGAATATGATGGGGAATGAAGGATTTGAAGAGAAGGAGGAATAACAGCCACAAGTGAAGGAGGTTGGGAAGACAAACTGTTGTCAGCATCATTAAGAGAAGTAGGAGTAGTATTAGTAACCATAGGACTAGAAATAGGAAATAAAGAAGCAGCAGTGTTTCTGTTGAAGATGAGGTTTCAGGGGTGATGCCAACAACAGGGGAAGAAGTAGGAGAAGTAACAGAATCATTAGCAACAGTAGTATTATGAGTATAATCAGTAACAGTGGGAGAAGAAGAAGATGGTACAGCCTGAGGTCTTAGAAAGGGAAAAGCAACATGTTTATGATCTCTAGCAATCTGCTTAGAGGGTGTAGCAGAGGGATAAGAAGAGCAGGCATCTAGATCATTAATTTGAGTAGGGGTATAACTAATATCAGCAGAAGATTTACCATAAGGAAAACAAAGTTCAGCAAACTTAACATGGCGAGAAATATAAATTCTACCAGACTTATCCAAACACTTATAACCTCTATGAGAAGGAGAATAACCTAAGAAAGTACAAGGAGAAGACCTAAACTGAAGTTTGTTTTTATTGAAAGGCCTCAAACAAGGATAACATAGACAGCCAAAAACTTTCAAAAAATGATAATCAGGAAGCCTATGAAACAATCTAAAGTAAGGGGACTGACCAGACAAAGACAAGGTAGGCAATCGATTAATAATGAAAACAGCAGTAGTAAAAGCATCAGCCCAAAAGGAAAGAGGTAAAGAAGCTTGAGCAAGAAGGGATAAACCTACCTCAACAATATGCATGTGCTTCCTCTCCACACGACCATTCTGTTCTGAGGTGTAGGGGCACGTGAGTCTGTGAATAATGCCATGTTGCAGAAGATAGGGAAGCAGAGCAATAAACTCTCCACCTCCATCAGTTTGCAACATCTTAAGCTTGGTGCCTAGAAGTCTCTTTGCCTGCACATGAAATTGAAGAAATGCAGTCTTAACATCAGACTTGTATTTCAAGAAGAAAAGCCAGGTAAACCTAGTGGCAGCATCAGTGAAGGCAACATAGTATCTATAAGAGTTCGAAGAAATAGGGGAAGGCCCCCAAACATCAGCAAAGACAAGTCCTAAAGGTTGCGAGTAAACAGTAGAAGAAGCTGAAAAAGGCAGCTTATGAAACTTGCCAAGTTGACATGCATTGCAAAGAGAGCAATTATCAGATTTATTAGTTGAAGAAATGGGAAGATTACAAAGTTTCAAGACAGAAGACAGAACATCCTTGTGAGGATGACCAAGTCTAAAGTGCCAAATATCAGAAGAAACACTCTTAGTAACAGAATTGATACAAACATCAGAAGAAACATTATTGAAGAAAGTCTTAGACTGTATAGGTACTAAAGAAGAAAGACCATTCTGAAATTGATAAAGACCATCCTTTTCAACCCCTTTGTGCAACACAATACCAGAGTCCAGATCCTTGATATGGCAATAGGTAGGAAAGAATTCCACAGAAACATTGTTATCCTGTGTAAGCTTAGAAACAGATAAAAGATTTTTAGTAATGTTAGGAACATACAAAACATTCTTAAGCTTAAAATTATGATGAGGTGACAGTAAGCTAGATTGACCAGAATAACGTATAGCTAAGGATTTACCATCACAAACTTGCACACTACCTGAGGTAGGAGACATAGAGACCTGATGAAGAGCATGAACATCATTGGTTATGTGGTGAGAGGCACCTGAATCAGGAAACCATGCATTGTCCTCCAAAACAGCAGGTGTAGCAACATGAGCTTGAGCAGCAACAACAGGAAAAGAGGAAGGAGGAAAAGAACCAGCAGGAAGAGGGGCATGTTGAACAGAATGAACAACTACTGGAGGAGAGCTAGCAACAGGAGGCAATGAAGAAATCATAGGAGAAAACCTGCTACCAGGGGAACCAGCAACATTAGGAGAAGGAAAAGGATAAGGAACTTGAGAGTGAAACACTCCACCAGATGAAGAAAAAGGAGAGGTGGAATAGACAGGAGCATAAGGAGGAGAAGAAGACACAGAATGAACTTGAGAATTCACAGGTGACCTATCACCAGACCCTTGTCCCCTTCTTGAAGCCTCATTCTTGAAATTCATATCATAACGAAAGTAACAACGCTCAACCAAATGCCCAAAACGACCACATAACTGACACTGAGGACGGTTATTGTTCTGATATCTACCCCTCCCTCTTCCTCTGTTACCATCATAACTATACCGAGCCCCATCCTGATCAAACTGAGAAGAAGTGGTCTGATTGGAAGAAATAGCAGTATAAGGAACAGAGGACTCAACAGAGGGTGTAGGCATAGGCATGTGAATAGAAGGAGCAACAGAAACAGGTGTAGAGGAGAGAGCATTGAGACTAGTATTGAGACTAGTACGTGAGGAGGGCACAACAGAACCAGAGAGAGAGGCAAGCATAGTGTGATTAACACAGCCAGAAACAGAAGACACAAGATTACCCTGTCTAGCATCAGCATCTAAAAAGAGAGTGCTAGCAGCTTCAACAGAAGCTGTAGTATTACCAGCAGTAAGCACAGTAATGACAGATTCAAACTCAGATGGCAAACCATTCAGAATGGCAGTTACATGTTCTTGTTCAGATATAATTTCACCACAATTGGCTAAATTGTCTCTAATAGACTTGACCTTGAGCAGATAATCCCTCATACTCAAATCTCCCTTCTTTTGAGTATGCAGCAGTCTCCTAAAATACATCAGTTTTGAAGTAGTTTTACCACTATAGGCTCTATGAAGTGTGTTCCAAATAGAAGAAGCAGTATTCATTCCTATTAATTGAGGTAAAACACCTTCACTAACAGTAGATAACAACCATGTAGCTAAAGCACCATCTTGTTCCTCATAAGCCTCAAATTCAGGGTTGATCATAACAACATTATTTCTAGTAATATATTCAGGAGGTGGCTTGACATTACTATCCACATACTTAAGAAGTCTATGAGTTTTTATTGTTAGATACACTTGTTGATGCCACAACAAGTAGTTATTGTCGTCAAGGATGACATTAATCTTCTTAGTGGAAAAGAGAGGACGAGACGACTCTTGATTACCAGTTTGAGGAAGATCAGTATTAACACTCTCATTATGAATACCAGAATCAACATGAGCAGAGCTAGTTTCGGGTATAGTCATCACAAAAAGATACACAGATCCACACCAACACTACAGCAGAACAAATCCACAGTAGAACAACACAAACACTATAGCAGAACAACACGAACACTATAGCAGAACAACACAGATGACAAAGCAGATCCAACTCGCAGAGCAAACCAGATGCAAACTCAATACATCATGTATACAATCAACAGAACATAAAGGCATACGATGATCTTGAAAGAACACACAGAGCATAACAAAGGCATGAGAAGCAGATAATACCAGATCCAACAAATATCAGATCTAAAAAAAACAAAAGTGAACAGGAGATGAAACGATCTCACCAGAGCGAGATGAAACGATCTCACCAGAGCGATAGCAATAAGCCCCTCGCGTACACACCGCAACTCGTCGAATGACAGATCTGAGCCGTAAACCTCACCACCGCCCAAATCTAGGCCCACAGTTGCAAACGAACTATCACCGGAATCGAACAACACCGCTGACAGAACTGGATCTACAGCCACCAGCACCGATTGACACCGCCGTCACCAGTGAAGAACAGACAACCGCCGAACGAATTGGATCTACAACCACCAGATTTGATCAACACCACCGATAGAGCTGGATCTACAACCACCAGAACCGATCGACACCGCCGTTACCGGAGAATAGCTCTAATACCATGTTATAATCCACGAACTAGGTGTAGATGAATGAAAGGAATGACGATGAAGGAAGCAAAAAGAAACTGTATCTCTAGGGCCGGCTGATGAATGAAACCCTAGGATGAAAAGGACGAAAAAGGAAAGAAAAGAAAACTAAATAAAAGAATAACAAAGCTTTTATTCAAAATGAACCTAATCAACCATTACAAAGACGGGCCTACTTATAGTAGCCCAAATAACAGAAAAGGGGTTATAACCTCCTAACAGACTAGGGAGGCCCACATTGTAACAACCCAACTATCTCTAGAACTATCCATCTTACAACATTCTAGAGAATATCATACACACTCTATCATGAACAAATTATCGAAAAACTTTTGCCATATCTTTGAAACCTGTAAAACTTGGTAAGAACAGTTTGAATGGACCTTGAGTTTTGTTCTTGATTTCTTTCTAATCTTTTGAGCTGTTTTGATCATTGCTCGATGGTTTCGCTGATTCCATCTGAAAAATGGTCAACTTGGGGATTTAAAGACACTGTGCATTGGCTAGGTGATTAAGGGAAAAAAATCATTTGCCTCTTTTTTATATTTTTTAATGTCCCAACACTCAAAAATCAAATCTTACCTCGTGATTAAGCGCATGTTGGTGGTTGTCAAATATAATAAGATATAAGCAAAGAATGGTTGTCAAATATGTATTGCGATTACTCCTTTAAATTAGTGTGAAATCATAATAATTTTACACAACAATTTTTATAGGATTCATATTTTTTATATATATATAGAATATAAAATACAAATTGATATATAACTATTCAGCTGTTAAAATATTAATCCAAAACAAAAAAACCATATAAAACCAGTTCTTTCCTTATATGTACCTTTTCATATATGGTAGCAAACCAAGGTTTTGAACATTTTAACTTTAAATTGGTTTAATAAAAATTAACTATTAAGCGGGAAGAGACACTCGGTCCCTTAAGTAAGGCTAGATGTTCGAATAAACCTAGACTCTATTGAAACCTAGCATAAACTTATTGTATCTTCAATTGCAGTTTTACTATGAGCCAGGGACAAGAAGGCAGTTTCGAACATTGAAGACTGCTCAGAAGCACGTGAAAGAGATGAAAAGAAAGCAAAACTATCAGCAACCACTTCGGATGCGACCTGAAAATGATCATAATCAAGATCGAGAACTATCTCGACCGAAGCCTGAAAATGATTATGATCAAGCGACAGGGCAGAAACATGAACACAAACCAGTGACTCTAGAACTTGGAGATGAATCTGAGGTGAGTGTGCAACAGCTACTGTAACTTAGCTTTCGCATCTTGGTTGCTGAATGATAATGTAATCAGTGCTTGCTCCATGTTTAAATTTGACTCCTTTTAGCAAATCTTCCAAAGTTCTAGGCGCGGCAAATGTGGATGTAGATTCGAATATTCCTATCGAATTTGTCAGTTTCTATGCAGGTGATCATAAGTTTTGCATCTTATAGGCATGAGGGGCTTTCTTTGGCCTTGTTAAAAACTATTAGGACAACTCAATTTTTTTGCATTTTTGTATATATATGAGAGGATGTAAATCCTTAGTGCTGTTAAGTCCTGTTGGTGTGATGCTGTTATTAGGCTTGTCTTGATTTTGTAGTTGTAAAACTTTTGAGATGGTTTGTACTTGGCCTTGCGTTATTTTAAATTGTAACCTCAGAAAACGGTTGCAATTTTATTAATAAAATCTAATCGGCTTAGAAAAAAAAATTACAGCCAGGAGCAAGGAGCCGGTTCCGAAGATTGAAGGATGTTCACAAGTTCTTGCGAGCAAGGAAAGGGCAACAAGACAACCAGAAACCAATTTTAGTACATGGAGAACAACCAAAAGTGAGCGTCGAATAATACTGTGACTTAGCTTTGACGCCTTGGCTGCTCTTATGACAATATACACTTACATTTTTGCTCTTATAATATGATGTGAAGATAGGAGAAGTAGAAGAAACTGTAAAAACTTGTCCCGAAACCGAAGAAAAATTGCCTGAAATTGAAGAACATGAGCCGATTGTTACTGGAGCTGAGCCTTTGGCTTGGTTATCACCTGCAGATCATGTTTATGGTCAAGTTCAGCACCCTCTACTTTTGCCTTCGTATGCAGATGGGCCTTTAGTTGTTGACTGCATGAACAAATTATCGAAAAACTTTTGCCATATCTTTGAAACCTGTAAAACTTGGTAAGAACAGTTTGAATGGACCTTGAGTTTTGTTCTTGATTTCTTTCTAATCTTTTGAGCTGTTTTGATCATTGCTCGATGGTTTCGCTGATTCCATCTGAAAAATGGTCAACTTGGGGATTTAAAGACACTTGCATTGGCTAGGTGATTAAGGGACAAAAATCATTTGCCTCTTTTTTATATTTTTTTTATGTCCCAACAATCAAAAATCAAATCTTACCTCGTGATTAAGCGCATGTTGGTGGTTATCAAATATAATAAGATATAAGCAAAGAATGGTTGTCAAATATGTATTGCGATTACTCCTTTAAATTAGTGTGAAATCATAATAATTTTACACAACAATTTTTATAGGATTCATATTTTTTATATATAAATAGAATATAAAATACAACTTGACATATAACTATTCAGCTGTTAAAATATTAATCCAAAACAAAAAAACCATATAAAACCAGTTCTTTCCTTATATGTACCTTTTCATATACACTTACATTTTTGCTCTTATAATATGATGTGAAGATAGGAGAAATAGAAGAAACTGTAAAAACTTGTCCCGAAACCGAAGAAAAATTGCCTAAAATTGAAGAACATGAGCCGATTGTTACTGGAGCTGAGCCTTTGGCTTGGTTATCACCTGCAGATCATGTTTATGGTCATGTTCAGCACCCTCTACTTTTGCCTTCGTATGCAGATGGGCAGATTTTTAAATTACCAAAGGGGTGGCTTGTTGAACAAAGACCTCGAACATCACTTAAGTATATTGGAAAAGTGGATAAGGTTATTTCACTACTTTTCAATTTGTTTCATCGATTTAATCTTATGTTCATGGTCGTTGTTTAGTTGTTAATTGAATATGACTACATGCATTAACTTATAGATACATTCGTTAATATGAATACATGCATTTATTTGTAGATACATTCGTTTAAGTTATTTTATCGTTATACATGCAGTCAAAAGTAAAAATATTTTATATAAGATGGATCCAACTATTTTTTTTTTTTGAATCTCCTCAAAATATGTCAGTATATTTATGAAAATAATGTTGAATCCATTTTATTTCTAAGAAAAACTCGAGATGTTGTTGCGGAATACGATCGTCGGATAGAGCAAAAACGCAACTGATAATTTGAGAAAATAACAATGAAGATAAAGGAGACACGGATTTTACGTGGAAAACCCCTAAATAATATAGGGTAAAAACCACGGACAAAGGTAGAAGAATTTCACTATGAGAAAATAGGAATTACAACTTCTCTCAGTCTAACAAGGAGAAAACAATGACAATTCTCTCTTGATAAAAAGGAGAAAACAACTCTATGAAAACTCTCTAATTTCTCTAGTATTGGGAGGAGGTTAGAATGATTTGGGATGTGTTAGAATGGCAAATGGCTAGGCTATTTATAGTTGAGTTTTAGGGACTAACTTATAAATAACCTAAAGTTTAGGGACCAAAAAATAATTTGCCCATTTCACATTTTCTACTTTGGCTGCACCTACCATTGAATTTTTCCATTTTCAATTTTGGCTGCTCATACTTTGTTTGATTTTCAACAATCTCCCACTTGAAGATTTGATTAGAACAATCATATCTTCACACCATTCTTTCTACCTCGTACTTTCCATGTTGCTTATGTCTCTAACAAGCCACAAGAGGATCGACACCAAGTAAACTTATCAGTGTTGATTGCTTTTGTCATGAAATCTGCTATGTTGTCATCGGTATGGATCTTCTGCATATCTATCGTCCCTTCTTCCACTTTCTCACGAATGAAGTGATATTGGACCCGAATGTGTTTTGTTCTTGAGTGAAAAGCAGGATTCCTTGCAAGATGCAAGGCGCTCTGACTGTCACAAAACAAAGAGACATTCTCTTGTTTGTGCCCGAGCTCCTCCAATAGCATTTTCAACCATATTGCTTCTTTACTGGCTTGTGTAGCTGCTACATATTCTACCTCCGTTGTTGACGTAGCCACAACCGATTGCAGTTTTGAAACCCAGCTTACAGCTCCACCAGCAACTGTAAACACATACCCTGTTGTAGATTTGCTTTTATCCAAATCTCCTGCATAGTCAGAATTGACATACCCGTTGATAAGAAAGTCTGATCCTCCGTAACATAATGCAACATTTAAGGTCCCTTTGATGTATCTCAGGATCCTTTTCACAGCATTCCAATGCTCTCTGCCTGGATTCGCCATGTACCGACTAACCACTCCCACTGCTTGTGCAATGTCTGGTCTTGTACAAATCATAGCGAACATTAAACTTCCCACTGCTGATGCATACGGTACTCGAGACATCTCCATCCTCTCTTCTTCACTGCTAGGACTCATACTGGAGGATAATTTAAAGTTAATAGGAAGAGGGGTATAAATTGGCTTACAATCTTGCATGCTGAATCGTGACAAGATCTTTTTCAAGTAATTCTTTTATGAAAGCCAAATCTTCCTACTACTTCTGTCTCGGTGAATTCGCATCCCTAGAATCTTGTTTGCTGGTCCCAAGTCCTTCATTTCAAATTCCCTAGCCAGTCGTGCCTTTAATTCTTCAATATGAACATGTCATCTACATACAACAGCAATATAACAAAGTCGTTTTCACCAAACCTCTTGAAGTAAGCACAAGGGTCTGCATTAAGTCTGTTGTATCCAAGGCTCATGATGAAGGAGTCAAATCTCTTGTACCAACACCTCGGCGCCTGCTTTAAACCGTACAGAGATTTGTTCAACCTACAAACCAAGTTCTTCTTTTCTTTTTCTTCAAAACCTTCAGGCTGGAGCATGTAAATCTCTTCTTCAAGATCTCCATGAAGAAAAGCTGTTTTAACATCTAGCTGCTCTAGATGTAAATTCAATGTAGCACACATTTCCAGGACAACTCGAACCGTTGTTAGTCTAACCACAGGAGAAAAGATTTCATTGAAATCAATACCTTCTTTCTGAGCATATCCTTTGACCACCAGTCTTGCACGATACCTCTCCACTTGATCGTCACCATTTCTCTTGATTTTGAAGACCCATTTGTTACCAATTGGCTTCCTTCCTTGTGGTAGTGGCACAAGTTCCCATGTATTATTTTTATGAAGGGCTTCGATTTCTTCTTGCATTGCCGCCATCCACTGTGAAGCATCTGAGTTGTTCATTGCCTCCTCGAATGATGATGGCTCACCGTCCTCCGTTAAAAGGCAGTATGCAACATTACCTTCTATAACATAATCTGAGTGCCAATTGGGACGTCTTCTCACACGATCTGATTGACGAGTTGTTGGAGCTTCATAATTCTCTGGTTCTGGTTCCTCGAGCTCTGGTTCTGCTTCAGAACAATCTCTCTGTTCAAACTCATTTTCAACATGTATCTGTGTAGTCTCTGGCTTTTCTTTATCAGTGCTATCATCTTCTTCTTTTCTTTGTAGCTTATCTTCTACAAAGATAACATCCCTGCTGATAATCACTTTGCGGGCAGTGGGATCCCACAAGCGATACCCCTTTACTCCATCAGCATACCCCAAGAATTTACATTTTCTGGATTTTGGATCCAACTTTGAAATTTCTTGGGCATTGTACATCACGTACACAATACTTCCAAATATATGGAGGTTTGAATAATCAACTGGTTTACCAGTCCACATTTTCATCGGTGTCTTCAACTCAATTGCAGTTGATGGAGCCCGATTCACCAAATAACAGGCGGTATTGACTGCTTCTGCCCAGAAAGCTTTTTCTAGCCCTGCAGCTCTCAACATTGCTCGTGTTCTTTCTAACAGAGTTCTGTTCATCCGCTCTGCCACTCCATTTTTTTGAGGAGTGTATACTGTTGTGAACTGTCTTTTGATGCCTTCTTTTCTGCAAAAGTCATCAAATTCATCACTTGTATATTCACCTCCATTATCTGATCTGAAACACTTGATCTTATTTCCAGAATCAAGTTCCACCCGCGCTTTGAAAACTTTGAAGGTTGAAAACACATCTGCCTTCCTCTTGATAGGATACACCCAACATCTCCTAGAGTAGTCATCAATGAAGGAGACAAAATACTTTGCTCCGCCTAGGGATGTAACCGGTGCTTGCCATACATCAGAATGAACCAATTCTAGAACAACCTTGCCTCTAGAATTTGATGTGTTGAATTTTAATCGATGCTGCTTACTTGTAATACAATGTTCACACAAAGGAAGTGATACCTTTGTTAAACCCGGAAGTAGCTTTTGCTCCACAAGGACTTTCATTCCCTGTTCTGACATGTGTCCAAGTTTCCGATGCCATAACATGGTAGAATCTGAACTACATGAGGCAACAGAGGCTTCAGCTTCTAGCAAAGTCTCTCCCTTCAGCATGTACAAATTTGCCGCTATCTTTTCACCTTTCATCACCACAAGCGCTCCATGGAACACCTTCATGATTCCTTTCCGTGTTTCAATCTTGCTTGCATTATTATCTAACAATCCGTAGGATAATAAGTTTTTCTTCAAGCCTTTCACGTGTCGCACATCTCGAACAACTTTGGTTGTCCCGTCATACATCTTCAATTTGATGGTTCCAACGCCAACAATTTCCAAGGCATGATTATTGCAGCTGTACACAGATCCTCCTGAGATAGGTTCATAATTATAGAACCATTCTCTTCTTGAGGTCATGTGATATGTGGCTCCTGAGTCAATAAGCCATATGTCTGCAAATCTTTTTCTGCCTTCCATGGCTGTTGCTGCTTCACAACAGAGAGCATCTCCATCATCTGAAGTGTTTGCCATATTTCCTTGAGGATTGGAGTTTTTAGGTAAACTCCAACAATCCTTCTTCATGTGACCCTTCTTTCCACAGTTGTAGCACTTTAAATTCTTCTTACTCCTTGACTTTGATCTACCATGATTGTGACTGCTACTTTGGCCATGTTTTGTTGATCTTCCTCTCATCACCGTTAAGGCCTCTGCTTGTTGCAGATTTCCTTGTCTGTCTTCCTTGTTCTTGCGCCGATTTTCTTCTTCCAGAACAGCAGCTGCAACGTCATCGAAGACTAGATCACTTGTAAGGTTGTTGTTCGTCAAGTTGATGATGAGTTGATCATACGAATCAGGTAGACTTTGAAGCAGAAGTTCAGCACGTTCTTGTGACTCTATTTTATAGCTTAGGAATGTAAGTTGAGAAAATAGAGTATTCAACGTGTTTAAGTGCTCTGTCACTGAAGTAGATTCTGACATCCGAAGAGTGTACAATTTCCTTTTAAGGAAAATTTTATTGTGCAACGATTTGACCTCGTATAATTTTGCGAGGTGATCCCAAATCTCCTTGGCTGTCTTCTTCTCCTCGATGCTTGATAGTACTTCATCTGCTAATGCTAAATGAAGGTCTGCAATAGCATTCTCGTCCATCTCATTCCATTTCTTGTTATCCGTAAAATCTGCCGGCCTTTCGCTGATAGCCGCTAGACATCCGTTTTTTCTTAGGATGGCCTTTATCTTCAATTTCCACAGTGAGAAATTTCTCCCATTGAACTTTTCAATATCAAATTTCGTTGCCATAGCTTCTATTTCAGATAGCTCCCACTATTTCACCTTTTTGACGTGAATAGTGCCCACCACCTTCAATGAATGAGTAATATCTAACTTACTTTCTTATGATGGAGGATCCACTTTTCAGTGGCAACCAACAGAGAATACGGTAAGTAGATATACGCACCCAAATCTAGCTCTGATACCAATTGTTGCGGAATACGATCGTCGGATAGAGCAAAAACGCAACTGATAATTTGAGAAAATAACAATGAAGATAAAGGAGACACGGATTTTACGTGGAAAACCCCTAAATAATATAGGGTAAAAACCACGGACAAAGGTAGAAGAATTTCACTATGAGAAAATAGGAATTACAACTTCTCTCAGTCTAACAAGGAGAAAACAATGACAATTCTCTCTTGATAAAAAGGAGAAAACAACTCTATGAAAACTCTCTAATTTCTCTAGTATTGGGAGGAGGTTAGAATGATTTGGGATGTGTTAGAATGGCAAATGGCTAGGCTATTTATAGTTGAGTTTTAGGGACTAACTTATAAATAACCTAAAGTTTAGGGACCAAAAAATAATTTGCCCATTTCACATTTTCTACTTTGGCTGCACCTACCATTGAATTTTTCCATTTTCAATTTTGGCTGCTCATACTTTGTTTGATTTTCAACAGATGTATTATATCCTTTCCAATCTCTATGAAATTAAGTTATCTAGGTTTGCTAATTTGTCCTATAATATTTCTATATATTATCTGTTGGGAATATAAAAGTAAAATAACACAATCTTGTAGAGAGGAAGAAAATTATTAACGCACCTCAAAATCCTTTATATAGGGATTGTAACCGACTATTAGAATAGTCAAAACTATTCATTACACTTTTTCATCATACATGGTCATATATATTCATCATGCATAGTCATATCCATTCATGATAAATAGTCACGCACATTCATCATAAAAATTGATCAAAAGTCACACTTATTCCTAAAATGTTATGTTTTAAATTACAATATTCAACATTATCATCACATATTTGTCGTTATATATGCTATGAATAACTGAATTTTTTTTTATACCAGATTGATCCATTTTTTTTAATTTCCTAAAATTATGTGATTTTCAAAAACATACTGCAATTGGATTGATAAAGCTTGTATCCTCGATTGCAGTTTTACTATGAGCCAGGGACAAATAGACAGTTTCGATCATGGAAGGCTGCTCAGCAGCACGTGGAAGATATGAAAGGAAAGCAAAACGATCAGCAACCATTTCGTCCACGACACGAAAATGATCGGGAACTATCTCGAGCGCAGCCTGAAAACGGTTATGATCAAACGTCAGAGCAAAAACATGAACACAAACCAGTAACTCTAGAACTTGGAGATGAATCTGAGGTGAGCGTGGAACAACTAGTGTAACTTGGAGGTTTTTAACGAGGCGTGCGATTTCGTCAAGCTGTATGTTTTCCTTATTACTTAATAAAAACATACGGTTGCCGATCAAAAAAAAAAAACATCTTGGTTGCTGAATGGTAATGTATGTATACATTTATCACAATAATTATGAAACTATTTTATTTCTACGAAAGACTTCAAAATCAATAGCTAATATAATCCGTGCTTTTCTAATATCCATGAAAGGTAAATAATAATATGGAACTTCTGTTTCATCATTATGTTTTAAGCATCCATTTTCATGGAGATTAATAGGGCTTATATCCTCAATTACAGCCAGGGGCAAGGAGTCGGTTCCGAAGATTGAAGGATGTTCACAAGTACTTGCGAGCAAGGAATAGGCAACAAAACAACCAGCAACCTGAAAACAATAACGAGCAAGCGTCGGGGCATAACCATGACCAG
The DNA here is from genome assembly GCA_030270665.1 of Hibiscus trionum. Lineage (NCBI taxonomy): Eukaryota > Viridiplantae > Streptophyta > Magnoliopsida > Malvales > Malvaceae > Hibiscus > Hibiscus trionum. Next base: position 5,706,113 of record BSYR01000037.1, read on the forward strand.
ACACCGATTCTAGTTTACGGAGGAGAACAGTCCAAGGTGAGCTTCGAATAATACTATCTTAGCATTGACGTCTTAGTTGCTCTTATGATATTCTACGTTTGCATAATATGTATAGGTATCGCATGAGAAGGCCGACGAGAATTTGAGGGACGAACAAAGTAAAAAGAGGAAGCAAACTTTGTGTATCGAATTCGACTTCCCAAACCCTCCTAAGAAAGTAAAATGGATTCTTACGGATGCAGAAAATGATCACGAGTCTAATGTGCAGACATCAGTTGTAACACTTGGAGAACAGCAAACCGATGCTAAAAATGAACAGTGGAACACCAATGTCGGTCAAAAACTGGTTCCAGAAGCTGTCAAGGATTCATGGGTTAAGACTTTTAATTCGACCGTGGACCCCGAGCTTTAAATTATTCAGGGTAACCTTTAGTTGTTGACTGCATGAGCAAATTATCTAAGAACTTTTGCTATGTCTTTGAAACATGCAAAACTTGGTAAGAACAGTTTGAATGGAACTTCAATAAATTCGCTTATTTTTGTATTCAAAACAGGTTGATGATCAAATTATTCATTAGATTTGTTCATGCTTGAGTAGATTTGAAAAAACGACCATATAAATATATATAACTCGGAGTTGGAAAAGGGATTCAAACAGATTTGTCCAATAGTAGGAATGTAAATTCAATAGGAGGTAAACACAAAATATAGAGGTAAACACAATCAGATTCAACAATAAAAAAAAATCATATTCAGCAATAAATTAACTTCTGAATTCATTATCAGTTTAGCCACCTATGATTTTAGAAAAATAACTAAATAATCTGTCAGAAGACCAAATGAATAAGTAACTATAATTAAACTTCCACCATAATTAACTCAAACATCTTTTATGTACAATAAGAAGTAAAACCGGAGGAAGGGAAGAAGGCCCTGATAGGGATTGCTAACGGGTCACTGTCCGATTCGGATTTGGTTTGTTGTAAGCAGGCGATACTTCGCGAGGCTACGGAAACGGTGCGGGTGGGAAATCTGATTGGGGCAGTGACAGCAGGTAGGGAAGAAGAAGTTATACAAGACATTGCGCGCTTATTGGAGGCGCGAGAGGAATTGAAATAGCGGCGAATGAGGCTGTTGTTGTGGAATGTGTGGGGTCTTGGGGCAGCGGCAAAACGACGGTCAATTGGGCGAGTATTACGACAACAACGGTGTGGAGTGGCTCTCTTCCAGGAGACAAAGATGGAGAGCATTACGGAAAGGTTAGTTAGTCAATTGTGGTTTTCAGATAATTTTAATTTTTTGTTTGCTCCCTCAGAGGGCCGGTCAAGAGGGGTTTTAGCGATTTGGGATCCTGCGGGCTTTCATGTGTCGGTATCGGAGGTACGTAGAAATTTAGTTGTGCTTGTGGGAACTTGGGTAAGGGAAGATTGGGCATGTGGGGTCGTTGGGGCTTATGCGCCTTGTGGGACGGTAGAGCATACGGTTTTTTGGGAGGGGATTGTAGAGGTCGTGCGATCAAGGCCGATCGAATGGTGTGTGGGGGGTGACTTTAACGTAGTGAAGTGTCATGAGGAGAGGAGAGGATGTGGTCATGGGTACACGGGTATGGATGCATTTTGTGCGTTTATTGAGCAGATAGCTTTGATTGATGTCCCGGTAAATGGGAAACAATTCACGTGGTTCGGCCCAGGAGGAAAGTGTAGTCGGCTTGACAGATTTTTGGTCTCGGACGGGTGGCTGCAGCGTTTTGAATCGTTAGTTGTTATACATCTTCCGAAGGAATTGTCAGATCACTCGCCTATTGTATTGGTTAGTGAAGTGGAGGATAGTGGTCCAAAACCTTTCTGATTTGTTAATGCGTGGTTGAATTATCTTCCGCTTTTGGAGAAGGAATGGAAGTGTTTGTCAACAGGGGTGGAGCCTTTGTCGATTCAGATGAAATTGAAGGGACTAAAACAGGTTTTAAAGGGCTGGAACCGGGCACAGTTTGGCGACATTGATAAGGTATATGGTGAACTATCGAATCAGATTGAGAGCATTGATGCTCAGATGGGTGAAGGTGTTTTGTCCAGGGATGAGGAAGTGGAATACCGGGAATTGAATTCTAAATTATGGAAGGTGGCTAGCTTACGAGAATCACTATGGCGACAAAAGTCGAGGGCACTATGGCTAGCCGAGGGTGACCGTAATACGCCGTTCTTTCACAAAGCAGCGAAAGTTAGACAAGCTCAGAATGCTATACGGGGATTTCAATTCGGAGAGGAATGCGTGACGAAACCACGAAAATTAAAAAGTCTAGTGTGGAGGGATTTTACCCAACACTTTGGGAACCGATCGGGAGGTGGGGAATTAGTGCCGGATGTGTCATTTAATTGTTTATCGAATGAGCAGCATAGTGCATTGGAGAGGAATTTTTCTGAGGAAGAAGTCAAAGCAGCATTATGGAGTAGTGAGGGGGCTAAAGCACCGGGTCCGGATGGTTTCCCGTTTGAGTTTTTCCGGAAGGGGTGGGATTTTGTTCGTTGTGATTTAATACTATTCATGGAGAAGTTTCATGCCACGGGTAGGCTGCCGAGGGGATCCAATTCGACATTCGTTGTGTTGATAGCGAAGAAGGAGCATCCACGTATGTTGGGGGACTACCGGCCGATTTGCTTATTAAACTCCGTGTACAAAATCTTGGCCAAATGCTTAGCTCATCGGTTACAAGAGGTATTACCGCTTCTTATTAGTGATGTTCAGGCTGCGTTTATTAATGGGCGTCAGATATTAGATGGTATTCTTTTAGCTAATGAAGTGATACACTCAATGAAGAAATCACTTGGTTGGGTTGGTAGTTATATCCTGAAGCTCGACTTTGCTAAGGCCTATGATTGTATTGATTGGGGCTGCTTGAAGCTTGTTTTGGTAAGGATGGGATTTGGGGAGAAATGGTGTCGTTGGATTACTGAGTGTGTGGAAACGGCAAGACTATCAGTTCTTATTAACGGTAGCCCGACTGAGGAATTTCCAATGAGGCAGGGGCTGCGACAAGGCGATCCGATTTCGCCTCTTCTTTTTGTAATTGTGGCGGAAGTTCTACATATTTTTTTGGTAAACGCGGAACATGTGGGTTTAATTGCTGGTGTTCGGGTGGTGGGGGACATATCGGTGTCGCACCTCCAATTTGCGGATGATACAGTGCTGTTCATCCAGGGTGATATTGAGATGGCTCGAAACCTGAAACGGGTGCTCACTTGTTTCGAACTTACTACGGGTCTACAAATCAATTATGATAAGTCTTGTATCATTGGTGTTGGCTTAGAGGATTCGTTACTTGACAATGTGGGAAGTATTCTGGGTTGTCCGAGGGGGGAGTTGCCGTTGAAGTACTTGGGAATTCCTCTAGGTGTATGTCCGAGAGGAATGGAAATTTGGGATCCGCTGATTCAACGGTTTCGAAAGCGGCTGGCGGGGTGGAAGAGAGATTCGCTTTCTTTCGATGGGCGATTAGTGTTGGTTAACTCGGTTCTCTCGGCTTTACCTGTGTATTACATGGGTGTATTCTTGGTTCCGAAGCGGATTATCTTGAAAATTGATCGCATCCGGCAGAATTTCTTATGGGGGGGAAAGGAGGAGCGTGCTAAATTAAGTCGGGTTAGTTGGGAAGTTGCATGTCGGCCGAAGTGTTTGGGCGGGTTGGGAGTGGTTAATTTGCACTACCGAAATTTGGCATTATTGGCTAAGTGGGCATGGAAATACGCCGAAGCGAAAGGTTCTCTTTGGAGAGGGATTGTGGACGCCAAATATGGGACGGAGGTGCTACAATGGCGGATTCACCATAGAAGCAAGAGGGCCATGTCGTCCATGTGGAAACAGATTGTCGATGTACATCAAAATGAGTATGTGGCACGGTATATGAATGTGACACAATTCTTTTGGATAATCGGGAATGGTGAGTGTGTGTTGTTCTGGCATGACTGTTGGAGTATGTCCGAACCTCTGAAGTTTGCTTTTCCGCGTTTATATGGATTGACAGTGGATAAGTTAGTGCGAATCTGTGATGCGTTGGGGCGGTCTTTGGATGAGTGGGGCAGGTGCTTTCGCAGGGACTTGCGAGCCTTTGAGTGGGGTATGTTGCGGGATTTGCTGGCTTGTATGCAGTGTTGCTCGCTGCGATATGGGGTGGCTGATCGTCTCGTTTGGGTCCATGAGCCGACGGGTGGGTTTTCGGTGAGGGCATTGAACAAATTGATGTCGTCATTTGGCATTTCGGATATGTCCGAGGTGAGTTAGCCTTGGCGATTACCGATGATGCCGAAGTTACAGTGCTTCATATGGTTTATCTTGCGTGATCGTTTGCCAACGCTACAGATGTTGGCAGCTCGCGGACTGCAGCTGGGTGAGACAACACTGTTATGCCGTAGTTGTGGGGGAGGTGAGGATGCGATTGATCACATCCTTTGGCAATGTGAGATGGCTTGGCGAGTTTGGGACTGTTATTTCACATGGTGGGGGGTGACGGTGGCGCGTCCGAGGCAGGTGAGGGAATTTATCAACGTGTGCTTCCACAGCTTCTTCACAGGTGATTTGCGATTTTGGTGGCTAATCGGCTGTACTAGTGTGCTTTGGTCTCTTTGGCTAGCTCGCTATGAGCTGATGTTTCAAGACAAGCGTCTTTTGCATCAGGGAATATTTTTCTTAGTCCAGCTACGGTCGTTCCATTGGACGCGGATACGGTATGACCGAGCGGACATAAGTGAAGCGGCATGGTGGAAATGTCCATTGCTTTGTCTGAGCGGATCAAAGGTGGGGTCGTCGTTAAGACGTGAAGTGGTATGGTCGCCCCCTTGGAGAGGGGTGTGGAAGTTCAATGTGGATGGGGCAGCTCGGGGTAAACCGGGGTTGGCAGGATGTGGGGGAGTGTTACGGGATTGGGAGAGCCGGATTATGGGATTGTTTTCTGGGGCGATTGGGGTGGCGGACTCGAATGAGGCCGAGGTTCAGGCAATTGCGTTTGTTCTGATGATGTTGCGGGAGATGTCATGGGAGGGGATTCAATCTGTGATTATTGAATCATCTCGATGGTGGCGATCGCGTGGATTCAGGGTGTGGAGCGCAGACCATGGCGTTTGTGGCGTTGGTTTTTCCAGATTGATGATGCGTGCGAGGCTTTGCCCAGAGTGTGTTTCTCGCATGTGCTTCGGGAGGGTAACCAATTGGCGGATACCCTTGCAAAGGGTGGTGTCGATAGGGTGTCTTGGTTATGGGTACGGGCTTGTTGATTGTTTCGTGTTTTTTGACGCAACTGATGACACTCTTTTCCCCCATTTAAGATTAGGGGGTTTTTAACGAGGCTATTGATTGTGTTTTGTATGATTTTTCGTTAATAAAATCATGCTTGCTGTTCAAAAAAAAAGTAAAACCATCGGTTTTCAAGGGAAAAAAGCAGTATCATTATTAACATCACAGTTAAAAAGAAATTCATTCCTAATTAAAATATTATTTTTCTCTAATTAACTTTACCCTTTTTAAGCTTTATGTCATTGGATTGAGTAGGGCCTTGCTCTATGTTTATATTTATGTAGCCCTTCTAAATATTGACTTCGTATAAGGATTTGTTCATTTTTGTAGTTAAGACTTCATTAGCTTTCAGGATATTTAATATACAGGCCTAACTTTTTATAATAAACAATGAAAATGAACTTAATAAACATGTAAATCAATCTGAAAATTCTTAGATTAGATCCACCATGTTTCAATAGAAAACCGACTTCTTTTTAATCATAAACCAATCAACCCATGTGTCATGCAATTCTAATTCAACATACGATTATGCAAAACACAAACAAAGATTCTTTTGGTGTTTGGATTGCACTTCTTAATTGAACAAACATCAATTAAGAATTAAACCCATTCTTTTCAAATTAATAATTGAAATTGCAGTGAACTTACAAAAGGGGCTTTTTTTGGGGAGGGGGTGTACGACTTTAATTGGACAAACACAAATTAATAATTGAATAGACACAGCTTTAACTCAACATACCATTATGCAAAATACAAACAAAAGGGTTTTTGATTGTATAAATAAGGATAAACTACATAAATGGCCTCCCGACTATGACCAAATTCTTTGTTGAGCCCCTAACTATGAGAAGTTACAAATAGGTCCCCGATTAACCGCGACTAAAAATTCGGTCCAATTCTGTTAAAAAATAAACGACTAATGACATGGCAGTTAATAAAATCTGTATAATAACAAATTTAACTCTTAACCTTTATATTTTATTTTAATTTGGTTCTAAATTTAAAATTTTAGCTCTCAACATTTTAATATTACAACATTTTAGTCATTCTTCCCTTCTAAAAACTAAAGGTATGCATCTCCTGTTGTGGGTAGCTCATCGTAGATGGCTATCGTAAACATCAATGGATGTTTTGATTCTCCAATGATTTTTCACTGCTCATATAAATGGGGTTGCAGATGGCTATCGTTAACATCAATGAAGGTTTGTTTTTTTAGAAGGGAAAGAAGATAAAGTTTAGAATTTAAGGGACTAAAATGTTGTAATATTTAAGTATTGAGAGATGAAATTTTAAATTTAGAACCAAATTAAAATAAAGTGTAAAAGTTGAGGGTTAAATCTGTTATTATACAGATTTTATTAAACTGTCACGACCATTTATTTTTTAATGGAATTGGACCGATTTGTTAGTTGTGATTAGTCAGGTACCTATTTGTAACTTCTCATAGTCTAGAGAGTCAACAAAGAATTGAGTTATAGTTTGGGAACAATTTATGTAGTTTACCTAAAAAATATAAAATTGCAGTTAACTTACCTTGAGACTGGAATAGAAGTTGTAGTGGATTATGGCCCACCATAGACCAGGACATAAGGGAGGAGGATGGAAGACCGGAAGAGTGAGGCGTCGTGACTAGGGGTGCTTATTGAGTTGAGCAGCTCGCAAGCAGCTCGAATTCAGCTCGGTCAAAGTTCGATTCGAATTGATTCAACTCGAACTCGACTCGAAATCTTAACGAGTAGAGTCGAGAAATGCCCAACTCGACTCGATAAGTTCACGAGCAACTCGTTAATTTATTTTATAGATTTTTTAATGACTTATTAGGGTTACTTAAAAAATTATGTTCTGAAAAATTTGAATGTCAGTTGAAAACTTTAAAAATGTTTTACTAAGTAATTTACACATAAAATCTTTGGGTTTAAATTTTCAAAATATTCTATTTTTCCCAAAAATTAAAAAAAAAGTTAATTTATATTATTAAGGTATTAAACAATTAACTTACGCATTATTGGATGTGTTTTCTAATTAATTCAAAAGGTTAATTTAATTAAAAAAGTTAATTATTATAATTATTAACAAAGTTACAATATCTCATCTTTAATTTAATTATCGTTAACTCAAAAAATTTAATTTAATCAAGGTTAATTTAATTACCTGTGCTTATTGAGTTGTAAAGAATTAACCTTATTTTTAATTTAATTAACCTTTTCATTATCTTCTTTCTTTTTGTAATCGAAGTCTTCTATTTTACATTTATTATTAGATTGCATCAGGATTTCCATTTTTTGGCATACAAATTGATAATTTTCATTATTATGAACTTAGGTATAAAAGTAAAAAAAATCAATTCCCCTTATTATTTCGTCTTTTACTTTCTTTTTTTCTCTTTTTATTAAAGTCTTTCTTTTTTTATTATTAATTTATATGTAAAAGTGAAAAAGCAAAAAATCTTCATTCTATATAAAAATATATAATTGAAAGTTAAAACTTAAGACTTTGAGAAATTAAAAAGCATTCTCTCCTTTGGTGTTCATCAAAGACTATTGAGAACTTAAAAAGAACCTCGCACTCGAATCTTGAATCTCAACTTCATCTCTAACTCAGTGATCATGATAGGTTCGGTTTGTTTACTTATTTCCCTAGCCTTCACGATTTTTTTCTTGAATTTCTATGTTTTTTCATGTTCGTTTAATTTTTGCATTCGAATTAAACATGATATTATTTTAGAAAAAGTATAGTTGTTAAATCCAAATTTCAAATATGAACAGATGTTTCTAGTGCCCCCGGTTCTTCTTTTCGGAATCCCACAACTGAGGTGAATATTGATAAGGAGATGAAAACTATTGGAGATGACGTAGAAGAATTATATAAAGAAACACCTCCTTCAAATAACACTCGAGGAACCACTCGAGAAGATAATTCTGATGCACTTCCAAGTGGCCCTTTTAAGAGAGCAAGACAATCTGGAGTTTGGAAAGACCTAGGAAAGCCTGAGATGATTGACAACCAATGGAAGATAAGATGTTTACATTGCAAGGAACTACTTAAGGTACTTAACTCTGGTAGTACTACTCATTATAAGCGTCACTTGGACAGATGTCCACAAAAATGAATAAAGCTAAGGCAACAAACTTTAATTAACTTTCTTCCATCTGATTCAAGTACTGGATCACCTAGTTCTTCTTTTGTTAGCGCTTTGCATGATGTTAAGTTTGATGCTTTGAAGTTTAGAGAAGGCATTGCTCATTGGATTGTTATGCATGAAAAAGCTTTTTCAGTTGTTGAAGAAGAAGGTTTTAACTTAATGTTGAAGAGAGGAATCCCGCAATGGAAAAGTGTGTCTCGACATACTATAAAAAGTGATGCTTTCAAAACTTATGAGATCGAGAAGAAAAAATTTAAAGGAGTTGTTAAAGACTATAGATAGAATTTCTTTGACTACTGATTTGTGGCGTTCAAGTCCTCAAAAGTTTGAGTACATGGTTCTTACCTCTCGCTTTGTTGACTTTGATTGGAAACTTCAAAAGCGAATATTGAGCTTTGTTCATATACCTCCTCCTCAAAAAGGCAAAGACATTGCCAATTGTATATTCAAATGTCTGAAGGAGTGGGATATTGAAAATAAAGTGAGTTGTTTCATCTTTTAAGTTATGTTTACATATTTTTTAATATTATATGAAATTTTATTAACTTATTATATTTGTATTTGTATTTTTTATTAGGTTTTCATGATTTCAGTAGACAACACGGCCACAAATGATATTTGCATAGAAATTTTGAAAGATACGTTATCATTGACCAAGAGATTGATTTGTGGTGGAAAGTTGTTCCATGTTCGTTGTTGTGCTTACATTTTGAATATTATGGTTCAACATGGATTGAAGAAAGTGAAAACAATTATCAAGAATGTCCATGATACCGTTGATTACATCAATGGTAGTGAGTATTGATTGAAAAAGTTTGCTAAACTTGTTGGACAATTCAACATAAAGCATAGAATGTTGGTTCTTAAATGCAAGACTAGGTGGAACTCAACTTATGACATGCTAGCGTGTGCAATAAAATTTAAAGAGGTATTTTCTAGACTTGCTTTGGAGGATAAAGATTATGTTTATTGTCCTAGTGCCAGTGATTGGGAAAAAATTGAGAAATTGCTTGATATTCTAGTCGTTTTTTCTAATGCTACCAATATTATTTCGGGATTAGAATATCCAACTGCTAATTTGTTCCTCGGTGAAATTTTGAAAATTAAAATGTTGTTGGATAATAAACTGAATTCTCCTGATGAATTTGTTAGCGACATGGTGAAAAATACGAAAGAAAGATTTGATAAGTATTGGGGTGAATGTAATTTACTTATGGCTATACGTTGTGTGTTGGATCCTCGTTTGAAAATGAAAGGTATTAAAGTGACTTTTCCAGATATGTTTCCTGTAGAAGTTGTTCGAGATAACATTCGTAGGAATGTTGGAAAAGGGATTCAAACAAGATAATTATATCATTCGACATGACCAAATAAATCCAACATAAGAGTTACAAACATAAAATTAGGGTACTATGAATACATTGCCCGACAAATTTAAGTATTGTACTCTTGAACACGTCGATGAGCTGAAGTCTTACTCCAATAAGGCTCATTCAATGCAACACAACAACCTAAAAACCTACGAACAGAAACAATGATTCCGAACGCAGATCTCATAAAGCTTAGTGGATACACATCTACTCTACTATGCTTGTAACACCCCTCGCCCGAGTTAGGAGCGAGGAGTGTCGGAGCTTATAACCAAACATCTACATGTAAATTTAAAGGCCAATTTGATTTTTTTTCATACAACTACTTGGTGAACAAATTTCTAACATTGTCAATTTAATAAGATAACCAATTCAAAGATACCGTCTAGACTTAACTAGACCATTTGAACACTAACCCACATTTTATATCTCTAACTCAATTCTACTTATACAAACATTCAACTAACACTGCTGATTTCCACAGAGCTCTCGATTTCTGTAACACCCCTCGCCCGGGTTAGGAGCGAGGAGTGTCAGAGCTTATAACCAAACATCTACATGTAAGTTTAAAGGCCAATTTGATTTTTTTCATACAACTACTTGGTGAACAAATTTCTAACATTGTCAATTTAATAAGATAACCAATTCAAAGATACCGTCTAGACTTAACTAGACCATTCGAACACTAACCCACATTTTATATCTCTAACTCAATTCTACTTATACAAACATTCATCTAACACTGCTTACTCGATTTCTATCACCACTAGGGAATTTAAGATGGGACGTGGATTGCGTCAAGGATGTCCGTTATCACCGTTATTGTTTGTTGTGGTTGCGGAGGCGTTACACTTGATGCTGGGTAATGCCGAGTCAGCGGGATTGATTCGTGGGGTAGAGGTGGTGTCGGATGTGTTTTTGTCTCACCTGCAGTTTGCCGACGATACTATCCTATTTTTCGATGCTTCATTGGAAGTTGCACGTAACATCAAGTGTATTCTACACTGTTTTCAGGTATGTTTTGGTTTGCGGATTAATTTCGCTAAGAGTTCGTTGTATGCCATTGGCGTGGAGGGGGAGTTGGGCGGATTAGTGGCTGAGTTGCTGGGATGTCGACAGGGTGAGTTGTCGTTTACCTATCTTGGGTTTCCATTAGGGGCTAATCCGAGGCTATTATCTGTTTGGGAGCCGTTCATAGCTAACTTCAAGCGCAAGCTAGCTGGGTGGAAATGTACCTCATTGTCCTTTGCTTCCCGAGCGACTTTGGTAAATTCTGTACTCTCATCTTTGCCTATTTTTTATATGGGCTTGTTTGTGGTTCCAAAGGGGGTGATAGCGCAATTGGACCGTATCCGTCGAGCGTTCCTTTGGGGAGGTGTTGGCCTTGAACGTCGGATGAGTATGGTAGGTTGGGAGTTTGTGTGCAGGCCGCGACATTTGGGTGGCTTGGGAGTGGCAGATCTGCGGGTGAAAAACATGGCGTTATTATCTAAGTGGGTTTGGCGATATTCTTGTGATCGAGATTCACTTTGGCGACGCTTAATTGCAGCTAAGTATGGAGAACATACTCAATGGTGGCGGTTTAACACGGAGAAGCTGTCGGCCATGTCTATTGTGTGGCGACAGATTGTGGACAATTCCTGCTGTTCAAACATTGATAAACATTTGAGGGTGTCGGGTTTCCAGTGGAAGATTGGTAACGGGCGGACTGTGTTGTTTTGGTTTGATCCGTGGATAACGCAGCAACCTTTGAAGGACACATTTCCGAGATTGTTTTCTTTGGCGATAAATAAGTTAGCATGGGTTAGTGATTATTCGGAGGGTGCGCATTTTGACCACGGGCAATGGGAACGTTTCTTTAGGCAACATTTGAGATTGTTTGAACATGAGCAGTTGCGGGCATTATGTGACTTGGTTTGCGAGGTTCGTCTGTGGGAATTTCGCCTTGATACTCTCATTTGGCGCCCGGATGCACATGGGGAGTTTTCAGTTAGAGCACTGTCAAAGTTGTTGATGCTGGATAAGGTTGGTGATGATGATATTGGAGATTGTTTTGCTTGGCAAGTGCTGGTCCCGCCTAAAGTCTAGGCGTTCCTTTGGTTGCGTAGGTTGCCGACAGCGGATTTCTTGCGAGTTTGTGGGTTGCCATTGAGCGACGAGCAAGGTAAGTGTCCGTGGTGTGTGTCAACGGAGGAATATATCGCACATCTTTTCTATGAATGTCCTTGTGTGCTGAAGATTTGGGATTGGTTGCGTCATTAGTGGGGTGTAGCGCTACCTTTACCGGTGAGTTTTGATGATTTCTTTGTTGTGAATTTCCACTGTTCATTTAATGGTTGTATGAGGAAATGGTGGGTGGCCAGTGTTAGTGCTTTGTTGTGGTCGTTATGGTTAGCTAGAAATGAGTTCATTTTTCGTGGTAAATGTTTGTTGTGGTCGTTATGGTTAGCTAGAAATGAGTTCATTTTTCGTGGTAAATGTTTGTTGTGGTCGTTATGGTTAGCTAGAAATGAGTTCATTTTTCGTGGTAAATGTTTGTCGATGGACGAGTTATGTTTTTTGGTTAAGCTGCGGTCTTTTTACTGGATTAAGGTTGGTGCCGAGGGTGAGATGTTGTCCGAATCGGTTTGGTGGTCATGTCCGTCTGTGTTTATTGCTAGTCCGTCAACGCGGAAGGTGAGGGTTGGGGTGTGTTGGCAGCCACCGATCTAGGGTGTTCTAAAATTTAATGTTGACAGATCTGCGCGGGGTAAGCCGGGTCCTGCGGGGTTTGGAGGTGTGATGCGTGACGGGGAGAGTCGGATTTTGGGAATGTTCTTGGGGCCGTTAGGTGTGATGGACTCAAATGAAGCTGAAGTGCGGGCTATAGCGTTTTCTTTGAGTTTAGTTCTGGACAGGTGTTGGTGTGAACAATGTGTGATTATTGAGTCGGATTCACAAGTTGCTTTGAGTTGGGCTACACGTTCGACGAAAAGACCATGGCGTTTGTGGGAAGTATTTGCAGTGATCGATCAGGCTTGTAGGGTCTCTTATGAGATACAGTTTTGTTATGTGCCTAGAGAGGCTAATGGTTTTGCAGATGTGTTAGCAAAGGAAGGTGTGGATCGATGTTCGCTCTTTGTGGCTTGTTTATGATAGGCTTGGCTTTGTTTCTATGTTTTTTGACGGATCATATCATACTCTTTTCCTCCACTAGGGAGGTTTTTAACGAGGCGTATGATCCGTCACGCTGTATGTTTTTTTGTTTATTGCTGAATAAAATCATACAGTTATTGATAAAAAACATTCATCTAATATAACAATTAAATCCCAATTAAACTCGGTCATATTAGAACAAAAGCATTTCGAATAAATCCTTAACAATCAAGACTCTATGAACTTATTCGAACACTATTAGACCTAACTTAAACATCAACAATTCATTCACATAGTTACAACACGCTTTTACTTATGCTTCATCCATATATTCATATAATAAAAGGGCTATTAAGCCATACAAGTTTTACAACCATCTTAGTTATATTTACATAGCCAAAGTACCATAAAACATGACATTCTAAGCCTCAAATTTTTACATACATTTCATATACAATTTTATTATAAGCCAAATGCATGATATTTGGACCATTAAACATAAGACTAGGCCACCAATTATGAGTACCATAAGAACAAAACAAGGCATACTTCAATTCTTCACTTGTGAATTGCTCGAAACAAGGTTTTGGGAAACTTTGATCCACCTAAACTTGTGTTTTGGGAAAAAGGAAAAACAAGAGCGATAAATACTTAAAGTACTTAGTGAGGTAGCAGCTACCTAACAAATTATCAAGATTGTTATTTAAGTGTTCACATTCATTTTAACCAGGTTTATTCTAACTAGGCTTCAATTAAGAAGAGTCCAGACCTAGCTAGTCCAATTTGCACCATTCGGATGCAACAACTCAAGAAGTCAAGAATCCATTTCAAGTTAACATTAAATCAAGTCAAACAAAGATCAATCACAATTCCCATTAATCACACAAGCAATGTTAAGCAAGCATCAAGCTTTTCAAGCAAGGTAATCATCGAGACTCATTTGAATAGGGTCACTATCATGGTAACTTATTCTTCAAATAAGAATCTAATCAAGATGACATTTCCATCATTATATTCATATGATTGCATTTAATTAGAAGCTCAATAACGAGTATCAATATGCTCATTCATTACTCATGTGAAATGTCTTATTTCAAGCTTGTTAAGTTGTTTTGCCTTGGCAGATAGTAGGACTAGGTAATCAAGTCTCAGTAGGGTACTCAAAGTACCTAAACAGTAGGGTGTATCCAACACCAATCAGCAGGGCACATACGTTCCAAATCAATCCGATACTCAAAGTATCTAACAATAGGGTGTCTACAACACCAATCAGTAGGGTACACTAACGTACAATAACAATCGATCTCTAGACTCTAAGGCAAGTCGTTATACCTAAGACCAACTAGTCAACCAAGGGCTTTCCATGTCTTTTAGATTAAGCAAACACAATACAAGTGATTAAGCAATCAAAGCTAGTGATTTCATTTCACACTTCATGTCTCTAGTAAATAGTCCATATTTCATATTCATGCTTTCATAATTCCTAACGATCAACAATCAACATTCTCAAGCATCATTTTACATCCATTGACAGTAGCATATCATTCATTTTATCATTCATATAATCATCAAATCAATGGCAATCCACAACAAGTTCAAGTAAAGCTAACTAGCTATCAACCATTGTTTATACTAACTCATTTCCTTTTAATCCTTTCTTCCCTTAGGATAATTTACCAATATGAATTAGATTCATTTCATGCTTTCATCTATAATATAATTTTAATCATATAAAAATGGTTAGGACACTAGTCCCAACACTAGGATTAACTACACTCACAAACTCCAGGCAATTAGCTATTCTTGTTCCTTGATGTATATCCCTTTGTTCTTCCTAGATGCTTGGCCGGTCCTTGCTTCTTCCAAGGTATCCTCAATTTCTTGGTCTAACAATCCACATATGAACACATAGAGAACAAATTAGCTATCAGTTCAATTACGTAACTTCAGTCAAACAAGTGCAAACACAGTCCAATACAATTCTGCTTCCAGTTCTGCCAGTTTGCACCCTAGTTACTAATATGTTCCTATCTTTTAATTTACACATTGGAATTACAATTAATTTACCTTGTTAGAAATCTAATTCAATTATATTTTCAACTATATAAGGCTCCTATTTTTCTCATTTCTAGATCAATACAAATTTGCATTCAAAGTCAGGTCAAATTACAGTCTTGATACTGCCCAGATTTCATTTTAGTCCACTTTTAGTGGTTAATTCACCTAATACCATTACTAGTTCATTTTAGCCCTTTAAACCCTTAATTCTTCTGTTAATCCCATGTTTTTAGAGATTGATTTTGACCTCTAAGGAGTTCATTTAGATTCTTAATTTTAACAGTAATCCAGAATAGTCCCATTTCATCTATTATGCCAATATTCTCATTAAAGCTATTCATTTAACCTTAATTCATGCCAACCTAAGTATCTAACATTTACTTTAAAGCTTTCCCTGTATTTTACTAAATTTTCCAGTCCCTTAATTACTACAATTATTACCAAATTCTTCAGTTTGTTCAAAACAGTCCCTAATTTATCAACTAAGTTTTCTATGTGACCAGTTTCATCCTAAGGTCAGATTTCATCAAATTAATAGTACTTTCACTTGTTTAAACATTTCAATTCACTAGTAAACCCATTTTTCATCAACTTTTTCGTACTCTAAATTTTCCAGATTTGATTTTAACATTATCTATTTTACCGATTTTATGAATACATTACTAGAGTGACCCTAGACATGTTCTTATGATTCAGTTAAGCTGATTTCTACCTTAATCTCATTATCCATTTCATAATCTAACATGGTTATAGTCTATAAATCATTCAAATAAATTTTCCAGCATCATACCCAAATCAAAACAACATGAAAGAAATCAACATTGAAGAGTTTAAAACTACAATTCAATTCGGCTAAGAGTGTGGATCTTACCAAGCGTCTCAAACTAAATTTCCAAGCTTAAATTCCCAATCATGAAAGAGAAATCAAGCTTTCCATGGTTCTTTTTCTTTCAATCTCCCCCTCTCTCTCTAAGCTAGCTTGACCGGCTAAGTGAAATGAAGAAGATGACTTAGTGTCATCCTATTTAGACATGTAAACGTCTAATTTACCCTTCGATTTATGTCTTAATCCTGATATAGTGGAGGGGCAATTATTGGAATTCAATTAATTAGCATGCAATCTCCTTATTTATCCTTTAATTTGATTTAGTCATTTAAATTTAAATCTCAATTTTGCACTCTCTTTCAATTAAGTCCTTAATTAATTCAGATAATCCAGGTTTATGTTCAATTTGATTA
This sequence comes from Hibiscus trionum, assembly GCA_030270665.1. Taxonomy (NCBI): domain Eukaryota; kingdom Viridiplantae; phylum Streptophyta; class Magnoliopsida; order Malvales; family Malvaceae; genus Hibiscus; species Hibiscus trionum. Next base: position 5,722,343 of record BSYR01000037.1, read on the forward strand.
GCAATTTAGGCAATTGATCCTTATTACTGTTAGGCTACGATTTAGGGTGTTACAACTCCCCCCCTTAAAAGAAGAATTTGTCCCCAAATTCTTTCTTTAATTGAATAGATGAGGAAATTGCTTCTTCATCGTATCTTCAGGCTCCTAATTTGCTTCTTCTACTTGGTGATTTCTCCACAACACCTTTAATAGGGAGACATTCTTGTTTCGAAGCCTCTTGACTTCTCTATCAAGAATTTGTATCGGTTCTTCCTCGTAGGATAGATTGGGATTCAATTCCACCTCTTCCGGCTCTAGGATGTGAGATAGAGCTGAGCGATATTTCCGGAGCACTCAGGCATGGAACACATTGTGAATTTTATCAAACTGACTAGGAAGTGATAGTCGATAAGCAACTGGACCAATCTTTTCAACAACATCAAATGGTCCAATAAATCGAGGGTTGAGCTTTCCTCTTTTGCCGAATCTGAAGACTTTCTTCCACGGTGACACCTTTAGGAAGGCCTTATCTCCTACGTTGTATCGAATGTCTCTTCGTTTCAAATCATCATAAGATTTTTGCTTATCAAAGGCTTGCTTTAGTCGATCATGGATTATTCAGACTTGTTCTTCAGTTTCTCTGAGCATTTGAGGTCCCATAACTTTGTTTTCTCCATGTTTAGACCAGCATAAGGGAGTTCTACATTTTCTTCCATACAATGCATCATATGGAGCCATTTGGATCGATGATTGATGGCTACTGTTGTAGGCAAACTCTACAAGAGGTAGAGATTTCTCCCAATTCTTCCCAAAATCAGTTCTACAAGCTCTCAACATATCTTCTAGGACTTGAATCATTCTCTCGTACTGGCCATCACTTTGAGGATGAAAGGTCGTACTTAGATTCAATTTGGTACCAATAGCTCATTGTAAGGTTCTCCAGAATCGCGCTGTGAATCTAGGATCTAGATCAGAGACAATTGAAGTAGGGATTCCATGCATACGAATTAATTCTTGAATGTACAAGTTGGATAGTGTCTCCAGGCTATAATTCATTCGAACAAGAATGAAGTGAGCCGATTTAGTGAATCGGTCAACAATTACACATACTTCAGGTGCTTCATCCTAGCACATGTCCCTCTCTACTTAGTTGCATGCCTTAACAACTCAAAAGAATCCCAATTTCAAACTGAAATTTAATTTAATTTTTGTCTTTACTTCATTACCTTTTTCGGTTCTATATATTTGATTCATTGGTTCTACTATGTTGATAAACTTGAGAAACCAATTCTGTTTTGAAATCTTGGTTTCTTTCTTGGCACTTAGAGTAGTTTCAATGGAGGGTGTTACTAAGGATTCAATTGTAACACCCTGTTTTTCTAAATAAAAAAAAGAAAGAAAGAAAAGGAAATGAATGTGAGGGTGTAGGGGCTCGAACCCACGACCTCACCCCTCACCATTCAGAGTGCGAGCCATTGAGCTAAAGGCTCACTTCTGATATTGCCTCCCTTTTATGCTTTTTAAGGTTAAGGCAGGGTCATTTAAACATGCATTTAATAAAAAAACGTGTCTGTTCACCTACCTTTTTATTTTGGCCCATCTTTTCGAATTCCAGACCATCTCCCTCTCTCTCTCATTGAACCATCCTCTCCAGTTCCGGCGAACCGTCGTCCAGCCTCACCGCCGTACCGTTCACTCCACCGCCACCGACGGTGTGTGCACCGTCCGCCCGTGAACCAAGCGCCATCAACCACGCGCGACGATGGCTGTTAAATCGCGGCGAAAACCTGGATAAAGATCAGAGAAGTTCGGCCGCCGTCGTTTCTCTCATTTTTGGTCGATTCCGATGCAAAATCGTTTCATCGTGGGCACAGTCGAGCTCCTCGCGTCCCGATTTACAAAACCCATGTGAGTCACCTCCGTTTTGCCGCCGTTTTGCCCCTCGTCGGAGTAGCGCAACTTTCCGGCGAGATTTGGATTTTGGGGTAAGATCCGACCAAATTATGTCTTGTTTCGCTTAATTTTCAGTTTTGTTTAAATGTGTGTCTCATAGGCTTCCGAAATCTGGCAGAATCGAGCACTTCGGGGCTTCCGACGACATCATCGGCGACTTTCCGGCGAGGTTTCTGGCGAAATCCGTTAGGGTAAGTGAACCGGGTTCAAACCGGTCTAAACTGGTCTGAACTGGCCCAAACCCAAACCGAGCCCAAAACCCGACTCGTTGACCCGGCCCGTCTGCTCGACCCGAAAACCCGAACCGAGTCAGCCGATTCAACTCGTCCGAGTCAGCCGAGTCAACTCGTCCGAGTCAGCCGAGTCAACTCGTCCAAGTCAGCCGAGTCAACTTGTCCGAGTCAGCTCGAGTCAACTCAGTTGACCTTATCAGTTGACTGCTGACGTCATCATTGACCTGCTGACGTCAGCATTGACTCTGACCCCGTTGACCGGCTGACGTCATCGTTGACATGTTGACGTCAGCGTTGACTTTGACCGTTGACCAAAAAGTCAAATTTCCCGAAAACTCATATTTTATGTTTTTCAACGTCCTGAGTCCGTTTTTGAAGCCCGTTTTGCAAAATTCTGATCCGAAAGCCTCCGAATCTGACCTTGAACCCGAACTTATTTATGTACTTAATTAATTAGTTAAGAGCTTGTGAGTAAGGTCTGAACTTGGAATTTGTGTAATTGAAGGTGTTCTCGGTTCCTTGGATGCACGATGTTGAGGAATGTCGAATTCGGGTTTGAGGGTATTCGAATGTCATATCATGAATCAACTGTTATAGCCCGGAACTAAGGTAAATACACTACTACCCCTTGTATGCTTTATGAACATGTTGATATTCGGTTAACGCATGCATGCTTATGATGACGTGTACTGTAAATTCTGCTTAAATTGAATCATATTCGAGAAATAAGTATGGATATTAATAAGACCAAATTATCCGAATAAGATTACTAATGGGCTAACAGTATCAGAAGTTCTAATAGTTAAATTCAGTTAATCCGCAACTCAATCAACGGTGTGTAAGAATCGAGGCCCAGGATACGAAGTGAGAGATATTAATTATGAAATTACGAAAATGCCCTTGGAGCATAAGTATGACTAAACTATCCCTCTGATAAAGGAAATGACCTAAAATCTGCATTCGACCTGATTATGCAATTTACACTACCCAAGATGCATGTTTTAATGGAAAGACTTCGACATCATTTTGCAATACTTGTGATACAAACTTGGATAATCCCTCAAACTCTGTATAACACATGAATGAGAATTTTCTGGAAATATTGTTGAAATCCTAAGTCGATCCTTATGATAGTAACGCGTGAATTAAATGAGAATGATCGTAATGACCAAAAAGACGATAATGCCCTCGAGCACCGAAATGTCTGATTAATTTGAATGACGTTATACCCTCAAGTTCTGTAATGAATGAATCGTCTATAAAGGGGCCGGAGAGTTAGGACGACTTAATCTCGTTTGAGTACGTGAATGATGGAGGTACCAAATGGTAATTCAGAAAGAAATGATAGATTTATCTTAGTTTAAAATAACCGAAATACCCTCCTGAGTTAATCAGTAACTATGTATTTGACGAAATTATGGATTTGTTAATAAGACTTAAATAGCTAAGGTCCTCTTAAGTGTTGAGAAATACGACACATGTATGCTCATCGCTCACCATATCGATGTAAGGTAGGAAGATCCGCATAGATTGTATGTTTGATTACTCAAAGTTAAATCGTATAGTAATGTAACCCCTAAACCCGGCCTAGAAGAAATAGCCGAATTTAGGAAGTCACATTTGAAAACTTTACCCTCAAGAAAACTAATTTTTTTTTATAAAAAAACTACACTTTAAAATAAAATAAAATAAATTTAATAAGTATCTTATAATAAATAAAAATATCATATTAAATGTTCGAATGATTGTATAAAATTTCTGAATTAAAATAATAGTATATGAATGCTAAAAATAATCTCAAAATATAAATAGTTTAAAATTACATCAATGTCCCAAAATAATAAATAGAGACCTGATTAAACTAAAATAGTTTCGTACTGAATGATAAAATAACCAAATAAAATCTGAGATCCTCCAAGTACCACGTCGCCTAAAGCCCAAAGATATCTGTAAGAGGAAACTATGGGAGAGTAAGCTAAAGAGCTTAGTGCGTCTCTAAAGTGCAAGAAATCCATAATTATAAAACATAGTATTATTTTCTTAAAAATCCTTTGAAAACACGATACAATATCACAAGCGTAATGCAATGCACCCAACTACGTCCGCCATAAATGAGGAAGGTTCCCATAACCTCCTCCCTACGTCCGCCAATCCGAAGTGGAATTCACCCCGAAGGGTGAAACCACTGAACTTCCTCCTTACAAATCCCAACCCATGCTCATACACATATGATGTTTAAAATTCAAGTTTCATAAAAACCAATTCCATAAATCTGATATTCCATAAACATAATTCATAAATCATAGTCCATTAATCCATAAATCATAGTTCATAAATCGTGGTCCATAAATCACGGTTTGTAAATTATAGTAAAAACATATTCTGAAAACGTATGCATGTGATGTCAACCATAAAAATCATAATACATATAAATAATCACATAAAGGGGAAAACACCAACACATAGAAAAATAACATATAATTTAATTATAGCACGGGAAGAAAACACACCTTAGCCAAAGCAAACTCAACCTAATGAATCGAGTTTGGTGTCGTATCTTACTAGATTGTTAGGCACGACTATAATAAAAGAAAAAGGTACAAGCGAAAAATATGTATGAACGTGGAAAGACAAAAGGCCAACAAGGTAGAATGATCTGCCGCCTTTGCAAGGAAATTTGAGATTACACACATGCATATGTGTGTGTATATATATATATATATATATATATATATATACACACACGGAGGTTAGGAAAATAGGTATTAAAAATATGTCATATAGTTTCAGCGAGAGTAAAGTAGTTTAAATATATATATATATATATATATATATATTAATGATAACAAGAATTGGATTTACATTTGAATTAGAATTAAAAACGTAGGAATTTAGATTTTAAAATCTTAAATTGGGTTAAATATATATATATATATATATATATTAAACAATTAAAAAAATGAAAGGAAGAAACCAAAATAAATTAAAATTCAATTTGATAAAGAGTTATGGAATCAAACTTTAAACCTTTAAGAAATTTCATATTAACTTCCAAGTTTAATAAAAATTCATATTTAGTCCATCATAGAAAATTAGGGTTTTAAAAATTAGGGATTTTTCAAATCTAGGGTTTACAATTTGAGCGTAATTTTTTTGGGGTGTTACAAGTAAAGTATGAGGGCGACTGTTCAAACATACAATACAGTCAGTGTTAAGTTCTGATGCACGCTAATTACTCACATCTGAACGTTGGTAAGTATTGTCAAGTTGGGTTACGCCGCATTAAACAAATTCTGGAAGTATGATAAATTGTTAGAGCCCCTGAGAATTATAATTTTCGTTCTAATATGATTGTGCCATGGTATAAAATTTGTCATGACAGTCAAATAACTAAAAGGCCATGATAGCCTAAATAATCGGAACATCACTGAAAATATCTGATAACTTAAAAGACTTTAATTTCGAAATACTTGAATGTCCGGTTAGAAAACTGATGAGCAAATAGGATATCCGAGTTCTGTGAACCACTGCTTATTCAATGTTGGTATAATTACCAGAATGTCCATGAACGTCGAAATGACCATAATGCCCTTGTGAGCTTAAATGATTAAATCGTGCACTATATATTTGAATTTAAGGAACCTGATGTATGAACTCCTAGAATATCTAATTCGAGCCAAAAGTTCAATGTGTCTCATTCCGTAAATATCAGGTATCTTCGAGAAATAAAATTGTTTTGTTTAGTGTGTTCCACGTATGCTACATTCTGTTGTGTATATATGTATATGTATATGGATTATGATTATGTGATGATTGTCTAATATGAAATATGATGCTCCTTGAGTTGAAAATCATGTCTACCTGATAGTGTGAATAATCTGAAAGTATGAATGATTCTGTTTGAGCAGCATGGGTATATCTGTTAGAAAAGTTCTGTGTGTGCGATATTATTGAGATTATATTCATGTCTGTTCTGAACTTATGATATCTGAACTTCTGTATAATGATAATGTTATATGCTCTGTTGTTTGAATTCTAATAATAATGGGAAATGATCTGAACCATTCTATTTGGGGATACTCTCAGGACATGATTGAAGTGTCTGTCACAGCCCTGATCCAGCTGTTCTGTTAAGCTCCTACGCCCACGGGCCTAGGGTAAGTCTTTCTGGACCTAAGGCATTCCCTTAGGTAGGCTCCTACGCTTCAGGCCTAGGGTAAGACCTTCTGTATGCAGTTCAGGAGAATTGCATTTTGGAGTTCGGTTGGAGGGTAGTTCTTGTAAACTTCTGTATGAACATTGAACATCTGCATTTAATATGTTATGTGCTCACATGATATGATGTTAAGTACTTATGTATGTTCGATCTGCAACTTGTTGAAACACACTAGGCTTCTTGAATTCAACTTCATCAATCTGTCACCATGTTGATTCTCCGAACAATAAGATATCTTTTAATACTCAGTAACATAGAAAGAACAAACTTTGTTGTCCTCAAGAATAGTGCTTCACTAAATTAGCGAAACATAAATGGAGACAAGTATTGCCTGGAACATCATAAAATGTTATGCCTACCATATATCTGCATGAGCTTATAACATCTTTTGGTAGTTTTGTATTACTGAGCTTTTCCAAGCTCATGTTGTTTTTACCATCTCAGGATAAAAGATCAGACAAGTTGCACCTATCAACTTCGGTATGAGAGTTTCTTCGGCTCGTCAGGGAGTATGGTATTTGTGTAACTAGGGGGCATGTGTGTCGTGTTTGTGTTATACAAATGAGTCTGAAACTTATTTCCGCAACTTGTATCATAATTGTTTTATCGTTTTGAACGATTTCTGAAATTGTATTTTAAACAGAAGTTGATTTTACAGTTTAATAAGTGTTTTGAGAAAGAAAAAAAATGTTTTCTTGTGTACTTTTATTGTGGGTCGCTCTTGTGACCCTAATGTGACTTCTTAGGATTCGTACTAACACATAGGCGGGTCTAGGGGGTTACATTTAGTGGTATCAGAGCTTAGAGTTGCGTCTTTCTGGGTAGATCGGCCGATCGTCTGTCATAGGGTGTCTGGTATGTGCATGCCCCTAGATCTTGACCGTACTCCACCAAGCCGGGACTCTGATGTCGAATCCTTTTTCTGAAATAACTGAATCTAAACTTCTGTCAGCTGTAGCTCGAATCGTACTAACAAGAAATGTCTGTCACATTCGTATGTGTATTGGACCAACTTAATTTATCTAAATATGGATAAAGAACCTGAGATGATTTATGCATGTGAAATCGAAGATCTGAATCCTATTAAGAATAAATGTTTGATCAAACGAGGAAACCGATATAAGACTTCAAGTAAAGTAGCTCCGTGATAATGAGTGTGATTGAGAATATTCTGACAAAATTTGATAAAAGTATTACGAATTTAAAAGAAAGGTGTCTGTGAGATCGGTGAAAGTATAGATTATGTGGTGGCTCTGTTATGCACGAAAGAAAACAATTATCGGAGTATTTCAATGAATCTAAGTGATATCTGTTTAAAACCTTTATTATGCTTGACCGATATGAAGAAAGACACTTTGGGGAGAAGTGACGCAATGTACCGTCATATGTATCGTACTTGCTGAATTTTGATGTTTACATCTTGATTCTAGAAGACCCTAGTTGACGCTTTGAGTACTCGCATAAACTTCACGCACAGTGGGTTGTCCGTAAATTGATTGTCAACCTAGTAGAGTAATTCAGATTCTGAAAGACGTACTTTCAGACTGTATGATCGACTTCTGTGGTGGCGAGAATGTTTTGTATTCTTGACTAAGTATGCTATAATAGTAGCTACGAGACAAGTGTTCGTGCGGCTCCGTATGAAGTTCTGTATCGATTTATGTTCTGCATTTAATCAATTGGGTTGACATGCATCATGCGATGATTTTGGGTCTAATGTCAGCCCGAGTGACCGGAACGATACCAAATTGATCAGTGACTATCTAAGCGTCATGAGAAACAAGGATACCCTGATAGATAGGTTTTCAGTACAAGAACGAATGAAATATTAGTTCTGCATTTCTCTGACCCTGGTAAATTTCGAGGACGAAATTTCTTTTAAGGGAGGGAGAGTTGTAACACCCTGTTTTTCTAAATAAAAAGAAAGAAAGAAAGAAAAGGAAATGAATGTGAGGGTGTGGGGGCTCGAACCCACGACCTCACCCCTCACCATTCAAAGTGCGAGCCATTGAGCTAAAGGCTCACTTCTGATATTGCCTCCCTTTTATGCTTTTTAAGGTTAAGACAGGGTCATTTAAACATGCATTTAATAAAAAAACGTGTCTGTTCACCTACCTTTTTATTTTGGCCCATCTTTTCGAATTCCAGACCATCTCTCTCTCTCTCTCATTGAACCATGCTCTCCAGTTCCGATGAACCCTCGTCCGGCCTCACCGCCATTCCATTCACTCCACCGCCACCGACGGTGTGTGCACCGTCCGCCCGTGAACCAAGCGCCATCAACCACGCGCGACGACGACCGTTAAATCGCGGCGAAAACCTGGATAAAGATCGGTGAAGTTCGGCCGTCGTCGTTTCTCTCATTTTTGGTTGATTCCGGTGCCAACTCGTTTCACCGTGGGCACAGTCGAGCTCCTCGCGTCGCGATTTACAAAACCCATGTGAGTCACCTCCGTTTTGCCGTCGTTTTGCCCCTCGTCGGAGTAGCGTAACTTTCCGGCCAGATTTGGATTTTGGGGTAAGATCCGACCAAATTATGTCTTGTTTCGCTTAATTTTAAGTTTTGTTTAAATGTGTGTCTCATAGGCTTCAGAAATCTGGCAGAATCGAGCACTTCGGGGCTTCCGACGACATCACCGGCGACTTTCCGGCGAGGTTTCTGGCGAAATCCGTTAGGGTAAGTGAACCAGGTTCAAACCGGTCTAAACTGGCCTAAACCCAAACCGAGCCCAAAACCCGACCCGTTGACCCGGCCCGTCTGCTCGACCCGAAAACCCGAACCGAGTCAACTCGTCCGAGTCAGCCGAGTCAACTCGTCCGAGTCAGCCCGAGTCAACTCGTCCGAGTCAGCCCGAGTCAACTCAGTTGCCCTTATCAGTTGACTGCTGACGTCATCGTTGACCTGCTGACGTCAGCATTGACTCTGACCCCGTTGACCGGCTGACATCATCGTTGACATTTTGACGTCAGCGTTGACTTTGACTGTTGACCAAAAAGTCAAATTTCCTGAAAACTCATATTTTATGTTTTTCGACGTCCTGAGTCCGTTTTTGAAGTCTGTTTTGCAAAATTCTGATCCGAAAGCCTCCAAATCTGACCTTGAACCCGAACTTATTTATGTACTTAATTAATTAGTTAAGAGCTTGTGAGTAAGGTCTGAACTTGGAATTTGTGTAATTGAAGGTGTTCTCGGTTCCTTGGATGCACGATGTTGAGGAATGTCGAATTCGGGTTCGAGGGTATTCGAATGTCATATCATGAATCAACTGTTATAGCCCGGAACTAAGGTAATACACTACTACCCCTTGTATGCTTTATGAACATGTTGATATTCGGTTAACGCATGCATGCTTATGATGACGTGTACTGTAAATTATGCTTAAATTGAATCATATTCTAGAAATAAGTATGGATATTAATAAGACCAAATTATCTGAATAAGATTACTAATGGGCTAACAGTATCAGAAGTTCTAATAGTTAAATTCAGTTAATCCGCAACTCAATCAACGATGTGTAAGAATCGAGGCCCAAGATACAGAGTGAGAGATATTAATTATGAAATTACAAAAATGCCCTTAGAGCATAAGTATGACTAAACTATCCCTCTGATAAAGGAAATGGCCTAAAATCTGCATTCGACCTGATTATGCAATTTACACTACCCAAGATGTATGTTTTAATGGAAAGACTTCGGCATCATTATGCAATACGTGTGATACAAACTTGGATAATCCCTCAAACTCTGTATAAGACATGAATGAGAATTTTCTGGAAATATTGTTGAAATCCTTAGTCGATCCTTATGACAGTAATGCGTGAATTAAATGAGAATGATCGTAATGACCAAAAAGACGGTAATGCCCTCGAGCACCGAAATGTCTGATTAATTTGAATGACGTTATACCCTCAAGTTCTGTAATGAATGAATCGTTTGTAAAGGGGCCGGAGAGTTAGGACGACTTAATCTCGTTTGAGTACGTGAATGATGGAGGTACCAAATGGTAATTCAAAATGAAATGATAGATTTATCTTAGTCTAAAATAACCGAAATACCCTCCTGAGTTAATCAATAACTATGTATTTGACGAAATTATGGATTTGTTAATAAGACTTAAATAGCTCAGGTCCTCTAAAATGTTGAGAAATACGACACGTGTATGCCCATCGCTCACCATATCGATGTAAGGAAGGAAGATCCGCATAGATTGTATGTTTGATTACTCAAAGTTAAATCGTATAGTAAAGTATGAGGGCGACTGTTCAAACATACAATACAGTCAGTGTTAAGTTCTGATGCACGCTAATTACTCACATCTGAACGTTGGTAAGTATTGTCAAGTTGGGTTACGCCGCATTAAACAAATTCTGGAAGTATGATAAATTGTTAGAGCCCCTGAGAATTATAATTTTCGTTCTGATATGATTGTGCCATAATATAAAATTTGTCATGACAGTCAAATAACTAAAAGGCCATGATAGCCTAAATAATCGGAACATCACTGAAAATATCTGATAACTTAAAAGACTTTAATTTCGAAATACTTGAATGTCCGGTTAGAAAACTGATGAGCAAATAGGATATCCGAGTTCTGTGAACCACTGCTTATTCAATGTTGGTATAATTACCAGAATGTCCATGAACGTCGAAATAACCATAATGCCCTTGTGAGCTTAAATGATTAAATCGTGCACTATATATTTGAATTTAAGGAACCTGATGTATGAACTCCTAGAATATCTAATTCGAGCCAAAAGTTCAATGTGTCTCATTCCGTAAATATCAGGTATCTTCGAGAAATAAAATTGTTTTGTCTAGTGTGTTCCACGTATGCTACATTCTGTTGTGTATATATGTATATGTATATGTATATGGATTATGATTATGTGATGATTGTCTAATATGAAATATGATGCTCCTTGAGTTGAAAATCATGTCTACCTGATAGTGTGAATAATCTGAAAGTATGAATGATTCTGTTTGAGCAGCATGGGTATATCTGTTAGAAAAGTTCTGTGTGTGCGATATAATTGAGATTATATTCATGTCTGTTCTGAACTTATGATATCTGAACTTCTGTATAATGATAATGTTATATGCTCTGTTGTCTGAATTCTGATAATAATGGGAAATGATCTGAACCATTCTATTTGGGGATACTCTCGGGACATGATTGAAGTGTCTGTCACAGCCCTGATCCAGCTGTTCTGTTAAGCTCCTACGCCCACGGGCCTAGGGTAAGTCTTTCTGGACATAAGGCATTCCCTTAGGTAGGCTCCTACGCTTCAGGCTAGGGTAAGACCTTCTGTATGCAGTTCAGGGGAATTGCATTTTGGAGTTCGGTTGGAGGGTAGTTCTTGTAAACTTCTGTATGAACATTGAACATCTGCATTTAATATGTTATGTGCTCACATGATATGATGTTAAGTACTTATGTATGTTCGATCTGCAACTTGTTGAAACACACTAGGCTTCTTGAATTCAACTTCATCAATCTGTCACCATGTTGATTCTTTGAACAATAAGATATCTTTTAATACTCAGTAACATAGAAAGAACAAATTTTGTTGTCCTCAAGAATAGTGCTTCACTAAATTAGCGAAACATAAATGGAGACAAGTATTGCCTGGAACATCATAAAATGTTATGCCTACCATATATCTGCATGAGCTTATAGCATCTTTTGGTAGTTTTGTAAAATTGAGCTTTTCCAAGCTCATGTTGTTTTTACCATCTCAGGATAAAAGATCAGACAAGTTGCACCTATCAACTTCGGTATGGGAGTTTCTTCGACTCGTCAGGGAGTATGGTATTTGTGTAACTAGGGGGCATGTGTGTCGTGTTTGTGTTATACAAATGAGTCTGAAACTTATTTCCGCAACTTGTATCATAATTGTTTTATCGTTTTGAACGATTTCTGAAATTGTATTTTAAACAGAAGTTGATTTTACAGTTTAATAAGTGTTTTGAGAAAGAAAAAAAATGTTTTCATGTGTACTTTTATTGTGGGTCGCTCTTGTGACCCTAATGTGACTTCTTAGGATCCGTACTAATGCATAGGCGGGTCTAGGGGGTTACATCAATAATAGGGCCAATAGACTCCGATGTGAAGATTGGAGAAGTTGAAGAAAATGTAAAAACTTGTCCCGAAACTAAAGAAAAATTTCCCAAATTTGAAGAACATGGGCATATTATAACTAAAGTTGAGCCATTGGCTTCGATACCTGCTGCAAATCATGTTCATCGTCAAGTTCAGCACCCTCTACTTATGCCTTGTTATGTAGATGGGCAGATTTTTAGACTACCAAAGGAATGGCTTGTTGAACGAAGATCTCGAACATCACTAAAGTACATTGGAAAAGTTGATAAGTTTATTTCATTATCTTTCAACTTGTTTCACCGATTTAATCTTATTTCCATCACTTGTTCTGTTGTTTATATTCTAAATTAGACATCTTATATATTGATTATATTTGAGATTTCTTCTATCTTGTCTCACTAACTTATTTGGGGATCCATAAAAAGGAAAATTAGTTAGTGAGACAAGATGGAAGGAATCTCGAATAAAATCAAGATATAAGAAGTTTGATTTAGAACATAAACAATAGAACAATAGCTGAACAAAAGATTAAATCACGAAACAAGTTGAAAGGTAATAAAATAACCTTGTCCACTTTTCCTTTGTACTTTAGTGATGTTAAAGGTCTACATTCAACAAGCCATCATTTTGGTAATCTAAAAAGCTTCCCATCTACATAACAAGGTATAAGTAGAGGGTGCTGAACTTGAATTTGAAAATGATCTGCAAGTGGTATCCAAGCAAAAGGCTCATCTTTAATAATAATCTGGTCATGTTCTTCAATTTTAGGAAAATTTTCTTTAGTTTAGAGACACGTTTTTGCATTTTCTTCAACTTATTCGATCTTCACATCAGATTCTATTGGCCCTAATATTGAATCCTCATTAACACCCTCCATCAAAACTACTCTAATTACTCAAGACAAAACCAAAATTTGAAAACGAAATTGTTTTCTAAAGTTTGTCAACATAGAAGGATCAAATAATCAAATACGTAGAATTGAAAAAGATAATAAAATAAAGAAAAAATATCTAACTTAAGTTTGAAATTGAGATTCTTTTGAGTAAGTTAATAGGTAAGACTTATCATTTAGTAGAATTAGACTCGCACGTAAGCAATCCTAAACTGGATAGCAACCCCATTAATAAGACTGTGACGTTGGTGGGACTTCCTTGATGAAATTGATGAGATGACTCGAGAAATCTCCAAGGGGAAAATCCTTTATGTACTGAGAAATCAAAACAATATGGCGGATCATTAGGAAAAGAAGGGATGAAAACATGAAATAGCATTTTAACGAGGGCACTCAACTTAGGTTTATTTTTGCCTAATAAAAACTTTAATTGCTGAGAAAAAAAGTTAAGACATGAAGCGGAGTAGAGAGGGACATGTGGGGGGACAAAAATCCTTTGCCCCTTTTGTTGCCCAATAATCAAAAACTAAATTCTAAGTCATAACCCTAAACTCTAAACCTTAAATCTAAACCCTAAAAAAATACACCTTTCCCATAATTCCATAAACCCTAATCATAAACTCTAACCCTAAAATTATTTTATAGTTTGTGGTATAAATAGGGATACCAAAAAGGATAGATGATTTCTACTCCACGCGGGAGCATAAGAAACATATTTCTTGAATTTGGACAAAGTATTTTATTGCAGATGCATAATAATTAATTTTTATTAATCCAATTTCAAGTTAAATTTTGCAAAAAAAGAAAATCTTACTTTACTACCATATATGCAAAGGTACATATAAGGAAAATACTTTTTTTTTTGTATGGTTTTATATTTTTTAGGTTAATATTTTAACAGTTGGACATCATTAACACAATACACTGTTGCACACCATTAATTTTTTAATGACTCTTAAATAATGATTCAAAATCTAAAGTATTCGACATGAAATTAATAATTATCCATAACGTCTTCCATGTGAGCTTACTCAAAAAGAAATTGGGGACAAGAGTACTTATCTCAACAAACTTGCCAGAAGTAAACGACAAAGGACAGCTCACGGTGTACCCAACTTTTGTCCTGGACAAAAGAATGGTCAAACGCGACAGCAAGGTCGTGACTCAACTCCCGGTGTAGTGGACAAATATGGGGCCTGAAAATGCGACTTGGGAAAACTACTCCATGCTCCACTCTCAGTTTCTAGATTTTGATCCTTTGGGACAAGGATCGTGCGTAGTGGGTGTTGTCACGATGATTGGTGGAGAAAAGGGGGAGATTGAAGAAGACTCGATGAAATTAGGATTGAAAGGCAAATTGGGGATCGAATAGCCTAATCCAGATGAAAGACAGTTTAAGCTAAGGAAGCCACACGACGTTGTTTTGGCCAACACTGATGTAGAATATGGGTCAAGTTATCCGCGGCCGAAGTAATGGATTAAGATGAGCCAGTCTGATGGTTAATAATTAAGTTAGTTAGCCTTTTAATTTGGGAATAGTACTAGCCACATGTCGGATAGTAATTAGTATGTCATGTAGTATGTTGGTATATGTTTATAGTACAAAACGTTTTTTTCTCTTATGCATTATCAATGAATTTCAAGCATTGAGCTTTTCTCTTCTCCAATCCCATATTCTTCTACTTCTACAATCGTTTCTAAAAATCTTCCCATCTACATAACAAGGTATAATAATCTGGTCATGTTCTTCAATTTAAGGCAATTTTTCTTCAGTTTAGGGACAAGTTTTTACATTTTCTTCAACTTCTCTAATCTTCACATCAGATTCTATTGGCCCTAATATTGAATCCTCATTAACACCCTCCATTGAAACTCCTCTAATTACTCAAGATAAAACCAAAATTTCAAAACGAAATTGTTTTCTAAAGTTTGTCAGCATTGAAGGATCAAATAATCAAATACATAGAACTGAAAAAAGAAAATAAAATAAAGATAAAAATCCAACTTAAGTTTTAAATTGAGATTCTTTTGAGTAAGTTAAGAGGTAATGTAATACCCTATAATGTACCCTAGAAGAATTAAATCTTGTCACCTAAATTAAATTAATTTAATTAAGCTTGATCCTAAATCAATTAGGATGATTAGTGACTAAAATGAAAGATTGAATGAAATGAGTGATCCAATTAAGATGACTAAATTTTAATAAATTGAGAAAGATGAAGATTAAATGATAAATTTCTTAATTCCCCAATTGCGCTTGATAAATTATATGGCTAATAACTAATTAAAGGACAACTTAGACATTTCCCTAATCCACTTAAGATTACAAGGTTGTCATCTTCTCCAGCATTTCTTCACATTAGCCGAATGGAAAGAAAGATGGAGAGAGAGAGAGAGAGAGAGAGAGAGTTTTGAGAGAAAACCACCATGTTTGAAGGATTAAAGTTTGCATGTACATGATCTTGCATGAAAATCAAAAGCTAAGTACTCCTTGATAATCTTCTTGATTCGACTTGTAATTAGGCACAAGGAGACTTGATCTTGTTTACTCTAGCTTAAATTCATGAAATTGATATTTCACGTGTCTATATATGTGAGTTTATCCTTGATTATAGTTTGTTAAGTTGTTAAATTGATAATGAAGATGTTAACATGCATAGGAAACTATGACTAGTATGAACCTTGTAAATGGAGTATATAATCGAAGTGAAACCTAAATAAATTTGAGGATATAATGAATGAAAGATTTTCGGAAAAGATGTATATGAGATAAAATTGAGTCATTGAACAAGTTAATAAAATGGTTATATGCTGAAAATTAGGCTAGTAATGAAACTAGCCACTAAAATAGCTTAATTGATCAATAGGGACTGTTTTGAGAAAATCAAGGGAGTGGGGACTGGATTGGTTAGGATTAAAGGCCGGAAAAATAAGTTAAAAACATGGGAAGTATTAAATTTAATGTTGGATAATTGAATTACATGAATTGTAATTAAAATTGATTGCTTAGATATGTTAATTGACATATTAGTGAATTTGGGAATATTCTGGGAAATCTGTTAATTTGAGGACCTAAATAAACTAATTAGGGACCTATCTTGACTTGTAAAAATAGAGTAAGAACAAGGTAAATAAAGGTCTAAAGGGATGATATTAATTAGTAAAGGTCATAAACTAAATATTTCATTAAAGTGGACTTAAGTGTAATATGGCAGAATTGATACTGAAAAATTGGCCTGAATTTAACCAAAAAACTGTATTGATCTAAAAGGGATAAAATTATGAGCCATATATGGTTGAATAGATAATTGAATTAGCTTTCTAAAGGTATAAACTAATTGAAATTCGAACGTGTATATTAAAAGATATGAACATATTAGTGACCAATGTGCAAACTGTTAGGCAGTGGCATATTTGTTACTTGTAATAAAATGTGTGTTTGAATGCATGTGTGAATTGTGTTTGATATGGTTTTAATGCATGATTGTGTTATTTGACTAATAGATTAAGAAAATGGTAGAATAGATGGATAAGTATTGGAATAAGGATGATGATTCGACTATCCCATAACTTCGAGATACAAGGTGAGTGTAGCCTTACTTAGGGTTAGGACTTAGGTCCTAACCAATTACATTGTTTACAATGTTAATATGGAATTTCTATGAAATGAATCTATTTTATACTTGGTAAATGTATAAGGGAATGATGCTTAATTGGAAACTTGATGATGAAATGAAATGCTTGTTCTTCTTGATGACTAATCGAATAGAAATAAAATGTGTTTGCTTGGATTGTTTATTCTTGAGACTTAATATGTATACATGAATGTGGTTGAATCTTGCTGCCTTGATTGTGGTTTGATACTTTCTTGTGACCTATGCTTGAATTGAGCCTAATTTTCATTGGTAATTTGATATTAATGGGAAGAAAGGAATTAAACAAAGACTTGATAATCTAATAAGTTGGTAATGAAGCTCGATAATGAAAATGAATTGATTAATGGTTAGTAATTACTTGAAGTGAATACACACTTGAATCACTGACTCTTGACAAGGAACTTGCAAAATTAATGAAATGTGCTTTTATACCTTTATTGTTCTAATCAAATTGCTTGATGGTCTAGGTGACCTTACTTAATGCTTGAAGTCCTTGATTACTTGTGAAATGAACTAAGGTTCACATGACTTAAAGGGCATAAAATGATCTTGCTCTTGATATGCTTGATGCTTAAACACTTGATGTGTGATTGCTTGATAATAGAAGATTCAACAAGTCCTTGGTTGCTAGTTGGTATTAGGTAGAATGGCATGCCTTAGAGTCTAGAGCTCGTCTTGTTAGGTACTTTGTGTACCATCTTGATTGGTGTTATGGGCACCTACTTGTAGATACCTTGGTATCGTCTTGCTAGGTACTTTGTGTACCATCTTGTTTGGTGTCTGGTGCACCTTCTTGTTAGATACTTTGTGTATCATCTTGTTAGGTACTTTGTGTACCATCTTGTGACTTGATTACCTAGTCTTAACTAACTGCCAAGGCAAAACAAGATTAATAAGCTTGAAGTAAGACTTGTAGACATGAAAGAAGAAATGAGTAAACTTGACACTTGTTAATGAATTTGTAAAGTAATGAAATTATATGAATAAAATAAGGAATATACTATCTTGAATTGTTCATTACTTGAAAGATAAGACATATGGAAAAAGGACCTTATTCGAATTGGAAATGGGTGATCTCTATGTTTGATTTTCTTGATTTGCTTAATGTGATTGATTCTTGCTAAAACATTGCTTGCTTGATCACCTAGTACTTGTGAATGGCAATTTGCTTGGCTTGTATGATATGAGCATTGAAATGAACCTTGATTTACTTGATCTCACCCATTCGAATGATACATAGATGAACTAGCTAGGAATTGTCTTGGCTTGACTAGGCTTAACATGGTTAGACTTGATTAAAATGAACAAAACATGATAGTAAGATCAAAATGAACTAAGTTACACTTGATTGAAATGTGTGTTCTCTTGTTTCTTGATAATGAAATTGTAAAGTAAAGAATTCATGAGAATGAATTAATGAACTTGTTACCCAAGTATACTTGTGAAATTCAATAATTAAACATGGAAATAAGGGCCTCTAATCGAATTGGGAACATGTGATTATTTGATTGATGTTGTTTAATGCTTGTAGTTATAACCCTTGCTTGATTGGTGTGATGGATGACCTAGAGTAAGTTAGGTGGTCAACAATAGCTTGATTGATATCATGGTTAAGTGTTAGCTTAAAATGAGCTTAATGATAACTTGTAAGCTAAGGAACTCTGGAAATGGAATCACAACTATAAATCTACTCAATTCGAATAGAGTGATTAATATAACTAATTAGACTAAATCTAAAGGAATAAATGTGGAATGATGCTATGTAAGATAAGTTTACCTTGTTGTTGTTCAAATAGGTCTAGAGTCCTAAATTGCTTGTCTAGTTTAACCTAAAATGAATTAGAAGTCTAGATTTAATATAAGAGATTATTCATGCTAACTTAATGGATTAAACTGAACCATAACTACATGTAACTGAATTGGCCAAGACTAAATGATGGATTACTCAAATTGAGAATTAAAGGAATATGTGTATATGTTGAATAATAATATTAGAAGCATGGTCTAGGGGAATAATGAAGCTAAATCATGTCTAGTGAAATTTGCCCAGAAAATTCTATTCTGGGCAGCAAATTTGAATATTCACCATAAATTGTGTAGGTCGAATTAAGGGCTGAAGCTTATATGGAATGAACCTTTGTATGTCTAATTTCATTAGAAGAAAACAAAATTGAATTCTGATTTATGAGCTGGAATCTAGGGATGAAAACCTCTCGACAGTGCAAACTGTCCAGAAATGTAAATGTCCCATCCTTGAACTAAAAACTGTATTAATTGGAAAGACATTAAAATGAAAGGTCTAAAAGGTTGTGAAATGACATTTGACATTCCTTAATTTCCCTTCACGAATAAGAAAATGAAAAAATCAACTTGTCCCATTTTGAGCCGGATACTTTTTTGTGTTTGAACCCTATCCAAGGAACACTCACCACACTAGGGGGCAAAATGATGAAAATTGAAAAGGAAACACGAAAAATTAAGCAAATATCCTAAATTTGAAATGAAAAGGACACAAAAAGTAAAAAGAAGGAAAAACAAAAAAGATGGAGAGAAGGGAAAAAGGAAAAGAAAAAAAGAAAAAAAAAAGAGAAGAGAAGAGGAAAAGAAGAAGAAGAAATGCGAAGGAAATTTGAAATAAATCCTTCAAATGAGATGTGTGCCAGAAAAGGAAATGAACTCTAGGGTGAAAACTCAAAATGGGCAGTCTAGAGTGATCCAAAGAATAAAAGAAGAAGAACATAAATTTTATCAGGAAAAGTTGATCCTTGGTTTAATCACCTTTAAACATGTATTTGAGCATTTATACCTTTCTTTGGCAACCCGAGCCTAGAGACCATTTGGATCACACATGAATATTTGAGAAAAGGAGTTCGTCTTTAGAACATATTCTGCCTTATTAAGTTAACCTTTCTTCAGAGACCTCGAGCTTCTAATGTCTGATTGAGATTAGAAAAGTGGGAAATTTTAAATTTGGGGAGTGTGTGAGTTAAAGAGAACCACCAAAAAGTGGGGCACTATCTGGTTGATGGATTCATAAATCATTCATGCTTTGATTTTTGGGACATCTGACTTTGCCCTATTATTGTGTTTTCCATGACTTTTTTCTCCTTTCTTCCCCTCTCATAATTCATATTTCTAGCCTTTCCTTGCATCTTACAAGTAGGCTGACATAGATTAATGTAATGCAAAAGATTTCTTGGTATTGATCTCAACTGTAGGAGACCGTGAACGAATGTTTTCATCACTTCAGAAAACAATTGAACCTCAGTTTGAATGGGGGCAACGCCTTGTATGAGAAGGTAAAAAAGAAAAAAGAAGAAGCACGTGCGTTGAAGAGTTTGAAGTGAGCCGTGATGTCAAGAAAGATCCACATATAAGATGCAAAAGCACAAAAGTATGAAAAAAGATAGAATTGCGCTTGAGAAGCAAACCATGCCATCAGATTGGGGCAAGTCATATCGGTCAAGGATTCAGGATCCCTGACTTTGATAGGCGTGAAAGGAAGAGATTAAAGCGTCAACATCATTCGAAGATATGCAAGGTAGAAATAAGCTTTGCTGCAAGGATTTACATGCAAGCAATTAAAGATGACCTGTAGGGGCAAGAATTTAAAAACTCACAAGAAGCACTGAAGCTTTTAAGACCATACAAGAAAGCCTTTCACTCAGCATTGATGTATCAACTACAATGATAGTAGATCTTGAGACATTTGCCTACGAAGGTCGAATGTTTTCGATGAAGCAAAGAGATATAAAGAATGAGAATGGAGAAAGCAATTTGTCCTTCCAGCCAGGAGTACAAGATCACCTAATTAAGTGAGCAAGTTTGTAAAGATCGAATGTTTTCCATGAGTCGAAAAAATAGTGAAAAGTATAACTGCTTATTTGGATTGAGCGAGAAAACGTGTGGAAAAAACAATTCTAAGAAAAAAATTCAAAAAGAAAAAGAAATAAGACATACATTCATGTTTTAGGCATCGCTAGGGGCATGCAGATCATAATTGCATTGAATATCGCATTTTTAGGTACACGAAGAACCTTTTAGCAAAAGAACCCGCCTATTCATTTGGGCGCAAGGAGAATGGGAGTTGCTTATCTATTCAAGCATTTGGACAATAGAACCCGCTTATTCATCCAAGCATAAGGAGGATGAAATTTTTCAGAAGATTCACCTATTCGTTCAGGTGAAAAGAGAAAGTTTGCTTATTCATCCAAGCATAAGGAGGATGAAATTTTTCAAAAGATTCGCCTATCCATTCAGTCGTAAGGAGAATGGAGGTTGCTTATTCATCCAAGCATAAGGAGGATGAAAGTTTCAGAAGATTCGCCTATCCGTTCAGGCGTAATGAGAATGGAGGTTGCTTATTCATCCAAGTTTAAGAAGGATGAAATTTTTCAGAAGAACCCGCCTATCCGTTCGGGTGTACGGAGAACAAAACCCTACCATCTATCCTGGCATTTGGAGAATAGAACCTAGCTCATCTATTTGGACGTTCGGAGAATAGAACCCAACTTATCTATTCGGGCATTTGGAGAATAGAACCCAGCTCAGCTATTCGGGCGCTTGGAGAATAAAACTCAGCTAAGCTATTCAAGCATTTGAAGAATAGAACCCGCCTATTCGTTCATGAATTTGGAGAATAGAATCTGCTCATCTATTCGTGCGTCTGGAGAATAAAACATGCCTATCTGTTTGGGCATCAGGAGAATAGAACCAAGTAGCAAATCGGTGAAGATCAGTGTCTTTTGGTCTTTGTTCTATCCCTGTTTCACAAAGATGAGAAAAGAGTGGCAGCTATTGTTACCAAAATTTCACCCTCTTTTATTTATTTATTATTATTATTATAGTTAAAACCAAAAAAATGCAAAAAGATTCCCATCTAAATTAAATAAATGCTTACTAATAATAAAGCCCAAAATTTTATATGATGAAAAAACCACCTTAAAATATAATAAGGAGCCCATTTTTTTTCTTTTTAGAGGGTCAAACTAACCCATTTTGTGTTTTTTCAGGTTTAATCAGAACCGTTGGATTTGGGGTTAAAAATATGAATGAATAGGATTGAATAAGGGAAAATGGGGGAAAAAGGGTCCAACCCGCGCTGGTGCGTGTGCGTCACGCGCGAGGGATTGTATCCCCCAATCCAGCCCCGATGAAGCCCTAGGCGGGGCTCCCGTCCTCCTTCCCGCCATTCCTAGCCACGACGGTTGCCGTGAGGGGGGCTGGTCAACACGCCTCAGCCCGTCGGTGCCCTTGCCGTCGATCTTGCCTCCGACTGTCGTTGTTATTGCGTTTAATCGGTGAAGAATCATCTTGAACCCTAAATAATTTTTGGGAGCATAAATCCCTAAATTCAAGTTGAATTGAATGAAATCCAGCTTGATATCACTGATTCAAAGCATTTCTAATCAAGAGGGATGATTTTTAGAGATGAATTTCGTGATTTTTGTCCCCAAATTGGCTTGATTTCTAAGCACCCAAAACCCTATAAATTGAGTATCTTTTCCCCATTGTAACACACACCAATTGACCAAGAATACACACATAAATTCATTCGTAAATCACCTCTGAAAAATCATCTGAAATTGCTGGAAATTGTTCGAGTTGGGAGTAGCTTTTGTTCGAATTTTTGGGTTGGAAGCAAGCTTTTCCGGTGGCGATTGGAATCGGTTCGAGTGGAGATAGTTCACGATTTCTACACTTTCGGTATTTCTCTTTCTTTTCTTGTGCATTTTAAATTTATTTTTTTCTAGTTAAATTTGTGTTCGTTCAAGTTTTAGGTTGCATTTGTTGGAATTGGAAGATTGATTCTTGAATTTGGTAATATTTCGTTTTTAAGTTTTGCTTTAGTTTTTGATTTAATCCTTTAGATTATTAAATAAAATAAAAATGTTGTTTTTGAAAATTCAATCTTAAAAAACGAAATATTTGTTGCTAGAAGATGTTTGAATCCTTTTGAATTTAGGAATAAAATGAATTAAAGTTTTAAGAAAAAAAAACTAAAATCAAGGGGTTTAATAAAAGATGATAAATCATGAAAAAATAAATAAGTCTTAATTTGTTAGAAAACAAAATGGGGTTTTAAATAAATTTTTAATAAAACTAAGAAGTTTTTGGGCTTTGAAAGAATATTTTGATTTCTAGAAGAAAAGTTTTAATATAAAGTTCTTAGGTATTTTAAAAAAATGTTTTTAGGAGAAAAAAAAGAAATAAATAAAGGTGTTTGAAAAAAATAAGTTTTAAAAGAAAAGTTTAACACCCTACACCCGGTTAAGAGCGTAGAGCATTACGACGCGCAACATACATATAACTGAAATATACTCAACTTATGACCTACATTTAACTAGCATCATATACGTTCTAACCAACAAAGCTTAGCAAATAGTGGGCTAACAAAAACTCTATTCATTCATGACATAAATGTTACTAACACAATCAAATAAGCATACTTTCACAACAAATTAACCGTCCAAACTTGCTTATACATTCTAACAACCCTACATAGTTCAAACAGGCTTTCCATTCAATGCTCCTATACGATAATCTAACACACAACCCAAACAATGTTTAAGTATACTAAACCAGGCTCATTCAAACATACATACAAACATACTCGTGTATCCATGAATTCTTAACATAGCCATCTAGACTTATTTGAATACTATAAACAATCTACAACTCACAATAATGTTATACAACATATACCTCCTCTAAAGACTTTATGCCATTCGAATTTGTCCCCATTTAAGACATGCAAATCTATTCATTCATATACTTCGATTTCAAGTGATCTTACATGTTACTATTATTCATTCCAACTCCAACATTTCATTTATATAAAATCATGATCATTCGAATAACATGAAAATCTAAACATAGTGTAGCATTTGCAAGGAGTTAACTAATCCTCACCAAACGCATATATATACAAAACAAAAAGAGTCTTACAATTACTTAGAACATGCTTGGTTCAACTATTATATGCCAAACACTCAAATCCTCATTACAAACCATAATAACATTCATAACAAGACATATACATAGCAAAAATGCATGAGACATATCTTCTAAATACATAATATATGCCACCCTCTAGGAATCTAAACAAAAGGACAATATCATACATGATTCTTTGACTTGTGATTGCTCCCGGATCAACGAAGATAGCTTTCGATCCAATTAACCTGTAATTGGTGGGAAGAAAGAAATAACAGAGTGATAAGTACAATAAGTACTTGGCGAGGTAGTTCCTATAACTATTAGTTATCCATTTGTTCCATTAGGCTTTTGTTTCCTTTAGCCAAGATTACCTAACTAGGCTTCAATCCATTTGAGTACACCTAGCTAGTCTTATCTTTTTCAATCATAAAATCATGTACATTGTAGAGCATTTAGGTATTCTCTATTTATGAGCGCAAGTGCACACTCCTGTCAAGTTATAGTATATAAGATATCATCTCCCACAAGGATTGGACAACTTGATTCGAATTATTGTTCCTCCACAAGAAAAGTAAATGCACAAGTAAGATGGTTGTTGAGAAGAAAAGTAAAATAAAAACACAAGTAATTAAAAAGGAAGTGATCAGGTTGATAGAGAGGGCAAGGTTATGTTTCTGCTTAGTGTGAAACTGCGTTGAATAGGTCAAGTTGTTTGCGATGCCACGTTCCACTTCCTCGGTGGGTAATGGCGAATTGAGGCGGCGGAAACTTTTGCTGCCACGGCGACACTCTACTCTTGCAACTTTTGCTGTCCCGGCAGGTAATATGGAGAGAAGTCATGGTGGCAAGTCTGGCAGATACTCCAAGCTCAGTGAAGCAATTCTGAAGTGATCCTATCTATGTCTAGGCTCAGATTCTGTTGTTGCGTGATGTAGGCAATACCTAGCAATCTCAGCATAAACCTAACACAGACAGTTAACGTTTGGTTGCTCCTTTAGCCGCTGAAATTCTAACTTATGTCTAAGCTGAATTAGTCAACACCTCGTCATGATGAGACCATGCTTAATTCTTTCGTGAGTTTGACACTGTCGTGCCTGACAAATGGATTCTTTAACTGGACTTTTGGAACTAATTGAAGGAAGTGAAGCACATGAATTAAGCAAACTAAGAGTATTTTATTGCAAAAAAAACTTGAAAACCTAAACTACCGTTCTCACAACTAATTACAACATAACCCAAACCCAAAAGTAATTTAGAACATGCCGGCGGCAAGAAAACCTAAGCTATGCCTAAGGAAAACCTAAGCTGCTATGAATTAGAATTACAATGGGTATATATAAACATTAGCTAGGTCTAGTCCTTCTTGAAGTAGAAGTCTTCAAAGTAGATTTCAACATTTAATGTGACTTTAAATTTTCACTTCTTTGAGTTGAATGTGGACTTTATCATGTTGCCTTGTTCCATAAGCAATCTCAAGATTTAACTTCAGCAGCTCTGCCCGCTGCTATAGACGTCGGAAAATTGAGTGGCAGCATCGATAGAATCACGATTTTCTGCTCTACAAATCGCACTCCGGTTTTCCAACTCCATAATTTGTTGTCTTAGGCGGCAGAATGGGCGGCAGCAGCTACTGTCTCTGTCTGGAATTGCATTAGTACAACTCCCTGATTCGTTGCCTCAACATCACATCCTCAGCTCCTCTTTCCCTCAGTCAGCCTCTAGTACCTAAAACCAAAGTACACTAAAATGATACCTTTTTTTTACCAAACAAAAGATAATCTTGAAAAACATGGCAAAGTAAAGAAATACTGTAAAATGCAATGCATGGTCATAATTATACCTAAGATGTACTAAAAAACAACAATAATATGAGATGGATTGTGCATGAAATGTAGAACTTGTGGACACTTTACACACCCCCAAACTCGAACTATTACTTGTCCTCAAGCAATGCAACCTAACATACTTGCCTTTATATTAATCAGAAAGAAAAACATGTTTTCAACTTGATTTCATACCTCAAGGCTATGGCACCTATATTAGATTAGTGAAGGGAACTTAGCAAGAAAATAACTCAGAATTAATCTATAATGCCAGTGCAGTGTGTGCAGGACTGTGTACATGCTAAATATGCAGAATAACTAAATAAACAACGATGCTATTACGGTATATAAGGTTGATGCCGAGGCAGCACAATTAAGCATGATATTTTAATCATGGCAATGAGGGCTTCATCTTATCACAACTACTCTTCTAGGTCTGAAATTAAGATAGGAGTAAACTACAAAACGCCAAACCCATGGAGTAGAGTCATCCCGTGAAGACTTTCATTCACTCATGCTAATTTGTCTATCACTTCAAAACTTACAGATTCATGGACTTTGATAGCAGTGGAGTGTCCTCACACATGATTCTTCCTAGAGCCTGTTGCAGGCACATCTAGGGTAAACAACAATGTTCTTTGTTTTTACTTCTATTGTCGTGGTAGCGTTGTATTTTTCTGTTTCTCTTTTCTACCTCGGCGGCTACCTGCAACCATGGTTAGAACTTTGCAAAGAATTCTAAAACAAACATGCAGTGTTCATTAGATAGTCTAACAAATACAGCAAGTAACAGTAGTGTTTGACAGTTTTGGCAGACAAAAAATTCTAAGTCATTTTTATGCTTTTCTCATATTAAGTTTAATTTATTATTGGTGCAAAAATAAGTAATCGGCTAACTATCATACGCACAAGTTATGTAACAAAATTTTCTGTTCCGATTATTACTACGGCAAGTACATTGCAACCTATATGCTACTAAGTATGCCTACACAAAAGATGCGAGAGCTATCCCCCCAAACTCGAGATGGACATTGCCCTCAATACACAAAATAAAACAAAAAAATAATAACAGAGAAATAAATACAAGTGATAAAGAAAATAGATAAAAATAAAATGAAGAAAAGAGAAAGAAAAAGAACTAAAAATTGGATGAGGGTTGAGAGAAGGCTTGAGTCTTTGCTGCTGAGGAAGAGGAAGAGGTTTGGATGATGAAGCGGCTGCCGGTAGATGTCTTGGCGGCAGACTTAGCAGGTGACATTTTTGTTGTTCGCGGCGGCTGGACTCTCTTGGGTGTGGGACGAGGCTCTTCTTGAGGTTCTACAGGAGAAGCGGCAAGAGGTGCTTCGCTCTCTTCTGACTTTGTCTCGTCATCCACGAGTTCGGCAGCTATGATGTGCCACTTTCTCTTCCTAGTGCCTTCATCCATGGGTGCTGCCGGAGTGTCAATTTCAATTGGGATGGCTCATGCTGCTGCTACCATTGTTGTTGCTGGTTCTAGCGGCTGCTGCTCAATGTATTTTGATGAGGAGGTGGTCGCCACTGTCGCTGCTTGTTAGGTAGGTGAATGGTGCTGCTGATGCCTCTCGGGGGAGTCTACCACTGTGTTGGGTGCGGTTGTAGCTGAGTAAGATGAGTAGTGCATCAGAGAGGGCACCTGGCGGTGGTAAGATGCATGGCGGGCAATGGTGGTGGATGGCATTCCTTGTGCTAGGGTTGCTACTGCAAGGTCTGTAGGATATGGAGGCCGGATGGGTTCGTCATCAGGGAATTTCTGTAGGAGATAAGCCACAAAGGCTTCTTGTACTTCCCCCACGTATTTCATAAAGGTCAGCTGCTGCTGCTCGATGCACTTGTTGCTGTTGATTAGGGTGTGTAGCAACGTGAGGACTTTGTTGTCTAGGGCAACTTTAGTACTGCCGGGGGCAGCTAGAGTGTCAGGCTGGGCGGCAATTGGCTGGCTGGGCGTTATGGGCTCTGTCTCCAGGGCCTGCATCATCTATAGGCGGACTTTTCTTGTCCACCCTTCTTTGGTTGTTGTCATCTCATCTTTTGGGTCGGTCGAAACACGAAAGTTGGCGCAAAGGCCAGTGACGAGGGACGGGAAGTACAACCTGACCTTCGTTTTTTGGAAGCATGTGTGGATCTCCTTGCAGATAACTTGCTCAACATTGATGGGCTGGTTCATCATGATGCTATGGATTAGGGAAAGGCGCAGCCGATCGACGGTAGAGTTGTGAGAGGTGGGCAGCAGGCGCCTCTTGACGAATGTGTTCCATATCATTGCCTCGGGCAGCAGGTGGTGGCGTTGGACAGGTCCTCTATGTTTGCCTGCCAACCACAGCGTGTTGGGCATGCATAGTTTGTCCTTGATTTTCTCATAATCGACAGCCGTCAGTGACTACCTCCACTCCTCGTTAGGGTTGTCGTGCATATCCAGGCCATAGAAGTTGTTAATGACGACATCGTTGAGCATGACAGGTTCGCCTCGGACATACACGAACGACATCTCCCGGCCATAGAAGTTGTTTATGCCGAGTATAGTGCAAGAAATAGATAGCAAGAAGTCGAAAGTAAAGTAAATGAATGAAGTGAGAAGGGTTTAAATAGAGGTTGCCGAGAGGTGCCGTGGCGACATTAAATGTCTAACGGTCCAGTTGTCTCGCGCACGTTATGGGATTTCTGCCTGTTATTTTCGTAGCCGTTAGCGGTCAACTAGCCGTTACGTGTTTCTACGCTGGGCTGCCCTGGCTGTCCCAGCGGGATGGTGGGCAGGCTCCTTGCTGGGCCTCCTTCTTGATCCGGCTCTTTTATTCCTAATCCTGAAATAAAAAAAATAAACTCTGAAAATTAAAAATGTGGTAATTAATCTAATCCTAAAAAAATAATTGCAATAAATTAAATTCTAGTCCTAATGCATAAAAATAAAAATAAAGAAAAAGAATTAAAAATTAAGTTATGTTGGGAGTGCATTTAGGTGCATCTCTCAGACATAAACACTTCCTAAGGTAATTTGGCTTGTCCTTCCCTCCTGGGGGGGTCCTCTTGTTCCTTCAGGTGATGTGCTGTTGGGTCCTTTAGCCTGCCCTTTGGTCTGTCGCGACAGTTGCTGCCTTGGCCTATCTCTATGCCGATTTTGGCAGCTTTTGCATCTGGGCATCCTTCATTTTCTTTTCCCGAGGGTTGTAGCACATTTAACTTTATGCTCTGGTTATCTACCCTCATGGTCAGCTCCCCATGTTCCGCATCTATTAACGTTCTGCCCATGGCCAATAATGGTCGCCCAAGGATGATAGGGGCTTTTTCATCGGCCTCACAGTCTATGATGAGGAAATCAGCTGGAAGAATCAGGTTGCCCACCTTCACTAGGATGTCTTCGATTTTACCCTCCAGTTTTACAAACGAATGATCGGAAAGTTTTAGTATGACGGAGGTAGGTTTGGATGGCCCTGTAATGCCCTGGCTTTGGGCCTAGATGTTTTAGACATCGAATCGGACCGGTCGGAAACGGATCGAATTGTATTAGGTGGTTTAGGGAAATCAAAGATCAAGAAAGGATAAAAATATGACAAAAGTTGCTAAAATCCTCTAAAATCATGTTTAAGAGGTTGGTTAAATCAATTTTACAAAAAAAGTTTTGGAAGTGGTACATTTTGGGTTGTAACCCCTTAGCCCGGCCTAGACGGTTGACCCGAACTACGAAGATTACACGGGGAAAACCAAAGTCAACCCGAAAGTCAACCTTGATTAACGACCCTTTTTTTTCTTTTTAATCTTATCTAGATGCACATTAACCTTAAGCGTACCCTTGAGAAAAACATACTTGAAAAGCACAGCGATCGGAAAGCAATAAGGGACTCAATTGCACAACATACAAAGTTAGGGACCAAATTGTAAATTCTGGAAAGATGAAGGACTTAACAGCTTTTAAGGTTACCAATAGCAAATTAATCATATTACATGCTTCCCTGTCAAATTTCACCTTAAACGGACACCTCAAACTCAAGCAATTGCAATAATGATATTCAGGACTAAAACGTAAATTTGCAAACCTCAAAATCATTCAAATCAGTGCCCAACGGTCATATGTTTCGGAACGGGGGTTGACCGTTCCGAAACACGGGTTCGTTTCGAGACCTGTATCAAAACAGGGCTTGGTAGTGGCAAAAACGTTTCGGAACGGCCCTATCCGTTTCGATACACGAAGGCCATTACAGGCCCCCGTTTCGAAACGCTAGTGCCCGTTCCGATACGGACTGCCCAGAAAATGCAGAATTTGCTGGTTTAATACACATTTATCCACTCAAACACATCCCAATGACCTCCTAATCATGCCAACAAGTCATCATACATATAAGGTACTTATTTACATCATCAAAACACATTCATGGCATCAATTAGGAAAAACCACAAGTTTATAGGCATGCATCCTAATATCCAAAGCAACCAACCTTCAAAGCATCAAAACAAGCACCAAAATGGCCATTTACAAATCCAAAACATTTAAGGCATCATGCCACAACTAGGGAGTCCAAAACATCTCCCAAAACACATCCTAGGTTCCCATTGCCAAATATCAAAAACTAATAATGTTGTGAAAAAAGTCACCATACATGAGCTTAGCTTCCCCTTGGATTCTTAGCCTCCTTGCTACCCTCAAACACCTCAATTATCTGTATTATCGGTTCAAGAGAGAGAGTGTAAGCAAAAATGCTTAGTGAGGCAAGCTCTAAAGAAACAACGCAATAATGCATTTTATAAAAACACTTTCCATAAAGCCTTTAACACATAAACATCATTATCCATGCAACAATGCATACACCTCAAGCATCTCATGCTTCATTTACATCAACTTGTCATATTGACTTTCAAGTGATAATCCATAACCATTTACAACCCAAAACACAACCGGATACGCGGATTACAAGTGTTGTCCCATACGCTTCATACACACTACCGAACACACAAGGTGGAGTTTACCGGTACAATCACAACCCCTCAACACCCGTGATGGAGTTTAACGGTACAATCACAACCCCTCCACATCACTCATTGGTAGTTGTATAACATCACTAACGAGAGCACGGTACACACAGCACAAGATCCACACATGGACTTTTAACCACCATTATGATCTTAACCATCTTGTTAGTGTACTTGGATGGAGTTTACGGTACAATTACAACCCCTCAACATCCAAGGCGACTTTATTCACGGTGCACCCAATCCTATAGCCGACTAACTATATCCGATTGAAGTACTTTTAAAACCAACACATCACTTGCCAATATACCTCAATTATCATCAATAATCCACTGTTTTAAAGCATCTAAATCAAAGCCATTTACAACATGCATCACTATGCATCAATCCACAATTTTAACAAATCAAACCAAGGATCCCTTACCATGATCATCCTTCAACAAATGGCTTATATAACCAGCATTAACCATGCTAAACATGCTTTCAAAAACAGAATTTAAAATATGCAATTATCAACAAATGCATCGAACCAATCCATGGCCCATCCAAGAGAGTTTTTCCGAAAACTTACTCTTGAGCTTAGTTAAGTTGATTAGACTTAAACTAAGCTCCCAAACCTTCAAACATTCGATACAAAGTTGGAAATCCAACTCCACTCACCAATTCCGTTTCACAAGCTTGCCGAAACGCCGTTCAAACCTCCAGATCAACACCACAAGGAACCGAAGATGTCTCCCATGTTTTAAACACATCAAAGCAGAGGATTAATGCATCATCATGCATTAAAATCTTCAGCCATTACACCTAAACTCGCTGCTCTCACCAAAACTAACATTTCGGCTACCAAACAAAACCGAAATCACATCCAAACTCTTCCACCCAGCCAAGATCCATCACTTCTAGACATTCCAAAACATCAATTAACATCCAAAAAGAACCTAAACTCGTCCTTAAACCTCCAGCTATAACAGTACACCAATATCACCCCAAAAACCACCATTTTCACAAGAACAAACTTAGGAAAATCAACCTATTCGGGATTGCATTGATTAAACCTCAATTACACATCATTAAACATCCAAAATAAATTTAAAATCCATCTCAAAATAGAGCCCAAACAAACACCACGAATTTCTTCAAGATTTATTCCAAATCTTGAGTTTTAAGCCAAAATCAAGATCACAACATTAAAACCTTTTATAAAACTTAATTTAAGGATTGAAAACTTGGGAATTTCAGTAAAGAACTGAGTATTTAGAGGAGAAGAACATCCTTACCTCTAAATGTAGATTTCTCCTTGATTAGAGCCAAAATCCTTGAAAATTCAATAAGCAAATTAAGAGGATTTGATGTAGAAAGGATTAGGAATCAATTGATGATTGAAACCTCATCATTTAGTGTGAAAATCAAAAGAAATGTTGCTGTAGAAATGTGTTTGGCTAAGGGAATTTTGAGAGAAAATGAGATGAGAAAGTTTTTAAGAAAGTTAGTTATGAAAAGCTAAAATATGGTTTCCCTCTTTTCCTTTAATTAATTAAACATTAAATGAATCATTAAAATTTAAGAAAAATCTGGAGAAATCCTTTCTTGGGTAAATTAGCTCCTTAAAGATTCAAAGTTTCAATCCTTACAAAACAGTCACCACTGAACTTTTCAAAAATTACAATTTAGTCACTATTTCGAAATGTTGCACTTCCAAACCTTATTTTGTAAAATTGATTTCACCACTCTCTTATATATATTAAAAGAGGATTTTTAGATATTTTTCCATATTTTTAATGCAACCCGAACTAGGCTTTCCCTAAAACCACCTTTTATATTCGAACCGAGAATCAGACCGGTCCGGATCAAACCCTAAACTTCCAAGCCCAAATTAGGGTGTTACATGGGTAGTGACCAAAATTTAAAGTTTTAAAAGTATGAAAAAGTGTAATTTTCAAAGAGGAGTCAAAAATCTTAGAATTTTTAGGGAGCTATGGTACAATTACCCCTTCCTTAAATTGACATGTGTTTTAAATGAATTTAATATAATTGATTAAAATTGATTTTTAATTATTTTAATTAATTAAATGTTATTTGAGAGATCTCTTTTTACGCAACTAACTTTCAAGTTTCATTTTCAGCAAACCCATTTTTCTCAACTCTTTCTCCAGATTTCTTTTCTCCCAAACTCTCTCTCTTTGATTTCTAAATCATTTCCAAGAAATCTCTTCAAGTTCTTCAAGTTTTGTGAGGCAAAAACTAGTCAATCCTTAAGGAAGGCAAGGATTGGAGGTAAATCCCTTTCTCAACCTTCAATATAGGTTCTTTATTGAAATTCCCAAGATCTTTGACTTCTAATTGTTTTTTTGGCTGGGTTTTTATTATAGTTTTGATTTAATATCAAAATCTTGCAAAATTATGATTTAAATCTTGATTTTCGAAGTGGTACTGATGAGCTATTTTTTGGATTGATTTTAATTGAGTTTTGAGTTGATTATTGTGTTGAAAAAGGGTTTTGATAATATAGATCCTGAAATCCTTGAGATCCTTAATTTCTTCATGGTTTTAGTTGGGTTTTTGAGATGAAATGATGAAGTTGTGCTTGCTGGAGGTATAAGGAAGGGTTTAGGTTGTTTTTAGATGTGTTTTGATGTTTAATAATGATTGATAGTGATGTATGTTGGCTGGGTTTGGTTTAGGAAGCAATCAGTTGAGTTTTCGGTTGTTTCGGATGGGTATTTTGGTGTAGTTTTGGTGAGCAACGAGTTTGTGTTTAGTTGCTGGTGTTGAAATGCATTTTAATGCATTTGGATCTCTGTTTTGATGGTCTAAAAAAAGGGGATCTTGATCTGGAAGCAAGCGAAGCGTTTTTGGAGGCTTTGGACGGATGATCTTCGCGTTGGAACGTGAAGTTTCGCGTATCGGTGAATGAATTTGTTTTAAAGCTTTGTTAAGCTTGGATACAAGGTGTTGGGAGGTTAGTGTAAGCTTGAAACGCTTAGCTAATCTCGGAAGTATTTATGGATACGTGTACTCTCGAATTTCGGTTTGAAATGGACTCCATGGTTAATCATGCTCATGTTTTGATAATGGTTGTTACTCGCTGTTATGCATGTATTTAAGCATATTTTTACTTGCGTTTATCCCACAGAATGATTTGGTTTGAATACAAGATGGATTAATCTTGTATGTAATGGTTTTGCTATTTAAAAAGCATGTTTAATTTTGGATATGTAAAGATTTTTAGTGATGCATTGAAAGCAGTGAGTTAACATGGTTTTATGAGTATATTGGCAAGTGTTGGATCTATTTTTAATATTCGGATACGTTGGTCGACCAATAGGATGTGAGTGCACTATAATCTACAAATCGTACGTGTGTTTAGCTACGTGACGTAATAGGGGTGAGCCTATTGCGGGTTGTAGAGGTGAGTCCATCACTATTGGTTGGGGGTGAGCCTAATTCCATTCGTAGCCATTAAGATGGGGTAAGCCATCATTGAGTATAGGGGTGAGCCTTTACGAGCCAGTGTATCCGATATTGTGTGTGAAAGTGATAGAGGTGAGTCTATCATAACGGGTAGGGGTGAGCCTATGCCGGAATGTATTATGCTAATATATGTGTTTGTTGTTGTTGCCCATGTATCATGATTATTGGTGGTTGCATAATGGATCATTATGCATGTGATGTGATGATGAGATGTTGCATAGGGTATATCTATGCATGTGAATTAAGCAAGTGAGGCTTAATGCAGTTTTGCATTGTAAACAACGCACAAGGCTAATGATACATGTGGAACATGGTTAAAGAATGTTTTGCTTTGGTTTAGAAGCATGTTTGAGATTGAGCATGATATGGTTTCAATTAATGTTTTAAAAACTACATTGTTGTTGTGTTTTGAGCTTTCCCTCATTAAGCAAGAGTGCTTACCCTCCTTTTTTTCCAACAATGCAGATAACTAAGCTTGAGGGCTGAGAAGTAGCAAGTGGGAGCACCTAAGTCGTCACTCAAATTCAAGTATGAACTTTGGTGAATTTAAATAAGTAGATTTTGGCAATGGGGAAAGAACCTCGGTCTAGGAGTTTGTCTTTGTAACCTCCTAGTTGAGATATGTTGGTTTGCCTATTTGGTTTTGTTCATGGCCTCTATATGGTTTATTGTTTTGCTTATGGTGTTTTTGGCTATGCTATGACTTATGTTTAAAAGCATGCTTGGGCAGATTATGCTTCACCTTGAATTGCCATGTTAGAAGTTTATGTTATGAATGTTGTTGATGCTTAATTGCTTGGGTGATCGGTTATAACATGTAAGGTTGTTTTAAGCATGTTTAGATGTTATTAAATGTGTTTATATGGTTGTTGGAAGTTCAAATCTTGTATGCGTATCGATACTCGGGGGTGAGTATCGATGCACTAAGGCTTAATTCAGGCTTTTCAGCTTAGGTGTACCGATACAATTTGCCCGCGTATCGATACGCCTAGGCAAAAGGTTTGAAGGCCATATCGATACGGGCTTGAGCGTATCAATACCCTTTTGAAAACTTTGGTTACTGCCATTTTGCGTATCGATACAGGCTAAGGCGTATCGATACGGGTTCGTTAATTTCAGTTATTGGAATCTTTTTAAGTTCCGAATTGTTGCATTTTGGTCCTTGAATGTTGTATGTTCAGTTGGATGAGTTTGGATGATCCATTTGAGCTGAAATTTAGCATGTTACATGACTAATTAAGTATTGGTAACTTTAAAATCTGAAAAGTCCATGTATTTTATGGAAATTACATTTTAGTCCCTAAAAGTCAAATGCATCCAATTGAACCCCTAATTGAACTCCGATCACTGTGCCGTTTTCTTATAAGTGTCTTGCTAATAACATAGGATCTTAATTTGCATCTAGATAAGATAAAAAGAAAAAACGGTCGTTAATCAAGGTTGACTTTAACGAGTTGATTTCAGTTTTCCCCGTGTAATCTTCTTAGTTCAGGTCAGGCGTCTAGGCCGGGCTAAGGGGGTTACATTTGTTGGTATCAAAGCCAGATTACGAAAGAATTAGGAATGTTGGTAGGTGAAATTGGTATGTTTTGATGTTTGATTCAGTGTTAATTGGCATGTTGGTTGAAGAATCATGTTTTGGTTGAATGTGGGTATTTATGCCATGTTTGGGTGTTTTGAATTATATGTGAAGTTCAATATGAACATATGTTGATGATAAGATAGATTGTAAGTTGATTTTGTGTGATAGTTGAATTATAACTAGGGTACCCATTGCCAAGCTACTGATAAAGGAAATTTTGTTTAGAGCAAATGAATTGAGTGACTTAGGTCCTTGCCACCGAAGGCCTGATTGATTTTAATGTTGTGTTTGCGTTATAGTATACCTCTTTCACCATGGCTCCGAGACAAGAGGAGGGGCAACGCCTGAGTTGTGGCCGAGAATGGGCCGAAAGAGCAAGTTGAGAATCTACCGCCTCCTCTTCTAGGTGGACCACCTGTAGGGGGTGGGGCAGGAGTCGAGGCTGGAGCTGGTGTTGGAGGTGTTGCACCTGAGGGAGCACCGTGACAAGGTGTTCTGGATATGAGAGTTCTGGTACAAGCTATTGCTGGAGCCTTTAAGGCGGCAGTGGCTGGCTTTCATGTAGCAGCACCACAACAAGGTGCTAACCCTGGGTTGCCTCTGAAGCGTTTACGTAGTTTGGGTGGTGCTGAGTTTAGAGGATTGACTTCTAAGGGGTCTAAGGCTTGGTTCGAGAGTACCAAGCGAATCTTGGGACATATGAACTGTAATAATGTTCAGAAACTGGGTTGTATAGTGTCGTTACTGAATGGCGATGCATATACGTGGTGGATGACTATTACAACTGGGATGGATCAGGATGAGATTAATTGGACCTTTTTCGTGAGCGCGTTTAAGAAAAATTTCTTTGGGGTCCATTATCTGAACGAGAAGAAATGTGAATCTATGGCTTTAGTACAGGGCGTTATGTCGGTTGCCGAATATGAGGTGCAATTTGTGAGGTTGAGCCAGTATGCACCTGAGTTAATACCGGACGAGCTAGCGATGTGAGAACGTTTCCGCTATGGATTTGTAAGAGAAGTTAAGACATACGTGCTAGCGGCTGAGTACACAGTCTTTGATGTGCTGGTCTCGCGAGCGAAGGATATAGAGCTGAACCTAGGGATGGCGGTTGGATCTGGAGGCTCTAGTTCCGGAAAGAGAGGTGCAGACCATGATGGTGGGCGTGATCGTGGAAAAAGGCCACGAGATAGAGGTTATCAGAGGGATCATCGTCGAGGTGGTGGTGGTGGAGGTGGAGCAGGTGGAGGGCAGCCTGGTCAGAATGTTGGTTCTCGTGCTCCTGTTTACAACCGTTGTGGGAGGCATCACTCTAGGGAGTGCTGGGGTGTCTTAGGGACTTGCTGGCACTGTGGAGTGCAGAGTCACGTGAAGCGTGACTGTCTGCAGTTGGCGAGGCAAGCACCAGTGCGTGCTATGGAACCTCAGAGAGGTCGTGGGCACGGCCGAGGTACTTTTAGAGAAGGGAAGAGGGTCAGCGTGATATTGCTCATGTTGTAGCTGTACAGCCTGAGGGAGGCGGTCCTACGAGGGTCCATGCTCAGTGCGAGGGGCGTAACAACACTGATGTTATCGCAAGTACCTTTCTTCTACAGTCTTTATCAATGTTGGCTTTTATTGATTCTGGATCCACGTATTCTTATATCTTAAGTGAGCATGCATATTTGCTTGATATACATGTTGAGTTGCTTGAAGTAGGAATGCAAGTGGCTAGTTCTTTTGGTGAGACTATAGTCACTAGGAAGTTGTATCGGAGGTGTCCCTTATCTGTTCATGGTCAAGTCTTTCTTGTGGATTTGATGGAGTTACCCTTTTATGGATTTGATGTGATCCTTGATATGGATTGGTTGTCTGAGCATAGAGCAGTGGTTGACTTTGATGTTAATCGAGTCACCTTA
This sequence comes from Hibiscus trionum, assembly GCA_030270665.1. Classification (NCBI taxonomy): domain Eukaryota; kingdom Viridiplantae; phylum Streptophyta; class Magnoliopsida; order Malvales; family Malvaceae; genus Hibiscus; species Hibiscus trionum. The sequence goes on from BSYR01000037.1 coordinate 5,760,065, forward strand.
AAGCTTGCTGATGATTATGAAGTGGTGATTGTCGGCGAGAATATGAAATTCTTGTATATTGTTGTTTCATCTATGGAAGCAAGCCGTATGTTAGGATGGGTTGTGAAGCTTATCTTGCATACGTGATAAATCCTGGTACAAAGGATGTATGTGTGCAGGACAACAGAACCGTTTGCGATTTTTCGGGTGTTTTTCCAAAAGAATTGCCTAGGTTGCCTCAAAATAGGGAAATTGAGTTTGGTATCGAGTTGTATGAGAATACGACTCCGGTTTCCATTGCTCCTTATCGCATTACACCTAAAGAGCTGAAAGAGTTGAAGACGCAACTTCAAGAGTTGCTTGATCGAGGGTTCATCCGGCCAAGTGTTTCACCGTGGGGAGCGCCGATGTTGTTTGTAAAGAAGAATGATGGGACAATGCAGATGTGTATAGATTATCGGCAGCTGAATAAGTTGATGATTAAGAACAAGTATCCCTTACCAAGAATCGATGATCTTTTTGATTAGTTTTGAGGAGCCTCAGTGTTTTCTAGGATTGACTTGAGGTCATGGTATTACCAGTTAAGGGTGAAGGATGTGGATGTACCTAAGACGACGTTTCAGACGAGGTACGGGAAATATGAGTTTTTAGTGATGCCTTTTGGTTTAACAAACACACCTGCTGCTTTCATGGACATGATCAATCGTGTGTTCCATGAGTTTTTGGACCAGTTTGTGGCGGTGTTCATCAATGATATCCTTGTGTACTCTCGTACCGAGTAGGATCATGATAAGCACTTAAGGATAGTTTTGCAACTGTTGTTGGAGAACCAATTGTATGCTAAGCTGAGAAAGTGTGAGTTTTGGCTTAGAGAGGTGATCTTCCTTGGACATGTTGTATCGGCTGAGGGTATCTGTGTTGATCCGTATAAGATTGAGGCAGTGGTGAGTTGGAAGGTACCTAAGTCGGTGACAGAAGTACGAAGTTTTCTTGGTTTGGTTGGATATTACCGTGGGTTTGTCAAGGGTTTCTCGAAGATTGTTGCACCTTTGACGAAGTTGTTGCAGAAGAATGTTCGCTTTGAGTGGACATATGTGAGGCTACAAGCTTTTGAGAAGCTGAAGGAAGCTTTGACGCAAGCTCCTGTCCTGATTCAACCTGAGTCTGGTAAGGAGTTTGTAGTCTATAGTGATGTGTCCATTGTTGGTTTGGGCTGTGTGTTGATGTAGGAGGGCAAGGTAGTGACGTATGCATCTAGGCAGTTGAAGGTTCATGAGCGTAACTACCATACTCACGATCTTGAGCTTGCGGCTGTTGTGTTTGCTTTGAAGATATGGAGGAATTATCTGTATGGTGAGAAGTGTGAGGTGTTCACGGATCATAAGAGCTTAAAGTATCTTATGTCTTAGAAGGAGTTGAATCTTAGGCAACGACGGTGGGTGTATTTGCTTAAGGATTATGATCTATCGATCGAGTATCATCCGGGAAAGGCCAATGTTGTGGCTGATACTTTGAGCCGGAAAGTGGAAGTGGAGTTGAGGGCGATGTTTGCACGCTTGAGCATGTCACGAGACAGTGGTCTTGTTGTTGAATTGCAAGTTAAACCATCCCTGATCCAGTTGATTAAGGATAAGCAGTTGCTTGATGATTCTCTTGTTCCTCACGTTCAGGATATTGCGGATGGTAAGCCTTCGGATTTCAATTTTAATGAGGATGGTGTTCTGTGTTTTGGGAGTCAGATAGTGGTGTCAAGTGATGTTGAGTTGAGGCGCACTATTCTGACTGAAGCTCATAGTAGTCCTTTCGCTATGCACCCTGGTATTACGAAGATGTATCGTAATTTGAAAGATGAGTACTATTGGGTGGGGTAGAAAAAGGATGTTTTCGAGTTCGTTGGCAAGTGCATGGTGTGTCAGCGAGTGGAGGCTGAACATCAGGTACCTTCTGGGTTGTTGCAACCTTTGAGAAACCCAGAATGGAAGTGGGAAAGGATTAACATGGATTTTGTGTCTGGATTGCCTTTGTCACCATCAAAGAAGAATTCTGTTTGGGTGATTGTTGATTGCCTTACGAAGTGTGACATTTCTTTCCTGTGCATACCACGTATAACTTGGATAAGCTGGTAGAGCTGTATATCATTGAGATTGTGCGGTTGCATGGGGTACTGAAATCTATAGTATCAGATAGAGATCTGAGGTTCACGTCGAGGTTCTGGGAGTGTTTGCATCAAGCCTTGGGTACACGGTTGAATTTCAATACTTCTTATCATCCTCAGACGGATAGACAGTCATAGCGTGTTATCCAAGTGCTTGAGGACATGTTAAGATGTTGTGTTGTAGATTTTCAGGGTTCTTAGGAGGAGCACTTGCCTTTGGTTGAGTTTGCTTACAACAATAGTTACCAGGAAAGTATTCAAATGGCTCCATACGAGGCTTTTTATGGGAGAAGGTGTAGAACCCTATTTGTTGGGTGAAAACGAGACAAAAATTGATATCGATGCCGGCCATGTTGAAAGGAACCACCAAGAAGGTGAAGCTCATTTGTGAGCGTTTGAAGGCAGCATCGAATCGGCAAAAGTCTTACGCGGATCTGAAGCGTAAGGAGATTGATTTCACGGTTGGTGAATGTATGTTCTTGAAGGTATCACCTTGGAAGAAGGCGATGAGATTTGGGCGTAAAGGTAAGCTTAGCCCGAGGTTTATTGGACCATATGAGATTGTGGAGCGTATTGGTCCTTTGGCTTATCGGTTGAGGTTGCCTCCCGAGTTAGAAAAGATTCACGATGTGTTTCATGTTTCGATGTTACAGAGGTATAGATCGGATCCTTCGCATGTAATGCTTGTGGAGGAGATATAGTTGAATCCAGATTTGTCTTATGACGAGGAACCGGTAAAGATCCTGGATTCGAGCAGCAAAGTGTTGTAACGCCCTGGTTTTGGCGGTGTTGCGGCGACACCGAGGAGTTGAGGAGGCCACTTGGGAAAGCAAGGCGGACATGCTGAAGCAATTTCCGCACCTTTTTCCTTTAGGTAAAATTTTGGGGACGAAATTTCCTAAGTGGGGGAGAGTTATAACGCCTTGGTTTTGGGCCTAGATGTTTTAGACATCGGATCGGACCGGTCGGAAACAGTTCGAATCATATTAGGTGGTTTAGGGAAATCAAGGATCAGGAAAGGATAAAAATATGACAAAAGTTGCTAAAATCCTCTAAAATCATGTTTAAGAGGTTGGTCAAATCAATTTTACAAAAAGAGTTTTGGAAGCGGTACATTTCGGGTAGTGAACAAAATGTAAAGTTTTAAAACTGTGAAAGAGTGTAATTTTTAAAGAGGAGTAAAAAATCTTAGAATCTTTAGGGAGCCATGGTGCAATTACCCTTTCCTTAAATTGACATGTGTTTAAAATAAATTTAATATAATTGATTAAAACTGATTTTTAATTATTTTAATTAATTAAATGGTTATTTGAGAGATCCCTTTTTACGTAACTAACTTTCAAGCTTCATTTTCAGCAAACCCATTTTTCTCAACTCTTTCTCCAGATTTTTTCTCCCAAACACTCTCTAGTTGATTTCTAAATCATTTGCAAGAAATCTCTTCATGTTCTTCAAGTTTTGCGAAGCAAAAACTTGTCAATCCTTAAGGAACGCAAGGATTGGAGGTAAATCTCGTTCTCAACCTTCAATCTAGGTTCTTTATTGAAGACTACTTTGGGCATTAGGTTGATGTTAGCTCCCAAGTCACAGAGGGCTTTTATTTCATGTTTGCTGCCCATCCTGCATTGGATAAAAAAGCTGCCCGAGTATGTTTGCTTGGGCGGCAGTTTGTTGTGCAGCATTTCCATGCACTCTTCTGTGACAGCAACTGTTTCGAACTCCCCAATCCTTTTCCTTTTAGAAACCATGTCCCTGAGATATTTGGCATAGTTGGGCATACTTTGAATGGCTTCTATTAGAGGTATGTTTATGTGCACCTACTTTAGAATATCTAGGAATCTTCTAAACTGGTGCTCTTGCTTTTGTTGCTTAAGCCTATAGGGGAAAGGTGCTGGCAGGCGGATGTCCTCTATACGCTCCCTGCATGGAAACTTAATCTGTGGAGGATCATCTGCTTAAGCCTATTGGCTGTTCTTTTTGTGCTGGTTGTGTTTCTATTTGTTTTTCCACCATGGGTTCATCCAACTACTTCCCAATTCTAGTAGATATGGCTTTGCACTGTTCGTATGTGCGTTTGGCTGCTGCCTCTGTGCTGCTGGATGCTGCTCCCATTGTTCTGCAGCTGAAAATCTCTGTGAACTGCCCAAATTGGGTCTCTAGGTTTTTTATGGCAACATCCTAGTTGTTTATCTTCATATTCGTCCTCTCCATGAAAGACTTAGTGTAACCCCCTTAACCCGGCCTAGACGGTTGACCCGAATTAAGAAGATTACACGGGGAAAACCAAAGTCAACCCGAAAGTCAACCTTGATTAACGACCCCTTTTTTTTAAAAAAACTTGTATAGATGCACATTAACCCTAGTTGTGATCAAACAAACAACATACTCAAAGAACATAAACATCAGAGATCAAACAGGGACCCAATTGAACAAATTACAACTTTAGGGACCAATTTGTAAATTCTGGTAATTATAAGGACTTAACCCAAATTAAAGTTACCAACTTGAAATTTATCATGTTTCATGCATCTCTGTCAAATTTCAGCTCAAACGGACATCCCAAACTCATACAATTGCACAAACAAGAATCGGGACCAAAATGCAAACATTTTGAAACATATAACTGCCAATGTCAACCCCCAACGGTCAGGTGTTCCGAAACAGGGAGAGCCTGTTTCGAAACGCGGGGCCGTTCCGCAACGCGTACCGAAACGAGGTTTGGCAGAGGCCTTCCCGTTTCGGAACGGTGTCTCCCGTTTCGGACGCCTGGGTTGCTACAAGGCACCCGTTCCGAAACGGAGGCTCCTGTTCCGATACGGCCTGCACAGATTGCAGAAAAATTCATGCTTAAACACACAATTGACCAACCAATCATGCTCCAAATGCAACCAAACTTTACCAGCAACTCATACAACATACAAGAGACATATTTGCATCAACCAATTATCATTATATCATCATATATGAAAAGCCCCAAATCTAAAGGCATGCTTCCTACTCAAGCAAACCATTCATGCACTAAAACCTCCAAACCAACACATAATGGCCGATTACATGTACCAACATTAACAACAACATAAATCCAAAATAGGGAGTCCAAAACATCTCCCAAAACAACAACATAGGTCCCCCATTGCCAAAAACCAAAAGCTAAAAGTGTTTAAGAAAACCTTCCCATACATGAGCTTATCTTCCACTTGATTGCTTGCCTTCCTTGCTGCCCTTAATGCACCTTAATGTTCTGCATTATTGGTTTAAGAAAAGAGAGAGAGCGTAAGCAAAAGCTTAGTGAGGAAAGCTCAAATAAACCATTCAATAATGCATTTATAAAACACTTTTATAAATCATACATCAAAATACATTTAGACATGCTCACAAGCAATCTCAACCAAGCATCTCATGCTTCATATCATAACATGTCATATTGGCCACAAGTGATAATTACCATCTTTTAAGAAGATCAACATAAGACTCACACATGGACTTTTAAACACCATTGTGATCTTATCCCCATGGACTTTTAAACACCATGGCCCATGGACTTTTAAACACCATGGCAAGGACCACACAAGGACTTTTAAACACCTTTGTGTCCTTAACAAGTTTCACCTCAAGGACTTTTAAACACCTTGACCCCAAGGACTTTTAAACACCTTGGCCCATGGACTTTTAAACACCATGACATGAATCACCCCAAGGACTTTTAAACACCTTGGCCCCAAGGACTTTTAACCACCTTGGAAAGGACCACACAAGGACTTTTAAACACCTTTGTGTCCTTAACAAGAACCATCCAAGGACTTTTAACCACCTTGATGTTCTTAAGTAAACTAGGCTCACTCAAGGACTTTTAACCACCTTGGTGACCTTAACCTTTTCAAAACATCACTTGCCAATATACATCATTTATCATCAATAATCCACTGTTTTAAAGCATTTAACCAAGCCATAAACATCATGCATCTTTAAGCATTAAACCACATTTAAACAATGTTCAAAAGCAAGGAACCCTAACCTTGAGCTTCCTTAAACACATGGCTTATAATCTCAGCAAACAAACATGCTAGATATGCTTTAAAAACAGAATTTAAACATGCAACAAACACATTGCACCCAACCATCACATGGTTCCTCATCAAGAGAGTTTTTCCGAAAACTTACTCTTGAGCTTAGCAAAGTTGTTTAGACTTAGACTAAGCTCCCAAACCTCCAAAACATTGGTTTCAAAGCCGAAACCCAAAATCCACTCACCGATTCCGTTTCGCTTCTTGCCGAAACACCAAATCAAGCTTCCGGATCACCACCACTTGGATCCAAAGATGACTCCCCTGTTTTAACACATCAAAACAGTAGATTAATGCATCATCATGCATTAATAGCTTCAATGAAAGCACCTAAACTCGCTGCTCTCATCCACACTCCATTTTCGGCCACCAAACACAACCGAAAATGCATCTAAACAACTCCTCAACAAAGCCCAGCCATAAACCATCAAAACTAAGCATCCTTAAATATCAATCAACATCTAAAAAGGACCTAACAACATCCTTATACCTCCAGCAACAACAGATCCACAAGATCACCCAAAAACAACCAAGAATCACAAGCTAAACTTAGGAAATTCAACCTATCCGGGATTGCATTAGTTGAAACTCAATTTCCAATCAATTTAACATTCTTTTAGCATCAAAAATACACCTCAAATCACTGCTTTAACAGATCCTACGAAAATTTACCAAAATCAATCAAATCTTGCATTTAAAAGCCAAGATCCATAACACAACCTTAAAACCATTTATAAAACACAATTTAAGGATTGAGAACTTGGGAATTTCAGTAAAGAACTTAGAGTTCAGAGGAGAAGGACGTTCTTACCTCCAAACTTGAGTTTCTCCCTTTTAGAATCAAGTTTTCTTGAAAATCCACTTAGCAAATGGTGAGGTTTTGTTGTAGAGATGATTAGCAATCAAAAGGTAATTGAAAAGATGAATTTAGGTGACAAAATCAGAGAGAAAAGCTCTGGAGAAAAGGTGTTTGGCTTGAGAGAAAATGAGAGAAAATAGAATTGAGAGAAAAGTTAGTTAAAACCAAAATATCTTCCCTCCACTTTGTTTTTTATTTAAAACCTTTTAATTAATCATTTAATATCTTTTGAAAATCTGGAGAAACTCCCATTGGGTAAATAGCTCCTTAAAGATTCAAAGTTTCAATCCTTTTTAAAACAGTCTCACAGTTTTCAAAAATTACCTTTTGGTCACTAGCCCAAAATGTCACCCTTCCAAACCTCATTTTGCAAAATTGATTTCACAGTTCACTTATATATATTAAAAGAGGATTTTAGAACATTTTTCCATATTTTTAATGCAACCCGAACTAGGTTTTCCTAATTTCACCTTTTTAGATTCGACAGCACTTTGACCGAACCGGTCAACGCCCAAAACTTCTATGCCCAAAACCGGGGCGTTACAACTCTCCCCCCCTTAAGAAATTTCGTCCTCGAAATTTACCTGAAGGAAAGAGATAAGGAAACTGCTTCAGCATGTCATCCTTTCGCTCCCACGTGGCTTCCTCAACACCGCGATGCTTCCACAGCACCTTTACCAACTCAATGGTCTTGCCACGAAGAACCTTGCTATCTGAATCCAGAATCCTCACCGGTTCCTTGTCATAGGTCAAATCCGGATTCAATTCCACCTCTTCCACAGGCATCACATGTGAAGGATCAGATCTATACTTCCGGAGCATAGAAACATGGAACACATCATGAATCTTCTCCAACTCTTGAGGTAACCTCAACCTGTACGCAACAGGACCCACACGCTCAACCACCTCGTATGGTCCAATGTACCTAGGGCTCAACTTACCCTTCCGGCCAAACCTCATCACCTTCTTCCAAGGCGAAACCTTCAGAAACACACGGTCACCCACCGCATACTCAATCTCCTTACGCTTCAAATCCGCGTAAGACTTTTGCCGATCAGAAGCTTCCTTCAAACGCTCACAAATGAGCTTCACCTTCTCGGTGGTTCCCTTCAACAAAGCCGGCATCGAAACCAACTTCTGACCCGTTTCAGCCCAACAAAGAGGAGTCCTACACTTCCTCCCATACAAAGCCTCATAAGGTGCCATTTGAATACTTGCCTGATAACTATTGTTATAAGAAAACTCAACCAAAGGCAAATGCTTCTCCCAAGAGCCCTGAAACTCAATCACGCAACACCTCAACATATCCTCCAAATCTGAATAACACGTTCAGACTGACCATCCGACTGAGGATGATAGGATGTACTGAAATTCAACCTCGTACCCAGAGCTTGATGCAAACACTGCCAGAACCGCGATGTGAACCTCGGATCCCTATCCGACACAATCGACTTAGGCACACCATGCAGCCGCACAATCTCAGCAATGTACAGCTCCGCAAGCTTATCCAAAGAAAACGTAGTATGCACAGGCAAGAAATGCGCACACTTCGTCAGGCGATCCACAATCACCCACACCGAATTCTTCTTCGATGGTGACAAAGGTAAACCAGATACAAAATCCATGGTAACCCTTTCCCACTTCCACTCAGTAATTCTCAACGGTTGCAACAACCCTGAAGGAAACTGATGCTCAGCCTTAACTCGCTGACACACCATACACTTGCTGACAAACTCCGCAACATCTTTCTTTAAACCCACCCAATAGTACTCATCACGAAGATCTCGATACATCTTAGTACTACCAGGGTGCATAGCAAAAGGACTACTATGACCTTCAGTTAGAATAGCACGCCTCAACTCAGCATCATTGGGCACTACTATCCGACTCCCAAAACACAACACTCCATCATCATTAAAGCAGAAATCCGAAGGTCTACCCTCCGCGATATCCTGTACATGAGACACCAAGGAATCATCCAGCAACTGCTTTTCCTTGATCAACTGAACCAAAGATGGTTTCACTTGCAACTCAGCCACAAGACCACCATCGTGCGAAATACTCAAACTGGCAAACATAGCCCTCAGCTCAACAGCTACCTTCCTACTCAAGGCATCCGCTACAACATTAGCCTTCCCAGGGTGATACTCAATCGTCAAATCATAATCCTTGAGCAACTCCACCCAACGTCGCTGCCTGAGATTCAACTCCTTCTGAGACATCAGATACTTCAAACTCTTGTGATCCGTGTACACAGTACACTTCTCACCATACAGGTAATGTCTCCAGATCTTCAGAGCAAAAACCACTGCAGCCAACTCAATGTCATGCGTAGGATAATTGCGCTCATGCACCTTCAACTGCCGCGATGCATAAGCTACCACCTTATCCCCTTGCATCAACACACATCCCAAACCAACATAGGACGCATCGCTATACACCACAAACTTTTTCCCTAATTCGGGTTGAACCAAGATAGGAGCTTGCGTCAAAGCCGCCTTAAGCTTCTCAAAAGCCTGCTGTCTCGCCTCTGTCCACTCATACTTAACATCCTTCTGCAACAACTTTGTCAAAGGTGCAGCAATCTTAGAAAACCCATCCACAAACCTTCGGTAGTATCCCGCCAAACCAAGGAAACTACGAACCTCGTGAACAGACTTAGGAACCCTCCAATTCATCACCGCCTCAATCTTCTGAGGATCAACCCGAATCCCTTTGGCAGAAACCACATGCCCAAGAAACACCACCTCCGTAAGCCAGAACTCACACTTGCTCAGCTTAGCGTAAAGCTGATTCTCCAACAAAGCTTGCAAAACAATCCTCAAATGCTCTTCATGCTCCTCTTCAGTATGCGAGTACACGAGGATATCATCAATGAACACCACAACAAACTTGTCCAGGTATTCATGAAACACACGATTCATCATGTCCATGAAAGCGGCAAGAGCATTTGTCAAACCAAACGGCATCACAAGGAACTCATAATGCCCATACCTTGTCCTGAAAGCTGTCTTAGGCACATCCACATCCTTCACCTTCAACTGGTAATACCCTGACCTCAAGTCAATCTTAGAGAACACAGCAGCTCCCCGAAATTGATCAAAGAGATCATCAATCCTCGGCAAAGGATACCGATTCTTGATAGTCAACTTGTTCAGCTGACGGTAATCAATGCACATCCTCATAGTGCCATCCTTCTTCTTCACGAACAAGACCGGTGCACCCCAAGGCGACACACTCGGCCGAATGAAACCACGCTCAAGCAACTCTTGCAACTGCGTCTTCAGCTCTTTCAGCTCCTTAGGTGCCATTCTATAGGGAGTAATGGACACAGGAGTTGTATTCTCATACAGCTCAATTCCAAACTCCAGTACGTCTTGATGGACCCCGTGTATTTTGAATGCTCTAAAGATGTCTAGGAATCCTCTCAAGTGCTGCCGAGCATCTTCTGTAGCAGTCCCTCCAAATTGCCCTAACGTGTTGATCATGTTAAACATAACGAGCTTCAACTCGAAGTGATCTACCTCAATCTCAGGTTTTGTCACTGTCAAATCAAACCCTCTGAAGTCTTGTTCCAGATAATCTCTAATGGTTCGAACATTCTGGGGCTGTCTCGGCGGAATAAGGGGTTGCTGATTTGGTGGATTTTGCTGTCTGCTGGGCGGCAAGTCTTGCTGCCTTTCCCTTCCGTTCACGACATTGTTGGGAGGGTCCATGTTTACCTTTGCTTTTTATTTTTCCTTTATGGTTTTCCCTAGGGTTACTCTGATTTCCTTCTTGAGCTCTCTTTCTCTTCGTTCGATATCGTCGTAGAAGAGAATTTCTCCTCTTGGATTCGCCCTGGTCATAAACTAGAAAAGGAAACTGTAAAATTCTTTTTTCGATTAAAAATAAAAATAAAATAAAAAGTATTGAAATAAAAGTGCAGAAATTAAATACGAATTTCGTTGTTACCAATCCTCGGCAGCTGCACCAAAAACGTGTAAAGCGTTTAGGTGTTCTCTATTTATGAGCGCAAGTGCACACTCCTGTCAAGTTATAGTATATAAGTTATCTTGTCCCACAGGGATTGGATAGCTTGATTCGAATTGTTGTTCCTGCACAAGAAAAGTAAATGCACAAGTAAGATGGTTGTTGAGAAGAAAAGTAAAATAAAAAACACAAGTAATTAAAAAGGAAGTGATCAAGTTGATAGAGAGGTAGGGTTATGCTGCTGCTTAGTGTGAAACTGCGTTGAATAGGTTAAGTTGTTTTTCTCTGCCACGATCTGCTGCCTCGGCGGGTAATGGCGGCAGCAACTTTCGCTGCCACAATGGCACTCTGCTCTTTCAACTTTCGCTGTCCCGGTAGGTGAGATGGAGAGAAGTCCAGACGACAAGTCTGGAAGATACTCCAAATTCAGCAAAGCAATTCTGAAGTGATACTACCTATGTCTAGGCAATACCTAGCAATTTTAGCATAAACCTAACACGGACAATCAACGTTTGGTTGCTCCTTTTAGCCGCTGAAATTCTAACTTATGTTTAAGCTGATTTAGTCAACACCTCGTCGTGATGAGACCGTGCTTAATTCTTTCGTGAGTTTGACACTATCGTGCCCGACAAATGGATTCTTCAACTGGACTTTTGGAACTAATTGAAGGAAGTGAAGCACATGAATTAAGCAAACTAAGAGTATTTTATTGCAAAAACAAACTTGAAAACCTAAACAACCGTTCTCACAACTAATTACAACATAACCCAAACCCAAGAGAAATTTAGAACATGTCGGCGGCAAGAAAACCTAAGCTATGCCTAAGGAAAACCTAAGCTGCTCTGTTAGAATTACAATGGGTATATATAGGTCTATTCCTTCTTGAAGTAGAAGTCTTCAAACTAGCTTTCCACATTAAATGTGACTTTAAACTCTGACTTCTTTGAGTTGAATGTGGACTTTATCACGCTGCCTTGTTCCGCAAGGAATCTCGAGATTTAACTTCGGCGGCTCTGCCAGCTACTACAGATGTCGGAAAATTGAGTGGAAAACATTGAGAGAATCAGGATTTTCTGCTTTACAAATCGCACTCTTGTTCTCCAACTCCATAGTTTGCTGTCTTGGGCGGCACCGTGGGCGGCGACAGCTACTCGGCAGCTACTGTCTCTGTCTGGAACTGCATCAGTACAACTCTCTGATTCGCTGCCTCAGCATCACATCCTCAGCTCCTCTTTCCCTCTGTCAGCCTTTAGTACCTAAAACCAAAAGTACACTAAAATAGTACCTTTTCTTTGCCAAACAAAAGATAATCTAGAAAAACATGGCAAAGTAAAGAAATACTGTAAAATGAAATGCATGGTCTTAATTATTCCTAAGATGTACTAAAAAATAGCAATAATATGAGTTGGAATGTGCATGAAATATAGAACTTGTGGACACTTTACATGCATACAAACATATCAAAGATCAAACAATTCATATAAGTCATGTAACACATTCAAATAACCAAATTTCTATATATCAACCATATAGATCAAGCAAGATCAACATTCACAAAATTCACATTTCAATTTTTATAATTTATAGCATCACACTGCTTGTATTAATCATATATCTAAATTGATTTGGTCTTAGATCGATTTCTTTCAAACACGATTTTTAGAGGTTGTACTATTACATCAAGGGGAGTTGAGGCCCTTTAATCTAAGCCTTTGAATTTCCAACGATAGATGTAACCCCCTTAGCCCGGCCTAGACGCCCGACCGAAGTACGAAGAATACACGGGGAAAACCAAAGTCAACTCGAAAGTCAACCTTTATTAAAGACCTTTTTTTCTTTTTATCTTATCTAGATGCACTTTATTAACCTATGCGATTAGCAAATCATTTCAGCGGAAGCAACACGACGATTGGAACTCAAACAAGGGTTCGATTGCATACAACGACTTTGAGGGACTAAAATATAAATTTCTAGAATTATAAGAACTAAACAAGTTTTAGTGTTATCAATACGTAATTAATCATATAACATGCCATCATGTCAAAATTCATCTCAAACGGATTACTCAAACTCATTTAATTAAGCAAACAACACTCAGGGACCAAAACGTATGAAACAAAAACCTGAAACAGTTCAAATTCAAACTTCAACGGTCAAGTGTTCCGAAACGCAAAGCCTTATATCGAAACGGTCGTTTCGAAACCAGGTTGACCGTTTCGATACTCAGGTACGTTCCGAGACCCGTATCGAAACACCCCTTTCTAGTAGCAAAATTGTTTCGGTACGTTCCTTCCCGTTCCGAAACCTCATGGCCATTCCAGGCCCCTGTTCCGAAACAGGCAAGGGCGTTCCGATACGCCTTGCCCTGCAACAGCAGATTTTGCTGGTTTTTCACATCTTTTCATATTCGGATACATTCCAAAACATGCCACAACATACATACAACATATTTATGCACCAAAGATCATCATTGCAAAGCATAAGCTAGAACATGGCATCATACGTGCAAGCATTTCTACTATAGGCATGCTCCCAACCATCCAAGAGTATAAATCTCACCCATTGCCTCTTATTACACCAAAGTAAAGCCACATACTTTGCTAAACCAAAATGCTTGGATTCCCTTGCTTATGAGCTGCCTCAAACGCCTAATTCTCTGCATTGATGAAACAAATAAGCGTAAGCACAAAGCTTAATGAGGATCGCTAAATAACATTCGTCAATGCATTCTACACAATTTGCAAAACCACCACTTTCAACATATGCCTTTACACAAAACATGTCCTTTCAAGACATCAATGCACTTTCCAAAAACATGATCATATGCATCATTCTAAAACAAGAAATAAACCTTTGCTCATGCTTACCAAGCATCTCATGCATTCTAGCATCATTTACAAGCATCTCATGCTTAACATTTATTATTTACATTATATTGGCTCACAAGTGATAATCCATAACCATACCAACAAAAGACACAATCGGATACGCGGATTATAGGCGTTGTCCCACACGCTTCATACACACTACCGGACTACACAAGGCTCACACACGAGAGCAACCCTCCATCGTCGTGACACCCGTGGTGGAGTATAACGGTACAATCACAACCCCTCAACACCACTCATCGGTAGTTGTATAATTCCACTAACGAGAGCACGAGACACATAACACAAGATCCACACACGAAATTAACATCCACCGTTGTGATCTTAACCTCAATCGTTAGGGTACTTGGATGGAGTATATGGTACAATCACAACCCCTCGACATTCAAGGTGACTTTATTCACGGTGCACCCAATCCTATAGCCGGCTAACTATATACGATTAACACAACCAAAAACCATTTCCATCTCTTACCAATATAATCATTTAACCTCATTAATCCACTGTTTTACAAGCATAAACACAATGCTATTTCCAGCATCATTCATGCTTAAAACATGCTTTAAAATAGTAATCAAATCCACACTTAACTCAAGTGCATTTTCATCAAACATAGCACATTTCCGAGAGAGAGATTTCCGAATCACTTACTCTTGAGCTTAGCTAAGTGTATCAAACTTACACTAAGCTCCCAAGACCACGCTCAAAGCGTTACAAAGCAGGAAATTCCATTTCCATTCACCGATACGCGAAGCCTTACTCACCGACGCGAAAATTACTCTTCCAAAGCCTCCAACAACACCTCGTTTTCTTCCAGATCAAGATCCCTTGTTTTCGCATCATCAAAACAGAGATCTAAATGCATTAAAATGCATTCCAACACCAGCAACAATTCACAAACTCGTTGCTCACCCAAACCACACCAATTTACCCATCCAAAACAACCAAAAACTCAACCGATTGCTTCCTAAACCAAGCCCAGCCAACATACATCACTTCCAGACCATTATAAACATAAAAAAAATCTAATAAAAAACCTAACCTAACCTTATACCTCCAGCAAGCAAGATCCCATCATTTCACCTCAAAAACTCACTTAAAACCATCAAGAACTTCAAGAGTCTCAAGGATTTCGGGATCTATGTTATCAACACTTCATTTCAACATAATAATCAACTTAGAACTCAATTAAAATCAATCCAAAACAGAGCTTAACACAACTAGTCCAAAAATCAAGATTTCAACCACATTTTTACAAGATTTTGATCTCTAATCAAAACTATAGTGAAAACTCAACTAAAAATAGTAATTAGAAGCCAAATATCTTGGGAATTTCAATAAAGAACTTTGATTAGAGGTTGAGAACGGGATTGACCTCCAATCCTTGCTTTCCTCAATGAATGACAAGTTTTCCTTAGCCAAATCTTGAAAAGCTTGAAAGGATTTCTTGAAAATTGATTAGGAAATGTTAGGAGAGTGTTTGGGAGAAAAGAATTCTGGAGAGAAAAGAATGAAAATAGTGTTTGGCTGAGAATGAAGAGAAAATGGTAGTTGCGTAATAGGATCTCACATTAACTACACATTTAATTAATTAAAATAAAACCAATTAAAACCATTTAATTAAAACCCATTTAAAACACATGTCATATTAAGGAAAGGATAAATTGCCATAAAGCCCCCTAAAGATTCTAAGAATTTGGCTTCTTCTTTCAAAATCACATTTCCAGATTTTTGAAACATTACAATTTGGTCACTACTCGAAATGTCCCATTTCCGAAACTCTTTTTGTAAAATTGACTTAACCCACCACTTAAACATATTTTTAGAGGATCACATGCGAAGGATCCGATCTGTACCTCCGTAACATAGAGACATGAAAAACATCATGTATCTTTTCCAACTCAGTAGGCAATCTAAACTGATATTCCACAGGACCAATTCGCTCCACAACCTCATAAGGTCCAATGAACCTTGGGCTATGCTTACCCTTACACCCAAATCTCATCACCTTCTTCCAAGGTGACACCTTCAAAAACACATGTTCACCAACCGCGAACTCAATCTCCTTACGCTTCAGGTCCATGTAAGACTTTTGCCTATCCAATGCTGCCTTCAAACGCTCACAAATGAGCTTCACCTTCTTGATGGTTCCCTTTAGCATAGCTGGCATCGAGATCAACTTTTGCCCAGCTTCTGCCCAACAAAGAGGGGTTCTACATCTTCTCCCATACAAAGCCTCGTATGGAGCCATTTGAATACTTGCCTGGTAAATGTTATTATACGGAAACTCAACCAACGACACGTGCTTCTCCCAAGAACCCTGAAAATCTATCACACAACATCTCAATATATCCTCAAGCTCTTGGATCACACGTTCCGACTGTCCATCCGTATGAGGATGATAAGAAGTACTAAAATTCAACTGTGTACCCAAGGCTTGATGCAAACATTCCCAAAATCGTGCTGTAAAACTCAGATCCCTATCCGACACTATAGACTTTGGCACACCGTGCAACCGCACAATCTCAGCTATGTACAGCTCAGCCAACCTATCCAAGGTATACGTAGTATGCACAGGCAGAAAATGTGCACACTTCGTGAGCTGGTCTACAATCACCCAAACTGAATTCTTCTTTGACGGTGACAAAGGCAATCCAGACACAAAATCCATGGTGATTCTCTCCCACTTCCATTCTGGGATTCTCAAAGGTTGCAACAACCCAGAAGGAACCTAATGTTCAGCCTTCACTCGCTAACACACCATGCACTTACTAACGAACTCTGCCACATCCTTTTTCAACCCCACCCAGTAGTACTCATCTTTCAAATCACGATACATCTTTGTACTACCAGGATGCATAGCAAATGGACTACTATGGGCTTCAGTCAAAATAGTGCGCCTCAACTCTACATCATCCGAAACCACTAATCGACTACCAAAACACAGAACACAGACATCACTAAAGCTGAATCTTAAGGTCTACCCTCCGAATGTCCTGAACATGTGAAACAAGAGAATCATCAAGCAACTGCTTATCTTTGATCAACTGAATCAATGATGGTTTCACTTGAAATTCCGCAATAAGACCACCATCACACGAAATGCTCAAGCGAGCAAACATTGCCCTCAACTCCACAGCCACTTTCCAGCTAAAAGCATCAGCCACAACATTAGCCTTGCCCGGGTGGTACTCGATCGTCGGATCATAATCTTTAAGACACTCTACCAAGCGACGCTGCCTAAGATTCAACTCCTTTTGAGACATAAGATACTTCAAGCTCTTATGATCCGTGAACACAACGCATTTCTCACTGTACAGGTAATGCCTCCAAATCTTCAAGGCAAACACCACAGCCGCAAGCTCAAGATCATGAGTAGGGTAGTTGCGGTCATTCACCTTCAACTGCCTAGATGCATAAGCCACTACCTTAACCTCCTACATCAACACGCAGCCCAAATAAACAATGGACACATCACTATAGACTACAAACTTCTTACCGAACTCAGGTTGAATCAGAACAAGAGCTTGCGTCAAAGCATCCTTCAACTTTTCAAAAGCTTGTTGTCTCGCATCAGTCCACTCAAAGCAAACATTCTTCTGCAACAACTTGGTTAACGATGCAGCTATCTTCGAGAAACCCTCAATGAATCTACGATAATACCCAACCAAACCAAGAAAACTTCGCACCTCCGTCATTGACTTAGGTACCTTCCATCGCATCACAGCCTCTACCTTGTGCGGATCAACTCGGATACCCTCAACTGACACAACATGTCCAAGGAAGACCACCTCTCTAAGCCAAAATTCACACTTACTTAGCTTGGCATACAACTGATTTTCCAACAACGCTTGTAAAACAATTCTCAAGTGTCTATCATGATCCTCATCGGTTCGCGAGTACACAAGGATATAATCGATGAACACCACCACAAACTGATCCAAGAATTCATGGAATACACAATTCATCATGTCCATGAAAGCAGCAGGCGCGTTGGTCAAACCAAACGGCATCACCAAGAATTCATAATGTCCATACCTCGTCCGAAAATTTGTCTTAGGTACGTCCACATCCTTCACCTTCAGCTGGTAATACCCCGACCTCAAATCTATCTTAGAAAACACTGAGGCTCCCCGAAACTGATCAAAGAGATCATCAATTCTAGGCAATGGATACTTATTCTTTATCGTCAACTTGTTCAGTTGCCGATAATCTATGCACATCTGCATTGTCCCATCCTTCTTCTTTACAAACAAGACCGGTGCACCCCAAGGTGACACACTAGGCCGGATGAAACCTCGATCCAATAACTTTTGCAATTGCGTTTTCAACACTTTTAGCTCTTTAGGTGCCATGTGATAAGGAGCAATGGACACCGGAGTCGTATTCTCGTACAACTCGATACCAAACTCAACTTCCCAATTTGGTGGTAATCCAGGCAATTCTTCCGGAAAGACACCCAGAAAATCACGAATAGTTCAGATGTCCTACACACGCACATCCTTGGTGCCAGGATTCATCACATAGGCAAGGTAAGCCTCGCAACCCAACCTCAACAGGTATATCAAGCAAATGTGCATGCTCACTCAAGATATAAGAATGCGTGGATCCAGAATCAATCAAAGCCATCAAAGATAAAGACTGAAGAACAAAGGTACTTGCGATGACATCAGTATCATTGCGCTCCTCGTGCTGAGCATAAACCCTCGCTGGTCCACCTCCCTCAGGTCGGACGGCTACTACATGAGCAATACCTTGCTGCCTCTCGTCTCTCCTTTGAAAGTTCCCACGGCCGCGCCCACGACCTATCTGAGGTGCAGCTACTACAGTAGCATATCCTTGACCTCCACCAGCCAACAAAGGACACTCCCTCCTCATGTGATCCGCCGAACCACAATTCCAACATGAATTCCCTGTCACCACAACAGGAGCCTGAACCTCTCTAGCTGCCCGAGGACAATCTTACATCAAATGACCCTGAGAACCACACATCCATCACGTGTTCTGTTTAGCCCTCATTCTATCCTTCTGAGCAGGTGCACCATGTCCACCATTACCCCAACTAGCAGCAAGCTGGTACCTCCTATCTCGTCCCCTCATATTCCGTCCACCACCAGAACTAAACTCAGCTGCTCTCTTCCCAGAGCTAGATCCTACACCTCAAGATGACAAACCCAAATTCTATTCGATGTCTTTGGCTAGACACACAAGAACATCAAAGTCAAAATAAACTGCAGCCAACATATATGCCTTGACTTCCCGTACCAAAAGCGATCACATCGGTGCCTCTCACTAGGCATCAGCTCAGAGGCATATTGGCTCAAGTCTACGAACTGAACCTCGTACTCAGCCACAAAAAGATTACCCTGAACTAGCAACATAAACTCACGTTTCTTTTCGTCCAAGTATCTCACCCCTAGATACTTCCTCTTGAAGGCACCTCTGAAATACTCCCAATCTACCTCATTGGGTTCCAAACCAGCAGTGGTAGTCGTCCACCAGCTATAGGCATCGCCATGAAACAAGGAAACTACGTATCCCAGCTTGCGCACATCATTGCATCCCATGTGATCCATGATACGGATCGTACTTGCTAACCAGGCCTCAGACGCCTCAGGAGACATTCCAAAGAACTCTACATCTCTTAGGCTCCTCAGCCTCTCTAATGGTAAGCTCGCCTGCCCAGCTGCAGGGGCATGTACATGCGCTCCAACCACAGTAGCCTGAAACGCCCCGGTGATCGCCTGAACCAGTGGCGCCAAATCCCCCAAACCTGGACCAGCATGTCCTTGTTGCACCTGCTCCCCACCTCCAGGTGGTGGCGGAGGAGGTAGATTTCCACCAGGACGGACATCAGCCCCTTGCTCACCCTGGTTACCCTGAGGCACTATTGTATTCGACCTCAGCTCTCTTCTCGGACCCATAGTATTATTTTAAACAAGGCATAACAACAAAAACAAGTCAAACCATTTAGGCTACCTGCAAGCAAGAATCCAAGTTTATAAAACATTTTATTAGTGTAATAAGTCAATGGGCACCCCGATTTTCCCCAACAAAGCATAGCATACATGAAACATCAAACTCAACATTCTTTCCATCATCCAAAATTAGCACATAACATCATTGCATCATTATCACGCTATTGTATTAATTTCACACGCGACTCACATCAATTCAACATATCATAAACTTCAAAATTCAACCAATTACATGCTTTTCACACAACGTACATCAACACATATCAATTTCTCATACCAACATCCCCAAATCTTTCGTAACCTAGCTCTGATACCAACAAATGTAACCTCCTTAGCCCGGCCTAGACACCCGACCCGAACTATGAAGATTACATGGGAAAACCAAAGTCAACCCGAAAGTCAACCTTGATTAACAACCCTTTTTTCTTTTTATCTTATCTAGATGCACTTTATTAACCTATGCGATTAGCAAATCATTTCAGCGGAAGCGACACAGCGAACGGAACTCAAACAGGGGTTTGATTGCATACCAACGACTTTGAGGGACTAAAATATAAATTTCTAGAATTATAAGGACTCAACAAGTTTTAGTGTTACAAATCCGTAATTAATCATATAACATGCCATCATGTCAAAATTCATCTCAAACGGATCACTCAAACTCATTTAATTAAGCAAACAAGACTTAGGGAACAAAACGCATGAAACAGAAACCTGAAATAGTTCAAATTCAAACTTCAACGGTTAGCTGTTCCGAAATACAAAGCCTTGTATCGAAACGGTCATTTCAAAACCAGGTTAACCATTTCGATACTCGGGTGCGTTCTGAGACCCGTATCGAAACACCCCTTTCCAGTAGCAAAACCGTTTCGGTACGTTCCTACCCGTTCCGAAACCTCATGGCCATTCTAGGCCCCTATTCCGAAACAGGCAAGGGCGTTCTGATACGACTTGCCCTGCAACAGTAGATTTTGCTGGTTTTTTACATCTTTTCATATCCGAATACATTTCAAAACACGTCACAACATAGATACAACATATTTATGCACCAAAGATCATCACTGCAAAGCATAAGCTAGAACATGGCATCATACATGCAAGCATAAGAACTATAGGCATGCTCCCTAGTCTTCCGAAGCCAAACAAACCCAAAATCAACATTTAAACATAAATCAATCCATAAAGGCCATTTACAATTCAAGGATAAACAAACAAACATGCTCAAAGAAGAAAGGAACATCCTCAACCATCCAAGAGTATAAATCCCACCCATTGCCTCTTATTACACCAAAGTAAAGCCACATACTTTGCTAAACCAAAATTCTTGGATTCCCTTGCTTATGAGCTGCCTTAAACGCCTAATTCTCTGCATTATAAAACAAATGAGCGTAAGCACAAAGCTTAGTGAGGATCTCTAAACAACATTCATCAATGCATTCCACACAATTTGCAAAACCACCACTTTCAACATATGCCTTTACACAAAACATGTCCTTTCAAGACATCAAAGCACTTTCCAAAAACATGATCATATGCATCATTCTAAAACAACAAATAAACCTTTCCTCGTGCTTACCAAGCATCTCATGCATTCTAGCATCATTTACAAGCATCTCATGCTTAACATTTATCATTTACATTATATTGGCTCACAAGTGATAATCCATAACCATACCAACAAAAGACACAATCGGATACGTGGATTATAAGTGTTGTCCCACACACTTCATACACACTACCGGAGTACACAAGGCTCACACACGAGAGAAACACTCCATCGTTGTGACACTCGTGGTGGAGTATAACGGTACATTTACAACCCCTCAACACCACTCATCGGTAGTTGTATAATTCCACTAACAAGAGCACGTGACACATAACACAAGATCCACACACGGAATTAACATCCACCGTTGTGATCTTAACCTCAATCGTTAGGGTACTTGGATGGAGTATACGGTACAATCACAACCCCTCGACATCCAAGGCGACTTTATTCACGGTGCACCCAATCCTATAGCCGGCTAACTATATCCGATTAACACAACCAAAAACCATTTCCATCACTTGCCAATATAATCATTTAACCTCATTAATCCACTATTTTACACGCATAAACACAATGCTATTTCCACAAGCATAACATGCTTAACATCACATGCATTTATAACATGAAAACCAAGATTCACTTACCTAGTGCATCCTTAACATAATGGGATTAAAATCCAGCATCATTCATGCTTAAAACATGCTTTAAAATAGTAATCAAATCCACACTTAACTCAAGTGCATTTTCATCAAACATAGCACATTTCCGAGAGAGATATTTTCGAATCACTTACTCTTGAGCTTAGCTAAATGTATCAAACTTACAGTAAGCTCCCAAGACCATGCTCAAAGCATTACAAAGCAAAAAATTCCATTTCCACTCACCGATACGCGAAGCCTTGCTCGCCAACGCGAAATTTACTCTTCTGGAGCCTCCAACAACAACTCGTTTGCTTTCGGATCAAGATCCCCTGTTTTCATATCATCAAAACAGATATCTAAATCCATTAAAATGCATTCCAACACCAGCAACAATTCACAAACTCGTTTCTCACCCAAACCGCACCAATTTACCCATCCAAAATAACCGAAAACTCAATCGATTGCTTCCTAAACCAGGCCCAACCAACATACATCACTTCAAAACCAATATAAACATCGAAACACATCTAATAAACAACCTAACCCAACCTTATACCTCTAGCAAGCAAGATCCCACCATTTCACCTCAAAAACTCACTTAAAACCATTAGGAACTTCAAGAATCTCAAGGATTTCGGGATCTATGTTATCAATACTTCATTTCAACATAATAATCAACTTAGAACTCAATTAAAATCAATCCAAAACATAGCTTAACACAACTAGTCCAAAAATCAAGATTTCAACCACATTTTTACAAGATTTTGTTCTCCAATCAAAACTATAATGAAAACTCAACCAAAAATAGTAATTACAAGCCAAATATCTTGGGAATTTCAATAAAGAACTTTGATTAGAGGTTGAGAATGGGATTTACCTCCAATTCTTGCTTTTCTCAATGAATGACAAGTTTTCCTTAGCCAAATCTTGAAAAGCTTGAAAAGGTTTCTTGAAAATTGATTAGGAAATGTTAGGAGAGTGTTTGGGAGAAAAGAATTCTGGAGAGAAAAGAATGAAAATAGTGTTTGGCTGAGAATGAAGAGTAAATGGTAGTTACGTAATAGGATCTCACATTAACTACCCATTTAATTAGTTAAAATAAAACCAATTAAACCATTTAATTAAAAACCATTTAAAACACATGTCATATTAAGGAAAGGCTAAGTTGCCATAAAGCCCCCTAAAGATTCTAAGAATTTTGCTTCTTCTTTAAAAATCACATTTCCACAGTTTTTAAACTTTACAATTTCGTCACTAATCGTAGTGTCCCATTTTCGAAACTTTTTTTGTAAAATTGACTTAACCAACCACTTAAACATATTTTAGAGGATTTTAGCAATTTTTACCACATTTTACCCTATCCCGATCCTTGATTCCCTTAAATCACTTTACGCGATTCGAACCATTCTCGACCGGTCCAATCCGATGTCTAAAACATCTAGGCCCAAAACCATGGCGTTACAATAGATGCCTTAAGCATCTAATTTAGAAGGTGGCACAATACTAAACATGGAGTACATAAGTACTAAATCAGAGGAGTTAGACTCTTGGCATGTCATACTACCTAAAACCACTAATCAACCAAGGCTTTATTTATTTTTATGCTAAGTAACTCCAATCAAGTGATTTTAATTCATAGATATCATATCACATGTCATGCTTCATGCCATAATCACTAAAACTCTTATATAAATACATTTCCATGATATCCACTATTGCAACATGTAATCATACATTTCCAGCCACATGTAGCATGTCTAAACAGTAGCATTTTACTCAATCAAGCTCATATAACTAATTAAACATGCTATTCAAACACAAGCATCCAAATCGTGCTTAACAAAAAATCATAGGCAACATTCTTAAGTAATCATATTTCCCAATTTAATCCATCTTCCCTTAATTTTCATTTACCAATCTAGAATTAATTACATTTCATACTTCATGTTAAAAATAATAGATAATTAAAAGATAGTGGTTATGATACTAATCCTAACCCTAAAATTAACTACACTCACTATACTCCAAGCTCTTCCTTTTATTCTTGGTCTTTGATAGTTACGTCTTTGCCCTTCCTTTTGGATTGACCAGCCTTTGCTTCTTCCAAGATCGCTTCTATTTCTTGGTATAAACATTCATATATTCACATCAACAAAGTGTTTTAACATCCATTCTAACCATATAAACGCATTCAACCAATCACAACATATTTCATTCACAACATATTTCTTGGCCATAACTTTTATTCTACAAATTGGATTTTCAATTAATTTACCGTGTTAGAAAGCTTATTCAACTAGATTTTTTATCAATGCATGGCTCACATTTTTCTCATTTCTAGTTTAGTACAGAATTGCACTTAAAGACAGGTCATTTGCAACATTGAACAGTTTGTACTAGTTATATGTTTTCAGTTCCAGATTTTGTTACACAGCCTAAATTTGAATGTAGTTTGTTCCTGGTTAAAATAGACATTTTAAAGTACATTTTATCAAAATTTTAGCTTAGAATTTAATTCCTATAATTTATACTGATTTTTAGAAATCACTTCCCAGCTTGCGCACATCATTGCATCCCATGTGATCCATGATACGGATCGTACTTGCTAACCAGGCCTCAGACGCCTCAGGAGACATTCCAAAGAACTCTACATCTCTTAGGCTCCTCAGCCTCTCTAATGGTAAGCTCGCCTGCCCAGCTGCAGGGGCATGTACATGCGCTCCAACCACAGTAGCCTGAAACGCCCCGGTGATCGCCTGAACCAGTGGCGCCAAATCCCCCAAACCTGGACCAGCATGTCCTTGTTGCACCTGCTCCCCACCTCCAGGTGGTGGCGGAGGAGGTAGATTTCCACCAGGACGGACATCAGCCCCTTGCTCACCCTGGTTACCCTGAGGCACTATTGTATTCGACCTCAGCTCTCTTCTCGGACCCATAGTATTATTTTAAACAAGGCATAACAACAAAAACAAGTCAAACCATTTAGGCTACCTGCAAGCAAGAATCCAAGTTTATAAAACATTTTATTAGTGTAATAAGTCAATGGGCACCCCGATTTTCCCCAACAAAGCATAGCATACATGAAACATCAAACTCAACATTCTTTCCATCATCCAAAATTAGCACATAACATCATTGCATCATTATCACGCTATTGTATTAATTTCACACGCGACTCACATCAATTCAACATATCATAAACTTCAAAATTCAACCAATTACATGCTTTTCACACAACGTACATCAACACATATCAATTTCTCATACCAACATCCCCAAATCTTTCGTAACCTAGCTCTGATACCAACAAATGTAACCTCCTTAGCCCGGCCTAGACACCCGACCCGAACTATGAAGATTACATGGGAAAACCAAAGTCAACCCGAAAGTCAACCTTGATTAACAACCCTTTTTTCTTTTTATCTTATCTAGATGCACTTTATTAACCTATGCGATTAGCAAATCATTTCAGCGGAAGCGACACAGCGAACGGAACTCAAACAGGGGTTTGATTGCATACCAACGACTTTGAGGGACTAAAATATAAATTTCTAGAATTATAAGGACTCAACAAGTTTTAGTGTTACAAATCCGTAATTAATCATATAACATGCCATCATGTCAAAATTCATCTCAAACGGATCACTCAAACTCATTTAATTAAGCAAACAAGACTTAGGGAACAAAACGCATGAAACAGAAACCTGAAATAGTTCAAATTCAAACTTCAACGGTTAGCTGTTCCGAAATACAAAGCCTTGTATCGAAACGGTCATTTCAAAACCAGGTTAACCATTTCGATACTCGGGTGCGTTCTGAGACCCGTATCGAAACACCCCTTTCCAGTAGCAAAACCGTTTCGGTACGTTCCTACCCGTTCCGAAACCTCATGGCCATTCTAGGCCCCTATTCCGAAACAGGCAAGGGCGTTCTGATACGACTTGCCCTGCAACAGTAGATTTTGCTGGTTTTTTACATCTTTTCATATCCGAATACATTTCAAAACACGTCACAACATAGATACAACATATTTATGCACCAAAGATCATCACTGCAAAGCATAAGCTAGAACATGGCATCATACATGCAAGCATAAGAACTATAGGCATGCTCCCTAGTCTTCCGAAGCCAAACAAACCCAAAATCAACATTTAAACATAAATCAATCCATAAAGGCCATTTACAATTCAAGGATAAACAAACAAACATGCTCAAAGAAGAAAGGAACATCCTCAACCATCCAAGAGTATAAATCCCACCCATTGCCTCTTATTACACCAAAGTAAAGCCACATACTTTGCTAAACCAAAATTCTTGGATTCCCTTGCTTATGAGCTGCCTTAAACGCCTAATTCTCTGCATTATAAAACAAATGAGCGTAAGCACAAAGCTTAGTGAGGATCTCTAAACAACATTCATCAATGCATTCCACACAATTTGCAAAACCACCACTTTCAACATATGCCTTTACACAAAACATGTCCTTTCAAGACATCAAAGCACTTTCCAAAAACATGATCATATGCATCATTCTAAAACAACAAATAAACCTTTCCTCGTGCTTACCAAGCATCTCATGCATTCTAGCATCATTTACAAGCATCTCATGCTTAACATTTATCATTTACATTATATTGGCTCACAAGTGATAATCCATAACCATACCAACAAAAGACACAATCGGATACGTGGATTATAAGTGTTGTCCCACACACTTCATACACACTACCGGAGTACACAAGGCTCACACACGAGAGAAACACTCCATCGTTGTGACACTCGTGGTGGAGTATAACGGTACATTTACAACCCCTCAACACCACTCATCGGTAGTTGTATAATTCCACTAACAAGAGCACGTGACACATAACACAAGATCCACACACGGAATTAACATCCACCGTTGTGATCTTAACCTCAATCGTTAGGGTACTTGGATGGAGTATACGGTACAATCACAACCCCTCGACATCCAAGGCGACTTTATTCACGGTGCACCCAATCCTATAGCCGGCTAACTATATCCGATTAACACAACCAAAAACCATTTCCATCACTTGCCAATATAATCATTTAACCTCATTAATCCACTATTTTACAAGCATAAACACAATGCTATTTCCACAAGCATAACATGCTTAACATCACATGCATTTATAACATGAAAACCAAGATTCACTTACCTAGTGCATCCTTAACATAATGGGATTAAAATCCAGCATCATTCATGCTTAAAACATGCTTTAAAATAGTAATCAAATCCACACTTAACTCAAGTGCATTTTCATCAAACATAGCACATTTCCGAGAGAGATATTTTCGAATCACTTACTCTTGAGCTTAGCTAAATGTATCAAACTTACAGTAAGCTCCCAAGACCATGCTCAAAGCATTACAAAGCAAAAAATTCCATTTCCACTCACCGATACGCGAAGCCTTGCTCGCCAACGCGAAATTTACTCTTCTGGAGCCTCCAACAACAACTCGTTTGCTTTCGGATCAAGATCCCCTGTTTTCATATCATCAAAACAGATATCTAAATCCATTAAAATGCATTCCAACACCAGCAACAATTCACAAACTCGTTTCTCACCCAAACCGCACCAATTTACCCATCCAAAATAACCGAAAACTCAATCGATTGCTTCCTAAACCAGGCCCAACCAACATACATCACTTCAAAACCAATATAAACATCGAAACACATCTAATAAACAACCTAACCCAACCTTATACCTCTAGCAAGCAAGATCCCACCATTTCACCTCAAAAACTCACTTAAAACCATTAGGAACTTCAAGAATCTCAAGGATTTCGGGATCTATGTTATCAATACTTCATTTCAACATAATAATCAACTTAGAACTCAATTAAAATCAATCCAAAACATAGCTTAACACAACTAGTCCAAAAATCAAGATTTCAACCACATTTTTACAAGATTTTGTTCTCCAATCAAAACTATAATGAAAACTCAACCAAAAATAGTAATTACAAGCCAAATATCTTGGGAATTTCAATAAAGAACTTTGATTAGAGGTTGAGAATGGGATTTACCTCCAATTCTTGCTTTTCTCAATGAATGACAAGTTTTCCTTAGCCAAATCTTGAAAAGCTTGAAAAGGTTTCTTGAAAATTGATTAGGAAATGTTAGGAGAGTGTTTGGGAGAAAAGAATTCTGGAGAGAAAAGAATGAAAATAGTGTTTGGCTGAGAATGAAGAGTAAATGGTAGTTACGTAATAGGATCTCACATTAACTACCCATTTAATTAGTTAAAATAAAACCAATTAAACCATTTAATTAAAAACCATTTAAAACACATGTCATATTAAGGAAAGGCTAAGTTGCCATAAAGCCCCCTAAAGATTCTAAGAATTTTGCTTCTTCTTTAAAAATCACATTTCCACAGTTTTTAAACTTTACAATTTCGTCACTAATCGTAGTGTCCCATTTTCGAAACTTTTTTTGTAAAATTGACTTAACCAACCACTTAAACATATTTTAGAGGATTTTAGCAATTTTTACCACATTTTACCCTATCCCGATCCTTGATTCCCTTAAATCACTTTACGCGATTCGAACCATTCTCGACCGGTCCAATCCGATGTCTAAAACATCTAGGCCCAAAACCATGGCGTTACAATAGATGCCTTAAGCATCTAATTTAGAAGGTGGCACAATACTAAACATGGAGTACATAAGTACTAAATCAGAGGAGTTAGACTCTTGGCATGTCATACTACCTAAAACCACTAATCAACCAAGGCTTTATTTATTTTTATGCTAAGTAACTCCAATCAAGTGATTTTAATTCATAGATATCATATCACATGTCATGCTTCATGCCATAATCACTAAAACTCTTATATAAATACATTTCCATGATATCCACTATTGCAACATGTAATCATACATTTCCAGCCACATGTAGCATGTCTAAACAGTAGCATTTTACTCAATCAAGCTCATATAACTAATTAAACATGCTATTCAAACACAAGCATCCAAATCGTGCTTAACAAAAAATCATAGGCAACATTCTTAAGTAATCATATTTCCCAATTTAATCCATCTTCCCTTAATTTTCATTTACCAATCTAGAATTAATTACATTTCATACTTCATGTTAAAAATAATAGATAATTAAAAGATAGTGGTTATGATACTAATCCTAACCCTAAAATTAACTACACTCACTATACTCCAAGCTCTTCCTTTTATTCTTGGTCTTTGATAGTTACGTCTTTGCCCTTCCTTTTGGATTGACCAGCCTTTGCTTCTTCCAAGATCGCTTCTATTTCTTGGTATAAACATTCATATATTCACATCAACAAAGTGTTTTAACATCCATTCTAACCATATAAACGCATTCAACCAATCACAACATATTTCATTCACAACATATTTCTTGGCCATAACTTTTATTCTACAAATTGGATTTTCAATTAATTTACCGTGTTAGAAAGCTTATTCAACTAGATTTTTTATCAATGCATGGCTCACATTTTTCTCATTTCTAGTTTAGTACAGAATTGCACTTAAAGACAGGTCATTTGCAACATTGAACAGTTTGTACTAGTTATATGTTTTCAGTTCCAGATTTTGTTACACAGCCTAAATTTGAATGTAGTTTGTTCCTGGTTAAAATAGACATTTTAAAGTACATTTTATCAAAATTTTAGCTTAGAATTTAATTCCTATAATTTATACTGATTTTTAGAAATCACTTCTCAGAATAGGGCTCCCTGTTTAGACAGATTCACTAGAGCATACTTCTTGGTCAATAATTTAACTAAATTATTTCATATTCTCATTTTAGGACACTACACACATTCTAATCTAACCTGATTCTTCATTAATATTTCCAGTCCATTATAGCTTTTAAATAAAACATAATGGTCAACTAATTTCTAAACTTTCCAGATTGGTCCAGATTTACTTAAATTGTTTACTAGTCACTTTAATCATCCACTTAAGCTAGTTATCATCCATATTCAAATTATTTTTTAATCCTAACACAATACCTTGTTTTCTAAAATTAATTACAGAGCTCATTTAGCGTTATTTAAGTCCCTAAAGATTTCATTTTACTCCAAACAGTCGCTAAGGCAGATTTACATTCCTAGGTGTCTTGCCTTGATTCTAACAATTTTTCCAACAATTCTAACCATATTTTTTTATCATCCAAGACCTCTAACTAACAGTAAACATCATTTTAAACAATTTCTTTCTAAGTAAATTTTTCCAGAAATGTTTCCTAGTCCTCCATACTTTCCATATTTAGCAGAACAACCCTGTAAACATTCAGGCTGCCTATAAGCATGCTTTCTTCTACAATTTCTTCAACAATTTAATTTTTATTGTAACCCCCTCGACCCGGCCTAGAAAACAGACCGAATCAAATGTGTTACACGGGGAAAACTGTAACGCCCTGGTTTTGGGCCTAAATGTTTTAGACATCGGACCGGACCAGTCGAAAATGGTTCGAATCGCATAAGGCGATTTAAGGAAATCAAGGATCGGGATAGGATAAAAATGTGGTAAAATTTTCTAAAATCCTCTAAAAATATGTTTAATAGGTTGGTCAAATCAATTTTACAAAAAGAGTTTCAGAAGTAGTACATTTTGAGTAATGACCAAATTGTAAAGTTTCAAAACTGTGGAAAATGTGATTTTTAAAGGAGAAGCCAAAATCTTAGAATATTAAGGGAGCTTTATGGCAATTTAGCCTTTCCTTAATATGACATGTGTTTAAAATGGTTTTAATAAAACAGTTTTAATTGGCTTTTATTTCATTTAATTAATTAGGTGGTTAATTAGTGATATTCCATCACCTAACTACCATTCTCTTCTCATTTTCAGCCAAACACAATTCTAACTCATTTTCTCCAGAATTCTTTTCTCCCAAACATTCTCTCAATATTTTCTAAACAAACTTTAAGAGTTCTTTCAAGATCTTCATGATTTTAGCTAAGGAAAACTTGTCATTCATTGAGGAAAACAAGGATTGGAGGTAAATCCCGTTCTCAACCTCTAATCAAGGTTCTTTATTAAAATTCCAAAGATCTTTGGCTTCTAATTAATGTTTTTGGTTCAGTTTTCATTCTAGTTTTGATTTGAGATAGATATCTTGCAAAAATAAGATGAAATTCTTAATTTTCGGACTTGTTTTGTTAAGCTCTGTTTTAGATTGATTTTAATTGAGTTTTGTGTTGGTTAATATGTTGAAAAGAGGTTTTGTTGATATAGATCCTGAAATCCTTGATATCCTAGAGTTTCTTGATAGTTCTAGTTGGGTTTTTGAGGTGAAATGATAAGAATTTGCTTGCTGGAGGTATAGGTGTAACCCCCTAATCCCGATCTGGACGACTGACCAGTCCGAGTGGGTCACACGGGGAAAACTAAAGTGAAACCCGTTAAGCCTCCCCTTCGATTAGCTACCCTAGAAAATTTCTTTTTACATTATCTTTTCTAGAGGCTTTAATACTTCCTATGTGAAACACGACAGCGGAAAGACAACAAATTAAAAAAAACATGCAAGCAAGCAATTTAAAACAGCCCATTTTATTTTGTATAGCATGCCGCATCGATACACTAGAAGAGGGTATCGATACGCCTAGACTAAGTCAACTGCCCAAAGTCAACCAAGGGAGACCGTATCGGTACACTGGTTAACCATACCGCTACGCCCTCCACGGTAAACTTCTCACGGTCAAACGATAAAAACCGTACCGATACGCCTAAGATTCGTACCAATACGCCAAAATCTCGTCCAAATCTCATATTTCCAGAGAGGTTTTGACGTATCGATACACCCCCGTGTACCGGTACGCTAAGCCTAATCTGAGTCCCAAAGTGTAGGACCGTATCGATGTGGCCCTTGGGCGTACCGATACGCCCTGCACTGCAAGACTCAAATTAGCAGCAAAAAGCACCAAGACTCAACTCTAGATGCAATTTATGACTCACCTAGCCACAAACAAACATTCATACAACATTTAGCAACCAAGAATTAGCATACGGAACAATTTAAACGAACAACGGAGCATTAACATCAAGACATTCATACTTAAGAGAAACTTGCATTCAAAACATACATAAAGAGTCTAATAAGCCAAAGGTTCATGCATTCACCATCAAGGTTTACATACACTCAAAACAATACGTAGCATTCATGGAACAAAGGTCATAAGCCCTCAAACACCAAGCATTTGACAAAACATAATAGGGTTTACAAATCCATGCCAAGGCATAAACAACAAACCAACATCTATGAGTCTAACAACGCTCATACAAACACATAGTTGTCCCATTGGTAAACTACCACATTATTTACTAAATCATACTTGAGCAACTACAAAAGCTTGGAATGCCCCTTTCCTTGCTCCTTTCTAACTCCACGCTAATGATCTGCATTGTCGAAAACGAGAGCGTAAGTTAGAAGCTTAGTGAGGGTGCTCTAAAACCAAAAACAACGACAATGCAGGGTTCAAGCATACCATCCTTAAGACAACACACATGCATACATAAGCATCAACAAAGCGTCAATCTAACATCACATGAATGCACTAACATGGCATCTTACCTCATGTTATGCCCAACAAGATATAGCAATTATCTTAACAACGAACCACATGTACAAGTATATTGGCAACTATTAGTTACTCGGATATGCAGATAACTTCCGTCGGGGCTTTCACCTCCAACGTACTCAACAACAACTTTACCTTCGGTGGGGTTACACTCATCACCGGACCTTGCATGGATGGGATTACACTCATCATCACATGTCCTATGGATGGGATTCCACTCATCATCACATGTCCTGTAACCCCCTTAACCCGGCCCAGACGGTTGAACCGAATTAAGAAGTTTACACGGGGAAAACCAAAGTCAACTCGAAAGTCAACCTTGATTAACGACCCTTTTTTTCTTTTAAACCTTATCTAGATGCACGTTAACCCTAGTTATGTTCATACAAACATCATACTCAAAGATCATCGCAGACGGAAAACGTTCAGGGACTTAATTTGAACAAATCAAGACTTTAGGGACCAAAATGTAAATTTTGGAAAATACAGGGACTTAACCCACTTTTAAGTTACCCATATGGAATTAGTCATGTTTCATGCTTGTCTGTCAAATTTCAGCTCAAACGGACATCACAAACTCAATCAATTGCGTAAACATGATTTAGGACCAAAACGCAAACAAAACAAAACATATAACCAACAATTTCAGTGCCCAACGGTCGAGTGTTCCGAAACAGGGAGACCCGTTCCGAAATGCGGGACCGTTCCGCAACAGGTTCCGAAACAATGCCTGGCAGTGACACTTCTGTTCCGGAACGGCTGCATCCGTTTCGGAACGCCCAGGCCATTTCAGGCCCCTGTTCCGATACGGTAGCACCTGTTCCGAAACAGGCTGCCCAGATTGCAGAAAAGTAGCTGGTTTAATGCACAATTAACCTATCAAACATGCTCCAAAGACAACCAAACTTTACCAACAAGTCATACAACATTCAAGGAACATAATTGCCTCAACCAGATATCAACATGGCATCAATTATGAAAATCCCCAATTCTATAGGCATGCATCCTATTTAGCAAACCATTCAAGCATCAAACCATCAATTCAAACACATAATGGCCAATTACAAGAAACAACAATGTTAACAACATTTATACAACTTAGGGAGTCCAAAACATCTCCCAAAACAACAACATAGGTTCCCCATTGCCAAATACCCAAAAGCTAATAATTTGAGAAAATGTTCACCATACATGAGCTTTGTTCACCACTTGGATTCTTCACCAATTTGCTGCCCTCAAAAGCACTTTAATGCTCTGCATTATTGGTTTAAGAAAAGAGAGAGAGCGTAAGCATAAGCTTAGTGAGGAATGCTCAATAAACCACACAATAATGCATTTACAAAACACCTTTATAAACCATACTTCAAAACAACGTTTGAACATGCTCACAAGCATTTAAAAACAAGCAATTCATGCTTCAATCTTTATCAAGTCATATTGGCAACAAGTGATACATTCAACATAAGATTCACATATGGACTTTCAAACACCATAGTAATTCTATAAATTCCAAGGACCACACATGGACTTTTAAACACCATTGTGTCCTTAACCCATGGACTTTTAAACACCATGACAAGGACCACACAAGGACTTTTAAACACCTTTGTGTCCTCAACAAGAACCATCGAAGGACTTTTAAACACCTTGATGTTCTTAAGTAACAAGGCTTACACAAGGACTTTTAAACACCTTGAACCTTAACCAAGAACCAACCATGGACTTTTAAACACCATGTTGTTCTTAACAAGAATCATCCAAGGACTTTTAAACACCTTGATGTTCTTAATTAACAAGGCTTACACAAGGACTTTTAAACACCTTGAACCTTAACTAAGAACCAACCATGGACTTTTAAACACCATGTTGTCCTTAACAAGAATCATCCAAGGACTTTTAAACACCTTGATGTTCTTAAATAAACAAGGCTCACACAAGGACTTTTAAACACCTTTGTGACCTTAACCATCACTTGCCAATAATCATCATTAACAACCATATTCCACTGTTTTAAAGCATTTAACAAAGCCATAAACATCATGCATCTTTAAGCATCAAACCACAATAGAACAATGTTCAAAAACAAGGAACTCTCACCTTGAGCTTCCTCCTACACATGGCTTACAATCTCAGCAAATACACATGCTAGATATGCTTTAAAAACAGAATTTAAAACATGCAAACAATCACATTGCACCCAACCATCACATGGTTCCTCAACAAGAGAGTTTTTCCGAAAACTTACTCTTGAGCTTAGCAAAGTTGTTTAGACTTAGACTAAGCTCCCAAACCTTCGAAACATTGGTTTCAAAGCCGAAAACCAAAATCCACTCACCGATTCCGTTTCGCCTCTTGCCGAAACACCAATCAAGCTTCCGGATCAACACCACTAGGATCCAAAGATGACTTGTAACGCCCCGGTTTTGGGCTTAGAAGTTTTGGGCGTTGACCGGTTTGGTCAAAGTGCTGTTCGAATCTAAAGAGGTGAAATTAGGAAAGCCTAGTTCGGGTTGCATTAAAAATATGGAAAAATGTTCTAAAATCATCTTTTAATATAATTAAGTGAACTGTGAAATCAATTTTGAAAAATGGGTTTTGGAAGAGTGACATTTTGGCTAGTGACCAAAATGTAATTTTTGAAAGTTTTGTGACTGTTTTATAAAGAGTTGAAACTTTGAATCTTTAAGGAGCTATTATTCCAAAAGTAGTTTCTCCAGATTTTTCTAAGATATTTTGAGATTTATTCTGATTTTAAAACATATCAAAGTGGAGGGAAAGGCCATTTGGCTATTTTCTTAACTAACTTTTCTATTTTCTTTCTCTCATTTTCTCTCAATCCAAACACTTGTTTTCCAGAGAGTTGTTTCTGATTTTCTCACCTAAAATCCTCCTTTCAACATTCTTTTGATTCCTAATCAACATATCTTCAAAACCTCATCATTTGCTAGTTGATTCAACAAGGTTTTTGATTCCAAAAAGTGGAGAAACACAAGTTTGGAGGTAAGAACGTCCTTCTCCTCTAAACTATCAGTTCTTTACTGAAATTCCCAAGTTCTCAACTCTTAATTGAAGTTTTATTAAAGGATTTTAAGTGGTGAAATGGATCTTGGCTTATAATGCAAGATTTGGTGATTTTTGATGATTTTCGTTAGATATGATTAATCTGTGATTTGAGGTGTGTTTTTGATGTTAAATGAACTCTAAATTGATAAGGAAATGAGTTTTGATTAATGCAATCCCGGATAGGTTGTGTTTCCTAAGTTTAGCTTGTGATTCTTGGATGTTTTTGTGGTGATCTTGTGGATCTGATGTTGCTGGAGGTATAAGGATGTTTATAGGTTGTTTTTAGATGTTAAATGGTGTTAATGGATGTTAGGTTTTGCTGGTTTATGGCTGGGCTTTGTTGAGAAGTGGTTTTGATGCAATTTCGGCTGTGTTTGGTGGCCGAAATTGGAGTGTGAATGAGAGCAGCGAGTTTGAGTGCTTTCATTGAAGCTTTTGATGCATGATGATGCATTAAATCTCTGCTTTAATGTGTTTAATCAGGGGAGGCATCTTTGGATCCAAGAGTTGTTGATCCGGAAGCTTGAATTGGTGCTTTGGCTTGAGGCGAAGTGGAATCGGTGAGTGAAATTGGGTTTTCGGCTTTGAAACCAATGTCTTGGGAGCTTAGTTTAAGTCTAAACAACTTTGCTAAGCTCGAGTGTAAGTTTTCGGAAATTCTCTCTAGTGGTGGCCATGACTATGTGTGATGCAAAGTGGTTTATTGCATGTTTTAATTACTGTTTTGAAAGCATGATTTAGCATGGTATTTGCTGTTGTTGTAAGCCATATGTTGAAGGAAACTCAAGGTAAGAGTTCCTTGATTTTGGGCATTGATTAAATGTGGTTAAATGCTTTTAAATGCATGATGAGTATGGCTTGGTTTAATGCTTTAAAACAGTGGATTAAATGATGTTAATGATGTATATTGGCAAGTGATGTTTTGAAAAGGTTAAGGTCACTAAGGTGGTTAAAAGTCCTTGAGTGAGCCTTGTTTACTTAAGAACATCAAGGTGTTTAAAAGTCCTTGGATGATTCTTGCTACGGACACAAAGGTGTTTAAAAGTCCTTGTGTGATCCATTCCATGGTGTTTAAAAGTCCATGGGGCCAATGTGTTTAAAAGTCCTTGGGGCCAAGGTGTTTAAAAGTCCTTGGGGTGAAACTTGTTGTGGACACAAAGGTGATTAAAAGTCCTTGTGTGGTCCTCTTTCATGGTGTTTAAAAGTCCATGGCCAAGGTGTTTAAAAGTCCTTAGGGCCGAGGTGTTTAAAAGTCCTTGGGGTGAAAGTTATTATGAACTTGTTAAAAGAAATGAAATTTATCACTTGTTGCCAATATGACATGTTATGACATGAGGCATGAGATGCTTGTTTTAAGTAAGCTTTTAAGCATGTACAATTGATGTTTTGAAGCATGATTTATAAATGTTTTGTTAATGCATTATTGAATGGTTTTACGAGCATTCCTCACTAAGCTTTTGCTTACGCTCTCTTCCGTTTTCTTAATTCAATAATGCAGAACATTAGAGTACTTGAGGGCAGCAAGGAGGGCAAGCATCCAAGTGGAAACAAAGCTCTAAGTATGGAAGGTTTTCTAAGTACATTTTAGCTTTTGGTAATTTGGCAATGGGGGACAAATGTATATGTTTTGGGAGATGTTTAGTACTCCCTAAGTATGTTGTTTGATGTTGAGAAGGTTGGTTTTGGTGTTGGATCTTTACATGCTTGTTTTGGAAGTTTATGCTTGAATGGCTTACTTGTGTAGGAAGCATGCCTATAGATTTGGGGCTTTTTGCTTATGATGTTATTTTGTTGAATTGAAGATGCTTATATGTCCCTTCTATGTTTAATTGCATGCTGGTAAAGTTTGGTGGCGTTTGGTGCATGATTGGATGTTTAATTGCATGTTTAATAATGCTTTTTGAGGCAATTTGTGCAGGGTGTTTCGGAACAGCACCTACCGTTTCGGAACGGGTGCCTTAATTGTGCCCAGGCGTCCGAAACGGGAGGGGCCGTTCCGAAACGGAAAGGCTACTGCCAGACCCCCGTTTCGGTACGCGTTGCGGAACGGCCCCGAGTTTCGAAACGGGCTATGCCTGTTTCGGAACGGGTGACCGTTGGGGGCTGACATTGGTAGTTATATGTTTTGGAACGTTTGCATTTTGGTCCTGAAACTTGTTTGTGCAATTGTATGAGTTTGGGAAGTCCTTTTGAGCTGAAATTTTACAGAGAAGCATGAAACCTGATTAATTTCAAGTTGGTAACTTTAATATGGATTAAGTCCTCATATTTATCAGAATTTACATTTTGGTCCCTAAAGTTGTAATTTGTTCAATTGAGTCCCTGTTTGATCTCTGATGTTTGTGATCTTTTGGTATGATGTTTGTGTGATCACAATTAGGTCTAAAGTGCATCTATACAAGGTTAAAAAGGAAAAAAAGGGTCGTTAATCAAGGTTGACTTTCGGGTTGACTTTGGTTTCCCCGTGTTACTTTCTTAATTCGGGTCAACCGTCTAGGCCGGGTTAAGGGGGTTACATTTGGTGGTATCAGAGCTGAGTTCTCGAGTAATTGGGAATGTATGTATGCATGATTGAAGTATGTATGCCTTGTATGCTTGTTGAGTGAAAGCATGTTTAATGGCTTGTGATTTTGATGCAATTGAAGTATGTGCTGTGATGTAGCATGTAGTGGGTACCCATTGCCAAATCAAAGCTAAAGGAAAGATGTTGTTTTGAAATGAAATTGAGCTTGAATACTTGGATTGCTTACCTTGCTGGGCCTGACTTGTTTTATTTGCATTGTTGTTGCATGGTAAAAGTATGGCACCACCACGTAGAGAGTTAAGGAGTAACGTGAGAACTACGGCTCCTAATGAGAACGAGAATGAGGAAAGTGCGGTTTTACCTCCTCCACCTGGTGGTGGTGGAGCTGAGGGAGATGGAGCTGATGCAGCAGCTGATGCTGGAGCTGCAGGACCTGAGACTGGTCAGGGGCAAGCTATGCCTGACATGACGTTATTGGTACAAGCTATTGCGGGTGCTTTTCGAGCAGCAGTAGCTGGAGCTCAGGGAGCTGGGCATCAGGGTGATGCTGGTGTTAGACTACCTTTGGAGCGTCTGCGCAGTCTGGGTGGGACTGAGTTCAGGGGTATGTCTGCTGAGAGTTCGGAAGCTTGGTTGGAGAGTACCAAGCGTATCTTGGGTCAGATGAGCTGCACGGATGTGCAAAAGTTGGGATGTGTTGTGTCCTTGCTGCAGGACGATGCTTATACGTGGTGGATGACCACCATAGCTGGTATGGTTAAAGCTGATGTGACCTGGACATTCTTTCAGAGTGTGTTCAAAAGGAGATATCTGGGTGTAAGATATCTAGATGAGAAGAAGCGTGAATTCATGTCTCTTACCCAAGGGAGCATGAGTGTGGCTGAGTATGAGGTGCAGTTTGTGCGACTCAGTCAGTATGCACCGGAGCTGATCCCTGATGAGCGGGCAAGGTGCGAAAGGTTCCGTTATGGTCTTGTGACGGAAGTGAAGATGTATGTGCTGGCCACTGAATATGATGATTTTGATGTGTTGGTGGGTCGAGCCAAGGATATAGAGATGAACTTGGGTTTATCTGTGAGAGGTGCTGGAGCAAGTGCTGGGAAGCGATCAGCTGAGTTTAGTTCCGGAGGTGGACGGAACAAGAGGGGACGTGATCAGAAGTATCAGCCCTCAGCCAAGAGAGGTGGTGGTGCACCTGCTAGGGGTGGCAGTGCTAGAGTTGATCCTAGTGCTTGTTGGATCTGTGGTTCCCGTGGTCACCTGAAGCGTGACTGTCCTCGTGCTGAGAGAGTGGTGCAAGCTCCTGTTGCGGCTGCTGGTAACGGGTGCTGGAGTTGTGGTTCTGCAGACCACTTGAGGCGAGATTGTCCGAGGTTGGCTGGTGATCAGGTGCGTGCTCCTGTTGTTGCGGCACCACAGAGAGGTCGTGGGCGCGACCGTGGTAATTTCCAGAGGAGAGAGGAAGGTGGTCGTGGAGTGGCCCATGTTGTGGCTATTCAGCCTGAGGGTGGAGGCCAAGCGAGGGTGTATGCTCAGCGAGAGGGCAGGAATGATGCGGATGTGATTGCAGGTACCTTTACTTTGCAGTCCTTGTCATTGCTTTCATTGATTGATTCTGGATCTACGCATTCATACATTTTGCGCGAGCATGCTGAATTGCTTGGTTTGCCTGTTGAGTCTTTGGATGTTG
Source organism: Hibiscus trionum (assembly GCA_030270665.1). Taxonomy (NCBI): domain Eukaryota; kingdom Viridiplantae; phylum Streptophyta; class Magnoliopsida; order Malvales; family Malvaceae; genus Hibiscus; species Hibiscus trionum. The sequence continues at coordinate 5,800,020 of BSYR01000037.1, forward strand.
GTGTTCGAGTCACTAGTTCTTTTGGTGAGACTGTTGTGACTAGGAAGCTTTATAGAAGGTGTCCCTTGGTTGTTCAAGAGCATGTTTTCCATGTTGATCTTATGGAGTTGCCCTTCTATGGTTTCGATGTGATCCTTGGTGTGGATTGGCTTGCTGAGCATCGTGCTGTTGTGGATTGTGAGAACAAGCGGGTTTCGCTTAAGCTTGCGGATGATTATGAGGTTGTTGTGGTGGGCGAGAATGTGAAGTTTCTTGCCAATGTGGTGTCTACCTTGGAGGCGAGTAGGATTCTGAGGCAAGGTTGCGAAGCTTATCTAGCCTTTGTGATGAATCCTAGCTCTAAGGAGTTGGGGGTGCAAGATATCTGTGTTGTGAAGGAGTTCCCTGGTGTTTTTCCTGAGAAGTTGTCTGGGTTACCTCCTAATCGCGAGGTGGAGTTTGGAATTGAGCTATATGAGAATACAACTCTTGTGTCCATTACTCCCTATAGAATGGCACCTAAGGAGCTGAAGGAGCTGAAGGCGCAGTTGCAAGAGCTGCTTGATCGTGGTTTCATCCGGCCGAGTGTGTCGCCTTGGGGAGCACCGGTCTTGTTTGTGAAGAAGAAGGATGGCACTATGAGGATGTGTATTGATTACCGTCAGCTGAACAAGTTGACTATCAAGAATCGGTATCCTTTGCCGAGGATTGATGATCTCTTTGATCAATTTCGGGGAGCAGCTGTGTTCTCTAAGATTGACTTGAGGTCAGGGTATTATCAGCTGAAGGTGAAAGATGTGGATGTGCCTTAGACAGCTTTCAGAACAAGGTATGGGCATTATGAGTTCCTTGTGATGCCATTTGGTTTGACAAATGCTCATGCTGCTTTCATGGATATGATGAATCGTGTGTTTCATGAATACCTGGACAAGTTCGTTGTGGTGTTCATTGATGATATCCTCGTGTACTCGCGTACTGAGGAGGAGCATGAAGAGCATTTGAGGAATGTGCTGCAAGCTTTGTTGGAGAATCAGCTTTATGCTAAGCTGAGCAAGTGTGAGTTCTGGCTTAAGGAGGTGGTGTTTCTTGGACATGTGGTCTCAGCTGAGGGGATTCGTGTTGATCCTCAGAAGATTGAGGTGGTGATGAGCTGGAAGGTTCCTAAGTCTGTTCATGAGGTTCGTAGTTTCCTTGGTTTGGCGGGATACTACCGAAGGTTTGTGGATGGTTTTTCCAAGATTGTTGCTCCTTTGACAAAGCTGTTGCAGAAGGATGTTAAGTATGAGTGGACAGAAGCGAGATAGCAGGCTTTTGAGAAGCTGAAGGTGGCTTTGACGCAAGCTCCTATCTTGATTCAGCCTGAATCAGGGAAAGAGTTTGTGGTCTATAGTGATGCATCCTATGTTGGTTTGGGATGTGTGCTGATGCAAGAGGGTAAGGTGGTGGCTTATGCATCACGGCAGTTGAAGGTGCATGAGCGCAATTATCCTACGCATGATATTGAGCTGGCTGCAGTGGTTTTTGCTCTGAAGATCTGGAGGCATTATCTGTATGGTGAGAAGTGTACTGTGTACACGGATCACAAGAGTTTGAGGTATCTGATGTCTCAGAAGGAGTTGAATCTTAGGCAGCGGCGTTGGTTGGAGTTGCTCAAGGATTATGATCTGACGATTGAGTACCATCCTGGGAAGGCTAATGTTGTTGCGGATGCCTTGAGTAGGAAGGTAGCTGTTGAGCTGAGAGCCATGTTTGCTAGCTTGAGCATATCGCGAGATGGTGGTCTTGTGGCTGAGTTACAAGTGAAGCCGTCTATGGTTCAGTTGATCAAGGATAAGCAGTTGTTGGATGATTCCTTGGTGTCTCATGTTCAGGATATCGCGGAGGGTAGACCTTCGGATTTCTGTTTCAATGATGATGGTGTGCTGTGTTTTGGGAGTCGAATAGTAGTGCCCAATGATGCTGAGTTGAGGCGTGCTATTCTGACTGAAGGTCATAGTAGTCCTTTTGCTATGCACCCTGGTAGTACTAAGATGTATCGTGATCTTCGTGATGAGTACTATTGGGTGGGTTTGAAGAAGGATGTTGCGGAGTTTGTGAGCAAGTGTTTGGTGTGTCAGCGAGTTAAGGCTGAACATCAGGTTCCTTCAGGGTTGTTGCAACCGTTGAAAATCCCTGAATGGAAGTGGGAGAGGGTTACCATGGATTTTGTATCTGGTTTACCTTTGACTCCATCGAAGAAGAATTCGGTCTGCGTGATTGTGGATCGCCTGACGAAGTGTGCGCATTTCTTGCCTGTGCATACTACGTTTTCTTTGGATAAGCTGGCAGAGCTGTACATTGCTGAGATTGTGCGGCTGCATGGTGTACCTAAGTCGATTGTGTCAGATAGGGATCCGAGGTTCACATCGCGTTTCTGGCAGTGTTTACATCAAGCTCTGGGTACAAGGTTGCATTTCAGTACATCCTATCATCCTCAGTCGGATGGTCAGTCTGAGCGAGTTATCCAGATTTTGGAGGATATGTTGAGGTGCTGCGTGATTGAGTTCCAAGGTTCTTGGGAGAAGCATCTGCTCTTGGTTGAGTTTGCCTATAACAATAGTTATCAGGCGAGTATACAGATGGCACCTTTTGAGGCTTTGTACGAGAGGAAGTGTAGGACTCCTCTTTGTTGGGCTGAAACTGGTCAAAAGTTGGTTTCGATGCCTACTTTGTTGAAAGGGACCACTGAGAAGGTGAAGCTCATTTGTGAGTGGTTGAAGGCGGCCTCTGATCGGCAGAGGTCTTACGCAGATTTGAAGCGTAAGGAGATAGAGTATGCGGTGGGTGACCGTGTGTTCTTGAAGGTTTCGCCTTGGAAGAAGGTGATGCGGTTTGGTCGGAAGGGTAAGTTGAGCCCTAGGTACATTGGACCATATGAGGTGGTTGAGCGTGTGGGTCCTGTTGCGTATCGGTTGAGGTTACCTCAGGAGTTGGAGAAGATCCATGATGTGTTTCATGTTTCTATGCTCCGGAAGTATAGATCTGATCCTTCGCATGTGATGCCTGTGGAGGAAGTGGAACTGAATCCGGATTTGACCTATGATGAGGAACCGGTGAAGGTTCTGGATTCGGATAGCAAGGTTCTTCGTGGCAAGATCATTGAGTTGGTGAAGGTGCTGTGGAAGCATCGCGGTGTTGAGGAAGCCACGTGGGAGCGGAAGGAAGACATGCTGAAGCAGTTTCCTTATCTCTTTCCTTCAGGTAAATTTCGAGGACGAAATTTCTTAAGGGGGGGAGAGTTGTAACGCCCCGGTTTTGGGCTTAGAAGTTTTGGGCGTTGACCGGTTTGGTCAAAGTGCTGTTCGAATCTAAAGAGGTGAAATTAGGAAAGCCTAGTTCGGGTTGCATTAAAAATATGGAAAAATGTTCTAAAATCATCTTTTAATATAATTAAGTGAACTGTGAAATCAATTTTGAAAAATGGGTTTTGGAAGAGTGACATTTTGGCTAGTGACCAAAATGTAATTTTTGAAAGTTTTGTGACTGTTTTATAAAGAGTTGAAACTTTGAATCTTTAAGGAGCTATTATTCCAAAAGTAGTTTCTCCAGATTTTTCTAAGATATTTTGAGATTTATTCTGATTTTAAAACATATCAAAGTGGAGGGAAAGGCCATTTGGCTATTTTCTTAACTAACTTTTCTATTTTCTTTCTCTCATTTTCTCTCAATCCAAACACTTGTTTTCCAGAGAGTTGTTTCTGATTTTCTCACCTAAAATCCTCCTTTCAACATTCTTTTGATTCCTAATCAACATATCTTCAAAACCTCATCATTTGCTAGTTGATTCAACAAGGTTTTTGATTCCAAAAGTGGAGAAACACAAGTTTGGAGGTAAGAACGTCCTTCTCCTCTAAACTATCAGTTCTTTACTGAAATTCCCAAGTTCTCAACTCTTAATTGAAGTTTTATTAAAGGATTTTAAGTGGTGAAATGGATCTTGGCTTATAATGCAAGATTTGGTGATTTTTGATGATTTTCGTTAGATATGATTAATCTGTGATTTGAGGTGTGTTTTTGATGTTAAATGAACTCTAAATTGATAAGGAAATGAGTTTTGATTAATGCAATCCCAGATAGGTTGTGTTTCCTAAGTTTAGCTTGTGATTCTTGGATGTTTTTGTGGTGATCTTGTGGATCTGATGTTGCTGGAGGTATAAGGATGTTTATAGGTTGTTTTTAGATGTTAAATGGTGTTAATGGATGTTAGGTTTTGCTGGTTTATGGCTGGGCTTTGTTGAGAAGTGGTTTTGATGCAATTTCGGTTGTGTTTGGTGGCCGAAATTGGAGTGTGAATGAGAGCAGCGAGTTTGAGTGCTTTCATTGAAGCTTTTGATGCATGATGATGCATTAAATCTCTGCTTTAATGTGTTTAATCAGGGGAGGCATCTTTGGATCCAAGAGTTGTTGATCCGGAAGCTTGAATTGGTGCTTTGGCTTGAGGCGAAGTGGAATCGGTGAGTGAAATTGGGTTTTCGGCTTTGAAACCAATGTCTTGGGAGCTTAGTTTAAGTCTAAACAACTTTGCTAAGCTCGAGTGTAAGTTTTCGGAAATTCTCTCTAGTGGTGGCCATGACTATGTGTGATGCAAAGTGGTTTATTGCATGTTTTAATTACTGTTTTGAAAGCATGATTTAGCATGGTATTTGCTGTTGTTGTAAGCCATATGTTGAAGGAAACTCAAGGTAAGAGTTCCTTGATTTTGGGCATTGATTAAATGTGGTTAAATGCTTTTAAATGCATGATGAGTATGGCTTGGTTTAATGCTTTAAAACAGTGGATTAAATGATGTTAATGATGTATATTGGCAAGTGATGTTTTGAAAAGGTTAAGGTCACTAAGGTGGTTAAAAGTCCTTGAGTGAGCCTTGTTTACTTAAGAACATCAAGGTGTTTAAAAGTCCTTGGATGATTCTTGCTACGGACACAAAGGTGTTTAAAAGTCCTTGTGTGATCCATTCCATGGTGTTTAAAAGTCCATGGGGCCAAGGTGTTTAAAAGTCCTTGGGGTGAAACTTGTTGTGGACACAAAGGTGGTTAAAAGTCCTTGTGTGGTCCTCTTTCCTGGTGTTTAAAAGTCCATGGCCAAGGTGTTTAAAAGTCCTTGGGGCCGAGGTGTTTAAAAGTCCTTGGGGTGAAAGTTATGATGAACTTGTTAAAAGAAATGAAATTTATCACTTGTTGCCAATATGACATGTTATGACATGAGGCATGAGATGCTTGTTTTAAGTAAGCTTTTAAGCATGTACAATTGATGTTTTGAAGCATGATTTATAAATGTTTTGTTAATGCATTATTGAATGGTTTTACGAGCATTCCTCACTAAGCTTTTGCTTACGCTCTCTTCTGTTTTCTTAATTCAATAATGCAGAACATTAGAGTACTTGAGGGCAGCAAGGAGGGCAAGCATCCAAATGGAAACAAAGCTCTAAGTATGGAAGGTTTTCTAAGTACATTTTAACTTTTGGTAATTTGGCAATGGGGGACCAATGTATATGTTTTGGGAGATGTTTAGTACTCCCTAAGTATGTTGTTTGATGTTGAGAAGGTTGGTTTTGGTGTTGGATCTTTACATGCTTGTTTTGGAAGTTTATGCTTGAATGGCTTACTTGTGTAGGAAGCATGCCTATAGATTTGGGGCTTTTTGCTTATGATGTTATTTTGTTGAATTGAAGATGCTTATATGTCCCTTCTATGTTTAATTGCATGCTGGTAAAGTTTGGTGGCGTTTGGTGCATGATTGGATGTTTAATTGCATGTTAAATAATGCTTTTTGAGGCAATTTGTGCAGGGTGTTTCGGAACAGCACCTACCGTTTCGGAACGGGTGCCTTAATTGTGCCCAGGCGTCCGAAACGGGAGGGGCCGTTCCGAAACGGAAAGGCTACTGCTAGACCCCCGTTTCGGTACGCGTTGCGGAACAGCCCCGAGTTTCGAAACGGGCTATGCCTGTTTCGGAACGGGTGACCGTTGGGGGCTGACATTGGCAGTTATATGTTTTGGAACATTTGCGTTTTGGTCCTGAAACTTGTTTGTGCAATTGTATGAGTTTGGGAAGTCCTTTTGAGCTGAAATTTTACAGAGAAGCATGAAACCTGATTAATTTCAATTTGGTAACTTTAATTTGGATTAAGTCCTCATATTTATCAGAATTTACATTTTGGTCCCTAAAGTTGTAATTTGTTCAATTGAGTCCCTGTTTGATCTCTGATGTTTGTGATCTTTTGGTATGATGTTTGTGTGATCACAATTAGGTCTAAAGTGCATCTAGACAAGGTTAAGAAGGAAAAAAAAAGGGTCGTTAATCAAGGTTGACTTTCGGGTTGACTTTGGTTTTCCCCATGTGACTTTCTTAATTCGGGTCAACCGTTTAGGCCGGGTTAAGGGGGTTACATGACTCCCCTGTTTTAAACACATCAAAACAGTAGATTAATGCATCATCATGCATTAATACCCTCAATGAAAGCATCAAAACACGCTGCTCTCATCCACACTCCATTTTCGGCTACCAAACACAACCGAAAATGCATCCAAACAACTCCTCAACACTACCCAGCCAAGATCCATCAAATCTAAGCATCCTTAAACATCAAATAACATCCAAAAAGGATCTAACCACGTCCTTATACCTCCAGCTATAACAGATCAACAAAATCACTCCAAAAACAACCAAGAACACAAGCTAAACTTAGGAAATTCAACCTATCCGGGATTGCATTGATTAAAACTCAATTTCACATCAAATTAGCATTCAATTAACATCAATTTGACACCTCAAAACACAGCCCAATCAGATCATACGAAAATTTCATCAAAATCAATCAAATCTTGCATTTAAAAGCCAAGATCAAGAACAAATCAATAAAACCTTTTATAAAACACAATTTAAGGATTGAGAACTTGGGAATTTCAGTAAAGAACTTAAAGTTCAGAGGAGAAGGACGTTCTTACCTCCAAACTTGAGTTTTCTCCCTTTTTGGAACCAAAATCTTGAAAATCCACTTAGCAAATGCTGAGGTTTTGTTGAAGAGATGATTAGAGATCAAAAGAGAGTTGAAATGTGATATTTAGGTGACAAAATCTGAGGAAAAGCTCTGGAGAAAATGTGTTTGGTTTGAGAGAAAAGATGAGAGAAAATGGAAATTGGAAAAGTTAGTTGGAAAATGATAAAATATCTTCCCTCCACTTTTCTTTTATTTAAAAACCTTTAATAAATCATTTAATATCTTAGAAAAATCTGGAGAAACTCCCATTGGGTAAATAGCTCCTTAAAGATTCAAAGTTTCAATTCTTTTTAAAACAGTCACGCAGTTTTCAAAAATTACATTTTGGTCACTAACCAAAATGTCACACTTCCAAACCTCATTTTGTAAAATTGATTTCACCAAACTCTTATATATAATAAAAGAGGATTTTAGAACATTTTTCCATATTTTTAATGCAACCCGAACTAGGTTTTCCTAAATTCACTCTCATATATTCGAACCGCGATCCGACTGAACCGGTCCGAAACTCAAAACTCCTAAGCCCAAAACCGGGGCGTTACAACTCTCCCCCCCTTAAGAAATTTCGTCCTCAAAATTTACCTGAAGGAAAGAGGTACGGAAACTGCTTCAGCATGTCATCCTTCCGTTCCCACGTGGCTTCCTCAACACCACGGTGCTTCCACAACACCTTCACCAACTCAATGGTCTTGCCACGAAGAACCTTGCTATCCGAATCCAGAACCTTCATCGGTTCCTCATCATAGGTCAAATCCGGATTCAATTCCACTTCTTCCACAGGCATCACATGTGAAGGATCCGATCTATACTTCCGAAGCATAGAAACATGAAACACATCATGAATCTTCTCCAACTCCTGAGGTAACCTCAACTTGTACGCAACAGGACCCACACGCTCAACAACCTCGTATGGTCCAATGTACCTAGGGCTCAACTTGCCCTTACGTCCAAACCTCATCACCTTTTTCCAAGGCGAAACCTTCAAAAACACACGGTCACCCACCGCATACTCAATCTCCTTACGCTTCAAATCCGCGTAACTTTTTCCGATCAGAAGCTGCCTTCAAACGCTCACAAATGAGCTTCACCTTCTCGGTGGTTCCTTTCAACAAAGCCGGCATCGACACCAACTTCTGACCCGTTTCAGCCCAACAAAGAGGAGTCCTACACTTCCTCCCGTACAAAGCCTCATAAGGTGCCATTTGAATACTCGCCTGATAACTATTGTTATAGGCAAACTCCACCAAAGGCAAATGTTTCTCCCAAGAGCCCTGGAACTCAATCACGCAGCACCTCAACATATCCTCCAAAACCTGGATAACACGCTCGGACTGACCATCCGACTGAGGATGATAAGATGTACTGAAATTCAACCGTGTACCCAAAGCTTGATGCAAACACTGCCAGAACCGCGATGTAAACCTCGGATCCCTATCCGATACAATCGACTTTGGCACACTGTGCAGCCGCACAATCTTAGCAATGTATAGCTCTGCAAGCTTATCCAAGGAGTACGTAGTATGCACAGGCAAGAAATGCGCACACTTCGTCAGGCGATCCACAATCACCCACACCGAATTCTTCTTCGACGGTGACAAGGGTAAACCAGATACAAAATCCATGGTAACCCTTTCCCACTTCCACTCAGGGATTCTCAACGGTTGCAACAACCCTGAAGGAACCTGATGCTCAGCCTTAACTCGCTGACACACCATGCACTTGCTCACAAACTCAACAACATCCTTCTTCAAACCCACCCAATAGTACTCATCACGAAGATCACGGTACATCTTAGTACTACCTGGGTGCATAGCAAAAGGACTACTATGACCTTCAGTCAGAATAGCACGCCTCAACTCAGCATCATTGGGCACTACTATCCGACTCCCAAAACACAACACACCATCATCATTGAAACAGAAATCCGAAGGCCTACCCTCCGCAATATCCTGAACATGGGTCACCAAGGAATCATCCAACAACTGCTTTTCCTTGATCAACTGAACCAAAGATGGTTTCACTTGCAACTCAGCCACAAGACCACCATCACGCGAAATACTCAAACTGGCAAACATAGCCCTCAACTCAACCGCTACCTTCCTACTCAAGGCATCCGCTACAACATTAGCTTTACCAGGGTGATACTCAATCGTCAAATCATAATCCTTGAGCAACTCCACCCAACGCCGCTGCCTAAGATTCAACTCCTTCTGAGACATCAGATACCTCAAACTCTTGTGATCCGTGTACACAGTACACTTCTCACCATACAGGTAATGTCTCCAGATCTTCAAAGCAAAAACCACCGCAGCCAACTCAATGTCATGCGTAGGATAGTTGCACTCATGCACCTTCAACTGTCGCGATGCATAAGCCACCACCTTACCCTCTTGCATCAACACACATCCTAAACCAACATAGGACGCATCGCTATACACCACAAACTATTTCCCTGATTCAGGCTGAACCAAGATAGGAGCTTGCGTCAAAGCCGCCTTAAGCTTCTCAAAAGCCTGCTGTCTCGCTTCCGTCCACTCATACCTAACATCCTTTTGCAACAACTTCGTCAAAGGTGCAGCAATCTTAGAAAACCCATCCACAAACCTCCGGTAGTATCCCGCCAAACCAAGGAAACTACGAACCTCATGAACAGACTTAGGAACCTTCCAATTCATCACCGCCTCAATCTTCTGAGGATCAACACGAATTCCCTCGGCAGAAACCACATGCCCAAGAAACACCACTTCACTTAACCAGAACTCACACTTGCTCATCTTAGCATAAAGCTAATTCTCCAACAAAGCTTGCAACACAATTCTCAAATGCTCTTCATGTTCCTCCTCAGTACGCAAGTACACAAGGATATCATCAATGAACACCACAACAAACTTATCCAGATATTCATGAAACACACGATTCATCATGTCCATGAAAGCTGTAGGAGCATTTGTTAACCCAAACGGCATCACAAGAAACTCATAATGCCCATACCTCGTCCTGAAAGCTGTCTTAGGCACATCCACATCTTTCACCTTCAACTGGTAATACCCTGACCTCAAGTCAATCTTATAGAACACAGCTGCTCCCTGAAATTGATCAAAGAGATCATCAATCCTCGGTAAAGGATACCGATTCTTGATAGTCAACTTGTTCAGCTGACGATAATCAATGCACATTCTCATAGTGCCATCCTTCTTCTTCACAAACAAGACCGGTGCACCCCAAGGCGACACACTTGGCCGAATGAAACCACGATCAAGCAACTCTTGCAACTGCATCTTCAGCTCTTTCAGCTCCTTAGGTGCCATCCGATAGGGAGTAATGGACACAGGAGTTGTATTCTCATACAGCTCAATCCCAAACTCCACCTCGCGGTTAGGAGGTAAACCAGGCAACTCCTCATGAAACACACCAGGAAACTCTCGCACAATCCTGATATCTTGCACACGCAACTCCTTAGAACTAGGATTCATCACAAAGGCCAGGTAAGCTTCACAACCTTGCCTCAACATCCGGCTCGCCTCCAAAGAAGACACCACATTGGCAAGAAACTTCACATTCTCACCAACCACAACCACCTCATAATCATTCGCAAGCTTCAACGAAACTCGCTTATTCTCACAATCCACCACAACACGATGCTCAGCAAGCCAATCCATACCAAGGATTACATCAAAACCATAGAAAGGTAAATCCATAAGGTCAACACGAAAAACATGATCTTGAACAACCAAAGGACACCTTCTATAAAGCTTTCGAGTCACAACAGTCTCTCCAAAAGAACTAGTGACACGCACACCAACATCCAAAGACTCAACAGGCAACCCAAGCAATTCAGCATGCTCACGCAATATGTAACAGTGTGTAGATCCAGAATCAATCAAGGAAAGTAATGACAAGGATTGCAAAGTAAAAGTACCTGCGATCACATCCGCGTCATTCCTCCCCTCCCGCTGAGCAAACATCCTGGCTTGGCCGCCACCCTCAAGCTGTATAGCTACAACATGAGCCACACCCCGACCACCTTCCTCTCTCCGCTGGAAATTACCACGGCCGCGCCCACGGCCTCTCTGTGGTGCTGCAACAACAGGAGCATGCCCTTGGCCACCAGCCAACATAGGACACTCTCTCCTCATATGATCCGCAGATCCACAATTCCAGCACACATTACCAGCAGCTACAATAGGAGCTTGCACCTCCCTCACAGCACGAGGACAATCACGTTTCATATGGCCATACGAACCAAATGTCCAACAAGCACTCGGATCAACTCTAGCATTGCCTCCCCGGGCAGGCGCACCACCACCTCGCTTAGCTGAGGACTGATACTTCTGATCACGTCCCCTCTTGTTCCGTCCACCACCGGAACTATATTCAGCAGCTCGCTTACCAGCACTTGATCCAACACTTCTAGCAGATAAACCCAAGTTCATCTCAATATCCTTTGCTCGGCCCACCAACACATCAAAATCATCATACCCGGTAGCCAGCACATACATCTTTACATCCGTCACTAAACCATAACGGAACCTTTCACACCTCGCTCGCTCATCCGGAACCAGCTCAGGTGCATATTGACTGAGTCGAACAAACTGCACTTCATACTCAGCCACCGTCATGCTCCCCTGGGTAAGAGACATGAATTCCCTCTTCTTTTCATCTAGGTACCTCACACCTAGATACCTTCTCTTGAACACATTCTGAAAGAATGTCCAAGTTACATCAGCTTCCTCCATCCCAGCGATAGTGGTTGTCCACCACGTATAAGCATCCTTCTGTAGCAAAGATACTACACATCCAAGCTTCTGCACATCAGTGCAACTCATCTGACCCAAGATTCTCTTGGTACTCTCTAACCAAGCCTCAGAACCTTCAGCAGACATACCCCTGAACTCCGTCCCTCCCAGACTGCGCAAACGCTCCAAGGGTAGTCTAACTCCAGCATCTTCCTGATGCCCAGCTCCACGAGCTCCAGCTACCGCTGCTTGAAAAGCACCAGCTATAGCTTGAATCAGCACTGTCATGTCAGGAACAGCTTGCCCCTGACCAGCCTTGGGTCCAGCAGCCCCAGCACCAGCTGCAGCTCCAGCTTCTTCAGCCCCAGCACCACCACCGCCAGGTGAAGGAGGTAAGACCGCACTCTCAACATTCTCTTCATTTTCATTCTCATTCTGAGCCGTAGCTCGCACATTACTCCTCAACTCTCTACGAGGTGCCATACTCTAACTATGCAATCACAATGCAAATAAACAAAATCAGGCTCAGCAAGGTAAGCAATCCAAGTACTCAAGCTCATTTCCAATTAAAACAACTTCATTTCATTAGCTTTGATTTGGCAATGGGTACCCACAACATGCTTCATCACAGCACACATCTCAATTGCAACATACATGCAATTCACTCAACATGCTTTCACCCAACAAGCATACAAAGCATACATACTTTAAACATTCACATAAACATTCCCAATTACTCGAGAACTCAGCTCTGATACCACCAAATGTAACCCCCTTAACCCGGCCCAGACGGTTGAACCGAATTAAGAAGTTTACACGGGGAAAACCAAAGTCAACTCGAAAGTCAACCTTGATTAACGACCCTTTTTTTTCTTTTAAACCTTATCTAGATGCACGTTAACCCTAGTTATGTTCATACAAACATCATACTCAAAGATCATCGCAGACGGAAAACGTCCAGGGACTTAATTTGAATAAATCAAGACTTTAGGGACCAAAATGTAAATTTTGGAAAATACAGGGACTTAACCCACTTTTAAGTTACCAATATGGAATTAGTCATGTTTCATGCTTGTCTGTCAAATTTCAGCTCAAACGGACATCACAAACTCAATCAATTGCGTAAACATGATTCAGGACCAAAACGCAAACAAAACAAAACATATAACCAACAATTTCAGTCCCCAACGGTCGAGTGTTCCGAAACAGGGAGACCCGTTCCGAAACGCGGGACCGTTCCGCAACAGGTTCCGAAACAATGCCTGGCAGTGACACTTCTGTTCCGGAACGGCTGCATCCGTTTCGGAACGCCCAGGCCATTTCAGGCCCCTGTTCCGATACGGTAGCACCTGTTCCGAAACAGGCTGCCCAGATTGCAGAAAAGTAGCTGGTTTAATGCACAATTAACCTATCAAACATGCTCCAAAGACAACCAAACTTTACCAACAAGTCATACAACATTCAAGGAACATAATTGCCTCAACCAAATATCAACATGGCATCAATTATGAAAATCCCCAATTCTATAGGCATGCATCCTATTTAGCAAACCATTCAAGCATCAAACCATCAATTCAAACACATAATGGCCAATTACAAGAAACAACAATGTTAACAACATTTATACAACTTAGGGAGTCCAAAACATCTCCCAAAACAACAACATAGGTTCCCCATTGCCAAATACCCAAAAGCTAATAGTTTGAGAAAATGTTCACCATACATGAGCTTTGTTCACCACTTGGATTCTTCACCAATTTGCTGCCCTCAAAAGAACTTTAATGCTCTGCATTATTGGTTTAAGAAAAGAGAGAGAGCGTAAGCATAAGCTTAGTTAGGAATGCTCAATAAACCACACAATAATGCATTTACAAAACACCTTTATAAACCATACTTCAAAACAACGTTTGAACATGCTCACAAGCATTTAAAAACAAGCAATTCATGCTTCAATGTTTATCAAGTCATATTGGCAACAAGTGATACATTCAACATAAGATTCACATATGGACTTTCAAACACCATAGTAATCTTATAAATTCCAAGGACCACACATGGACTTTTAAACACCATTGTGTCCTTAACCCATGGACTTTTAAACACCATGACAAGGACCACACAAGGACTTTTAAACACCTTTGTGTCCTCAACAAGAACCATCCAAGGACTTTTAAACACCTTGATGTTCTTAAGTAACAAGGCTTACACAAGGACTTTTAAACACCTTGAACCTTAACCAAGAACCAACCATGGACTTTTAAACACCATGTTGTTCTTAACAAGAATCATCCAAGGACTTTTAAACACCTTGATGTTCTTAATTAACAAGGCTTACACAAGGACTTTTAAACACCTTGAACCTTAACCAAGAACCAACCATGGACTTTTAAACACCATGTTGTCCTTAACAAGAATCATCCAAGGACTTTTAAACACCTTGATGTTCTTAAATAAACAAGGCTCACACAAGGACTTTTAAACACCTTTGTGACCTTAACCATCACTTGCCAATAATCATCATTAACAACCATATTCCACTGTTTTAAAGCATTTAACAAAGCCATAAACATCATGCATCTTTAAGCATCAAACCACAATACAACAATGTTCAAAAACAAGGAACTCTCACCTTGAGCTTCCTCCTACACATGGCTTACAATCTCAGCAAATACACATGCTAGATATGCTTTAAAAACAAAATTTAAAACATGCAAACAATCACATTGCACCCAACCATCACATGGTTCCTCAACAAGAGAGTTTTTCCGAAAACTTACTCTTGAGCTTAGCAAAGTTGTTTAGACTTAGACTAAGCTCCCAAACCTTCGAAACATTGGTTTCAAAGCCAAAAACCAAAATCCACTCACCGATTCCGTTTCGCCTCTTGCCGAAACACCAATCAAGCTTCCGGATCAACACCACTAGGATCCAAAGATGACTCCCCTATTTTAAACACATCAAAACAGTAGATTAATGCATCATCATGCATTAATACCCTCAATGAAAGCATCAAAACACGCTGCTCTCATCCACACTCCATTTTCGGCTACCAAACACAACCGAAAATGCATCCAAACAACTCCTCAACACTACCCAGCCAAGATCCATCAAATCTAAGCATCCTTAAACATCAAATAACATCTAAAAAGGATCTAACCACGTCCTTATACCTCCAGCTATAACAGATCAACAAGATCACTCCAAAAACAACCAAGAACACAAGCTAAACTTAGGAAATTCAACCTATCTGGGATTGCATTGATTAAAACTCAATTTCACATCAAATTAGCATTCAATTAACATCAATTTGACACCTCAAAACACAGCCCAATCAGATCATACGAAAATTTCATCAAAATAAATCAAATCTTGCATTTAAAAGCCAAGATCAAGAACAAATCAATAAAACCTTTTATAAAACACAATTTAAGGATTGAGAACTTGGGAATTTCAGTAAAGAACTTAAAGTTCAGAGGAGAAGGACGTTCTTACCTCCAAACTTGAGTTTTCTCCCTTTTTGGAACCAAAATCTTGAAAATCCACTTAGCAAATGGTGAGGTTTTGTTAAAGAGATGATTAGAGATCAAAAGAGAGTTGAAATGTGATATTTAGGTGACAAAATCTGAGGAAAAGCTCTGGAGAAAATGTGTTTGGTTTGAGAGAAAAGATGAGAGAAAATGGAAAATGGAAAAGTTAGTTGGAAAATGATAAAATATCTTCCCTCCACTTTTCTTTTATTTAAAAACCTTTAATAAATCATTTAACATCTTAAAAAAATCTGGAGAAACTCCCATTGGGTAAATAGCTCCTTAAAGATTCAAAGTTTCAATCCTTTTTAAAACAGTCACGCAGTTTTCAAAAATTACATTTTGGTCACTAACCAAAATGTCACACTTCCAAACCTCATTTTGTAAAATTGATTTCACCAAACTCTTATATATAATAAAAGAGGATTTTAGAACATTTTTCCATATTTTTAATGCAACCCGAACTAGGTTTTCCTAAATTCACTCTCATATATTCGAACCGCGACCCGACCGAACCGGTCCGAAACTCAAAACTCCTAAGCCCAAAACCGGGGCGTTACATGTCCTATGGATGGGATTCCACTCATCATCATGTAATAATATAAAATTTTCGATGGAATATTACATCACCGTACTCCTCTCTGATGACTTTACGCCACCAAGGTCACGTGCGAATTTGACTCAACCGTGTGCACACTCTCATCCTAATGATTTGATCGTTTATACCCGGTAATTTAACTAGTGTCAATCATACTATCAAGTCACACCATGACAATCCATCATGCATATCAACATATCAACATCACATACATCAATGTATATAACTAATACAGAATCAACACATGCTTTACAAGTTTATATCAAGCATACTTAGCAAAACTCACAAAACATACAAGAAGTCAAGCTACCAACTTAACCCCTACCTTGGATTGGCCTACCAAGCTCAATCCAACTCCTCAACCATACACTTGAACTAATTTAAACCAATTTAAAAGATTCCACTCACAACACTTCCTTAAAGCAAACCAAGCAAAGCCGACTCAAGCCTCCACAACTTCTAGAATCGTGCCCGAACATTCTCCAACATTTCCCCTTGATTCTAACCAATCAAAAACAATGTATTACTACACAAAACATCCACAATTCACCGTCACAACTCAGATTTCAACCAATACTCATTTCTCAATAACTTCAAGCCAAAACTAACAACCACAAATTCCATTTTCGTACTCCCATTAAACCCAGCAGAAAACTAACAATTCCAACACCCAAACCACCTTTAAAAACCTTCTAAACACCTCTCTAACATCACTATAACATCAGCCCAACAACATTACACAAAACCCCTCCAAAAAACACAAGTTTAGACACCTTTAAAATGCCCCCAAAACCCATTTCGGGAATTTTACCCAAAACCCCACCATTTTAAGTTATAATACATCTAGGGATTAGATTAAGACATAAATAAACTTATGAAATCAAGAGCTAAACGAAAAACCGTTAAAGCTTCTCCATTTTCCTTTAAAAACTTGAAACTTGAAAACTAAAAAGATGATGTTTTTAAGAATCTAAAACCATGGAAATGTTCAGGATAGGGATGAGTAGTCAAAAACGTGGTTACCTCGTTGAAATCACTTGAAACGATGAAGAACCTTGATGGAATAGTGATTGGGACGTTTTGGGGTTTTTTGGTTGTGGGATTTGAAACAAGGAAGAAGAAGACCATTTTTTTGTTTCAAAAAGGCCTTTACTCATCTTTTCCTTACTTTTGGAAATTTACAAAAATGCCATTACTAAAATTCACGTCTTATTAAAATAAAACCAAAGCCTATTTAAATTAAACCGAGTCTAACGACTCAAACCCGACTCACACACTCAACACCCGACCCCAAAACTCGGGTGTTACAACTCTCCCTCACTTAAGGAATTTCGTCCTCGAAATTACCTGACTGAAAGAGGTAAGGAAACTGCCTTTCCATATCCTTCTTCCTCTCCCAAGTGGCCTCGTCCACCCCTCGACGTTTCCACCTCACTTTGACTAACTCAATTGATCTACCACGCAACACCTTGATGTCTGAGGCTAATATCTCCACTGGTTCCTCATCATATGTCAAATCCAGATTCAATTCAATCTCCTCTACAAGCATAACATGCGATGGATCTGACCTATACTTACGAAGCATCGAAACATGAAACACATCGTGGATCTTTTCTAGCTCGGACGACAAACGTAGCTGATAAGCAACCGGGCCAACTCGTTTCACAATCTCATACGATCTAATGTACCCCGGACTCAACTTCCCTTTTCTGCCAAATCTCATAACCTTCTTACACGGAGATACTTTCAAGAACACTCTATCTCTCACGGAATACTCAACTTCCTTCCTCTTCAATTCCGCATAGGACTTCTGCATATCCGAAGCTGCCTTCAAATGGTCGAAAATCAATTTCACCTTATCGGTAGTCCCCTTAAGAAAATTCGGCATAGGTAACAACTTTTGACCCGCTTCGGCCCAACAAATCAGAGTTCTACACTTCCTACCATACAAGGCATCATGCGGAGCCATCTGAATGCTCGACTGAAAACTGTTATTATAAGCGAACTCGACTAAAGGCGAGTGATTCTCCCATGTACCCTGAAAATCAATGATGCAACGCAACATATCCTCCAAAATCTGTATAACCCTCTCTGACTGACCATCTGACTGAGGATGATACGACGTGCTGAAGTTCAAACGGGTACCCAAAGCTGTATGCAGACACTCCCAAAATCGGGCTGTAAACCTCGGATCTCTGTCGGACACAATCGACTTCGCCACACCATGCAGTCTCACAATCTCACCGATGTACAAATTGGCCAATCTATCTAAGGAGTAAGTCGTGTTAACAGACAAGAAGTGAGCACACTTCGTGAAACGGTCAACTATAACCCAAACTGAGTTCTTCTTCATAGGAGTAAAAGGCAAACCCGAAACGAAATCCATGGTGATATTCTCCCATTTCCATTCCGGAATTTTCAACGGTTGCAACAAACCTGAGAGAACCTGAGGTTCCGCCTTCACTCTCAGTCACACCATACACTTACTCACATAATCGGCTACGCCTTTCTTCAAACCAACCTAATAGTACTCATTCTTCAAGTCACGGTACATCTTCGTACTACCAGGATGCATAGAAAACGGTCTACTATGTGCTTCAGTCAAGATCGTACGCCTCAAATCACTGTCATCTGGCACAACTATCCTATCTCTAAAACACAAGACCCCATCGGCACTGAAACTGTAGTCTGAAGGTCTACCCTCGGCTATGTCTTGCACATGAGGTGCCAAAGATCTATCTAAGAGTTGTTTCTCTCTAATCAACTGACCTAAAGTAGGTCTAACCTGAAGCTCAGCCACTAGGCCACCATCTCCAGACAAGCTCAATCTAGCAAACATGGCTCTCAAATCAACGACTACCTTTCTACTCAAGACATCCGCCACTACATTGGCCTTACCCGAATGGTACTCAATCGTAAGTTCATAGTCCTTCAACAACTCTAGCCACCTACGCTGTCCGAGATTCAACTCTCGTTGTGCATGATGTACTTCAAACTCTTGTGATCCGTGTACACTGTGCATTTCTCACCGTACAATTAATGCCTCCAAATCTTCAAGGAAAACACAACTGCGGCTAACTCTATGTCGTGGGTCGGATAGTTACGCTCATGAGTCTTCAACTGTCTTGAGGCATAAGCCACTACTCTTCTGTCTTGCATGAGAACACAACCTAGACCTACGTAAGATGCATCACTGTAAACTACATATTCTTTTCCCGACTCCAGCTGAATCAAAATTGGTGCATGGGTCAAAGCTTCTTTCAATTTCTCAAAGGCTTGTTGTCTCGCATCTAACCACTCAAACTGCACATTCTTCTGAAGTAACTTCGTGAAAGGAGTGGCTATCTTCGAGAAACCTTCTACAAACCTTCTATAGTATTCGGCTAAGCCTAGAAAGCTATGAATCTCTATTACTGCCTTTCGGTTGCTTCCACTAAACAATGGCTTCTATCTTCTTCGGATCGACTCTAATCCCATCGGCTGACACTACATGCCCTAGGAAGACTACTTCTCTGATCCAGAACTCACACTTACTCAATTTTACATACAACTGATTGTCTAACAAAGTCCGCAAAACTAACCTCAAGTGCCGGTCATGATCTTCCTCGGTACACGAATACACCAAGATGTCATCTATGAAAACAACCAAAAAACGGTCTAGATACTGATGGAAAATCATATTCATCATATCCATGAAAGCAGTCGGTGCATTAGTCAACCCAATTGGCATGACTAAAAACTCATAGTGATCATATCCAGTCCTAAAAGCCGTCTTCGGCACATCAACCTCTTTTACCTTCAACTGGTAGTAACCAAATCTCAAGTCAATCTTCGAAAAGACTGATGCCCTTCTCAACTGATCAAACAAATCATCAATACGCGGCAAGGGATACTTGTTCTTCACTGTCAACTGATTCAACTATCTGTAATCTATACACATTCTCATGCTTTCGTCTTTCTTCTTCACAGACAAAACCGGAGCGCCCCAAGGCGAAGAACTCGGTCAGATAAAGCCACTATCTGTCAACTCTTGCAACTGAGTCTTCAACTCTTTTAGTTCTTTCGGTGCCATCCGATACAGAGTAATCGAAACAGAAGCTGAATCTGAATAAGTCTCTATAGTGAACTCTACCTCTCTATCAGGCGGTAAACTCGGTAATTCTTCCGGAAACACACTCGGAAAGTCACACACTATCCGGATATCTTGAGGTCTAACTTCACTCATGTTCGGATTCATCACGTAGGCCAAGTACGCCTCACAACCCAACTCAACTAACCTCTTAGCCTCTAAAGCTGAAACAACATTCGACAAGAACTTCACGTTCTCACTTACAACCACAATCTCATAATCATCCGCAAGCTTCAAAAAAACCCTCTTAGTCTCAAAATCTATCCTAGATCTATGTTCGGTAAGCCAGTCCATACCCAGAATTACATCAAAGCCATAGAACAGTAATTTCATCACATCCACTGGGAACACATGCCACTGAACCATTAGCGGACACCTTCTGTACATCTTCCTAACCACTAATGTATCCTCGAAAGAACTAGTAACACTAACTCCTACCTCTAATACCTCACAGGGTAAATTCAACAACCTTACATGCTCACTCAAAATGTAAGAATGTATAGACCCAGAGTCAATCAAAGAAAGCAAACCCAAAGACTGTATCGAGAAGTTACCTACAATCACATCTGTGTCGTGTTGACCCTCACGCTGAGCGTAAACTCTAGCCTGACCTCCACCTTCTGGCTGGACCGAAACTACACGCGATATGTTCCTCTGGCCATCATTTCTCGGCTGGAAGTTACCTCTACCGCGCCCACGGCCTCTCTGAAAGCCATTAGCTCTAGCAGGAGCCTGAGCCTGAACTGGTGCCTGCCCCACATGATGTGGACAGTCACGCCTAATGTGATCCCTATCTCCAACAAGAGTGAAAGTTTACCCAACACTCACCGGTGTGATTCCTCCCGCAACGAGCACACTCGGGCAAACGCCCACCAGCTCTCTGGCCTTGATGGCCCCTACCGTGGTTACCACCACCACGTCTATGGTCAAAGTGATGCCTATTGTCCTGATGCCTCTTGGCATCACCTCTATCAAAGTCGTCGTACCTCTTTCAAGAACTAGAACCACCAGAACGTTTGGTCAAACCCAAACTGTGCTCTATGTCTTTGACCCTAGCGACCAAGACATCAAAATCTATGTAGTCAGTAGCCAAGGTGTACCTCTTGATCTCTTCGCTCAACCCATAGGAAAACGGTCACAACGTTGTCTCTCAGTAGGAACAAGCTCAGATGCATACTGACTCAACCTGACGAAACGGATCTCATAACCGGTCACGGTCAAGTTCCCCTGAAGCAAAGCCATAAACTCTCTTTTCTTCTCATCGAGATAACGGGGACCCAGATACTTCTTACAGAAAGCTTACTCGAAGAACTCCCAAGTGATCTCGGCCTCCGGTATACCTGTAGTAATGGTGACCCACCAAGTGTAGGCATCACCCTAAAGCAGAGATACAACACAACCTAGCTTGCGCGCTACAGTACAACGCATCTGAGACAAAATGTGAACGGTCTTCTCAAATCATGTCTCGGATCTTTCGGGTGCCAACCCCCTGAACTCTTCAGCTCCCAAATTGCGAAGCCTCTTTAGTGGCAAACCAGTGCCCTCACCCTGAGATTGTGCCACTGCCTGACCCCCACCCACTGCTGCCTGAAAAGCCGCGGCTATCGCCTAAACTAAATGAGCTAAATCTATCTCGGCCGGTCCTTGGCCAACCTGAGGTTTCACACCCTCGGCTCTCGCCTCACCTCGCTCTTGAAGAGGAGGAGAAGGAGGAGGCAGAGGAGCCCGCGCCTCAACAACTGGCTCAACTCCCGGAGCTGCTGCCTGTTGTTCCGGTTGAACCATCCTAGGCCTCCCTCTTGGTCTCATTTCACAGCTAGCAAGATAACAACTACAACAAACAAACAAATAAGAATTAAGTTAGCAAAGGCAAGGGTCCAATCGTGATCAAGTATATTCCTTTACAAAACCTTTTCAAAATAAGTAATAGTAGCAATGGGAACTCGACACTACGCCTCGACACCACATTCATGCTAACACATGCTTTCAAACATTATACGAACAAACAAACAACAAGCATACATGGCAAAACATTCACCGAGACATAGCAACAACATATCACTTCAAACTTACCTCACTTACCTGCCAGATGTCTCGAAAACCTCAGGCTCTAATACCAACAAATGTAACCCTCTCATCCCGGTCTGGACGACTGACCAGTCTGAGTGGGTCACACGGGGAAAACCAAAGTGAAACCCGTTAAAGCTCCCCTTCGGTTAGCAATCCTAGAAATTTTCTTTTTACATTATCTTGTCTAGAGGCTTTAATATTTCTTATGTGAAACACGATAGCAGAAACACAACGAATCAAAACAAACATGCAAGAAAGCAATTTAAAACAACCCATTTTAGTTTCTACAGCAGGCTGTATCGATACACTAGAAGAGGGTATCGGCACACCTTGACTAGGTCAACTGCCCAAAGTCAACCTAGTAAGACTGTATTGGTACACCGGTTGACCTTATCGATATGCCCTCTACGGTAAACTTCTCATGGTCAAACGATAAAAACCATACCGATACGTCTAAGACCCATATCAATAAGCCAAAATCTCGTCAAAATCTCAGATTTCTAGAGAGGTTTTGGCGTATCGATACACCCCTGTGTACCGGTACGCTAAGCCTAATCTGAGTCCCAAAGTGTAGGACAGTATCGATACTGTCCTTGGGCGTACCGATACGCCCTGCACTACAAGACTCAAATTAGCAGCAAAAAGCACCAAGACTCAACTCTAGATGCAATTTAAGACTCACCTAGCCAAAAAAAAACATTCATACAACATTTAGGAACAAAGAATTAGCATACAGAACAATTTAAACGAACAACGGAGCATTACCATGAAGGCATTCATACTTAAGAGAAACTTGCATTCAAAACATACATAAAGAGTCTAATAAGCCAAAGGTTCATGCATTCACCATCAAAGTTTACATACACTCAAAACAATACGTAGCATTCAAGGAACAAAGGTCATAAGCCCTCAAACACCAAGCATTTGACAAAACATAACACGGTTTACAAATCCATGCCAAGGCATAAACAACAAAACAATATCATTGAGTCTAACAACGCTCATACAAACACATAGCAGTCCCATTTCTAAACTACCACATTATTTACTAAACCATACTTGAGCAACTACAAAAGCTTGGAATGCCCCTTTCCTTGCTCCTTGCTAACTCCACGCTAATGATCTGCATTGTCGAAAACGAGAGCATAAGCTAGAAGCTTAGTGAGGGTGCTCTAAAACCAAAAACAACGAAAATGCATGGTTCAAGCATACCATCCTTAAGACAACACACCTGCATACATAAGCATCAACAAAGCATCAAGCTAACATCACATGAATGCACTAACATGGCATCTTACCTCATGTTATGCCCAACAAGATATAACAATTATATTAACAACGAACTACATGTACAAGTATATTGGCCACTATTAGTTACTCGGATATGCGGATAACTTCCGTTGGGGCTTTCACCTCCAACATACTCAACAACAACGTTACCTTCGGTGGGATTCGCTCATCATCGAACCTTGCATGGATGGGATTACACTCATCATCACATGCCCTACGGATGAGATTCCACTCATCATCACGTAATAATATAAAATTTCTGGTGGAATATTACATCATCGTACTCCTCCTTGATGACTTTACGCCACCAAGGCCACGCTCGAATTTGACTCAACCGTTTGCACACTCTCATCCTAATGATCGATCATTTATACCCGGTAATTTAACTAATTCCAATCATACTATCAAGTCACACCATGACAATCCATCATGCATATCAACATCACATACATCAATGTATATAACTCATACATAATCAACACATACTTTACAAGTTTATATCAAGCATACATAGCAAAACTCATAAAACATACAAGAAGTCAAGCTACCAACTTAACCTCTACCTTGGATTGGCCAACCAAGCTCAATCCAACTCCTCAACCATACACTTGAATCAATTTAAACCAATTAAAAAGATTCCACTCACCACACTTCCTTAAGCAAACCAAGCAAAGCCAACTCAAGCCTCCACAACTTTCGAAATCGTGCCCGAACCTTCTCCAATGTTTCCCCTTGATTCTAACCAATCAAAAACAATGTATTACTACACAAAACAGCCACAATTCACTGTCACAACTCAGATTTCAACCAATACCCATTTCTCAACAACTTCAAGCCAAAACTAACAACCACAAATTCCATTTTCGTACTCCCATTAAACCCAGAAGAAAACTACCAATTCCAACACCCAAACCACCTTTAAAAACCTTCAAAACACCTCTCTAACATCACTATAACATCAGCCCAACAACCTTACACAAAACCCCTCCAAAACACAAGTTTAGACACCTTTAAAATGCCCCCAAAAACCCATTTCAGGATTTTGACCCAAAACCCCATCATTTTAAGTTATAATACATCTAAGGACTAGATTAAGACATAAATAAACGTATCAAATCAAGAGCTAAACGAAAAACCCTTAAAGCTTCTCCCCTTTCCTTTAAAAACTTGAAACTTGAAAACTAAAAAGATGATGTTTTCAAGAATCTAAAACCATAGAAATGTTCGGGATAGGGAGGAGAAGTCAAAAACGTGTTTACCTCGTTGAAATCACTTGAAACGATGAAGAACCTTAATGGAATAGTGATTGGGAGGTTTTGGGGTTTTTTGGTCGTGGGATTTGAAACAAAAAAGAAGAAGACCATTTTTTTGTTTCAAAAAGGCCTTTACTCATCCTTTTCCTTACTTTTGGAAATTTACAAAAATGACATTACTAAAATTCAAGACTTATTAAAATGAAACCAAAGCCTATTTAATTAAACCGAGTCTAATGACTCAAACCCGACTCACACACTCAACTCCCGACCTGAAAACCCAGCTGTTACAATAAGGATGGGTTTGAATTGATTTTAGATTTGTTTTGATGTTTATTATTGATTGGAAGTGGTGTATGATAGCTGGGCTTGGTTTAGGATGCAATCGATTGGGTTTTCGGTTGTTTCGGATGGGTAAATTAGTGTAGTTTGGGTGAGAAACGAGTTTGTGATTGGTTGCTGGTGTTGAAATGCATTTTAATGCATTTGGGTCTCTGTTTTGATGATGTGAAAATAGGGGATCTTGATCCGGGAGAAAACTAAGTGTTGTTGGAGGCTCCATAAGAGTAATTTTTGTGTTGGCGAGCAATGCTTCGCGTATCGGTGAGTGGAAATGGATTTTCCATCTTTGTAACGCTTTTAGCGTGGTCTTGGGAGCTTAATGTAAGTTTGAAACACTTAGCTAAGCTCAAGAGTAAGTGATTCGAAAGTCTCTCTCGGAAATGTGCTATGTTTTGATGGAAAATCACTTAAGTTAAATGTGGTTTTGATTACTGTTTTAAAGCATGTTTTAAGCATGGTTAATGTTGGATTTCAATGCCATTATGTTAAGGATGCACTAGGTAAGTGATCCTTTGTTTTATGTGATAAATACATATGATGTTAAGCATGTTTATGCTTGTGGAAATGGCATTGTGTTTATGCTTGTAAAACAGTGGAATATTGATGTTAAGTGACTATATTAGCAAGTGATGACAGTGGTTTTGGTTACTTTTAATCGGATATAGTTAGCCAGATATAAGATTGGGTGCACAATGAATAAAGTCGCCTTGGATGTCGAGGGGTTGTGATTGTGTCGTAATCTCCATCCAAGTACCCTAAAGATTGAGGCTAAGATCACAACGGTGAATGGTTTAATCCCGTGTGTGAGTCTTGTGGTATGTGTCTCGTACTCTCATTAGTGGAATTATAAAACTATCGATGAGTGGTGTTGAGGGGTTGTGATTGTGCCATTAATCTCCATCACGAGTGTTGAGGGGTTGTGATTGTGCCATTGATCTCCACCTTGTGTAGTCCGGTAGTATGTATGAAGCGTGTGGGAAAACGCTTGTAATCCGCGTATCCGATTGTGTCATTTGTTTTGCTATGGTTTGAGGATTATCACTTGAGAGCCAATATAATGTTAATGATAAATTATTAAGCATGAGATGCTTGTGAATGATGCAAGAATGCATTTGATGCTTGGTTTAAGCATGAGCAAAGGAATTTGCTGTTGTTATTATGATGCAATATGCATGTGGTTTAAAAAGTGCATTGAATGCTTAAATGAGCAAGTTTAAAAGAAAGACATGAGTTTGCAAATGATGTTTCAATGATTAAATGAAATGCATTGATGAATGTTGTTTTAGTGATCCTCACTAAGCTATATACTTACGCTCATTTGTTTCATCAATGCAGAGAATTGAGCTTTCAAGGCAGTCCAAAAGCAAGGGGATTCCAAGAGTTTTGACTAAGCGATATATGTGGTTCACCTTTAGTGTAATAAGTGGCAATGGGTGGGATTTCTACTCTTGATAGTATTTGGTGATGTTAAACACCTAAAGCATGTTTGGTTTGCTTATTTTTGTTTGTAAATGGCCTTTGTGGTTTGATTTGTTCTTGAATGTGGCTTTTAGCTTTTGTATGATTTTGAGGACTAGAAAGCATGCCTATAGATTCAATGATTGCATGAATGATGCTATGTTTTAGTTTATGCTTCGTAATGTTGGTCATTGATGCTTATACATGTTGTATGTATGTTGTGGCATGGATTAGAATGATTTTGGAGGAGGTCATGAGAGAAAAACCAGCAAATTGTGAAGTTGCAAGGCAAGGCGTATCGGAACGCACTTACCTGTTTCGGAACGATGGCCTGGAATGGTCATGGGGTTTCAGAACGGGTAGGAACGTTCTGGAACATTTTGCTACTGGAAAGCATTGTTTCGATACGGGTTTCGAAATGCACCCATGTATCGAAACGGTCAACTTGGTTTTGAAATGACCGTCCCGATACAAGGTCTTGTGTTTTGAAACACCCGACCGTTGGAATTGAATTTGAATTGTTTCAGGTTTTCGTTTTCTTACGTTTTGGTCCCTGAGTCTTGAATGCTTAATTAAATGAGTTTGGATGATCTGTTTAAGA
This sequence comes from Hibiscus trionum, assembly GCA_030270665.1. Taxonomy (NCBI): domain Eukaryota; kingdom Viridiplantae; phylum Streptophyta; class Magnoliopsida; order Malvales; family Malvaceae; genus Hibiscus; species Hibiscus trionum. Next base: position 5,827,041 of record BSYR01000037.1, read on the forward strand.
TGAAATTTGACATGTTGGCATATTATAAGATTAATTTTGTATTGGTAACTTTAAAACTTTTTTAGTCCTTATAATTCTAGAAATTTACAAATTAGTCCCTAAAGGACGTTTGTATGCAATTGAACCAGCAACAACTAGAATCTTTCCGATGGGACTACACATCACCGTACACAACAACTGGCATTTTTCCGATGGGACTACACATCACCGTACTCATCTACTAGTCGCTACCGATGGGACTACACATCACCGTACACAACAACTGGCATCTTTCCGATGGGACTACACATCACCGTACTCATCTACTAGTCGCTATCGGTGGGACTACACATCACCGTATACAACGACTAACCATCACATGAGGCTTGACATCAACTACGACGACACAACAACATTAGAACAGAGAGTAAAAGAAATCCACATTCCACACAACAACACAAATATCCTCACACACCAACACTTAACAAAGCAAGGCAAAATAATCAAACTTACACTTGGGTTTAGGTTAGCCCCTTTAAGGCTCCACCCAAACCCCCAAGAAACCTCTTTGAAATATTTAAAGCTTCAAAACTTTACCACTCACCGATAGAGCCCCAAACGAAAGCCGAAACACCGATTTCAAGCCTCAGTTACACTCGGTATCGCGCCCGAAGTACCCGAATCAATCTCCTCTGCTTCAAGACAATCCAAAACAGAATATTCGGATGCTAATATACTTGTAAACCAAAAACAACCCGGAAATCCACTCCTTGCAACCAAAACACATTGATTCAAACCCAAATTTCACCCAAAACTTCACCAATTTCGTTCTAGACAAACCCCAAACTGAATCGATCAATTTCAACAATCAAAACACATCAAATATCATCTAGAAACACCCCAACATCAAAGGAACCACTAGCCACAATTTCAACCCAAAACCAAGGCAAAAAATCTACCTTTTCAACCCAAAAATCTCATTTTTATACTCATTTCGGGTTTATTGATTTAAAGCTTCATTTCAACATTTTATTAACACCAAAATGTGATTTTTAACCACCCAAAAACACAGATATCAAAGCCCACTCGAATATCATCAATAACTCACCATTTTTGAAATAATGGGTTTTAGAGTAAACTTAGAAATCATTGGGTAATTGGAAAACTAAGTTGAAATCTATCTTAATTTAGTAAAGGTCAATATATTAAGACGTTTACCTTGAAGAAATCACCAAAACTAACGATTTGATGAAGAAATGCTTGCTCTTGAAAAAGTTTTGAGTTTTTGCCTTTTAAAAAAAGATGATAGGTTTTTTTTTATTTGAGAAGAGATGAGATAAAAAAAACCTTTTGTTTTAAAATCCCAAATTCCCCTTTTTGCCTTTACTCGATAAAAACCCTTTTTAATGTTATTTAATAATGTTTTCTTTGAAATAAATTAACCCGAACCGGTTTAACCAAACCCGATTATCTCTCGGGCCCCAAACCCCGGGCGTTACAACTCTCCCCCACATAAGGAATTTCGTCCCCGAAATTACCTGACGAAAAAAAGATGTGGAAACTGTTTTTCCATGTCTTCCTTCCTCTCCCAAGTAGCCTCTTCTACACCTCGGTGTCTCCATAAAACTTTGACTAACTTGATAGATCTCCCACGCAACACTTTCCTATCCGTAGCAAGAATTTCAACCGGCTCTTCATCATACGACAGGTCTTGGTTCAACTCAATCTCTTCCACTGGCATTACATGAGACGGATCCGATCTATACTTTCGGAGCATCAAAACATGGAACACATCATGAATCTTCTCTAACTCTTTCGGTAGTCTCAATCTATAAGCAACAGGACCAATCATCTCAACTATCACGTAAGGACCAATGAATCTCAAACTCAACTTACCTTTCCTACCAAACCTCATCACTTTCTTCCAATGTGAGACTTTCAAAAACACTTTTTCTCCCATGGCATACTCTATCTCCTTTCTTTTCAAATCGACATACGATTTCTGTCGGTCTGAAGCTGCCTTCAAGCGATCGCATATCAATTTTACCTTCTCGGTACTGCCCTTAAGCAAGTCTGGCATCGATACAAGCTTCTATCCGGCCTCGGCCCAACAGATAGGTGTTCTACACCACCTACCATACAGAGCCTCATACGGTGCCATCTAAATACTAGTCTGATAATTGTTATTATACGCAAACTCTACTATCGGTAGGTGTTTCTCCCAAGAACCCTGAAAGTCGATGATACAACACCTCAACATGTCCTCCATCACCTGAATAACTCTCTCTGACTGACCATCTGATTGTGGGTGATACGAAGTGTTGAAGTTCAACCAAGTACCCAAAGCACGATGCAAACACTCCCAAAATATAGTTGTAAACCTCGGATCTCGGTCTGATACGATCGACTTTGGTACCTCATGCCATCTCACTATCTTACTAATGTACAGATCGGCCAACTTATCTAATGTGTAGGTAGTATGAACATGTATGAAATAGGCACACTTAGTGAATCTGTCGACTATCACCCACACCAAATTCTTCTTCGAAGGAGTCAACGGTAAACCCGATACAAAGTCCATGGTAATATGTTCCCACTTCCATTCCGGAATCTTCAACGACTGTAACAACCCGCCATCAAACATAGGATCCCATTCTCACCAAAGCAGAAATCCGTAGGCCTACCCTCGGCTATATCTTTCAATTGTTTCTCTCGAATCAACTGAACCAACGGAGGTTTAACCTGTAGCTCGGCTATCAAACCGCCATCCCGTGACACACTCAATCTCGCAAACATGGCTCGCAACTCAACTGCCACTTTTCTACTCAAAACATCAGCCGCTACGTTTGCCTTACCCGGATGGTGCTCTATCGTAAGGTCATAATCCTTAAGAAGCTCTATCCACCTACGTTGTCTAAGGTTCAACTCTCTTTGAGTCATCAAGTATTTCAAACTCTTATGGTCAGTATAAACGGTGAACTTCTCTCCATAAAGATGGTATCTCCAAATCTTCAAAGCAAACACTACTGCGGCTAATTCTATATCATGAGTGGGGTAGTTCTTCTCATGAACCTTCAACTGTCTCGAAGCATAAGCTACCACCTTACCCTCTTGCATAAGGACACAACCTAAACCTACATACGATGCATCGCTGTAAATCATAAACTCTTTCCTCGGTTCAGGCTGAATCAAAATAGGAGCTTCGGTCAAAGCTTTCTTCAACTTCTCAAACGCTTGTTGTCTTGCATCTGACCACTCATACGGAACATTATTCTGAACCAATTTCGTCAAGGGTGCCGCAATCTTCGAAAATTCCTCGACAAATCTTCGATAATACCCCGCCAAGCCTAGGAAACTACGGATTTTGGTCACTGACTTCAGTTTCTTCCAATTCATTATGGCTTCTATCTTCTTGGGGTCCGGCTAATTCCATTGGCTGAGATCACATGACCTAAGAAGACTACCTCCTTAATCCAAAACTCGCACTTACTCAACTTAGCATACAACTGATTTTCAAGCAATGTCTGAAGCACTAGTCCCAAAAGCTCGTCATGCTCTTCCTCGGTCCTAGAGTACACTAAGATATCATCTATGAACACTACCACAAACCTATCTAAAAACTCGTGAAACACTCGGTTCATTATATCCATAAATGCAACTGGAGCATTAGTCAAACCGAAAGGCATTACCAAGAACTCATAGTGCCCATAACGTGTATGGAAGACTGTCTTCGGTATGTCCACATCCTTCACCTTCAACTGATAGTAACCCGATCTCAAATCAATCTTCGAAAACACTAAAGCACCTCTCAACTGATCAAACAAGTCATCTATCCGCGACAAAGGGTACTTGTTTTTCACTGTTACCTTGTTCAAATGCCTATAGTCTATACACATTCTCATACTGCCGTCCTTTTTCTTCAAAAACAAGACCGGAGCACCCCAAGGAGAAATACTAGGCCTAATGAAACCACTATCTGACAGTTCCTGAAGTTGCGTCTTCAACTCTTTCAACACTTTTGGTGCCATTCTATACGGAGCAATAGACACGGGTGCAGAATCTGAATACGTCTCAATAGCAAACTCAACTTCCCTACCTGGAGGCAAACTCGACAACTTTTCCGGAAAGACACTCGAAAAATCACAAATTGTTCTGATGTCTTGCGGTCTAACCTCACCCATATTCAGGTTCATCACATAAGCCAAATACGCCTGACAACCCGAATCCATCATTCTCTGAGCTTCTAAAGAGGAAACAACATTGGACAAGAACTTAATGTTCTTGCCCACCACTACAACTTCAAAATCATCCGTAAGCCTCAAGGAGACTCTCTTGTTCTCAAAGTCTACCCTAGCTTTATGCACTACGAGCCAATCCATGCCCAAAATCACATCAAAACCATAGAATGGCAATTCCATCATGTCAAGCGGAAACACATGGCCCTGAATCATCAAAGGACACCTCATATACATCTTCCTAACTACCACGGTCTCACCGAAAGAACTAGTAACATTCACACCTACTTCTAACCACTCATAGGTAAACCTAGAGATCTTGCATGTTCACCGAAAATGTACGAATATGTCAAACCCGAATCTATCAAAGAAAGCAAGGTCAAAGACTGTAACGAGAAATTACTTACGATGACATCCGTGTCATTCCCACCCTCTCGCTTTGCATACACCCTAGTTGGCCCTCCACCCTTGGGCTGAACTACCACCACATGAGCTAAGTTCCTCTGACCATCGTTCCTCGGCTGAAAATTACCTCAACCGCGCCCACGACCTCTCTGATGCTCAAACCCCTAAATGGAGCCGGTCTGCCCCTACCCGGGTGTGGACAGTTACGCCTCAAATGATCTCAGGAACCACAGTTCCAACATACCTCAAAGGTACCCAAACACTCGCCTGGATGGCGTCTCCTGCATCTAGTGCACTCAGGAGTGTGAACAACAACTCCTTGGCCCTGATGGCCCCGTCCATGATTACCGCCCCTATGTCTCGAATCGGGATGATATCTTCTATCTCTGTGCCTCTTGGCATGATCTCTATCCCAATCTGCGTGTCTCTTCCTAGAATCAGACCCACTAGCAAAGAGTACTCGAGCCTAAGTTTTGCTCAATATCTTTGGCCCTAGAGACCAAAACATCAAACTCGGTGTAATCAGAATCGAGCATATACGTCTTCACGTCCCTAGTCAAACCATAACAAAAACGCTCACATCGTTCCCTCTCACTGGGAACCAACTCAGGAGCATATTGGCTCAACCTCACAAATTGAACCTCATACTCTGACACCGTCTTACTACCCTGAACCGAGGCAATAAATTCTCTCTTCTTTCCATCCTCATATCGGACTCGAAGATACTTCTTCTTAAAGGTTGTTCTGAATTATTCCCAAGTGACCTTCGCTTCTGCCATACCCGAAGTAACGGTGGCCCACCAAGCATATGCATCTCCCTAAAGCAAGGAGACGACATAACCCAACTTACGAGTGCCTGAGCACTCCATCTGGCGTAAGATGCTTGTAGTACTCTCGAGCCAAGCCTCTGAACCCTCGGGAGTCAAACCATGAAACTTAACTCCACCCAAACTACGAAGCCTCTCAAGGGGTAAACTTGTCCCCGCACACTGAGGTGGTGCTGCAGCATGCATACCGGCTAACGATGTCTAAAAAGCCCCGGCTATAGTCTGAATCAAATGAGTCATGTCTGCACATGCCTGATCCTGACCCGCCTGAGCTCCATTATCCCCGACATTTGCACCGGCCTGACCCTGACCCGCCTGAGCTCCATTGTCCCCAACATTTGCACCGGCCTGAGGCACATTACCTCCTACATCCACCCCATTACCATCGAGAGAAAGAGGAACACGAGGCACATCCCCGGGTGCCTGGTCACCCGCTCTAGGTCGTCCTCTCGGTCTTACCATAACGAAGGTAAACTCTAAAACAACAAACACATCACACGCAAGAAAACATTAGGTTAGCAAGGGCAATGATCCAAGTTCTCAAGCTCTTTAAACCAAAACCATTTTTCAATAACAACACCTAGCAATGGGAACACTAGACTAAACTTCAACCAACAACAAGAACAAGAAAACATGCTTCCACACACCGTGCAATAGCAACCAAACCAAGCAAATTAACTTACATGACTTACCTTCCTGAGAGACCTCGTAACTGAGGCTCTGATACCACCAAATGTAACCCCCTCGACCCGGCCTAGCCAACAGACTGAATCAAATGGGTTACACGGGTAAAACTGAAGCGAAACCCGTTAAGGCCTCACTCTGATTAGCAACCCTATTTTTTCATTTCATTTATCTTGTCTAAATATCAGTTTTAATCCTACGTGTGAAGGCAACAACGGAAAAGCGAAAATGGAATACGAACCCAAACATAGGGCATACGATAACATAAACTTACCAAGTAGCTTATTTGTCAAATATCATGTGCACGAGACAAAACCATCACAAAGGGGCATATATAACTCATTTAGGAAGCTTACGAGCATTAGGGACTAAAACACAACATTTGGAAACCCTCGAAGATGCCTTTTAATTGTTTTAACTGTCTACGTTTCGAAACAGGCCTGCCCGTTCCGAAACACGGGCTTCATTCAAAAAGTAACACCAGGCCTTTCCGAAATGGTCCCACCTTGTTCCAGAACGGGAGCCTCCAGTGGCCAAACGTGCCGGAACGACCCTACATGGTTCCGAAACAGGAACCTCTAGTGGCAAATTTTACCGAAATGGCACCACCCCTGTTCCGATACGCGTACCCCTAGAGTTCGACCGTTCCGAAAACATACCAGGCGTTCCGAAACACCTAGACACAGTTTGGCCTGAAAACACATTTTGGCATCTCCAAATGTTCCCAACTTACCCTGAACCATCACAAACCACATAGCAACTTATCATACAAATAATCTAGAGGCAAAACACCCTAAACATGACTTCAAACATGCATACTTTGCAACAAAATGGATCTCAAACTCAAAACTCACAAGAACACTTAGCTTCAAAACACCAACAAGTCAAAACGCAAGGTAATCTACCAAAACCCATAACAACCCTCAACATACCATGGTATCAACATTTAAAACATGCTAGCAACTTAAACAAAACAAAATATAGGAGTTTGAACACGAACTCCCTAACATAATGTCTAGTATTCTCATCGTCTAAGCATTATTACAACTAGTAAAATCATACTTTGAGCTTAGCAAGAACCCCAAGAACTCCTCCCTTGCCCACTTGCCTCCCGTTGCCTCTAACGATCTACATTGATGGAAAAAGAGAGCGTAAGCTTAAAAGCTTAGTGAGCGGAGCTCTAAAACACAACAACAATGTAGTTTAAAACATATATCTTAGTTTTAAATACAAAACCATTTAAGGAAGAGATACAACGAAATGAAAACATAGACGAAACGTGGTTTGCACATGCAAAACCATACCCGGTGGGACTACACATCACCGTACACAACAACAAGCATCTTTCCGATGGGACTACACATCACCGTACTCATCTACAAGTCACTACCGGTGGGACTACACATCACTGTATACAACAACTAACCATCACGTGAGGATTGACATCAACTATGACTACACAACAACATTAGAACAGAGAGTAAAAGCAATCCACATTCAACTATGACTACTCATCTGCACACACCAACACATAACAATACAAGGCAAAATAATCAAACTTACACTTGGGTTTAGGTTAGCCCCCTTAAGGCTCCACCCAAACCCCAAGAAACCTCTTTGAAACATTTAAAGCTTCAAAACATTACCATTCACCGATAGAGCCCCAAACGAAAGCTGAAACACCGATTTCAAGCCTCTGTAACACTCGGTATCGCGCCCGAAGTACTCGAATCAATCTCCTCTTCTGCAAGACAATCCAAAACAGAATATTAGGATGCTAAAATACTTGTAAACCTGCAACAACCTGGAAATCCACTCCTTGCAACCAAAACACATTGATTCAAACCCAAATTTCACCCAAAACTTCACCAATTTCGTTCTAGACAAACCCCAAACTAAATCTATCAATTTCAACCATCAATTTAAATTCAATATCATCTAGAAACATCTTCAAACATCAAAGGAACCACCAGCCACGATTTTAACCCAAAACCAAGCAAAAAACTCTACATTTTCAACCCCAAAATCCCATTTTTATACCCATTTCGGGCTTGTTGATTTAAAGCTTCATTTCAACATTTTATTAACACCAAAATTTGATTTTTAACCACCCAAAAACTCAAATATCAACGCCCACTCGAAAATCATCAAGAACTCCCCATTTTTGAAATAATGGGTTTTAGGGTAAACTTAGAAATCATTGGGTAATTGGAAAACTTAGTTGAAATCTATCTTAATCTAATAAAGGTCAATAGATTAAGACGTTTACCTTGTAGAAATCACCACAACTGAAGATTTGATGAAGAGATGCTTGCTCTTGAAAAAGTTTTGAGTTTTTGCCTTTCAAAAAAAAGATGATAGCTTTCTTTTTGATTTGAGAAGAGATGAGATAAAAAAACCTTTTGATTTAAAATCTAATAAAGGTCAATAAATTAAGATGTTTTCTTTCAAATAAATTAACCCGAACCAGTTTAACCAAACCCGGTTATCTCTCGGGCCCCAAATTCGGGCCGTTAAATTTATCAACTTACATACAAAAATTCCAGCAACTAACATTCAATATAACACAATCAAAATATGCTTCAATCTAGAAATTAACACCATAACATGAAGTATACAAAGAAAGAAGCTCACCGAGCTATTTAAAATCAATTTCCTAGTTGAATTTCCTTATAATGCAAGAGTTTTTCTTTGAGATTCCATGGATGATAACAAAACTTCTTTCTCTCTCATTCTCTTTCAATTTTTAGCTGATTGGAGTGGTTAGGAGAAACATAACAACACATTGATTGTTGGTGATAATAAAATTGTGTTTTGTCATTTTTACCCCTAAGCCATCCTTTAAGGAAATTTTCAGCCAATGGTAATTAAGAGAAATTAAGAGTTTGGACACGCAAGTCCACTCTTTTATTGCATAATTCAATTTAGTTTCATCCCCCTAAATCCTTTGATTAATTCTTTCTTCTAATTAAATCCCTTTTAACCGAAAATGACTACTAAAAAGGTAATTTGTTTTAATTAAATTAATTACTTGACCAATTAATTTAAATAACTTTTAGGTTATATTTGAGGATGTTACAAAAAGACCAAAAGATAAAATTTAAAAAGGGTTTTAATAAAAATAACCATAGGTTACAAGTTTATAATTTTAGAGAATAAAAGTTTGAAAACATGAAAAAATATTTTTTCTAAAAAATATTTTAACTAAAAGGTTTTAAAATAAAAAAAATCTCAAAGTCATCTTTTTTAAAAGAAGCTTTAAAAATATAAAAAATCTTCAAGCTAATAATAACATTAAAAGTTTTAAAGTTTTAAAAGGGAAAAACATTTTCAGAAAATATAAAATATGTAGAAAATCAATAAGACTAAAAATGTCAAAAAGAATGGTTTTAGTTTTAATGTTAAAAAAGAAAAAGAATAAAGAGATTTTCTTAGAAAACAATAAACAATAAAACACAAAAAAAAATCCAGGTTTCTTGTTTGTTCTTTAGAAATAGGCCAAAACTTAGGACTAGGTTCTAAAAGCTTAGATAGAGACGTGATTGTAGAAAGATTTTCTTCACAAAAATAAAACACACTTAAACAAACTCAAACTCTCAATTTGGAAAAAAGACTTAGACCTTTTTAGGATTTAAAACAATCAATCCTAGAATAAATAAAAAATGCTTAACACATTGAATTTTCATATTGTTTGAAAAAGTGAAATTAATGTTATGTGGTGTCTTATCAAATAGGAATGACGGGTTAGCGCCAAAAATGTTGGCGGTGATTAAAGTTGATCTTCCGAGCGATAAGACCGTTAAAATAGTTTGATATTCATTAAACGGAGAAACAAAGTTGAACCTTCGTGAACTTGCAAACTTCAGTTTTGAAAACGATTTTGAAATCAATTAGGTGCCAATTTTGGGTGTTGTGGGGGTGCTAACCCTTTCCCACGTGTAACCGACCCTGAACCTGTTTTCTAGTTTTTCGTAGACCAAAACCGTTGTCTTATTAAAACAAAACAATTTATTAAAATAACCCCGTTTTAAAGTGATCCAATCACACTTTTCAAAAAAAGATTGGTGGCGACTCCGTTGATTTTTTAAAAGTTTTCCAAAAAGTCGAAGCCCTCCTTTTAAAAAAGGGTTGCGACAAGGGGAATTTACTTTGTCTTTTTCATGCATCACACAAACTCATCATCATCAAACCTATATTAGGATCTAATATCCAAAAATCATGAAATCAAAATATATAACAATGCCTAGTTCATATGCCACCAACTAGGCTTATATTAAAGTAGATACATATATGGAATGCGCTAGTGACTTGTGACTTCGTGACACGACCTCGATCATGGAGTCCATTTACCTGAAATGCATGGAATGCAATGAAGTAAGCTTATATAGCTTAGTAAGGTAGTTAACAACAATGAATATGTGATCAATGTTCACATTACATTCTTACTTCTAACATAGTTCATGAGCAAGGTTCATAAGCATTGCATAGTTATTAAGTAAATTTCATTGCATAAACATTTCATTGTTCTTATCAAAAGGCAAAGTTCATTGGCATGGTTCATAAGATTTAATATAAATCTCCTTTTGTTTCCTTAGATTACAAAAAAAGAAGTGGATACGCGAATTTCCAACCAATTGTAGCCAAATATTGAGAATGGTCAACCCTCCAATTGTCGCCAATGAACAAACATATCTATCTTACTGTCACTAATAAGGATCGTAATGCATTGGGTCGTAACCCACCCGACACATGAGCTCAATGAATTTTATAGCATGCTAATTGTATCCCAAGCTATCTTGTATCCAAGGATTCCATGGTTTATTTTCAAAGATGACCATATAGGTCCATTAATCCATGTATATCTTAGATCAAAACTGAGCTTCAAGCTTCATGTCATAGCATAAATCAAATATCAAAATCCTGCTTGAGCTAAAAGCTCCATATTTTAACATATAACATAATTGTATCATATCCATGCCATCATTTCCATTATCATAGCATATCCATATGACCAACAGACATAAGCATAAAAAATAAGCTTACCAAGCTTACGATACATAGCTTACCAGTGTAACAATATAAATGCAATCGGGATGGCACCAAGCAAACCCCTAGATTGAAACCACACTCAATAAAGTTTTCGAGGCTAAGATTGCTCTTGGATGACAATCCATTGGTTAGTCTATTTAGCTTTTCCTTGTGGATTTAACGATCACTTGATGTCAGATTCATCTAAACAATGTCGAAACATGTAATTCATCAATCCATATTCACAACACCTAGAATTTGAAGATTACAGAACATAAGCAATTCTACTTAGGGTTTTAGGATTTCTTTTATTTTTCGCTCAACAATGGAAATTTTATTTATTAAGAGCTCAACATAGGTGATTGCCTTATTAAAGCCCCCCTAAGCCTAAATGGGGAAATGTAACACCCCACCCAGTTTAGGAGTAAACCGACTAGAGAGTGTTGGGAAGACACGAGAAAACATGAGCCATTTAAATTTTTTCGAAATCATCTCTATTAGATGAGTTAAAGGACAAACAAGAAACATAGGCGTTCAAACTCAATCTCACAAGTATGAACATGATTCTTATTCATTATAGGTTACCAATTTGGTTAAACACTTTCAAATTACATTCAAGGATGTTTACTACTTATTCAAGTGATCATGTATGGCATTCGAACAACACACTTGGACTAGTTCACATTCATTTCAATCCAATCTCATGTATGCGCAGCTTGAACAATCTTATGACATGAACTAACATGCTTACAATGACATACTCAAATCGAATTAACTAAGCATGGTCTTAGGATATCGCATTCAAGACATGTAAGCATATCATGTTGGTTTAACTAAACATGCTATTAAGTGTATACACTAAAACCATATCTCAAATAGGCATGTCCTCAAACAAGATTAACATCATTTAGAAATCATTGCTAGCCATCATAACCTTTATCAATCGAACTAGGAGAAATCTACCATAACCCGTTGATCAATCGAATAGAGCATACAAGTAAGCTAAGCATATAATGATTCATATCATGCACATTCGACTATAACAGGTTCATGTTCACCAAGTATCATTTCCATCATTCATCAAGTTATGACTATTCCATTCATATAAAATTATGACATTAGGTATCAAGTGTTAACTACCAAGTCTTCACAAACTTTAAAGATTAAGATCATATATAAAAACTTTCAAAATAAGCAAAATTCATGACCTAGAATTAACTATAGACAAGTCTGGGTGCCACCAACTAGGAGCATTACAAAATAAGTATGGAGTCATACTCTAGCTTTGCTTGTGTCTTTCTTCAAGCTTAAGGACTTGGCTTTGAGAACACTTTAACTTGTAGGTTGGGAAGAACTAAAACAAGAGTGATAAGTACAAGATGTACTTAGTGAGGTAGCTATTAAATCTAACCATTTATTAGAACACGTGCCATTTAATCAAGTAAATCTAGTCAAGGTTTGTAGCTTTTGAGTTCATTGGTAAGTGTAGTATTTAAGAGATATATTAAAGTACATAAACATATAATCATTTATTCCTATCACCATGGATAACATGTACTTATTGACACACAATGTAAATAAACAAGAAATCTAGTTTCAAAAAAGTTTAATCATGCCTCGTTTCTTTATAGCATACGAATAGCAATGTCAAGCAATGAACATGGATCTCAATTCAAGATTAAATACATCTCAACTCAATCAAGTATCGTTTACAAGAAAATTTCATAATTCTCAAGTCAAGTATAAACATGATTGATATCAAGCTTGTCTTTCAAGTAACATTTGCAGGTAGTAGTTTTACATATCAATTCAAGTATGAACAATCTCCAATTCAAGTATGCATTCCAAGTAGCAAGTAAACTTCATGATATGATTTTTATTTATTAATCTTTTAGTTCAACCTTGGTGTATAGTTTGTCTAGGTAACAAGTCACCACCCCAACTGTCGCCAGAAACAAGACATTGGTCATTTCCATCCTATTGTCACCAAAGACCATATCACACATCCCTCCTACTGTCACCACATAAGGGCCTTGGCCTTTGACCATAGTCCACCCGAACACAAGAGAGCTCTAGACTCAATGGCATGCCACTATACCTATGACGAACTAACAACCAAGGCTTATTCAATTATTTATCATTTGTTCAAGCATTTCATGGTCAAGTCAACACAATAGCTTATTCAAGAAATCACATTCAAGTAATGGTTAGCAAGATCATGTTAAGCGTTAGGCTAATTGAGCCTTAACTCACCAAGTCATGGATTTCACATGTTATTCGTATTAACATTTAGCATGCACTAGGCTTAAGCATTTATCAATATCTCAATTCAAGTCTCCATATCGGTTTACAAGCATCATTATCATCACATTGGTACATATAAGCAATCGAATGGTTGTCAAGCATTGAAGAAGTCTAGTTATTACTTTCTATTTTCATTTAGTCAATTTATCAAGTTCAAGCTAATGTTTAATTTCATACTTTTAACTTAGTTCATTCTTCCTTTATTCTTCAATATCATGTATACTAGAAAGACAAGAAAATATAAACATATACATTTGGTTAGCTACACTCACAAGTCCTCCAAGCTAGTTTTGATCTTGGATCCGAATCCCCTTTTGTTTGCCACTAGCTTGACCAATTCTTTCTTCTTGAACAAGGGCCATTCCTTGCTCTATGATTCATTCAATACAATGGAATCAAAAACCAGCAACTATCCAATACATTCAAGCATCCATTTCAAAACAATTCAAAACAATTCTACTAAGCACATTCATAGATAATGACCTAGCAATTTGCATACACATTTTAAACAGTTTATAGTCTTTCAAGCAATCAAAATAGGGCAACAAGCTCCTTTATTCTTTCATTCCCTTCTAAAACAGTCCACCCTTCACATTTTAAGGCAGAACATTCCCTATTATACTTAGGGTTTACAAAACGGCCCCTAACTTGTACATACATTTTTCATGTGTTCATATCATCTTTAATTTGTTATACATTCAATCTAACACTTCTTTTAAAGTGATAATAACTCCTTATAGCCTTAAATCAGTCCCTCCCCTGCTTCTATGATGTCAAAAAAGTCCCTTATTTATCCATGATTCCAATTTAGTCCTAAACATATTTGTACACCAATAAGTACACCAAAACAGTCCACATGCTTCTTATATAAACAAATCAGTCCAGCATACAATTAAAACAGTTTTTCCCTGTCATTATCTTACAAAATTCAGTCCTTAACTCATTCCATTTAATCCTTGAACTACTTATTCTTTCAAAACAGTCCCTAATTAGCAATTTAGCAATCACATGTGACTACAATTCAATTGCAACAAAATTCGCAAAACCAACAAGATTTTATCTACATTTCCATGTTACCATTCGAGTACTAAACCCTCTAGAGATCAAGAATTCACAATAATAATAAGGTAAATCCACCAAACACATCACAATTCAAAAAGTATAACATTCGAATGTGTGACAATCCAAAACTTTAGAGTTCATCCTATCCAACATTCATCTCCAAATACCTCAAAATTCTAAACATGTAATTCACTTGATTAAGAAGAAATTTTAAGACATTTACCTTCTAGGTTAATCTCCTTTCAATCCACATGTAAGTTTAAGCTAGGATTTTCAATATTTCACTTTCTCTCTCACTATCCCTTTTCTATCTCTCGGTTTTAGTTATTGGTGAAGGAGAAGAAGATGATGATTTGGAATGGTTTCCTTACCCCAAACGTCGAGTCATTCTCCTCCCTCACATATGGATTTCAAGGTTAGGTGACATGTGTAATTACCATGAGGCATTTCTCATTTATCATGCAAACTATGCTTTTCACTAAATTTTCAGTTTGGCCCCTTATGAAAGTAGTCACCTATTTATCCTTCATTAGCAATTTAGTCCTAATCCCATAATTTAATCCAGTTATAATTTGAACAAGGAAATTAAATTAGTAGCATACTACTAAGTCGGTTTCCGGGGTATTACAGGAAAAGAGTACAAACACCCAATGTACAAAACAAAGATTCACCAAATTCAAACCAAAACAGCTCAAGTCAGTCGTAATACAACATGTCAATCCAAACAAAGCAACATATACCCTAACAGAGTCACATTTGAAATTCGTAGAAGTCAACCTAGTTTCCATAATAATCTTTACTTAACCAAAAGTCTATTTGCCAATAATCATTCTTACCATCATAGGTTCAACGAAATTAGATTCAAAAGGTAAGTGAGATTATGAACTTCACCCAAGGAAAAAACAAAACAAAACAATCCCTAAATAAAGAAACATGCTATCAAAATCACGATTCAAAACAAAACCCCAGGGTAAAACAAGCAGCTGTAGCTGAACCTCACCCAATCTTTGCCTGCTAGGGAGACTAAGGAACGTGATTCAAATATTGAGAAATTCAAGGATTGCAACTTGATCAGATTCCTCCAGAATTCAAATGTAAGGCAACATACCAACTTAAAAAACTACAACCTTGAAAAAATCCCATAGGTACGTACCATTCAAAATTCACATTGCTCCCCTCAAATACAATTGGAAGTGACTCTATCCCACACCTCAAAATAGAACAAACTACCACGTACAATCCCAACCTTAGACGCTTAAGCCCAGCACATGTCCCTCTGTACTTGGTTGCATGCCTTAACAACTCAAAAGAATCTCAGTTTCAAACTAAAATTTAATTTAATTTTTGTCTTTATTTCATTACCTTTTTCGGTTCTATATATTTGATTCATTGGTCCTGCTATGTTGATAAACTTTAGAAACCAATTTTGTTTTGAAATCTTGTTTTTTTTTTCTAGGCACTTAGAGTAGTTTCAATGGAGTGTGTTACTGAGGATTCAATATAAGGGTCAATAGAATCTGATGTGAAGCTTGGAGAAGTTGAAGAAAATGTAAAAACTTATCCCGAAACTGAAGAAAAATTGCCAAAATTTGAAGAACATGGGCAAATTATTACTAAAGCTGAGCCATTGGCTTTGATACCAGCTGCAGATCATGTTCATCGTCAAGTTCAGCACCCTCTACTTATGCCTTGTTATGTAGATGGGCATAATTTTAGACTACCAAAGGGATGGCTTGTTGAACGAAGACCTCGAACATCACTAAAGTACATTGGAAAAGTGGATAAGTTTATTTCATTATCTCTCAACTTGTTTCATCAATTTAATCTTATGTTCATCACTTGTTCTGTTGTTTATGTTCTAAATTAAACATCTTATATATTGATTTTATTTGAGACTTCTTCTATCTTGTCTCACTTACTTATTTGGGATCCATAAAAAGGAAAATTAGTTAGTGAGACAAGATGGAAGGAATCTCGAATAAAATCAAGATATAAGAAGTTTGATTCAGAACATAAACAATAGCAATTGGTGAACAAAAGATTAAATCACGAAACAAGTTGAAAGGTAATGAAATAACCTTGTCCACTTTTCCTATATACTCTAGTGATGTTCGAGGTCTTCGTTCAACAAGCCATCTTTTTGCTAATCTAAAAATCTTCCCATCTACATAACAAGGCATATGTAGAGGGTACTGAACTTGAATTTGAACATGATCTGCAAGTGGTATCCAAGCAAAAGGCTCAGCTTCAATAATAATATGGTCATTTTCTTCAATTTTAGGCAATTTTTCCTCAATTTAGGGACAAGTTTTTTACATTTTCTTCAACTTCTCTGATCTTCAAATCAGATTCGATTGGCCCTAATATTGAACCCTCATTAACATCCTCCATCAAAACTACTCTAAGTACTCAAGACAAAACCAAAATTTCAAAACAAAATTGTTTTCTAAAGTTTATCAACATAGAAGGATCAAATAATCAAATACATAGAACTGAAAAAGATAATAAAATAAAGACAAAAATCCAATTTAAGTTTGAAATTGAGATTCGTTTGAGTAAGTTAAGAGGTAAGGCTTATCTTTTAGTTGAATCAGACTCGCAGGTAATCAGTCCTAGACTGGATAGCAACCCCTTTAATAAGACTGTGACGTTGGTGGGTCTTCCTTGATGAGATGACTCGAGAAATCTCCAAGGGGAAAATCCTTTATGTACTGAGAAATCAAAATAGTATGGCGGATCATTTAGCAAAAGAAGGGATGAAAACAAGAAAGAGGATTTTAACGAGGGCACTCAACTTAGGTTTACTTTTTACCTAATAAAAACTTTAATTGCGGAGAAAAAAAAGTTAAGACATGCAACGGAGTAGAGAGGGACATGTGGGGGGATAAAAATCCTTTGCCCCTTTTGGTGCCCAACAATCAAAAATTAAATTCTAAGTCCTAACCCTAAATTATAAATCTTAAATCTAAAGCCTAAAAAATACACCCTTCTCATAATTCCATAAACCTTAATCCTAAACTCTAACCCTATAATTATTTTATAGTGTATGGTATAAATAGGGACACCAAAGAGGATATATGATTTCTATTCCACACGGGGAGCACAAGAAATAAATTTCTTGAATTTGGACAAAGTATTTTATTGCAGATGCTTAATAATTAATTTTTATTAATCCAATTTCAAGTTAAATTTTGCAAAAAAAGAAAGTCTTACTTTACTACCATATATGCAAAGGTACTTATAAGGAAAATATTATTTTTTTATGGTTTTATATTTTTTAGATTAATATTTAAACAATTGGACATCAGTAACACATTACATTGTTGCACACCATTACTTTTTAAATGACTCTTAAATAATGATTAAAAATATAAAGTATTCGACATGCAATTAATAATTATCCATAACGACTTCCATGTGAGCTTCCTCAAAAAGAAAGTGGGGACAAGAGTACTTATCTCAACAAACTTGCCAGAAGTAAACGACAAAGGACAGCTCAAGGTGTACCCATCTTTTTTCCTGGACAAAAGAATGGTCAAACGCGATAGAAAGGTCGTGACTCAGCTCGTGGTGTAGTGGACAAATATGGGGCCTGAAAATGCGACTTAGGAAGACTACTTCGTGCTCCACTCCCAGTTTCTAGATTTTGATCCTTTGGGAAAAGGATCGTGTACAGGGGGTGTTGTCGCGATGATTGGCGGAGAAAAGGGGGAGATTGAACAAGGCTCAATGAAATTAGGGTTGAAAGGAAAATTGGGGATCGAATAGCCTAATCTGGATGAAAGGCAGTTTAAGCTAAGGAAGCCACACGATGCCGTTTTGGCCAACACTAATGTAGAATGTGAGTCAAGTTATTCGCGGACGAAGTAATGGATTAAGATGAGCCCAGTCTGATGGTTAATAATTAAGTTAGTTAGCCTTTTTAATTTGGGAATAGTACTAGCCACATGTCGGATAATAATTAGTATGTCGTGTAGTCTGTTGGTATATGTTTACAGTACAAAACTTTTTTTTATCTTATGCATTATCAATGAATTTCATGCTTTGAGCTTTTCTCTTCTTCAATCCAATATTCTTCTACTTCTACAATCCTTTCTTAAAATCTTCCCATCTACATAACAAGGCATAAGTAGATGATGTTGAACTTAAATCTGAAGATGATCTGCAGGTGGTATCCAAGCAAAAGGCTCAACTTCAATAATAATCTAGTCATATTCTTCAATTTTAGGCAATTTTTCTTCAGTTTAGGGACAAGTTTTTTACATTTTTTTCAACTTCAATGATCTTCACATCAGATTCTATTGGCCCTAATATTGAATCCTCATTAAAAACCTCCATCGAAACTCCTCTAAGTACTCAAGACAAAACCAAAATTTCAAAGGAAATTGTTTTCTAAAGTTTGTCAATAGAGAAGGATCAAATAATCAAATACATTGAACTAAAAAAGATAATGAAATAAAGATAAAAATCCAACTTAAGTTTGAAATTGAGATTCTTATGTATAAGTTAAAAGGTAATGTAATACCCTAAAATGTACCCTAGAATAATTAAAGCTTGTCACCTAAGTTAAATTAATTAAATTAAGCTTGATCCTAAACCAATTAGTATGATTAGTGACTAAAATGAAATACTGAATGAAATGAGTGAACCAATTAAGATGACTAATTTGAATTAAATGAAAAAGATGAAGATTGCCTTCTTAATTCCCCAATTTCTCTTGATAAATTCTATGGCTAATAACTAATTAAAGAACAACTTAGACATTTCCCTAATCCACTTAAGATGACAAGGTTGTCATCTTCTCCATCATTTCTTCACATTAGCCGAATGGAAATAAAGATGGAGGGAGAGAGAGAGTTTTGAGAGAAAACCACCATGGTTGAAGGATTAAAGTTTGCATGTGCATGATCTTGCATGAAAATCAAAAGCTAAGTAAGTACTCCTTGATAATCTTCTTGATTCAACTTGTAATTAGGCACAAGGAGACTTGATCTTGTTTAGTGTAGCTTAAATTCATGAAATTGATATTGCATGTGTCTATATATGTGAGTTAATCCATGATTATAGTTTGCTAAGCTGTTAGATTGATAATGAACATGTTAACATGCATAAGAAACTATGACTAGTATGAACCTTGTAAATGGAGTATATAATCGAAGTGAAACCTAGATAAATTTGAGGATATAATGAATGAAATCCTTCTGGAAAACATGTATATGGGATATAATTGAGTCATTGAACAAGTTAATAAAATGGTTATATGCTGAAAATTAGGCTAGTAATGAAACTAGTCATTAAAATAGCTTAATTGATCAATAGGGACTGTTTTGAGAAAATCAAGGGATTCGGGACTGAATTGGTTAGGATTAAAGGCTGGAAAATCAAGTTAAAATAGGGGAAGGATTAAATTGAATTCCGGATAATTGAATTGCATGAATTGTAATTGAAATTGATTGCTTAGATATGTTGATTGGCATATTAGTGAATCTGGGACTATTCTGGGAAATATGTTAATTTGAGGACCTATCTTGACTTGTAAAAACATAGTAAGAACAGGGTAAATAAAGGTCTAAAGGGATGATATTAATTAGTAAAGGTCATAAACTAAATATTTCAGTAAAGTGGACTTAAGTTTAATATGGCAGAATTGACACTGAAAAATTGGCATGACGTTAACTACAAAACTCTATTGATCTAAAAGGGATAAAATTATTAGCCGTATATGGTTGAATATATAATTGAATTAGCTCTATAATGGTATAAACTAATAAAAATTCCGAGGTGCATACTAAAAGATGTGAACAGATTAGTGACTAGTGTGCAAACTGCCAGGCAGTGGCAGATTTGTTACTTGTAATACAATGTGTGTTTGAATGCATGTGTGAATTGAGTTTGATATGGTTTTAATGCATGATTGTGTTATTTGACTAATAGATTAATAAAATGGTAGAACGGATGGATAAGTATCGGAATAAGGATGAGGATTTGGGTATCCCGTAACTTCGGGATACAAGGTGAGTGTCGCCTTACTTAGGGTTAGGACTTAGGTCCTAACCAATTATATTGTTTACAATGTTAATATGAAATTTCTATGAATTGAATCTAATTTCTACTTAGGGTTAGGACTTCGAGATACAAGGTGAGTGTAGCCTTACTTAGGGTTAGGACTTATGTCCTAACCAACTACATTGTTGACAATGTGAATATGGAATTGCTATGAAATGAATCTAATTTCTACTTTGTAAATGTATAAGGGAAGGATGCTTAATTGGAAACTTTATGATGAAATGAAATGCTTGTTTTTCTTGATGACTAATCGAATAGAAATAGAATGTGTTTGCTTGGATTATTTTTTCTTTTGACTTAATATGTATACATGAATGTGGTTGAATCTTACTACCTTGATTGTGGTTTGATACTTGCCTGTGACCTATGCTTGAATTGAGCCTAAATTTCATTGGTAATTTGATAGTAATAGGAACAAAGGAATTAAACAAAGACTTGATAATCTAATAAGCTGGTAATGAAGCTCGATAATGAAAATGAATTGATTAATCATTAGTAATTACTTGGAGTGAATAAACACTTGAATCATTGACTCTTGATAAGGAACTTGCAAAATGAATGAAATGTGCTTCTATGCCTTGATTGGTCTAATCAAATTGCTTGATGGTCTAGGTGACCTTACTTAATGCTTGAAATCATTGATTACTTGTGAAATGAACTAAGGTTCACATGGCTTAAAGGCCTTAAAATGAACTTGCTCTTGATATGCTTGATGCTTAAACATTTGATGTGTGATTGGTTGATAATAAAAGATTCAAAAAGTCCTTGATTGCTAGTTGGTCTTAGGTAGAACGACATGCCTTAGAGTCTAGAGCTCGTCTTGTTAGTTGCTTTGTGTACCATCTTGATTGGTGTTATGGACACCTTCTTGTAGATACCTTGGGTATCGTCTTACTAGGTACTTTGTGTACCATCTTGTTTGGTGTCTTGGGCACCTTCTTGTTTGATACTTTGTGTATCATCTTGTTAGGTACTTTGTGTACCGTCTTCTAACTTGATTACCTAGTCCTAACTAACTTCCAAGGCAAAACAAGATTAATAAGCTTGAAATAAGACTTGTAAACATGAATGAAGAAATGAGTAAACTTGACACTTGCTAATGAATTTGTAAAGTAATGAAATTATATGAATGAAATGAGGAATATACTATCTTGAATTGTTCATTACTTGAAAGATAAGACATAAGGAAAAAGGACCCTATTCGAATTGGAAATGGGTGATCTCTATGTTTGATTTGCTTAATTTGTTTGATTCTTGCTAAAACATTTCTTGCTTGATCACCTAGTACTCGTGAATGGCAATTTGCTTGGCTTGTATGATATGAGTATTGAAATGAACCTTCATTTACTTGATCTCATCCATTCGAATGATAAATAGATGAACTTTCTAGGACACCTCTTGGCTTGACTAGGCTTAACATGGTTAGACTTGATTAAAATGAACAAAACGTGATAGTAACATTAAAATGAACTAAGTTACACTTGATTGAAATGTGTGTGCTCTTGTTTCTTGATAATGAAATTATAAAGTGAAGAATTCATGAGAATGAATTAATGAACTTGTTACCCTAAGTATACTTGTGAAATTCAATAATTAAACATGGAAATAAGGGACTCTAATCGAATTGGGAACATGTGATTATTTGATTGATGTTGTTTAATGCTTGTAGTTATAACCCTTGCGAGATTAGTGTGATGGATGACCAAGAGTAAGTTAGGTGGTCAACAATAGCTTGATTGATATCATGGTTAAGTGTTAGCCTAAAATGAGCTTAATGATAACTTGTAAACTAAGGAACTCTAGAAATGGAATCACAACTATAAATCTACTCAATTTGAATAGAGTGATTGATTTAAGTAATTGGTCAAAGTCTAACGGAATTAATGTTGAATGATGCTATATAGATAGGTTTACCTTGTTGGTGTTCAAATAGGACTTGAGTCCTAAGTTGCTTGTCTAGTTTAACCTAAAATGAATTAGAAGTCTAGATTTTATATAAGGGATTATTCATGCTAACTTAATGGATTAAATTGAACCATAACTACATGTAACTGAATTGGCCAAGAATAAATGATGGATTACTCAAATAGATAATTAAAGGAATATGTGTATATGTTGAATAATAATATTAGAAGCATGGTCTAGGGGAATAATGAAGCTAAATCAAGTCTAGTGAAATTTGGCCAGAAAATTCTATTATGGGCAGCAACTTTGAATATTCACCATAAATTGTGTAGGTCGAATTAAGGGCTGAAGCTTATATGGAATGAACCTTTGTATGTATAATTTCATTAGAAGAAAACAAAATTGAATTCTGATTTATGAGCTGGAATCTAGGGATGAAAACCTCTGGACAGTGCAAATTGTCCAGAAATGTAAATGTCCCATCCTTGAACTAAAAATTGTATTAATTGGAAAGATATTAAAATGAAAGGTCTAAACGGTTGTAAAGAGGGATAAGTAACCTTTTAAACGGTGTAAACTAATTGAATTTTCAACTTATGGATTGAAAATTATGTATGTTTAAGTAAACAACGCACAAGCTGCCTAACAGTCTAGGTGTTTTGGGTAAATTGTAAACTGATTTGTAAACAGTTTGGATAGTTTGGTACTACCCTAAATGGAGTCATGTTCTTAATTCTATTCGAATGACATAAGGTTTAACGTAGTAGTCAAATGGTTTTGAATGATATATTATTGAATGGTCATCTAGATAACTAGGACTAAAAATGATACAAGAATGAGTCTTGTCTTGAATGAATACAATTCGAATATTCCTTGACTAGCAAGTAAGCTAACCGAATGGTGTTAAGGTCTTAATTGAAATGTCTTACACAATTTAAAATGAATTAGGAGATAAGTCTACTTGAAATTAAATGACATGTTAAATCATTAATATGTTTGGTTGGAAATGAATTGAGTTCATATGGTGATGGTGTTCAAATGATTTAGGATCACTCAATTGGTGCATAGTCCTTGTGCATGATATGCTTGTTGAATGTGAATGTGTACCCTTAAATTGAAACCCTTGTTCATTGTGAGCTTGAGCATTTGGATGATAATTGAAATTTTAGGCTAAGGCTTGATCTAACAAGTTTAAGACTTGAACAAGTTGTAATTGGATTAAGGAACCTTGGAACCTAATACCTTGATAGAATTTAGGTACTACCTCACTAAGTACAATCTTGTACTTATCACTCTTGTTGTATTATTCCCAAACCTTAGATAAAAGCTAACTCGATCAATGCTTGACTTTGAAGCTACCTTCCTTGGACCCAAAGGAAGGTAAGCGAGACTCGAAGTATGATTATAAATTTACTTGTATTCTCCTAGTTGGTGACACATATCTTGTCATGCATTTTTATTTGGCTAAAGAATGTGAAAATAAACTTGACCAAGTCTTGTAATGTTTAAAGATACCTTGAATGTAAATAAAAGTATATAAGTAATAGTTCTTGTAAATAATGTGAACTTGTTTAATTAATGGTCTTTGTGAATACTATGGTATTATCTAAAGAATGAATGAATTATAATCTTGATTACAAGTTTGCTTTATTCGAGTTGATCTTATAAACTATAAAATGGAACTTGTCAAATTAATGATGGCTATGCCTAGTTAAATTGACCCTATTCTGAATAGATTTAAGAAGTTTAGCTTACTAGCTTAACTCACCTATATGTTATAGATGTCTAGACTAAACTACATTTATTGATCATGGAAATTCAACGAACTTAATGGTCTATTGGCTGCACATATAGGCATTAAAATATAATGAACTTGGTTCTAATTATTGAGTGAATTTGAAAGCTTATAGGTAATAAATGAAGCTATGTTAATGGATGGCTAATCTTATTGTCTAGCTTAATTGAATAGTGTCTTGATCATTAAGTTAATTAAAGATAGATGGTAGTAGCTTGCTAGATAATAATTAAATGGTTAGTTAATCTTAAAGGATGGTGTTTGAATAATACCTTGTGCAGTAAGTTAAAGGAAAATTTTTTAATTGT
Organism: Hibiscus trionum; assembly: GCA_030270665.1. Lineage (NCBI taxonomy): Eukaryota > Viridiplantae > Streptophyta > Magnoliopsida > Malvales > Malvaceae > Hibiscus > Hibiscus trionum. The sequence goes on from BSYR01000037.1 coordinate 5,851,639, forward strand.
CCTGTACTTTTTTGTTTCGCTCGTCTTGTTTTCTTGTCGTAATGCTTCTCGCTCCTAACCCGGGGGAGAGGTGTTACAAATTTGGTATCAGAGCTTAGGTTTAGCCGATTCTCGGACTAAACCGGGCCAATCATGCTTCATATAGGAAAATTGTGCCACCTAAGAGTTGAACTTGATTTGTTATTGGCAATTGGAAACAAATACAACTTGATTTGATTGATTGAAACTTAGAACATGTGAAAGTTTTGAGTTGATAGTATAGTATCTCAGAAGAAATTCGAGGTCTATTTTCTCATTTTTAAAGGGGGAGAGTTGTAATACCCTAAAATGTACCCTAGAAGAATTAAAGCTTGTCACCTAAGATAAATTAATTTAATTAAGCTTGATCCTAAATCAATTAGGATGATTTGTGACTAAAATGAAAGATTGAAGGAAACGAGTGACCCAATTAAGATGACTAATTTAAATTAAATGAGAAAGATGAAGATTGCATGATAAACTTCTTAAAAATTCAATTGCCCTTGATAAATTCTATGGCTAATAACTAATTAATGGACAACTTAGACATTTCCCTAATCCACTTAAGATGACATTCTCCACCATTTATTCACATTAGCAGAATGGAAAGAAATATGAAGGGGGGAGAGAGAGAGTTTTGAGCCATCATGGTTGAAGGATTAAAGTTTGCATGTACATGATCTTGCATGAAAATCAAAAGCTAAGTAAGTACTCCTTGATAATCTTCTAGATTCGACTTGTAATTAGGCACAAGGAGACTTGATCTTGTTTAGTCTAGCTTGTATTCATGAAATTGATATTGCATGTGTCTATATATGTGAGTTAATCCTTGATTATAGTTTGCTAAGCTGTTAGATTGATAATGAACATGTTAACATGCATAGGAAACTATGACTAGTATGAACCTTGTAAATGGAGTATATAATCGAAGTGAAACCTAAATAAATTTGAGGATCGAATGAATGAAAGCTTGCTGTAAAACATGTATATGGGATATAATTTAGTCATTGAACAAGTTAATAAAATGGTTATATGCTGAAAATTAGGTTAGTAATGAAACTAATCACTAAAATAGCTTAATTGGTCAATTGGGACTGTTTTGAGAAAATCAAGGGATTCGAGACTGACTTGGTTAGGATTAAAGGCTGGAAAATCAAGTTAAAATCATGGGAAGGATTAAATTGAATTTTGGATAATGGAACTGCATGAACTGTAATTAAAATTGATTGCTTAGATATGTTAATTGGCATATTAGTGAATCTTGGACTATTCTGGGAATCTTTTAATTTGAGTACCTAAATGAACTAATTAGGGACCTATATTGACTTGTAAAAACAGAGTAAGAACAGGGGAAATAAAGGTATAAAGGGCTGATATTAATTAGTAAAGGTCATCAACTAAATATTTCATTAAAGTGAACTTAAGTGTAATCTGGCATAATTAACACTGAAAAATTGGCCTGAAGTTAACTAAAAAACTATAATTGTCTAGAAGGGATAAAATTATGAGCCATATATGATTGAATAGATAATTGAATTAGCTTTCTAACAGTATAAACTAATCAAAATTCCGACGTGTATATTAAATGATATAAAATTGTGACGTTTGTAGGACTTCCTTGATGAAATTGATGAGATGACTCGAGAAATCTACAAGGGGAAAATCCTTTATGTACCGTGAAATCAAAACAATATGGTGGATCATTTAGCAAAAGAATGGATGAAAATAGGGAAAGGATTTTAACGAGGGCACTCAACTTAGGTTTATTTTTGCCTAATAAAAACTTTAATTACTGAGAAGAAGAAGCTAAGACATGCAACGGAGTAGAGAGAGACATGTTGGGGGACAAAAATCCTTTGCTCCTTTTTGTGCCCAACAATCAAAAATTAAATTGTAGGTCCTAACCTTAAATTCTAAATCTTTACTCTAAACCCTAAAAAATACACATTTCCCATAATTCCATAAACCTTAATCCTAAACTAAACCTAAACTTATTTTTTAGTGTGTGGTATAAATAGGGACATCAAAAAGGAGATATGATTTCTATTCCACGTTGGGAGTATAAGAAACAGATTTCTTGAATTTGGACAAAGTAATTTATTGCAGATTCTTAATAATTAATTTTTATTAATCCAATTTCAAGTTAAATTTTGCAAAAAAAAGAAAATCGTACTTTACTACCATATATGCAAAGGTACATATAAGGAAAATACTATTTTTGTATGGTTTTATATTTTTTAGATTAATATTTTAACAGTTGAACATCACTAAGACAATACATTGTTGCATACTATTAATTTTTTAATGACTCTTAAATAATGATAAAAAATCTGAAGTATTCGACGTGCAATTAATAATTATCCATAAAGTCTTCCATGTGAGCCTCCTCAAAAAGAAAGTAGGGTCAAGAGTACTTATCTCAACAGACTTGCCAGAAGTAAACGACAAAGGACAGCTCAAGGTACCTAGTTTTATCCTGGACAAAAGAATGGTCAAACGTGACAGCAAGGTCGTGACTCAGCTCCTGGTGTAATGGACAAATATGGGGCCTGAAAATGCGACTTGGGAAGACTACTTCGTGCTCCACTCTCACTTTCTAGATTTTGATCCTTTGGGACAAGGATCGTCTGTAAGGGTGCTGTCACGATGATCGGTGGAGAAAAGGGAGAGATTGAATAAGACTCGGTGAAATTAGGGCTGAAAGGCAAATTGGGGATCGAAGAGCCTGATCCGAATGAAAGACGGTTTAAGCTGAGGAAGCCACATGATGCTGTTTTGGCCAACACTGATGCAAAATGTGGGTCAAGTTGTCCGCGGCCCAAGTAATGGATTAAGATGAGCCTAGTCTAATTGTTAATAATTAAGTTAGTTAGCCTTTTAATTTGCGAATAGTACTAGCCATGCGTCGGATAGAAATTAGTATGTCTTGTAGTCTGTTCGTATATGTTTAAAGTACTGAACTTTGTTTTTCTCTTATGCATTATCAATGATTTTCAAGCTTTGAGCTTTTCTCTTCTTCAATCCCATATTCTTCTACTTCTACAATCCTTTCTTATTTCAATTTATTTATTGCAATCTCACCATTGGTTCTTGACGGAAAACAATGAAAACATGAATTTGGATTTGAGTTTAGGAAAATGGAAAGTAATTCAAGAACGACTCTTGTTTGGCACCTAAATGGACGGTTGGGAGCCACCAGACAACAACGACACTGGTGCTCTGAGCGACAACCATCGCTGTTTGGGAGAAGATGAGGGAGAAGATGAGTTTTGAAGTTTAGATTTTTAATGAGTAGGTGAAGTTTAAAAGGGTTGAAAAGATTCACAATATTAATATAATGTTAGTAAAGCATTTAATCATTATTTAAGAGCCATTAAAAAATCAATGGTGTGCATCGGTGTGCGTCACCCGTTCTAGAATTTTCCTATGATTTTACACTAATCTAAACGAATAATCCTAACACAAATTTGCCAACCAATCATTGCTAATACCTTATTATATCAATGGCTGATCTGAAATCTTTTTGTTTATTTGAGGTTTGTTTATTCCTTTCAATTTATTTGGCAACATTTTCTAATTTTATACTCTCTTTGTTGGACTAAATTTATCGATAAAAAACTACATTTGGTTTAGCCGAAAAAAATAATTCAGAACTTTTTGTGATAATTATTTTGTAAATGTTATGAATATTTATTTATGTTGGATATCTATATATTAAATGAGACTTTATTGTACTATATTAATAGGATTTTGTAACACCCCCTTCCCGGCCTGGTCAGGAACTGGGTCGGAGTATGTCACTGGAGTTCAATACAGTAATCATTACAGTATTTTAAACCTTGTTCAATGATTTTTTTATCAAAGGAACCTTGTTCAATGATTTAATGAGTTATAATCAACACAAAGTTTATTCTGGTGACGCATTATGTAACACCCGGGTTAGGGGTCGGGTGTTAGGTGAGTTAATTAGGTTCAGGTCGTTGGGCTTGGTTTTGAATTAAAGAGGCCTTGTGTTTTCATTAAGGGTAAAATGAGGATTTTCTAATGAGAAAAATAAAACAAGTAAAAGAGCCTTTTTGAAAGTCATCTTCTTCCTCCCCTTCAAACAAAAACCAGGACAAAACCCCTCTGCCCAACCCAAGTTACTGTTCCAGCAAATTCCTCATCGATTTCAAGTGTTTCTATCAAGGTAATTATGTTTTTGACTTCTCATCTTCGTCCTTAACATCTTCATGGTTTTAGATTTTCATAAACTCCATTTTTGTGATGTTTCAAGTGTTCAAATTTAACATCAAAGGTGGAAGCTTTAATGGTTTTTCATTGAGTTTTTTATTTGTAAAGTTTATATATGTTATAGTCTTGCTTTTAAGTGTAACATATGTTAAAATGGTGAGGTTTTATTGAAATCCCGAAATGGGTATCTGTAGGTGAGTTTAAGGGTAGAAATCTTGAGTTTTAAAGGTAGTCTTGTGAGGGAAAGTTGGGCTGATTGTATGGTTATGCTTGGGAGTTGTTTTGAACATGTTTAGTGATGTTTTGGATGATGAAATCGATGGAAATTTTTTGGGTTGTGTTCAAGTCCGAAAATGAAGAGTTTGGGTTAGTTCTTGGTTTGGAAATGTAGTGAAATGGTCTTGAAATTGTAATTTGATTTGTGGCAGTGATTTTGTGGATTTTCTGATGTGTAATACGATGTATTTTGTTGATTAGAAACAAGGGAAAACGTTGGAGAAGCTTCGGGCTCGTTTCCGGGAAATTTGGAGGCTTGATCGATATTCTCGGCTTGTCTTGAGGGTGTTTGGTGAGTGGACTGTTTTCAATGGTTTTAAATTGGTTCAATGTATGTTGTTGGGGTGCTAGATTGTGCTTGGTAGGACAATCTAATGTGGGGTTAAGTTGGTAGCTTAATCTCTTGTTCAACTTTATGTACTTCTCGCTAAATGTGCATAAATGTGGTATTGTGTGATAAGTGTCCGATTATGTGTGTTACGATATATTTACGTTGCATGATGTGATTTGTATGTTGTATTACATGATTTGTGAAATCATGGTGAGTTCTCGCATAGTATGCTGGTACTAGTTATGTTACCGGATATAAATGATTGATCATTAGGATGAGTGTCCACACAGTAAGAGTCAAATTCGCCCGTGGCCTTGGTGATGTGAAGTCATCAAGGTGGAGTACGGTGAAGTAACATTCCACCGAAAAGTATATATGTGTGATGATGAGTGGAATCCCATCCGTAAAAGAAAACGGTGATGAGTGAAATCCCACCGGAAGGTAATATTGTTGTTATTGAGTATGTTGGGAGAAAATCCCAACGGAAGTTATCCGCATATCCGAGTAAGCTATATAGTTGCCAATATACCTTGTTTATGTGTGGTTGATGTGGTAAGATGTTCTGTTACATCTTTGCTAAGCATAACATGAGGTAAGATGCCATGTTCATGCATTCTTGTAGCGGTTGTCTATGTTGTTATGTTTCTATTAATGCATGCCTTGTTGATGATTTATGGATACCATGCTTTGGACCCTGCATTGTCGATATTTTTTAGCTCCCTCACTAAGCTTTCAAGCTTCGCTCTCATTTCCAACAATGTAGATCATTAGTGTGAAAGTTAGCAGGAGCAAGGAAGGAGCACCCTAGAACGTTTGTTGCTGCTCAAGTATGGTTTTTCTTGAATAATGTAATAGTTGGCAATGGGGATGCTAAGTGTTGTAGGAGCGTATGTTAGACTCATGTGTTAGCTTACATGTTGTTGAATGTTCATGTTTTTGTGTTGAAGGGATGTAAACCTTGTTTTATGTGATGCTTATGTTGATGCATGTTTCTTATGGTTAAGTAGTCTCGTTATGCATGCTTGTATGACTAAACATGCTCTTTTGTAGGATGTGTTGCCTCTAGTTTGTTTGTATGTTTGATGCTTGGTAATCTTGGTTGTTTTGGGGGCAAGTTTGGGGATGTTTAAGGATGCTAAAACTGGTTTTCGAGTCACTCTGTGTGGAGGCGTTTCGAAACGCTCGGGGTAGTTTCGGAACGGTTGTAGCTCCAGGGATACTCGTATCAGAACGGGGGTGGTGCCGTTTCGATACGATTTGACACTGTGAGCTCCCGTTTCAGTACGCATTTCGATACGATTTGCCACTGAGAACCCCTGTTTCAGAACAAGTTCCGAACCGTTTTGTCACTGTAGACCCTCGTTCCGGAACAGAGTGGACCGTATCAGAATGACTTGGTCTTTCTTTTAAACTGGAGCCTGTGTTTCGGAACGGGCAAGCCTGTTTCGAAACACATGTATGTAAATTGGCTATTTGGCATCTTCAAAGGTTCTTGGATGTTACGTTTTAGTCCCGATTGCTTGTTTGGTTTTTTTGTTGAGTTCTTATGCATCCTTTATGAATGGTTTTGCTCCGTACGCATGAATTTGGACTAATTAAGTTACTTGGAAAATTTAAGTTGCCTTATGTTTGCTTGGATGTTTCATTATCGTTTTCCTCTATTGCCTTCGCGCTTAGAGCTAAATGTAATATTTAGACCAGTCTGGACCAGTGTAACCCGTTTGGACCAGTCTGTCAGCTAGACCGAGACGGGGTGGGGGGGGGGGTTACATTTGTTGGTATCAGAGCCTGAGGTTTCTACGACCTCGGGTAGGTAAGTAAGGTAAGTTTGAAGTGTTATGTTGGTCTATCTTGGTGTATGTTGTGCGGTGAATGCTTTTGCTATGTATGCTTGTTGTTCGCTTGCTTGCATGGTGTTTGAAAGTATGTGTTAGTATGGTTGTTGTGTTGAGGCGTAGTTGTTGAGTTCCCATTGCTACTACTACCTTATTGGAAAATATTTTAATTAAAGGAATACTTGAGCACCTTGGACCCTTGTCTTTGCTAACTCAATCCTTGTGTGTTTATTTTGTTAGTAGTTGATATCTTGCTAGCCGTAAAATGAGACCTAGAGGCAGGCCTAGGGTGGTTCATCCGGAACCTGGGCACCAGCTCCTGAAGTTGAGCCGATTGTAGAGGCTCCTCCACCTCCTCCTTCTCCTCCTCGTCAAGAGGGAGGTGAGGCAAGAGCTAAGGGCGTAGGACCTCAGGTTGGCCAAGCTCTTGCCGGTATAGATCTAGCTCCGTTTGTTCAGGCTATAGCTAGGGCTTTTTCAGGCAGCTGTGGCACCACCTCAAAGCGAGGGCACCGGTTTTCCACTTGAGAGGCTTCACAGTTTGGGTGGAGAAAAATTCTGAGGGTTGACACCCGATAGATCAGAGGCTTGGTTTGGTAATATTGTCTGTATCTTGTCTCAGATGGGATGTACTAGAGCATGCAGACTGGATCTGTTGTTTCTTTGCTTCAGGGTGATGCCTACACTTGGTGGGTTACCATTACTAAAGGCATGCCATATGTCGAGATTACTTGGGAGTTCTTTGAGTCTGCCTTTCGCAAGAAGTATCTGGGTTCCCGCTATCTTGATGAAAAGAAGAGAGAGTTCATGGCCTTACTTAAGGGTGGCATGATAGTGACCGAGTATGAGGTACGGTTTGTCAGATTGAGTCAGTATGCATCCGAGCTAGTTCCTAATGAGAGGGAACGATGCGACCATTTCCGTTACGGGTTGAGTGAGGAAGTGAAGAGGTATACTTTGGCTACAGATTACACGGACTTCGATGTCTTGGTCGCTAGGGCCAAGGATATAGAGCACAGTTTGGGTTTGACCAAACGTTTAGGTGGGTCATGTTCAGGGAAGAGGTCTGCTGACTTTGATAGAGGTGATGCCAAGAGGCACAGGGACAATAGGCATTAGTTTGATCACAGACGTGGGGGTGGTAACCACGGAAGAGGCCATCAGGGCCAAAGAGCTGGCGGGCGTTTGCCCGAGTGTGCTAGGTGCGAGAGGCATCACACCGGAGAGTGTTGGGGAAACTTTCATTCATGCTAGAACTGTGGAGCTAGAGATCACCTTAGGCATGATTGTCCACATTAGGCTGGGTTTGCACAAGTTCAGGTTCAGGCTCATGCTAGAGCTGATGAGTACCCGATAAGCCGTGGGCATTGTCGAGGTAACTTCCAGCCAAGAAACGATGGCTAGAGGAATGTAGCTCATGTGGTTGTGGTTCAGCCGGAGGGCAGAGGTCAGGCTAGAGTTAATGCTCATCGAGAGGGACAGAACGACACGGGTGTGATTGCAGGGAATTTCTCGATACAATCTCTGAGTTTGCTTTCCTTGATTGACTCGGGTCTACGCATTTATACATTTTGAGTGAGCATGCAAAGATGTTGAATATACCTTGTGAGGTGCTAGAGGTAGGTGTTAGTGTTACTAGTTCCTTCGGGGATACAATAGTGGTTAGGAAGATGTAAAGAAGGTGTCCATTAATGGTTCAGTGGAATATATTTCCAGTGGACATGATGGAGTTACCATTCTATGGCTTCGATGTGATTTTGGGTATGGACTGGCTTACAGAGCATAGAGCTAGGATAGATTTTGAAACAAAGAGAGTCTACTTGAAGCTTGTGGATGACAACGAGATTGTGTTAGTAGGGGAGAATGTAAAATTCTTATCGAATGTTGTTTCAGCCTTAGAGGCTCAAAGATTAGTTGAGTTGGGTTGTGAGGCGTACTTGGCCTACGTAATGAATCCGAACATGAACGAAGTTAGACCACATGATATTAGAACAATGTGTGAGTAGAGTTTGCTATAGAGACATACTCAGATTCTGTTCCCGTTTCGATTGCTCCGTACCGTATGGCACCGAAAGAATTGAAAGAGTTGAAGACTCAGTTACAAGATTTATCAAATAGAGGTTTTATCCGTCCGAGTTCTTCACCTTGGGGCGCTCTGGTATTATTTGTGAAGAAGAAAGAGGGTAGTATGAGGATGTGCATCGATTATAGACAGTTGAATTAGTTGAAAGTTAAAAACAAGTATCCCTTGCCGCGTATCGATGATTTGTTTGATCAGTTGAGAGGGGCATCATGCTTTTCGAAGATTGATTTGAGGTCCGGTTATTACCAGTTGAAGGTAAAAGAAGTTGATGTACCGAAGACAGCTTTCTGGACTAGGTATGGTCACTACGAGTTCTTGGTTATGTTGTTTGGGTTGACAAACACACCAGCTGCTTTCATGGACATGATGAACAGAATCTTCCATCAGTACTTAGATTAGTTTGTGGTTGTATTCATAGGTGATATTTTGGTGTGTTCGCGTACCGTGGAAGATCATGACATACATTTGAGGTTAGCTTTGCAGACTTTTCTAGACAACCAGTTGTACGCTAAGTTGAGTAAGTGTGAGTTCTGGATCAGAGAAGTAGTCTTTCTATGACATGTAGTATCAGCCGAGGGGATTAGAGTTGATCCAAAGAAGATAGAAGCCATTGTTGAGTGAAAGCAACCAAAGTTTGTGACAGAGATTCGTAGTTTCCTAGGCTTAGCAGGTTATTATAGGAGGTTTGTGAATGGATTCTCGAAGATAGCCGCTCCTTTGACAAAATTGCTTCAGAAGAATGTTCAGTTTGAGTCGTCAGATGCGAGACAACAAGCTTTTGAGAAACTGAAAGAAGCTTTGATAGATGCACAGATTTTGATTCAGCCAGTCGGGGAAAGAGTATGTGATCTACAGTGATGCTTCGTATGTAGGATTAGGTTGTGTGCTCATGCAGAACGGAAGATTTGTAGCTTATGCCTCGAGATAGTTAAAGAATCATGAGCGCAATTATCTAACACACGATATAGAGCTAGCTGCAGTTGTGTTTGCCTTGAAGATCTAGAGACATTATTTGTATCGTGAGAAATGCACAGTGTACACAGATTACAAGAGTCTGAAGTATTTGATGACACAAAGAGAGTTGAACCTTAGACAGAGTAGGTGGCTAGAGTTACTTAAGGACTACGATCTCACGATTGAGTACCATCCGGGTAAAGCCATTGTAGTGGCAAATGCTTTGAGTAGGAAGGTAGTTGTTGAGTTGAAAGCCATGTATGCTAGTTTGAGCTTGTCCGGTGATGGTGGTCTAGTGGCCAAGCTTCAGGTTAGACCTACCTTAGGTCCATTGATTAGAGAAAAACAAATGTTAGATAGATCTTTGGCACCTCACGTTCAAGATATAGCCGAGGGTAAACCATCGGACTGTAGTTTCAGTGTTGATGGGGTCTTGTGTTTTAGAGACAGAATAGTTATGTCGGATGATAGTGATTTGAGACGTACTCTCTTGACCGAAGCACACAGTAGCCCATTCGCTATGCATCCTGGTAGTACAAAGATGTATCGTGATCTGAAGAATGAATACTATTGGGTTGGGTTGAAGAGAGACTTAGCTAATTTTGTCAGTAAGTGTATGGTATGCTTGAGAATTAAGGCAGAACATCAGGTCCCATCAGGTTTGTTGCAACCGTTGAGGATTCCGAAATGAAAGTGGGAAAATATCACCATGGACTTCGTTTCAGGTTTGCCTTTGACTCCTTCGAAGAAGAACTCAGTTTGGGCTATAGTTGACCGCTTCACAAAGTGTGCTCACTTTATAGTTGTTCATACGACTTACTCCTTAGGTAAGTTGGCCGATTTATACATCAGTGAGATTGTGAGACTACATGGTGTGCCGAAGTCGATTGTATCAGACAGAGATTCAAGATTTACAGCCTAATTTTGGCAGTGTCTGCACAGTGCTTTGGGTACCCGATTGAATTTTAGTACGTCGTATCATCCTGAGTCAGATGGTCAGTTAGAGAGGATTATACAGATTTTTGAGGACATGTTGCGTTGTTGCATTATTGACTTTCAGTGTACTTGGGAGATACACTTGTCGTTGATCGAGTTCGCATACAATAACAGTTATTAGTCGAGCATTCAGATGGCTCCGTATGAGGCTCTATATGGTAGAAAATGTAGAACTCCGATTTGTTGGGCCGAAGCAGGTCAGAAGTTGTTACCAATGTCGGATATGCTTAAGGGGACCACCGATAAGGGGACGTTAATCTGTGATCGTTTGAAGGCAGCTTCGGATAGACATAAATTCTACGCCGATTTGAAGAGGAAAGAAGTTGAGTATGCCATGGAAGATAGTGTTCTTGAAAGTCTCTCCGTGGAAGAAAGTTATGAGATTTGGCAGAAAAGGGAAATTGAGTCCGAGATACATTGGGTCGTATGAGATTGTGAAACGAATTGGTCTGGTTGCTTATCAGCTATGTTTGCCATCCGAGTTAGAGAAGATTCACAATGTGTTCCATGTTTCGATGCTTCGAAAGTATAGATCAGATCTGTTGCACGTTATGCCTGTGGAAGAGATTGAGTTGAACCTAGACTTGACGTACGATGAAGAACGAGTTGAGATCTTGGCATCATATAACAAAGTGTTGCATTGTAGACTGATTGAGTTGGTCAAAGTGAAGTGGCAACGCCGAGGTGTGGAAGAGGCCACTTGGGAGAGAAAAGAGGATATAGAGAGGCAGTTTCCATATCTCTTCCCGTCAGGTAATTTTGTGGACGAAATTCCTTAAGTGGAAGAGAGTTGTAACACTCGGGTTAGGGGTCGAGTGTTAGGTGAGTTAATTGGGTTTGGGTCGTTGGGCTTGGTTTTGAATTAAAGAGGCCTTGTGTTTTCATTAAGGGTGAAATGGGGATTTTCTAATGAGAAAAATAAAACAAGTAAAATAGCCTTTTTGAAAGTCATCTTCTTCCTCCCCTTCAAACAAAAACCACGACAAAACCCCTCTCCCCAACCCAAGTTACTGTTCCATCAAATTCCTCATCGATTTCAAGTGTTTTTATCAAGGTAATTATGTTTTTGACTTCTACTCTTCGTCCTTAACATCTCCATGGTTTTAGATTTTCATAAACTCCATTTTTGTGATGTTTCAAGTGTTCAAATTTTACATCAAAGGTGGAAGATTTAATGGTTTTTCATTGAGTTTTTGATTTGTAAAGTTTATATATGTCATAGTCTTGCTTTTAAGTGTAACATATGTTAAAATGGTGAGGTTTTATTGAAATCTCGAAATGGGTATTTGTGGTTGAGTTTAAGGGTAGAAATCTTGAGTTTTAGAGGTATTCTTGTGAGGGAAAGTTGGGCTGATGGTATGGTTATGCTTGGGTGTTGTTTTGAACATGTTTAGTGATGTTTTGGATGATGAAATCGATGGAAATTTGCTGGGTTGTGTTCAAGTCCGAAAAAGAAGAGTTTGGGTTAGTTCTTGGTTTGGAAATGTAGTGAAATGGTCTTGAGATTGTAATTTGATTTGTGGCAGTGATTTTTTTGATGTTCTGATGTGTATTGCGCTGTTTTTGGTTGATTAGAAACAAGGGAAAATGTTGTAAAAGCTTCGGGCTCATTTCTGGGAAATTTGGAGGCTTGATCGACATTCTCGGCTTGTCTTGAGGGTGTTTGGTGAGTAGACTGTTTTCAATGGTTTTAAATTGGTTCAAAGTATGTTTTTGGGGTGCTAGATTGTGCTTGGTAGACCAATCTAATGTGGGGTTAAGTTGGTAGCTTAATCTCTTGTTAAACTTTATGTACTTCTTGCTAAATGTGCATAAATGTGGTCTTGTGTGATAAGTGTCTGATTATGCGTGTTACGATATATTTACGTTGCATGATGGTGATTTGTATGTTGTATTGCATGATTTGTGAAATCATGGTGAGTTCTAGCATAGTATGCTGGTACTAGTTATGTTACCAGATATAAATGATCGATCATTAGGATGAGGGTGCACACGGTAAGAATCAAATTCGCGCGTGGCCTTGGTGATGTGAAGTCATCAAGGTGGAGTATGGTGAAGTAACATTCCACCGGAAAAGTATATATGTGTGATGATGAGTGGAATCCCATCCGTAAAAGAAAACGGTGATGAGTGAAATCCCACCGGAAGGTAATATTGTTGTTATTGAGTATGTTGGGCGAAAATCCCAACGGAAGCTATCCGCATATCCGAGTAAGCTATATAGTTGCCAATATACCTTGTTTATGTGTGGTTGATGTGGTAAGATGTTCTCTTACATCTATGCTAAGCATAACATAAGGTAAGATGCCATGTTCATGCATTCTTGTAGCGGTTGGCTATGTTGTTATGTTTGTGTTAATGCATGCCTTGTTGATGATTTATGGATACCATGCTTTGGACCCATGCATTGTCGATATTTGTTTTTGAGCTCCCTCACTAAGCTTTCAAGCTTACGCTCTCATTTCCGACAATGTAGATCATTAGTGTGGAAGTTAGCAAGGAGCAAGGAAGGGGCACCCCAGAGCGTGTGTTGCTGCTCAAGTATGGTTTTTCTTGAATAATGTAATAGTTGGCAATGGGGATGCTAAGTGTTGTTGGAGCGTATGTTAGACTCCCGTGTTAGCTTACATGTTGTTGAATGTTCATGTTTTTGTGTCAAAGGGATGTAAACCTTGTTTTATGTGATGCTTATATTGATGCATGTTTCTTATGGATAAGTAGTCTCGTTATGCATGCTTGTATGACTAAACATGCTCTTTTGTAGGATGTGTTGCCTCTAGTATGTTTGATGCTTGATATGTTGGGTCACGTCAGCACGCCCCGTGGCGCAGCGGAAAAATTAATCCGACGTAATCCAGCCAGGATCCATGTACATGAATGAATACAGGGTGAAAAGATGAAGATTTACCTTTTAAAACTCTGGAAACTGGAAAACCGACGGTATGTCGGAATAACCACGTCAAGTAAAACCAGAATCGTCACAGGTTCGCAACGACCTCTACGGAGTCCACCCGAACAAAACGAGCAAAGTTTCCGCCTCCCTAACACTTAGGGATAAATTTCGACAGGTTTGAACACCTTCCAGGGAGAAGTCGAAATCCCTCCAGGGATTCTTGAGGGAGTCTGAAATCGACCAGGAGTTCAACCGGGACTTGCAATCGAGCAAGGGAACCTTCAGGGATTTGCCAGGGGGCAAGTAGAACACCAGAAAAATATCGAACAGCTTCTCATAGAGCTTTCTGGGATATGTCGAATTCCAGTGGGGAATCTCTAGGGGTGTTGTCGAAATCTTCAAGAGGAGGAAGAGGGATGATTTGGTTGCTAGCCCTTGTCCCTTTAAATAGTATTCAGAGACTTAATTCTAGTTGAATTCCTTAAATCCAAGTTCAACCAAAATTCATACAATCTAATTTTACTTGAAATTGGTTTATATTAAATATACATTATATTTAATAATATTAAATGAAATATATATATATTTAATTATGTAGAATCTTATTCTACATAAAACATGGATTTAAATATACATTATATTTAATTCAAATATATATATTTTTATTATATAGAATCTCATTCTATCTTTACTTGGATTTAAATATATTTAAATATATATTTTTAATTATGTGAAATCTAATTCTACATAAACTTGGAATTAAATATACATTATATTTTTTTTGCTCAAATAAAATATACATTATATAAATTCTAAATATATATTTAAATTTCTAGAATCTTATTCTATAATATTTAAGTCTCTAAATATTTTTCATACTCTAAATAATGTTTGATAAATACAATATTTATCCAATATTATTCCCATTTAAGGGAGTTGCCGATTTCCCCTATCTCATAGGGGATTTTCGGCAGCCTCCCTAAAATAGGGAGTATGGTTTCCAATTTTTGTTTGTTTCATTCGAAGGGTGTGACCCTTGTAGGTTCCTGCAACGTTAGCAGCAAAATTAGAACTGTTCTAATTTTACAAACAATGAGTGGCATCTAGCAATACATCATTGCTACCTAAGTTGCATGAAGTCATGGTTTGACTTTCCTAATTCCTGAATAAACTTCCTTTATGTATTTCATCCTTTTGTCCTTTATATCTTATATGAACACAAGTCATGAGTTAGTCACACTTGTGTTGTCCATCTAATGTTTCTTGATGTCTTGAGTAGATTATGATAAACGAATCTCTATGAAATCTCATATCATAATATTCGACCATGGCCATGCATTTTCTAATCTCACTCAATCAAGTGGCCGAAGATATTTCTCCTATTATGTAGGAGGGACAAATCCTTTCTTGATCAACCATATTTCACTACATAGGTCATCACGTATCCAATCATCAGTCTTTATAATGTAGTCAGTTACGACACACGTTTGACTATGTCAAAATACGTAAATCTTTATGTTGAAATCATGTTGATCTCAAGTCTGAGGATTATACATATGTTTATCATGAGCAATGTTGTGACTGTCACATAATTACCCAAGAAACATGCTCATAGCGGGTCAATCCAGTATGTTGTTCTCTAACAAATACTTATGTGTTGATTTTGACATCTCTATGTCAATGACAACGCTTTTCATCAACCACATATTAGTCTTTATATATTATCATTGTCCATAGCCGTAATAATATTCGACTAAGGATCCTATTTAACAATAATTGTATTATTGTATGGACATTATTATCCAATGGTTAGTTTGATGCACAGAAACATACCAAATGATAATAACGGCAATGCCATTACTTGATAAATCTAGTAAAATAGTATGTCTATTCAATCATCATATGATTGGTCTTTGGGCATACTCCAACATGATAATCTTGGTTGTTTTCGGGGCAAGTTTGGGGATGTTTGAGGATGCTAAAACTTGTTTTTGAGTCACTCTGTGTGCAGGCGTTTCGAAATGCTCGGGGTAATTTCGGAATGGTTGTAGCTCCAGGGATACTCGTATCAGAACGGGGGTGGTGTCGTTTCGATACGATTTGACACTGTGAGCTCCCGTTTCGGTACGCGTTTCGTTATGGTTTGCCACTAAGAACCCCCGTTTCGGAACAAGTTCCAAAACATTTTGTCACTGTAGACCCCCGTTCCGGAACAGAGTGGACCGTATCAGAAAGGCTTGGTCTTGCTTTTAAACTTGAACCTCCGATTGCTTGTTTGCTTTTCTTGTTGAGTTCTTATGCATCCTTTATGAATGGTTTTGCTTCGTACACGTGAATTTGGACTAATTAAGTTACTTGGTAAATTTATGTTGCCTTATGTCTGCTTGGATGTTTTGTTATCATTTTCCGCTGTTGCCTTCGCGCTTAGGGCTAAATGTAATATTTAGACAAGATAATTAAATGAAAATTTTTAAGGGTTGCTAATTGGAGTGAGGCCTTAGCGGGTTTCGTCTCGATTTTCCCCGTGTAACCCGTTCGGACTAGTCTGTCGGCTAGACTGGGACGAGGGGGTTACACATTACAAGACTAAGTCTATACAATGAAGCAGTGGTTCGATGTGAATTGTTAGTCTTGAGTTTAGAACCAATTTTAAACTTTTGCAAGTTTATGGGACTAATTTGTAATTTTAACAACTTAAAGGTCCTTTACAGGAATTAATTTTACCACTATGAAATTCAATCTATAATTAGAGTTTATGTAAACTTTCATGTTGATTAGAAGCCATTTACCCCTTCAATTAAGACAATCATTATCAGGTGACCAATTTGTAACTATCCAGAATTATTACAATAGCTTATAACTGAATTACCTAAATCGGCACCGATACTTCAGAGGTTGTATCGGTATGCCATGCACATTTTACCAATTACCAGATTCCAGTGACCAAAACCCGTACATGTATAGTTTTAATCGTATCGGTACAAGTGAACCTGTATCGGTACGTCTTGAAGTCGTACCGAAACATTTTTACAAAACAAATTCCAGTGTTGATTTTCCGTACCGATACACCCAAGGAAGTATCGGTACGCCTTATTAACTAGCATTGACTTGGTCTTAATAAGCACAACCATATCGATACGCCGTCACCTGTATCGGTACGACAGGGTCTATAATTGCAGATTTCGTCCGGTTTTAATCCAATCTGACCTATCATACAATGTCCATGTAATACACCTAAAATCGGGCTAGTAGTCTTACAAGGTAATCACATACGTTGAGAAGTTAACCTTGGATTATTAAAGATTTAATAAGAGCTAATTAAATAAGTTAGCTAATGAAATTGAAAGGTAAAGTATTCAAGAATTAAAGGAAGTGGTTATTTAGTGTTAAATGAGAAATAGAGAATTGGTTGAAATTAAATTGAAAAAAAGAAAGAAAAGTAGTGACAAAATTGTACTAATTAAAGAAATATATATACGGACTACTTTGAAAGAAAGATAGAAGTTACATTTTGCATGGGCAATTCTACGTACCCATTAGGGGTGTAAACGAGCCGAGTCGAGCTCGAGTAGTGCTGAGCTCGACTCGAGCTCGAAAAGCTCGAAGCTGAGCTCGACTCGACTCGAAAGCTCGCGAGCTCAAAATTATTGAGCTCAAGCTCGAACTCAAAATCAAAAATGAAACTCGAACTCGAACTCGAAAAGCTCGAACTCGAAAAATCAAAAGGTTCGAATTCCAAAAGCTCGAAAAGCTCGAATTCCAAAAGCTCGAAAAGCTCGAACTCGAAAAGCTCGAACTCGAAATATTCTCAAACTTATGTAGGAGCTCGATTCAAGATTGAAAATCTCAAATATTATGTCTATTATTACTAGAATATTTTTTTAAAAAAATTAAATAACTTAAAACTAAATTTTATTAATCAATTATTTTTAAAAATAAAAAAATATATATTTAAATATTATTTTTTCGAGTAGCTCATGAGCTTTTCGAGTCGAGTATCGAGTAGCTCGACTCGGCTCGTTAAGAACTCGAGTCGAGTTCGAATTCGAGTCGAGTCCAATCGAGTCGAGCTTTGACCGAGCTTTGACCGAGTCGATCTCGAGTAGCTTGCGATCTGTCTCGTATCATTTACAGCCCTAGTACCCATATTGAATGGAATATCCATGTGTCACTCTCTTGGTAAAGATGATGACTAATGTCATAAATTAGTATATCTTACTAAACAAATGGATTGAGGAAAGGGAAGGAAGTGGAGGGCATGTTTAAGAATAGAAGGGAGAGGTTGGTTCTTCATCTTCTTCTTCACCAATCTCCATTGTCAATTGATGCTAAGCTGGGGAGGAGGCTGTTTTAAGTCAATTTCTAGTCAAATTGTGGTTAGATTTCTTCAAGGTTTATAAGGAGAACAATTACAAGGTAAGATCATTCCCCCTTTTAGTCTTCAATTGATAAATTCCAGTTGTAAATTGTGTATTTTGGATACTACATACATGTAGGGGATTCATGTTAAGATAGAAGATCATTGGAATGTGAAAGTATTGTTTGATTGAGAAGAAATGGTGAATTGGAATATTTGGATGGCTAGGTCATGTGAAAAATGGATGTTTAAGGGATTATTTTGTTTGGTTGATTTTGAATTGTTGATGATTATTGTAACCCCCTAGACCCGCCTATGCGTTACAACGGATCCTAGGAAGTCACATTAGGGTCACAAGAGTGACCCACAGTGAAAAATACACATGAAACATTTTTTTCTTTCTCAAAACACTTATTAAACTGTAAAATCAACTTCTGTTTAAAATACAATTTCAGGAAAATCATTTAAACACATAACAAAAATTTCAGAAAGTATTTTACAGACACTGACATGAAACAATACATGCCATACATGCCCACTAACTATACAGTACCGTACTCCAGAGGCAACGCCGAGGGAACTCCGAACACTGATGTCAAACGTTATGTCATGTTATATTCTTTTAACCTGCGATAGGAAAAATAACGTGAGCTTGGAAAAGCTCAGTAATACAGAACTACCAAAAGATGCTATAAGCTCATGCAGATATACGGTAGGCATAATATTTTTATGATGTTCCAGACAATACTTTTCTCCATTTATGTTTCGCTAATTTAGTGAAGCTCTATTCTTGAGGACAACAAGGTTTGTTCTTTCTATGTTACTGAGTATTAAAATAGAGCTTATTGTTCAGAGAATCAACAGATTGGCGGGTTGGAGAAGTTAAACCACGAAGACTAGTGTGTTTTAATAAGTTGCATATCGAACATAGATAAGTACTTAACATCATATCATATGAGCACATAACAAATTAAATGCAAATGTTCAATGTTCATATAGAAGTTTACAAGAACTACCCTCCAACCTTACACCAAAATGCAATTCCCCATGAACTGCATACAGAAGGTCTTACCCTAGGCCTGAGGCGTAGGAGCCTACCTAAGGGAATGCCTTAGGTCCAGAAAGACTTACCCTAGGCCCGTGGGCGTAAGAGCTTAACAGAAGGGTTTACCAACTGGATCAAGGCTGTACCCTCAGACACTTCATAACATAACCCAACAGTATACCCCAGACAGTAATCGGTGTTCAGATTTCAGACATGAGTAACATAATACATGTAACAGACATATTCTATTCAGAGTATCAGAAACAGAAGTTCATGCTTTTGACAGATAAATGGGCATACTATTGAGCAGAGCAGACATTTTCAACATTCATCATACAAACAGATTATCCCACCATAGGTCAAAATAACAGATCATGCTAACAAATTCATCAAACAGTCAGACAATACCATCACAGATCAAACGATCACATACCAAGTATACAGATTGAGCAGACATATATCAGGTAGGCAGAGTATGTCATCATATATCAAGTTCATCAAACATAATATTATTCATGATTAAATAATTATACAATCCACTCAACAGAATATATCACACATGGAACACACTAGGTGGGACAGATCATTTCTTGGAGATACTTGGCATTTACGGAATGGGACATATTGAACTCTCGAAAACTTGAACGGATTTATGAAACGTGGCCCCTATTAAAAAGGGGTTCATACTAACGGTTTAACCCAGATATTCAGGAGGTGATACTTTAAGATCTTAGAAAGTTCAGATATATTATGGGTACTTTAGTCCTTTAAGCATACAAGGGCATTATGGTCATTTCGACGTTCATAGACATTCTGGTAATTATACCAACATTGAAAGCAATGGTTCACAGAACTCGGGTATCATATTTGCTCATTAGTTTTCTATCCAGACATTCAAGAATTTCTAAATTAAAGTCTTTTAAGTTATCAGATATTTTCAGTGATGTTCCGATTATTTAGGCTATCATGGCCTTTTAGTTAATTGTCTGTCATGACAAATTTTATACTATGGCACAATCATATCGGAACGAAAATTATAATTCTCAGGGGCTCTAACAATTTATCATACCTCCAGAATTTGTTTAATGCGGCATAACCCAACTTGACAATACTTACCAACGTTCAGATGTGAGTAATTGCGTGCATCAGAACTTAACATTGACTGCATTGTATGTCTGAACGAGCGCCCTCATACTTTACTATACTGTTAAACTTTGAGCAATCGAACATACAATTTATGCGGATCTTCCTACCTTACATTGATATGGTGAGCGATGGGCATACACGTGTCGTATTTCTCTACACTTAAGGGAACCTTAGCTATTTAAGTCTTATTAACAAATCCAAAATTTCGTCAAATACAAAGTTACCGATTAACTCAGGAGGGTATTTCGGTTATTTTGGACTAAGATAAATCTACCATTTGGTACCTCCATCATTCACCTACTCAAACGAGATTAAGGTGTCCTAACTCTCCGGCCCTTTACAGACGATTCATTCATTACAGAACGTGAGGGTATATCGTCATTCAAATTAATCAGACATTTCGGTGCTCGAAGGCATTACCGTCTTTTTGGTCATTACGATCATTCTCATTTAATTCACACATTACTGTCATAAGGATCGACTTAGGATTTCAACAATATTTCCAGAAAATTCTCATTCATGTGTTATACAGAGTTAGAGGGATTATCCAAGTTTGTATCACACGTATTGCATAATGGTGCCGAAGTCTTTCCATTAAAACATACATCTTGGGTAGTGTAAATTGCATAATCAGATCGAATGCAGATTTTAAGTCATTTCCTTTATCAGAGGGGTAGTTTAGTCATACTTATGCTCCAAGGGCATTTTCGTAATTTCATATCCAACATCTCATACTTCGCATTCTGAACATTGGTTCCTAGACACCATTGATAGAGTTTCAGATTTAACTGTATTATTATTATTATTATTATCAGCACTTTCGACACTCCTGATCTATTAATATTCTTATCCGAGTATTTTGATCTTACTGACTCTCATACTTATTTTTTGTATCGAATTCGGCTTAAGCAGAGTTCACAAAACACTCATCATAAGCATGCATGCTTTAACCAGATATCAACATGTACATAAAGCATACAAGGGGTAGTAGTGTATTACCTTAACTCCGAGCTATATCTGTCGATTCATGAAACCCCATTCAATTGCAATCGAACTCGAATTCGACGTCCATCAACAATTCGTATTCAATGAGATATGAGTACCTTCAGTTACACAAATTCACATTTCAGTCCTTACTCACAGTACTCCTAATTACAATATTAAAACATATAGAAGTTCGAGTTCAAGGTCAGATTCGGAGGCTTTCGGATCAGAATTTTGCAAAACGGGCTTCAAAAACGGACTCAGGACGTCGAAAAACATAAAATAGGAGTTTTCGGAAATTTTGACTTTTTGGTAACGGTCAAAGTCAACGCTGACGTCAACAGGTCAACGATGACGTCAGCAGGTCAACGGTCAACGGGGTCAGAGTCAACGCTGACGTCAGCGATCAAGTCAATGCTGACATCATGCTGACGTCACTGGTCAACTGGTTTGACTCATTGAGTCAACTCGGGTGAGCTGACTCACTGAGTAAACTCGGGCGAGCTGACTCACTGAGTCGACTCGGGCAGACGGGTCGGGTCGGACGGGTTGACTGGGTTTGGGCTTTGGGCCAAACCGGTTCGGACCAGTTTAGACCGGGTTGAACCCGGTTCACTTACCCTAACGGATTTCGCCGGAAACCTCGCCGGAAAGTCGCCGGTGATCCCCAAAACGTTCGATTTTGCCGGAAAAATTAAGAGAACACTGAACCTTTAATCAAGCTAACCCAAGAAACAATCTAACTAAAGAAATTGTGTATTTTTTAGTCTTCAATTGATAAATTTTAGTTGTAAATTGTGTATTTTTTATACTACATACATGCAGGGGATTCCTGTTATGATAGAAGATCATTGGTATGTGAAAGTATTGTTTGATTGAGAAGAAATAGTGAATTTGAATATTTGGATATTTGAATATTTGATTATTGGGTTTCGTTGATTGAATTAGAGCTTTTTAAACATTTGAAACCAAGGGATATGTAAAATGCCCAGAAAAAAAAACTCAGTTCTGGAAGTAAGTTTAGAAATTCATAGAAATTTGAATATGTTGAGTTAGAATATGAATTTTATATGTGTAGAACTATGTGTGAGTCTAGTTTGATATCCAACAAACGGTGATTGATTTTGAGCTCTAAATCAAAAGTTATGAATTTTTAAGTGAAGGTGGTGCAGAAAATCTAGAAGCAGATTCTGTTGTGGGCAGGTTCTGTTTTGAAATTTCTAAGAACACTTATAAATTTTATAGAACTTGTTAAATTATGAGGTTTATACCATTAAATCGTGGAAGCGCTCATGGGAATGGCTGAGCTATGCCCCTGTTTCACAAGCTTCTCGGCAAAAGTTTATAATATCCTATCGTACTTGCCGTCCTCAACTGGCTCAATCATCTTATGCTTCTCCTTCTATTCCCTTTGCTACTTCTCTTTTAATACCTCCCACCACTTCCCCAGTCTTTTAGTTGTTTTGCGTACGAGTGCTCAATTAGTCAGTTCGGTTAACTGACCTAACCGAACTACCAACAATTCATTAATTAAATTTTTTTCTTATTAACCGTTAACCGAACCAAAATTTTTAAAAAAATTTCAACCGAACCGAAAAAAGTTCGGTTAATTCGGCCAGTTCTCAAACTAACCGGAACTTGTTATAAATTTTTGGTTAAATTACACAAATGGTCACTAATCTATGCTAAAATGATCTTTTTAGCCATTGAACTTTCAAAAGTTATAAAACAACCATTAAACTTATCGAATTATTATAAAATGGTCATTGATTCATTGCATGTTATAAATTATTGATAAATATTGAAAAGTTTAATGATTATTTTTTAATAATTCAATAAATTTAATGATCATTTTGTGCTAATTTGATAAAGTTTAATTACCATTTTATTATTTATTAAAAAAATTTAATGATCATTTTATAATTTTTAAAAGTTCAGTGATCAAAAATAAATATATGTAATATATAAAATATATAATTTATAAAAATTTATGATAATTCGGTTAATTTACCAATTTCGAACCAAATTAACCGATAACTGATTGTGGCGAAAATAATTGGAAATGAACAAGAAATTGCAAAGCATATTGCGTGTATGATTGAAGCGCGAGAACGACACTAATTGCGAAGAGCGTTGAGTTTGTGGTCGTGGAATGTGAGAGGGATTGGTTTGACGTCGAAGCGTAAATCGGTTCAACGCTTTTTGAGACAACAAAGGTGTGCGATGGTCGTTTTATAGGTGACTAAATTGAAGAAATCAAGTGATGGTATGGTGAATAAGATATGGTTTACGGATGATTTTGTTTATTTGTTTACGCCTTCTTCAGATATTTTTGACCTTCGAGAGAGGGAACAAATTTGCTCGGTTCTTGGATGTCTATTTTTGTGGTATAGTAGAAGTATACGTATCGTGTGTGGGAGCGGATCAAGCAAGTTTGTTGGGCGATCTGTGTTGTGGTAATCTACAACGAGGTATGGGGGAATTATTCATTGGTTGTGGTGCGTGATTTCCTTTGTGTCGATAGAGTGGCATGGCGTGGTTTGTTAAAAGTGTGAGGATCGAATAGTGTGGAAACGCGCAGCATCTGGCCATTTTTTTATTGGTGCTTGACGACATCTTTTGGCCTAGAAATTGCATCCGAGGGGGCTTATTGTTGAGCTCATGTATTCATGTTTTTATCGAGAAGCGAATTGCTTGGACGACTCTTTGGCAAAGGGTGGTGTTGATCGCACATCTTGGTTTTGCATGCTAGTGTGAATGTTTTGTGTTTTGGTTTCTTGCTTTAGTTTGTTTCGTGTTTGTTCGGTTGTTTTTCGCGTTTGTTCTTTATCTCATACCCATCGGTACTCTTTTCCTTCATTTAGGTGTAAGGAGGTTTTTAATGAGGACATGGAGTGTGAAGGCACTTTATGATACTTTTTAATAAAATCATACTCTTTTGCCGATAAAAAACGATAACCGAAGTTTGATAAATTATTAACCGTTAACCGACAGAACCTAAAATTAACCCAAAAAAACTTTGGTTTGGTCGAGTAATCGGTTAAAACCAAAGTTTGAACACCCTTAGATCTGCCAGGGACTTCAGCAATTATATTCCATTTGTAACACCCCAAATTTTCCCTAATTCGGAAAACCTAAAATTTGAAATCCCTAATTCAAAAACCCTAACATTTGGGAATTTTATATTTGAAACCCTAATTGAGAATTGTGATCTAAATTAGTTTTAGTTATAATTTCAGTGACCTAATTGAATTAATTCGGAACGTTGGTGTCTAATCTATTAAGTGGGTTAACCTAGGAACCCTTATGTTGTAATTTACCCATTTTCTGGGTATTTAATATCTTTTTCAACTCTTCAGCATCTCTGGATTTTCATAACGCGATTTGCAGCCGCTCTCCCTCATCTCTCTCTTTCGATACCCGTCATCCTCACCCCCATTTGCATCTCCGATCAAGCTCCGACGACCATCCCTTCATCATTCGTTTTACATATCTCCACCATCATCTTTTCGTGAGCAAACTGCGACTATCGATTCACACCTCATCGATCACCGTTTTTGAGTTTTCAAGAGAAATCGATCGGCTTCTCCGATATGTTGCACCGTCGTCCGCTTCGCCCTTCTTCTCTATTTTGGTTTTTGGGTAAGCCACCTATTTCTTTTGTTTTGTTTTAAGCGTGGTTTGGGTTGTTGTTGTTTTGTTTTCGTTTGCACTTTAGAGACACACTAAGCTCTTAGCTTACACCGCTTAGTTTTTATTTTTCAGATATCTCAGACTCTTTTAGGTGACTCGGTACTTGGAGATTCTTGCATTTTACTCGGATACTTTTATAATTCAGTATGAACTCTCTTTTAATTATTTCAGACTACTGTTTTGAAATATTTTGGAACATTTATGTAATTTGGACATTGGGACTGTTTACTATTTTTAATTTGGGTATTATTAAATGCATGCCTTTATAAGGTTATTTTCAG
This sequence comes from Hibiscus trionum, assembly GCA_030270665.1. Classification (NCBI taxonomy): domain Eukaryota; kingdom Viridiplantae; phylum Streptophyta; class Magnoliopsida; order Malvales; family Malvaceae; genus Hibiscus; species Hibiscus trionum. The sequence goes on from BSYR01000037.1 coordinate 5,876,764, forward strand.
AAATTTAACCGATTATCGGAATAATGTTTAAACGACTTTATAAAGGTGTCTAATTGAGATTATTTTTCTTTTAATAATAATTTTGTTTTTAAGTGAGCAAACTTAAAAGGTGTTACTTGAGGGGTAAGTTTTCAAACACAACTTCCTAGATTCGGCCCATTTCTTCTAGGCCGGGTTTAGGGGGTTACACCATTTGTTTCCGTGTGGAATAATTTGATGTAGTGGCTACAAAAAGGGATCGGTTCAAACATTTCTGATATGGTTTGAACAAAGATATCAAATTCTATATGCTAGCTTCTGATGTGGAATAATTTGATGTAGTAGTGAACAAGGCCAAGGAGATTGATGAGGCCTTGGAATTACCTATTTAGTCTACGAACAATGATTGTGGAAAGAGAGATGTCGAATCGTCTAAGCATTCTGGGATGTCATCAAAGAGTGTACGGGATAATAAGTACCGATTTGATACTAGACACGATGATAGATGATGTCAGAACAATCAGCCTACCGTTGATTTTGAGCCAGCTCCGTGTAAGCATTGCGGACTTCAAAATCCTGGTGAGTATTTGCAACTATCAGCTGCTTGTTTTGGACGTAGGTCTACAGATCACGTTGTTCGAGATTGTCCTAGACGTGAAGATGGTGGTGAGCACCGTACTGTTGTTGTCGCGACTACTACTCCTGCTCGATGTCGAGGTTGAGGGAGGGTTAACTTTCAAAGATCAATGAGTGGTTAGAGGAATGTAGCGCACATTGTTGCTATCCAGCTAGAGACTAGGGGTCCCGCTTGAGTTTATGCACACCGTGAGACATACAATGCTACCGATGTGATTACAAGTACCTTTACTTTTCTATATATTCAATTGTTCTCTTTGGTTGACTCTGATTCGACACATTCCTATATATTGAGTGAACATGTCCATGCATTGGTTATAACCATTGAAATTCTTAATGTGGGGGGGTATTGTTACAAGTTTGTTGGGTGAAACGGTAATGGTGAACTATTTATATAGGAGATGTCCGCTTGAGATTCAAGGATGTGTATTTTCGGTTGATTTGATGGAACAACATTTATATGGGTTCGATGTTATCCTTGATGTTGATTGGCTTTCTGAGCATCACGCCATAGTTGATTTTGAGTTGAAGAACATAATCTTGAAACTTGGTGAGAATTATGTGATTAAAGTAGTTGGTGAACGGACGAGGCTCATGTCCAATGTTATTTTGGATATTAAGACGGAGAAGATGTTAAGTTTGGGACAAGAAACTTATATAGCCTATGCAATGAATCCAGGAAGTAAGGGTGTCTGGGTTCAGGACATTCGTACATTTAAGAATTTTCCAGAAGGGTTTCCAGAAGAGCTCCATAGTTTACCACCGGATCGAGAAGTTGAGTTTGGCATTGAGACATACCCTGGAACGGCTCCGGTGTCTATTGCACCATACCTTATGGCGCCGAGGGAATTGAAAGAATGGAGGACTCAATTACAGGAGTTATTGGGCCATGGTTTCATTCGAACGAGTGCTTCACCATGGGGTGCACCGGTGTTTTTCGTCAAAGAGGATGGTATGATGAGAATATGTATATATTATCGATAGTTGAAAAAACTTACCAATAAGAAAAAGTATCTATTACCACAAATTGATAATTTATTTGACCAATTACATGGTGTGACCATATTCTTGAAGATTGATTTACGCTCGGGTTACTATCAATTGAAGGTAGGGGAGTCGGATGTGTTGAAAACTAATTTCAGGACTCTCTACAAACATTATGACTTTATGGTCATACCGTTTGGTTTGACAAATGCACCTGCTACATTCAAGGATTTTGTTTTTGGATTACCTTTGACGCCATCACACAAGCATTCCATTTGGGTAATCGTTGATCAATTGACCAAAAGTGCGCATATTTTGCTGGTGCATATTAATTTTACCTTGAAAAGTTGGGGAAGTTGTATATAGTCGAGGTTGTGAGGTTGCATGGGGTTCCAAAGTTGATTATCTCTGATAGGGATCCATGATTCACGTCTAGGTTTTGGGAGAGTTTGCGTAAGGCTTTGGGTATGAAATTTAATTTCAATACGACATATCATTCTAAGGCCGATAGACAGTCGAAACGAGTGATACAAATACTCGAAGATATGTTCCATAGTTGTATCATGGAAGTTGAAGGCTCTTGTGAGAAGCATTTTCGTTGGTGGAGTTTGTCTATAATAATAGTTTCCAAACGAGCATTCAAATGACACTATTTGGTGCTCTTTCTGGGCGGAGATGTAGAACACGTTTTTCTGGGTTGAAGCGGGGAAGAAACATGTAATGGTTGGTTCGTAGAAAGTTAAACTCATTTGTGGTTAGTGGAAAGCAGCTTCATATAGACAGTATTCGTATGCGGACTTGAAATGTCGTGAGATTGAATATGAGGTGGGTGATAAGGTTTTCCTCTAAGTTTCACCTTGGAAAAAGGTTTTGAGTTTTGGTCGTAAGGGCAAGCTTAGTCTGAGATTCATAGGATCGTATGAGATGATTGAGAGAATAGGACCGATTGCATATCGACTCAAATTGCCGGATGAGCTCGAGCGTATACATGACATGTGTCGTATGATTTAAGTGGTACACAATGGTGCAAGTGTACACGTCGCAATAATAAAGTGATATGTATCAAGTATCGTCTCCACAGGCATTAGTTTGGGCCACTTTGCTTAAGTTATAGCACTGTAAAGAAATAAGTTGATGGTGGTAGAGAGTGATAATAAACAAGTAAATTAAACTAAAATACTAAGTTCAAAGGAAATTGATAAATGGAAGAAGAAACTGAGTTGAGAGAGTATGTTGGGTTATTGAGCGTAATGATGCATTTGTCGGCATAATTGTTGTGGCAATTAATTACTCTTCGATGTTCGATAGAGTGGTCTTTGATGCCTTCGAGTTATCCCCAACTGAAGAAATGATGATTGTGCAAACCTCGATAATACACTCACACGTTAACCTTAGGTGGACATCATCGATTAATAAACTCTTCTTAGTCACTGAAATTCACTCCTTATCCCTAAGGTGGATTAGTTTCTACCAACGGTTGTTTCAATGGAAACTGTATCTAGTTGATTTCCTGAATCTAGCTATCCCAAGTCTAGATAAATGGATTCATTCAAGTTTCTTTCCCAAGCTCACTTGAAATTATAATAACAAGCCAAGAATTGAACAAACACCGGATATTGAATTACAAATCAAAGTAATTCGCTCGTTCATAAAAATCATAAACCCAATAACCCAAGCCAATCAATTTAGTTCATGGTTGGGTTGGAAGAAATCAACGAAGATAGAAACCCAAACATTGGTTTAACCGAAAGATAAAAAAAATAATCTGAAGAAGTCAAACTCCTCCTTGATCCGATCCTACCTTTGATTCGATCTCCACTCTTGATCCAGTCCTCCTCTTCCCTTCGATGTTAAAGATGTGATCCGCTTATATAGAGGGGGAAATCTCCATTTGAATTTTGAATTTGAGGGGATAATCTCTTTATCTTTATTTGTAGCAGCTCTTGAATTTAAATCTGGGCTTTATCCAATGCGATAAGGATAAGGATAAGACTTGAAAAATCTGATTTGTATCTCTGACTTGCCCTGACAATCGCTCGACAACTGGCTCGGCAATTCGTCCTACACAAAGAAAGCAAAAACATCAGCGATTTCTCCACAAAAATAGCAAAACACAAGGTCAAGCCCAATAAACGGAAGAACTACGAATTTATGCATGAACAACTAAAAATGCAACTAAATGAGCCTATGTCTAAACAATAATCTAAGTAAAAAGGGTACAAAATATAATACTTTTTTCACACTTATCAACGTGTTTCATGTGTCCATGTTGCGAAGGTATTGATCAAATCCTTCTCATTTTGTGCCAAGGAGATTGAGATTCATCTGAATCTATCTTATGATGAGGAGCCAATTGTAATCCTAGATAATAGTACTAAGGCATTATATGGAAAAATCATTGAGTTGGTAAAGGTATTATGGCATAACCGAGGTTCAAATAAAGCAACTTCGGAGACGAAGGATGAGATGAGAATGCAATATCCACATATGTTTCTCTTAGGTGATTTTGGGGACGAAATTTCTTTTTAGTGGGGGAGAGTTTTACATCCCAAAAATTGGGTTAGTAGTTTTGAGTATTTGATTCAGATCGGTTTGGGATTAACTGATAGATTTGACTAATTGATTAACGGGGTAATTAATTAGATTTTTAAGATATTGAATTTGGATAATTTATTATGAAAATGTTTTATAACTATTTAATAGTTTTATTAAATAATGAGATTTTTTTATTCTGAAGGCTTTTAATTAAGTTAATTTGGGTTTTAATTAGAAAGGTGACTATTTTATAAAGGTTTCATCAATGGAATTGGTGACTAAATTAAAAAAGACACAAGCTAAGAATCCTTAAGGAACAAATAAACTCTTTTGTGTTTTATTTTCAATTTCCCTCTTATTTTACCAAAAACAACGACGGTTACTTTTTTTATTGGAAGAATAGTTTTCTAAGATTTTCTCTCTACTTTCTCTTATTTTCTTCCAAATATCTTCGAAGAAATTCTTGATTTCCAATCCTTTTCTACTCTAATTTCTTCTCCATTGATTTCTAAACACTATCAAAACCTCTGTTTTTATTTTATTTTTCCATCTTTTTCTCCATTTTTAACGTCAACTACAAGAGGGGAGCTCATCTTCAAGTTGAATTTCCATCTAGCAAGGTGAGATAAGGTTTCTTATTGATATTCCGCATGTTTTGTGTCTCTAATCTAGTGTTTTTAATGGCTTTTGGAATTAAAATGGATTTAATTGAATAAATTGGATTTTTGGGTAATTCAATGGTGGATTATGATTTCTTTGATTAAACCTAAGTGTTTCTATTGATTTTAATACAATCTTAATGGTTGTTGATAATCTAACGACAATTTATTGTGTTTAATCTCGTAATTAATTCAGCTGGTTCATTAGGTTTGGTGTTATTGAGGATTTTGGAAGAATCTTGGTTATTTGAGTTCTTTGATGTTAGCTACTGTTATGTGGAGTTAATTGATAAAGTTCTTGATGTAATTGAATTAGAAGTAATGGATATAATGTAGAATTAAGTTTGGGAATGATAGAAGTGTAGTTTGAGTGATTTTTGGATATGTAGGGATATTTCGGATATGGATTCAGTTTTGTTAATGTTGCTGGAAGTTTTTGAGTTGTAGAGAATCTGGAATAGAATATGTAGGCCTAGCTTATGTTTCTGACGTTTTTGGATATTTGGAGAATCTTCGGTGCTGAAGCGAAAGCTTTGTGGTGAGTGCGAATTATGAGTGCTTCCAAACAAGGTTTGAAATATTTTTATGGAAGTTTAATGGAAGCCTAATAGCTTTATTAAACTCGGAAGTAAGCGTTTCTATCTCTTGTACAATTCCGGTTTGAGGCATTTAATGAAATTATGATTTGTTTTGAGAAAACCAACTTGTTAAACTTTTTTTTTTATGCATTTAAATTGATATGCCATTTTATAGAATAGAATGGGAGTGCTTGAGTACAACGATATAAGTTTTTGATATGATATGCATCTAGAACACAAAAAATTTAAAATATCTGTAATTGTGGTTAGTTTGAGTTCAGATCACTTCGGTAATCAATGTAATATTTGTCACTTGGGTCTAATCCTTCCAGGCCGAGTGATGAGTGTTACATAATGACCCAACAAATCTTAACAGACTGATACCCAATTGACTAATTAAAAACCCAATACCAACTAATTACAGTTAATTACATTCTAACAATCACACTTCTTTCTAATTTTACCAAATTTCAACATTATTCAATGAATTGAATCCATGAGTTGACAACAATATGAAATTGTGAACTATTGGGATCCATGAACTTCTTCAAATTGAGCTGCTTAGAAACAAAATTGTAAACTGAAAATGCTTTCTTCCTTCAATCACCATTCTTTCATCTGGAATCCATTCAAAACAAAGTCTCATATTTCTTACTTGGTGGTTTACTGAGAATCGTATGTTTTCTTCATCCTTTCGTTCTTCTTTACTCACTTTTCTGTCCTACATTTTTTTTCCATCCTAAATTCCTTTAGAAAACTCTTATTCCTTTATCTTCATTGTGTTTCTTCATCACTTATTGTGACTTTTTTTGTTTGTTGGAAGCAAGAAGGTTAAGCTACATGCTCTGATGTGTAATATGAAGCTTCTCTTGGACAAGAAGACACCCTCTAATGTTTGGTTAAGGAGAACAAGGTTGTTAAACTCTTGACTCTTCATAGCAGACAATGAAGAAACGAAACACTGACTTATCTTTGAATAAAAATCCAACATTCACCAGATTTCAATGGCAACCAATATCAATAATTTCTGTCATTATCAACAGTAACCAAACAATACTCAACAAAACAGTGAATGAAAAAATGAAACCCCAACTTATTCTTGAACAAGACCTCAGGCATTCATCAGATTCCAGGAGCAACCAATTTAAAATTTTCAACAATAGTGGGCAAGAACCAACTAGTAATTCACATGAGCAACATAAATTCCAGAACCTTTTATTTGTTGCAGCATTATTTAAAAATAAGCAAAACAAATAGAGCTCAATTACCGTATGGCATCAGCTGAGATGAGCTTGCAATGAACATCAACAATGTGATCTCAAATGAACAAAATCCAAATCTGACGTTTATTGTAACACCTCTAACCGGTATGGGAGAAGCCGAGTCGGAGATGTTACTAAAAATCGAATCAGAGCACTAAATCATATAATTCAATCAAATACCTAATGTAAACATAAGGCAAAACACATTTGATTTCAAACATATCATGCAAATAATCATATTGGATCATTTTGCAAAGAGTTCAAAGTTTAGGGACATATTTGTAATTTTCTGAAGTTTATGTCCTTCCTAGAAATTAATGTCACGTAACTGAAATTCATGTCACATTACACATGCTTGAAAAATTTCAACCCATTTGGGAAAACAAAACCCATTTAATTAATTTGTTAATCTTTTGGGACTCAAATGTAAGAGTTCAGAAATTAAGGTTGTAATACCCCAAAAGTGGGCCTAGAAGTATTTTAATAATTTAGCTGTAGAATTGGTAAATAAAATTTTGCCATGAGACTAGAAAGAAGTGTCAGGGATGGCCGTTCATTGTTGGAATGGCATTACTCTGAAAAGAGTGGCAGATATGCAAATCATGCTCTAGACTGCGGAAAGGTCTCTATTTTGATCTCTACAGACAAGGTTTTCAGAATTGAAGTTGGAAAAGAGTCCTTTATGATCAACGTGGTGGAAACAGGTGTCGATAGTAAGGAGACTGGTTAGAGAGCATAGAGTCGAGACGCTGCTGCTACAAGACGAAATTAGATGATCGTGGTACGATGATGATCTGTAATTCAAGCTTTCGACCTCGGAGGGCAGATCAGGGGGCCTTGCAATTATCTGTGATTTGAATTGCTTCAGGGTTGAAGACGAGAAGGTATGCTTTCACTACATCCTCCTGAAAGGCATATGGAATCAGTTCAAGGAAGAGTTTGTAGTGGTAAAATATATATGCTCCGTGTGCTGCTTCGAATCAAAAAGAATTGTGGTCCGAGATCTCTCTGTTAAAAAATCAAACACATCGAGTTGGACTATTGCGACCATTTCAACGCGGTTAGGAATAGAATTGAAAGAAGTGATTGCAGTGAGACTTTTTCAAGCAACATTAAATTTAATTGTTTCATCTAAGAATGCAAGTTTGCGGATTTGTCAATGACCACACTCCAACTAAAGAATTCTTGAGACAACGAGGGCTAGAGTGTGACAGTGACCACTATCTTTGTTGCTGGTGCGATTCATCTATTGAAGACTGAAATCATTTATTCGTGAGCTGTAAATTTATTGGATTCTTTTCTGTCTTTTCTGGAATGAAGTCTGGGAAGAGGTTGCAAATGTCACCGAATTGCTTGAGTTCTGTTTTTCTAGGAAATGCACAGGATTACACAGATCCTTTTGGTCGGTATTCACTACAGCAGCCCTGTGGTGTATTTGGTCGACTTCGTTTTCAATATAAAAGTATCCAATACTAGAGACCTTCTTTTCCATACTAAGATGTGAGTGTTGGTGTAGATTCAAGCTTCGAAAGTGGGGCGGTTTGAATTCTGTGATGGTTGGTGGGATGATCCCTTCTCTTGTTTGAGATCTAGTTATCCAGTTTGCAAATTTTATTCTCAAGCCTTGATGAATTTTACTGGGGCTGGTTTTTCAAAATTGTAACACCCTAAAAAAAAAATAAGAAAAAGGGTGAGGGTGTGGAAGCTCGAACCCGAGACCTCAGCCCTCACCACCCTGCATACTAACCATTTGAGCTAAATGCTCTTTTCTGTCAAGTATTACCAAGGGTAATACTTGTTTGATAATTAAGGAGTAATCTAGCAGCAGATTATATGTGGTTCGAACGTTTCATCTACCAAGAAAAATATCATCTCTTCCAATTTCAAAACACCACACCCAAACGCTCCTACCTACCCCGACCAGCCACCGTCTCAGCTTCGTCACCGTCGCTCCGTGGCGTTCACCGCCACCGCCGTTGGCTTCCTCGTCGAGCCCCGACCAAAAGCCCCTTAACCACGCGTCGTTCCGTTGCACCGAATGCCGTGAAATCCCGATTGTATCGGCCGGAAATCATATTAGGGTTCGTCTGAATTCAGGGCGCATACGCCGTCCGTTCAAGAATCGAACGTCGGATCCGTGCTCACGACGCGGAGGCAAGCAAAACCCATAAGGTTTTGTGCCCATCCGACACTGGTAAGCCCATCATCGGAGCTACGTGTTTTTCCGGCCGTCGTATATCCTTTTTAGGTAAAATCCGACGACACTCCGACTTATTTCGCATATTTTCGAGTGGGTTAAGACCTTGGGCTAACGATCTAGTTTTTCTCGGCAAAATCGCAGCTAAACGCGTCACCGGCGACTTTTCCGGAAGCTTCCGGCGACCGTCCGGCGACCATGGGAATTTTTGGGTAAGAACCGGTCCAAACCGGTTTAAACAGGTCTGAACCGGTTGGATCGATTGAACCGGTCAACTTGGTCCAACCCGACCCGTCCGACCCGACCCGTCTGACCCGTCCGACTGACCCGACCCGTCCGACCCGACCCGTCCAACCCGACCCGACCCGTCAACCCGAGTCAACTCGTCCGAGTCAGCCCGAGTCGACTCAGTTGACTTTCTGTTAATCGCATGACGTCAGCATTGACCTGTCCCCCGTTGACCTTGACTTGCTGACGTCAGCGTTGACCGTTGACTTTGACCATAAAGTCAAATTTTCCGAAAACTCCTATTTTATGTTTTTCGACGTCCTGAGTCCAATTTTGAAGCCCGTTTTGCAAAATTCTGACCCGAAGGCCTCCGAATCTGACCTTGAACCCGAAAGTGCTTAATTCTGTTAAGAGCTCTATGGATAAGAACTGAAATGTTAATTTGTGTATTTGAAGGTATGATAATATTTCGGTATTTGAAATGTCATGGGACATCCAATCCGGATTCGAATGCGATCAAATGTAGTATCGGGAGTCAACCAGTATAACTCGGAATTAAGGTAATACCTTACTACCCCTTGTATGCTTTATGCACATGTTGATATCCGGTTAAAGCATGCATGTTTGTGATGAAGTGTATCTGTGAACTCTGCTTAAGCCAAATTCGATACGAAAATTAAGTATCAGAATCAGTAAGTTCAAAGTATTCAGATAAGAATATAAATAGAATTCAGATACGAATATCAATGGATCAGGAGTATCGAAAGTGCTAATAGTAATAAATATTAAAGCTAAATCTGAAACTCTATCAATGATGTCTAAGAACCAATATTCAGAATGTGGAGTATGAGATGTTGGATATGAAATTACGGAAATACCCTTAAAGCATAGGTTTAACTAAACTACTCATCTGATAAAGGAAATGACCTAAAATCTGCATTCGGCATCATTATGCAATACGGGTGATATAAACTTGGATAATCCCTCAATCTCTGTATAACACATGAATAAGAATTTTCTGAAAATATTGTTGAAATCCTAAGTCGACCCTTTTGACAGTAATACGTGAATTTGATAAGAATGATCGCAATGACCGAAAAGATGGTAATGCCTCGAGCACCGAAATGTCTGATTAATTGGAATGACGATAAACCTCAAGTTCTGAAATAAATGAATTTTCTGTAAAAGGTCGAAGAGTTAGGACTCCTTAATCTCGTTTAAGTAAGTGAATGATGGAGGTACCAAATGGTAGATCTATCTCAGTCTTAAATAACCGAAATACCCTTTTGAGTTAATCAGTAACTATGTATTTGATGAAATTTTGGATTTGTTAATAAGGCCAAAATAACTGAAAGGCAATGATAGCCTAAATAATCGGATTATCACTGAAAATATCTGATAACTTAAAAAGACTTTAAATTAGAAATTCTTGCATATCTGGATAGAAAACTAATGAGTAAATATGATACCGAGTTCTGTGAACCATTGTTTTCAATGTTGGTATAATTACCAGAATGTCTGTGAACGTCAAAATGACCATATTGCCCTTGTATACTTAAAGGACTAAAGTACCCATAATATATCTGAACTTTCTAAGATTTGGAAGTATCACCTTCTGAATATCTGGGTTATACCGTTAGTATGAACCCCTTTTTAAGAGGAGCCACATTTCAGAAATCCGTTCAAGTTGTCAAGGTTTTAATATGTCTCATTCCGTAAATGCCAAATATCTCCAAGAAATGATCTGTCCCACCTAGTGTGTTTCCATGTGTGCTACATTCTGTTATATATCTGTTATATATATATCTACATATATATATATATATGCATGGGTCCTGTTACGATTCTCTGAACATTATAGATCGTACTGGTAATTGTAAAGCGTGACTACTGAAAAGCATATTTATAATGTGATGAATATCTGTTTATTGTGATATGTTAAAAAAAGGTATACCTCATGTTTGATTTGAACTAGAAATATCTGATCATTAAATGATAAAATGTTATCTGACTGTTGTCTGAGTTCTGTTGATGGTATTGTCTGATGATCCGATAAACTCAATAGTATGATCTGTTAGTTTGACCTATGATGGTATAATCTGTTTACATGATGAATAACAAGTGTCTGCTCTGCTCAATAGTATGCCTATTTATCTGTTAAAAGCATGAACTTCTGTTTCTGATACTCTGAATAGAATATGTCTGATACATGTATTATGTTATTCATATCTGGAATCTGAACACTGATTACTGTCTGGGGTATACTCTCGGGTTATGATTGAAGTGTCTGTCACAGCCCTGATCCAGCTGTTCTGTTGAGCTCCTACGCCCACGGGCCTAGGGTAAGTCTTTCTGGACCTAAGGCATTCCCTTAGGTAGGCTCCTACGCCTCAGGCCTAGGATAAGACCTACTGTATACAGTTCTGGGGGACTACACATTGGTGTAAGGTTGGAGGGTAGTTCTTGTAAACTTCTGTTTGAACATTGAACATTGAACATTTGCATTTAATCTGTTATGTGCTCAAATGATATGATGCTAAGTACTTCTGTATATTGTTTTGCAATTTATTAAAACACACTAGGCTTCGTGGTTTAACTTCTCCAACCTGCCACTCTGTTGACTCTCTGAATAATAAGGTCCCTCATAGTACTCAATAACATAGAAAGAACAAACCTTGTAGTCCTCAAACAAATAGTGTTTCACTAAATCAGCGAAACATAAATGGAGATAAGTATCGCCTGGAACATCATAATAATGTTATGCCTACCGTATGTCTGCATGAGCTTATAGCATCATTTGGTAGTTCTGTATTACTGAGCTTTCCCAAGCTCATGTTGTTTTTACCATCTCAGGATAAAAGGTCAGACAAGTTGCACCTATCAACGTCGGTATGAGAGTTTCTTCGGCTCGTCAGGGAGTATGGTATCTGTGTAACTAGGGGGCATGTGTGTCGTGTTTGTATTATACAAATGAGTCTGAAACTATTTTCCGCAACTGGTATTATGATTGTTTTATCGTTTGAACGATTTCTGAAATTGTATTTTAAATCAGATATTTATTTTATGGTTTTAAAGGTTTAACCATATTTTTATTTGAAATTTTTCTGTGGGTCGCTCTTGTGACCCTAATGTGACTTCCTAGGATCCGTGAAACGCATAGGCGGGTCTAGGGGGTTACATTTAGTGGTATCAGAGCTTAGAGTTGCGTCATTCTGGGTAGATCGGCCGATCGTCTGTCATAGGGTGTCTGGTATGTGCATGCCCCTAGGTCCTGACCGTACTTCACCGAGCCGAAACTCTGATGTTGAATCATTTCTCTTGAAATAACCAAATCTGAGTATTCTGCCTTCCATAGCTCAACATCTGCTTACAGAAAATGTCTATAACATTCGTCTGTGCTTTGAATTAAATGATCGAATTTGAATCTGGATAAGAAACTTGAGATGGTTATACTTGTGAATCAGGTTAAGAATAAATGTTTGATAATACGGGATGACCGATGTAAGATTTCATGAAAAGCTATTCGGTGATAACGATTGTGTCTGAAAATACTCTTTTGAAAAAAAAAAAAAAACTATGAACTTCAGAGTGAAGTGTTTGCAATTGTGCAGAAAGTGTATAATCTGTGGTGCCTCTGTTAAATACAAAAGAAATAAAGGTCTGAATATTACGTTGAAGGTAAGTGATATCCATTAATGACCTTAGATGTGTTCGATCAGTATGAAGAAAGACATCTTCTCCATGGTGTGGTTTGGTATATCGTTAAATATCATCCATGACTGAAATCTGATGTTTACATTCTGATTCTGGAGTTGTCGTTGGAGTCCGAGTGCTTATCTGAACTGTAGTTGTAGTTTTTCGTCTGAAAATTTATGGTCAACCTAGAAGAGTAATTCGAACTCTGAAAGATATACCTTTGTGTGGTATGATTAACTTCTGTGGAAGATCGGAATGTCGCTTATCCTTGACTGAGACCGTTTATAATAAAAGTTATAAGACAAATGTTTATTTTGTATCATATGAAGTTTGATGTGGATTCAAATGTTATATCCTGATTAATGGGTCCAAAATATATGATGAGATGATTATGAGTCCAAAGTCAATTCGAGTAACTGAGGACACTGCTAGATTGATTCATGTTTGTCTGTGAGTCTCGAGAAATAATGATGCTCTATTGGATAAGTTTTAGTACATGAAGGGATGAAAGAGACATTTGACAGACAGAAATCTTATGCTGATCAGAGAAGAAAAGATATTGAGTTTGAAGTCGGTGATCAAGTTTTTCTGAAAGTATCTCCATGGAAGAAAGTTCTAAAAAAAAATATTTATATATATATATAAGTTGAGTCCGAGAATTATTGGGCCGTACCGTATCATGAAGAGAGTTAGGCCAGTTGCCTATCAGCTGGAGTTACCTCCTCAGCTCAGTCGTATCAAAAATGTCTTCCATGTGTCCATGTTGAGACAAAATCATCCAGATCCTAGTCATGTCATTCAAGTTCAGAATGTAGAGTTGAGGTCAGACTTGTCCTAGGAAGAGGAACCAATTCAGATCTTAGATTTTGATGAAAGAGTTATGAGAAACCTACGCATTCTGATGGTTAAAGTTCAGTGGAGAAATCGGAGTCCTAGTGAGGCTACTTGGGAGATCAAAGGATCTATAAGAAAACAATTTTCGCATTTGTTTGGTTCAAGTAAATTTCGAGGACGAAATTTTTTTTAGGAGGGGAGAGTTGTAACACCCTAAAAAAAAATAAGAAAAAGGGTGAGGGTGTGGAGGCTCGAACCCGAGACCTCAGCCCTCACCACCCTGCATACTAACCATTTGAGCTAAATGCTCTTTTCTGTCAAGTATTACCAAGGGTAATACTTGTTTGATAATTAAGGAGTAATCTAGCAGCAGATTATATGTGGTTCGAACGTTTCATCTACCAAGAAAAATATCATCTCTTCCAATTTCAAAACACCACACCCAAACGCTCCTACCTACCCCGACCAGCCACCGTCTCAGCTTCGTCACCGTCGCTCCGTGGCGTTCACCGCCACCGCCGTTGGCTTCCTCGTCGAGCCCCGACCAAAAGCCCCTTAACCACGCGTCGTTCCGTTGCACCGAATGCCGTGAAATCCCGATTGTATCGGCCGGAAATCATATTAGGGTTCGTCTGAATTCAGGGCGCATACGCCGTCCGTTCAAGAATCGAACGTCGGATCCGTGCTCACGACGCGGAGGCAAGCAAAACCCATAAGGTTTTGTGCCCATCCGACACTGGTAAGCCCATCATCGGAGCTACGTGTTTTTCCGGCCGTCGTATATCCTTTTTAGGTAAAATCCGACGACACTCCGACTTATTTCGCATATTTTCGAGTGGGTTAAGACCTTGGGCTAACGATCTAGTTTTTCTCGGCAAAATCGCAGCTAAACGCGTCACCGGCGACTTTTCCGGCAGCTTCCGGCGACCGTCCGGCGACCATGGGAATTTTTGGGTAAGAACCGGTCTAAACCCGGTCCAAACTGGTTTAAACAGGTCTGAACCGGTTGGATCGATTGAACCGGTCAACTTGGTCCAACCCGACCCGTCCGACCCGACCCGTCTGACCCGACCCGTCTGACCCGACCCGTCCGACCCGACCCGTCCAACCCGACCCGACCCGTCAACCCGAGTCAACTCGTCCGAGTCAGCCCGAGTCGACTCAGTTGACTTTCTGTTAATCGCTGACGTCAGCATGACGTCAGCATTGACCTGTCCCCCGTTGACCTTGACTTGCTGACGTCAGCGTTGACCGTTGACTTTGACCAAAAAGTCAAATTTTCCGAAAACTCCTATTTTATGTTTTTCGACGTCCTGAGTCCAATTTTGAAGCCCGTTTTGCAAAATTCTGACCCGAAGGCCTCCGAATCTGACCTTGAACCCGAAAGTGCTTAATTCTGTTAAGAGCTCTATGGATAAGAACTGAAATGTTAATTTGTGTATTTGAAGGTATGATAATATTTCGGTATTTGAAATGTCATGGGACATCCAATCCGGATTCGAATGCGATCAAATGTAGTATCGGGAGTCAACCAGTATAACTCGGAATTAAGGTAATACCTTACTACCCCTTGTATGCTTTATGCACATGTTGATATCCGGTTAAAGCATGCATGTTTGTGATGAAGTGTATCTGTGAACTCTGCTTAAGCCAAATTCGATACGAAAATTAAGTATCAGAATCAGTAAGTTCAAAGTATTCAGATAAGAATATAAATAGAATTCAGATACGAATATCAATGGATCAGGAGTATCGAAAGTGCTAATAGTAATAAATATTAAAGCTAAATCTGAAACTCTATCAATGATGTCTAAGAACCAATATTCAGAATGTGGAGTATGAGATGTTGGATATGAAATTACGGAAATACCCTTAAAGCATAGGTTTAACTAAACTACTCATCTGATAAAGGAAATGACCTAAAATCTGCATTCGGCATCATTATGCAATACGGGTGATATAAACTTGGATAATCCCTCAATCTCTGTATAACACATGAATAAGAATTTTCTGAAAATATTGTTGAAATCCTAAGTCGACCCTTTTGACAGTAATACGTGAATTTGATAAGAATGATCGCAATGACCGAAAAGATGGTAATGCCTCGAGCACCGAAATGTCTGATTAATTGGAATGACGATAAACCTCAAGTTCTGAAATAAATGAATTTTCTGTAAAAGGCCGAAGAGTTAGGACTCCTTAATCTCGTTTAAGTAAGTGAATGATGGAGGTACCAAATGGTAGATCTATCTCAGTCTTAAATAACCGAAATACCCTTTTGAGTTAATCAGTAACTATGTATTTGATGAAATTCTAGATTTGTTAATAAGGCCAAAATAACTGAAAGGCAATGATAGCCTAAATAATCGGATTATCACTGAAAATATCTGATAACTTAAAAAGACTTTAAATTAGAAATTCTTGCATATCTGGATAGAAAACTAATGAGTAAATATGATACCGAGTTCTGTGAACCATTGTTTTCAATGTTGGTATAATTACCAGAATGTCTGTGAACGTCAAAATGACCATATTGCCCTTGTATACTTAAAGGACTAAAGTACCCATAATATATCTGAACTTTCTAAGATTTGGAAGTATCACCTTCTGAATATCTGGGTTATACCGTTAGTATGAACCCCTTTTTAAGAGGAGCCACATTTCAGAAATCCGTTCAAGTTGTCAAGGTTTTAATATGTCTCATTCCATAAATGCCAAATATCTCCAAGAAATGATCTGTCCCACCTAGTGTGTTTCCATGTGTGCTACATTCTGTTATATATCTGTTATATATATATCTACATATATATATATATATATATATATATATATATATATATATATATATATATATATATATATATATATATGCATGGGTCCTGTTACGATTCTCTGAACATTATAGATCGTACTGGTAATTGTAAAGCATGACTACTGAAAAACATATTTATAATGTGATGAATATCTGTTTATTGTGATATGTTAAAAAAAGGTATACCTCATGTCTGATTTGAACTAGAAATATCTGATCATTAAATGATAAAATGTTATCTGACTGTTGTCTGAGTTCTGTTGATGGTATTGTCTGATGATCCGATAAACTCAATAGTATGATCTGTTAGTTTGACCTATGATGGTATAATCTGTTTACATGATGAATAACAAGTGTCTGCTCTGCTCAATAGTATGCCTATTTATCTGTTAAAAGCATGAACTTCTGTTTCTGATACTCTGAATAGAATATGTCTGATACATGTATTATGTTATTCATATCTGGAATCTGAACACTGATTACTGTCTGGGGTATACTCTCGGGTTATGATTGAAGTGTCTGTCACAGCCCTGATCCAGCTGTTCTGTTGAGCTCCTACGCCCACGGGCCTAGGGTAAGTCTTTCTGGACCTAAGGCATTCCCTTAGGTAGGCTCCTACGCCTCAGGCCTAGGATAAGACCTACTGTATACAGTTCTGGGGGACTACACATTGGTGTAAGGTTGGAGGGTAGTTCTTGTAAACTTCTGTTTGAACATTGAACATTGAACATTTGCATTTAATCTGTTATGTGCTCAAATGATATGATGCTAAGTACTTCTGTATATTGTTTTGCAATTTATTAAAACACACTAGGCTTCGTGGTTTAACTTCTCCAACCTGCCACTCTGTTGACTCTCTGAATAATAAGCTCCCTCATAGTACTCAGTAACATAGAAAGAACAAACCTTGTAGTCCTCAAACAAATAGTGTTTCACTAAATCAGCGAAACATAAATGGAGATAAGTATCGCCTGGAACATCATAATAATGTTATGCCTACCGTATGTCTGCATGAGCTTATAGCATCATTTGGTAGTTCTGTATTACTGAGCTTTCCCAAGCTCATGTTGTTTTTACCATCTCAGGATAAAAGATCAGACAAGTTGCACCTATCAACGTCGGTATGAGAGTTTCTTCGGCTCGTCAGGGAGTATGGTATCTGTGTAACTAGGGGGCATGTGTGTCGTGTTTGTATTATACAAATGAGTCTGAAACTATTTTCCGCAACTGGTATTATGATTGTTTTATCGTTTGAACGATTTCTGAAATTGTATTTTAAATCAGATATTTATTTTATGGTTTTAAAGGTTTAACCATATTTTTATTTGAAATTTTTCTGTGGGTCGCTATTGTGACCCTAATGTGACTTCCTAGGATCCGTGAAACGCATAGGCGGGTCTAGGGGGGGTTACAAAAATCCACTGATACAGGTTCTGGAGGGATTCTTTGCATTAACAATGGAGTCATCAGGGGTCTCTTTTCTTGCCTTTCCGATGGCATTGGTGTGTTAGCAGCCGATATATTTGCCATAAAAACAGCCTGAACCATTTCCTTAAACACATGATGGACATGGATGGAAACGCTGGTGATAGAAACTAGCTCGAATGTGGCGTTAGACTGGTTTGTATTGACCAATTAATTCATAAAATTGATTTGGTCTTCTTCCAAAGATCCACAAATCCCAACTGCTCTAAGGCTTCCTTGCTTGCTACAGACGGTGCTTTTAATGGGGAGTTGTTCCAAGCTTGGTGGTTAACATGTTTTGTTCTACTCTTGTAATCGCGTTTTACTCTGACGATTCGTTGGTTTCCCTGAATGCGTTGTAACCGTGTTTTCTTTCGGCTTCCATTGTTCCCTGAATGTGTGTACTTTTTTCCTCCACTTAAGTTTTGGAAGGATTTTAACGAGGCACACATTCGGGTGTAGGCGCTTTATGATTAATTAATAAAATCTCTTGCCGAGACAAAAAAATGAAGCCTTCATAGAATTGAGTGAAGGCATGTATAATTATTTTGTTTGAGAATCTTGTGATTTAGTTGGTGACTTGAGCTATTGGATGGAGACATATGGATAAATTGAGTATCTAAATATTCGAATGTTGCTTGTAACCCCCTAGACCTGCCTATGCGTTACTACGAATCCCAAGAGGTCACATTAGGGTCACAAGAGCGACTCACCGTAAAGATCCACATAAAAAAACATTTTTTTGTTAAAAACACTTATCAGATTGTAACGGTAACATCTGTTTAACATACCCTTTTCTGAAATCATTTAAACATATAACAAGATTTCAAAAAAAATGTTTTACAGACACTATCATAAAATAATACATGACATGCATACCCACTAACTATGTCGGTACCGTACTCCAAAGTAACACCGAGAGAACTCCAACACTGATGTCGGTCATCGAGCCATGTTAGATTTCTTTTAACCTGCGATGGTAAAAACATCATGAGCTTCGAAAAGCTCAGTAATACAGAACTACCAATGGATGCTATAAGTAACATGTAGATATATGGTAGGCATAACACTGTCATAATGTTTCGGGGAACAAATGGCTCCAAAATACGGTCAGATATTTCAAAGAAGCAGTATACATTGAAGATATTAGAGTTGATCTTTATTCAATCACTGAGTCTTCTGCTAGGAACATATAGACTGAAGAGTTAGACAAGATATGGATTACGATAGTTGAATCAGAGGCTTAGTGTGTGTGTTCCAACAGTGCAAAGTTAACACATACAAAGTAACGGTGTGACGAACGCTATTTCACGGTTACATGATTTTAACGATAAGGTTCATTTTATATTTTCTATCTACCCTCCAACCAAACTTCGGTATGCAGTTCCACAGAACTGCAACTATAACGGGCATTAACCTAGGCCCGTTGGGCGTAGGTGCCAGCCTAAGGGAATACCTTAGGTACGGTAAGGAATTACCCTAGCCGAAGCATAGGAACCTAAAACGGTAAGGAATTACCAGCCTGATCAGGGCTGAACCTACGATGACTTCGCACTCTATCCCAAATCCCTCGATGACGGTCTAGGTGGTGATAATAGTAATCGGTAGTAGTCGGTAATGATCGATAATAACAATATTCAGTAGTAATCATTGCTAATCAGTAATAACAGTGAATATAACGTAAACTTTAGTTTTCCACGAAACGATAACTAGCGGGCATATAAAATTTCATTTTATTTTCTTTTTGTTCTTTTTTTTGTTCAGATACATATATATATTTCGGTTTGATAAAAGCCATATTTCGTATTGAAAGACAGCCTTGGGTTCAGGACGGTAGAATATTTATGTGCACTTGGAACACACTAAAGAGAACCATTTATTTCTCAGAGATACTTGGTATTTACAAGGAGAGATGAAACACTGAACTTTTGACAAATCTGAACCGATTTCAGAAACAATATCCCTATCTCAAGGGGGGCTCGTAATCAATGTCTCCGACCAAGTATTCGAAAATTGATACGATGCGATCGGTTAGGATCTCAAATGTGTCAAGATTGTTCTGACCATTTTGCTAATAAGGGCATTTTGGTCATTTAACACTTCGAGGCAGTTCCATAATCTGATCCCAAGGGGATAGGTCAAAGATTTGTCGCGCTGAAGATTTTTGACGGTTTACTAGGCTTCAAAGACCATTCCACTATACTCATCTCGCCAATACATTACTTTCCATGCATTCTAATCGGTGCACTTTTCCTGTGTTCACTATTTAATTCTGGTTGTGCTATACATCTGTAAGAATCGCTGTCACATTATCTCGAAACATGCCTCAAGAGGTTGAACATGCATTTATGTCAATTTGGGTATTAAGAAATGATTGACATACTTAACCCAAAATTCAACCCATTTGAAAATTACAATCTCTTGCGTGTGATCAAAAGTTCAAGATTTCGAAGCTTTAACTTATCTCAATCAAGAGGGCATCCCAATTATTTAAAGTGCAGTCGTTCACGTTCTTTCGGGCCTTTTGAATCACTTAATAATCTTAATCACTAGTTTATATCTCGTCATATGGTTAATTCGATAGTTTTGGGTGCCTAGTGGTATCTTAGTCACTTTTGGCCAATCCGCACATGTCGGTATTTTCAATTCTTTCGGTTATTTCGGTCCTTTCGACCATTTTCCAACCATCCATTATTTCCAAAACACGAGGTTAGACCCATCATCTCTGTTAATTTAGAAATTTCAATGCCCAAGAACATTTTGGTCATTTGATGACTCGATTGTATCGGCATTTTCAATTCTTTTACTCGATTCAGCCATTAATAGCAATTACGTATCTTCTGATAGTTTAATTGATCCGAACATATAAAGAGTTTCCCCAAAAAATTTATCTTAAGAGGTTTATTCAGGATTTACGCTAAATCCGAGTGCTTATTTTTCTTGAATGATTAAGTCTTATTACCGCATCTCTCTGAGTAATTCGAGACTTTTAGATGAATCAATTGTTTTACCGGATTTAGTGTAGGTTTCAGCACCACTTTCATTATTAGGGGTTTTTCTGTCATTTTCACATCGAGGGCATTTTCGTAATCATATACTCCAATATTTCTGTCGTTTGAAAAATTAACATTATTAATCGGGTTTGGAGATTGATCGCCTCATTAATTATTTGTTGGATTCTAGATTCTTTAATTTATCATCTTTCTCATTCGATTATTCCAAACTTATCTACATTTTCATATCCGGTTAGACTTAAGCAGAATTAACAACACTCCTCATCATATTTATGCAAGCATTAACCGAATACCAACATGATCATAAAGCATACTAGAGGTAGTAGTGTATTACCTTTAATACTTGCTACATCGGTCGACCATGATACTCCGTTCGATCATTCTCGAACCTAAATGCGACGTCCTCAACATTTCGTATATAAGGAACGATGATTACCTTCAATTGCACAAATTCCAATTTCAGTCTTTATTCACATTGCTCACAATTGATTAATAAAATAAATAAGCAGACTCGAGTACAACGTCCAATTCGGAGGCTTTCGGGTTTGAATTTCATGAAACGAGCATCAAAAAACGGACTCATGACGTCGAAAAACATAAAATAGGGCTTTTCGGGAAAAGTTGACTTTTTGGTCAAAGTCAATGCTGACGTCAGCGGTCAAAGTCAACGCTGACATCATGCTGACGTCACTGGTCCAAAGGCTGACTCGGCGAGTTAACTCACTGGGTTGACTCGAGTGAGTTGACTCATTGAGTTGACTCAGGCGAGTTGACTCACTGGATTGACTCGGTCAATGGGTCAGGTCGGGTCAACGGACTTGGTTTACCACTAGGCTTGGGCCGGTTCGGGTGGCTCGGTTCAAGGCTAGACCGGGTTTGAGGCGGTTGGCTCGGCAGCCACCGTCTAAGGCGGCCGAGAATTGCCTTGGATGGCGCGTGAAGCCCACGCGCGGCCTTTCCCGGTCAGAAAACACATCGGACAGCCCTAAAACACCGAAAACAACCTTAAATCTAACATATCTCAACCAGAAACCCAAAAATTAAACCAGAACTAATCGAACTTACCTAAATCTGAAAAAAAAACGCTCAACACTGTCGTTGCTCCGACGATGGTCAAAACGGTGGCCGTTTGTTGTCCGGCGACATGAGTTTTCCTTGGCTCAACGCAAGGAACTCGACGATGGGTGGTGGTGCGGCAGACGGTGATCGAGGCGGCCGGAATCGTTAAATAACAGTGCGGAACCCTTGATCTCTGTCGAGGCTTTGAGCCGTTCTCCACGTCGTTTGCCAACACAATGCGAGTGACGATGATGTCTGAGATCGGTGCGCGACGGCAATCATGGTAGAGGAGGCGGTGACGATCACCGGTGAGCGATGGAGACTGAGGTTGGGTTGTCGCTGAGCCTTTCAAGTAACTTAGACGACGAACGGCGTCTCCTTGGCGCGAGTGACCATCGGGGTTAGTTTTGGGACGTCAAGACGCTTCCTACGATGGTGGCGGTGCTAGCTACGGCGCACCAGTGTCGATAATCGGGTGGTAACCGGTGGGGGAGGTAGAAAGTTAGCGATGGGAAGATGAAGGGTCGTCCATTCTTGAATCTGGACACTTCCAGATAACATCTAGTTCTATGGGAAGGGGAGTGGTTGAGATATTTTGAACTTATTATTATTATATTTTGATACCTCTTTTAACCATTGGTTCAAATCAAACTTGGTATAAGAGATGACTAAGAGCTTCTATAGCTCAAACGGTTGGGTGATTGGCTTAACAAGGCTAGGTTGTGGGTTCGATCCCCACAACCTTCACTTTCCTTCCTTTTTCATTTTCATTTTTTTAGCATCCCCTTTTTTTGGGTGTTACAACTCTCCCCTCCTAAAAAGAAATTTCGTCCTCGAAATTTACCATGGTTAGAGAAATACAGAAACTACTCTTTTGTCCATTCTTGTACTGAAACTTATCCATTAGAGTGTCCTTATTTCTCGGGGATCTTAGACGGTCACAGATCAATCTGGTAGTGTCCTCAGACTCTTGGGTTGTCTTTCGACCCAAAGTCATCCCATTATACATCTTGGACCAACTAATCATCATACAATATTTGAACCCATAACGAACTTCATATGGTGCCAAGTAAACACTTGCCTCAAAACTGTTATTTTAAATGGTTTCAGTCAGGGATAAGAAACCTTCTCAACTGCCACAAAAGTTAATCATACAACCCGGAAGCAACTCCACTAAAAACCAAATTACTCTACTAGATTGACAATCGATTTACGAATGAAGAACTATATCTGGAATCCATACGAGTACTCAAAGGGGTAAAACAGAGCCTTCTGAAATCAAGATGTTAACCTCAAGTTTCATTTAGAATCGATATATAGTGGAACACTATGCCACTTTTTTTAGGATAAGGCCTTTCTTCAAGACGATCAAACATAACCGAAGTTTTAAATGGATGTCGCTTACCCTCAGCGTAATACTTCGACAACTATTTACTTCGTGCATAATAGAGTCACCGCATAATCTATACTTTCACCACTCTCGCGGAAACCTTTCTTTTAAATTCATAATACTTTTATCAAGTTTTCATCAGAATGTTCTCAAACACAATCATTATCACCGAGCTACCTTACATGTGATCTTATATTGGTTACCACATATGATCAAACATTTATTCTTAAAATGATTCAGATCTTCAATTCCACATGCAAACACCATCTTAGGTTCTTTATCCAGATTCAAATCCATCAATTTAATCCAAACCACAGGCGAACGCTATAATTATTTCTTGCCAATACATATCGAGCTTTGGGAGGCAGATCACTTAGATACATTTATTTTAGAAAAGGGGTTTAACATTAGAGTTTCGGCTCGTAGGAGTACGGTTATGATCTAGGGGCATGCACAAACCAGACACCCTAAGACAGACGATCGGCCGATCTACCCAGAATGACGCAACTCTAAGCTCTGATACCACTAAATGTAACCCCCTAGACCTGCCTATGCGTTACCACGAATCCCAAGAGGTCAAACTAGGGTCACAAGAGCGACCCACCGTAAAGATCCACATAAAAAACATTTTTTTGTTAAAAACACTTATCAGATTGTAACGGTAACATCTGTTTAACATACCCTTTTCTGAAATCATTTAAACATATAACAAGATTTCAAAAAAAAGCGTTTTACATACACTATCATAAAATAATACATGACATGCATACCCACTAACTATGTCGGTACCGTACTCCAAAGCAACACCGAGAGAACTCCAAAACTGATGTCGGTCATCGAGCCATGTTAGATTTCTTTTAACCTACGATGGTAAAAACAACATGAGCTTCGAAAAGCTCAGTAATACAGAACTACCAATGGATACTATAAGTAACATGTAGATATATGGTAGGCATAACACTGTCATAATGTTTCGGGGAACAAATGGCTCCAAAATACGGTCATATATTTCAAAGAAGCAATATACATTGAAGATATTATAGTTGATCTTTATTCAATCACTGAGTATTCTGCTAGGAACATATAGACCGAAGAGTTAGACAAGATATGGATTACGATAGTTGAATCAGAGGCTTAGTGTGTGTGTTCCAACAGTGCAAAGTTAACACATACAAAGTAACGGTGTGGCGAACGCTATTTCACGGTTATATGATTTTAACGATAAGGTTCATTTTATATTTTCTATCTACCCTCCAACCAAACTTCGATATGCAGTTCCCCAGAACTGCAACTATAACGGGAATTAACCTAGGCCCGTTGGGCGTAGGTGCCAGCCTAAGGGAATACCTTAGGTACGGTAAGGAATTACCCTAGCCGAAGCATAGGAACCTGAAACGGTAAGGAATTGCCAGCCTGATCAGGGCTGAACCTACGGTGACTTCGTACTCTATCCCAAGTCCCTCGGTGACAGTCTAGGTGGTGATAATAGTAATCGGTAGTAGTCGGTAATGATCGATAATAACAATATTCAGTAGTAATCATTGCTACTCAGTAACAACGGTGAATATAAAGTAAACTTTAGTTTTCCATGAAACGATAACTAGCGAGCATATAAAATTTTATTTTATTTTTTTCTTCTTTTTTTGTTCAGATACATAGATATATTTCGGTTTGATAAAAGCCATATTTCATATTGAAAGACAGCCTTGGGTTCAGGACGGTACAATATTTATGTGCACTTGGAACACACTAAAAAGACCCATTTATTTCTCAGAGATACTTGGTATTTACAAGGAGAGATGAAACACTGAACTTTTGACAATTCTGAACCGATTTCAGAAACGATATCCTGATCTCAAGGGGGCCTCGTAATCAATGTCTCCGACCAAGCATTCGAAAATTGATACGATACGATCAATTATGATCTCAAATATGTCAAGATTGTTTTGACCATTTGGCTATTAAGGGCATTTTGGTCATTTAACACTCCAAGGCAGTTCCATAATTTGATCCTGAGGGGATAGGTCTAAGATTTGTCGCGCTGAAGATTTTTGACGGTTTACTAGGCTTCAAAGACCATTCCACTATACTCATCTCACCAATACATTACTTTCCAAGCATTCTAATCGGTGCACTTTTCCTGTGTTCACTATTTAATTCTGGTTGTGCTATACATCTGTAAGAATCGCTGTCACATTATCTCGAAACATGCCTCAAGAGGTTGAACATGCATTTATGCCAACTTGGGTATTGAGAAATGATTGACATACTTAACCCAAAATTCAACCCATTTGAAAATTACAATCACTTGCGTGCGATCAAAAGTTCAAGATTTCGAAGCTTTAACTTATCTCAGTCAAGAGGGCATCCCAATTATTTAAAGTGCAGTCGTTCACGTTCTTTTGGGCCTTTTGAATCATTTAATAATCTTAATCACTAGTTTATATCTCGTCATATGGTTAATTCGGTAGTTTTGGGTGCCCGGTGGTATCTTAGTCTCTTTTGGCCAATTCGCACATGTTGGTATTTTCAATTCTTTCGGTTATTTCGGTCCTTTCGACCATTTTCCAACCATCCATTATTTCCAAAACACGAGGTTAGACCTAACATCTCTGTTAATTTAGAAATTTAAATGCCTAGGCACATTTTGGTCATTTGATGACTCGATTGTATCAACATTTTCAATTCTTTTACTCGATTCAGCCATTAATAGCAATTACGTATCTTCTGATAGTTTAATTGATCCGAACATATAAAGAGTTTCCCCCAAAAATTTATCTTCAGAGGTTTATTCAGGATTTACACTAAATCCGAGTGCTTATTTTTCTTGAATGATTAAGTCTTATTACCGCATCTCTCTGAGTAATTCGAGACTTTTATATGAATCAATTGTTTTACCGGATTTAGTGTAGGTTTCAGCACCACTTTCATTATCAGGGGTATTTCTGTCATTTTCACATCGAGGGCATTTTCGTAATTATATACTCCAATATTTCTGTCATTTGAAAAATTAACATTATTAATCGGGTTTGGAGATTGATCGCCTCATTAATTATTTGTTGGATTCTAGATTCTTTAATTTATCATCTTTCTCATTCGATTATTCCAAACTTATCTACATTTTCATATCTGGTTAGACTTAAGCAGAATTAACAGCACTCATCATCATATTTATGCAAGCATTAACCGAATACCAACATGATCATAAAGCATACTTGAGGTAGTAGTGTATTACCTTTAATACTTGCTACATCGGTCGACCATGATACTCCGTTCGATCATTCTCGAACCCGAATGCGACGTCCTCAACATTTCGAATATAAGGAACGATAAATACCTTCAATCGCACAAATTCCAATTTCAGTCTTTATTCACATTGCTCACAATTGATTAATAAAATAAATAAGCAGACTCGAGTTCAAGGTCCAATTCGGAGGCTTTCGGGTTAGAATTTCATGAAACGAGCATCAAAAACAGACTCAGGACGTCAAAAAACATAAAATAGGGCTTTTCGGGAAAAGTTGACTTTTTGGTCAAAGTCAACGCTGGCATCAGCGGTCAAAGTCAACGCTGACGTCACTGGTCCAAAGGCTGACTCGGCGAGTTAACTCACTAGGTTGACTCGAGCGAGTTAACTCACTGAGTTGACTCAGGCGAGTTGACTCATTGGATTGACTCGGTCAACGGGTCGGGTCGGGTCGGTCAACGGGTCGGGTCAACAGGTCGGGTCGGTCAACGGGTCAGGTCGGGTCAACGGGCTTGGTTTACCACTGGGCTTGGGCCGGTTCGGGTGGCTCAGTTCAAGGCTAGAACGGGTTTGAGCTTGCTGGCTCGGCAGCCACCGTCCAAGGCGGCCGGGAATCGCCTTGGACGGCGCGTGAAGCCCACACGCGGCCTTTCCCGGTCAGAAAACACACCGGACAGCCCCAAAACACCGAAAACAACCCTAAATCTAACATATCTCAACCAAAAACCCAAAAATTAAACCAGAACTAATCGAACTTACCTAAATCCGAAAAAAAACGCTCAACATTGTCGTTGCTCCGACGACAGTCTAAACAGTGGCCGTTCGTTGTCCGACGACATGGGTTTTGCTTGGCTCAACGCAAGGAACTCGAGGATGGGTGGTGGTGCGGCGGACGGTGATCGAGGCGGACGAAATTGTTAAATAACAGTGACGGAACCCTTGATCTCCGTCGATGCTTTGAGTCGTTCTCCACGCCGTTTGCCAACACATCACTGCGAGTGACGGTGATGTCTAAGATCGGTTCGCGACGGCAATCATGGTAGAGGAGGCGGTGACGATCACCGGTGAGCGGTGGAGACCGAGGTTGGGTTGTCACTGAGCCTTTCAAGTAACTTAGATGACGAACGGCGGCTCCTTGGCGCGAGTGACCGTCGGGGTTAGTTTTGGGACGTCAAGACGCTTCCGACGATGGTGGCGGTGCTAGCTACGGCGCGCCGGTGACGATAATCGGGCGGTAACCAGTGGGGGAGGTAGAAAGTTAGCGATGGGAAGATGAAGGGTCGTCCATTATTGAATCTGGACACTTCCAGATAACATCTAGTTCTATGGGAAGGGGAGTGGTTGAGATATTTTGAACTTATTAATATTATATTTCGATGCCTCTTTAACCATTGGTTCAAATCAAACTTGGTATAAGAGATGACTATGAGCTTCTGTAGCTCAAGCGGTTGGGGGACTGGCTTAACAAGGCTAGGTTGTGGGGATCCCACAACCTTCACTTTCCTTCTTTTTTCATTTTCATTTTTTTTAACATCCCCTTTTTTGGGGTGTTACATTGCTGGAAATACTTTTTTACACCATGAATCTATCTTGGCTTGCATTGAAATCATGCTTAGGTTGTTCATCTATTTGGTGTCCTTATTCGAATGAATGGTAGTCAATTAGGAGTAATGTCATGTAGGAGGAATAAACAGTTTTAAATAGATGATTTCACTTGTATGTTCGAGTGTCAGTGAACAAAGAATTATTTTGATGTTATATGGATGAATCTAGTCACATTCAACTTTAAAATAATTCGGATATAATAAATAGTTGTCTAGAAATCCCATTGTTGTAACTTTTGAACCCTTAAGCTAAATTGGTTTATTGCTGACCGGAGATGAATTGAGCATAGGGGTTTGATTTTGAAACTGCTGGATTGATGTTAAAGCAAGGAAAAATGGGCAGATTTTTTTGATACAAAGAACTAAGGAACTGCATTATAATTTGTTTGAGCTTGTGGTGTAAAGAAATAAGGCTATTTCTTTAAACTGTGAGGCTGCTGGAAAACTGGAAGTTTAAGGACTGTTTTACACATGTAAGCTAATTTAGGGGCTGTTGAAACTACATAAATAAATTTTTATGATGTGAATGAATGTGTATACCGTGTACTGCCCTGTTTTGGCATGATTCAAGTGTATAGAAGACTGTTTTGGCTTGTGTATACCGTGTACTATGTGTGCTAATGTGTGATTTGTTTTATGAATGCATTAATGGAAATTAGGTAGGTTACGGGACTATTAGGCATCAATAAATTTGTTAGTGGGCTGATTAGTGAAAATGTACATGTTAAGGACTGTTATGTCATAATAGAAAGGAAGTGGGCTGTTTCGAAAATAAAAATGTACACACTTGTTTAAGGGGCTGTGTGAGTTGGTAAGGAGTTTTGAATGAACTGAATTCTATGTATGTGTATAATTGTGTGTTAGGTTTGATAGCAAAATGATTTTTGAATTGGTATTGATTCTTTGTTAATTCATCTAGAGGTTTATACCTAGATAAGAAAGTGGGGAATGACATAAAGGATTGAAGGAGAGACCAATTAAGAGTATAAGGAATCGCAGATTCTGGTATCCTGTAACTTCAGGATAACAGGTGAGTGTAAATTAGAGTTTTGAATAAATAAAAGTATTCCCAACATCTTTGTGGTTATCCCAATTAATTTTATTTGGTTATTTATCTAGTGAGGCATGTAAGACTACGCTTGGAAAAAGGTACGTACTTCCTTTAAAAGTACTCTTGATTTGAAGTTGATTTGGAAAACCATATTGTTCATCAAAGATGTACTTATACTTGAAAGTATAAGCTTGCGTAGGTAAAATTTTGTATGAAAATATGTAAGTGTAAACTCAAGTAAGAATAAGCATATGTCAGTTTCGATTCCTTTAAATGTTGGATTTCTATAAGAATTTATCTGTGTAAAGTTGTCTTAAGTGAATCTACGAATGCATGCTAGCTAGATAAGATAAGTAACTTGAGGTAAGTGTGATTTAGCTAATATTTATTATTCGAGTTACACTTCTATTTGCTATTTGAGGCTGAAATTGATTGTGATTATAATTGAACAAAAGAATGATTTATAGCTTACATTACCTTTGATTGAAAGGATAATAAATATAATATTAAGCCTTGATTTGAGTTAGTTTAGACAAAATTAGCATGCCATAGTCTAATGATCATGCATTTTGAATCCTCGTGTTGGATTAAAATCTGCAATTCTTGGCACATATGTAAAATGTATGTTGCTATTATAAAGTATAACACAAAATTAAGTGACCAATTATGTTAGACGTGTCATAGGTATTAAAGTGTCATGGAAATAAAAGTGTAGATACCATAAGATATATTTATAATTTAATGAGTGACAGAGTTATAAATATTTAATAGTTGATTAAATAAACTATATAAAGAGGTTGTGGTCCCAAGAAATAGGTTAACTTGTTTTTCTCTCCTTCCCCGTTAGAGAGTTTTACTTCAAGAGATAACCTATCTTCTTGGAAGATCAATAGCAAAGATTTGAGGTTTTAACAAGATTCAAGGTTTTTAATTTATCATTTAACTCAGGTACGCTTCCGCATTCAGATTATTTATTTATCAATTAACTCAGGTAAGCTTCCGCATTCAGATTATTTAGTTTATTGTTCTTGATGATTTAACATGATAGATCCTGAATATTAGATTTCACATATCTATTATGGTTTGATTCTAACAAGTGGCATCAGAGTTTCGTCATGTCGAATCATTAAGAATCAATTATGAATTTTAACTTTTGGGCATTTAGGGTTCAATAATCTTTTGCCTTAAATCCCCTATTACAACTATCAGATTATTAATCTTATTAGAATTTATACTGCGATAACCCTATTTGAACTTTTTTGGGCGATATATAGTTATTGTAAAACATATATATTTGGGTTCTTGGAAAATTCTAATGCCGTCCATTCTTGCTCCAAGGGTTATTAATTTCTTTAAGAAACATGAAAGTTTTAATCCTTACAGATTCCATGGTTATTTGGGTTATTTACAGATTCAGTAAAGAAAAAAAATGTGGATTATGAATTTACCATAATTATGATATTGTTTTGCTTGTATCACATCTTTCGTATTTGCGGATTAATTACATAATCGGTAAACATTAATTTGGTTGACTTTGGTATTTTATATTTTGGCCGTTTTTCAATATTATTTTTTAATTGTTTTTGGTGTCTTTTTTTCCCTTATTTCTGTCAATCATATATATGGTGTTTAAGAATTTAGCATTTACAAGAATACAAATATTATTGTTTGGCAATTGAAAAAAATTAACGAATCAAGGACGTTGAATGCATATGGTGAATGTTGAATGCATATGGTGAATGTTGAATTTTTTTATTTCCTTCATAAATTCAGTTTTGTTTAGAAAATTCTATGACCAGAATTTATTGGGTGAATATTTATTTACAATTTTATATTAAATTGTTAAATGACGTTAATGGAAATAATGAATGTTGTATAGTTATTACGTGCATTATAAGGTTGGATTAAATATTTATATTATTAACCATAAAAGTTCAGATCAAGTTTTGAATGCACGACTAATACTATGGATCATGAATTATGCATTTTATTTTAGTTTTGAAATTCATATTAAATTTGGTTTGATCAAAATTTCACTTTTGATCATTAGATTATTATGGATATATTAAAGTTTCATGTAATCATTATATGGATTATTCATTTAGATGATACTTTTGATTTTGGCTTTTAGTTAAAGATTGAATGTTTTGAATCCGACTTTGATTTTGGTAAATGTATGTTTAATGTTTAAGACATTTTTTTAAGAAACAGTCAAAGATTTTGGTTTATTCGATTTTTGATTGCCCCATTCAAACAACCTTATTTTTGGTTATTTCGGAGACTTAAGTGTTATCAGAAATTTCAATTTTGACTGTTACAAAATTTTAAATAAATATCGGTAAATTTATATTATATATTTTGAAATAAATTAATTAAAGCATTAAGTCACCAAAGTGACCTCTATTGTGGAAATTATTTTATTTTAAAATATAGAAAGTTTTGTGCATGTAAGTCAGATTATGTTAGTGTTAATCGGCCCAAATGAAGGTTAATAATTAACATTATTACATGTTCAACTGTGGTAATAAACATGTGATAATTATTATGTTTTATATGTGAGCAATAAATCGGCCCAAAGGGAGATTTCTGTTTGACATGTTCTTATTATCAATGTTTGATTACTATACCAAGATATCACTTGCAAGTTAATGTTTTGTCCAAAGATGAAATATTAGCGGAGTGTCCTAACGGTTGATCATGTTAAACATAACGGGCTTTAACTCGAAGTGATCTACCTCAATCTCAGGTTCTGTCACTATCAGATCAAACCCTCTAAAGTCAAGTTCCAGATAATCTCTAGTGGTTCGAACATTCTGGGGCTGTCTGGGCGGAATATATAACCCCCTCGTCCCGGTCTAGCCGACTGACCGAATCGAACGGGTTACACGGGGAAAACCGAAGCGAAACCCATTAGGATCTCACTCCGATTAGTGACCCTATTTATTTCAATTTTCATTTTACTTATCTTCCCTAGATATCACATTAAATCCTAAGCGTGAAGATAACAACGGGAAGCAAGAACGAAAACCATTCCAGCAGAACATACGATACTTAACTTTACCGAGTAGTTCGTTAATCAAAATTACATGCATGTGAGGCAGAAACATCAGAGGGATCACATAGAAACTCGATGGGGAAACATACATTCATTAGGGACTAAAATATAACATCCGGGAACCTTTTAAAGTGTCATTTAAGTGTTTCAACTACCTGCGTTTCGAAACAGGCTTGCCCGTTCCGAAACACGGGCTTCATTTTAACAGCCAGACCGAGCCGTTTCAGAACGATCCCACCTTGTTCCGGAACGGGGATCAATAGTAACAAAATGTATCAAAACGGGTTCTGAAACGGGGGCTCATAGTCTCAAAACGTATCGAAACGAGTTCCGAAACGGGGGCTCATAGTGTCAAATCGTATCGAAACGGCACCACCCCTGTTCCGATACGAGTATCCCTAGAAGTACACCCGTTTTGGAACCCTCTCGGGCGTTTCGAAACACCTGCACACAGATTGGCCCAAAATCATACTTAAACACTTCCAATTGTCCCCAAACGTGTCCCGAATCATCAAAAACCACATGGCAAACTAAAATATATACATTCTAGATGCGAAAAGTCCGAATCACAACATTTGACATGCATTCAAGCAATAATTTAGAATTCAAGCTCTAAGCTCACATGCACACTTGGATACAAAAACACTAACAGGTCAATATGCTTAGCAATCCATACAAGACCACACCGAGTCTCAATTTAACATATTATCACCATTTAGAACATGCTTGAAACATAAACAAACCATAATAGGGGAGTTTGAACACCAACTCCATAACATACAATCTAGCAATCCCATTGTCTAAGTGTCATTACAAAAACATAAACCATACTTTGGGCCACCGAGAAATTTGAGGATTCCTTCCTTGCCTACTTGCCTCCCAAAGCCTCTAACGATATGCACTATTGGAAAAGAGAGAGCGTAAGCTAGAAGCTTAGTGAGCGGAGCTCTAAAACACAACAACAATGCAGTTTTTAATGCATAATCTTAGATTTAAAGCAAGACCATCAAAAAGGGAATGATATAGTGAGACATAAACATGAACAATACATGGTATGCACATGCATAACCAAAACCTGGTGAGACTACACATCACCGTTCAACTAGTAGTTTTCTGATGGGACTACACATCACCGTTGTGAAACCGATATTTTAATTTTGATATAACTAAAGAACCTAAGGACCAAACTGAAAATGTCAAAACGAATTTTTAAGTCCTCAAACATCCCCATATAATTTAAAGAATATGCCTAAGTTAAAAACTAAACTTTCCAAATATTTTCTAAGTGTTCTTATAGCCGAAACAGTGTTTTTCGAGTCCCTGTTTCGAAACGGCCCAAGGCGTTTCGAAACGGTTTTGAAACTGTCAACCCATGTTCCGAAATGGGTATCAAAACGTTTTCAACACTGCCAACCCATGTTTCGAAACAAGTATCGAAACGGCTTTAGAACATAGAGAACCCGTATCGAAACGACATCAAGTGTTTCATAGGTTCTTCATTTGATTTGAAAAATATGACCGTTGCAAGTTTTTAACTGATTTTTAAGAAACCGTTAAGGCGTTTCGAAACGAGTTCAGTCCGTTTCGAAACGACACTTGACAGTGGCAACAGTGTTTCGAAACGTAGTAAGACCGTTTCGATACGGGCTCTTAAATGCACCCTAACGACTCTTTCCTTTTTGGTCCGTTTCGAAACAGGGTCGGGCGTTTCGAAACGGTTGGTTGCAGACTGCATTTATGGAGGTGAGATAACACCCCCAACGGCTCTATTGATGAATGCAACAACCACAACGGCTAGAAATCAATGAGAAGGTATAAAAGGGACCTCTAAAAGCTCCAGCAACAACTATTGATCCAAAAGAAAACATCCAAACATCAAATCCAAGCATTTGTGCCTAAATCCCAATATTGTCTAGAAACCCCAATTGTAATTTTCATTCTTATCATTTTCAATTGGGTTGAGTGCTTGTAATTGGGCTACAATTTGTATTGAGAGATACTTTTTTAGCCATCAAAATATTTGTTCTTTTTGTGTGAGGATTGGGTTAAATTTTGGGTAGAAAATTTAACCGAAAATTGTAAGGGTTACCTCCTTAGCCTAGAAAAGGGGAAGAGCAATTAGTGGAATTGTTGCAAATCCTTAGTGAAGCTAAGGTAGTGGATGTAGAGTTCATTTGGAACTTGAACCACTCTAAAATTCCTTGTCTATCTTTTTAATTTGCAATTTCCACCACCTAAAACTTTAAAAATCCAATTCACCCCCTCTTGGTTCATTTCGATCATTCGATCCACTCAACAATTGGTATCAGAGCCTACCTCTTTGAGGATTAACAACCACAAGAGGAGTTCCTTGGAAGAGTGTGATCATCAAAAATCAAGAGATGGCTTCAACCTCTGGTTCGGGCATGTATGAGTCTCAATCCACCACAAAACCTCCCTTCTTCAATGGTGACAACTATCCATTTTGGAAGAATAGAATGCGCCTCTTCATCAAGTCCAATGACTACTTAGTTTGGGATGTCATTGAAGATGGCCCCTACATTCCATTGAAGCAAGATAGTGAAGGCAAGATGGTTTTGAAGAAGAAGGTGGAGATGAGTGAAGAAGAAAGGAGAAAGATCCAAATAAATGACAAAGCTCTCCACACGCCCTTTTGTTCATTCGGTCCGGACATCTATTCCAAAGTGTAATCCATTGAGAGTGCCAAAGAAGTGTGGGACACTCTTGAGACTACCTATGAGGGAACCAATGACGTCAAAGAAACTAAGATTGGGACATTCTCAATCTTAGTTATGAAAATTTCAAGATGGAGCCCGATGAGACGGTGTCCAAGATGTTTGATCGTTTCTCCACAATAGTCAATGAGCTCAAAGGATTTGAAGAGACAATACCGGAAGACAAGCTTGTCCGGAAGCTACTCTATTCACTTCTCGAATCTTGGGATGGGAAGAGAACCGCCATCATTGAAGCTAAAAATTTGAAGACTTTAAAGCTTGATGAGCTAGTGGGTTCTCTCCTTACACATGAGATTATGAAGCAAGGAAGGGAAGAAGAGAAGAAGAAAGAAGAGAAGAGAGTAGAAAAGCTAGAGGTTGAAAAGAAGAAGAAGTTGGGAATAGCTCTCAAAGCTTCACTACTTGAGGAGAGCTCTTCTAGTGAGGAGGATGAGCTAGAAGAATTGGCTATGATAGCCAAACGATTCTCACGCTTTATGAGGTCCAACCGGGGAAGAAAAATCCAAAGAAAATGGACTTTAAAGGAAAGAACAAAGAAGAAGCAAGGGATCAAATCATTTTCTTTGAGTGCAATAAACCCAGTCACATACATTCGGAGTGCCCTCAACTCAAGAAGAAGGGCTTTGAGAAGAAGAAGAAGCTCAAAGCCAAGCTTGCTACTTGGAGTGATGAGTCATCAGAGGATGACGAACAAGAAGTGGCCAACCTTTGCCTCATGACACTTGAGGAAGATTCCTCCATGGTAACCTCTAACTCATCATCTTTAGATTTTACATATGATGAATTAAATGATGCATATGATGAGTTACAAGAGGTCTATGATGAATTAGTTGAGAAATATAAAGAGTCGGTCATTAGGAATAAGAAAATCATTTTGGAGCTAAATGAGAAAAATGACTCACTCTCTCAAGCTAATTCAAAATTTGAGAAAAAGATATTAGGGTTGAAAGATGAACTTAAATTTTTTCAAGATGAAAATGTTGACCTTAATAATCTTTTATCTCAATGTAATAGTGAACACCAAAAGGTGTTAGATGAGCTAAATAAGCTCAAAGAGTCTTTTAAAAATGTTGGTAATGTCAAGCATGAAATAGGTGAATCTTCAAGAACAAACCAACCTAAGAAAAAGACTAACTACTACAAACAAGGTAGCTTTCCTAGACATGGTAGAACTAAAAGAATTAGAAGTGTATGGGTTCCTAAGGAACTTGTAAAATCTAATAACATTATTGCTATGTCATCTTGGATTCCTAAGGGAACCAAGGTTTTGGGAGCTAACACTCATGGACCCAAAATGATTTGGGTACCAAAAACAAAAACTTAATATCTTTGTTTGTAGGGGGAGCATTGCTACAAGGCCAAAGCACAAAGTCAAAACTCATGGTACCTTGATAGTGGATGCTCAAGGCATATGACCGGAGACAAGAGTAGATTCATGGATCTAAAGCCAAAAAGTGGAGGAGTGGTGACATTTGGTGACAACTCCAAAGGTCGCATTAAAGGTATTGGCTCCATAGGTAATCACTCTACTATTCTCATTGAAAATGTCTTGTATGTCGATGGTCTTAAACTTAACTTATTGAGCATAAGTCAATTGTGTGATAAAGGATATAATGTTTTATTTGATAAAAATGGATGCAAAATTGTAGACATTAAATCTAATAATATTATGCTCATAGGTCATCGCATAGGGAACATATACATGGTGCATCTATATGACATTCATACATCACATGCATGCTTAGTAGCACAAAATGAAAATGATGCATGGTTGTGGCATAGGAAACTAGGACATGCTAGCATTAGTGTTTTAGAAAAACTAGTTTCCCTTGATCTAGTTAGAGGTTTACACAAGATAAAATTTTCAAATGATAAAATTTGTGATGCATGCTCTAAGGGTAAACAACATAAGTCTTCTTTTAAATCCATTAATGATGTTTCTATAAGTAGATGTTTACAACTAATTCATATGGATTTATTTGGGCCAATTAGGACTATGAGCTTGGGTGGTAAGTCTTTTGCATTTGTACTTGTTGATGATTTTTCTAGATTTACTTGGGTTCTATTTTTAAGTACTAAAGATGAGGCTTTGGAAAAATTCATCACATTTTCAAAACGAACCCAAAATGATCTTGAACTTAGAATTTCACATATTAGAAGTGATCATGGAACCGAGTTTCAAAATTTAGGGTTTAAAGATTTTTTAAATGAAAATGGTATTAGCCACAATTTTTCGGCTCCTCGAACTCCTCAAAAAAATGGGGTAGTTGAGAGGAAAAATAGAACTTTGCAAGAAATGGCTAGAACTATGCTTTGTGAAAATAATTTACCTAAATATTTTGGGCGGAAGCCACAAACACCGCTTGATATATTGTTAATCGAGTAATGAGGCCAATTTTAAAGAAAACACCTTATGAGATTTTAAAATCTAAAAAACCTAACATTAACTATTTTCACCCTTTTGGTTACAAATGTTTTGTTTTAAATAATGGAAAAGACAACTTAAGTAAATTTGATGCAAAAAGTGATGAAGCTATTTTCATAGGATACTCTTTAACCTCTAAAGCCTATCGAGTATTTAACAAAAGAACTTTAGTAGTAGAAGAATCTATACATGTTGTATTCGATGATAACCTCCTTCCAAGGAAGGATTCTTGTGATGATGATGATGTAGGAATCATAAATGCCTTTGATGGAGGACAAACTTCAAAGGAGGATGAGATTCCAACAAAAGAAGAGGACACACAAGATACACCTCTTGAAGCCTTGAAGGACTTGACTCTTGAGGAAAAGGAAGTGAGCTACCCAAGGGAGTTCAACTATGTCAAAGATGGTGAAATCTTGGGTGATCCATCCAAGAGGGTAAAAACTCGATCTTCTCTTAGATTAATGAATCATGTTCCATTTATCTCATGCATAGAGCCTAAGAATATAAAAGAAGCATTGAAAGATGATTTTTGGATTATGGCTATACAAGAAGAGTTAAATCAATTTGAGAGAAGTAACGTTTGGACATTAGTTGATAGGCCTAGTAATCAATCGACCATAGGAACTAAATGGGTCTTTAGGAACAAGCTAGATGAGAGTGGTAACATTGTGAGAAATAAAGCTAGACTTGTAACACAAGGTTACACTCAAGAAGAGAGAATAGATTTTGATGAAACCTATGCACCCGTAGCTAGAATGGAAGCCATTAGGATGTTGCTTGCATATGCATGTTATCAGAATTTCAAGCTTTTTCAAATGGATGTTAAAAGCGCATTTTTAAATGGTTTTATAAATGATGAAGTGTTTGTGGAACAACCACCGGGTTTTGAAGATTCAAAATTTCCAAATCATGTTTTCAAACTCACTAAAGCTCTTTATGGTTTAAAGCAAGCTCCTAGAGCTTGGTATGAAAGACTTTCAAACTTTTTAATTGAAAAGGGTTTTGAAAAAGGTAAGGTGGACACTACACTCTTTATAAAAATGTATAAAAATGACATCTTAGTAGTTCAAATTTATGTTGATGATATTATTTTTGGTTCTACTAACGAATGTCATTGCCAAGAGTTTGCTAAGCTAATGCAAGGTGAATTCGAGATTAGCATGATGGGGGAGCTCTCATTCTTTTTGGGACTCCAAATCAAGCAAAAGAAGAATGACACCTTCATCAATCAAGCAAAGTACATAAAGGATATTCTCAAGAAGTTTGGCTTGGAGAATGCAAAGCCTCAAGCCACACCTATGAGCTCATCTACAAAGCTTGACAAAGATGAAGGAGGTAAGTGTGTTGACTCTAAGCTTTACCATTCTATGATTGGATCATTGCTTTACCTTACCGCAAGTAGACCGGATATCTTGTTTAGTGTTTGCTTGTGTGCTAGGTTTCAAGCTAGTCCTAGAGAGTCTCACCTTATAGCCGTTAAGAGAATCTTTAGGTACCTTAGAGATACTCCTTGTTTAGGTCTTTGGTACCCTAGAGACTCCACCTTCAACCTTCATGCTTATTCGGATGCGGATTATGGAGGATGCAAAATCGATAGGAAGAGTACTTCGGGAACTTGTCAATTCCTAGGTAGTATGCTCATATCTTGGTTCTCTAAGAAACAAAATAGTGTAGCCTTATCTACCATCGAGGCCGAGTACATATCCTTAGGGAGTTGTTGTGCTCAGGTCCTTTGGATGAACCAACAACTCTTAGATTATGGTATTAAAGTTGAAACCATACCCCTAAAATGTGACAACACTAGTGCTATATGTTTAACAAAAAATCCCATCCAACACTCTAGAACCAAACACATAGAAATAAGGCATCATTTCATTAGAGATCATGTCCTTAAGGAAGATGTGGTTATATAGTATGTAGACACCTTAAATCAATTAGCGGACATATTTACAAAACCTTTAGACAAAGAGCATTTTTGGTCCCTTAGGAGAGAGTTAGGTCTAGCTAGCCTATCTTGACCTTTTAGGACCTCTTTTGTGCTTAAAATTGCTTGATCTTGTGAAATTCCATGTTTATGTGTTTTTACTCCTAATTTCATCCATGCCTATAGCTAGGGGGTATGTTTATGTTTGCATATGTTTTTCCTGCTCATTCA
Source organism: Hibiscus trionum (assembly GCA_030270665.1). Classification (NCBI taxonomy): domain Eukaryota; kingdom Viridiplantae; phylum Streptophyta; class Magnoliopsida; order Malvales; family Malvaceae; genus Hibiscus; species Hibiscus trionum. The sequence goes on from BSYR01000037.1 coordinate 5,916,366, forward strand.
TGTCATTCATGCAAGTTAGACCTTAGAAAAATTCAATTTTCTGCACTTTTAGAGCCTCATCTGCACTTCCTGGCCCAGGTATATCGAAACGGGTCAACCTGTTTCGATACGGATGCCTTAAAATCATGTCTGAGAGAAGGGCGTTTCGAAACGCCTTAAAAGGGTTTCGAAACGTTTTGTCTACTGTCAAGGGGTGTATCGAAACAAGTTTCGATACGGGTCAACGGGGCTTCGATACGGTCAACACCGTATCGAAACAGTCAGCTGAAGTCCAAAAGACGGTCAAACCTTCGTGCCCGCGTTTCAAAACGGTCAAGCCCGTTCCGAAACAGATTCGCGGACTGCTTTAAGAAGGGCTTTTAATAATAAAGTTCACTTTAATTAAAACTCTCCCAAACCCTAAAAACCCTAGCCCAAATTTTTCCCTATAAAAACCCTCTAAACCTCTTTGTTTTTCACCAAATCTTGAGGGGTTTTTCTCTAAAACACAAGTCTAAGCAAGATTCATCAATATTGTGCAAGGATTTTCATCCATTCATCCAAAATCCCAAATCAAGGTATTTTTCCTCTTTTTCTTTTTCCTTCAATTTATGTTCGAATCTTAGGTTAGAAAATTTTATTTTTGTATAGTTTATATGTTTCTATGCTTGGGTTTTTCATATCTTGTAAAAAAATTTCAAAATCTTAAATTTTCTGATTCAAATATAAAAGTTTTAACTCGTATTTTTTTACTGTTTTCTCTTAAATTTTTTTTGTTTTTATTTTGTTTTGGTTATTTGTTTTAAAAAACTTGTTTTTACACCTAAGTGGGATTTATCATTGGATTGAATTAAGAAATCTATGCATACACTTAATTTTTTTTAAAACTTGCTTGCTTATATTTTTAGGATGACAGAGAATGTTAACAAAAAGCGTAAGTCCGTTCAAACTGGTGAATCGAATATGCGTCCAAATCTCGCCCAGGTCTTTCAAAAATCTCTTCGCACTACAGAGTGGAGAGAACATTTCAAATATGTCAAGGAGTACGAGGTTCGTCGCGAGCGTGTGATTGATCTCAACTTCCTTAACTCCGAGCGATTTCTTTTCCGTTACCTCGAGCGTTTGATAGAATGGGATCTTCTTCCTTTGTTGAGCATCCCGGACATTTGCTACAAACACATGGTACTTCTCTTTTACTCCAATGCTCACCTTATCAATGATGAAACCAATTCCGAAGTTGTTGGGATTGAATCTTATATTTTGGGGAAAAAGTTTGTTGTCAATGTCCCTCTCTTGGAGTCTACTTTTTCTCTTAAGGATGTCGGAATTGAGAATGAGAGTCACTTTGGTTCTCACACCGGTCAAGTGCTTACTTTGGATGCGCACGATCGTTTCCTCCATTTGATGGTCTCATGGTTCCTTCGCCCTCTGGAGGTAAATATTCTCACATCTGTCAAGTTGACTATTTTTGGCTTGAGTGTTTCCGTCGTGGTGAGCGCCCTAATGTTGCTAAGATCATATTTGCCGAGATGGTTAACAATATTAAGCTTCGTGACACCGATGCCTTGAAATCTTTCACTTAAGGAACGGTCTTAAGTCACATCTTTAGCCAGATTGGTCTCGATTGCACCTACGACTCTCCGGAACCCCGCAAGTCAAAGATTGGTGAGTCCTCTCTCCGAAAGTCCGGGTTTCGCTATGTGAACAATGTTTGGGAACATGTTGATAGGGAAGCACCTCCTCCTCCTCCTCCCGTTGAACCTCAACCGCAAGCTCAATATTTCCATTATGTTTTATGAACCTATGCTTTTAGTTTTATTTGTGATTATGCTTTGAACTTTATGTTGAAGATTTATATTTTGGATATTTTAATTTGATGAATTAATATTATTGTTGCTTCTTGCTTATTGCTTAATGCTTATTGGTACTAACCCTTTCTCTTCTATATGAGCCTTGTTTATTATTTTTGATCTAACAAAAAGGGGGGAGAAGAAATTTAAGAGCCAAAAATTCGTTTTAAATGTTTAAAGTGTTTTTAAGTTTTAAAACTTGAATTTCAAAATTAAAACCTTTTTAAAACTTTAAAAACCTATCTTAAATTAAGGGGGAGTTAGAATGTGTTCAAAATTTTCAAAACTCTTAAAAATTCTAACTTTGGTTTTGTTATATCAAAAAGGGGGAGATTGTGAAACCGATATTTTAATTTTGATATAACTAAAGAACCTAAGGACCAAATTGAAAATGTCAAAACGAATTTTTAAGTCCTCAAACATCCCCATATAATTTAAAGAATATGCCTAAGTTAAAAACTAAGCTTTCCAAATATTTTCTAAGTGTTCTTAAAGCCGAAACAGTGTTTTTCGAGTCCCTGTTTCGAAATGACCCAAGGCGTTTCGAAACGGTTTTGAAACTATCAACCCATGTTCCGAAATGGGTATCGAAACGTTTTCAACACTGCCAACCCATGTTTCGAAACAAGTATCGAAACGGCTTTAGAACATAGAGAACCCGTATCGAAACGACATCAAGTGTTTCATAGGTTCTTCATTTGATTTGAAAAATATGACCGTTGCAAGTTTTTAACTGATTTTTAAGAAACCGTTAAGGCGTTTCGAAACGAGTTCAGTCCGTTTCGAAACGACACTTGACAGTGGCAACAGTGTTTCGAAACGGATTAAGACCGTTTCGATACGGGCTCTTAAATGCACCCTAACGACTCTTTCCTTTTTGGTCCGTTTCGAAACGGGGTCGGGCGTTTCGAAACTGTTGGTTGCAGACTGCATTTATGGAGGTGAGATAACACCCCCAACGGCTCTATTGATGAATGCAACAACCACAACGGCTAGAAATCAATGAGAAGGTATAAAAGGGACCTCTAAAAGCTCTAGCAACAACTATTGATCCAAAAGAAAACATCCAAACATCAAATCCAAGCATTTGTGCCTAAATCCCAATATTGTCTAGAAACCCTAATTGTAATTTTCATTCGTATCATTTTCAATTGGGTTGAGTGCTTGTAATTGGGCTACAATTTGTATTGAGAGATACTTTCTTAGCCATCAAAATCTTTGTCCTTTTTGTGTGAGGATTGGGTAAAATTTTGGGTAGAAAATTTAACCGGAAATTGTAAGGGTTACCTCCTTAGCCTAGAAAAGGGGAAGAGCAATTAGTGGAATTGATGCAAATCCTTAGTGAAGCTAAGGTAGTGGATGTAGAGTTCATTTGGAACTTGAACCACTCTAAAATTCATTGTCTATCTTTTTAATTTGCAATTTCCACCACCTAAAACTTTAAAAATCCAATTCACCCCCCTCTTGGTTCATTTCGATCATTCGATCCACTCAACAACCGTACTCTCCTACTAGTCACTACCGGTGGGATTACACATCACCGTTCAACTAGTAGTTTTCTGATGGGACTACACATCACCGTACTCTCCTACTAGTCACTACCGGTGGGACTGCACATCACCGTAGTAACGACGACCATCACGTGAGGCTCTACACTAACAACGACTACACAACAACATTAGATGGAGAGTAAAGACAATCCATAATTCACGCAACAACACAAACATTCACATGCATCAACACTTAACGGACAAGATGAATTAGCAAACTTACACTTGGGTTTAGGTTAGCCCTCAAGGCCCCACCCAAACCCCCAAAATCCACTTGAAATCATTTAAAACTCCAAAACATTTCCACTCACCGATTGAGGCCAACGTAAGCCAAAACACCGCTCTCAAGCCTCGGTAGTACCCGTTATCGCACCCAAAGCACCCGAACCCAATTCCTCTGTTTAAGGCAATCCAAAACATACTATTAGGACACTAATACACTTGTAACCTTGTAGCAACCCGGAAACTCACTCTTGCAACCAAAACACACCAATTCGAATCCAAATTTCATCCAAACTTCACCATTTTCGTTTTAAACAAACCCCACAATGAAATCATCCATCCCAACCATCAAAACACACCCAAAAACATCTAGAAACATCCCCCATCATCAAAGGAACCACCAGCCACGTTTTCAACCTAAAACCAACCCCAAAACCCAACATTTTCAACCTAAAAATCTCTTTTTTATACCCATTTCGGGATTTCCATAAAACACCACCATTTTAACATATAATACACTTAAGAGCAAGTCTAAAACATATATTATCTTTACCAATTAAAAACTTAACAAAAACCCACTAAAGCTTCCACCTTTTCCCTAAAATTTGAATACTTGAAATGTCACAAAAATGGAGTTTACTAAAAACTTAAACCATAGAAACGTTTGGAAAGATGAGGAGAAGTCAAAAACACATTTACCTTGATGAAAGCTCTTGAAAACGTGAGGGGAGGAGATGAAACAGTGATTGGGGTTAAAGGGGGTTTTAGGTCGTGATTTTGGTTTGAGGGAGGAAGATGATAGCTTAAAAAATGTTTCCTTTTTACTTAAAATCTCATATCCCATTTCATTAATGGCATTTTAGTAAATAAAAGCAACTTTCATAAAGTCATCATTTTAAATCACATTTAACCCGAACTAATCCTAGATCAAAATCAATCAACTCCCAGGCCCTAAACCCGGGCGTTACAACTCTCCCCGACTTAAGGAATTTCGTCCCCGAAATTACCTGACGGAAAGTGATACGAAAACTTTCTTTCCATGTCTTCCTTTCTCTACAAAGCAACTTTCATAAATTCATCATTATAAATCCCAAGTAGCCTCTTTCACACCTCGGTGTCTCCACAAAACCTTGACTAATCCGATAGACCTCCCATGCAACACTTTTTTGTTCGTAGCAAGAATCTCAACCGGCTCGTCATCATACGATAAGTCGGGGTTCAACTCAATCTCTTCCACTGGCATTACATGAGACAGATCTGATCTATACTTTAGGAGCATCGATACATGGAACACATCGTGGATCTTCTCTAACTTAGTCGGGAGTCTCAATCTATACGCAACGGGACCGATCCTCTCAACCACCTCGTAAGGTCCAATGAACATCGGACTCAACTTACCTTTCCTACCAAACCTCATCACCTTCTTCCAAGGTGAGACTTTCAAAAACACCTTCTCGCCCACGACATACTCTATCTCTTTTCTCTTCAAATCGACATACGACTTATGTTGGTCTGAAGCTGCCCTCAAGCGATCACAGATCAGTTTTACCTTCTCGGTAGTGCCCTTAAGCTAGTCGGGCATCGTTACAAGCTTCTGTCCGGCCCTGGCCCAACAAGTAGGAGTTCTACACTTCCTACCATACAGAGCTTCATACGGTGCCATCTGAATACTAGCTTGATAACTGTTGTTCTGCGCAAACTCTACTAATGGTAGATGCTTCTCCCAAGACACCTGAAAGTCGATAATACAACACCTCAACATGTCCTCCAACACCTGAATCACCCTCTCTGACTTACCATCTGACTGCGGGTGATACGAAGTACTGAAATTCAACCAAGTACCCAGGGCATGATGCAAACACTCCCAAAATCTAGCTATAAACCTCGGATCTCGGTCTGACACAATCGATTTCGGTACCCCATGCAGTCTCACTATCTCACAGATATACAGATCAACCAACTTATCTAAGGTGTAGGTGGTATGAACGGGTATGAAGTGAGCACATTTAGTAAATCTATCGACTATCACCCATACTGAATTATTCTTCGAAGGAGTCAACGGTAAGCCCGACACAAAGTCCATGGTGATACGTTCCCACTTCCATTCCGGAATCCTCAACGGCTGTAACAAACTTGAAGGAAACTGATGCTCGACTTTGACTCTCTGACAAACCATACACTTACTCACAAACTCGCCCACATCCTTTTTCAACCCAACCCAGTAGTACTCTTCTTTCAACCCACGGTACATCTTCGTGCTACCCGGATGCATAGCAAAAGGGCTGTTATGTACTTCATTAGAGATAGTACGCCTCAACCCAGAATCTTTTGGAACAACTATCCTATCCTTGAAACATAGGATCCCATTCTCACCAAAACAAAAATCTGTGGGTCTATCCTCTGCTATATCTTGCACGTGAGGTGCCAACGACTCATCTTGCAACTGTTTCTCTCGGATCAACTAAGCCAACGACGGTTTAACTTGCAACTCATCTATCAAACCACCATCCCGTAATACACTCTATCTCACAAACATAGCTCGTAACTCAACTAACACTTTTTCTACTCAAAGCATCGGCCACTACGTTTGCCTTACCCGGATGGTACTCTATCGTGAGGTCATAATCCTTAAGAAGTTCTACCCACCTACGCTGCCTAAGATTCAACTCTTTTTGAGACATCAAGTACTTTAAACTCTTGTGGTCGGTATAAATGGTGCACCTCTCACCATAAAGGTGATGTCTCCAAATCTTCAATGGAAACACTATTGCGGCTAACTCAATATCATGAGTGGGGTAGTTCTTCTCGTGAACTTTCAACTGTCTCGAAGCATAAGCTACATCCTTACCTTCTTGCATAAGCACAGAACCTAAACCTACATATGATGCATCACTGTAAATCACAAACTCTTTTCCTGGTTCCGATTGAATCAAGATAGGAGCTTCGGTCAAAGCTTTTTTCAACTTCTCAAACGCTTGTATTCTTGCATCTGACCACTCATACGGAACATTCTTCTGAAGCAACTTGGTTAGAGGAGCCGCTATCTTTGAAAATCCCTCGACAAATCTTTTGATAATATCCCGCCAAGCCTAGGAAGCTATGGATTTCCGTCATTGACTTCGGTTGCTTCCAATTCACTATTGCTTCTATCTTCTTGGGATCCACGCTAATCCTATTGGCCGAGATCACATGACCTAGGAAAACTACCTCCCTAATCGAAAACTCACATTTACTTAACTTGGCATACAACTGATTCTCAAGCAAAGTCTGAAGCACTAACCGCAAATGTTCATCATGCTCTTCCTCGGTCCTAGAGTACACTAAGATGTCATCTATGAACACTACCACAAACATGTCCAAAAACTCATGAAATACTCAGTTCAACATATCCATAAAAGCAGCTAGAGCATTAGTCAAACCGAAAGGCATCACCAAGAACTCATAGTGCCCACAACGTGTACGGAAAGTTGTCTTCGGTATGTCCACATCCTTCACCTTCAACTGGTAGTAACCGGATCTCAAATCAATCTTCGAAAACACTGAAGCACCTCTCAACTAATCAAGCAAGTCATTTATCCTAGGCAAAGGGTACTTGTTCTTCACTGTTACCTTGTTCAACTGCCTATAATCTATACACATCCTCATACTACCATCCTTCTTCTTCACAAACAAGACCGAAGCACCCCACAGAGAAATACTAGGCCTAATGAAACCTCTATTCGACAACTCCTGAAGCTGTGTCTTCAACTCTTTCAACTCTTTCGGTGCCGTTCTATACAAGAATGAGTCTTGTCTTGAATGAATACAATTCGAATATTCCTTGACTAGCAAGTAAGCTAACCGAATGGTGTTAAGGTCTTAATTGAAATGTCTTACACAATTTAAAATGAATTAGGAGTTTAGTCTACTTGAAATTAAATGACATGTTAAATCATTAATATGTTTGGTTGGAAATGAATTGAGTTCATATGGTGATGGTGTTCAAATGATTTAGGATCACTCAATTGGTGCATAGTCCTTGTGCATGATATGCTTGTTGAATGTGAATGTGTACCCTTAAATTGAAACCCTTGTTCATTGTGAGCTTGAGCATTTGGATGATAATTGAAATTTTAGGCTAAGGCTTGATCTAACAAGTTTAAGACTTGAACAAGTTGTAATTGGATTAAGGAACCTTGGAACCTAATACCTTGATAGAATTTAGGTACTACCTCACTAAGTACAATCTTGTACTTATCACTCTTGTTGTATTATTCCCAAACCTTAGATAAAAGCTAACTCGATCAATGCTTGACTTTGAAGCTACCTTCCTTGGACCCAAAGGAAGGTAAGCGAGACTCGAAGTATGATTATAAATTTACTTGTATTCTCCTAGTTGGTGACACATATCTTGTCATGCATTTTTATTTGGCTAAAGAATGTGAAAATAAACTTGACCAAGTCTTGTAATGTTTAAAGATACCTTGAATGTAAATAAAAGTATATAAGTAATAGTTCTTGTAAATAATGTGAACTTGTTTAATTAATGGTCTTTGTGAATACTATGGTATTATCTAAAGAATGAATGAATTATAATCTTGATTACAAGTTTGCTTTATTCGAGTTGATCTTATAAACTATAAAATGGAACTTGTCAAATTAATGATGGCTATGCCTAGTTAAATTGACCCTATTCTGAATAGATTTAAGAAGTTTAGCTTACTAGCTTAACTCACCTATATGTTATAGATGTCTAGACTAAACTACATTTATTGATCATGGAAATTCAACGAACTTAATGGTCTATTGGCTGCACATTTAGGCATTAAAATATAATGAACTTGGTTCTAATTATTGAGTGAATTTGAAAGCTTATAGGTAATAAATGAAGCTATGTTAATGGATGGCTAATCTTATTGTCTAGCTTAATTGAATAGTGTCTTGATCATTAAGTTAATTAAAGATAGATGGTAGTAGCTTGCTAGATAATAATTAAATGGTTAGTTAATCTTAAAGGATGGTGTTTGAATAATACCTTGTGCAGTAAGTTAAAGGAAAATTTTTTAATTGTCCTGTACTTTTTTGTTTCGCTCGTCTTGTTTTCTTGTCGTAATGCTTCTCGCTCCTAACCCGGGGGAGAGGTGTTACAAATTTGGTATCAGAGCTTAGGTTTAGCCGATTCTCGGACTAAACCGGGCCAATCATGCTTCATATAGGAAAATTGTGCCACCTAAGAGTTGAACTTGATTTGTTATTGGCAATTGGAAACAAATACAACTTGATTTGATTGATTGAAACTTAGAACATGTGAAAGTTTTGAGTTGATAGTATAGTATCTCAGAAGAAATTCGAGGTCTAATTTCTCATTTTTAAAGGGGGAGAGTTGTAATACCCTAAAATGTACCCTAGAAGAATTAAAGCTTGTCACCTAAGGTAAATTAATTTAATTAAGCTTGATCCTAAATCAATTAGGATGATTTGTGACTAAAATGAAAGATTGAAGGAAAAGAGTGACCCAATTAAGATGACTAATTTAAATTAAATGAGAAAGATAAAGATTGCATGATAAACTTCTTAAAAATTCAATTGCCCTTGATAAATTCTATGGCTAATAACTAATTAAAGGACAACTTAGACATTTCCCTAATCCACTTAAGATGACATTCTCCACCATTTATTCACATTAGCAGAATGGAAAGAAATATGAAGGGGGGGAGAGAGAGAGTTTTGAGCCATCATGGTTGAAGGATTAAAGTTTGCATGTACATGATCTTGCATGAAAATCAAAAGCTAAGTAAGTACTCCTTGATAATCTTCTTGATTCGACTTGTAATTAGGCACAAGGAGACTTGATCTTGTTTAGTCTAGCTTGTATTCATGAAATTGATATTGCATGTGTCTATATATGTGAGTTAATCCTTGATTATAGTTTGCTAAGCTGTTAGATTGATAATGAACATGTTAACATGCATAGGAAACTATGACTAGTATGAACCTTGTAAATGGAGTATATAATCGAAGTGAAACCTAAATAAATTTGAGGATCGAATGAATGAAAGCTTGCTGTAAAACATGTATATGGGATATAATTTAGTCATTGAACAAGTTAATAAAATGGTTATATGCTGAAAATTAGGTTAGTAATGAAACTAATCACTAAAATAGCTTAATTGGTCAATTGGGACTGTTTTGAGAAAATCAAGGGATTCGAGACTGACTTGGTTAGGATTAAAGGCTGGAAAATCAAGTTAAAATCATGGGAAGGATTAAATTGAATTTTGGATAATGGAACTGCATGAACTGTAATTAAAATTGATTGCTTAGATATGTTAATTGGCATATTAGTGAATCTTGGACTATTCTGGGAATCTTTTAATTTGAGTACCTAAATGAACTAATTAGGGACCTATATTGACTTGTAAAAACAGAGTAAGAACAGGGGAAATAAAGGTATAAAGGGCTGATATTAATTAGTAAAGGTCATCAACTAAATATTTCATTAAAGTGAACTTAAGTGTAATCTGGCATAATTAACACTGAAAAATTGGCCTGAAGTTAACTAAAAAACTATAATTGTCTAGAAGGGATAAAATTATGAGCCATATATGATTGAATAGATAATTGAATTAGCTTTCTAACAGTATAAACTAATCAAAATTCCGACGTGTATATTAAATGATATAAAATTGTGACGTTTGTAGGACTTCCTTGATGAAATTGATGAGATGACTCGAGAAATCTACAAGGGGAAAATCCTTTATGTACCGAGAAATCAAAACAATATGGTGGATCATTTAGCAAAAGAATGGATGAAAATAGGGAAAGGATTTTAACGAGGGCACTCAACTTAGGTTTATTTTTGCCTAATAAAAACTTTAATTACTGAGAAGAAGAAGCTAAGACATGCAACAGAGTAGAGAGAGACATGTTGGGGGACAAAAATCCTTTTCTCCTTTTTGTGCCCAACAATCAAAAATTAAATTGTAAGTTCTAACCTTAAATTCTAAATCTTTACTCTAAACCCTAAAAAATACACATTTCCCATAATTCCATAAACCTTAATCCTAAACTAAACCTAAACTTATTTTTTAGTGTGTGGTATAAATAGGGACATCAAAAAGGAGATATGATTTCTATTCCACGTTGGGAGTATAAGAAACAGATTTCTTGAATTTGGACAAAGTAATTTATTGCAGATTCTTAATAATTAATTTTTATTAATCCAATTTCAAGTTAAATTTTGCAAAAAAAAAGAAAATCGTACTTTACTACCATATATGCAAAGGAACATATAAGGAAAATACTATTTTTGTATGGTTTTATATTTTTTAGATTAATATTTTAACAGTTGAACATCACTAAGACAATACATTGTTGCATACTATTAATTTTTTAATGACTCTTAAATAATGATAAAAAATCTGAAGTATTCGACGTGCAATTAATAATTATCCATAACGTCTTCCATGTGAGCCTCCTCAAAAAGAAAGTAGGGTCAAGAGTACTTATCTCAACAGACTTGCCAGAAGTAAACGACAAAGGACAGCTCAAGGTACCTAGTTTTGTCCTGGACAAAAGAATGGTCAAACGTGACAGCAAGGTCGTGACTCAGCTCCTAGTGTAATGGACAAATATGGGGCCTGAAAATGCGACTTGGGAAGACTACTCCGTGCTCCACTCTCACTTTCTAGATTTTGATCCTTTGGGACAAGGATCGTCTGTAGGGGTGCTGTCACGATGATCGGTGGAGAAAAGGGAGAGATTGAATAAGACTCGGTGAAATTAGGGCTGAAAGGCAAATTGGGGATCGAAGAGCCTAATCCGGATGAAAGACGGTTTAAGCTGAGGAAGCCACATGATGCTGTTTTGGCCAACACTGATGCAAAATGTGGGTCAAGTTGTCCGCGGCCTAAGTAATGGATTAAGATGAGCCTAGTCTAATTGTTAATAATTAAGTTAGTTAGCCTTTTAATTTGCGAATAGTACTAGCCATGCGTCGGATAGAAATTAGTATGTCTTGTAGTCTGTTCGTATATGTTTAAAGTACTGAACTTTGTTTTTCTCTTATGCATTATCAATGATTTTCAAGCTTTGAGCTTTTCTCTTCTTCAATCCCATATTCTTCTACTTCTACAATCCTTTCTTATTTCAATTTATTTATTGCAATCTCACCATTGGTTCTTGACAGAAAACAATGAAAACATGAATTTGGATTTGAGTTTAGGAAAATGGAAAGTAATTCAAGAACGACTCTTGTTCGGCACCTAAATGGACGGTTGGGAGCCACCAGACAACAACGACACTGGTGCTCTGAGCGACAACCATCGCTGTTTGGGAGAAGATGAGGGAGAAGATGAGTTTTGAAGTTTAGATTTTTAATGAGTAGGTGAAGTTTAAAAGGGTTGAAAAGATTCACAATATTAATATAATGTTAGTAAAGCATTTAATCATTATTTAAGAGCCATTAAAAAATCAATGGTGTGCATCGGTGTGCGTCGCCCGTTCTAGAATTTTCCTATGATTTTACACTAATCTAAACGAATAATCCTAACACAAATTTGCCAACCAATCATTGCTAATACCTTATTATATCAATGGCTGATCTGAAATCTTTTTGTTTATTTGAGGTTTGTTTATTCCTTTCAATTTATTTGGCAACATTTTCTAATTTTATACTCGCTTTGTTGGACTAAATTTATCGATAAAAAACTACATTTGGTTTAGCCGAAAAAAATAATTCAGAACTTTTTGTGATAATTATTTTGTAAATGTTATGAATATTTATTTATGTTGGATATCTATATATTAAATGAGACTTTATTGTACTATATTAATAGGATTTTGTAACACCCCCTTCCCGGCCTGGTCGGGAACTGGGTCGGAGTATGTCACTGGAGTTCAATACAGTAATCATTACAGTATTTTAAACCTTGTTCAATGATTTTTTTATCAAAGGAACCATGTTCAATGATTTAATGAGTTATAATCAACACAAAGTTTATTCTGGTGACGCATTATGTAACACCCGGGTTAGGGGTCGGGTGTTAGGTGAGTTAATTAGGTTCAGGTCGTTGGGCTTGGTTTTGAATTAAAGAGGCCTTGTGTTTTCATTAAGGGTAAAATGGGGATTTTCTAATGAGAAAAATAAAACAAGTAAAAGAGCCTTTTTGAAAGTCATCTTCTTCCTCCCCTTCAAACAAAAACCAGGACAAAACCCCTTTCCCCAACCCAAGTTACTGTTCCAGCAAATTCCTCATCGATTTCAAGTGTTTCTATCAAGGTAATTATGTTTTTGACTTCTCATCTTCGTCCTTAACATCTCCATGGTTTTAGATTTTCATAAACTCCATTTTTGTGATGTTTCAAGTGTTCAAATTTAACATCAAAGGTGGAAGCTTTAATGGTTTTTCATTGAGTTTTTTATTTGTAAAGTTTATATATGTTATAGTCTTGCTTTTAAGTGTAACATATGTTAAAATGGTGAGGTTTTATTGAAATCCCAAAATGGGTATCTGTAGGTGAGTTTAAGGGTAGAAATCTTGAGTTTTAAAGGTAGTCTTGTGAGGGAAAGTTGGGCTGGTTGTATGGTTATGCTTGGGAGTTGTTTTGAACATGTTTAGTGATGTTTTGGATGATGAAATCGATGGAAATTTTTTGGGTTGTGTTCAAGTCCGAAAATGAAGAGTTTGGGTTAGTTCTTGGTTTGGAAATGTAGTGAAATGGTCTTGAAATTGTAATTTGATTTGTGGCAGTGATTTTGTGGATTTTCTGATGTGTAATACGATGTATTTGGTTGATTAGAAACAAGGGAAAACGTTGGAGAAGCTTCGGGCTCGTTTCCGGGAAATTTGGAGGCTTGATCGATATTCTCGGCTTGTCTTGAGGGTGTTTTGTGAGTGGACTGTTTTCAATGGTTTTAAATTGGTTCAATGTATGTTGTTGGGGTGCTAGATTGTGCTTGGTAGGACAATCTAATGTGGGGTTAAGTTGGTAGCTTAATCTCTTGTTCAACTTTATGTACTTCTCGCTAAATGTGCATAAATGTGGTATTGTGTGATAAGTGTCCGATTATGTGTGTTACGATATATTTACGTTGCATGATGTGATTTGTATGTTGTATTGCATGATTTGTGAAATCATGGTGAGTTCTCGCATAGTATGCTGGTACTAGTTATGTTACCGGATATAAATGATTGATCATTAGGATGAGTGTCCACACAGTAAGAGTCAAATTCGCCCGTGGCCTTGGTGATGTGAAGTCATCAAGGTGGAGTACGGTGAAGTAACATTCCACCGAAAAGTATATATGTGTGATGATGAGTGGAATCCCATCCGTAAAAGAAAACGGTGATGAGTGAAATCCCACCGGAAGGTAATATTGTTGTTATTGAGTATGTTGGGCGAAAATCCCAACGGAAGTTATCCGCATATCCGAGTAAGCTATATAGTTGCCAATATACCTTGTTTATGTGTGGTTGATGTGGTAAGATGTTCTGTTACATCTTTGCTAAGCATAACATGAGGTAAGATGCCATGTTCATGCATTCTTGTAGCGGTTGTCTATGTTGTTATGTTTGTGTTAATGCATGCCTTGTTGATGATTTATGGATACCATGCTTTGGACCCTGCATTGTCGATATTTTTTAGCTCCCTCACTAAGCTTTCAAGCTTCGCTCTCATTTCCAACAATGTAGATCATTAGTGTGAAAGTTAGCAGGAGCAAGGAAGGAGCACCCTAGAACGTTTGTTGCTGCTCAAGCATGGTTTTTCTTGAATAATGTAATAGTTGGCAATGGGGATGCTAAGTGTTGTAGGAGCGTATGTTAGACTCATGTGTTAGCTTACATGTTGTTGAATGTTCATGTTTTTGTGATGAAGGGATGTAAACCTTGTTTTATGTGATGCTTATGTTGATGCATGTTTCTTATGGTTAAGTAGTCTCGTTATGCATGCTTGTATGACTAAATATGCTCTTTTGTAGGATGTGTTGCCTCTAGTTTGTTTGTATGTTTGATGCTTGGTAATCTTGGTTGTTTTGGGGGCAAGTTTGGGGATGTTTGAGGATGCTAAAACTGGTTTTCGAGTCACTCTGTGTGCAGGCGTTTCGAAACGCTCGGGGTAGTTTCGGAACGGTTGTAGCTCCAGGGATACTCGTATCAGAACGGGGGTGGTGCCGTTTCGATACGATTTGACACTGTGAGCTCCCGTTTCAGTACGCATTTCGATACGATTTGCCACTGAGAACCCCTGTTTCGGAACAAGTTCCGAACCGTTTTGTCACTGTAGACCCTCGTTCCGGAACATAGTGGACCGTATCAGAACGACTTGGTCTTTCTTTTAAACTGGAGCCTGCGTTTCGGAACGGGCAAGCCTGTTTCGAAACACATGTACGTAAATTGGCTATTTGGCATCTTCAAAGGTTCTTGGATGTTACGTTTTAGTCCCGATTGCTTGTTTGGTTTTTTTGTTGAGTTCTTATGCATCCTTTATGAATGGTTTTGCTCCGTACGCATGAATTTGGACTAATTAAGTTACTTGGAAAATTTAAGTTGCCTTATGTTTGCTTGGATGTTTCGTTATCGTTTTCCTCTATTGCCTTCGCGCTTAGAGCTAAATGTAATATTTAGACCAGTCTGGACCAGTGTAACCCGTTTGGACCAGTCTGTCAGCTAGACCGAGACGGGGGGGTTACATTTGTTGGTATCAGAGCCTGAGGTTTCCACGACCTCGGGTAGGTAAGTAAGGTAGGTTTGAAGTGTTATGTTGGTCTATCTCGGTGTATGTTGTGCGGTGAATGCTTTTGCTATGTATGCTTGTTGTTCGCTTGCTTGCATGGTGTTTGAATGTATGTGTTAGTATGGTTGTTGTGTTGAGGCGTAGTTGTTGAGTTCCCATTGCTACTACTACCTTATTGGAAAATATTTTAATTAAAGGAATACTTGAGCACCTTGGACCCTTGTCTTTGCTAACTCAATCCTTGTGTGTTTATTTTGTTAGTAGTTGATATCTTGCTAGCCGTAAAATGAGACCTAAAGGCAGGCCTAGGGTGGTTCATCCGGAACCTGGGCACCAGCTCCTGAAGTTGAGCCGATTGTAGAGGCTCCTCCACCTCCTTCTTCTCCTCCTCGTCAAGAGGGAGGTGAGGCAAGAGCTAAGGGCGTAGGACCTCAGGTTGGCCAAGCTCTTGCCGGTATAGATCTAGCTCCGTTTGTTCAGGCTATAGCTAGGGCTTTTTCAGGCAGCTGTGGCACCATCTCAAAGCGAGGGCACCGGTTTTCCACTTGAGAGGCTTCACAGTTTGGGTGGAGAAAAATTCTGAGGGTTGACACCCGATAGATCAGAGGCTTGGTTTGGTAATACTGTCCGTATCTTGTCTCAGATGGGATGTACTAGAGCATGCAGACTGGATCTGTTGTTTCTTTGCTTCAGGGTGATGCCTACACTTGGTGGGTTACCATTACTAAAGGCATGCCATATGTCGAGATTACTTGGGAGTTCTTTGAGTCTGCCTTTCGCAAGAAGTATCTGGGTTCCCGCTATCTTGATGAAAAGAAGAGAGAGTTCATGGCCTTACTTAAGGGTGGCATGATAGTGACCGAGTATGAGGTACGGTTTGTCAGATTGAGTCAGTATACATCCGAGCTAGTTCCTAATGAGAGGGAACGATGAGACCATTTCCGTTACGGGTTGAGTGAGGAAGTGAAGAGGTATACTTTGGCTACAGATTACACGGACTTCGATGTCTTGGTCGCTAGGGCCAAGGATATAGAGCACAGTTTGGGTTTGACCAAACGTTCAGGTGGGTCTGGATCAGGGAAGAGGTATGCTGACTTTGATAGAGGTGATGCCAAGAGGCACAGGGACAATAGGCATTAGTTTGATCACAGACGTGGGGGTGGTAACCACGGAAGAGGCCATCAGGGCCAAAGAGCTGGCGGGCGTTTGCCCGAGTGTGCTAGGTGCGAGAGGCATCACACCAGAGAGTGTTGGGGAAACTTTCATTCATGCTAGAACTGTGGAGCTAGAGATCACCTTAGGCATGATTGTCCACATCAGGCTGGGTTTGCACAAGTTCAGGTTCAGGCTCATGCTAGAGCTGATGAGTACCCGATAAGCCGCTGGCACTGTCGAGGTAACTTCCAGCCAAGAAACGATGGCTAGAGGAATGTAGCTCATGTGGTTGTGGTTCAGCCGGAGGGCAGAGGTCAGGCTAGAGTTTATGCTCATCGAGAGGGACAGAACGACACGGGTGTGATTGCAGGTAATTTCTCGATACAATCTCTGAGTTTGCTTTCCTTGATTGACTCGGGTCTACGCATTTATACATTTTGAGTGAGCATGCAAAGATGTTGAATATACCTTGTGAGGTGCTAGAGGTAGGTGTTAGTGTTACTAGTTCCTTCGGGGATACAGTAGTGGTTAGGAAGATGTAAAGAAGGTGTCCATTAATGGTTCAGTGGAATATATTTCCAGTGGACATGATGGAGTTACCATTCTATGGCTTCGATGTGATTTTGGGTATAGACTGGCTTACAGAGCATAGAGCTAGGATAGATTTTGAAACAAAGAGAGTCTACTTGAAGCTTGTGGATGACAACGAGATTGTGGTAGTAGGGGAGAATGTAAAATTCTTATCGAATGTTGTTTCAGCCTTAGAGGCTCAAAGATTAGTTGAGTTGGGTTGTGAGGCGTACTTGGCCTACGTAATGAATCCGAACATGAACGAAGTTAGACCACAGGATATTAGAACAATGTGTGAGTAGAGTTTGCTATAGAGACATACACAGATTCTGTTCCCGTTTCGATTGCTCCGTACCGTATGGCACCGAAAGAATTGAAAGAGTTGAAGACTCAGTTACAAGATTTATCAAATAGAGGTTTTATCCGTCCGAGTTCTTCACCTTGGGGCGCTCCGGTATTATTTGTGAAGAAGAAAGAGGGTAGTATGAGGATGTGCATCGATTATAGACAGTTGAATTAGTTGAAAGTTAAAAACAAGTATCCCTTGCCGCGTATCGATGATTTGTTTGATCAGTTGAGAGGGGCATCAGGCTTTTCGAAGATTGATTTGAGGTCCGGTTATTACCAGTTGAAGGTAAAAGAAGTTGATGTACCGAAGACAGCTTTCTGGACTAGGTATGGTCACTACGAGTTCTTGGTTATGTTGTTTGGGTTGACAAACACACCAGCTGCTTTCATGGACATGATGAACAGAATCTTCCATCAGTACTTAGATTAGTTTGTGGTTGTATTCATAGGTGATATTTTGGTGTATTCGCGTACCGTGGAAGATCATGACATACATTTGAGGTTAGCTTTGCAGACTTTTCTAGACAACCAGTTGTACGCTAAGTTGAGTAAGTGTGAGTTCTGGATCAGAGAAGTAGTCTTTCTATGACATGTAGTATCAGCCGAGGGGATTAGAGTTGATCCAAAGAAGATAGAAGGCATTGTTGAGTGAAAGCAACCAAAGTTTGTGACAGAGATTCGTAGTTTCCTAGGCTTAGCAGGTTATTATAGGAGGTTTGTGAATGGATTCTCGAAGATAGCCGCTCCTTTGACAAAATTGCTTCAGAAGAATGTTCAGTTTGAGTCGTCAGATGCGAGACAACAAGCTTTTGAGAAACTGAAAGAAGCTTTGATAGATGCACAGATTTTGATTCAGCCAGAGTCGGGGAAAGCGTATGTGATCTACAGTGATGCTTCGTATGTAGGATTAGGTTGTGTGCTCATGCAGAACGGAAGATTTGTAGCTTATGCCTCGAGATAGTTAAAGAATCATGAGCGCAATTATCTGACACACGATATAGAGCTAGCTGCAGTTGTGTTTGCCTTGAAGATCTAGAGACATTATTTGTATCATGAGAAATGCACAGTGCACACGGATTACAAGAGTCTGAAGTATTTGATGACACAAAGAGAGTTGAACCTTAGACAGCGTAGGTGGCTAGAGTTACTTAAGGACTACGATCTCACGATTGAGTACCATCCGGGTAAAGCCATTGTAGTGGCAAATGCTTTGAGTAGGAAGGTAGTTGTTGAGTTGAAAGCCATGTATGCTAGTTTGAGCTTGTCCGGTGATGGTGGTCTAGTGGCCAAGCTTCAGGTTAGACCTACCTTAGGTCCATTGATTAGAGAAAACAAATGTTAGATAGATCTTTGGCACCTCACGTTCAAGATATAGCCGAGGGTAAACCATCGGACTATAGTTTCAGTGTTGATGGGGTCTTGTGTTTTAGAGACAGAATAGTTATGTTGGATGACAGTGATTTGAGACGTACTCTCTTGACCGAAGCACACAGTAGCCCGTTCGCTATGCATCCTGGTAGTACAAAGATGTATCGTGATCTGAAGAATGAATACTATTGGGTTGGGTTGAAGAGAGACTTAGCTAATTTTGTGAGTAAGTGTATGGTATGCTAGAAAATTAAGGCAGAACATCAGGTCCCATCAGGTTTGTTGCAACCGTTGAGGATTCCGAAATGGAAGTGGGAAAATATCACCATGGACTTCGTTTCAGGTTTGCCTTGGACTCCTTCGAAGAAGAACTCAGTTTGGGCTATAGTTGACCGCTTCACAAAGTGTGCTCACTTTATAGTTGTTCATACGACTTACTCCTTAGGTAAGTTGGCCGATTTATACATGAGTGAGATTGTGAGACTACATGGTGTGCCGAAGTCGATTGTATCAGACAGAGATTCAAGATTTACAGCCTGATTTTGGCAGTGTCTGCACAGTGCTTTGGGTACCCGATTGAATTTTAGTACGCCGTATCATCCTGAGTCAGATGGTCAGTTAGAGAGGGTTATACAGATTTTTGAGGACATGTTGCGTTGTTGCATTATTGACTTTCAGTGTACTTGGGAGAAACACTTGTCGTTGATCGAGTTCGCATACAATAACAGTTATCAGTCGAGCATTCAGATGGCTCCGTATGAGGCTCTATATGGTAGAAAATGTAGAACTCCGATTTGTTGGGCCGAAGCAGGTCAGAAGTTGTTACCGATGTCGGATATGCTTAAGGGGACCACCGATAAGGGGACGTTAATCTGTGATCGTTTGAAGGCAGCTTCGGATAGACAGAAATTCTACGCCGATTTGAAGAGGAAAGAAGTTGAGTATGCCGTGGAAGATAGTGTTCTTGAAAGTCTCTCCGTGGAAGAAAGTTATGATATTTGGCAGAAAAGGGAAATTGAGTCCGAGATACATTGGGTCGTATGAGATTGTGAAACGAATTGGTCTGGTTGCTTATTAGCTATGTTTGCCATCCGAGTTAGAGAAGATTCACAATGTGTTCCATGTTTCGATGCTTCGAAAGTATAGATCAGATCCGTCGCACGTTATGCCTGTGGAAGAGATTGAGTTGAACCTAGACTTGACGTACGATGAAGAACGAGTTGAGATCTTGGCATCATATAACAAAGTGTTGCATTGTAGACTGATTGAGTTGGTCAAAGTGAAGTGGCAACGCCGAGGTGTGGAAGAGGCCACTTGGGAGAGAAAAGAGGATATAGAGAGGCAGTTTCCGTATCTCTTCCCGTCAGGTAATTTTGTGGACGAAATTCCTTAAGTGGAAGAGAGTTGTAACACTCGGGTTAGGGGTCGAGTGTTAGGTGAGTTAATTGGGTTCGGGTCGTTGGGCTTGGTTTTGAATTAAAGAGGCCTTGTGTTTTCATTAAGGGTGAAATGGGGATTTTCTAATGAGAAAAATAAAACAAGTAAAATAGCCTTTTTGAAAATCATCTTCTTCCTCCCCTTCAAACAAAAACCACGACAAAACCCCTCTCCCCAACCCAAGTTACTGTTCCATCAAATTCCTCATCGATTTCAAGTGTTTTTATCAAGGTAATTATGTTTTTGACTTCTCCTCTTCGTCCTTAACATCTCCATGGTTTTAGATTTTCATAAACTCAATTTTTGTGATGTTTCAAGTGTTCAAATTTTACATCAAAGGTGGAAGATTTAATGGTTTTTCATTGAGTTTTTGATTTGTAAAGTTTATATATGTCATAGTCTTGCTTTTAAGTGTAACATATGTTAAAATGGTGAGGTTTTATTGAAATCTCGAAATGGGTATTTGTGGTTGAGTTTAAGGGTAGAAATCTTGAGTTTTAGAGGTATTCTTGTGAGGGAAAGTTGGGCTGATGGTATGGTTATGCTTGGGTGTTGTTTTGAACATGTTTAGTGATGTTTTGGATTATGAAATCGATGGAAATTTGCTGGGTTGTGTTCAAGTCCGAAAATGAAGAGTTTGGGTTAGTTCTTGGTTTGGAAATGTAGTGAAATGGTCTTGAGATTGTAATTTGATTTGTGGCAGTGATTTTTTTGATGTTCTGATGTGTATTGCGCTGTTTTTGGTTGATTAGAAACAAGGGAAAATGTTGTAAAAGCTTCGGGCTCATTTCTGGGAAATTTGGAGGCTTGATCGACATTCTCGGCTTGTCTTGAGGGTGTTTGGTGAGTAGACTGTTTTCAATGGTTTTAAATTGGTTCAAAGTATGTTGTTGGGGTGCTAGATTGTGCTTGGTAGACCAATCTAATGTGGGGTTAAGTTGGTAGCTTAATCTCTTGTTAAACTTTATGTACTTCTTGCTAAATGTGCATAAATGTGGTCTTGTGTGATAAGTGTCTGATTATGCGTGTTACGATATATTTACGTTGCATGATGGTGATTTGTATATTGTATTGCATGATTTGTGAAATCATGGTGAGTTCTAGCATAGTATGCTGGCACTAGTTATGTTACCAGATATAAATGATCGATCATTAGGATGAGGGTGCACACGGTAAGAATCAAATTCACGCGTGGCCTTGGTGATGTGAAGTCATCAAGGTGGAGTATGGTGAAGTAACATTCCACCGGAAAAGTATATATGTGTGATGATGAGTGGAATCCCATCCGTAAAAGAAAACGGTGATGAGTGAAATCCCACCGGAAGGTAATATTGTTGTTATTGAGTATGTTGGGCGAAAATCCCAACGTAAGCTATCCGCATATCCGAGTAAGCTATATAGTTGCCAATATACCTTGTTTATGTGTGGTTGATGTGGTAAGATGTTCTGTTACATCTATGCTAAGCATAACATAAGGTAAGATGCCATGTTCATGCATTCTTGTAGCGGTTGGCTATGTTGTTATGTTTGTGTTAATGCATGCCTTGTTGATGATTTATGGATACCATGCTTTGGACCCATGCATTGTCGATATTTGTTTTTGAGCTCCCTCACTAAGCTTTCAAGCTTACGCTCTCATTTCCGACAATGTAGATCATTAGTGTGGAAGTTAGCAAGGAGCAAGGAAGGGGCACCCCAGAGCGTGTGTTGCTGCTCAAGTATGGTTTTTCTTGAATAATGTAATAGTTGGCAATGGGGATGCTAAGTGTTGTTGGAGCGTATGTTAGACTCCCGTGTTAGCTTACATGTTGTTGAATGTTCATGTTTTTGTGTTAAAGGGATGTAAACCTTGTTTTATGTGATGCTTGTATTGATGCATGTTTCTTATGGATAAGTAGTCTCGTTATGCATGCTTGTATGACTAAACATGATCTTTTGTAGGATGTGTTGCCTCTAGTTTGTTTGTACGTTTGATGCTTGATATGTTGGGTCACGTCAGCACGCCCCGTGGCGCAGCGGAAAAATTAATCCGACGTAATCCAGCCAGGATCCATGTACATGAATGAATACGGGGTGAAAAGATGAAGATTTACCTTTTAAAACTCTGGAAACTGGAAAACCAACGGTATGTCGGAATAACCACGTCAAGTAAAACCGGAATCGTCACAGGTTTGCAACGACCTCTACGGAGTCCACCCGAACAAAACGAGCAAAGTTTCCGCCTCCCTAACACTTAGGGATAAATTTCGACAGGTTTGAACACATTCCAGGGAGAAGTCGAAATCCCTCCAGGGATTCCTGAGGGAGTCTGAAATCGACCAGGAGTTCAACCGGGACTTGCAATCGAGCAAGGGAACCTTCAGGGATTTGCCAGGGGGCAAGTAGAACACCAGAAAAATATCGAACAGCTTCTCATAGAGCTTTCTGGGATATGTCGAATTCCAGTGGGGAATCTCTAGGGGTGTTGTCGAAATCTTCAAGAGGAGGAAGAGGGATGATTTGGTTGCTAGCCCTTGTCCCTTTAAATAGTATTCAGAGACTTAATTCTAGTTGAATTCCTTAAATCCAAGTTCAACCAAAATTCATACAATCTAATTTTACTTGAAATTGGTTTATATTAAATATACATTATATTTAATAATATTAAATGAAATATATATATATATATATATATATAATTATGTAGAATCTTATTCTACGTAAAACATGGATTTAAATATACATTATATTTAATTCAAATATATATATTTTTATTATATAGAATCTCATTCTATCTTTACTTGGATTTAAATATATTTAAATATATATTTTTAATTATTTGGAATCTAATTCTACATAAACTTGGAATTAAATATACATTATATTTTTTTTGCTCAAATAAAATATACATTATATAAATTCTAAATATATATTTAAATTTCTAGAATCTTATTCTATAATATTTAAGTCTCTAAATATTTTTCATACTCTAAATAATGTTTGATAAATACAATATTTATCCAATATTATTCCCATTTAAGGGAGTTGCTGATTTCCCCTATCTCATAGGGGATTTTCGGCAGCCTCCCTAAAATAGGGAGTATGGTTTCCAATTTTTGTTTGTTTCATTCGAAGGGTGTGACCCTTTTAGGTTCCTGCAACGTTAGCAGCAAAATTAGAACTGTTCTAATTTTACAAACAATGAGTGGCATCTAGCAATACATCATTGCTACCTAAGTTGCATGAAGTCATGGTTTGACTTTCCTAATTCCTGAATAAACTTCCTTTATGTATTTCATCCTTTTGTCCTTTATATCTTATATGAACACAAGTCATGAGTTAGTCACACTTGTGTTGTCCATCTAATGTTTCTTGATGTCTTGAGTAGATTATGATAAACGAATCTCTATGAAATCTCATATCATAATATTCGACCATGGCCATGCATTTTCTAATCTCACTCAATCAAGTGGCCGAAGATATTTCTCCTATTATGTAGGAGGGACAAATCCTTTCTTGATCAACCATATTTCACTACATAGGTCATCACGTATCCAATCATCCGTCTTTATAATGTAGTCAGTTACGACACACGTTTGACTATGTCAAAATACGTAAATCTTTATGTTGAAATCATGTTGATCTCAAGTCTGAGGATTATACATATGTTTATCATGAGCAATGTTGTGACTGTCACATAATTACCCAAGAAACATGCTCATAGCGGGTCAATCCAGTATGTTGTTCTCTAACAAATACTTATGTGTTGATTTTAACATCTCTATGTCAATGACAACGCTTTTCATCAACCACATATTAGTCTTTATATATTATCATTGTCCATAGCCGTAATAATATTCGACTAAGGATCCTATTTAACAATAATCGTATTATTGTATGGACATTATTATCCAATGGTTAGTTTGATGCACAGAAACATACCAAATGATAATAACGGCAGTGCCATTACTTGATAAATCTAGTAAAATAGTATGTCTATTCAATCATCATATGATTGGTCTTTAGGCATACTCCAACATGATAATCTTGGTTGTTTTCGGGGCAAGTTTGGGGATGTTTGAGGATGCTAAAACTTGTTTTCGAGTCACTCTGTGTGCAGACGTTTCGAAATGCTCGGGGTAATTTCGGAATGGTTGTAGCTCCAGGGATACTCGTATCGGAACGGGGGTGGTGTCTTTTCGATACGATTTGACACTGTGAGCTCCCGTTTCGGTACGCGTTTCGATATGGTTTGCCACTAAGAACCCCCGTTTCGGAACAAGTTCCAAAACATTTTGTCACTGTAGACCCCCGTTCCGGAACAGAGTGGACCGTATCAGAACGGCTTGGTCTTGCTTTTAAACTTGAACCTCCGATTGCTTGTTTGCTTTTCTTGTTGAGTTCTTATGCATCCTTTATGAATGGTTTTGTTTCGTACACGTGAATTTGGACTAATTAAGTTACTTGGTAAATTTAAGTTGCCTTATGTCTGCTTGGATGTTTTGTTATCATTTTCCGCTGTTGCCTTCGCGCTTAGGGCTAAATGTAATATTTAGACAAGATAATTAAATGAAAATTTTTAAGGGTTGCTAATTGGAGTGAGGCCTTAGCGGGTTTCGTCTCGATTTTCCCCGTGTAACCCGTTCGGACTAGTCTGTCGGCTAGACTGGGACGAGGGGGTTACACATTACAAGACTAAGTCTATACAATGAAGCAGTGGTTCGATGTGAATTGTTAGTCTTGAGTTTAGAACCAATTTTAAACTTTTGCAAGTTTATGGGACTAATTTGTAATTTTAACAACTTAAAGGTCCTTTACAGGAATTAATTTTACCACTATGAAATTCAATCTATAATTAGAGTTTATGTAAACTTTCATGTTGATTAGAAGCCATTTACCCCTTCAATTAAGACAATCATTATCAGGTGACCAATTTGTAACTATCCAGAATTATTACAATAGCTTATAACTGGATTACCTAAATCGGCACCGATACTTCAGAGGTTGTATCGGTATGCCATGCACATTTTACCAATTACCAGATTCCAGTGACCAAAACCCGTACATGTATAGTTTAATCGTATCGGTACAAGTGAACCTGTATCGGTACGTCTTGAAGTCGTACCGAAACCTTTTTACAAAACAAATTCCAGTGTTGATTTTCCGTACCGATACACCCAAGGAAGTATCGGTACGCCTTATTAACTAGCATTGACTTGGTCTTAATAAGCACAACCATATCGATACGCCGTCACCTGTATCGGTATGACAGGGTCTGTAATTGCAGATTTCGTCCGGTTTTAATCCAATCTGACCTATCATACAATGTCCATGTAATACACCTAAAATCGGGCTAGTAGTCTTACAAGGTAATCACATACGTTGAGAAGTTAACCTTGGATTATTAAAGATTTAATAAGAGCTAATTAAATAAGTTAGCTAATGAAATTGAAAGGTAAAGTATTCAAGAATTAAAGGAAGTGGTTATTTAGTGTTAAATGAGAAATAGAGAATTGGTTGAAATTAAATTGAAAAAGAAAGAAAGAAAAGTAGTGACAAAATTGTACTAATTAAAGAAATAGATATACGGACTACTTTGAAAGAAAGATAGAAGTTACATTTTCCATGGGCAATTCTACGTACCCATATTGAATGGAATATCCATGTGTCACTCTCTTGGTAAAGATGATGACTAATGTCATAAATTAGTATATCTTACTAAACAAATGGATTGAGGAAATGGAAGGAAGTGGAGGGCATGTTTAAGAATAGAAGGGAGAGGTTGGTTCTTCATCTTCTTCTTCACCAATCTCCATTGTCAATTGATGCTAAGCTGGGGAGGAGGCTGTTTTAAGTCAATTTTGTAACCCCCTTAACCCGGCCTAGACGGTTGACCCGAATTAAGAAAGTCACACGGGGAAAACCAAAGTCAACCCGAAAGTCAACCTTGATTAACGACCCTTTTTTTTCTTTTTAAAACTTTTCTAGATGCATATTAAGCCTAATTGTGATCACAGAAACATCATACCAAAAGATCACAAACATCAGAGATCGAACAGGGACTCAATTGAACAATTTACAACTTTAGGGACCAAATTGTAAATTCTGATAATTATAAGGACTTAACCCAAAATGAAGTTACCATCTTGAAATTAATCATGTTTCATGCTTCTCTGAAAAATTTCAGCCCAAAAGGACTTCCCAAACTCATACAATTGCACAAACAAGTTTCAGGACTAAAACGCAAACATTCCAAAACATATAACTGCCAATGTCAGCCCCCAACGGTCACCCGTTCCGAAACAGGCATAGCCCGTTTCGAAACTCGGGGCCGTTCCGCAACGCGTACCGAAACGGGGGTCTGGCAGTGGCCTTTCCGTTTCGGAACGGCCCCTCCCGTTTCGGACGCCTGGGCACAATTAAGGCACCCGTTCCGAAACGGTAGGTGCTGTTCCGAAACACCCTGCACAGATTGACTAAAAATGCATGCTTAAACTTGCAATTGACCAACCAATCATGCTCCAAATGCCACCAAACTTTGCCAACATGCAATTCAACATATATGAGACATACTTGCATCAACAATTCATCAAAACATCCTCATATAAGAAAAGCCCCAAATCTATAGGCATGCTTCCTACACAAGTAATCCATTCAAGCATAAACTTCCAATTCAAGCATAAGAAGGCCAACCACAAAACCAGCAAAACCTAACATCCATTAACACCATTTAACATCTAAAAACAACCTATAAACATCCTTATACCTCCAGCAACATCAGATCCACAAGATCACCACAAAAACATCCAAGAATCACAAGCTAAACTTAGGAAACACAACCTATCCGGGATTGCATTAATCAAAACTCATTTCCTTATCAAATTAACATTCATTAATCATCATTTTAGCACCTTAAAACACTGCTTAAACAGATCCAACGAAATTTCATCAAAAAACACACCAAATCTTGCATTTTAAGCCAAGATCCACTAAACAATCTTAAAAGCCATTTATAAAACATCAATTAGGGATTGAGAACTTAGGAATTTCATTAAAGAACTTGAAGTTCAGAGGAGAAGGACGTTCTTACCTCCAAACTTGAGTTTCTCCTCTTTTAGAGCCAAAAAGCTTGATGAATCAAGTAGCAAATACAAAGGTTTTGATGAGAAGATGATTAGGAATCAAATGAGGATTGAAAAGAAGTATTTAGGTGATAAAAATCAGAGGAAAAGATCTGGCGAGAATGTGTTTGGTTTGAGAGAAAAGATGAGAGAAAATGAGAATGGAAAATTTAGAAAGTTAGTTAAATGACTAAAAATATCTTTCCCTCCTTTTTACTTTTATTTTAAACCATTATTAAATCATTTAATATTCTAGAAAATCTGGAGAAACTCCCCTTTGGGTAAATAGCTCCCTAAAGATTCAAAGTTTCAATCCTTTTTAAAACAGTCACAAAACTTTCAAAAATTACATTTTGGTCACTAGCCAAAATGTCACCCTTCCGAAACTCATTTTCCAAAATTGATTTCACAGTTCACTTAATTATATTAAAAGATGATTTTAGAACATTTTTCCATATTTTTAATGCAACCCGAACTAGGTTTTCCTAATTTCACTCTCTTAGATTCGAACAGCACTTTGACCAAACCGGTCAACGCCCAAAACTTCTAAGCCCAAAACCGGGGCGTTACAAATTTCTAGTCAAATTGTGGTTAGAATTCTTCAAGGTTTATAAGGAGAACAATTACAAGGTAAGATCATTCCCCCTTTTAGTCTTCAATTGATAAATTCCAGTTGTAAATTGTGTATTTTGGATACTACATACATGTAGGGGATTCATGTTAAGATAGAAGATCATTGGTATGTGAAAGTATTGTTTGATTGAGAAGAAATGGTGAATTAGAATATTTGGATGGCTAGGTCATGTGAAAAATGGATGTTTAAGGGATTATTTTGTTTGGTTGATTTTGAATTGTTGATGATTATTGTAACCCCCTAGACCCGCCTATGCGTTACAACGGATCCTAGGAAGTCACATTAGGGTCACAAGAGTGACCCACAGTGAAAAATACACATGAAACATTTTTTTCTTTCTCAAAACACTTATTAAACTGTAAAATCAACTTCTGTTTAAAATACAATTTCAGGAAAATCATTTAAACACATAATAAAAATTTCAGAAAGTATTTTACAGACACTGACATGAAACAATACATGACATACATGCCCACTAACTATACAGTACCGTACTCCAGAGGCAACGCCGAGGGAACTCCGAACACTGATGTCAAACGTTATGTCATGTTATATTCTTTTAACCTGTGATAGTAAAAATAACGTGAGCTTGGAAAAGCTCAGTAATACAGAACTACCAAAAGATGCTATAAGCTCATGCAGATATACGGTAGGCATAATATTTTTATGATGTTCCAGACAATACTTGTCTCCATTTATGTTTCGCTAATTTAGTGAAGCTCTATTCTTGAGGACAACAAGGTTTGTTCTTTCTATGTTACTGAGTATTAAAATAGAGCTTATTGTTCAGAGAATCAACAGAGTGGCGGGTTGGAGAAGTTAAACCACGAAGACTAGTGTGTTTTAATAAGTTGCATATCGAACATAGATAAGTACTTAACATCATATCATATGAGCACATAACAAATTAAATGCAAATGTTCAATGTTCAAATAGAAGTTTACAAGAACTACCCTCCAACCTTACACCAAAATGCAATTCCCCATGAACTGCATACAGAAGGTCTTACCCTAGGCCTGAGGCGTAGGAGCCTACCTAAGGGAATGCCTTAGGTCCAGAAAGACTTACCCTAGGCCCGTGGGCGTAGGAGCTTAACAGAAGGGTTTACCAACTGGATCAAGGCTGTACCTGCAGACACTTCATAACATAACCCAACAGTATACCCCAGACAGTAATCGGTGTTCAGATTTCAGACATGAGTAACATAATACATGTAATAGACATATTCTATTCAGAGTATCAGAAACAGAAGTTCATGCTTTTGACAGATAAATGGGCATACTATTGAGCAGAGCAGACATTTTCAACATTCATCATACAAACAGATTATCCCATCATAGGTCAAAATAACAGATCATGCTAACAAATTCATCAAACAGTCAGACAATACCATCACAGATCAAACGATCACATACCAAGTATACAGATTGAGCAGACATATATCAGGTAGGCAGAGTATGTCATCATATATCAAGTTCATCAAACATAATATTATTCATGATTAAATAATTATACAATCCACTCAACAGAATATATCACACATGGAACACACTAGGTGGGACAGATCATTTCTTGGAGATACTTGGCATTTACGGAATGGGACATATTGAACTCTCGAAAACTTGAACGGATTTCTGAAACGTGGCCCCTATTAAAAAGGGTACATACTAACGGTTTAACTCAGATATTCAGGAGGTGATACTTTAAGATCTTAGAAAGTTCAGATATATTATGGGTACTTTAGTCCTTTAAGCATACAAGGGCATTATGGTCATTTCGACGTTCATAGACATTCTGGTAATTATACCAACATTGAAAGCAATGGTTCACAGAACTCGGGTATCATATTTGCTCATTAGTTTTCTATCCAGACATTCAAGAATTTCTAAATTAAAGTCTTTTAAGTTATCAGATATTTGCTCATTATTTAGGCTATCATGGCCTTTTAGTTAATTGTCTGTCATGACAAATTTTATACTATGGCACAATCATATCAGAACGAAAATTATAATTCTCAGGGGCTCTAACAATTTATCATACCTCCAGAATTTGTTTAATGCGGCATAACCCAACTTGACAATACTTACCAACGTTCAGATGTGAGTAATTGCGTGCATCAGAACTTAACATTGACTGCATTGTATGTCTGAACGGGCGCCCTCATACTTTACTATACGGTTAAACTTTGAGCAATCGAACATACAATTTATGCGGATCTTCCTACCTTACATTGATATGGTGAGCGATGGGCATACACGTGTCGTATTTCTCTACACTTAAGGGAACCTTAGCTATTTAAGTCTTATTAACAAATCCAAAATTTCGTCAAATACAAAGTTACCGATTAACTCAGGAGGGTATTTCGGTTATTTTGGACTAAGATAAATCTACCATTTGGTACCTCCATCATTCACCTACTCAAACGAGATTAAGGTGTCCTAACTCTCCGGCCCTTTACAGACGATTCATTCATTACAGAACTTGAGGGTATATCGTCATTCAAATTAATCAGACATTTCGGTGCTCGAAGGCATTACCGTCTTTTTGGTCATTACGATCATTCTCATTTAATTCACGCATTACTGTCATAAGGATCGACTTAGGATTTCAACAATATTTCCAGAAAATTCTCATTCATGTGTTATACAGAGTTAGAGGGATTATCCAAGTTTGTATCACACGTATTGCATAATGGTGCCGAAGTCTTTCCATTAAAACATACATCTTGGGTAGTGTAAATTGCATAATCAGATCGAATGCAGATTTTAAGTCATTTCCTTTATCAGAGGGGTAGTTTAGTCATACTTATGCTCCAAGGGCATTTTCGTAATTTCATATCCAACATCTCATACTTCGCATTCTGAACATTGGTTCCTAGACACCATTGATAGAGTTTCAGATTTAACTGTATTATTATTATTATTATTATCAGCACTTTCGACACTCCTGATCTATTAATATTCTTATCCGAGTATTTTGATCTTACTGACTCTCATACTTATTTTTTGTATCGAATTCGGCTTAAGCAGAGTTCACAAAACACTCATCATAAGCATGCATGCTTTAACCAGATATCAACATGTACATAAAGCATACAAGGGGTAGTAGTGTATTACCTTAACTCCGAGCTATATCTGTCGATTCATGAAACCCCATTCAATTGCAATCGAACTCGAATTCGACGTCCATCAACAATTCGTATTCAATGAGATATGAGTACCTTCAGTTACACAAATTCACATTTCAGTCCTTACTCACAGTACTCCTAATTACAATATTAAAACATATAGAAGTTCGAGTTCAAGGTCAGATTCGGAGGCTTTCGGATCAGAATTTTGCAAAACGGGCTTCAAAAACGGACTCAGGACGTCGAAAAACATAAAATAGGAGTTTTCGGAAATTTTGACTTTTTGGTAACGGTCAAAGTCAACGCTGACGTCAACAGGTCAACGATGACGTCAGCAGGTCAACGGTCAACGGGGTCAGAGTCAACGCTGACGTCAGCGATCAAGTCAATGCTGACATCATGCTGACGTCACTGGTCAACTGGTTTGACTCATTGAGTCAACTCGGGTGAGCTGACTCACTGAGTAAACTCGGGCGAGCTGACTCACTGAGTCGACTCGGGCAGACGGGTCGGGTCGGACGGGTTGACTGGGTTTGGGCTTTGGGCCAAACCGGTTCGGACCAGTTTAGACCGGGTTGAACCCGGTTCACTTACCCTAACGGATTTCGCCGGAAACCTCGCCGGAAAGTCGCCGGTGATCCCCAAAACGTTCGATTTTGCCGGAAAAATTAAGAGAACACTGAACCTTTAATCAAGCTAACCCAAGAAACAATCTAACTAAAGAAATTGTGTATTTTTTAGTCTTCAATTGATAAATTTTAGTTGTAAATTGTGTATTTTTTATACTACATACATGCAGGGGATTCCTGTTATGATAGAAGATCATTGGTATGTGAAAGTATTGTTTGATTGAGAAGAAATAGTGAATTTGAATATTTGGATATTTGAATATTTGATTATTGGGTTTCGTTGATTGAATTAGAGCTTTTTAAACATTTGAAACCAAGGGATATGTAAAATGCCCAGAAAAAAAAACTCAGTTCTGGAAGTAAGTTTAGAAATTCATAGAAATTTGAATATGTTGAGTTAGAATATGAATTTTATATGTGTAGAACTATGTGTGAGTCTAGTTTGATATCCAACAAACGGTGATTGATTTTGAGCTCTAAATCAAAAGTTATGAATTTTTAAGTGAAGGTGGTGCAGAAAATCTAGAAGCAGATTCTGTTGTGGGCAGGTTCTGTTTTGAAATTTCTAAGAACACTTATAAATTTTATAGAACTTGTTAAATTATGAGGTTTATACCATTAAATCGTGGAAGCGCTCATGGGAATGGCTGAGCTATGCCCCTGTTTCACAAGCTTCTCGGCAAAAGTTTATAATATCCTATCGTACTTGCCGTCCTCAACTGGCTCAATCATCTTATGCTTCTCCTTCTATTCCCTTTGCTACTTCTCTTTTAATACCTCCCACCACTTCCCCAGTCTTTTAGTTGTTTTGCGTACGAGTGCTCAATTAGTCAGTTCGGTTAACTGACCTAACCGAACTACCAACAATTCATTAATTAAATTTTTTTCTTATTAACCGTTAACCGAACCAAAATTTTTAAAAAAATTTCAACCGAACCGAAAAAAGTTCGGTTAATTCGGCCAGTTCTCAAACTAACCGGAACTTGTTATAAATTTTTGGTTAAATTACACAAATGGTCACTAATCTATGCTAAAATGATCTTTTTAGCCATTGAACTTTCAAAAGTTATAAAACAACCATTAAACTTATCGAATTATTATAAAATGGTCATTGATTCATTGCATGTTATAAATTATTGATAAATATTGAAAAGTTTAATGATTATTTTTTAATAATTCAATAAATTTAATGATCATTTTGTGCTAATTTGATAAAGTTTAATTACCATTTTATTATTTATTAAAAAAATTTAATGATCATTTTATAATTTTTAAAAGTTCAGTGATCAAAAATAAATATATGTAATATATAAAATATATAATTTATAAAAATTTATGATAATTCGGTTAATTTACCAATTTCGAACCAAATTAACCGATAACTGATTGTGGCGAAAATAATTGGAAATGAACAAGAAATTGCAAAGCATATTGCGTGTATGATTGAAGCGCGAGAACGACACTAATTGCGAAGAGCGTTGAGTTTGTGGTCGTGGAATGTGAGAGGGATTGGTTTGACGTCGAAGCGTAAATCGGTTCAACGCTTTTTGAGACAACAAAGGTGTGCGATGGTCGTTTTATAGGTGACTAAATTGAAGAAATCAAGTGATGGTATGGTGAATAAGATATGGTTTACGGATGATTTTGTTTATTTGTTTACGCCTTCTTCAGATATTTTTGACCTTCGAGAGAGGGAACAAATTTGCTCGGTTCTTGGATGTCTATTTTTGTGGTATAGTAGAAGTATACGTATCGTGTGTGGGAGCGGATCAAGCAAGTTTGTTGGGCGATCTGTGTTGTGGTAATCTACAACGAGGTATGGGGGAATTATTCATTGGTTGTGGTGCGTGATTTCCTTTGTGTCGATAGAGTGGCATGGCGTGGTTTGTTAAAAGTGTGAGGATCGAATAGTGTGGAAACGCGCAGCATCTGGCCATTTTTTTATTGGTGCTTGACGACATCTTTTGGCCTAGAAATTGCATCCGAGGGGGCTTATTGTTGAGCTCATGTATTCATGTTTTTATCGAGAAGCGAATTGCTTGGACGACTCTTTGGCAAAGGGTGGTGTTGATCGCACATCTTGGTTTTGCATGCTAGTGTGAATGTTTTGTGTTTTGGTTTCTTGCTTTAGTTTGTTTCGTGTTTGTTCGGTTGTTTTTCGCGTTTGTTCTTTATCTCATACCCATCGGTACTCTTTTCCTTCATTTAGGTGTAAGGAGGTTTTTAATGAGGACATGGAGTGTGAAGGCACTTTATGATACTTTTTAATAAAATCATACTCTTTTGCCGATAAAAAACGATAACCGAAGTTTGATAAATTATTAACCGTTAACCGACAGAACCTAAAATTAACCCAAAAAAACTTTGGTTTGGTCGAGTAATCGGTTAAAACCAAAGTTTGAACACCCTTAGATCTGCCAGGGACTTCAGCAATTATATTCCATTTGTAACACCCCAAATTTTCCCTAATTCGGAAAACCTAAAATTTGAAATCCCTAATTCAAAAACCCTAACATTTGGGAATTTTATATTTGAAACCCTAATTGAGAATTGTGATCTAAATTAGTTTTAGTTATAATTTCAGTGACCTAATTGAATTAATTCGGAACGTTGGTGTCTAATCTATTAAGTGGGTTAACCTAGGAACCCTTATGTTGTAATTTACCCATTTTCTGGGTATTTAATATCTTTTTCAACTCTTCAGCATCTCTGGATTTTCATAACGCGATTTGCAGCCGCTCTCCCTCATCTCTCTCTTTCGATACCCGTCATCCTCACCCCCATTTGCATCTCCGATCAAGCTCCGACGACCATCCCTTCATCATTCGTTTTACATATCTCCACCATCATCTTTTCGTGAGCAAACTGCGACTATCGATTCACACCTCATCGATCACCGTTTTTGAGTTTTCAAGAGAAATCGATCGGCTTCTCCGATATGTTGCACCGTCGTCCGCTTCGCCCTTCTTCTCTATTTTGGTTTTTGGGTAAGCCACCTATTTCTTTTGTTTTGTTTTAAGCGTGGTTTGGGTTGTTGTTGTTTTGTTTTCGTTTGCACTTTAGAGACACACTAAGCTCTTAGCTTACACCGCTTAGTTTTTATTTTTCAGATATCTCAGACTCTTTTAGGTGACTCGGTACTTGGAGATTCTTGCATTTTACTCGGATACTTTTATAATTCAGTATGAACTCTCTTTTAATTATTTCAGACTACTGTTTTGAAATATTTTGGAACATTTATGTAATTTGGACATTGGGACTGTTTACTATTTTTAATTTGGGTATTATTAAATGCATGCCTTTATAAGGTTATTTTCAGAAATTTAACCGATTATCGGAATAATGTTTAAACGACTTTATAAAGGTGTCTAATTGAGATTATTTTTCTTTTAATAATAATTTTGTTTTTAAGTGAGCAAACTTAAAAGGTGTTACTTGAGGGGTAAGTTTTCAAACACAACTTCCTAGATTCGGCCCATTTCTTCTAGGCCGGGTTTAGGGGGTTACACCATTTGTTTCCGTGTGGAATAATTTGATGTAGTGGCTACAAAAAGGGATCGGTTCAAACATTTCTGATATGGTTTGAACAAAGATATCAAATTCTATATGCTAGCTTCTGATGTGGAATAATTTGATGTAGTAGTGAACAAGGCCAAGGAGATTGATGAGGCCTTGGAATTACCTGTTTAGTCTACGAACAATGATTGTGGAAAGAGAGATGTCGAATCGTCTAAGCATTCTGGGATGTCATCAAAGAGTGTACGGGATAATAAGTACCGATTTGATACTAGACACGATGATAGATGATGTCAGAACAATCAGCCTACCGTTGATTTTGAGCCAGCTCCGTGTAAGCATTGCGGACTTCAAAATCCTGGTGAGTATTTGCAACTATCAGCTGCTTGTTTTGGACGTAGGTCTACAGATCACGTTGTTCGAGATTGTCCTAGACGTGAAGATGGTGGTGAGCACCGTACTGTTGTTGTCGCGACTACTACTCCTGCTCGATGTCGAGGTTGAGGGAGAGTTAACTTTCAAAGATCAATGAGTGGTTAGAGGAATGTAGCGCACATTGTTGCTATCCAGCTAGAGACTAGGGGTCCCGCTTGAGTTTATGCACACCGTGAGACATACAATGCTACCGATGTGATTACAAGTACCTTTACTTTTCTATATATTCAATTGTTCTCTTTGGTTGACTCTGATTCGACACATTCCTATATATTGAGTGAACATGTCCATGCATTGGTTATAACCATTGAAATTCTTAATGTGGGGGGGGGGGGTATTGTTACAAGTTTGTTGGGTGAAACGGTAATGGTGAACTATTTATATAGGAGATGTCCGCTTGAGATTCAAGGATGTGTATTTTCGGTTGATTTGATGGAACAACATTTATATGGGTTCGATGTTATCCTTGATGTTGATTGGCTTTCTGAGCATCACGCCATAGTTGATTTTGAGTTGAAGAACATAATCTTGAAACTTGGTGAGAATTATGTGATTAAAGTAGTTGGTGAACGGACGAGGCTCATGTCCAATGTTTTTGGATATTAAGACGGAGAAGATGTTAAGTTTGGGACAAGAAACTTATATAGCCTATGCAATGAATCCAGGAAGTAAGGGTGTCTGGGTTCAGGACATTCGTACATTTAAGAATTTTCCAGAAGGGTTTCCAGAAGAGCTCCATAGTTTACCACCGGATCGAGAAGTTGAGTTTGGCATTGAGACATACCCTGGAACGGCTCCGGTGTCTATTGCACCATACCTTATGGCGCCGAGGGAATTGAAAGAATGGAGGACTCAATTACAGGAGTTATTGGGCCATGGTTTCATTCGAACGAGTGCTTCACCATGGGGTGCACCGGTGTTTTTCGTCAAAGAGGATGGTATGATGAGAATATGTATATATTATCGATAGTTGAAAAAACTTACCAATAAGAAAAAGTATCTATTACCACAAATTGATAATTTATTTGACCAATTACGTGGTGTGACCATATTCTTGAAGATTGATTTACGCTCGGGTTACTATCAATTGAAGGTAGGGGAGTCGGATGTGTTGAAAACTAATTTCAGGACTCTCTACAAACATTATGACTTTATGGTCATACCGTTTGGTTTGACAAATGCACCTGCTACATTCAAGGATTTTGTTTTTGGATTACCTTTGACGCCATCACACAAGCATTCCATTTGGGTAATCGTTGATCAATTGACCAAAAGTGCGCATATTTTGCTGGTGCATATTAATTTTACCTTGAAAAGTTGGGGAAGTTGTATATAGTCGAGGTTGTGAGGTTGCATGGGGTTCCAAAGTTGATTATCTCTGATAGGGATCCATGATTCACGTCTAGGTTTTGGGAGAGTTTGCGTAAGGCTTTGGGTATGAAATTTAATTTCAATACGACATATCATTCTAAGGCCGATAGACAGTCGAAACGAGTGATACAAATACTCGAAGATATGTTCCATAGTTGTATCATGGAAGTTGAAGGCTCTTGTGAGAAGCATTTTCGTTGGTGGAGTTTGTCTATAATAATAGTTTCCAAACGAGCATTCAAATGACACTATTTGGTGTTCTTTCTGGGCGGAGATGTAGAACACGTTTTTCTGGGTTGAAGCGGGGAAGAAACATGTAATGGTTGGTTCGTAGAAAGTTAAACTCATTTGTGGTTAGTGGAAAGCAGCTTCATATAGACAGTATTCGTATGCGGACTTGAAATGTCGTGAGATTGAATATGAGGTGGGTGATAAGGTTTTCCTCTAAGTTTCACCTTGGAAAAAGGTTTTGAGTTTTGGTCGTAAGGGCAAGCTTAGTCTGAGATTCATAGGATCGTATGAGATGATTGAGAGAATAGGACCGATTGCATATCGACTCAAATTGCCGGATGAGCTCGAGCGTATACATGACATGTGTCGTATGATTTAAGTGGTACACAATGGTGCAAGTGTACACGTCGCAATAATAAAGTGATATGTATCAAGTATCGTCTCCACAGGCATTAGTTTGGGCCACTTTGCTTAAGTTATAGCACTGTAAAGAAATAAGTTGATGGTGGTAGAGAGTGATAATAAACAAGTAAATTAAACTAAAATACTAAGTTCAAAGGAAATTGATAAATGGAAGAAGAAACTGAGTTGAGAGAGTATGTTGGGTTATTGAGCGTAATGATGCATTTGTCGGCATAATTGTTGTGGCAATTAATTACTCTTCGATGTTCGATAGAGT
This sequence comes from Hibiscus trionum, assembly GCA_030270665.1. NCBI lineage: Eukaryota > Viridiplantae > Streptophyta > Magnoliopsida > Malvales > Malvaceae > Hibiscus > Hibiscus trionum. Next base: position 5,954,282 of record BSYR01000037.1, read on the forward strand.
GGTCTTTGATGCCTTCGAGTTATCCCCAACTGAAGAAATGATGATTGTGCAAACCTCGATAATACACTCACACGTTAACCTTAGGTGGACATCATCGATTAATAAACTCTTCTTAGTCACTGAAATTCACTCCTTATCCCTAAGGTGGATTAGTTTCTACCAACGGTTGTTTCAATGGAAACTGTATCTAGTTGATTTCCTGAATCTAGCTATCCCAAGTCTAGATAAATGGATTCATTCAAGTTTCTTTCCCAAGCTCACTTGAAATTATAATAACAAGCCAAGAATTGAACAAACACCGGATATTGAATTACAAATCAAAGTAATTCGCTCGTTCATAAAAATCATAAACCCAATAACCCAAGCCAATCAATTTAGTTCATGGTTGGGTTGGAAGAAATCAACGAAGATAGAAACCCAAACATTGGTTTAACCGAAAGATAAAAAAAATAATCTGAAGAAGTCAAACTCCTCCTTGATCCGATCCTACCTTTGATTCGATCTCCACTCTTGATCCAGTCCTCCTCTTCCCTTCGATGTTAAAGATGTGATCCGCTTATATAGAGGGGGAAATCTCCATTTGAATTTTGAATTTGAGGGGATAATCTCTTTATCTTTATTTGTAGCAGCTCTTGAATTTAAATCTGGGCTTTATCCAATGCGATAAGGATAAGGATAAGACTTGAAAAATCTGATTTGTATCTCTGACTTGCCCTGACAATCGCTCGACAACTGGCTCGGCAATTCGTCCTACACAAAGAAAGCAAAAACATCAGCGATTTCTCCACAAAAATAGCAAAACACAAGGTCAAGCCCAATAAACGGAAGAACTACGAATTTATGCATGAACAACTAAAAATGCAACTAAATGAGCCTATGTCTAAACAATAATCTAAGTAAAAAGGGTACAAAATATAATACTTTTTTCACACTTATCAACGTGTTTCATGTGTCCATGTTGCGAAGGTATTGATCAAATCCTTCTCATTTTGTGCCAAGGAGATTGAGATTCATCTGAATCTATCTTATGATGAGGAGCCAATTGTAATCCTAGATAATAGTACTAAGGCATTATATGGAAAAATCATTGAGTTGGTAAAGGTATTATGGCATAACCGAGGTTCAAATAAAGCAACTTCGGAGACGAAGGATGAGATGAGAATGCAATATCCACATATGTTTCTCTTAGGTGATTTTGGGGACGAAATTTCTTTTTAGTGGGGGAGAGTTTTACATCCCAAAAATTGGGTTAGTAGTTTTGAGTATTTGATTCAGATCGGTTTGGGATTAACTGATAGATTTGACTAATTGATTAACGGGGTAATTAATTAGATTTTTAAGATATTGAATTTGGATAATTTATTATGAAAATGTTTTATAACTATTTAATAGTTTTATTAAATAATGAGATTTTTTTATTCTGAAGGCTTTTAATTAAGTTAATTTGGGTTTTAATTAGAAAGGTGACTATTTTATAAAGGTTTCATCAATGGAATTGGTGACTAAATTAAAAAAGACACAAGCTAAGAATCCTTAAGGAACAAATAAACTCTTTTGTGTTTTATTTTCAATTTCCCTCTTATTTTACCAAAAACAACGACGGTTACTTTTTTTATTGGAAGAATAGTTTTCTAAGATTTTCTCTCTACTTTCTCTTATTTTCTTCCAAATATCTTCGAAGAAATTCTTGATTTCCAATCCTTTTCTACTCTAATTTCTTCTCCATTGATTTCTAAACACTATCAAAACCTCTGTTTTTATTTTATTTTTCCATCTTTTTCTCCATTTTTAACGTCAACTACAAGAGGGGAGCTCATCTTCAAGTTGAATTTCCATCTAGCAAGGTGAGATAAGGTTTCTTATTGATATTCCGCATGTTTTGTGTCTCTAATCTAGTGTTTTTAATGGCTTTTGGAATTAAAATGGATTTAATTGAATAAATTGGATTTTTGGGTAATTCAATGGTGGATTATGATTTCTTTGATTAAACCTAAGTGTTTCTATTGATTTTAATACAATCTTAATGGTTGTTGATAATCTAACGACAATTTATTGTGTTTAATCTCGTAATTAATTCAGCTGGTTCATTAGGTTTGGTGTTATTGAGGATTTTGGAAGAATCTTGGTTATTTGAGTTCTTTGATGTTAGCTACTGTTATGTGGAGTTAATTGATAAAGTTCTTGATGTAATTGAATTAGAAGTAATGGATATAATGTAGAATTAAGTTTGGGAATGATAGAAGTGTAGTTTGAGTGATTTTTGGATATGTAGGGATATTTCGGATATGGATTCAGTTTTGTTAATGTTGCTGGAAGTTTTTGAGTTGTAGAGAATCTGGAATAGAATATGTAGGCCTAGCTTATGTTTCTGACGTTTTTGGATATTTGGAGAATCTTCGGTGCTGAAGCGAAAGCTTTGTGGTGAGTGCGAATTATGAGTGCTTCCAAACAAGGTTTGAAATATTTTTATGGAAGTTTAATGGAAGCCTAATAGCTTTATTAAACTCGGAAGTAAGCGTTTCTATCTCTTGTACAATTCCGGTTTGAGGCATTTAATGAAATTATGATTTGTTTTGAGAAAACCAACTTGTTAAACTTTTTTTTTTTATGCATTTAAATTGATATGCCATTTTATAGAATAGAATGGGAGTGCTTGAGTACAACGATATAAGTTTTTGATATGATATGCATCTAGAACACAAAAAATTTAAAATATCTGTAATTGTGGTTAGTTTGAGTTCAGATCACTTCGGTAATCAATGTAATATTTGTCACTTGGGTCTAATCCTTCCAGGCCGAGTGATGAGTGTTACATAATGACCCAACAAATCTTAACAGACTGATACCCAATTGACTAATTAAAAACCCAATACCAACTAATTACAGTTAATTACATTCTAACAATCACACTTCTTTCTAATTTTACCAAATTTCAACATTATTCAATGAATTGAATCCATGAGTTGACAACAATATGAAATTGTGAACTATTGGGATCCATGAACTTCTTCAAATTGAGCTGCTTAGAAACAAAATTGTAAACTGAAAATGCTTTCTTCCTTCAATCACCATTCTTTCATCTGGAATCCATTCAAAACAAAGTCTCATATTTCTTACTTGGTGGTTTACTGAGAATCGTATGTTTTCTTCATCCTTTCGTTCTTCTTTACTCACTTTTCTGTCCTACATTTTTTTTCCATCCTAAATTCCTTTAGAAAACTCTTATTCCTTTATCTTCATTGTGTTTCTTCATCACTTATTGTGACTTTTTTTGTTTGTTGGAAGCAAGAAGGTTAAGCTACATGCTCTGATGTGTAATATGAAGCTTCTCTTGGACAAGAAGACACCCTCTAATGTTTGGTTAAGGAGAACAAGGTTGTTAAACTCTTGACTCTTCATAGCAGACAATGAAGAAACGAAACACTGACTTATCTTTGAATAAAAATCCAACATTCACCAGATTTCAATGGCAACCAATATCAATAATTTCTGTCATTATCAACAGTAACCAAACAATACTCAACAAAACAGTGAATGAAAAAATGAAACCCCAACTTATTCTTGAACAAGACCTCAGGCATTCATCAGATTCCAGGAGCAACCAATTTAAAATTTTCAACAATAGTGGGCAAGAACCAACTAGTAATTCACATGAGCAACATAAATTCCAGAACCTTTTATTTGTTGCAGCATTATTTAAAAATAAGCAAAACAAATAGAGCTCAATTACCGTATGGCATCAGCTGAGATGAGCTTGCAATGAACATCAACAATGTGATCTCAAATGAACAAAATCCAAATCTGACGTTTATTGTAACACCTCTAACCGGTATGGGAGAAGCCGAGTCGGAGATGTTACTAAAAATCGAATCAGAGCACTAAATCATATAATTCAATCAAATACCTAATGTAAACATAAGGCAAAACACATTTGATTTCAAACATATCATGCAAATAATCATATTGGATCATTTTGCAAAGAGTTCAAAGTTTAGGGACATATTTGTAATTTTCTGAAGTTTATGTCCTTCCTAGAAATTAATGTCACGTAACTGAAATTCATGTCACATTACACATGCTTGAAAAATTTCAACCCATTTGGGAAAACAAAACCCATTTAATTAATTTGTTAATCTTTTGGGACTCAAATGTAAGAGTTCAGAAATTAAGGTTGTAATACCCCAAAAGTGGGCCTAGAAGTATTTTAATAATTTAGCTGTAGAATTGGTAAATAAAATTTTGCCATGAGACTAGAAAGAAGTGTCAGGGATGGCCGTTCATTGTTGGAATGGCATTACTCTGAAAAGAGTGGCAGATATGCAAATCATGCTCTAGACTGCGGAAAGGTCTCTATTTTGATCTCTACAGACAAGGTTTTCAGAATTGAAGTTGGAAAAGAGTCCTTTATGATCAACGTGGTGGAAACAGGTGTCGATAGTAAGGAGACTGGTTAGAGAGCATAGAGTCGAGACGCTGCTGCTACAAGACGAAATTAGATGATCGTGGTACGATGATGATCTGTAATTCAAGCTTTCGACCTCGGAGGGCAGATCAGGGGGCCTTGCAATTATCTGTGATTTGAATTGCTTCAGGGTTGAAGACGAGAAGGTATGCTTTCACTACATCCTCCTGAAAGGCATATGGAATCAGTTCAAGGAAGAGTTTGTAGTGGTAAAATATATATGCTCCGTGTGCTGCTTCGAATCAAAAAGAATTGTGGTCCGAGATCTCTCTGTTAAAAAATCAAACACATCGAGTTGGACTATTGCGACCATTTCAACGCGGTTAGGAATAGAATTGAAAGAAGTGATTGCAGTGAGACTTTTTCAAGCAACATTAAATTTAATTGTTTCATCTAAGAATGCAAGTTTGCGGATTTGTCAATGACCACACTCCAACTAAAGAATTCTTGAGACAACGAGGGCTAGAGTGTGACAGTGACCACTATCTTTGTTGCTGGTGCGATTCATCTATTGAAGACTGAAATCATTTATTCGTGAGCTGTAAATTTATTGGATTCTTTTCTGTCTTTGCTGGAATGAAGTCTGGGAAGAGGTTGCAAATGTCACCGAATTGCTTGAGTTCTGTTTTTCTAGGAAATGCACAGGATTACACAGATCCTTTTGGTCGGTATTCACTACAGCAGCCCTGTGGTGTATTTGGTCGACTTCGTTTTCAATATAAAAGTATCCAATACTAGAGACCTTCTTTTCCATACTAAGATGTGAGTGTTGGTGTAGATTCAAGCTTCGAAAGTGGGGCGGTTTGAATTCTGTGATGGTTGGTGGGATGATCCCTTCTCTTGTTTGAGATCTAGTTATCCAGTTTGCAAATTTTATTCTCAAGCCTTGATGAATTTTACTGGGGCTGGTTTTTCAAAATCCACTGATACAGGTTCTGGAGGGATTCTTTGCATTAACAATGGAGTCATCAGGGGTCTCTTTTCTTGCCTTTCCGATGGCATTGGTGTGTTAGCAGCCGATATATTTGCCATAAAAACAGCCTGAACCATTTTCTTAAACACATGATGGACATGGATGGAAACGCTGGTGATAGAAACTAGCTCGAATGTGGCGTTAGACTGGATTGTATTAACCAATTAATTCATAAAATTGATTTGGTCTTCTTCCAAAGATCCACAAATCCCAACTGCTCTAAGGCTTCCTTGCTTGCTACAGACGGTGCTTTTAAGGGGGAGTTGTTCCAAGCTTGGTGGTTAACATGTTTTGTTCTACTCTTGTAATCGCGTTTTACTCTGACGATTCGTTGGTTTCCCTGAATGAGTTGTAACCGTGTTTTGTTTCGGCTTCCATTGTTCCCTGAATGTGTGTACTTTTTTCCTCCACTTAAGTTTTGGAAGGATTTTAACGAGGCACACATTCGGGTGTAGGCGCTTTATGATTAATTAATAAAATCTCTTGCCGAGACAAAAAAAATGAAGCCTTCATAGAATTGAGTGAAGCATGTATAATTATTTTGTTTGAGAATCTTGTGATTTAGTTGGTGACTTGAGCTATTGGATGGAGACATATGGATAAATTGAGTATCTAAATATTCGAATGTTGCTTGTAACCCCTAGACCTGCCTATGTGTTACTACGAATCCCAAGAGGTCACATTAGGGTCACAAGAGCGACTCACCGTAAAGATCCACATAAAAAAACATTTTTTTGTTAAAAACACTTATCAGATTGTAACGGTAACATCTGTTTAACATACCCTTTTCTGAAATCATTTAAACATATAACAAGATTTCAAAAAAAATGTTTTACAGACACTATCATAAAATAATACATGACATGCATACCCACTAACTATGTCGGTACCGTACTCCAAAGCAACACCGAGAGAACTCCAAAACTGATGTCGGTCATCGAGCCATGTTAGATTTCTTTTAACCTGCGATGGTAAAAACAACATGAGCTTCGAAAAGCTCAGTAATACAGAACTACCAATGGATGCTATAAGTAACATGTAGATATATGGTAGGCATAACACTGTCATAATGTTTCGGGGAACAAATGGCTCCAAAATACGGTCAGATATTTCAAAGAAGCAGTATACATTGAAGATATTAGAGTTGATCTTTATTCAATCACTGAGTCTTCTGCTAGGAACATATAGACTGAAGAGTTAGACAAGATATGGATTACGATAGTTGAATCAGAGGCTTAGTGTGTGTGTTCCAACAGTGCAAAGTTAACACATACAAAGTAACGGTGTGACGAACGCTATTTCACGGTTACATGATTTTAACGATAAGGTTCATTTTATATTTTCTATCTACCCTCCAACCAAACTCCGGTATGCAGTTCCACAGAACTGCAACTATAACAGGCATTAACCTAGGCCCGTTGGGCGTAGGTGCCAGCCTAAGGGAATACCTTAGGTACGGTAAGGAATTACCCTAGCCGAAGCATAGGAACCTAAAACGGTAAGGAATTACCAGCCTGATCAGGGCTGAACCTACGATGACTTCGCACTATATCCCAAATCCCTCGATGACGGTCTAGGTGGTGATAATAGTAATCGGTAGTAGTCGGTAATGATCGATAATAACAATATTCAGTAGTAATCATTGCTAATCAGTAATAACAGTGAATATAACGTAAACTTTAGTTTTCCATGAAACGATAACTAGCGGGCATATAAAATTTCATTTTATTTTCTTTTTCTTCTTTTTTTTGTTCAGATACATATATATATTTCGGTTTGATAAAAGCCATATTTCGTATTGAAAGACAGCCTTGGGTTCAGGACGGTAGAATATTTATGTGCACTTGGAACACACTAAAAAGAACCATTTATTTCTCAGAGATACTTGGTATTTACAAGGAGAGATGAAACACTGAATTTTTGACAATTCTGAACCGATTTCAGAAACAATATCCCTATCTCAAGGGGGGCTCGTAATCAATGTCTCCGACCAAGTATTCGAAAATTGATACGATGCGATCGGTTAGGATCTCAAATATGTCAAGATTGTTCTGACCATTTTGCTAATAAGGGCATTTTGGTCATTTAACACTCCGAGGCAGTTCCATAATCTGATCCCAAGGGGATAGGTCAAAGATTTGTCGCGCTGAAGATTTTTGACGGTTTACTAGGCTTCAAAGACCATTCCACTATACTCATCTCGCCAATACATTACTTTCCATGCATTCTAATCGGTGCACTTTTCCTGTGTTCACTATTTAATTCTGGTTGTGCTATACATCTGTAAGAATCGCTGTCACATTATCTCGAAACATGCCACAAGAGGTTGAACATGCATTTATGCCAATTTGGGTATTAAGAAATGATTGACATACTTAACCCAAAATTCAACCCATTTGAAAATTACAATCTCTTGCGTGTGATCAAAAGTTCAAGATTTCGAAGCTTTAACTTATCTCAGTCAAGAGGGCATCCCAATTATTTAAAGTGCAGTCGTTCACGTTCTTTCGGGCCTTTTGAATCACTTAATAATCTTAATCACTAGTTTATATCTCGTCATATGGTTAATTCGATAGTTTTGGGTGCCTAGTGGTATCTTAGTTTCTTTTGGCCAATCCGCACATGTCGGTATTTTCAATTCTTTCGGTTATTTCGGTCCTTTCGACCATTTTCCAACCATCCATTATTTCCAAAACACGAGGTTAGACCCACATCTCTGTTAATTTAGAAATTTCAATGCCCAAGAACATTTTGGTCATTTGATGACTCGATTGTATCGGCATTTTCAATTCTTTTACTCGATTCAGCCATTAATAGCAATTACGTATCTTCTGATAGTTTAATTGATCCGAACATATAAAGAGTTTCCCCCAAAAATTTATCTTCAGAGGTTTATTCAGGATTTACGCTAAATTCGAGTGCTTATTTTTCTTGAATGATTAAGTCTTATTACCGCATCTCTCTGAGTAATTCGAGACTTTTAGATGAATCAATTGTTTTACCGGATTTAGTGTAGGTTTCAGCACCACTTTCATTATCAGGGGTATTTCTGTCATTTTCACATCGAGGGCATTTTCGTAATCATATACTCTAATATTTCTGTTGTTTGAAAAATTAACATTATTAATCGGGTTTGGAGATTGATCACCTCATTAATTATTTGTTAGATTCTAGATTCTTTAATTTATCATCTTTCTCATTCGATTATTCCAAACTTATCTACATTTTCATATCCGGTTAGACTTAAGCAGAATTAACAGCACTCCTCATCATATTTATGCAAGCATTAACCGAATACCAACATGATCATAAAGCATACTAGAGGTAGTAGTGTATTACCTTTAATACTTGCTACATCGGTCGACCATGATACTCCGTTCGATCATTCTCGAACCTAAATGCGACGTCCTCAACATTTCGTATATAAGGAACGATGATTACCTTCAATCGCACAAATTCCAAATTCAGTCTTTATTCACATTGCTCACAATTGATTAATAAAATAAATAAGCAGACTCGAGTACAAGGTCCAATTCGGAGGCTTTCGGGTTTGAATTTCATGAAACGAGCATCAAAAAACGGACTCATGACGTCGAAAAACATAAAATAGGGCTTTTCGGGAAAAGTTGACTTTTTGGTCAAAGTCAATGCTGACGTCAGCGGTCAAAGTCAACGCTGACGTCATGCTGACGTCACTGGTCCAAAGGCTGACTCGGCGAGTTAACTCACTGGGTTGACTCGAGCGAGTTGACTCATTGAGTTGACTCAGACGAGTTGAGTCACTGGATTGACTCAGTCAACTGGTCGGGTCGGGTCGGTTAACAGGTCGGGTCGGTCAATGGGTCAGGTCGGGTCAACGGGCTTGGTTTACCACTAGGCTTGGGCCGGTTCGGGTGGCTCGGTTCAAGGCTAGACCGGGTTTGAGGCGGTTGGCTCGGCAGCCACCGTCCAAGGCGGCCGAGAATTGCCTTGGACGGCGCGTGAAGCCCACGCGCGGCCTTTCCCGGTCAGAAAACACATCGGACAGCCCTAAAACACCGAAAACAACCTTAAATCTAACATATCTCAACCAGAAACCCAAAAATTAAACCAGAACTAATCGAACTTACCTAAATCTGAAAAAAAAACGCTCAACACTGTCGTTGCTCCGACGATGGTCTAAACGGTGGCCGTTCGTTGTCCGGCGACATGAGTTTTCCTTGGCTCAACGCAAGGAACTCGACGATGGGTGGTGGTGCGGCAGACGGTGATCGAGGCGGCCGGAATCGTTAAATAACAGTGCGGAACCCTTGATCTCTGTCGAGGCTTTGAGTCGTTCTCCACGTCGTTTGCCAACACAATGCGAGTGACGGTGATGTCTGAGATCGGTGCGCGACGGCAATCATGGTAGAGGAGGCGGTGACGATTACCGGTGAGCGATGGAGACTGAGGTTGGGTTGTCGCGGAGCCTTTCAAGTAACTTAGAGGATGAACGGCGGCTCCTTGGCGCGAGTGACCATCGGGGTTAGTTTTGGGACGTCAAGACGCTTCCGACGATGGTGGCGGTGCTAGCTACGGCGCACCAGTGTTGATAATCGGGTGGTAACCGGTGGGGGAGGTAGAAAGTTAGCGATGGGAAGATGAAGGGTCGTCCATTCTTGAATCTGGACACTTCCAGATAACATCTAGTTCTATGGGAAGGGGAGTGGTTGAGATATTTTGAACTTATTATTATTATATTTTGATACCTCTTTAACCATTGGTTCAAATCAAACTTGGTATAAGAGATGACTAAGATCTTCTATAGCTCAAACGGTTGGGTGACTGGCTTAACAAAGCTAGGTTGTGGGTTCGATCCCCACAACCTTCACTTTCCTTCCTTTTTCATTTTCATTTTTTTAGCATCCCCTTTTTTTGGGAGTTACAACTCTCCCCTCCTAAAAAGAAATTTCGTCCTCGAAATTTACCATGGTTAGAGAAATACAGAAACTACTCTTTTGTCCATTCTTGTACTGAAACTTATCCATTAGAGTATCCTTATTTCTCGGGGATCTTAGACGGGGAGTGGTTGAGATATTTTGATCTTAGACGGGGATCTGAAACATCTAGTTCTATGGGAAGGGGAGTGGTTGAGATATTTTGAACTTATTATTATTATATTTCGATGCCTCTTTAACCATTGGTTCAAATCAAACTTGGTATAAGAGATGACTATGAGCTTCTGTAGCTCAAGCGGTTGGGGGACTGGCTTAACAAGGCTAGGTTGTGGGGATCCCACAACCTTCACTTTCCTTCTTTTTTCATTTTCATTTTTTTTAACATCCCCTTTTTTGAGGTGTTACATTGCTGGAAATACTTTTTTACACCATGAATCTATCTTGGCTTGCATTGAAATCATGCTTAGGTTGTTCATCTATTTGGTGTCCTTATTCGAATGAATGGTAGTCAATTAGGAGTAATGTCATGTAGGAGGAATAAACAGTTTTAAATAGATGATTTCACTTGTATGTTCGAGTGTCAGTGAACAAAGAATTATTTTGATGTTATATGGATGAATCTAGTCACATTCAACTTTAAAATAATTCGGATATAATAAATAGTTTGTCTAGAAATCCCATTGTTGTAACTTTTGAACCCTTAAGCTAAATTGGTTTATTGCTGACCGGAGATGAATTGAGCATAGGGGTTTGATTTTGAAACTGCTGGATTGATGTTAAAGCAAGGAAAAATGGGCAGAATTTTTTGATACAAAGAACTAAGGAACTGCATTATAATTTGTTTGAGCTTGTGGTGTAAAGAAATAAGGCTATTTCTTTAAACTGTGAGGCTGCTGGAAAACTGGAAGTTTAAGGACTGTTTTACACATGTAAGCTAATTTAGGGGCTGTTGAAACTACATAAATAAATTTTTATGATGTGAATGAATGTGTATACCGTGTACTGCCCTGTTTTGGCATGATTCAAGTGTATAGAAGACTGTTTTGGCTTGTGTATACCGTGTACTATGTGTGCTAATGTGTGATTTGTTTTATGAATGCATTAATGGAAATTAGGTAGGTTACGGGACTATTAGGCATCAATAAATTTGTTAGTGGGCTGATTAGTGAAAATGTACATGTTAAGGACTGTTATGTCATAATAGAAAGGAAGTGGGCTGTTTCGAAAATAAAAATGTACACACTTGTTTAAGGGGCTGTGTGAGTTGGTAAGGAGTTTTGAATGAACTGAATTCTATGTATGTGTATAATTGTGTGTTAGGTTTGATAGCAAAATGATTTTTGAATTGGTATTGATTCTTTGTTAATTCATCTAGAGGTTTATACCTAGATAAGAAAGTGGGGAATGACATAAAGGACCAATTAAGAGTATAAGGAATCGCAGATTCTGGTATCCTGTAACTTCAGGATAACAGGTGAGTGTAAATTAGAGTTTTGAATAAATAAAAGTATTCCCAACATCTTTGTGGTTATCCCAATTAATTTTATTTGGTTATTTATCTAGTGAGGCATGTAAGACTACGCTTGGAAAAAGGTACGTACTTCCTTTAAAAGTACTCTTGATTTGAAGTTGATTTGGAAAACCATATTGTTCATCAAAGATGTACTTATACTTGAAAGTATAAGCTTGCGTAGGTAAAATTTTGTATGAAAATATGTAAGTGTAAACTCAAGTAAGAATAAGCATATGTCAGTTTCGATTCCTTTAAATGTTGGATTTCTATAAGAATTTATCTGTGTAAAGTTGTCTTAAGTGAATCTACGAATGCATGCTAGCTAGATAAGATAAGTAACTTGAGGTAAGTGTGATTTAGCTAATATTTATTATTCGAGTTACACTTCTATTTGCTATTTGAGGCTGAAATTGATTGTGATTATAATTGAACAAAAGAATGATTTATAGCTTACATTACCTTTGATTGAAAGGATAATAAATATAATATTAAGCCTTGATTTGAGTTAGTTTAGACAAAATTATCATGCCATAGTCTAATGATCATGCATTTTGAATCCTCGTGTTGGATTAAAATCTGCAATTCTGGGCACATATGTAAAATGTATGTTGCTATTATAAAGTATAACACAAAATTAAGTGACCAATTATGTTAGACGTGTCATAGGTATTAAAGTGTCATGGAAATAAAAGTGTAGATACCATAAGATATATTTATAATTTAATGAGTGACAGAGTTATAAATATTTAATAGTTGATTAAATAAACTATATAAAGAGGTTGTGGTCCCAAGAAATAGGTTAACTTGTTTTTCTCTCCTTCCCCGTTAGAGAGTTTTACTTCAAGAGATAACCTATCTTCTTGGAAGGTCAATAGCAAAGATTTGAGGTTTTAACAAGATTCAAGGTTTTTAATTTATCATTTAACTCAGGTACGCTTCCGCATTCAGATTATTTATTTATCAATTAACTCAGGTAAGCTTCTGCATTCAGATTATTTAGTTTACTGTTCTTGATGATTTAACATGATAGATCCTGAATATTAGATTTCACATATCTATTATGGTTTGATTCTAACAAGTGGCATCAGAGTCTCGTCATGTCGAATCATTAAGAATCAATTATGAATTTTAACTTTTGGGCATTTAGGGTTCAATAATCTTTTGCCTTAAATCCCCTATTACAACTATCAGATTATTAATCTTATTAGAATTTATACTGCGATAACCCTATTTGAACTTTTTTGGGCGATTTATAGTTATTGTAAAACATATATATTTGGGTTCTTGGAAAATTCTAATGCCGTCCATTCTTGCTCCAAGGGTTATTAATTTCTTTAAGAAACATGAAAGTTTTAATCCTTACAGATTCCATGGTTATTTGGGTTATTTACAGATTCAGTAAAGAAAAAAAAATGTGGATTATGAATTTACCATAATTATGATATTGTTTTGCTTGTATCACATCTTTCGTATTTGCGGATTAATTACATAATCGGTAAACATTAATTTGGTTGACTTTGGTATTTTATATTTTGGCCGTTTTTCAATATTATTTTTTAATTGTTTTTGGTGTCTTTTTTTCCCTTATTTCTGTCAATCATATATATGGTGTTTAAGAATTTAGCATTTACAAGAATACAAATATTATTGTTTGGCAATTGAAAAAAATTAACGAATCAAGGACGTTGAATGCATATGGTGAATGTTGAATTTTTTTATTTCCTTCATAAATTCAGTTTTGTTTAGAAAATTCTATGACCAGAATTTATTGGGTGAATATTTATTTACAATTTTATATTAAATTGTTAAATGACGTTAATGGAAATAATGAATGTTGTATAGTTATTACGTGCATTATAAGGTTGGATTAAATATTTATATTATTAACCATAAAAGTTCAGATCAAGTTTTGAATGCACGACTAATACTATGGATCATGAATTATGCATTTTATTTTAGTTTTGAAATTCATATTAAATTTGGTTTGATCAAAATTTCACTTTTGATCATTAGATTATTATGGATATATTAAAATTTCATGTAATCATTATATGGATTATTCATTTAGATGATACTTTTGATTTTGGCTTTTAGTTAAAGATTGAATGTTTTGAATCCGACTTTGATTTTGGTAAATGTATGTTTAATGTTTAAGACATTTTTTTAAGAAACAGTCAAAGATTTTGGTTTATTCGATTTTTGATTGCCCCATTCAAACAACCTTATTTTTGGTTATTTCGGAGACTTAAGTGTTATCAGAAATTTCAATTTTGACTGTTACAAAATTTTAAATGAATATCGGTAAATTTATATTATATATTTTGAAATAAATTAATTAAAGCATTAAGTCACCAAAGTGACCTCTATTGTGGAAATTATTTTATTTTAAAATATAGAAAGTTTTGTGCATGTAAGTCAGATTATGTTAGTGTTAATCGGCCCAAATGAAGGTTAATAATTAACATTATTACATGTTCAACTGTGGTAATAAACATGTGATAATTATTATGTTTTATATGTGAGCAATAAATCGGCCCAAAGGGAGATTTCTGTTTGACATGTTCTTATTATCAATGTTTGATTACTATACCAAGATATCACTTGCAAGTTAATGTTTTGTCCAAAGATGAAATATTAGCGGAGTGTCCTAACGGTTGATCATGTTAAACATAACGGGCTTTAACTCGAAGTGATCTACCTCAATCTCAGGTTCTGTCATTATCAGATCAAACCCTCTAAAGTCAAGTTCCAGATAATCTCTAGTGGTTCGAACATTCTGGGGCTGTCTGGGCGGAATATGTAACCCCCTCGTCCCGGTCTAGCCGACTGACCGAATCGAACGGGTTACACGGGGAAAACCGAAGCGAAACCCATTAGGATCTCACTCCGATTAGTGACCCTATTTATTTCAATTTTCATTTTACTTATCTTCCCTAGATATCACATTAAATCCTAAGCGTGAAGATAACAACGGGAAGCAAGAACGAAAACCATTCCAGCAGAACATACGATACTTAACTTTATCGAGTAGTTCGTTAATCAAAATTACATGCATGCGAGGCAGAAACATCAGAGGGATCACATAGAAACTCGATGGGGAAACATACATTCATTAGGGACTAAAATATAACATCCGGGAACCTTTTAAAGTGTCATTTAAGTGTTTCGACTACCTGCGTTTCGAAACAGGCTTGCCCGTTCCGAAACACGGGCTTCATTTTAACAGCCAGACCGAGCCGTTTCGGAACGATCCCACCTTGTTCCGGAACGGGGATCAATAGTAACAAAATGTATCAAAACGGGTTCTGAAATGGGGGCTCATAGTCTCGAAACGTATCGAAACGAGTTCCGAAACGGGGGCTCATAGTGTCAAATCGTATCGAAACGGCACCACCCCTGTTCCGATACGAGTATCCCTAGAACTACACCCGTTTTGGAACCCTCTCGGGCGTTTCGAAACACCTGCACACAGATTGGCCCAAAATCATACTTAAACACTTCCAATTGTCCCCAAACGTGTCCCGAATCATCAAAAACCACATGGCAAACTAACATATATACATTCTAGATGCGAAAAGTCCGAATCACAACATTTGACATGCATTCAAGCAATAATTTAGAATTCAAGCTCTAAGCTCACATGAACACTTGGATACAAAAACACTAACAGGTCAATATGCTTAGCAATCCATACAAGACCACACCGAGTCTCAATTTAACATATTATCACCATTTAGAACATGCTTGAAACATAAACAAACCATAATAGGGGAGTTTGAACACCAACTCCATAACATACAATCTAGCAATCCCATTGTCTAAGTGTCATTACAAAAACATAAACCATACTTTGGGCCACCGAGAAATTCGAGGATTCCTTCCTTGCCTACTTGCCTCCCAAAGCCTCTAACGATATGCACTATTGGAAAAGAGAGAGCGTAAGCTAGAAGCTTAGTGAGCGGAGCTCTAAAACACAACAACAATGCAGTTTTTAATGCATAATCTTAGATTTAAAGCAAGACCATCAAAAAGGGAATGATATAGTGAGACATAAACATGAACAATACATGGTATGCACATGCATAACCAAAACCAGGTGAGACTACACATCACCGTTCAACTAGTAGTTTTCTGATGGGACTACACATCACCGTTGTGAAACCGATATTTTAATTTTGATATAACTAAAGAACCTAAGGACCAAACTGAAAATGTCAAAACGAATTTTTAAGTCCTCAAACATCCCCATATAATTTAAAGAATATGCCTAAGTTAAAAAATAAGCTTTCCAAATATTTTCTAAGTGTTCTTAAAGCCGAAACAATGTTTTTCGAGTCCCTGTTTCGAAACGGCCCAAGGCGTTTCGAAACGGTTTTGAAACTGTCAACCCATGTTCCGAAATGGGTATCGAAACGTTTTCAACACTGCCAACCCATGTTTCGAAACAAGTATCGAAACGGCTTTAGAACATAGAGAACCCGTATCGAAACGACATCAAGTGTTTCATAGGTTCTTCATTTGATTTGAAAAATATGACCGTTGCAAGTTTTTAACTGATTTTTAAGAAACCGTTAAGGCGTTTCGAAACGAGTTCAGTCCGTTTCGAAACGACACTTGACAGTGGCAACAGTGTTTCGAAACGGAGTAAGACCGTTTCGATACGGGCTCTTAAATGCACCCTAACGACTCTTTCCTTTTTGGTCTGTTTCGAAATGGGGTCGGGCGTTTCGAAACGGTTGGTTGCAGACTGCATTTATGGAGGTGAGATAACACCCCCAACGGCTCTATTGATGAATGCAACAACCACAACGTCTAGAAATCAATGAGAAGGTATAAAAGAGACCTCTAAAAGCTCCAGCAACAACTATTGATCCAAAAGAAAACATCCAAACATCAAATCCAAGCATTTGTGCCTAAATCCCAATATTGTCTAGAAACCCCAATTGTAATTTTCATTCTTATCATTTTCAATTGGGTTGAGTGCTTGTAATTGGGCTACAATTTGTATTGAGAGATACTTTTTTAGCCATCAAAATCTTTGTTCTTTTTGTGTGAGGATTGGGTTAAATTTTGGGTAGAAAATTTAACCGAAAATTGTAAGGGTTACCTCCTTAGCCTAGAAAAGGGGAAGAGCAATTAGTGGAATTGTTGCAAATCCTTAGTGAAGCTAAGGTAGTGGATGTAGAGTTCATTTGGAACTTGAACCACTCTAAAATTCCTTGTCTATCTTTTTAATTTGCAATTTCCACCACCTAAAACTTTAAAAATCCAATTCACCCCCTCTTGGTTCATTTCGATCATTCGATCCACTCAACAATTGGTATTAGAGCCTACCTCTTTGAGGATTAACAGCCACAAGAGGAGTTCCTTGGAAGAGTGTGATCATCAAAAATCAAGAGATGGCTTCAACCTCCGGTTCGGGCATGTATGAGTCTCAATCCACCACAAAACCTCCCTTCTTCAATGGTGACAACTATCCATTTTGGAAGAATAGAATGCGCCTCTTCATCAAGTCCAATGACTACTTAGTTTGGGATGTCATTGAAGATGGCCCCTACATTCCATTGAAGCAAGATAGTGAAGGCAAGATGGTTTTGAAGAAGAAGGTGGAGATGAGTGAAGAAGAAAGGAGAAAGATCCAAATAAATGACAAAGCTCTCCACACGCCCTTTTGTTCATTCGGTCCGGACATCTATTCCAAAGTGTCATCCATTGAGAGTCCCAAAAAAGTGTGGGACACTCTTGAGACTACCTATGAGGGAACCAATGACGTCAAAGAAACTAAGATTGGGACATTCTCAATCTTAGTTATGAAAATTTCAAGATGGAGCCCGATGAGACGGTGTCCAAGATGTTTGATCGTTTCTCCACAATAGTCAATGGGCTCAAAGGATTTGAAGAGACAATACCGGAAGACAAGCTTGTCCGGAAGCTACTCTATTCACTTCTCGAATCTTGGGATGGGAAGAGAACCGCCATCATTGAAGCTAAAAATTTGAAGACTTTAAAGCTTGATGAGCTAGTGGGTTCTCTCCTTACACATGAGATTATGAAGCAAGGAAGGGAAGAAGAGAAGAAGAAAGAAGAGAAGAGAGTAGAAAAGCTAGAGGTTGAAAAGAAGAAGAAGTTGGGAATAGCTCTCAAAGCTTCACTACTTGAGGAGAGCTCTTCTAGTGAGGAGGATGAGCTAGAAGAATTGGCTATGATAGCCAAACGATTCTCACGCTTTATGAGGTCCAACCGGGGAAGAAAAATCCAAAGAAAATAGACTTTAAAGGAAAGAACAAAGAAGAAGCAAGGGATCAAATCATTTTCTTTGAGTGCAATAAACCCAGTCACATACATTCGGAGTGCCCTCAACTCAAGAAGAAGGGCTTTGAGAAGAAGAAGAAGCTCAAAGCCAAGCTTGCTACTTGGAGTGATGAGTCATCAGAGGATGACGAACAAGAAGTGGCCAACCTTTGCCTCATGACACTTGAGGAAGATTCCTCCATGGTAACCTCTAACTCATCATCTTTAGATTTTACATATGATGAATTAAATGATGCATATGATGAGTTACAAGAGGTCTATGATGAATTAGTTGAGAAATATAACGAGTCGGTCATTAGGAATAAGAAAATCATTTTGGAGCTAAATGAGAAAAATGACTCACTCTCTCAAGCTAATTCAAAATTTGAGAAAAAGATATTAGGGTTGAAAGATGAACTTAAATTTTTTCAAGATGAAAATGTTGACCTTAATAATCTTTTATCTCAATGTAATAGTGAACACCAAAAGGTGTTAGATGAGCTAAATAAGCTCAAAGAGTCTTTTAAAAATGTTGGTAATGTCAAGCATGAAATAGGTGAATCTTCAAGAACAAACCAACCTAAGAAAAAGACTAACTACTACAAACAAGGTAGCTTTCCTAGACATGGTAGAACTAAAAGAATTAGAAGTGTATGGGTTCCTAAGGAACTTGTAAAATCTAATAACATTATTGCTATGTCATCTTGGATTCCTAAGGGAACCAAGGTTTTGGGAGCTAACACTCATGGACCCAAAATGATTTGGGTACCAAAAACAAAAGCTTAATATCTTTGTTTGTAGGGGGGGCATTGCTACAAGGCCAAAGCACAAAGTCAAAACTCATGGTACCTTGATAGTGGATGCTCAAGGCATATGACCGGAGACAAGAGTAGATTCATGGATCTAAAGCCAAAAAGTGGAGGAGTGGTGACATTTGGTGACAACTCCAAAGGTCACATTAAAGGTATTGGCTCCATAGGTAATCACTCTACTATTCTCATTGAAAATGTCTTGTATGTCGATGGTCTTAAACTTAACTTATTGAGCATAAGTCAATTGTGTGATAAAGGATATAATGTTTTATTTGATAAAAATGGATGCAAAATTGTAGACATTAAATCTAATAATATTATGCTCATAGGTTATCACATAGGGAACATATACATGGTGCATCTAGATGACATTCATACATCACATGCATGCTTAGTAGCACAAAATGAAAATGATGCATGGTTGTGGCATAGGAAACTAGGACATGCTAGCATTAGTGTTTTAGAAAAACTAGTTTCCCTTGATCTAGTTAGAGGTTTACACAAGATAAAATTTTCAAATGATAAAATTTGTGATGCATGCTCTAAGGGTAAACAACATAAGTCTTCTTTTAAATCCATTAATGATGTTTCTACAAGTAGATGTTTACAACTAATTCATATGGATTTATTTGGGCCAATTAGGACTATGAGCTTGGGTGGTAAGTCTTTTGTATTTGTACTTGTTGATGATTTTTCTAGATTTACTTGGGTTCTATTTTTAAGTACTAAAGATGAGGCTTTGGAAAAATTCATCACATTTTCAAAACTAACCCAAAATGATCTTGAACTTAGAATTTCACATATTAGAAGTGATCATGGAACCGAGTTTCAAAATTTAGGGTTTAAAGATTTTTTAAATGAAAATGGTATTAGCCACAATTTTTCGGCTCCTCGAACTCCTCAACAAAATGGGGTAGTTGAGAGGAAAAATAGAACTTTGCAAGAAATGGCTAGAACTATGCTTTGTGAAAATAATTTACCTAAATATTTTTGGGCGGAAGCCACAAACACCGCTTGATATATTGTTAATCGAGTAATGAGGCCAATTTTAAAGAAAACACCTTATGAGATTTTAAAATCTAAAAAACCTAACATTAACTATTTTCACCCTTTTGGTTACAAATGTTTTGTTTTAAATAATGGAAAAGACAACTTAAGTAAATTTGATGCAAAAAGTGATGAAGCTATTTTCATAGGATACTCTTCAATCTCTAAAGCCTATCGAGTATTTAACAAAAGAACTTTAGTAGTAGAAGAATCTATACATGTTGTATTCGATGATAACCTCCTTCCAAGGAAGGATTCTTGTGATGATGATGATGTAGGAATCATAAATGCCTTTGATGGAGGACAAACTTCAAAGGAGGATGAGATTCCAACAAAAGAAGAGGACACACAAGATCCACCTCTTGAAGCCTTGAAGGACTTGACTCTTGAGGAAAAGGAAGTGAGCTACCCAAGGGAGTTCAACTATGTCAAAGATGGTGAAATCTTGGGTGATCCATCCAAGAGGGTAACCACTCGATCTTCTCTTAGATTAATGAATCATGTTGCATTTATCTCATGCATAGAGCCTAAGAATATAAAAGAAGCATTGAAAGATGATTTTTGGATTATGGCTATACAAGAAGAGTTAAATCAATTTGAGAGAAGTAACGTTTGGACATTAGTTGATAGGCCTAGTAATCAATCGACCATAGGAACTAAATGGGTCTTTAGGAACAAGCTAGATGAGAGTGGTAACATTGTGAGAAATAAAGCTAGACTTGTAACACAAGGTTACACTCAAGAAGAGGGAATAGATTTTGATGAAACCTATGCACCCGTAGCTAGAATGGAAGCCATTAGGATGTTGCTTGCATATGCATGTTATCATAATTTCAAGCTTTTTCAAATGGATGTTAAAAGCGTGTTTTTAAATGGTTTTATAAATGATGAAGTGTTTGTGGAACAACCACCGGGTTTTGAAGATTCAAAATTTCCAAATCATGTTTTCAAACTCACTAAAGCTCTTTATGGTTTAAAGCAAGCTCCTAGAGCTTGGTATGAAAGACTTTCAAACTTTTTAATTGAAAAGATTTTTGAAAAAGGTAAGGTGGACACTACACTCTTTATAAAAATGTATAAAAATGACATCTTAGTAGTTCAAATTTATGTTGATGATATTATTTTTGGTTCTACTAACGAATGTCATTGCCAAGAGTTTGCTAAGCTAATGCAAGGTGAATTCGAGATTAGCATGATGGGGGAGCTCTCATTCTTTTTGGGACTCCAAATCAAGCAAAAGAAGGATGACACCTTCATCAATCAAGCAAAGTACATAAATGATATGCTCAAGAAGTTTGACTTGGAGAATGCAAAGCCTCAAGCCACACATATGAGCTCATCTACAAAGCTTGACAAAGATGAAGGAGGTAAGTGTGTTGACTCTAAGCTTTACCATTCTATGATTGGATCATTGCTTTACCTTACCGCAAGTAGACCAGATATCTTGTTTATTGTTTGCTTGTGTGCTAGGTTTCAAGCTAGTCCTAGAGAGTCTCACCTTATAGCCGTTAACAGAATCTTTAGGTACCTTAAAGATACTCCTTGTTTAGGTCTTTGGTACCCTAGAGACTCCACCTTCAACCTTCATGCTTATTCGGATGCGGATTATGGAGGATGCAAAATTGATAGGAAGAGTACTTCGGGAACTTGTCAATTCCTAGGTAGTATGCTCATATCTTGGTTCTCTAAGAAACAAAATAGTGTAGCCTTATCTACCACCGAGGCCGAGTACATATCCTTAGGGAGTTGTTGTGCTCAAGTCCTTTGGATGAAGCAACAACTCTTAGATTATGGTATTAAAGTTGAAACCATACCCCTAAAATGTGACAACACTAGTGCTATATGTTTAACAAAAAATCTCATCCAACACTCTAGAACCAAACACATAGAAATAAGGCATCATTTCATTAGAGATCATGTCCTTAAGGAAGATGTGGTTATAGAGTATGTAGACACCTTAAATCAATTAGCGAACATATTTACAAAACCTTTAGACAAAGAGCATTTTTGGTCCCTTAGGAGAGAGTTAGGTCTAGCTAGCCTATCTTGACCTTTTAGGACCTCTTTTGTGCTTAAAATTGCTTGATCTTGTGAAATGCCATGTTTATGTGTTTTTACTCCTAATTTCATCCATGCCTATAGCTAGGGGGTATGTTTATGTTTGCATATGTTTTTCCTGCTCATTCATGTTATTCATGCAAGTTAGGCCTTAGAAAAATTCAATTTTCTGCACTTTTAGAGCCTCATCTGCACTTCCTGGCCCAGGTGTATCGAAACGGGTTAACCTGTTTTGATACGGATGCCTTAAAATCATGTCTGAGAGAAGGGCGTTTCGAAACGCCTTAAAAGGGTTTCGAAACGTTTTGTCTACTACCAAGGGGTGTATCGAAACAAGTTTCGATACGGGTCAACGGGGCTTCGATACGGTCAACACCGTATCGAAACAGTCAGCTGAAGTCCAAAAGACGGTCAAACCTTCGTGCCCGCGTTTCAAAACGGTCAAGCCCGTTCCGAAACAGATTCGCGGACTGCTTTAAGAAGGGCTTTTAATAATAAAGTTCACTTTAATTAAAACTCTCCCAAACCCTAAAAACCCTAGCCCGAATTTTTCCCTATAAAAACCCTCTAAACCTCTTTGTTTTTCACCAAATCTTGAGGGGTTTTTCTCTAAAACACAAGTCTAAGCAAGATTCATCAATATTGTGCAAGGATTTTCATCCATTCATCCAAAATCCCAAATCAAGGTATTTTTCCTCTTTTTCTTTTTCCTTCAATTTATGTTCGAATCTTAGGTTATAAAATTTTATTTTTGTATAGTTTATATGTTTCTATGCTTGGGTTTTTCATATCTTGTAAAAAATTTTCAAAATCTTAAATTTTCTGATTCAAATATAAAAGTTTTTACTCGTATTTTTTTTACTGTTTTCTCTTAAATTTTTTTTGTTTTTATTTTGTTTTGGTTATTTGTTTTAAAAAACTTGTTTTTACACCTAAGTGGGATTTATCATTGGATTGAATTAAGAAATCTATGCATACACTTAATTTTTTTTAAACTTGCTTGCTTATATTTTTAGGATGACAGAGAATGTTAACAAAAAGCGTAAGTCCGTTCAAACTGGTGAATCGAATATGCGTCCAAATCTCGCCCAGGTCTTTCAAAAATCTCTTCGCACTACAGAGTGGAGAGAACATTTCAAATATGTCAAGGAGTACGAGGTTCGTCGCGAGCGTGTGATTGATCTCAACTTCCTTAACTCCGAGCGATTTCTTTTCCGTTACCTCGAGCGTTTGATAGAATGGGATCTTCTTCCTTTGTTGAGCATCCCGGACATTTGCTACAAACACATGGTACTTCTCTTTTACTCCAATGCTCACCTTATCAATGATGAAACCAATTCCGAAGTTGTTGGGATTGAATCTTATATTTTGGGGAAAAAGTTTGTTGTCAATGTCCCTCTCTTGGAGTCTACTTTTTCTCTTAAGGATGTCGGAATTGAGAATGAGAGTCACTTTGGTTCTCACACCGGTCAAGTGCTTACTTTGGATGCGCACGATCGTTTCCTCCATTTGATGGTCTCATGGTTCCTTCGCCCTCCGGAGGTAAATATTCTCACATCTGTCAAGTTGACTATTTTTGGCTTGAGTGTTTCCGTCGTGGTGAGCGCCCTAATGTTGCTAAGATCATATTTGCCGAGATGATTAACAATATTAAGCTTCGTGACACCGATGCCTTGAAATCTTTCACTTATGGAACGGTCTTAAGTCACATCTTTAGCCAGATTGGTCTCGATTGCACCTACGACTCTCCGGAACCCCGCAAGTCAAAGATTGGTGAGTCCTCTCTCCGAAAGTCCGGGTTTCGCTATGTGAACAATGTTTGGGAACATGTTGATAGGGAAGCACCTCCTCCTCCTCCTCCCGTTGAACCTCAACCGCAAGCTCAATATTTCCATTATGTTTTATGAACCTATGCTTTTAGTTTTATTTGTGATTATGCTTTGAACTTTATGTTGAAGATTTATATTTTGGATATTTTAATTTGATGAATTAATATTATTGTTGCTTCTTGCTTATTGCTTAATGCTTATTGGTACTAACCCTTTCTCTTCTCTATGAGCCTTGTTTATTATTTTTGATCTAACAAAAAGGGGGGAGAAGAAATTTAAGAGCCAAAAATTCGTTTTAAATGTTTAAAGTGTTTTTAAGTTTTAAAACTTGAATTTCAAAATTAAAACCTTTTTAAAACTTTAAAAACCTATCTTAAATTAAGGGGGAGTTAGAATGTGTTCAAAATTTTCAAAACTCTTAAAAATTCTAACTTTGGTTTTGTTATATCAAAAAGGGGGAGATTGTGAAACCGATATTTTAATTTTGATATAACTAAAGAACCTAAAGACCAAATTGAAAATGTCAAAATGAATTTTTAAGTCCTCAAACATCCCCATATAATTTAAAGAATATGCCTAAGTTAAAAACTAAGCTTTCCAAATATTTTCTAAGTGTTCTTAAAGCCGAAATAGTGTTTTTCGAGTCCCTGTTTCGAAACGACCCAAGGCGTTTCGAAACGGTTTTGAAACTGTCAACCCATGTTCCGAAATGGGTATCGAAACGTTTTC
Source organism: Hibiscus trionum (assembly GCA_030270665.1). Taxonomy (NCBI): domain Eukaryota; kingdom Viridiplantae; phylum Streptophyta; class Magnoliopsida; order Malvales; family Malvaceae; genus Hibiscus; species Hibiscus trionum. The sequence continues at coordinate 5,978,912 of BSYR01000037.1, forward strand.
AACACTGCCAACCCATGTTTCGAAACAAGTATCGAAACGGCTTTAGAACATAGAGAACCCGTATCGAAACGACATCAAGTGTTTCATAGGTTCTTCATTTGATTTGAAAAATATGACCGTTGCAAGTTTTTAACTGATTTTTAAGAAACCATTAAGGCGTTTCGAAACGAGTTCAGTCCGTTTCGAAACGACACTTGACAGTGGCAACAGTGTTTCGAAACGGAGTAAGACCGTTTCGATACGGGCTCTTAAATGCACCCTAACGACTCTTTCCTTTTTGGTCTGTTTCGAAATGGGGTCGGGCGTTTCGAAACGGTTGGTTGCAGACTGCATTTATGGAGGTGAGATAACACCCCCAACGGCTCTATTGATGAATGCAACAACCACAACGGCTAGAAATCAATGAGAAGGTATAAAAGGGACCCCTAAAAGCTCCAGCAACAACTATTGATCCAAAAGAAAACATCCAAACATCAAATCCATGCATTTGTGCCTAAATCCCAATATTGTCTAGAAACCCCAATTGTAATTTTCATTCATATCATTTTCAATTGGGTTGAGTGCTTGTAATTGGGCTACAATTTGTATTGAGAGATACTTTCTTAGCCATCAAAATCTTTGTCCTTTTTGTGTGAGGATTGGGTAAAATTTTGGGTAGAAAATTTAACCGGAAATTGTAAGGGTTACCTCCTTAGCCTAGAAAAGGGGAAGAGCAATTAGTGGAATTGATGCAAATCCTTAGTGAAGCTAAGGTAGTGGATGTAGAGTTCATTTGGAACTTGAACTACTCTAAAATTAATTGTCTATCTTTTTAATTTGCAATTTCCACCACCTAAAACTTTAAAAATCCAATTCACCCCCTCTTGGTTCATTTCGATCATTCGATCCACTCAACAACCGTACTCTCCTACTAGTCACTACCGGTGGGATTACACATCACCGTTCAACTAGTAGTTTTCTGATGGGACTACACATCACCGTACTCTCCTACTAGTCACTACCGGTGGGACTGCACATCACCGTAGTAACGACGACCATCACGTGAGGCTCTGCACTAACAACGACTACACAACAACATTAGATGGAGAGTAAAGACAATCCATAATTCACGCAACAACACAAACATTCACACACATCAACACTTAACGGACAAGATGAATTAGCAAACTTACACTTGGGTTTAGGTTAGCCCTCAAGGCCCCACCCAAACCCCCAAAATCCACTTGAAATCATTTAAAACTCCAAAACATTTCCACTCACCGATTGAGGCCAACGTAAGCCGAAACACCGCTCTCAAGCCTCGGTAGTACCCGTTATCACACCCAAAGCACCCGAACCCGATTCCTCTGTTTAAGGCAATCCAAAACATACTATTAGGACACTAATACACTTGTAACCTTGTAGCAACCCGGAAACTCACTCTTGCAACCAAAACACACCAATTCGAATCCAAATTTCATCCAAAATTCACCATTTTCGTTTTAAACAAACCCCACAATGAAATCATCCATCCCAACCATCAAAACACACCCAAAAACATCTAGAAACATCCCCCATCATCAAAGGAACCACCAGCCACGTTTTCAAACTATAACCAACCCCAAAACCCAACATTTTCAACCTAAAAATCTCTTTTTTATACCCATTTCGGGATTTCCATAAAACACCACCATTTTAACATATAATACACTTAAGAGCAAGTCTAAAACATATATTATCTTTACCAATTAAAAACTTAACAAAAACCCACTAAAGCTTCCACCTTTTCCCTAAAATTTGAATACTTGAAATGTCACAAAAATGGAGTTTACTAAAAACTTAAACCATAGAAACGTTTGGAAAGATGAGGAGAAGTCAAAAACACATTTACCTTGATGAAAGCTCTTGAAAACGTGAGGGGAGGAGATGAAACAGTGATTGGGGTTGAAGGGGGTTTTAGGTCGTGATTTTGGTTTGAGGGAGGAAGATGATAGCTTAAAAAATGTTTCCTTTTTACTTAAAATCTCATATCCCATTTCATTAATGGCATTTTAGTAAATAAAAGCAACTTTCATAAAGTCATCATTTTAAATCACATTTAACCCGAACTAATCCTAGATCAAAATCAATCAACTCCCAGGCCCTAAACCCGGGCGTTACAACTCTCCCCGACTTAAGGAATTTCGTCCCCGAAATTACCTGACGGAAAGTGATACGAAAACTTTCTTTCCATGTCTTCCTTTCTCTACAAAGCAACTTTCATAAATTCATCATTTTAAATCCCAAGTAGCCTCTTCCACACCTCGGTGTCTCCACAAAACCTTGACTAATCCGATAGACCTCCCATGCAACAATTTTTTGTTCGTAGCAAGAATCTCAACCGGCTCGTCATCATACGATAAGTCGGGGTTCAACTCAATCTCTTCCACTGGCATTATATGAGACAGATCTGATCTATACTTTAGGAGCATCGATACATGGAACACATCGTGGATCTTCTCTAACTTAGTCGGGAGTCTCAATCTATACGCAACGGGACCGATCCTCTCAACCACCTCGTAAGGTCCAATGAACCTCGGACTCAACTTACCTTTCCTACCAAACCTCATCACCTTCTTCCAAGGTGAGACTTTCAAAAACACCTTCTCGCCCACGACATACTCTATCTCTTTTCTCTTCAAATCGACATACGACTTATGTTGGTCTGAAGCTGCCCTCAAGCGATCACAGATCAGTTTTACCTTCTCGGTAGTGCCCTTAAGCTAGTCGGGCATCGTTACAAGCTTCTGTCCGGCCTTGGCCCAACAAATAGAAGTTCTACACTTCCTACCATACAGAGCTTCATACGGTGCCATCTGAATACTAGCTTGATAACTTTTGTTGTGCGCAAACTCTACTAACGGTAGATGCTTCTCCCAAGACACCTGAAAGTCGATAATACAACACCTCAACATGTCCTCCAACACTTGAATCACCCTCTCTGACTTACCATCTGACTGCGGGTGATACGAAGTACTGAAATTCAACCAAGTACCCAGGGCATGATGCAAACACTCCCAAAATCTAGCTGTAAACCTCGAATCTCGGTCTGACACAATCGATTTCGGTACCCCATGCAGTCTCACTATCTCACAGATATACAGATCAACCAACTTATCTAAGGTGTACGTGGTATGAACGGGTATGAAGTGAGCACATTTAGTAAATCTATCGACTATCACCCACACTGAATTATTCTTCGAAGGAGTCAACGGTAAGCCCGACACAAAGTCCATGGTGATACGTTCCCACTTCTATTCCGGAATCCTCAACGGCTGTAACAAACCTGAAGGAAACTGATGCTCGACTTTGACTCTCTGACAAACCATACACTTACTCACAAACTCGCCCACATCCTTTTTCAACCCAACCCAGTAGTACTCTTCTTTCAACCCACGGTACATCTTCGTGCTACCCGGATGCATAGCAAAAGGGCTGTTATGTACTTCATTAGAGATAGTACGCCTCAACCCAGAATCTTTCGGAACAACTATCCTATCCTTGAAACATAGGATTCCATTCTCACCAAAACAAAAATCTGTGGGTCTATCCTCGGCTATATCTTGCACGTGAGGTGCCAACGACTCATCTTGCAACTGTTTCTCTCGGATCAACTAAGCCAACGACGGTTTAACTTGCAACTCATCTATCAAACCACCATCCCGTGATACACTCAATCTCACAAACATAGCTCGTAACTCAACTAACACTTTTTCTACTCAAAGCATCGGCCACTACGTTTGCCTTACCCGGATGGTACTCTATCGTGAGGTCATAATCCTTAAGAAGTTCTACCCACCTACGCTGCCTAAGATTCAACTCTTTTTGAGACATCAAGTACTTTAAACTCTTGTGGTCGGTATAAACGGTGCACCTCTCACCATAAAGGTGATGTCTCCAAATCTTCAATGCAAACACTATTGCGGCTAACTCAATATCATGAGTGGGGTAGTTCTTCTCGTGAACTTTCAACTGTCTCGAAGCATAAGCTACATCCTTACCTTCTTGCATAAGCACAGAACCTAAACCTACATATGATGCATCGCTGTAAATCACAAACTCTTTTCCCGGTTCCGATTGAATCAAGATAGGAGCTTCGGTCAAATCTTTTTTCAACTTCTCAAACGCTTGTATTCTTGCATCTGACCACTCATACGGAACATTCTTCTGAAGCAACTTGGTTAGAGGAGCCGCTATCTTTGAAAATCCCTCGACAAATCTTTTGATAATATCCCGCCAAGCCTAGGAAGCTATGGATTTCCGTCATTGACTTCGGTTGCTTCCAATTCACTATTGCTTCTATCTTCTTGGGATCCACACTAATCCTATTGGCCGAGATCACATGACCTAGGAAAACTACCTCCCTAATCGAAAACTCACATTTACTTAACTTGGCATACAACTGATTCTCAAGCAAAGTCTGAAGCACTAACCGCAAATGTTCATCATGCTCTTCCTCGGTCCTAGAGTACACTAAGATGTCATCTATGAACACTACCACAAACATGTCCAAAAACTCATGAAATACTAAGTTCAACATATCCATAAAAGCAGCTAGAGCATTAGTCAAACCGAAAGGCATCACCAAGAACTCATAGTGCCCACAACGTGTACGGAAAGTTGTCTTCGGTATGTCCACATCCTTCACCTTCAACTGGTAGTAACCGGATATCAAATCAATCTTCGAAAACACTGAAGCACCTCTCAACTAATCAAGCAAGTCATTTATCCTAGGCAAAGGGTACTTGTTCTTCACTGTTACCTTGTTCAACTGCCTATAATCTATACACATCCTCATACTACCATCCTTCTTCTTCACAAACAAGACCGAAGCACCCCACAGAGAAATACTAGGCCTAATGAAACCTCTATTCGACAACTCCTGAAGATGTGTCTTCAACTCTTTCAACTCTTTCGGTGCCATTCTATACAGAGCAATAGACATGGGTGCAGAATCGGAATACGTCTCAATAGCAAATTCAACTTCTCTATCTGGAGGCAAACCCAATAACTCTTCTAGAAAAACACTCGGAAAATCACAAACTGTCCCAATGTCTTACGGTCTAACCTCACTCATATTCAGATTCATCACGTAAGCCAAGTAAGTCTGACAACCCGAATCCATCAACTTCTGAGCTTCCAATGCAGAAACAACATTGGAAAAGAACCTAACATTCTCGCCAACTACCACAACCTCAAAGTCATCTATAAGCTTCAAGGAGACTCTCTTGGTCTCAAAGTCAACCCTAGCTCTATGCTTTACGAGCCAATCCATGCCCAATATCACATCAAAACCGTAGAACGATAACTCCATCATGTCAACCGGAAACACGTGGCCCTGAATCCTCAAGGGACACCTCCTATACATTTTCCTAACTACTACGGTATCACCAAAGGAACTGGTAACATTTACACCTACCTCTAACCACTCATACGGTAAACCTAGTGACCTTGCGTGTTCACCGAAAATATACGAATACGTCGACCCCGAATCTATCAAAGAAAGCAAAGTCAAAGACTGTAATGAGAAATTAGCTGCAATGACATCCGTGTCATTCCCAGCTTCTCGTTGTGCATACACCCTAGCCGGTCCTCCACCCTCGGGCTGGACTACCACTACATGAGCCAAGTTCCTCTTTCCATCATTCCTCGGCTGGAAGTTACCACGACCGCGCCCACGGCCTCTCTGATGCTCAAAACCTCTAGCTGGAGCCGTCTGCCCCTAGCCGAGTGTGGACAGTTACGCCTCAGATGATCTCGGGAACAGCAGTTCCAACACACCCCATAGGCCCATACACTCGCCCTGATGGCGCCTCCCGCATCTAGCGCACTCCGAAGTGTGTACAACCGCTCCTTGGCCCTGATGGCTCCGTCCATAGTTACCACCCATATATCTCAAATCGGGCTGATACCTCCTATCCTTATGCCTCTTGGCATGGTCTCTATCCCAATTCGTGTGTCTTTTCCCGGAATTGGACCCACTAGCACGAGCACTGGAGCCTAAGTTCTGCTCAATATCCTTGGCCCTAGAGACCAAAACGTCAAACTCGGTGTAGTCAGAGGCAAGCATGTAAGTCTTCACATCTCTAGTCAACCAATATCGAAAGCGCTCACATCGTTCCCTCTCACTGGGAACCAACTCGGGTGCATACTGGCTCAATCTCACAAACTAAACCTCGTACTCGGACTTGCAACCCTGAACCAAGGCCATAAACTCCCTCTTCTTCTCGTCCAGATACCGAACTCCGAGATACTTCCTCTTAAAGGCATTTCTGAAGAATTCTCACGTGATATCTACTTCGGCCATACCCGAAGTAACAGTGGTCCACCAAGTATATGCGTCCCCCTAAAGCAAGGAGACAATGCAACCCAGCTTACGAGTGTCTGAGCACTCCATCTAACCCAAGATGCGTGTGGTACTCTCGATCCAAGCCTCTGAACCCTCGGGAGTGAAACCATTAAACTCAACTCCTCCCAAGCTACGAAGCCTCTCTAGGGGTAATCATGTCCCCGCACCCTGAAGTGGTGCTGCAGCTTGCATACCGGCCAAAGCTGTCTGAAAAGCTCCGGCTATGGTCTAAATCAAATGGGTCATGTCTGCATCTGCCTGACCCTGACCCGCCTGGGCTCCATTACCTCCATCATTAGCACCGGCTTGAGGCCCATTACCATCACCTCTGACTTGCGCACCAGCCTGAGGCACATTACCTTCGCCACCCACTCCATCACCATCGGGAGTAGGAGGAGGAGGAGGCTCACTTTCGGGTGCTTGGTCACCCGCTCTAGGTCGCCCCCTCGGTCTCACAATAATGGGATAAAATCTAAAGCAGACAACACATCACACACAAAAGAAAACATGAGGTTAGCAAGAGCAAGGATTCAAGTTCTCGGCCATTTAAACCAAAATCTTTTTCCGATAACAACACCTAACAATGGGAACACCTGACTAGACTTTAACCAACAACAAGAACATCTAAAAGCATGCATTCATATACCGTGCAATAGCAAACAACCATACAAACCAACTTACCTGACTTACTTTTCCCGGGAGTCCTCGTAACCGAGGCTCTGATACCACCAAATGTAACCCCCTCATCCCGGTCTAGCCGACTGTCCGAACCAAACGGGTTACACGGGGAAAACTGAAGCGAAACCCATTAGGATCTCACTCCGATTAGCGACCTATTTTTTCATTTTTCATTTTACTTATCTTGCCTAGATATCACATTAAATCCTAAGCGTGAAGATAACAACGGGAAGCAAGAACCAAAACCATTCCTGCAGAACATACGATACTTAACTTTACTAAGTAGTTCGTTAATCAAAATTACATGCATACGAGGCAGAAACGTCACAAGGATCACATGGGAACTCGATGGGGAAACATACATTCATTAGGGACTAAAATACAACATCCGAGAACCTTTGAATGTGTCATTTAAGTGTTTCGACTACATGCATTTCGAAACAAGCTTGCCCGTTCCGAAACGCGGGCTTCATTTTAAAAGCCAGACCAAGCCGTTCTGGAACGATCCCACCTTGTTCTAAAACGGGGATCAACAGTAACAAAATGTATCGAAACGGGGGCTCAATGTCTCGAAACCTATCGAAACAAGTTCCAAAACGGGGGCTCACAATGTCAAATCGTAACGAAACGAAACCACCCGTGTTCCGATACGAGTATCCCTGGAACTACACCTGTTTCGAAACCCAATCGAGCGTTTCGAAACACCTGTACAAAGATTGGCCCGAAATCATACTTAAACACCTCCAACTGTCCCTAAACGTGTCCCGAATCATCAAAAACCACATGGCAAACTAACATATATACATTCTAGATGCGAAATGTCCTAATCACAACATTTGACATGCATTCAAGCAATAATTTAGAATTCAAGCTCTAAGCTCACATGAACACTTGGATACAAAAATACTAACAAGTCAATATGCTTAGCAATCCATACAAGACCACACCAAGTATCAATTTAACATATTATCACCATTTAGAACATGCTTGAAACATAAACAAACCATAATAAGGGAGTTTGAACACCAGCTCCATAACATACAATCTAGCAATCCCATTTTCTAAGTGTCATTACAAAAACATAAACCATACTTTGGGCCACCGAAAACTTCGAGGATTCCTTCCTTGCCTACATGCCTCCTAAAGCCTCTAACGATCTGTACTACTGGAAAAGAGAGAGCGTAAGCTAGAAGCTTAGTGAGCGGAGCTCTAAAACACAAGAACAATGCAGTTTTTAAAGCATAATCTTAGATTTAAAGCAAGACCATCAAAAAGGGAATGATATAGTGAGACACAAACATGAACAATACATGGTATGCACATGCATAACCAAAACACGGTGGGACTACGCATCACCGTTCAACTAGTAGTTTTCTGATGGGACTACACATTACCGTACTCTCCTACTAGTCACTACCGGTGGGACTACACATCACCGTAGTAACGACGGCCATCACGTGAGGCTCGACACCAACAACGACTACACAACAAAATTAGATGAAGACTAAAGACAATCCATAATTCACGCAACAACACAAACATTCACACGCATCAACACTTAACGGACAAGATGAATTAGAAACTTACAATTGGGTTTAGGGTAGCCCTCAAGGCCCTACCCAAACCCACAAGAATCCACTTGAAATAATTTAAAACTCCAAAACATTTCCACTCATCGATTGAGCCCAACAGAAGCCAAAACACCGCTCTCAAGCCTCGGTAGTACCCAGTATCGCACCCAAAGCACCCGAACCCGATTCCTCTCTTTAAGGTAATCCAAAACATACTATTAGGACACTAATACACTTGTAACCCAGTAGCAACCCAGAAACTCACTCTTGCAACCAAAACACACCAATTCGAATCCAAATTTCATCCAAACTTCACCATTTTCGTTCTAAACAAACCCCACAATGAAATCATCCATCCCAACAATCAAAACACACCCAAAAACATCTAGAAACATCCCCCATCTTCAAAGGAACCACCAACCATGTTTTGAACCTAAAACCAACCCCAAAACCCAACCTTTTCAACCTAAAAATCTATTTTTTATACCCATTTCGGGATTTCCATAAAACAACACCATTTTAACATATAATACACTTAAGAGCAAGTCTAAAACATATATTATCTTTACCAATCAAAAACTTAACAAAAACCCACTAAAGCTTCCACCTTTTCCCTAAAATTTGAATACTTGAAATGTCACAAAAATGGAGTTTACTAAAAACTAAAACCATAGAAACGTTTGGAAAGATGAGGAGAAGTCAAAATCATATTTACCTTGATGAAAGCTCTTGAAAACATGACGGGAGGAGATGGAACAATGATTGGGGTTGAAGGGGGTTTTAGGTCGTGATTTTGGTTTGAGGGAGGAAGATGATAGCTTAAAAAATGTTTCCTTTTTACTTAAAATCTCATCTCCCATTTCATTAATGGCATTTTAGTAAATAAAAGAAACTTTCATAAAGTCATCATTTTAAATCCCATTTAACCCGAACTAATCCTAGATCAAAATCAATAAACTCCCGGGCCCTAAACTGGGGCATTACAGATTAGAGGGTTGCTGCCTTGGTGGATTTTGCTGTCCACTGGGCAGCAAGTCTTGATGTCGTCCGTGGTATTGTTGGGAGGGTCCATGTTTAACTTTGCCTTTTCTTTTTCCTCTTTGGTTTTTAATAGGGTTACTCTGATTTCCTTCTTGAGCTCTATTGGTTTTCGTTCGATATCGTCATAGAAGAGGATTTCTCCTTTTGGATTCGTCCTGGTCATACACTAGAAAAGGAAACTGTAAATTCTTTTTTTTCGATAAAAAATAAAAATAAAATAAAAAGAAATAAGAGTGAAGAAATTAAATACGAATTTTGCTATTACCAATCCCCGGTAGCCACGCCAAAAACTTGTAAAGCGTTTAGGTGTTCTCTATTTATGAGATTAAGTGCACACTCCTGTCAAGTTATAGTATATAAGATATTTTCTCCAACAGGGATTGGACAGCTTGATTCGAATTGTTGTTCATGCACAAGAAAAGTAAAATAAAAACACAAGTAATTAAAAAGAAAGTGATCAGGTTGATAGAGAGGCAGGGTTATGCTGTTGCTTAGTGTGAAACTGCGTTGAATAGGTCCAGTTGTTTTGCGCTGCCAGGATCTGCTGCCTCGGCGGGTAATGGCGGCGGCAACTTTCGCTGTCCCGGCAGGTGAGATGGAGAGAAGTCCAGACGGCAACTCTGGCAGATACTCCAAGTTCGGCGAAGCAATTCTGAAGTGATCCTACCTATGTCTAGGCTAGGATTCTGTTGTTGTGTGATGCAGACAATACCTAACAATTTCAGCGTAAACATAACACATATAGTCAACGTTTGGTTGCTCCTTTTAGCCGCTTAAATTCTAACTTATGTCTAAGCTGAATTAGTCAACACCTAGTCGTGATGAGACCGTGCTTAATTCTTTCGTGAGTTTGACACTGTTGTGCCTGACAAATGGATTCTTCAACTGGACTTTTGGAACTAATTGAAGGATGTGAAGCATATGAATTAAGCAAACTAAGAGTATTTTATTGCAAAAACAAACTTGAAAACCTAAACAACCGTTCTCACAACTAATTACAACATAACCCAAACCCAAGAGAAATTTATTACATGTCGGAGGCAAGAAAACCTAGGCTATGCCTAAGGAAAACCTAAGCTGCTCTGAATTCGAATTACAATGGGTATATATAGGTTTATTCCTTCTTGAAGTAGAAGTCTTCAAATTAGCTTTCCACATTAAATGTGTCTTTAAACTCTGACTTCTTTGAGTTGAAGGTGAACTTTATCATGTTGCCTTGTACCGCAAGCAATCTTGAGATTTAACTTCAGTGGCTCTGCCCGCTGCTACAGACGTCGGAAAATTGACTAGACGACATCGATAGAATCAAGATTTTTTGCTCTACAAATCGCACTCCGATTCTCAAACTCCATAGTTTGCTGTCTTGGGCAACGACAGCTACTCGGCAGCAATTGTCTCTGTCTGGAACTGCATCAGTACAACTCCTTGATTCGCTACCTCAGCATCACATCCTCGGCTCATTTTTCCCTTTGTCAGCCTCTAGTACCTAAAACCAAAAGTACACTAAAACAATACCTTTTCTTTACCAAACAAAAGATAATCTAGAAAAACATGGCAAAGTAAAGAAATACTGTAAAATGCAATGCATGGTCCTAATTATGCCTAAGATGTACTAAAAAACAGCAATAATATGAGTTGGAATGTGCAAGAAATATAAAACTTGTGGACACTTTACATACATAAAAACATATCAAAGATCAAACAATTCATATAAGTCATGTAACACATTCAAATAACCAAATTTCTATATATCAACCATATAGATCAAGCAAGATCAACATTCACAAAATTCACATTTCAATTTTTATAATTTATAGCATCACACCACTTGTATTAATCATATATCTAAATTGATTTGCTCTTAGATCGATTTCTTTCAATCACGATGCCTTGGAATCTTAGTGATTAGGTAAACGTTCCTAATACTCAAGGTACCTTAACAGAGGATGCATAAGAACCAATTTTCAACGGTTGTACTATTACATCAAGGGGAGTTAAGGCCCTTTTATTTAAGCATTTGAATTGCCAACTATAGATGCCTTAAGCATCTAATTTAGAGGGTGGCACAATACCAAACAGGGAGTACATAAGTACTAAATTATAGGAGCTAGACTCTAGGCATGCCATACTACCTAAAACCACTAATCAACCGAGGCTTTATTTATCTTAATGCTAAGTAACTCTAATCAAGTGATTTCAATTCATAGATATCATATCACATGTCATGCTTCATGCCATAATCACTAAAACTCTCATATAACTACATTTCCATGATATCCAACTATTGCAACATGTAATCATACATTTCCAGCCACATGTATCATGTATAAACAGTAGCATTTTACTCAATTAAGCTCATATAACTAATTAAACATGCTATTCAAACACAAGCATCCAAATCATGCTTAACAAACAATCATAGACAACATTTTTAAGTAATCATATTTCCCAATTTAATCCATCTTCCCTTAATTTTCATTTACCAATCCAGGATTAATTACATTTCACACTTTATGTTAAACATTATAGATAATTAAAAAATAGTTGTTATTATACTAATCCTAACCCTAAAGTTAACTACACTCACTATACTCCAAGTTCTTCCTTCTATTCTTGGTCTTTGATGGTTATGCCTTTGCCCTTCCTTTTGGATTGACCAGCCTTTGTTTCTGCCAAGATCTCTTCTATTTCTTGGTCTAAACATTCATATATTCACATCAACAAAGTGTTTTAGCATCCATTCTAACCCTATAAACACATTGAACCAATCACAACATATTTCATTCACAACTGTTTTCCAGTTCTGGCAGTTTTTACACCTGTTACTAATCTGGCCATAACTTTTATTCTACAAATTGGGTTTTCAATTAATTTACCTTGTTCGAAAGCTTATTCAACTAGATTTTTATCAATGCATGGCTCACATTTTTCTCATTTCTAGTTTAGTGCAGAATTGCACTTAAAGACAGGTCATTTGCAACATTGAACATTTTGTACTAGTTATATGTTTACAGTTCCAGTTTTTGTTACACAGCCTAAATTTCAATGTCGTTTGTTTCTAGTTAAAAGACATTTTAAAGTACATTCTATCAAAATTTCAGCTTAGAATTCAATTCCTATAATTTATACTGATTTCTAAAAGTCACTACCTAGAATAGGGCCCCCTGTTTAGACAGATTCACTAGAACATACTTCTTGGTCAATAATTTAACTAAATTATTTCATATTCTCATTTTAAGACACTACACACATTCTAACCTGATTCTTCATTAATATTTCCAGTCCATTATAGGTTTTAAATAAAACATAATGGTCCACTAATTTCTAAAGTTTCTAGATTGGTCTAGATTCACTTAAATTGTTTACTAGTCATTTTAATCATTCACTTAAGCTAGTTATCATCCATATTCAAATTATATTTCAATCCTAACACAAGTCCCCGGTTTTCTAAAATTAATTACAGAGCTCATTTAGCGTTATTTCAATTTACTCAAAATAGTCTCTAAGGCAGATTTACATTCCTAGGTGACTTGCCTTGATTCTAACAATTTTTTCCAGCAATTCTAACCATATTTTTGATTATCCAAGACCTCTAACTAACTGTAAACATCATTTTAAACACTTTCTTTGTACATAAATTTTTCCAGAAATGTTTCCTAGTCCTCCATACTTTCCAGATTTAGCAGAATAGCCCCTAAGCATTCGGGCAACCTATAAGCATGCTTTCTTCTACAATTTCTTCAGCTATTTAATTTTTATTGTAACCCCCTCAACCCAGCCTAGCCAACAAACCAAATCGAACGGGGTATACGGGGAAAACCGAAGCGAAACCCGTTAAGACCTCACTCCGATTAGCAACCCTATTTTTTCATTTCATTTATCTTGTCTAAATATCACTTTTAATCCTACGTGTGAAGGAAACAGCGGAAAAGCGAAAACGGAATATGAACCCAAACAGAGGGCATACAATAACTTAAACTTACCAAGTAGATTATTTGTCAAATTGCATGCTCACGAGTCAAAACCATCACAAAGTGGCACATATAACTCATTTAGGAAGCTTACTAGCATTAGGGATTAAAACGCAACATTTGGAAACCCTCGAAGGTTCCTTTTAACCATTTTAATTGCATGCGTTTCGAAAAAGTAACACCAGACTGTTCCTAGTCCTAGTTACCTAGATGACCATTCAAGCATATATCATTCAAAACCATTTGAATACTACGTTAAACCTTATGGCATTCGAATAGAATTAAGAACATGACTCCATTTAGGGTAGTACCAAACTATCCAAACTGTTTACAAATCAGTTTACAATTTATCCAAAACACCTAGACTACTACTGCTAGGCAGCTTGTGCGCTGTTTACTTAAACATACATAATTTTCATTCCATATGTTGAAAATTCAATTAGTTTACACCGTTTAAAAGGTTACTTAACCCTCTTTACAACCGTATATACCTTTCATTTTAATGTCTTTCCAATTAATACAATTTTTAGTTCAAGGATGGGACATTTACATTTTTGGACAGTTTGCACTGTCTAGAGGTTTTCATCCCTAGATTCCAGCTCATAAATCAGAATTCAATTCTGTTTTCTCCTAATGAAATTAGACATACAAAGGTTCATTCCATATAAGCTTCAATCCTTAATTTGACCTACGCAATTTGTGGTGAATATTCAAAGTTGCTTCCCATAATAGAATTTTCTGGGCAAATTTCACCAGACTTGATTTAGCTTCATTATTTCCCTAGACCATGCTTCTAATATCATTATTCAACATATACACATATTCCTTTAATTATCTATTTGAGTAATCCATCATTTAGTCTTGGCCAATTCAGTTACATGTAGTTATGGTTCGTTTTAATCTATTAAGTTAGCATGAATAATCCATTATATAAAATCTAGACTTCTAATTCATTTTAGGTTAAACTAGACAAGCAATTTAGAACTCAAGTCCTATTTGAACAACAACAAGGTAAACATATCTATATAGCATCATTCAACATTAATTCCGTTAGATTTAGACCAATTACTTAGATTAATCACTCTATTCGAATTGAGTGGATTTATAGTTGTGATTCCATTTCCAGAGTTCCTTAGTTTACAAGTTATCATTAAGCTCATTTTAGGCTAACACTTAACCATGATATCAATCAAACTATTGTTGACCACCTAACTTACTCTAGGTCATCCATCACACCAATCTAGCAAGGGTTATAACTACAAGCATTAAACAACATCAATCAAATAATCACATGTTCCCAATTCGATTAGAGGCCCTTATTTCCATGTTTAATTATTAAATTTCACAAGTATACTTAGGATAACAAGTTCAATAATTCATTCTCATAAATTCTTCAATTTATAATTTCATTATCAAGAAACAAGAGCACACACATTTCAATCAAGTGTAACTTAGTTCATTTTAATGTTACTATCACATTTTTTTCATTTTAATCAAGTCTAACCATGTTAAGCCTAGTCAAGCCAAGAGGTGTCCTAGATAGTTCATCTATTATCATTCGAATGGATGAGATTAAGTAAATCAAGGTTCATTTCAATACTCATATCATACAAGCCAAGCAAATTGCCATTCACAAGTACTAGGTGATCAACAAAGGAATGTTTTAGCAAGAATCAAACACATTAAGCAAATCAAACATAGAGATCACCCATCTCCAATTTGAATAGGGTCCTTTTTCCTTATGTCTTATCTTTCATGTAATGAACAATTCAAGATAGTATATTCCTCATTTTATTCATATAATTTCATTACTTTACAAATTCATTAGCAAGTGTCAAGTTTACTCATTTCTTCTTTCATGTTTATAAGTCTTATTTCAAGCTTATTAATCTTGTTTTGCCTTGGAAGTTAGTTAGGACTAGGTAATCAAGTCAGAAGACGGTACACAAAGTACCTAACAAGATGATACACAAAGTATCTGACAAGAAGGTGCCCAAGACACCAAACAAGATGGTACACAAAGTACCTAACAAGACGATACCCAAGGTATCTACAAGAAGGTGCCCATAACACCAATCAAGATGGTACACAAAGTACCTAACAAGACGAGCTCTAGACTCTAAGGCATGTCGTTCTACCTAAGACCAATTGGCAATCAAGGACTTGTTGAATCTTTTATTATCAAGAAATCACACATCAAATGTTTAAGAATCAAGCATATCAAGAGCAAGTTCATTTTACAACCTTTAAGCCATGTGAACCTTAGTTCATTTCACAAGTAATCAAGGATTTCAAGAATTAAGTAAGGTCACCTAGACCATCAAGCAATTCGATTAGACCAATCAAGGCATAGAAGCCCATTTCAATCATTTTGCAAGTTCCTTATCAAGAGTCAATGATTCAAGTGTGTATTCACTCCAAGTAATTACTAACCATTAATCAATTCATTTTCATTATCGAGCTTCATTACCAGCTTATTAGATTATCAAGTCTTTGTTTAATTCCTTTCTTCCTATTACTATCAATTACCAATGAAATTTAGCTCAATTCAAGAATAGGTCACAAAGCAAGTATCAAACCACAATCAAGGCAGTAAGATTCAACCACATTCATGTATACATATTAAGTCTAAAGAAAAAACAATCCAAGCAAACACATTCTATTTCTATTCGATTAGTCATCAAGAAAAACAAGTATTTCATTTCATCATAAAGTTAACAATTAAGCATCCTTCCCTTATACATTTACCAATTAGAAATTAGATTCATTTCATAGCAATTCATATTAACATTGTCAACAATGTAGTTGGTTAGGACGTAAGTCCTAACCCTAAGTAAGGCTACACTCACCTTGTATCCCAAAGTCCTAACCCTAAGTAGAAATTAGATTCATTTCATTAAAAATTTCATATTAACACTGTAAACAATGTAATTGGTTAGGACCTAAGTCCTAACCCTAAGTAAGGCTACACTCACCTTGTACCCCAAAGTTACGGGATACCCGAATCCTCATCCTTATTCCGATACTTATCCATCCATTCTACCATTTTCTTAATCTATTAGTCAAATAACACAATCATGCATTAAAACCATATCAAACTCAATTCACACATGCATTCAAACACACATTTTATTACAAGTAACAAATCTGCCACTGCGTAGAAGTTTGCACGCTAGTCACTAATCTATTCACATCATTTAATATACACGTCAAATTTATCTTAGTGTATACCGTTAGAAAGCTAATTCAATTATCTATTCAATCATATATGGCTTATAATTTTATCTCTTTTAGATCAATACATTTTTGTAGTTAAGGTCAAGCCAATTTTTCAGTGTCAATTATGCCAGATTTAACTTAAGTTCACTTTACTGAAATATTTAGTTTATGACCTTTACTAATTAATATCATCCCTTTAGACATTTATTTACCATGTTCTTACTATGTTTTTACAAATCAAGATAGGTCATCAAATTAACAGATTTCCCAGAATAGTCCCAGATTCACTAATATGCCAATTAACATATCTAAGCAATCAATTTCAATCAGAATCCATGCAATTCAATTATCCGGAATTCAATTTAATCTTTCCCCTATTTTTAACTTGATTTTCCAGCCTTTAATGCTAACCAAGTCAGTCTCGAATCCCTTGATTTTCTCAAAACAACCCCTATTGATTAATTAAGCTAATTTAATGACTAGTTTCATACTAGCCTAATTTTCAACATATAACCATTTTATTAACTTGTTCAATGACTCAATTATATCCCATATACATGTTTTCTAGAAGGCTTGCATTCATTATATCCTCAAATTTATTTAGGTTTCTGTAACACCCGTGTTTTGTGGTTAGGAGTTCGGTGTGTGTGTTGGGTTCGAGTCGTCCGAATCGGTTTAACTTAATGAGAGCTTGGTTTTATTTTAAATGAGATTAAAATCCTTGCAATGACATTTTTGTAAATAAGTGAAAATAAGGAAGACAAGATTTTTGAAACAAAATGGAAAAAAAAAGAGTCATCTTCTTCCCATTCTTGTTTCCAACGTGAAAACCCTCCCAAAACCCAAAATCACTATTCCATATCTTTTCTCCACCATTTCAAGGGCTTCTTTCAAGGTAATTTCGTTTTTGAATTCTCCTTTTCATTCCAAGCATTTCCATGGTCTTAGATTTCAAAACCATCATCTTTTTAATTTTCCAAGTTTTTCAAGTTTGAAGAAAGTATGAAACTTTCTTGGGTTTTCAACTTGATTTTGGTTTGTTTAGTTAAGTTTTGAGTTCACCTTATCTAAATAAATCTCATATTTTGAAATGGAAGGATTTTGACAAAAATCCCGAAATGGGTCTTGGGGGCATTTTTGAAAGTGTCAAAACTTGAAATTTTGGTGTGGTTTTGTGTTGGGTTGAAGGGCTGATGGTATAGGGTTGTTAGGAAATTGTTTTGGAAGTCTTTAGAGGTCATTTGGGTGTTGGAAATGATGGGTTTCAGCTGGGTATTTGGGGAGTACGAAAATGTGAGTTTTGTGGTTAGTTTGAGTTTGAAACTATGAAGTGTTGGCTTGTGATTATGGGTTGAGATTGTGGCTGAGTTTGGCAATGATGATTGAGTAATACCTTGTCTTTTGATTGGTTAGAAGCAAGAGGAAACGTCGGAGAAGGTTCAAGATCAGTTCTGGAAATTGTGGAGGCTTGAGTAGCTTTGCTTGGTTTGCTTAAGGAAGGGTGGTGAGTGAAACTTTCAAATTTGTTTAAATTGGTTCAAGTGTGTGTAGTTGAGGTTTTAGGATGTGCTTGGTAGGTCATTCCAAGGTAGAAGTTAAATTGGTAGTTTAACTTATTGTGTGGTTATAAGCTTTAAATGTTTATGACTATTATGATCTTGTGAAGCATGATTTGGTTATGTATATGAAATATACATTGATGTGTGCGATGATGGAAGTGTGCTATAAATGATGGTTGTTATGATGTGGTTTTGAGAGTATGATTGGCACTAGTTAACTTACCGGGTATAAATGATCGATCATTAGGATTAGTGTGCACACGGTTAAGTCAAATTCGCACCTGGCCTTGGTGGCGTTGAGTCATCAATGAGGAGTACGGTGATGTAATATTCCACCAGAAATGTTTATATTATACGTGATGATGAGTGGAATCCCATCCGTAGGGCATGTGATGATGAGTGAAATCCCATCCATGCAAGGTCCGGTGATGAGTGTAATCCCACCTAGGTAATGTTGTTGATGAGTGTAATCCGCGTATCCGGGTAAATCTAATACTGGCCAATATACTTGTTCATATGGTTATGTTGCTTAGATAAATGCTTTATCTTGTTGAGTTTAATATGAAGTAAGATGCCATATTATTGTCTCTTGTGTTGAAAGCTAGATTGCTATATTGATGCTTATGTATGTTGGTGTGTGTTGTTAAGGATTATATGCTTGAACCCTACATTGTCGTTGTTTTTGGTTTTAGAGCATCCTCACTAAGCTTCTAGCTTACGCTCTCGTTTTCGACAATCCAGATCCTTAGCGTGGAGTTAGCAAGGAGCAAGGAAAGGGCCATTCCAAGCTTTTGTAGTTGCTCAAGTATGGTTCAATAAATAAAGTAGTAGTTTAGCAATGAGGCTGCTATGTTTTGTATGAGCGTTGTATGACTCATAAATGTTGAATGTTGCTCATGATATGCTTTGGATTTGTAAACCATATTTACTTGATGTATGCTTGTCTATGGGTTGAAACTTATATCTCTTTTATGAATGCTATATGTATGCTTGTCTAAAGCTTAAAATCTTGAATGTGATACATGAATCCTTGATGTGCTTATTGATTCATCTAATGTATGGCTCCTACATGTTTGTTGTGTGCTAAGCATGTCCATATAGGGTGTTTTTCATCTAGATTTGATGTATGATGAGTCTTGGAGGTTTCAGTTGAATTTTGGGGGCTGCCTTGTATCAAAAACCAGCAAAAATCTGTCTTTTCGTAGCCCGTGTATCGAAACGGTTGGTCTCGTTTCAATACGGCCTCTTGTTTCAGGCCAGGCGTTTCGATACGCTTAGGGGCCGTTTCGGTACAGTTTTGCTACTGGAAATCTTAGAATTTGCCGATAAATTGGGGTACCGAAACAAGTCTTGGTGTTTCGAAACGGTCAATATGTCGTTGACCACGAGAAGTTGACCGTTAGAGGTGTTTCGAAACGGTTGACCACCGTTTCGATACGGTCCTCTCGTGTTGACTTAGGCCCGTTGACCAAGTCAATGCATTTCGATACACCTCTCGGGTGTTTCGAAACGGCCTGCTTATAAAGTTAAAAATGGGTTGTTTAACATGTTGTTTGGGCTTGGTTGCTTTTATCTCGTGATGTTTTCCGCTGTCGTGATCACTTAGGAATTAAATATGCCTTTAGACAAGATATAATTAAAAGAAATTTTCTAGGGTTGCTAACCAAGGTGGGACCTTAACGGGTTTCACATCGGTTTTCCCCGTGTAGCCTACTCGGACCAGTCAGCCATCCAGACCGGGACGAGGGGGTTACAGTTTCACTTCGATTATATACTCCATTTACAAGGTTCATACTAGTCATAGTTTCCTATGCATGTTAACATGTTCATTATCAATCTAACAACTTAGCAAACTATAATCAAGGATTAACTCACATATATAGACACATGCAATATCAATTTCATGAATTTAAGCTAGACTGAACAAGATCAAGTCTCCTTGTGCCTAATTACAAGTCGAATCAAGAAGATTATCAAGGAGTACTTACTTAGCTTTTGATTTTCATGCAAGATCATGCACATGCAAACTTTAATCCTTCAACCATGGTGGTTTTCTCTCAAAACTCTCTCTCTCCCTCCATCTTTCTTTACATTCGGCTAATGTGAAGAAATGGTGGAGAAGATGACAACCTTGTCATCTTAAGTGGATTAGGGAAATGTCTAAGTTGTTCTTTAATTAGTTATTAGCCATAGAATTTATCAAGGGAAATTGGGGAATTAAGAAGTTTATCATGCAATCTTCATCTTTCTCATTTAATTCAAATTAGTCATTTTAATTGGGTCACTCATTTCATTCAATCTTTCATTTTAGTCACTAATCATACTAATTGGTTGATGATCAAGCTTAATTAAATTAATTTAACTTAGGTGACAAGCTTTTATTCTTCTAGGGTACATTTTAGGGTATTACATTACCTTTTAACTTATACAAAAGAATCTCAATTTCAAACTTAAGTTGGATTTTTATCTTTATTTTATTATCTTTTTCAGTTCTATGTATTTGATTATTTGACCTTCTCTGTTGACAAACTTTAGAAAACAATTTTGTTTTGAAATTTTGGTTTTGTCTTGAGTACTTAGAGGAGTTTCGATGGAGGGTTTTAATGAGGATTCAATATTAGGGCCAATAGAATCTGATGTGAAGATCATTGAAGTTGAAGAAAATGTAAAAAAACTTGTCCCTAAACTGAAGAAAAATTGCCTAAAATTGAAGTACATGACTAGATTATTATTGAAGCTGAGCCTTTTGCTTGGATACCACCTACAGATCATCTTCAGATTTAAGTTCAACAACATCTACTTATGCCTTGTTATGTAGATGGGAAGATTTTAAGAAAGGATTGTAGAAGTAGAAGAATATGAGATTGAAGAACAGAAAAGCTCAAAGCATGAAATTTATTGATAATGAATAAGAGAAAGAAAGTTTTGTACTGTAAACATATACCAACAGACTATAGGACATACTAATTATTATCCGACATGAGGCTAGTACTATTCCCAAACTAAAAGGCTAACTAACTTAATTATTAACCATAAGACTGGGCTCATCTTAATCCATTACTTCGGCCGCGAATAACTTGACCCACATTCTACATCAGTGTTGGCCAAAACGGTATCGTATGGATTCCTTAGCTTAAACCACCTTTCATCCGGATTAGGCTATTCGATCCCCAATTTTCCTTTCAACCCTAATTTCATCGTGTCTTCTTCAATCTCCCCCTTTTCTCCGCCAATCATCCTGACAACACCCCCTACACACGATCCTTTTCCCAAAGGATCAAAATCTAGAAACTGATAGTGGAGCACGAAGTAGTCTTCCCAAGTCGCATTTTCAGGTCCCATATTTGTCCACTACACCACGAGCTGAGTCACGACCTTGCTACCGCGTTTCACCATTCTTTTGTCCAGGAAAAAAGATGGGTACACCTTGAGTTGTCCTTTGACGTTTACTTCTGGCAAGTTTGTTGAGATAAGTACTCTTGTCCCCACTTTCTTTTTGAGGAAGCTCACATGGAATTCGTTATGGATAATTATTAATTGCATATCAAATACTTTATATTTTTAATCATTATTTAAGAGTCATTAAAAAAGTAATGGTGTGCAACAATGTATTGTGTTACCGATGTCCAACTGTTTAAATATTAATCTAAAAAATATAAAACCATACAAAAATAGTATTTTCCTTATATGTACCTTTGCATATATGGTAGTAAAGTAAGACTTTCTTCTTTTTTTTGCAAAATTTTACTTGAAATTGGATTAATAAAAATTAATTATTAAGCATCTGTAATAAAATACTTTGTCCAAATTCAAGAAATGTATTTCTTATGCTCCCCGCGTGGAATAAAAATCATATATCCTCTTTGGTGTCCCTATTTATACCGCACACTATAAAATAATTTTTTTTTGATCGGCAACCGTATGTTTTTATTAGATAATAGAAAACATACAGCTTGACGAGATCGCACGCCTCGTTAAAAACCTCCCTAAACCTATTGGAGGAAAAGAGTACGATACGATCCGTCGGGTACAAAAGTAATAAAAACGCATAATTCCAAGTCACAAACATGCCACAAACGTCGAAAGTCTATCTACTCCCTCTTTGGCCAATGCATCCGCAAATCCATTCGCTTCCCTCGGCACGTAGCAAAATTGGATATCATACATGACATGGCAAGCCTGATCGATTGCCAAAAATACCTCCCATAGCCGCCAAGGGCGTTTTGCGCACTGAGTAACCCAGCTCAACGCGACTTGAGAATCCGTCTCCAAAACCACACAACCCTGTCGCCATTCCCTCTCCTGTACCATACCCAAGGCAAAAGCTATCGCTCGCACCTCTGCTTCGTTCGACTCCATCACGCCTAAAGGGCCTGAAAATAACCCTAAAATGCGACTGTTCGCATCTCGCAGCACGCCACCAATACCTGCCGGACCCGGTTTTCCTCGCGCCGAACCATCCGTGTTAAATTTTAAAACATTTCGTAACGGGGGCTGCCAGCATCTTCCCCCCCTCACCCTTTTCGGATGGACACTAACCGCACTTTTGGAAGGACACGACCACCAAATTGCCTCCGATACCAATTCCCCCGCCTATCAGCTTTTATCCAGTAATATGATCGCAATTTTACCAAGAAACACAATTCAGCCAAATTCCAGCGTTTCCCACGGAAAATAAATTCATTCCTTGCAATCCATAACGACCATAATAAAGCCGCAACACACGCTATCCACCACATATTCATGCATCCCGTGAACACACTATGAAAACCAAGCACATAAAACGCATCGAAACTAACCGGTAAGCTTGATTCAATTCCCCACCATTGACGCATCCATAACCATGCTGATTGCGCAAAAGGGCATTCATAGAGGATGTGAGCGATGCTCTCCTCTTCCATCGCACACCAAGGGCATCGACCTTGGTCATCCGGCAGTGGAATCCCACGTGCTCGCAAGAAGTCTGCAGTGGGTAGTCGACGCAACCATGTGAACCATAGGAAAGCCTGAATTTTTGGCGGCACCAGCACCTTCCAAGCGAAACAGTCACCGAAATCCATCTCCCCCGCCTTATCGAACATGAGCAGTTTCGATAATGTACCAACTGAAAAAATTCCACGCTCATTCGGCTTCCAAATTAGCCTGTCTATCGTGCTTTCCCATGCGCGAAAGTTGGACACCATTTTAATTATATCACGTAGCATCTCCAATTCAACAACTCGCAATGGACGCCTAACTCATGTAGAATGGCATTAAAATCTCCCGCTATGCACCACGGGCCCTCTTGATTACTAATTTTACTCAAGATCGCTGCCCATACAACTTGCTGCCCTTCCAAGTCGGGTGGAGCATATACCATGACTAATCCACAAAACAAATCATCATGCAACCAACGACCTTTCATCACAATAAAATTGCGTTCTATCTCGACAACATCTAATTTAAATTTACTTACCTCCCATATCACTAAAATACCGCCCGAAGCACCAATTGATGGCGCGATCACTGATTCGAAATTATTTGTTCCCCATAGACTTGCTATCCACAAATTCGGACACTCCTCCAGCTTTGTTTCTTGCAACATCGCCATATCCGCATCATTCTTCCTTAACACATCTCGAACAAACCGGCGTTTAGCACTCCCTCCCAAGCCCCGAACATTCCACGATAGCAATTTCATGAGTCACAAACCCCGACAATCCCCGCTTATCACTCTTGATATGTCTCGGATAATCTCTTCTTCACGGCCGTTAGAATTAACCCCAATCAATGAACCCAACTTCACCGTTTCAATTGCTTCTGTTTCTATATCTTTAGTTGCTTGACCTTCGTCCACCCTTCCCGTATTCGTAGGTTCTTGTCTGACTTTTTTCAAATGGCTGCTCTTCTTTTTTCTATAGAACCGAAAGTCTTCCAAATTTCCACCTAACAACCGTCTGATCTTGCAATAGGCCTGACGCACCTGCACAATTTCGGTTTTGCCCAAGTCTGACTGTGCATTTGTCGAAAAAATAGGAGGATAATGTTTTATTTCAGAATTTAATTTAGAATTTAATTCTGAAGACTCCTGTTCTTTGGAATCACTGGACTTAGAGTTTGCAATTCCCGCTATATCCAAACTCTTGAAATTTTGAATGTCTCCTATCTCCGCAAGAATTCTATCACAATAGTCCTTCTCCCCGCTCAGACCTCTTCCCGCCGCCTCCCTTGTCTGTGCCGGCAGACTCGTCGTTGGCCTGTCCGGCGATCGGTTAGAGTTATTTGATGCCTCTTGTTCTTCATTGCAATTCCGACCAGAATGGTGTTCTTCATTAGTTTCTTCGGGAGGATCTCCCTGTTGCCCTTCCCATGCTATATTTGCAAGCCATAACACCGAATTTGGAGTTTCCTTTAAATTTGCTGCATCCTCTATGTTTTTCACTATCTTAGGCGGTGATATATTGTGATCGCAGCTTCCATCTTCGTCCGTCGAATCTAATTCCCCACAATCACATTCCACCGCGGGAGATGTGCCATCCATCTCTAACACAGAGATTGGATATGACTCTCCCTCAAATTGAACATCAATGAGTTCTTCAATCCGATTAAATATGGATGTTTCTACCATAATTCTACCACTATCGAATGAAGATGGTGTTTCCGTTGCATCATCCATTCGAATGAAAACTCCCCATATATTTGCAATGTTCATGAAAGTCCTTTTGTGCCATAGGTGTATCGGGAGTCCGATTATCGACAACCATACTCGTCGCGATTCCACTTTGATCGTTGGAGACCATTTTTCTACCTTCGCGAAACACTCTTTCACACGGTCAAGTTGCAAGATTTTATCGCGGATTGGTGCCGATGTACACATTAGCAATATCATTGAACCAGATAGTCGCATTATAGAGAATCCATCCTGTTTGTCTACCTCCAATCGTTCCGCTAGAGTCTTTATGTTGCACGGATTCAGACACCAGCCCACCGCACACCATTGTAATATTGCCCATTTGTCTTCATCCACTACCCCTGGTACTTTCATTCTGTTTTGTTTCACCTCTTCTCTCCCTATCGACGCATCTGATTTTCTTGGTTCCTCATTCTCCAACTTCCCTTGTAGTTCAGTGTTTCCCCCTCTCTTACGGTACCAAACCGTTTTGCCCTTCCATGCCATAGAAACTCTCAACCGTCCGCCGTAGATCCATTTACCATTCAGTCTCTCAATCACCCTGTTTGCGTCTTCCTTCGATGCCATTCTAACGAAACCAAACCGCTGTCCGTCTCTGGCCCTTTTGCTCGGTATGAACGCATCTTTGACGACCCCATGTCTATCACACACTTGCCACAATCCTTTCCAGTGGATTGTCCGAGAGAGACCACCGATGAATAGAGTCCATACTTGCTGATTTTCCTGGTCTCTTTGCACCGATCTGCTTCCTGTGTGTGATTCACGTTTCCCGTCGGTAATGTTTTCCTGCTTCGCGGCGAGACGTTTCCAAATTCCCGTGGAGAGCATTTTTTAGACCACGTGGGAAGGAAGTTCACTATAAAATAATTTTAGGGTTAGAGTTAAGGATTAGGGTTTATGGAATTATGGGAAAGGTGTATTTTTTAGGCTTTAGATTTAAGATTTATAATTTAGGGTTAGGACTTAGAATTTAATTTTTGATTGTTGGGAACCAAAAGGGGAAAAGGATTTTTATCCCCCCACATGTCCCCCTCTACTCCGTTGCATGTCTTAACTTTTTTTTTTCTCCACAATTAAAGTTTTTATTAGGTAAAAGTAAACCTAAGTTGAGTGCCCTCGTTAAAATCATCTTTCCTATTTTCATCCCTTCTTTTGCTAAATGATCCGCCATACTGTTTTGATTTCTCGGTACATAAAGGATTTTCCTCTTGGGATTTCTCGAGTCATCTCATCAATTTCATCAAGGAAGACCCACCAACGTCACAATCTTATTAAAGGGGTTGCTATCCAGTCTAGGACTGATTACCTGCGAGTCTGATTCAACTAAAAGATGAGTCTTACCTCTTAACTTACTCAAACGAATCTCAATTTCAAACTTAAATTGGATTTTTGTCTTTATTTTATTATCTTTTCAGCTCTATGTATTTGATTATTTGATCCTTTTATGTTGACAAACTTTAGAAAACAATTTTGTTTTGAAATTTTGGTTTTGTCTTGAGTACTTAGAGTAGTTTTGATGGAGGATGTTAATGAGGGTTCAATATTAGGGCCAATCGAATATGATTTGAAGATCGGAGAAGTTGAAGACAATGTAAAAACTTGTCCCTAAATTGAAGAAAAATTGCCTAAAATTGAAGAACATGACCATATTATTATTGAAGCTGAGCCTTTTGCTTGGATACCACTTGCAGATCATGTTCAAATTCAAGTTCAGCACCCTTTACTTATGCCTTGTTATGTAGATGGGAAGATTTTTAGATTACCAAAAAGTTGGCTTGTTGAACAAAGACCTCGAACATCGCTAAAGTACATAGGAAAAGTGGACAAGGTTATTTCAATACCTTTCAACTTGTTTCGTGATTTAATCTTTTGTTCACCAATTGTTCTATTGTTTATGTTCTGTATCAAACTTCTTATATCTTGATTTTATTCGAGATTCCTTCCATCTTGTCTCACTAACTAATTTTCCTTTTTATGGATACCAAATAAGTTAGTGATACAAGATAGAAGAAATCTCAAATAAAATCAATATATAAGATGTTTAATTTAGAACATAAACAAAAGAACTAGTGATGAACATAAGATTAAATTGATGAAACAAGTTGAGAGATATTGAAATAAACTTATCCACTTTTCCAATGATCTTTAGTGATGTTCGAGGTCTTCGTTAAACAAGCCATCCCATTGGTAGTCTAAAAATATGCCCATCTACATAACAAGGCATAAGTAGAGGGTGCTGAACTTGACGATGAACATGATCTGCAGCTGGTATCAAAGCCAATGGCTCAGCTTTAGTAATAATCTGCCCATGTTTTTCGAATTTGGGCAATTTTTCTTCTGTTTCGGGACAAGTTTTTACATTTTCTTCAACTTCTCCAATCTTCACATCAGATTCTATTGGCCCTAATATTGAATCCTCAGTAACACCCTCCATTGAAACTACTCTAAGTGCCTAGAAAAAAAACCAAGATTTCAAAACAAAATTTGTTTCTCAAGTTTATCAACATAGCAAGACCAATGAATCAAATATATAGAACCGAAAAAGGTAATGAAATAAAGACAAAAATTAAAATAAATTTTAGTTTGAAACTGAGATTCTTTTGAGTTGTTAAGGCATGCAACCAAGTAGAGAGGGACATGTGTTGTGCTTAAGCGCCTGAAGTTAGGATTGTACGCGGTAGTTTGTTCTATTTTGAGGTGTGGGATTGAGTCACTTCCAATTGTATTTGAGGGGAGCAATGTGAATTTTGAATGGTACGTACCTATGGGAGTTTTTCAAGGTTGTAGTTTTTTAAGTTGGTGGTATGTTGCCTTACTATATACATTTGAATTTTGGAGGAATCTAATCTAGTTGCAATCCTTGAATTTCTCAATATTTGAATCACGTTCTTTAGTCTCCCTAGCAGGCAAAGATTGGGTGAGGTTCAACTACATCTGCTTGTTTTACCCTGTGGTTTTGTTTTGAATCGTGATTTTGATAGCATGTTTCTTTATTTAGGGATTGTTTTGTTTTGTTTTTTCCTTGGGTGAAGTTCATAATCTCACTTATCTGTCGAATCTAATTTCGTTGAACCTATGATGGTAAGAATGATTATTGGCAATAGACTTTTGGTTAAGTAAAAATTATTATGGAAACTAGGTTGACTTCTATGAATTTGAAATGTGACTCTGTTAGGGTATATGTTGCTTTGTTTGGATTGACATGTTGTATTACGTCTGACTTGAGCTGTTTTGGTTTGAATTTGGTTAATCTTTGTTTTGTACACTGGGTGTTTGTACTCTTTTCTTGTAATACCCCAAAAACCGACTTAGTAGTATGCTGCTAATTTAATTGCCTTGTTCAAATTATAACTGGATTAAATTATGGGATTAGGACCAAATTTCTAATGAAGGATAAATGGGTGACTAGTTTCATAAGGGGCCAAACTGAAAATTTAGTGAAAACCATAGTTTGCATGCTAAATGAGAAATGCCTTATGGTAACTACACATGTCACCTAACCTTGAAATCCATATGTGAGGGAGGAGAATGACTCGACGTTTGGGTAAGGAAACCATTCCAAATCATCATCTTCTTCTCCTTCACCAAGAACTAAAACCGAGAGATAGAAAGGGATAGTGAGAGAGAGTCAAAAATTGAAAATCCTAGCTTAAACTTACATGTGGATTGAAAGGAGGTTAACCTAGAAGGTAAATGTCTTAAATTTTCTTCTTAATCAAGTGAATTACATGTTTAGAATTTTGAGGTATTTGGAGATGAATGTTGGATAGGATGAACTCTAAAGTTTTGGATTGTCACACATTCGAATGTTATACTTTGTGAATTGTGGTGTGTTTGGTGGATTTACCTTATTATTATTGTGAATTTTTGATCTCTAGAGGGTTTAGTACTCGAATGGTAACATGGAAATGTAGATAAAATCTTGTTGGTGTTGTGAATTTTGTTGCAATTGAATTGTAGTCACATGTGATTGCTAAATTGAATGAGTGGTTCAAGGATTAAATTGAATGATTTAAGGACAGAATTTTGTAAGATAATAACAGGGAAAAACTGTTTTAATTGTATGCTGGACTGATTTGTTTATATAAGAAGCATGTGGACTGTTTTGGTGTACTTATTGGTGTACAAATATGTTTAGGACTAAATTGGAATCATGGATAAATAAGGGACTTTTTTGACATCATAGAAACAGGGGAGGGACTTATTTAAGGTTATAAGAAGTTATTATCACTTTAAACGAAGTGTTAGATTGAATGTATAACAAATTAAAGATGATATGAACACATGAAAAATGTATGTACAAGTTAGGGGCTGTTTTGTAAACCCTAAGTATAATAGGGATTGTTCTGCATTAAAATGTGAAGGGTGGACTGTTTTAGAAGGGAATGAATGAATAAAGGAGCTTGTTGCCATGTTTTGATTGCTTGAAAGACTATAAACTGTTTAAAATGTGTATGCAAATTGCTAGGTCATTATCTATGAATGTGCTTAGTAGAATTGTTTTGAATTGTTTTGAAATAGATGCTTGAATATATTGGATAGTTGCTGATTTTTGATTCCATTGTATTGAATGAATCATAGAGTAAGGAGTGGCCCTTTTTCAAGAAGAAAGAATTGGCCAAGCTTGTGGTAAACAAAAGGGGATTCAGATCCAAGATCAAAACTAGCTTGGAGGACTTGTAAGTGTAGCTAACCAAATGTATATGTTTATGATTGCTTGTCTTGCTAGTATACATGATATTGAAGAATAAAGGAAGAATGAATTAAGTTAAAAGCATGAAATTAAACATTAGCTTGAACTTGATAAATTGACTAAATGAAAATAGAAAGTAATTACTAGACTTCTTTAATGTTTGACAACCATTCGATTGCTTATATGTACCAATGTGATGATAATGATGCTTGTAAACTGATATGGAGACTTGAATTGAGATATTGATAAATGCTTAAGCCTAGTGCATGCTAAATGTTAATATGAATAACATGTGAAATCCATGACTTGGTGAGCTAAGGCTCAATTAGCCTAAGGCTTAACATGATCTTGCTAAGCTTTACTTGAATGTGATTTCTTGAATAAGCTATTGTGTTGACTTGAACACAAAATTCTTGAACAATTGATAAATAATAGAATAAGCCTTGGTTGTTAGTTGGTCATAGGTATAGTGGCATGCCATTGAGTCTAGAGCTCTCTTGTGTTCGGGAGGACTATGGTCCAAGGCCAAGGCCCTTATGTGGTGACAGTAGGAGGGATGTGTGATATGGTCTTTGGTGACAGTAGGAGGGAAATGACCAATGTCTTGTTTCTGGCGACAGTTGGGTGGTGACTCGTTACCTAGACAAACTATACACCAAGGTTGAACTAAAAGATTAATAAATAAAAACCATATCATGAAGTTTACTTGCTACTTGGAATGCATACTTGAATTGGAGATTGTTCATACTTGAATTGATATGTAAAACTACTACCTGCAAATGTTACTTGAAAGACAAGCTTGATATGAATCATGTTTATACTTGACTTGAGAATTATGAAATTTTCTTGTAAACGATACTTGATTGAGTTGAGATGTATTTAATCTTGAATTGAGATCCTTGTTCATTGCTTGACATTGCTATTCGTATGCTATAAAGAAATGAGGCATGATTAAACTTTTTTGAAACTAGATTTCTTGCTTATTTACATTGTGTGTTAATAAGTACATGTTATCCATGGTGATAGGAATACATGATTATATGTTTACGTACTTTAATATATCTCTTAAATACTACACTTACCCATGAACTCAAAAGCTATAAACCTTGACTAGATTTACTTGATTAAATGATATGTGTTCTAATAAGTGGTTAGATTTAATAGCTACCTCACTAAGTACATCTTGTACTTATCACTCTTGTTTTAGTTCTTCCCAACCTACGAGTTAAAGTGTTCGCAAAGCCAATTCCTTGAGCTTGAAGAAAGACACAAGCAAAGCTAGAGTATGACTTCATACTTATTTTGTAATGATCCTAGTTTTTGGCACCTAGACTTGTCTATAGTTAATTCTAGGTCATGATTTTTGCTTATTTTGAAAGTTTTTATATATGATCTTAATCTTTAAAGTTTGTGAAGACTTGGTAGTTATCACTTGATACCTAATGTCATAATTTTGTACGTATGGAATAGTCATGACTTGATGAATGATGGAAATGATACTTGGTGAACATGAACATGTTATAGTCGAATGTGCATGGATATGAATCATTATATGCTAAGCTTACTTGTATGCTCTATTCAATTGATCAATGGGTTATGGTAGCTTGCTTCTAGTTTGATTGATAAAGGTTATGATGGCTAGCCATGATTTCTAAATGATGTTAATCTTGTTTGAGGACATGCCTATTTGAGATATGGTTTGAGTGTATGCACTTAATAGCATGTTTAGTTAAACCAACATGATATGCTTACATGTCTTGAATGTGATATCCTAAGACCGTGCTTAGTTAATTCGATTTGAGTATGTCATTGTAAGCATGTTAGTTCATGTCATAAGATTGTTCAAGTTGCGCATACATGAGATTGGATTGAAATGAATGTGAACTAGTCCAAGTGTGTTGTTCGAATGCCATACATGATCACTTGAATAAGTAGTAAAAATCTTTGAATGTAATTTGAAAGTGTTTAACCAAATTGGTAACCTATAATGAATAAGAAGCATGTTCATACTTGTGAGATTGAGTTTGAACGCCTATGTTTCTTGTTTGTCCTTTAACTCATCTAATAGAGATGATTTCGTAAAATTTTAAATGGCTCATGTTTTCTCGTGTGTTCCCAACACTCCCTAGCCGGTTTACTCCTAAACCGGGTGGGGTGTTACATTTTCCCATTTAGGCTAGGGGGGTTTTAATGAGGCAAGCACCTGGGTTGAGCTCTTAATAAATAAAATTTCCATTACTGAACGAAAAATAAAAGATATCCTAAAACCCTAAGTAGAATTGCTTATGTTCTGTAATCTTCAAATTCTAGGTGTTGTGAATATGGATTGATGAATTACATGTTTCGACATTGTTTAGATGAATCTGACATCAAGTGATTGTTAAATCCACAAGGAAAAGCTAAATCGACTAACCAATGGATTGTCATCCAGGAGCAATCTTAGCCTCTAAAATTTTGTTGAGTGTGGTTTCAATCTAGGGGTTTTCTTGGTACCATCCCGATTACATTTATATTGTTACATTGGTAAGCTATGTATCGTAAGCTTGGTAAGCTTATTTTTTATGCTTATGTTTTTTGGTCACATGGATATGCTATGATAATGGAAATGATGGCATGGATATGATACAATTATGCTATATGTTAAAATATGGAGCTTTTAGCTCAAGCAGGATTTTGATATTTGATTTATGCTATGACATGAAGCTTTAAGCTCAGTTTTGATCTAAGATATACATGGATTAATGGACCTATGTGGTCATCTTTGAAAATAAACCATGGAATCCTTGGATACAAGATAGCTTGTGATACAATTATCATGCTATAAAATTCATTGAGCTCATGTGTCGGGTGGGTTTCGACCCAATGCATTACGATCCTTATTGGCGACAGTAAGATAGATATGTTTGTTCATTGGCGACAGTTGGAGGGTTGACCATTCTCCATATTTGGCTACAATTGGTTGGAAATTCGCATATCCAATTGTTTTTTGTAATCTAAGGAAACAAAAGGAGATTTATATTAAATCTTATGAACCATGCCAACGAACTTTGTCATATGATAAGAACCATGAAATGTTTACGCAATGAAATTTACTTATGAACTATGCAATGCTTATGAACCTTGCTCAAGAACTATGTTAGAAGTAAGAATGTAATGTGAACATTGATCACATATTCATTTTTGTTAACTACCTTACTAAGCTATATAAGCTTGCTTCGTTGCATTCCATGCATTTCCGGTAAAAGGACTCTGTGATCAAGGTCGTGTCGCGAAGTCACAACTCACTAGTGCATTCCATGTATGTAACTACTTTAATATAAGCCTAGTTGGTGGCATATGAACTAGGCATGGTTATATATTTTGATTGCATGGTTTATGCATATTAGATCCTAATATAGGTTTGATGATGACGAGTTTGTGTGATACATGAAAAAGACAAAGTAAATTCCCCTTGTCGCAACCCCTTTTTTAAAAGGAGGGCTTCGACTTTTTGGAAAACTTTTAAAAAAATCAAAGGAGTTGCCACCAATCTTTTTTGAAAAGTGTGATTGTATCACTTTAAAACGAGGTTATTTTAATAAAATGTTTTGTTTTAATAAGACAACGGTTATAAACCAATTTCAAGTAGAATTAGATTCTATGAATTTTGGTTGAACTTGGATTTAAGGTATTCAACTAGAATTAAGTCTCTGAATACTATTTAAAGGGACAAGGGCTAGCAACCGAATCATCCCTCTTCCTCCTCTTGAAGATTTCGACAACACCCCTAGGGATTCCCCACTAGAATTCGACATATCCCAGAAAGCTCTCTGAGAAGCTGTTCGATATTTTTCTGGTGTTCTATTTGCCCCCTGGCAAATCCCTGACGGTTCCCATGCTCGATTGCAAGTCCCGGTTGAACTCCTGGTCGATTATAGACTCCCTCAGGAATCCCTGGAAGGATTTTGACTCCTCCGTGGAAGGTGTTCAAACCTGTCGAAATTTATCCCTAAGTGTTAGGGAGGCGGAAACTTTGTTCGTTTTGTTCGGGTGGACTCCGTAGAGGTCGTTGCGAACCTGTGACGATTCTGGTTTTACTTGACGTGGTTATTCCGACATACCGTCGGTTTTCCAGTTTCTAGAGTTTTAAAAGGTAACTCTTCATCTTTTCACCTCGGATTCGTTCCTGTATATGGATCCTGGTTGGATTAAGTCGGATTAATTTTTCCGCTGCGCCACGGGGCGTGCCGACGTGACCCAACAGTGCTCCCCTCAAATACAATTGGAAGTGACTCAATCCCACACCTCAAAATAGAACAAACTACCACGTACAATCCCAACCTTAGGCGCTTAATCCCGGCACATGTCCCTCTGTACTTGGTTGCATGCCTTAACAACTGAAAAGAATCTCACTTTCAAACTAAAATTTAATTTAATTTTTGTCTTTATTTCATTACCTTTTTCGGTTCTATATATTTGGTTCATTGGTCCTGCTATGTTGATAAACTTTAGAAACCAATTTTGTTTTGAAATCTTGGTTTTTTTTTTCTAGGCACTTAGAGTAGTTTCAATGGAGGGTGTTACTGAGGATTCAATATTAAAGCCAATAGAATCTGATGTGAAGATTGAAGAAGTTGAAGAAAATGTAAAAACTTGTCCCGAAACTGAAGAAAAAATTGCCCAAATTTGAAGAACATGGGTAAATTATTACTTAAGCTGAGCCATTGGCTTTGATACCAGCTGCAGATCATGTTCATCGTCAAGTTCAGCACCCTCTACTTATGCCTTTTATTTAGATGGGCATATTTTTAGACTACCAAAGGGATGGCTTGTTGAACGAAGACCTTAAACATCACTAAAGTACATTGGAAAAGTGGATAAGTTTATTTCATTATCTCTCAACTTGTTTCATTGATTTAATCTTATTTACATCACTTGTTCTGTTGTTTATGTTCTAAATTAAACATCTTATATATTAATTTTATTTAAGACTTCTTCTATCTTGTCTCATTAACTTATTTGGGATCCATAAAAAGGAAAATTATTTAGTGAGACAAGATGGAAGGAATCTCGAATAAAATCAATATATAAGAAGTTTGATTTAGAACATAAACAATAGATTAATTGGTGAACAAAAGATTAAATCATGAAACAAGTTGAAAGGTAATGAAATAACCTTGTCCACTTTTCCTATGTACTTTAGCGATGTTCGAGGTTTTCCTGAGCCGAAGGGGTGTTGTGTTTGAAGGGCAATACACGATGTGCTTTTGGTGTCGGGAATGTGAGGAAGACGTGGATCATTTGTTGTTCTTATGCCCGGTTGTTCAGAGTTTATGGGACTGGTTTCGTCGTTGGTGGGGAGTGAGTTTGCCGTTACCACGATCATTGTCCGAATTTTTTGTTCCTGACTTCCATTGCTCGTTTTCGGGTATGCGTCGTAGTATGTGGGTATCGTGCGTGGCAGCGATGTTATGGTCGATTTGGCTAGCACGAAACGAGATGGTATTCAATAAGAAACTCCTACCGGTTGAGGAGGTATGCTTTTTGACTAAATTGCGCTCGTTCTATTGGTTGCGGTCTTTAAGGACAGACTTGTGCATTGGCGAGGCATTGTGGTGGGATTGTCCGAGCCTTTATTCCGAGACGTCTCTTTCGCGACCAGAGCGGGTTGGTGTGGTATGGGAGCCGCCATCGAGGGGGACGTTGAAGTTTTCGGTGGATGGTTCAGCACGTGGTAAGCCGGGCCCGGCAGGCTATGGGGGTGTGTTACGCGATGAGTTTGGGAGTATTTTGGCGTTATTTTCTGGCCCCCTTGGGTGTATCGAATCAAACGAGGCTGAATTGCGAGCGATTGCGTTCGCTTTGTCATACTTCCGGAAGTCAACATGGGCAATGATTCCTTTGATTGTGGAATCGGATTCTATGGTTGCGGTTAGCTGGGTGTTACATATGGACAAACGGCCATGGAGATTATGGGAGGTTTTTCGCGAGATCGACATTTGTTGTTCATCGTTGGCTTCGGTTTGTTTCTCTCGCATTTTCCGTGAGGCGAATGGTTTAGCGGATGCTTTGGCAAAGGACGGGGTAACTCGCATTTCGTTGTTTTGCGCTTGTTCGTGATAGGTTGCTTTGGTGTTATTCCCGTTTGTATTTTCTTTGGACTCTGGTTTCCCCACATACGGTTCGTACTCTTTTCCTCCGCTAGGTTTTAGGGAGGTTTTTAATGAGGCGACCGTTGTGGTCTTTGGTTGTATATTGCATCTTAATATAAGACATTATTGAGCAAAAAAAAACAAGCCATCTTTTTGGTAATCTAAAAATATTCCCATCTACATAACAAGGCATAAGTAAAGGGTGCTGAACTTGAATTTGAACATGATCTGCAAGTGGTATCCAAGCAAAAGGCTCAACTTCAATAATAATCTGGTCATGTTCTTCAAATTTAGGCAATTTTTCTTCAATTTAGGGACAAGTTTTTACATTTTCTTCAACTTCTCCGATCTTCAAATCAGATTCGATTGGCCTTAATATTGAACCCTCATTAACATCCTCCATCAAAACTACTCTAACTACTCAAGAAAAAACCAAAATTTCAAAACAAAATTGTTTTCTAAAGTTTATCAACATAGAAGGATCAAATAATCAAATACATAGAACTGAAAAAGATAATAAAATAAAGACAAAAATCCAATTTAAGTTTTAAATTGAGATTCGTTTGAGTAAGTTAAGAGGTAAGACTTATCTTTTAGTTGAATCGGACTCGGATGTAATCAGTCCTAGACTAGATAGCAACCCCTTTAATAAGATTGTGATGTTGGTGGGTCTTCCTTCATGAAATTGATGAGATGACTCGAGAAATCTCCAAGGGGAAAGTCCTTTATGTACTGAGAAATCAAAACAATATGGCAGATCATTTAGCTAAAGAAGAGATGAAAACAGGAAAGAGGATTTTAACGAGGGCACTCCACTTAGGTTTACTTTTACCTAATAAAAACTTTAATTGCGGAGAAAAAAGTTAAGACATGCAACGGAGTAGAGAGGGACATGTGGGGGATAAAAATCCTTTGCCCCTTTTGGTGCCCAACAATAAAAAATTAAATTCTATGTCCTAACCCTAAATTATAAATCTTAAATTTAAAGCCTAAAAAATACACCCTTCCCATAATTCCATAAACCTTAATCCTAAACTCTAACCCTAAAATTATTTTATAGTGTGTGGTATAAATAGGGACACCAAAGAGGATATATGATTTCTTTTCCACACGGGGAGCATAAGAAATAGATATCTTACTTTACTACCATATATGCAAAGGTACATATAAGGAAAATATTATTTTTGTATGGTTTTATATTTTATAGATTAATATTTAAACAGTTGGACATCAGTAACACAATACATTGTTGCACACCATTTCTTTTTTATGACTCTTAAATAATGATTAAAAATATAAAGTATTTGACATGCAATTAATAATTATCCATAACGACTTCCATGTGAGCTTCCTCAAAAAGAAAGTGGGGATAAGAGTATTTATCTCAACAAACTTGCCAGAAGTAAACGACAAAGGACAGCTCAAGGTGTACCCATCTTTTTTCCTGGACAAAAGAATGGTCAAACGCGATAGCAGGGTCGTGACTCAGCTCGTGCTGTAGTGGACAAATATGGGGCCTGAAAATGCGACTTGGGAAGACTACTTCGTGCTCCACTCTGAGTTTCTAGATTTTGATCCTTTGGGAAAAGGATAGTGTGTAGGGAGTGTTGTCGCGATGATTGGCGGAGAAAAGGGGAGATTGAAGAAGACTCGATGAAATTGGGGTTGAAAGGAAAATTGGGGATCGAATAGCTTAATCCGGATGAAAGGTAGTTTAAGCTAAGGAAGCCACACGATACCGTTTTGGCCAACACTGATGTAGAATGTGGATCAAGTTATTCGCGTCCGAAGTAATGAATTAAGATGAGCCTAGTCTGATGGTTAATAATTAAGTTAGTTAGCCTTTTAATTTGGGAATAGTACTAGCCACATGTCGGATAATAATTAGTATGTCGTGTAGTCTGTTTGTATATGTTTACAGTACAAAACTTTTTTTCTCTTATGCATTATCAATGATTTTCATGCTTTGAGCTTTTCTTTTCTTCAATCACATATTCTTCTACTTCTACAATCCTTTCTTAAAATCTTCCCATCTACATAACAAGGCATAAATAGATGATGTGGATTTATTAATCTTTTAGTTCAACCTTGGTGTATAGTTTGTCTAGGTAACGAGTCACCACCCAACTGTCGCCAAAAACAAGACATTGGTCATTTCTCTCCTACTATCACCAAAGACCATATCACACATCCCTCCCACTGTCACCACATAAGGGCCTTGGCCTTGGACCATAGTCCACCCAAACACAAGAGAGCTCTAAACTCAATGGCATGCCACTATACCTATGACGAACTAACAACCGATGATTATTCAATTATTTATCATTTGTTCAAGCATTTCATGTTCAAGTCAACATAATAGCTTATTCAAGAAATCGCGTTCAAGTAATGCTTAGCAAGATCATGTTAAGCCTTAGGCTAATTGAGCCTTAGCTCACCAAGTCATGGATTTCACATGTTATTCATATTAACATTTAGCATGTACTAGGCTTAAGCATTTATCAATATCTCAATTCAAGTCTCCATATCGGTTTACAAGCATCATTATCATCACATTGGTACATATAAGCAATCGAATGGTTGTCAAGCATTGAAGAGGTCTAGTAATTACTTTCTATTTTCATTTAGTCAATTTATCAAGTTCAAGCTAATGTTTAATTTCATGCTTTTAACTTAATTCATTCTTCCTTTATTCTTCAATATCATGTATACTAGCAAGACAAGAAATCATAAACATATACATTTGGTTAGCTACACTCGCAAGTCCTCCAAGCTAGTTTTGATTTTGGATCTGAATCCCCTTTAGTTTGCCACTAGCTTGACCAATTCTTTCTTCCTTAACAAGGGCCACTCCTTGCTCTATGATTCATTCAATACAATGGAATCAAAAATCAGAAACTATCCAATACATTCAAGCATCCATTTCAAAACAATTCTAGTAAGCACATTCATAGATAATGACCTAGCAATTTGCATACACATTTTAAATAGTTTATAGTCTTTCAAGCAAACAAAACATGGCAACAAGCTCCTTTATTCATTCATTCCCTTCTAAAACAGTCCACCCTTCACATTTTAAGGCAGAACATTCCCTATTATACTTAGAGGTTTACAAAATGGCCCCTAACTTGTACATACATTTTTCATGTGTTCATATCATCTTTAATTTGTTATACATTCAATCTAACACTTCTTTTAATGTGATAATAACTTCTTATAGCCTTAAATCAGTCCCTCCCTTGTTTCTCTGATGTCAAAAATGTCCCTTATTTATCCATGATTCCAATTTAGTCCTAAACATATTTGTACACCAAAACAGTCCACATGCTTCTTATATAAACAAATCAGCCCAGCATACAATTAAAACAGTTTTCCCTGTTATTATATTACAAAATTCAGTCCTTAACTCATTCAAATATAATCCTTGAACTACTCATTCTTTCAAAACAGTCCCTAATTAGCAATTTAGCAATCACATGTGACTACAATTCAATTGCAACAAAATTCACAAAACCAACAAGATTTTATCTACATTTCCATGTTACCATTCGAGTACTAAACCCTCTAGAGATCAAGAATTCACAATAATAATAAGGTAAATCTACCAAACACATCACAATTCACAAAGTATAACATTCAAATTTGTGACAATCCAAAACTTTAGAGTTCATCCTATCCAACATTCATCTCCAAATACCTCAAAATTATAAACATGTAATCCACTTAATTAAGAAGAAAATTTAAGACATTTACCTTCTAGGTTAACCTCCATTCAATCCACATGTAAGTTTAAGCTAGAATTTTCAATATTTCACTTTCTCTGTCACTATCCCTTTCTATCTCTCGGTTTTAGTTCTTGGTGAAGGAGAAGAAGATGATGATTTGGAATGGTTTCCTTACCCCAAACGTCGAATCATTCTCCACCCTCATATATGGATTTCAAGGTTAGGTAACATGTGTAATTACCATAAGGCATTTCTCATTTAGCATGCAAAATATGCTTTTCACTAAATTTTCAGTTTGGCCCCTTATGAAAGTAGTCACCCATTTATCCTTCATTTGCAATTTAGTCCTAATCCCATAAGTTAATCAAGTTATAATTTGAACAAGGCAATTAAATTAGTAGCATACTACTAAGTCGGTTTCCGGGTTATTATAGGAAAAGTGTACAAACACCCAGTGTACAAAACAAAGATTCACCAATTTCAAACCAAAATAGCTCAAGTCAGACGTAATACAACATGTCAATCCAAACAAAGCAACATATACCCTAACAAAGTCACATTTTAAATTCATAGAAGTCAACCTAGTTTCTATAATAATCTTTACTTAACCAAAAGTCTATTTGCCAATAATCATTCTTACCATCATAGTTTCAAGGAAATTAGATTCAAAAGGTAAGTGAGATTATGAACTTCACCCAAGGAAAAAAACAAAACAAAACAATACCTAAATAAAGAAACATGCTATCAAAATCACGATTCAAAACAAAACCCCAGGGTAAAACAAGCAGTTGTTGCTGAACCTCACCCATTCTTTGCCTGCTAGGGAGACTAAGGAACTTGATTCAAATATTGAGAAATTCAAGGATTGCAACATGATCAGATTCCTCCAGAATACAAAAGTAAGGCAACATACCACCAACTTAAAAAACTACAACCTTGAAAAACTCCTATAGGTACTTACCATTCAAAATTCACATTGCTCCCCTCAAATAGATTTGGAAGTGACTCAACCCCACACCTAAAAATAGAACAAACTACCACGTACAATCCCAACCTTAGGAGCTTAATCCTAGCACATGTCCCTCTGTACTTGGTTGCATGCCTTATCAACTCAAAAGAATCTCAGTTTCAAACTAAAATTTAATTTAATTTTTGTCTTTATTTCATTACCTTTTTCGGTTCTATATATTTGATTCATTGGTCCAGCTTTGTTGATAAACTTTAGAATCCAATTTTGTTTTGAAATCTTGGTTTTTTTCTAGGCACTTAGAGTAGTTTCAATGGAGGGTGTTACTGAGGATTCAATATTAGGGCCAATAGAATCTGATGTGAAGATTGGAGAAGTTGAAAAAATGTAAAAACTTGTCCCGAAACTAAAGAAAAAATTGCCCAAATTTGAAGAACATGGGCAAAATATTAGTTAAGCTGAGCCATTGGCTTTGATACCAGCTGCAGATCATGTTCATCGTCAAGTTCATCACCCTCTACTTATGCCTTGTTATGTAGATGGGCATATTTTTATACTACCAAAGGGATGGCTTGTTGAACGAAGACCTCATACATCACTAAAGTACATTGGAAAAGTGGATAAGTTTATTTCATTATCTCTCAACTTGTTTCATCGATTTAATCTTATGTTCATCACTTGTTCTGTTGTTTATGTTCTAAATTAAACATCTTATATATTGATTTTATTTAAGACTTCTTCTATCTTGTCTCACTAACTTATTTGGGATCCATAAAAAGGAAAATTAGTTAGTGAGACAAGATGGAAGGAATCTCGAATAAAATCAAGATATAAAAAGTTTGATTCAGAACATAAACAATAGAACAATTGGTGAACAGAAGATTAAATCGCGAAACAAGTTGAAAGGTAATGAAATAACCTTGTCCACTTTTCCTATGTACTTTACCGATGTTCGAGGTTTTCGTTCAACAAGCCATCTTTTTGGTAATCTAAAAATCTTCCCTTCTACATAACAAGGCATAAGTAGAGGGTGCTGAACTTGAATTTGATCATGATCTGCAAGTGGTATCCAAGCAAAAGGCTCAGCTTCAATAATAATCTGGTCATGTTCTTCAATATTAGGCAATTTTTCTTCAATTTAGGGACAAGTTTTTACATTTTCTTCAACTTCTCCGATCTTCAAATCAGATTCGATTGGCCCTAATATTGAACCCTCATCAACATCCTCCATCAAAACTACTCTAAGTACTCAAGACAAAACCAAAATTTCAAAACAAAATTGTTTTCTAAAGTTTATCAACATAGAAGGATCAAATAATCAAATACATAGAACTGAAAAAGATAATAAAATAAAGACAAAAATCCAATTTAAGTTTGAAATTGCGATTCGTTTGAGTAAGTTTAGAGGTAAGACTTATCTTTTAGTTGAATCAGACTCGCAGGTAATCAGTCCTAGACTGGATAGCAACCCCTTTAATAAGAATGTGACGTTGGTGGGTCTTCCTTGATGAAATTGATGAGATGACTCGAGAAATCTCCAAGGGGAAAGTCCTTTATGTACTGAGAAATCAAAACAGTATGGCAGATCATTTAGCAAAAGAAGGGATGTAAACATGAAAGAGGATTTTAACGAGGGCACTCAACTTAGGTTTACTTTTACCTAATAAATACATTAATTGTGGAGAAAAAAAGTTAAGACATGCAACGGAGTAAAGAGGGACATGTGGGGGATAAAAATCCTTTGCCCCTTTTGGTGCCCAACAATCAAAAATTAAATTCTAAGTCCTAACCCTAAATTATAAATCTTAAATCTAAAGCCTAAAAAATACACCCTTCCCATAATTCCATAAACCTTAATCCTAAACTCTAACCCTAAAATTATTTTATAGTGTGTGGTATAAATAGGGACACCAAAGAGGATACATGATTTCTATTCCACGCGGGGAGTATAAGAAATAGATATCTTTAATTTGGACAAGGTATTTTATTGTAGATGCTTAATAATTAATTTTTATTAATCCAATTTCAAGTTAAATTTTGCAAAAAAAGAAAGTCTTACTTTACTACCATATATGCAAAGGTACATATAAGGAAAATATTAAATTTTTATGGTTTTATATTTTTTAGATTAATATTTAAACAGTTGGACATCAGTAACACAATACATTGTTGCACACCATTACTTTTTTTGATAACTCTTAAATAATGATTAAAAACATAAAGTAATCGACATGCAATTAATAATTATCCATAACGTCTTCCATGTGAGCTTCCTCAAAATGAAAGTGGGGACAAGAGTACTTATCTCAACAAACTTGCCAGAAGTAAACGACAAAGGACAGCTCA
This sequence comes from Hibiscus trionum, assembly GCA_030270665.1. NCBI lineage: Eukaryota > Viridiplantae > Streptophyta > Magnoliopsida > Malvales > Malvaceae > Hibiscus > Hibiscus trionum. The sequence goes on from BSYR01000037.1 coordinate 6,021,850, forward strand.
AGGTGTACCTATCTTTTTTTCCTGGACAAAAGAATGGTCAAACGCGATAGCAAGGCCGTGACTCAGCTCGTGCTGTAGTGGACAAATATGGGGCCTGAAAATTCGACTTGGGAAGACTACTTCGTGCTCCACTCTGAGTTTCTAGATTTTGATCCTTTGGGAAAAGGATAGTGTGTAGGGAGTGTTGTCGCGATGATTGGCGGAGAAAAGGGGAGATTGAAGAAGACTCGATGAAATTAGGGTTGAAAGGAAAATTGGGGATCGAATAGCTTAATCTGGATGAAAGGTAGTTTAAGCTAAGGAAGCCACACGATTCCGTTTTGGCCAACACTGATGTAGAATGTGGGTCAAGTTATTCTCGGCCAAAGTAATGGATTAAGATGAGCCTAGTCTGATGGTTAATAATTAAGTTTGTTAGCCTTTTAATTTGGGAATAGTACTAGCCACATGTCGGATAATAATTAGTATGTCGTGTAGTCTATTGGTATATGTTTATAGTACAAAACTTTTTTTCTCTTATGCATTATCAATGAATTGCATGCCTTGAGCCTTTCTTTTCTTCAATCTCATATTCTTCTACTTCTACAATCCTTTCTTAAAATCTTCCCATCTACATAACAAGGCATAAATAGATGATGTTGAACTTAAATCTGAAGACGATCTGCATGTGTTATCCAAGTAAAAGGCTCAGCTTCAATAATAATCTAGTCATGTTCTTCAATTTTAGGCAATTTTTCTTCAGTTTAGGGACAAGTTTTTTTTTTTACATTTTCTTCAACTTCAATGATCTTCACATCAGATTCTATTGGCTCTAATATTGAATCCTCATTAAAACTCTCCATCGAAACTCCTCTAAGTACTCAAGAGAAAACCAAAATTTAAAAACGAAATTGTTTTCTAAAGTTTGTCAACAGAGAAGGATAAAATAATCAAATACATAGAACTGAAAAAGATAATAAAATAAAGATAAAAATCCAACTTATGTTTGAAATTGAGATTCTTTTGTATAAGTTAAAAGGTAATGTAATACCCTAAAATGTACCCTAGAAGAATTAAATCTTGTCACCTAAGTTAAATTAATTTAATTAAGCTTGATCCTCAACCAATTAGTATGATTAGTGTCTAAAATGAAAGATTGAATGAAATGAGTGACCCAATTAAGATGACTAATTTGAATTAAATGAGAAAGATGAAGATTGCATGATAAACTTCTTAATTTCCCAATTTCCCTTGATAAATTCTATGGCTAATAACTTATTAAAGAACAACTTAGAAATTTCCCTAATCCACTTAAGATGACAAGGTTGTCATCTTCTCCACCATTTCTTCACAATAGTCGAATGGAAAGAAAGATGGAAAGGAGAGAGAGGGTTTTGAGAGAAAACCACCATGGTTGAAGGATTAAAGTTTGCATGTGCATGATCTTGCATGAAAATCAAAAGCTAAGTAAGTACTCCTTAATAATCTTCTTGATTCGACTTGTAATTAGGGACAAGGAGACTTGATCTTCTTTAGTCTAGCTTAAATTCATGAAATTGATATTGCATGTGTCTATATATGTGAGTTAATCCTTGATTATAGTTTGCTAAGTTGTTAGATTGATAATGAACATGTTAACATGCATAGGAAACTATGACTAGTATGAACCTTGTAAATGGAGTATATAATCGAAGTGAAACCTAAATAAATTTGAGGATATAATGAATGAAAGCCTTCTGGAAAACATGTATATGGGATATAATTGAGTCATTGAACAAGTTAATAAAATGGTTATATGCTGAAAATTAGGCTAGTAATGAAACTAGTCATTAAAATAGCTCAATTGATCAATAGGGACTGTTTTGGGAAAATCAAGGGATTCAGGACTGAATTGGTTAGGATTAAAGGCTGAAAAATCAAATTAAAAACAGGGGAAGGATTAAATTGAATTCCGGATAATTGAATTGCATGAATTGTAATTGAAATTGATTGCTTAGATATGTTGATTGGCATATTAGTGAATTTGGGACTATTCTGGGAAATCTATTAATTTGAGGACCTATCTTGACTTGTAAAAACATAGTAAGAACAGGGTAAATAAAGGTCTAAAGGGATGGTATTAATTAGTAAAGGTCATAAACTAAATATTTCAGTAAAGTGGACTTAAGTTTAATCTGGCAGAATTGACAATGAAAAATTGGCCTGGCCTTAACTACAAAATTGTATTGATCTAAAAGGGGAAAAATTATAAGCCATATATGGTTGAATAGATAATTGAATTAGCTTTCTAACAGTATAAACTGATAGAAATTCTGAGGTGCATATTAAAAGATGTGAACATATTAGTGACTAGTGTGCAAACTGTCAAGCAGTGGCATATTTGTTACTTGTAATAAAATGTGTTTGAATGCATGTGTGAATTGAGTTTGATATGGGTTTAATACATGATTATGTTATTTGACTAATAGATTAAGAAAATGGTAGAACGAATGGATAAGTATTGGAATAAGGATGAGGATTCGGGTATCTCGTAACTTTAGGATACAAGGTGAGTATAGCCTTACTTAGGGTTAGGACTTAGGTCCTATCCAGTTACATTGTTTACAATGTTAATATAACATTTCTATGAAATGAATCTAATTTCTACTTATAGTTAGGACTTCGAGATACAAGGTGAGTGTAGCCTTACTTAGGGTTAGGACTTACGTCCTAACCAACTACATTGTTGACAATGTTAATATGGAATTGCGATGAAATGAATCTAATTTCTACTTGATAAATGTATAAGCGAAGGATGCTTAATTGGAAACTTTATGATGAAATGAAATGCTTGTTTTTCTTGATGACTAATTGAATAGAAATAGAATGTGTTTCCTTGGATTGTTTTTTCTTTAGGGTTGATATGTATACATGAATGTGGTTGAATCTTACTACCTTGATTGTGGTTTGATACTTGCTTGTGACCCATGCTTGAATTGAGCCTAAATTTCATTGATAATTTGATAGTAATAGGAAGAAATGAATTAAACAAAGACTTCATAATCTAATAAGCTGGTAATGAAGCTCGATAATGAAATGAATTGATTAATGGTTAGTAATTACTTGGAGTGAATACACACTTGAATCATTGACTCTTGATAAGGAACATGCAAAATGAATGAAATGTGCTTCTATACCTTGATTGGTCTAATCGAATTGCTTGATGGTCTAGGTGACCTTACATAATGCTTGAAATCCTTGATTACTTGTGAAATGAACTAAGGTTCACATGGCTTAAAGGGCTTAAAATGAACTTGCTCTTGATATGATTGATGCTTAAACATTTGATGTGTGATTGCTTGATAATAAAAGATTCAACAAGTCCTTGATTGACAGTTGGTCTTAGGTAGAACGACATGCCTTAGAGTCTAGAGCTTGTCTTGTTAGGTACTTTGTGTACCATCTTGATTGGTGTTATGGGCACCTTCTTGTAGATACCTTGGGTATCGTCTAGGTACTTTGTGTACCATCTTGTTTGGTGTCTTGGGCACCTTCTTGTTAGATACTTTGTGTATCATCTTGTTAGGTACTTTGTGTTCAGTCTTCTGACTTGATTACCTAGTCATAACTAACTTCCAAGGCAAAACCAGATTAATAAGCTTGAAATAAGACTTGTAAACATGAAAGAAGAAATGAGTAAACTTGACACTTGCTAATGAATTTGTAAAGTAATCAAATTATATGAATAAAATTAGGAATATAGTATCTTGAATTGTTCATTACTTGAAAGATAAGACATAAGGAAAAAGGACCCTATTCGAATTGGAAATGGGTGATCTCTATGTTTGATTTGCTTAATGTGTTTGATTCCTGCTAAAACATTGCTTGCTTGATCACCTATTACTTGTGAATGACAATTTGCTTGGCTTGTATGATATGAGTATTGAAATGGACCTTGATTTACTTGATCTCATCCATTCGATTGATAAATAGATGAACTATCTAGGACACCTCTTCGCTTGACTAGGCTTAACATGGTTAGACTTGATTAAAATGAACAAAACGTTATAGTAACATTAAAATGAACTAAGTTACACTTGATTGAAATGTGTGTGCTCTTGTTTCTTGATAATGAAATTATAAAGTGAAGAATTCATGAGAATGAATTAATGAACGTGTTACCCTAAGTATCCTTGTGAAATTCAATAATTAAACATGGAAATAAGGGACTCTAACCGAATTGGGAACATGTGATTATTTGATTGATGTTGTTTAATGCTTGTAGTTATAACCCTTGCGAGATTAGTGTGATGGATGACCAAGAGTAAGTTAGGTGGTCAACAATAGCTTAATTGATATCATGGTTAAGTGTTAGCCTAAAATGAGCTTAATGATAACTTGTAAACTAAGGAACTCTGGAAATGGAATCACAACTATAAATCTACTCAATTCGAATAGAGTGATTGATTTAAGTAATTGGTCTAAATCTAACGGAATTAATGTTGAATGATGCTATATAGATAGGTTTACCTTGTTGTTGTTCAAATAGGACTTGAGTCCTAAACTGCTTGTCTAGTTTAACCTAAAATGAATTAGAAGTCTAGATTTTATATAAGGGATTATTCATGCTAACTTAATGGATTAAACTGAACCATAACTACATGTAACTAAATTGGCCATGACTAAATGATGGATTACTCAAATAGATAATTAAAGGAATATGTGTATATGTTGAATAATAATATTAGAAGCATGGTCTAGGGGAATAATGAAGATAAATCAAGTCTAGTGAAATTTGCCCAGAAAATTCTATTCTGGGCAGCAACTTTGAATATTCACCATAAATTGCGTAGGTCGAATTAAGGGCTGAAGCTTATATGGAATGAACCTTTGTATGTATAATTTCATTAGAAGAAAACAAAATTGAATTCTGATTTATGAGCTGGAATCTAGGGATGAAAACCTCTGTACAGTGCAAATTGTCCAGAAATGTAAATGTCCCATCCTTGAACTAAAAATTGTATTAATTGGAAAGACATTAAAATGAAAGGTCTAAATGGTTGTAAAGAGGGTTAAGTAACCTTTTAAACGGTGTAAACTAATTGAATTTTCAACATATGGAATGAAAATTATGTATGTTTAAGTAAACAACGCACAAGCTGCCTAGCAGTAGTAGTCTAGGTGTTTTGGATAAATTGTAAACTGACTTGTAAACAGTTTGGATAGTTTGGTACTACCCTAAATGGAGTCATGTTCTTAATTCTATTCGAATGACATAAGGTTTAACGTAGTAGTCAAATGGTTTTGAATGATATATTCCTAAATGGTCATCTAGGTAACTTAAAACACCCAATTTAGCCCCAATTTGGAAAACCCTAATTGTGAAAAAATCCCAATTGGAAACCCTAGAATTTGGGGGAAATCTCAGATTTTAACCTAATCTAAAATTGGGGACCAAATTGCATAAATTTAAAGTTGGGTGGCCAATGTGTTGGGCGGGTCAAAGTTGGGACCATTCCTCTGTAATTTGAACCCTTTTTGTTCTTTTCGAAGTGTGTGCCGCTCTCGCCATCTCTTTTCTTCCTCTCCATTAAAGCTCCGGCCAAGAGGTCGTTCTTGTCCGTTCGGCGTTTCGAGGGTGTCGGTACGCTCGTTGTGATCGTGCGATCAAAGTCTGGCCACCAGTTCTCGTCGCGCCACCGTTCTGTGCTGGTAACGATTCGAAACCGTCGTGAATCGCTCTGTCGCCGCCGTCCTCCACGTGCACCGGTTCCGTCACGGGTTGGGTGAGTGTTTTAGTCGAACATGGTGGGTTTTGTGTCGTTGCCGTTGTCGCTTAACCGACCGCCGTGGATCCTTGTTGGTTGCCGCCAGAATGTTGTTTAGGGCTGGATCTGAAATTAGGGTTTAGGTTGAATGTTGTTTTGGGAGGGGGTTGGTGAACCGGACCGGTTGGGTGAGTTGAACCGGACCGGTTGGGTGAGTTGAACCGGACCGGTTGGGTGAGTTGAATCGGACCGGGCGGCTGGGTTGAACCGGACCAGTGGGCTGATGCAGGCTGACGTCATCTGATGTTGTTGCTGATGTAGGCTGACGTCAGCGATGATGTCATTCTGGTCAATGATAATGTTAGCGATGACGTCAGTGTTGACTTTTTCGGCCAAGTTCACCTTTATGTTTTTCAATGTTCTGGTTCCATTGCCGCTGCCCGTTTCTTCAAATTCGAACCCGAAATACCTTTTTGGATCAAGTTTATTTGTTGAACTCAGAATTTTGTTAAATGTTGCATCAGAGTTTGACTATGTTATTTTTGTGTTCAGGTGACGTGGACTCTGACCCCGAGACTTTACCTCCTCCTCCGCCAGGCAGGCCTCCGGTGGCACAATCTTCGAGATCTGCTAGTATGATTTCTGTTAAGCGTAGTTTATTCGAATGTGTCATAGTAGGAAATCTTATATAGTGTTCTTTGTTTTTAGGAGCTGATTCTGTTCGACCTTCCGCTAGGGCTGAGCGTGGGAGACATCACTATCGACATTGATAGTTTTGCTGTCTAAGGTGTGTTCTCTGTCTGTGCTACATGTCTCTGCTGTCTGATTACATGATCTGTATGTTATATATATATATATATCTTTATGCTTTTCGGCTATGTTATCTGATAAACATTATATGACTCGAATGTTGTGATCATGTTATGTAACACATATCGGAATCAGATTATTATGTACATGCATCTTAGTTGTTTAACAAGATTGCATTCGGACTCTGAAATCGGATTACATGTCATATCATTGGGTTGGGATATTGTATGGAGGAAGCTCAGCGACTTCATCCTTCGAGTTTAACTTCGCTTCGGATCAGTAGTTCCATCTTTCGGGATGAGTTCTGCTTCGGACATGGTGTTGCGGTGTAGAGTGGTTCAGGGGAACCTTACTCTTCGGATGGTGATGTAGACAGGTACATATCATGTTATGTAATTATTATGCCATGTTGAATTACTCGGAATATTGTTAATTTGATCATGATGTTGGATCTGTTGATTATGTTTTTGTTACGCACTTTAGAGACACACTAAGCTTTATAGCTGACTTCCCTTTAGTATATGTTTTCAGATTACCAGACTTAGGAATTAGTACTTGGAGAACCTCGTACGAACATGATTTGTTACTATTTATCAGTATGTTTTGTTCTAGACTTATATTTATTTATTTAAGTATTTTTTTCAGATTTGGTTGTAAACGTGGACTTTGAACATTTATTATTTTGGGGTTTGATAAATTATTTTTAGCATGTTCGTTTTAAGATGAAACATTAAAGGTTATCTTTTATAATTGAATAATAATTTCGTCTCGGTTTTTCATAAATAATCTTACTTGAGAGGAAAGTTTTCAAATCGTCCATTTCAATTTGTTTCAAACCCTTAGGTCAGAATAAGGGGTTACATTTAGTGGTATTAGAGCCAGGTTACACCCCTCGGCCTGTGAGGCTCGACAAAATTTGATTTTAATGCTTTCAAAATTTTGCATGCATAATAAATGTTTTCGGGAACTAAGAGATTTTTAGATAAATTTCTGAATTTTAAGGAAGTAATATATGTTTTAATTAGAGACTCCAAGTACCAATTTTGACTTTAGGATTTTTTTTTCTTTTTGTAGATAGACTACTATGCCACCACGTAGGAGTACTAGAGTTACGGTTGGCCGAGGTCGAGGTCAAGGCCGTGGACGAGGTCGTACCGCTGTGGATACGAGTGACGTTAATTCACCACAGCATCATGAGGGCTCACAATATGAGCAGGCTGAGGAGCAACCTGAGGTTCATACGAGTGGTCAACAGACCGATCACCCTAGTCAGTAGACTTAGAGTGAAGGTCCTCGTGCAGCCGGTAACTGTGCGACTGCTGGAGTTGATGTTGTTGCAGTGCATTTGGAGCTACTTGAGTATCTTCGACAGGGTTTTAGGAGACCCATATCTGCTAAGTTTTTGTCTGATGGGATGTCGATGTTTGATGGTAAGACGGATGCAGATCCGGCTGACGCAGAGTATTGGTTGAAGAAATAACAGTAGTTATTTGAGGAGATGGACTATTCTACTGACAAAAAATTAAGAGCGGCTGTATCGTTATTGAAGGGTGAAGCCCAGAACTGGTGGGAGGTTGAGAAGGATGTTATTTCTGCTAGTCGGGTCACTTGGGATCATTTTTGTTAGGCTTTCCGAGACCGATATGTTGGTGCAGAGTATCTAGCCACGTGTCGAGAGGAGTTTATGAATCTGAAGCAAAATGACATGACCGTGAATCGGTATGAGATCCAGTTCTTGAGGATGATACAGTATGTTCCTGGGTTGGTTACTACAGAGAAAGAGAAGTGCGACTGGTTTTTGAGGGGTCTGCAACCTTCGATCAAGACTGGTGTTGCTTTGCATTTGGACAAAGAGTACAAGGATATTACCTTGCGAGCTAGGACTGCCGAACACAATAAGGCAGAGTTGAGGCAAGTTGAGTCTCAGGGTATGGATAGGGGTATGAGGCAGTCGACCGCGTCAGTTCAGTGTAGGCAGGGTAATCAGACCAGGAAGAGGGAAAGAGATGAGAGTGATTATCAGAGTTATTCCAGAGCCAGACTAGTGACCACTGTTGTTCCGACTTCTAGTGTTGGAGGATCGACTAGTACACGAGGGGTACCACAATGTTCTTTCTGCAAGAAATGGCATTCAGGAGAGTGTAGGAGTCAGTCTGGGGCTTGTTTTCATTGTGGATCGTTCGACCATCTTTTCAGAGATTGTCCGCTTGCACCTATGTCAGCTCATATGACGAGTCAGTCATAGGCATTGGTACAGACACGTGCTAGGGGTAGAGGTCGATGTAGACATGATTCTACAGTTTCTGTTGTTAGAGGTAGGCCAGCTCAGAGTGGAGGATCAGCTGGATCCGGGGTGAGACAGCCAAGTTTGGTTTATGCTACCAGGAGACATGAGGATCGTGATGAGCTATTGTTGGTACCTTTTCTATTCACTCTATTCCGTATTTTGCATTATTGGATATTGGTTCTACCCATTCGTATGTCGCGAGTTCGGTATCTGGGGGACTTGAAATTCCGGTTGAGAATACTGTGAATGCGGTTTCAGTTTATAGTCCAGTTGGTGACTGTTGAACTTATTTTGATTTTGATATAACTTAAAAGAAATTTTTAAAGGACTAAATTGTAAAAATTTGTAAAGTAATTTTAAAGAAATAAATTTGTCAAAAACTCGATTTTAACTTGACAAAATGCTTTGAAAAAGTTCGATTCAATACGTATATCGAACTACATTTTTAAAAGTCAACAAATGCCCAAAATATACATTTTGGAAGGAAAGTTTCGAAACTATCTAAAAGTTTCGAAACTATACTGGGCAGAAGCACTCTGTTTTTGAAACCTGGGTAAAGGTTTCGAAACCTTCATAAGGTTTCGAAACCTTGGCCTGAAAGTTTCGAAACCTTATGAAGGTTTCGAAACCTTTGGCCTGTAACGGTCATAATATTCAAATCTATTTATAAAGTTTCGAAACCCTTGGTAAAGGTTTCGAAACTTAAGTGCAGGGGAGCTTTTTAAAGTCAATAATAAACATCCCCAACGGCTCCAAAGACCCCCCAAAGGCTCCTAACGGCTAGATGCTCAAACAACACTATAAATGCAGCATTGGATCATCAAGAAACATTAAGAAAGCAAATACAAACATTCAAGCTTCCAAGAAATCATTTTGTGCTTATTTTTCAATCTTTCTTGAAAAACACTAGAGTGTTCTTCGTTGTAATTCTTGAGCTAGTGTTTATTCGGGTGTGTGAGAGAGCTTAAACTTTGCAAACACTTTCCTAGTGAGGATTTTCTAGTTTGCTCATTTGTATCCAACTTTGGGATAGGATTCAATAGACTTTGGGGTATAAGTCTATTGAAGTGTGTAAGGTTACTCCTTGTCCTTAAAGGAAAGACAAATTAGTGAATTTGTGGGAAATCCTTAGTGTGGACGCTAAGGTAGTGGATGTAGACTTTGGTTAGAAAGTCGAACCATCTAAATCGCTTTGCAATTTTTATCTTTGCAATTAGCTTCCGCCGCAATTTTTCAAAAATCCAATTCACCCCCCCTCTTGGTTTATTCGATCGATTGCCACGTTCTACAATTGGCATCAGAGCTTGGTTCATTAGAAGGTCTTACAACCTCTTGAAAAAGATCCAAGAAGTGTGCAATCATCCACAAAGTCATCCATGGCATCCACCTCCAATATTGTAGCTTGGGGAGATTCTCAACCCACCAACAAACCGCCTTTCTTCAATGGAGTAAATTATGCGTATTGGAAAAACCGCATGAAGCTCTTCATCCAAGCTTATGATCTTGAAGCTTGGAAAATCATCATGAGAGGATACATAGCACCAACGAGCAATATTGAATCATGGAGCGTTGAAGAAGACAAGGGATTCTCAACAAATGCAAAGGCTATGCATCTCATCTTTTGTGCCCTTGGCCCGGACGAGTATGGAAGGGTGTCATCTTGTTCCAATGCAAAAGAAATTTGGGACAAACTTGAAGTTACACATGAAGGTACAAATCAAGTGAAGGAGACCAAAATCGGGCTCCTCAATCTAAGTTATGAGAACTTCAAGATGGACCCCGAGGAAGACATCAAAACCATGTCCGATCGATTCTCCGTGATCGTAAATGGTTTGAAAGGTTATGGCGAAGTAATCCCCGAAGACAAACTTGTGAGGAAGATGATCTACTCTCTTCCCAATTCATGGGATTCGAAGAAAACGGCCATAATAGAAGCAAAGGACCTCAAAGTTCTCAAATTAGATGAGCTTATTGGTTCCTTGCTTACTCACGAAATGATGTCAACGGACAAGGAAGAAAAGAAGAAGGAAGTGGAGAAAAAGAAAGTTGGTCTTGCTCTTAAAGCATCCAAAAAGGATGATGATTCTAGTGAAGAAGATGAAGAAAAAGAAATGGCTATGTTTGCCAAAAGATTCAAAAACTTCATGTTGACTAACAAAGGAAGGAGATTCCAAAGAGAAGAGGGCTTCAAAAGCAACAAAGGGAGAGATCCTCTAACTTGCTATGAGTGCAACAAACCGGGACATATCAGGATCGATTGTCCTCAACTAAAGAAAAATAGCTACGAGAGGAAGAAGCACAAGGCTCACGTAGCTACTTGGAGCGATGACTCTTCCGACGAGGACGAGGATGAAGTAGCCAACTTGTGTCTTATGGCTATCGAGGATGACTCAATGGTAACCTCTAATTCATCTTATTCATTTGATTATACTTTTGATGAATTGCAAGAGGTTTATAATGAATTAGCCTTAGAGTATGAGAAGTTGATTTTAAAAAATAGAAAAATTACTTCAAAATTGAAAAATGAAAATGACTCTCTCTCTAAGACTAATAAGGAATTTGAAAGCAAGTTCGAAGAAATGCAAGTCCAATTAAAAGATTTTGAAAAGAAAAATCAAGACTTGCAAAACTTACTTTCAAAGGTCCATGAAGATCATCAAAAGGAACTTGATGATCTTAAAGCTTCTTTCAACAAAGTTGGGACAAAAATTGTTGAAAAATGTGAAAGTTCAAAAACCAACTATGTTAGAAAGAACTTTCAAGGGTATAGACAAAGATCACCTAATCGAAAGATGATTAGGAGAATTTGGGTTCCAAAGGGACTCATTGCTAACAAAGATTTTAATCTATTGTCAAAATGGATACCCAAAGGGACTAAATTACTAGGAACTAACTCTTATGGACCCAAAAGAGTTTGGGTACCAAAACATACATAGTTCCCTTTTTTTAGGTGTGTTGGAGCAATGATATGCAAATTTGAAGAAACTTGAAAGCTCTAGACACACAAAATGGAAGGACACTTGAAGAAGCTCAATCGACATATCTTGATTCAAGTGGTAACATTTTTATGCAAAATTTACTCTTACATGTTGATTTTGTATGAATATTTTGTGTTGAAACATGTTTGAGGTTCCCCATATGTTGTATGAATGCTTTTAGTAAGGGGGAGTTATGTTTTGCATGTTTGCTAAATGTTTGGCCTTATGTGTTAATTGTTTGTATTTAGGCCTTAAAATATTAGCAATTTTATGTGCTTAATTGTTTAATTTTTTTTTGTGACATTAGATAAGATAGTCACTTTTAAATCCAACTATAAGCGTAAAATTCTTTATTTTTGGTTCAAATATGGTCTTTAATGTTGATAATAATCATAGTAATATTAGAATGCTTTTAGAAACAATTTTGAGGCAAAATCTGATGATTTCTAAGTCAATACAGGGCAAAGTTTCGAAACTATCTCATAGTTTCGAAACCTTATAGTTTTTCCAGAAACATATTAGTTACTGGAACCAAAAGTTTCGAAACTTATACAAAGTTTCGAAACCTTGGCCAGATAGTTTCGAAACTTTAGCAAAGTTTCGAAACTTTTAGGTGCCCAGAATAAACTTTTGCTACTGGAGGCAAAAGTTTCGAAACTTTTAACCAAAGTTTCGAAACTTTAGGCTGAAAGTTTCGAAACTTTCCCAAAGTTTCGAAACCTTCATTAAAACAGACCGAGTTCGGACGGGTTTTATGCTTATAAATCAATTTTTTTCTCCCAAACCTATTTTCTATCAAACCTAAACGGCTAACAACCCAAATTCTCTCAAAAAATCCTCAAAACCTTTGCTCAAATCTTCAAGCTTTCATCAATCCTTTGGGCTTTCATCATCTTTATCATCAACTTTTGAGGTAATTTTTCTTTAAAACTTCTATTTCTTAAAGTTTTTGAGAATTTTTTAGGGTTATAAAATTTTTTAGGGAATTTAGTTCTAGAGAATTTTAGAACAATGTGGGTTGATTTTATTGTTATATATGTTGTGTTTTTGCAGGAGGTATCACCTAATCTTGTTAGAACTTTTGTTTAAACACCTTTAAACTCTTGCCCACAAAGTGTTTGATAAAATTCCCCAACCAAAATTTTTTAACCAAAATCATGCCTCCTAGAGTTATTCTCCCTAGAACAAATCCTCCTAGAGCAAAGCGTCAACGAAATGAAATCGGTCAAAATTCCGGTTCTAACCCTAATCCTCAATTTGAGGAACGTTGCTTTAGGGATTCGGATAACCTAGATAAATATCAAAGTTTATATGAAAATAAAAAGGTTAGAGAAGAAAGAACTATTGATTTTGATTTTCTTACTTCTCCAGATTTTAATTTTGATCTCTTTGAACTATTTGCCGATTGGAAATGGCTTGATTTTCTAAACATTCCTCCTTACACCCATCGCAAATTAGTTCGTGCCTTTTTTGCCAATGCCTCTTTCATCCGATCACCTAGGGATCGAAACACCATCATAGGTATCCGTTCTTACCTTATGGGTACCGAATTCGATATAACACCTCAAATCATAGCTGATCATTTAGGTGTTCCTTTAGATGGTAGTTCAGATGAAAACGTAGCTCATAACATTCCCGCTTTCTCGGATGGTAGTCCTACGCACCTTCCTCTCGAGGAGCGCCTCTTTTTACTCCTTACTACTTGGTTCTTCCGTCCTTCCGGCGGAAAAGCCACTAGTATGCGAGCTTGTGATTATTGGTGGCTACGCAAATATCGTGATAGGACTCGTCCCGATATTGCTACCATCATTTTCCTCAACCTCATCAAAATCATTCATAATCCCACCTCATTCTCTCTCTCTTATGGGAATGTTCTTAGCCATATTTTTAGGAAGCTCAATATTGACACTTCCTTAGATCCACATGTTAAGAACAAGAGCTTTATTGACATCAAATCTTGTCACAAAGCCCAATGGTATCATGGAGATCACGGTTGGGTTCATAGAGGAGAGGAGTTTGATGATGATGAGGATCCTATTGGAGAGGCTCCACTAGCTCCGGCACCGGCACCGGTTACATTAGAGAGTATATATGCGACTATGGTCACGCGTTTTGATAGCTTAGATGCTCACCTTCGTGGCATAGACGATCGCGTTCGTGGCATAGATGATCGAGTTACATCGTTGGAGCATGACATGCACGATGTCCATACTCACTTTTTTCCACAGATGCCTCAGGATGATGTTTAGTTTATATTTGCATTCTATATGACTTTATGATGTTATTGATACATTTTTAGACTTATTTTGATTTACGCTTTAGTCTTTGTTTTTAAGACATATTATGCTCTTTGATTGAATATTTCTATGAATTTTATTTTGTTGGATTATAAATCTTGGATGATATGCTTTATGAATGATTTGTTTTATGGATGATATGCTATTGAATCATATTGATCTATTAACGTTTTTGTTGTTTGTGTAGCCATTTATCCTTTTTGCTATAACAAAAAGGGGGAGAAGATTAAGAGGAGCAAATTTGTTTTTTATCAAAGTTTTTATCCAAATATTTCATATGTCTTTAAAATTACAATTTTAAAATTTTTCATGAAGACATTTATTAAGGGGGAGCTTATGAAAAAGATTTGAAATATTAAACAAATTATTTCAAAAACAAATTTTTACAAAAATGTTTTGTTATATCAAAAAGGGGGAGATTGTTGAACTTATTTTGATTTTGATATAACTTAAAAGAAATTTTTAAAGGACTAAATTGTAAAAATTTGTAAAGTAGTTTTAAAGAAATAAATTTGTCAAAAACTCCATTTTAACTTGACAAAATGCTTTGAAAAAGTTCGATTCAATACGTATATCGAACTACATTTTTAAAAGTCAACAAATGCCCAAAATATACATTTTGGAAGGAAAGTTTCGAAACTATCTAAAAGTTTCGAAACTATACTGGGCAGAAGCACTCTGTTTTTGAAACCTGGGTAAAGGTTTCGAAACCTTCATAAGGTTTCGAAACCTTGGCCTGAAAGTTTCGAAACCTTATGAAGGTTTCGAAACCTTTGGCCTGTAACGGTCATAATATTCAAATCTATTTATAAAGTTTCGAAACCCTTGGTAAAGGTTTCGAAACTTAAGTGCAGGGGAGCTTTTTAAAGTCAATAATAAACATCCCCAACGGCTCCAAAGACCCCCCAAAGGCTCCTAACGGCTAGATGCTCAAACAACACTATAAATGCAGCATTGGATCATCAAGAAACATTAAGAAAGCAAATACAAACATTCAAGCTTCCAAGAAATCATTTTGTGCTTATTTTTCAATCTTTCTTGAAAAACACTAGAGTGTTCTTCGTTGTAATTCTTGAGCTAGTGTTTATTCGGGTGTGTGAGAGAGCTTAAACTTTGCAAACACTTTCCTAGTGAGGATTTTCTAGTTTGCTCATTTGTATCCAACTTTGGGATAGGATTCAATAGACTTTGGGGTATAAGTCTATTGAAGTGTGTAAGGTTACTCCTTGTCCTTAAAGGAAAGAAAAATTAGTGAATTTGTGGGAAATCCTTAGTGTGGACGCTAAGGTAGTGGATGTAGACTTTGGTTAGAAAGTCGAACCACTCTAAATCGCTTTGCAATTTTTATCTTTGCAATTAGCTTCCGCCGCAATTTTTCAAAAATCCAATTCACCCCCCCTCTTGGTTTTATTCGATCGATTGCCACGTTCTACAGTGACCAAGTCAAGGTTACTAAGGTGTACAAGAATTGCCCTTTGGAGATTCAAGGGAAAATATTCTCTGCTAATTTGATGGAGTTACCTTTCAGAGAGTTCGACCTTATTCTCGAATGGATTGGTTATCCGCTCATCGAGTCCGTTTGGATTGTGAAAAGAAAAGGGTGACTCTGAAAACCTCAGATGGGTGCGAGGTGGTTATGGTTGGAGAGCGTAGAGGTTACATGTCCAATGTTGTTTCGGCTCTCAAAGCAGAAAAGATGATTCGACATGGGGCCACTGCCTACCTTGCTTATATTCTTGACTCGAGGCAATCAAATTCTGGTTTGGATAAGATCCGGGTGGTTAGGGATTTTCCATATGTTTTTCCGGAGGAATTGTCGGGGGTACCGCCAAAATGTGATGAGGTTGAGTTTGGCATAGTTGTTTATCCGGGTACAACCCCTGTTTCTATGGCTCCTTACAAGATGGCTCCGAAAGAGCTTAAAGAATTGAAGATTCAGTTGCAGGAATTGCTGGATAGGGGTTTCATCCGACCTAGTGTTTCTCCCTGGGGAGCCCCTATTTTGTTTGTGAAGAAGAAGGACGGATCACTTCCGCTTTGTATTGACTATCAGAAGCTGAACAAGCTGACGATCAAAAACAAATATCCCCTTCCTCGTATTGATGACTTGTTTGACCAGTTCCGGGGAGCTACAATATTTTCTAAGATAGACCTGAGATCGGGTTATTGCCAACTCAAGGTTAAGGATTTTTATGTGCTCAAGACCGCTTTTCGGACTCGTTATGGTCATTACGAGTTTCTGGTGATGCCATTTGGATTGACTAATGCCCCTGCAGCATTTATGGATATGATGAAAAGGGTGTTTCAACCATACCTAGATCAATTCATGGTGGTTTTCATTGAGGACATACTAGTTTATTCAAAATCGCAGGCAGAACATGAGGAACATCTCTGGATTGTCCTACAAACTTTGCGTGAGAAGTAGTTGTATGCAAAGTTCAGTAAATGTGAATTTTGGTTGACCGAGGTTACCTTATTGGGACATGTGGTTTCTGCTAATGGTATTCAGGTTGATCCAAAGAAGATTGAGGCTATTTTGGGTTGGAAGCGGCCCAAGAATGTTCCTGAGATTCGAAGCTTCTTGGGTTTAGCTGGCTACTATCGGAGGTTCATGGAGGGTTTCTCGATTATTGCAGCTCCTTTGACTAAACTTCTGAGGAAGTACATTCCTTTTGTCTGGACTGAGGCTCAGCAGACCAGTTTTGAGAAGCTTAAGACCGTGTTGACTGAAGCACCGGTTCTGATTCAGCCTGAGCCTGGGAAGGCTTATACGGTATACACTGATGCCTCTCACACGGGGTTGGGATGTGTTCTGATGCAGGAGGGGAAGGTAGTGGCCTATGCATCTCGTTAGTTGAAAGTGCATGAGTGCAACTACCCCACCCATGATTTGGAGTTTGTTGATGTGATCTTTGCTCTGAAAATTTGGAGACACTATCTCTACGGAGAAAAGTGCTATATCTTCATCGATCACAAAAGTCTAAAGCACCTCCTTACGCATAAAGAGTTGAATCTGAGACAACGTCGCTGGTTCGAACTTCTCAAGGATTGTAACACTCGTGTTTTGGGGTTTGAAGTTAGACCCATGTGTTTGGTTCGAGTCGTTAAAACCGATTTAATTAAAAGAAATTTTCTAGGGTTGCTAACCGAGGGGGAACCTTAACGGGTTTCGCTTCGGTTTTCCCCGTGTAGCCTACTCGGACCGGTCATCCGGCCAGACTGGGATGAGGGGGTTACATTTGTTGGTATTAGAGCCTGAGGTTACCGAGACCTCGGGCAGGTAAGTGAGGTAAGCTTGATGTGTTAAGCAATTGATATGTTTCGGTGTATGCTTTGCCATGTATTCTTGTTGTTTGATCACTCATATGGTGTTTGGAAGCATGATTGTTGCGTTTGGTGAAGTGTCGAGTACCCATTGCTACTATTACTTAATTTGAAAAAGTTTTGTAAAGGAAAATACTTGAGCACAGTTGGACCCTTGCCTTTGCTAACTTAATTCTTATCTGCTGTTTGTTGTAGTTACTATCTTGCTAGCTTTATCATGAGACCACGAGGGAGGCCTATGATGGTTCAGCCGGAACCATAGGCACAAGCTCCGAGGGTTGAGCAGATTGGAGGGGCGCAGGCTCCTCAACCTCCTCCACCTCTTCCTCATCAAGAGGGAGGTGAGGCGGGAGCCGAGGGCGTAGGACCTCAAGTTGGCCAAGGACCGGCCAAAATAGATCTAGCTCCCCTAGTTCAGGCGATAGCCAGGGCTTTCCAGGCTGCAGTGGCTGGGGGTCAGGCAGTGGCACAACCTAGGGAGAGGGTACTGGGTTGCCATTGGAGAGACTCCGCAGTTTGGGAGGTGAAGAGTTCAGAGGATCGACACTGGAGAGGTCTGATATGTGGTTAGAGAAGATCGTTCGTATTTTGGCACAGATGGGATGTACCGGGGAACGCAAGCTAGGGTGTGTTATATCTTTGCTTCAGGGTGATGCCTACACTTGGTGGGTCACCATCACTACGGGTATGGAAGATGTTGAGATCACTTGGGAGTTTTTCGAGTCAGCTTTCCGTAAGAAATATCTGGGTCCTCGATATCTCGATGAGAAGAAGAGGGAATTTATGGCTTTGCTTTAGGGGAGTATGACTATGACAGACTATGAGATAAAATTTGTCAGGCTGAGTCAGTATGCATCTGAGCTTGTTCCTACTGAAGTGGAACATTGTAACCGTTTCCGCTATGGGTTGAATGAAGAGATCAAGAGGTACACTTTAGCTTCTGACTACACAGATTTTGATGTCTTGGTCGCTAGGGCCAAGGACTTGGAGCACAGTTTGGGCTTGACCAAACGATCTGGTGGTTCTAGTTCTGGGAAGAGATCTAGTGACTTTGATAGAGGTGATGCCAAGAGGCATCGGGACAACTGGCATCACTATGACCATAGACGTGGTGAAGGTAACCACGGTAAGGGCCAACAGGGCCAGAGGACTGGTGGGAGGTTGCCCACATGTGCTAGTTGCGGGAGGAATCACACCGGTGAGTGTTAGGGAAATTTCCACTCATGTTGGGGCTGTGGAGCTAGGGATCATATTAGGCGTGATTGTTCACATCAGGTGGGGCAGGCACCAGCTCAGGCTCCTTTTAGAGCCAATGACTTTCAAAGAGGCCGCAGGCGCGGTAGAGGTAATTTCCAGCCGAGGAATGATGGCCAGTGGAACATAGCACATGTAGTTGCAGTCCAGCCAGAGGGCGGAGGTTAGGCCAGAGTTTACGCTCAACGTGGGGATCAACATGACACATATGTGATCGCAGGTAACTTCTCGATACAGTCTTTGGGTTTGCTTTCTTTGATTGACTCCGGGTCTACACATTCTTATATTCTGAGTGAGCATGCAAAGTTGTTGAAACTGCCTTGTGAAATATTAGAGGTAGAAGTTAGTGTTACTAGTTCCTTCGGGGATACGATAGTAGTTAGAAAGATGTACAGAAGGTGTCCGTTGATGGTTCAGGGGCATGTGTTTCCAGTGGATATGATGGAGCTACTCTTTTATGGCTTTGATGTGATTCTGGGTATGGACTGGTTCACTGAGCATAGAGCTAGGATAGACTTTGAAACTAAGAGGATTTCTTTAAGACTCACAGATGATTATGAGATAGTGGTGGTGGGTGAGAACGTGAAGTTCTTATCCAATGTAGTTTCAGTTCTAGAGGGTAAGAGGTTAGTTGAGATGGGTTGCGAAGCATATTTGACCTATGTGATGAATCCAAATATGAGTGAGGTTAGACCTCAAGACATCCAGACAATGTGTGACTTTCCTAGTGTGTTTCCGGAAGAGTTGCCGGGTTTACCACCTGATAGAGAGGTGGAGTTTACTATAGAGACATATTCAGATTCAGCTCCTGTTTCGATTGCTCCATATCGTATGGCACCGAAAGAACTGAAAGAGTTGAAGACTCAGTTGCAAGAGTTGACAGATAGAGGTTTCATTCGACCTAGTTCTTCGCCTTGGGGCACTCCAGTTTTGTTTGTAAAGAAGAAAGATGGAAGCATGAGAATGTGTATAGATTACATACAATTGAATCAGTTAACAGTGAAGAATAAGTATCCATTGCCGAGAATTGATGATTTGTTTGATCAGTTGAGAGGAGCATCAGTCTTTTCAAAGATTGACTTGAGATCTGGTTACTACCAGCTAAAGGTAAGAGAGGTTGATGTACCCAAGACGGCCTTTAGGACTAGATATGGTCACTATGAGTTTTTAGTCATGCCTTTTGGGTTGACTAACGCACCGGCTGCTTTCATGGATATGATGAATAGGATCTTCCATCAGTACCTAGATCAGTTTGTAGTTGTCTTCATAGATGACATCTTTGTGTATTCGCGTACCGAGGAAGACCACGACCGACACTTGAGGTTAGTTTTGAAGACTTTGTTAGATAATTAGTTGTATGCGAAGTTGAGCAAGTGTGAGTTTTGGATCCGAGAGGTAGTCTTCCTAGGGCACGTAGTGTCAGCCGATGGGATTAGAGTTGATCCGAAGAAAATTGAAGCTATTGTTGAGTGGAAGCAACCGAAGTCAGTAACAGAGGTTCGTAGCTTTCTAGGCTTAGCTGGATACTATAGAAGATTCGTAGAAGGTTTCTCGGAGTTAGCCGCTCCATTGACACAGTTGCTTCAGAAGAGTGTTCAGTTTGAGTGGTCAGATGCAAGACAGAGAGCATTTGAGAAGTTGAAAGAAGCTTTGACCCAAGCACCGATCTTGATTCAGCCAGAGTCTGGGAAGGACTATGTAGTTTACATTGATGCTTCCTATGTAGGCCTAGGTTGTGTTCTCATGCAAGACAAGAGAGTGGTGGCTTATGCCTCAAGACAGTTGAAGACTCACGAGCGCAACTATTCGACCCATGACATAGAGTTAGCTGCAGTTGTGTTTGCTCTGAAGATTTGGAGACATTATTTGTACGGTGAGAAGTGCACAGTGTACACAGATCACAAGAGTTTGAAGTACATCATGACTCAGCGAGATTTGAATCTCAGACAGCGTAGGTGGTTAGAGTTGCTAAAAGACTATGATCTTACGATTGAGTACCATCCGGGTAAGGCCAATGTAGTGGCCGATGCTTTGAGTGGAAAGGTAGTTGTAGATTTGAGAGCCATGTTTGCTAGATTGAGCTTGTCCGGAGATGGTGGCTTGGTAGCCGAGCTTCAGGTTAGACCTACTCTAGGTCAGATGATTAGGGAGAAGCAGCTCTTAGATAGATCTTTGGCACCTCACGTGCAAGACGTAGCCGAGGGTAAACCTTCGGACTATAGTTTTAGTACCGATGGGGTCTTGTGTTTCAGAAATAGGATAGTTGTGCCAGAAGACAGTGACTTGAGACGTACGATCTTGACTGAAGCGCACAGTAGTCCTTTTGCTATGCATCCTAGAAGTACGAAGATGTACCGCGATTTGAAGAATGAGTACTTTAGGGTTGGTTTGAAGAGAGATATGGTCAACTTCGTGAGTAAGTGTATGGTGTGTCAGAGAGTGAAGGCGGAACATCAGGTTCCCTCAGGTTTGTTGCAACCGTTGAGAATTCCGGAATGGAAATGGGAGAACATTACCATGGATTTTGTTTCGGGCTTGCCTTTGACTCCTACGAAGAAGAACTCGGTTTCGGTTATAATAGATCGTTTCACGAAGTGTGCTCACTTCTTGGCAGTCAATGCGACTTATACCTTAGATAGATTGGCCGATCTGGATATTGGTGAGATTGATAGGCTGTATGGTGTGCCAAATTCTATTGTGTCCGATAGAGATCCGAGATTTACAGCTCTATTTTGGGAGTGTCTACATACGGCTTTGGGTAACCGTTTGAACTTTAGCACGTCTTATCATCCTCAGACAGATGGTCAGTCAGAGAGGGTTATACAGATTTTAAAGGATATGTTGCGTTGTTGCATCATTGATTTCCAGGGTACATGGGAGAAGAACTTGCTTCTAGTTGAGTTTGCTTACAATAATAGTTTTCAGTTGAGCATTCAGATGGCTCCGTATGATTTTTTGTATATTCAACTCTAATTGATCATTCATGTGATTTTTATCCATTGCATGATACTTTCTAGGGGCGCATTGTTATGAGGGCCAAAGGGAGCCCAACCCCCTTCCTCCCCCCCCCCCAAAAAAAATGGGGGATTTTAATATTGACTCCTTTAAAAATTAAGATTCTTAATTTTGCCTGGGAATTTATCGGTTTTGATCTAGCTTAGTTTCGGGTTAAATTTAGATTAAAATGATGATTTCATAAAATTTGTCTTTATTTACGAAAATGTTATTAATGAAATTTGAAGATGGGAATTTGAGTATGAAGAATAAAGAAAAGAAGTTTGAAAAAATATATCATCTTCTCCAAAAGAAAATATCCTTTTTCCACAAAACCTCTCTTAAACCCTAAACCACTATTTCAATGCCTCAAATCCCTCATCCAAGCAAGATTTTTGAAGGTAACCTCTTCCTTGTTTAAGTTCTTACATATTTAGCTTGTACCCTTTGAAAACCTTCTTTTAAAACTCATTAAAATGCATTTTTATTTGGTGTTGGGTTTGAGAAATGGGTATTTCTATGGAATTTTCGTATGGGTAATTTAAGGTCAGGTTTAAGGGTGTTTTTACTCATGCTTTGGTGTCCTAAAAATGTTAAAATGGTGGCTAATAGTAGGAAACCCGAAATGGATATAAAAATGAGATTTTTAGGTTGAAAAGGTTGAGTTTTTTAGTTGGTTTTGGGTTGAAAACGTGGCTGGTGGTTCCTTCGATTTTGGGGGATGTTTCTAGATGATTATGGATGTGTTTTGATGGTTGAAATGGCTGGTTTCAGTGTGGGGTTTGTCTAGAACGAAAATGGTGAAGTTTGGATGAAATTTGGGTTTGAATCAATGTGTTTTGGTTGCAAGGAGTAGATTTCCGAGTTGTTGTTGGTTTACAAGCATATTAGCATCCTAATAGTTCTTGAAGCAAAGGATATTGATTCGGGTACTTTGGGTGCGATACCGAGAACTACGGAGGCTTGAGATTGGTGTTTTGGCTTTCGTTTGGGTTCAATCGGTGAGTGGTAATGTTTGAAGATTTAAATGATTTCAAAGTGGGTTCTTGGGGGTTTGGGTGGAGCCTTAAGGGCTAGCCTAAACCCAAGTGTAAGTTTGCTAATTCACCTTGTTCGTTAAGTGTTGGTGTGTGCGATTGTTTGTGATGTTGTGTGAAATGTGGATTGCCTTTACTCTCCGTTTAATGTTGTTGTGTAGTCGTTGTTGGTGTCGAGCCTCACGTGATGGTTGTCGTTGCTACAGCGATGTGTAGTCCCACCGGTAGTGACTAGTAGAAGAGTACGGTGATGTGTAGTCCCATCAGAAAACTACTAGTTGTCGTGAACGCTGATGTGTAGTCCCACTGGGTTTTGGTTATGCATGTGCATACCATGTATTGTTTATGTTCGTGTTTCATTACATCTTTTCCTTAAATGGTTTTGCTTTAAATCTAAGAATATGGTTTAAACTGCATTGTTATTGTGTTTTGAGCTCCGCTCACTAAGCTTTTAAGCTTACGCTCTCATTTTCAGACAATGCAGATCGTTAGAGGCTTCGGGAGGCAAATGGGCAAGGGAGGAGTTCTTGGAGTTTCTTACTAGCTCAAAGTATGGTTTTGTGTATGTAATAATGCTTAGACAATGGGAATACTAGCTTTGTATATTAATGAGTTGGTGTTCAAACTCCTATGCTTTGGCTTTGTTTATGTTGCTAGCACGTTTTAGATGTTGATACTATGATATGTTGAGGTGTGATGTGGCCTTGTATGAATTGTCTTGTGTTTTGACTTGTTAGTATTTTTGAAACCAAGTGTTCTTGGGAGCTTTAGATTTGAAATCCATTTTGTAGCTTGAATGCATGTTTAACGATGTGATTAGGATGTTTGTATGATATGTTGCTATGTGATTTTTGATGTTTCGGGGCGAGTTTGGGAACGTTTGGGGATGCAAAAACTTGTTTTCAGGCTAAACTGTGTGCAAGCATTTCGAAACGCCTAATATGGTTTCGGAACGGTCGATGCTCCAGGGGTACCCGTATTGGAACGGGGGTGGTGCCGTTTCGATACGATTTGCCACTGGAGGCTCCCGTTTCGGAATAGGGTAGGACCGTTTCGGAAAGGCTTGGTTCTACCTTTTTTTAATAGAGCCCGCATTTCGGAACGGGCAATCCTATTTCGAAACGCATGTAGTTAAAATGGATAAATGGCATCTTCGAGGGTCTTCAAAGGTTGAACCTTAGTCCCTTTAGCTTGTATGTTTCCTAATTGAGTTGTATGTGCCTCTTGTAAATGTTTTGCCCCGTGAGCATGAAAATTGACAAATGAATATTGATAAATTTAAGATATCGTATGCCCTGCTCGGTTCGTATCTGTATCTGCTTTTCCGTTGTTGTTTCACACTTAGGATTAAATGTGGTATTTAGACAAGATAAATGAACAAAAAATAGGGTTGCTAATCGGAGTGAGGCCTTAGTGGGTTTCGCTTCGGTTTTCCCCGTGTAACCCGTTCGGTCCGGTCTGTTGGCTAGGCCGGGACGAGGGGGTTATATTTGGTGGTATCAGAGCCTCGATTACGAGGTCTTCGAGGAAGGTAAGTCAGGTAAGTTGGTTTGTTTGGTCGTTTGCTATTGCACAGTGTATGAAAGCATGCTTTAATGATCTTGTTGGTTGTTGAAGTTTAGTCAAGTGTTCCCATTGCTAGGTGTTATTATTGGAAAATGGTTTTAGTTTAAAGAGCTTGAGAACTTGGATCTTTTCCCTTGTTAACCTCATGTTTTCTTGTGTGTGATGTGTTTGTTGTTTTAGATTATATCTCGTTATGGTAAGACTGAGAGGACGACCTAGAGCGGGTGACCAGGCACCTGGGGATGTGCCTCTTGCTCCCGGTGGTATTAGGGCAGGTGGCGAAGGTAATATGCCTCAGGCTGGTGCGAATGCTGGAGGTGATGGTAATGGACCTCAGACCGGTGCAAACGTTGGTGATAATGGAGCTCAGGCGGGTCAGGGTCCGGCAGGTGCAGACATGACTCACTTGATTCAGACTATAGTCGGGGCTTTTCAGACAGCTTTGGCCGGTATGCATGCTGCAGCACCACCTCAGGGTGCGGGGACAGGTCTACCCATGGAGAGGCTTCGTAGTTTGGGCGGAGTTGAGTTCTATGGTTTGACTCTCGAGGGTTCAGAAGCTTGGCTCGAAAGTACTACACGCATCTTGGGTCAGATGGAGTGCTCAGACACTCATGAGTTGGGTTGTGTTGTCTTCTTGCTTCAGGGAGATGCGTATGCTTGGTGGACCACCTTTACTTCAGGTATGGCAGAGGCAGATGTCACTTGAGAATTCTTCAGAAATTCCTTTAAGAAGAAGTATCTCGGTGTCCGATATCAGGATGAGAAGAAGAGAGAATTTATGGACTTGGTTCAGGGTAGCAAGGCGGTGTCGGAGTACGAGGTTCAGTTTGTGAGATTGAGCCAGTATGCTCCCGAGTTGGTTCCTAGTGAGAGGGAACGATGTGAGCGCTTTCGTTATGGGTTGGCTAGAGATGTGAAGACTTGTATGCTTGCTTCTGACTACACCGAGTTTGATGTTTTGGTCTCTAGGGCCAAAGATATTGAGCAAAACTTAGGCTCAATTTGAGGCATAGGGATAGGAGGTATCAGCCTGATTCGAGGCATAGGGGCGGTAACCATGGACGGGGACATTAGGGCCAAGGAGCTGTTGTTTACACTCCTAAGTGCACTAGATGCGGGAGATGCCATCAGGGCGAGTTTATGGGCACCTTTGGGGTATGTTGGAAATGTGGTTCTCGAGGTCATTTGAGGCGTAACTGTCCACACCTGGCTAGGGGCGGACCGGCTCCAGCTAGGGGTTTTGAGCATCAGAGAGGCCGTGGGCGGGGTCGTGGTAACTTTCAATCGAGGAATGATGGTCATAGAAACTTAGCTCATGTGGTGGCAGTTCAGCCCGAGGGTGGAGGAACAGCTAGGGTGTATGCGCATCGAGAGGCTGGGAATGACATGGATGTCATTGTAGGTAATTTCTCGATACAGTCTTTGACTTTGCTTTCTTTGATAGATTCGGGTTTGACACATTCGTATATTTTGGGTGAACATGCAAGGTCCTTATTTATGCCGTATGAGTGGTTAGAAGTAGGTGTAAATGCTACTAGTTCTTTCGGTGATACCGTGGTAGTTAGGAATGTGTATAGGAGGTGTCCTTTGATGATTCAGGGCCACGTGTTTCCGGCCGACATGATGGAGTTACCGTTCTATGGTTTTGATGTGATTTTGGGCATAGATTGGCTCGTATAGCATAGAGCTAGGGTAGACTTTAAGACCAAGAGAGTCTCCTCGAGGCTTACGGATGATTTTGAAGTTGTAGTGGTGGGCGAGAACTTTAAGTTCTTGTCCAATGTTGTTTCTACTCTAGAAGCTCGGAGATTGATGGATTCGGGTTGTTAGGCGTACTTGGCTTATGTGATGAATCCGAATATGAGTGAGGTTAGACCGCAAGACATCAGAACAATTTGTGATTTTCCGAGTGTTTTTTCTGGAAGAGTTGTCGGGTTTGCCTCCAGATAGAGAAGTTGAGTTTGCTATTGAGACGTATTCCGATTCTGCACCTGTGTCCATTGCTCCGTATAGAACGGCACCGAAAGAGTTGAAAGATTTGAAGACACAGCTTCATGAGTTGTCAGATAGAGGTTTCATTAGGCCTAGTATTTCTCTGTGGGGTGCTCCGGTCTTGTTTGTGAAGAAAAAGGACGGCAGTATGAGGATGTGTGTAGACTATAGATAGTTGAACAAGGTAACAGTGAAAAACAAGTACCCTTTGCCTCGGATAGATGACTTGCTTGATCAGTTGAGAGGTGTTTTAGTGTTTTCGAAGATTGATTTAAGATCCGGTTACTATCAGTTGAAGGTAAAGGATGTGGATATACCGAAGATCGCTTTCCGTACACGTTATGGGCACTATGAGTTCTTGGTAATACTTTCGGTTTGACTAATGCTCCAGCTGCATTTATGGATATGATGAACTGAGTGTTCCACGAGTTTTTGGATAGGTTTTTGGTAGTGTTCATAGATGATATCTTAGTGTACTCTAGGACCGAGAAAGAGCGTGATGAGCATTTGCGGCTAGTGCTTCAGACTTTGCTTGAAAATTAGTTGTACGTCAAGTTGAGTAAATGCGAGTTCTGGATTAAGGAGGTAGTCTTCTTAGGTCATGTGATCTCGGCAAATGGAATTAGTGTGGATCCCAAGAAAATAGAAGCCATAGTGAGTTGGAAGCAACCGAAGTCGGTAACAAAAATCCGTAGTTTCCTAGGCTTGGCGGGGTATTATCGAAGATTTGTCGAAGGATTTTCGAAGATTGCGGCACCTTTAACGAAATTTCTTCAGAAGAAGGTTCCGTATGAGTGGTCAGATGCAAGACAACAAGCGTTTGAGAAATTGAATAAAGCTTTGACTGAAGCTCCTATTTTGATTCAGCCTGAACCGGGAAAAGAGTTTGTGATTTACAGTGATGCCTCGTATGTAGGTTTAGGTTGTGTGCTTATGCAAAAAGGTAAGGTTGTAGCTTACGCTTCGAGACAGTTGAAGGTTCACGAGAAGAACTATCCCACTCATGATATTGAGTTAGCCGCAGTAGTGTTTGCTTTGAAGATTTGGAGACACCACCTTTATGGTGAGAAGTGCACCGTTTATACCGACCACAAGAGTTTGAAGTACCTGATGACTCAGAGAGAGTTGAACCTTAGACAACGTAGGTGGTTAGAGCCTCTTAATGACTATGACCTTACAATAGAATACCATTCGGGTAAGGCAAATGTAGTGGTCGATGCTTTGAGTAGAAAAGTGGAGCTTGAGTTGCGAGCTCTGTTTGCGAGATTGAGTGTCTCGCGGGATGGTGGTTTGAAAGCCGAGTTACAGGTTAAGCCCTCGTTGGCTCAGTTGATTCGAGAGAAACAGTTGCAAGACGAGTCTTTGGCACCTCACGTGCAAGATATAGCCGAGGGTAGACCCACAGATTTTTGCTTTGGTGAGAACGGGATCTTATGTTTCAAAGATAGGATAGTAGTTCCAGAAGATGCCGAGTTAAGGTGTACCATTTTGAATGAAGCACATAATAGTCCTTTTGCTATGCATCCGGGTAGTACGAAGATGTATCGTGGGTTAAAAGAAGAGTACTACTGGATTGGGTTGAAGAAAGATGTGGCCGAGTTTGCGAGTAAGTGTATGGTATGTCAGGGAGTTAAGGTCGAGCATCAGTTTCCTTCAGGTTTGTTACAGCCGTTGAAGATTCCGGAATGGAAGTGGGAACGTATTACCATGGACTTTGTGTCAGGTTTACCGTTGACTCCTTCGAATAAGAATTCGGTGTGGGTGATAGTTGATAGATTCACTAAGTGTGCTCATTTCATACCGGTTTATACTGCCTACACCTTAGACAAGTTGGCCGATCTGCACATCAGTGAGATAGTGAGATTGCATGGGGTATCGAAATCGATCGTATCAGGCTAAGCTCTGAGGTTTATAGCTAGATTTTGGGAGTGTTTGCATCGTGCCTTGGGTACTTGTTGAACTTCAGTACTTCGTATCATCCGCAGTCAGATTGTCAGTCGGAGAGAGTTATTCAGGTATTGGAGGACATGTTGAGGTGTTGTATCATTGACTTTCAGGGTTCTTGGGAGAAACACCTACCTTTAGTGGAGTTTGCTTAGAACAATAGTTATCAGTCTAGTATTTAAATGGCACCGTATGAAGCTCTGTATGGTAGAAGGTGTAGAACACCTATCTTTTGGGCCGAGGCCGGACAGAAGCTTGTATCGATGCCAGACTTGCTTAAGGGCACCACCGAGAAGGTAAAGTTGATCTGCGATCGCTTGAAGGTAGCTTCAGACCAACAGAAGTCGTAGAGAAATGAGATAGAGTATGCCGTGGGCGAGAAAATATTTTTGAAAGTCTTACCTTGAAAGAAGGTGATGAGGTTTTGTAGGAAGGGTATGTTGAGTCCGAGATTCATTGGTCCTTACGAGGTAGTTAAGAGGATTGGTCCCGTTACGTATAGATTGAGACTCCCGAACGAGTTAGAGAAGATTCACGATGTGTTCCACGTCTCTATGTTTCGGAAGTATAGATCGGATCCGTCTCACGTAATGCCAGTAGAAGAAATTGAGTTGAACCCCGACCTGTCGTATGATGAAGAGCCGGTTGAAATTCTTGCTACGGATAGGAAGGTGTTGCGTGGGAGGTCTATCGAGTTTGTCAAAGTTTTATGGAGACGCCGAGGTGTGGAAGAGGCTACTTGGGAGAGAAAGGAAGACATGGAGAAACAGTTTCCGTATCTTTTTCCGTCAGGTAATTTCAGGGACGAAATCCCATTTTTCAACAAAACCTATCTTAAACCCTAAACCACTATTCCATTGCCTCAAATCCCTCATCCAAGCAAGATTTTTGAAGTTAACCTCTTTCTTGTTTAAGTTTTTACATATTTAGCTTGTACCCTTTGAAAACTTTCTTTTAAAACCTATTAAAATGCATTTTTATTTGGTGTTGGGTTTGAGAAATGAGTATTTCTATGGGATTTTCGTATGGGTAATTTAAGGTCAGGTTTAAGGGTGTTTTTAATCATGCTTTGGTGTCCTGAAAATTTTAAAATGGTGGCTAATAGTAGGAAACCCGAAATGGGTATAAAAATAGGATTTTTTAGGTTGAAAAGGTTGAGTTTTTGGGATGGTTTTGGGTTGAAAACGTGGCTGGTGGTTCCTTCGATGTTGGGGGATGATTATGGATGTGTTTTGATGGTTGAAATGGCTGGTTTCAGTGTGGGGTTTGTCTAGAACGAAAATGGTGAAGTTGGGATGAAATTTGGGTTTGAATCAATGTGTTTTGGTTGCAAGGAGTATATTTCCGAGTTGTTGCTGGTTTAAAGCGTATTAGCATCCTAATAGTTTGTTTTGGGTTGTCTTGAAGCAGAGGATATTAATTCGGGTACTTTGGGTGCGATACCGGGAACTACGGAGGCTTGAGATCGACGTTTCGGCTTTCGTTTGGGCTCAATTGGTGAGTGGTAAAGTTTGAAGTTTTAAATGATTTCAAAGTGGGTTCTTGGGGGTTTGGATGGAGCCTTAAGGGCTAGCCTAAACCCAAGTGTAAGTTTGCTAATTCACCTTGTTCGTTAAGTGTTGGTGTGTGCGATTCTTTGTGATGTTGTGTGAAATGTGGATTGCCTTTACTCTTCGTTTAATGTTGTTGTGTAGTCGTTGTTGGTGTCGAGCCTCACGTGATGGTTGTCGTTACTATAGTGATGTGTAGTCCCACCGGTAGTGACTAGTAAAAGTGTACGGTGATGTGTAGTCCTATCGGAAAACTACTAGTTGTCGTGAACGGTGATGTATAGTCCCACCGGATTTTGGTTATGCATGTGCATACCAAGTATTTTTTATGTTCGTGTTTCTTTACATCTTTTTCTTAAATGGTTTTGCTTTAAATCTAAGAATATGGTTTAAAACTGCATTGTTGTTGTGTTTTAGAGCTCCGCTCACTAAGCTTTTAAGCTTACGCTCTCTTTTTCAACAATGCAGATCGTTAGAGGCTTCGGGAGGCAAGTGGGCAAGGGAGGAGTTCTTGGAGTTTCTTACTAGCTCAAAGTATGGTTTTGTGTATGTAATAATGCTTAGACAATGGGAATACTAACTTTGTATGTTAAGGAGTTGGTGTTCAAACTCCTATGCTTTGGCTTCGTTTATATTGCTAGCACGTTTAAGATGTTGATACTATGATATGTTGAGGTGTGATGTGGCCTTGTATGAATTGTCTTGTGTTTTGACTTGTTAGTATTTTGAAACCAAGTGTTCTTGGGAGCTTTAGATTTGAAATCCATTTTGTAGCTTTAATCCATGTTTGACGATGTGATTAGGATGTTTGGCATCTAGGATGTTTGTATGATATGTTGCTATGTGATTTTTTATGTTTCGGGGCGAGTTTGGGGACGTTTGGGGATGCCAAAACTTGTTTTCGGGCCAAAATGTGTGCAGACGTTTCGAAACGCCTGATATGGTTTCGGAACGGTCGATGCTCCAAGGTACCCGTATCGGAACGGGGGTGGTGTCGTTTTGGTACGATTTGCCACTGGAGGCTCCCGTTTCGGAACCATGTAGGGTCGTTTCGGTACGATTTTCCACTAGTGGATCCCGTTCCGAAATAGGGTGGGACCGTTTCGGAACGGCTTGATTTTACCTTTTTTTAATGGAACCCGCGTTTCAGAACGGGCAAGCCTGTTTCGAAACGCATGCAGCTAAAATGGATAAATGGCATCTTCGAGGGTCTTCAAAGGTTGCACCTTAGTCCCTTTAGCTTGTATGTTTCCTAATTGAGTTGTATGTGCCTCTTGTAAATATTTTGACCCATGAGCATGAAAATTGACAAATGAATTTTGGTAAATTTAAGATATCGTATACCCTGCTCGGTTCGTATCTGTATCCGCTTTTCCGTTGTTGTTTCACACTTAGGATTAAATGTGGTATTTAGACAAGATAAATGAACAAAAAAAGGTTGCTAATCGGAGTAAGACCTTAGCGGGTTTCGCTTTGGTTTTCCTCGTTCGGTCCAGTCTGTTGGCTAGGCCGGGACGAGGGGTTACATATATGATATTTATATATATATATATATTATCATCACATGTAGCTATGAACATTTGTCGTTATTTTATAACGATATTTATTGATATGTATGCTATCAATAACTGAAATATTTTATATAAGATTGTCCAATTTTTTTAATCTCCTAAAATTATGTGATTTTCAAAAGCATACTCCAAATGGACTGATAAAGCTTGTATCCTCGATTGCAGTTTTACTCTGAGCCAGGGACAAATAGGCAGTTTCAATCATGGAAGGCTGCTCAGCAGCATGTGGAAGAGATGAAAGGAAAGCAAAACGATCAGCAGCCACCTCGTCGCCGACTCAAAAATGATCAGGAACTATCTCGACCGCAACCTGAAAACGATTACAATCAAAACGTCAGGGAAAAAATATGAACACAAACCAGTAACTCTAGAACTTGGAGATGAATGTGAGGTAAGCGTGGAATGACTAGTGTAACTTAGCTTTCACATCGTGGTTGCTGAATGGTTATGTATACATACATTTATCACAATAATTCATGCTTATCTATTATCCATGAAAGGTAAATCAAAATATGAAACTGCTGTTTCATCATTATGTTTAACCGTCCATTTTCATGGAGATCAAAACCCTGGATTAACAGGGCTTATATCCTCGATTACAGCCAGGTGCAAGGAGTCGGTTCCGAAGATTGAAGAATGTTCGCAAGTAATTGCGAGCAAGGAAATGGCAACAAAACAACCAGCAACCTGAAAACAATAACGAGCAAGCGACTGGGAAAAAGATGAGCAGACACCGATTCTAGTTTACGGAGGAGAATAACAGTCCAAGGTGAGCTTTGAATATATTATCTTAGCATTGACATCTTAGTTGTAACTGACATAAATCCCGGATAAAAATTTATTTTCAATGATCGTGGGAATTGACGAAGCTTGCTCGAGGCTGCTTTTTTATTAGTGATTTTTCTACTTCATTTTTCACTTTATTTACTGCATTTTTTCTTGATTGTTTATTATTCTCTCGTCACTTAAATCATGTCAAACCCCGTTTTTTATTATTTATTTTCTTTAGCTACTTCTGGGATCTAAATCACGACAAGGCTCAGTCAGCGATTCTAACAAAACTTCTTGTGGATCGACTCTTTTCCTTTATTCTACTTTAATTTATTTATTTTATTTTGAAGAAGTTTATTTTATTTTATTTTGGCGAGTAAAATGACGCTTGTCAACCATGAATCCAGAAAACTTGCAGAATTCAACCGTTTTCTAATCTGTTTTCAAAACATGAAGTCCTGCACAGAAAAGCACACAATAGACCACAATTCAGCACCACAAATCAACCATTTAAGCGTAATTAACACTAAAATATTGACTAAACTAGCAACTCATCAAATAACACAATCTTTCATTCACCGACGTAATATATAGTTAGATTATTTGGAGTGAATTTGTAATTTTAAAACTCTTTTGAATTTTTAAGCAACCACAAAGAGGTGGACGCTAGGGGTGTAAATGAGACGAGACAGATCGCGAGCTACTCGAGTTCGACTCTGTCAAAGCTTGATCAACACATGACTCGATTGGACTCGATTCGAGCTCAAACCCGGCTTGAGTTCTTAACGAGTCGAGTTACTCGAAAAGCTCGCAAGCTACTCGAAAATATAATATACTACTTTTTAAATTTTTTAAATTTAAAATCTAAATTCCTAAACCTAAAACCCTAAAACAAAAACCCTAAATATAAGTCCTAAACCCTAAAATCTAAATCATAAATCCTAAACTCAAAAACTAAAAGCTCTAATAAAAATATCATACAACAAATTAGCAAACATACTTAACTTCCATAGAGATAGGAAAGGATCTAATACATCTCTAGTTTTTCTTATGGTAGCAAAGAAAGGTTTTGTAAATGTTAACTTGGATTTTGCTTAATAAAAAAAATTATTAAGCGGGGTGAGACACTAGGTCCATTAAACAAAGTCAAAAGCTCGAATTCGAATATTGTAAATGGATAAAATTGGACTAGGAGGGTCACCCTAGTTAATTTTTTTGTTTAACCCTAGTTTCTGACCCATTGGCCGACTAATTGACTCATTGGCGATTGAGGTGGTTGTTGGTTGTGCTGTTGCCCTGGCTGTAATTGAGGATATAAGCCCTATTAATCCGTAGTTTTGATCTCCATGAAAATGGATGGATAAAACATAATGATGAAACAGAATTTCCAAATTTTGATTTACCTTTCATGGATTACATTAGCTATTGATTTGAAGTCTTTCACACAAATAAAATAGCTTCAGAATTATTGTGATAAATGTATATAAATTAATATATTACCATTCAGCAACCAAGATGCGAAAGCTGTTCCAAGCTCACTTCAGATTCTTCTCCAAGTTCTAGAGTTACTGGTTTGTGTTCATGTTTTTGCCCTAACGTTTGATCGTAATAGTTTTCAGACTGTGGTCGAGATAGTTCCCGGTCATTTTCCGGTCGCGGCTGAGGTGGCTGCCAATCGTTTTGCTTTCCTTTCATCTCTTCCACGTGTTTCTGAGCAGCCTTCAATGTTCGAAACTGCCTATTTGTCCCTGGCTCGTAGTAAAACTGCAATTGAGGATATAAGCTTTATCAACCCAAATTTCTAACTAGTTGGCATAGTGGGCGAGTATGCTTAAGCATTTAATATCTTCTTATTTACGGTTGAAGAGAAGTTTGAGTAATATAATCTTTGTATCAAAGTAATATTTTAAAATTTTCATTTTTTAGTTGATATATACATAGATACATTAATGATATATGTAACTACAAACATCGTTATAAAATAACAACAAACATATATTGATGAATGTTAATGCATGTGACGATAATATGTTAGTTATTGAACTATGACAAATGAATAAATGCGAATATTTATACAAAAATATCATATGACGAATATACAAAAATATCTTATATAAAATATTTTAGTTTATCTTTTTGGTATAGATCATGTCTTTATGGTCCATGCTCGGTATTTATGGCTCTCCCTTTCAATAAAGTCATCTCCAAGATTTAAACTTGAATTTTCTCATTAGGAGTGCAATGTGTCTTGCCATAGTAGCCAACACTTATCGATTACTTCAGTTATTAATAGCATACATAACGACAAATATCATTATAAGATAAGGGCACATATACCTAATTACATGCGATGAGAATACATAGTAATATCATACGACAAATTAGCAAACCTACGTAACTTTCATAGAGATAGGAAAGGATGTAATACAACTTTAATTTTTTTTTATGGTAGCAAAGGAAGGTTTTGTAAATGTTAACTTGGATTTTGCTTAATAAAAAAATAACTATTAAGCGGGATGAGGCATAAGGTACCTTAAGTAAGGTTAAAAGTTCGAATCCAGACATTATAAATGGATAAAATTGGACTAGGAGGAACACCTATATAATGAGCTTCCCCAAAACATAATTAAAAATTAGTTGGTCAATAAGTCATAAACTAGTGGTTAAACAAAAAAATATTAAGCATTAGTAATCAATTACTTTTTTCCAAATTCAAGAAGTCTGTTTCTTACACCCCCACATGTCCCTCTCTACTTGGTTGCATGGCTTAACAACTCAAAAGAATCTCAATTTCAAAATTAAATTTAATTTTCGTCTTTATTTCATAACCTTTTTCGGTTACATATATTTGACTCATTGGACCTGCAAGTGCTATGTTGATAAACTTCATAACCCAATTTGGTTTTGAATTCTTGGGTTTTTTTTTCTAAGCACATAGAGTAGCTGCAAATGGAGGGTGTTACCGATTCAATATTTTGGCCAAAAGCATCTGATGTGAAGCTGGAAGTTGAAGAAAATGCAGAAACTTGTCTCAAATCTGAAGAAACACTGCCCAAAATTGAAGAACATGGGCAGAATATAATTGAAGCTGAGCCATTGGCTTGGAAACCACCTGCAGATCATGTCCATGGTCAAGTTCTGCACCCTCTACTTATGCCTTCTTATGTAGATGGGAAGGTTGTAACCCCCTAGACCCGCCTATGCGTTTCACGGATCCTAGGAAGTCACATTAGGGTCACAAGAGCGACCCACAGAAAAATTTCAAATAAAAATATGGTTAAACCTTTAAAACCATAAAATAAATATCTGATTTAAAATACAATTTCAGAAATCGTTCAAACGATAAAACAATCATAATACCAGTTGCGGAAAATAGTTTCAGACTCATTTGTATAATACAAACACGACACACATGCCCCCCCTAGTTACACAGATACCATACTCCCTGACGAGCCGAAGAAACTCTCATACCGACGTTGATAGGTGCAACTTGTCTGATCTTTTATCCTGAGATGGTAAAAACAACATGAGCTTGGGAAAGCTCAGTAATACAGAACTACCAAATGATGCTATAAGCTCATGCAGACATACGGTAGGCATAACATTATTATGATGTTCCAGGCGATACTTATCTCCATTTATGTTTCGCTGATTTAGTGAAACACTATTTGTTTGAGGACTACAAGGTTTGTTCTTTCTATGTTACTGAGTACTATGAGGGAGCTTATTATTCAGAGAGTCAACAGAGTGGCAGGTTGGAGAAGTTAAACCACGAAGCCTAGTGTGTTTTAATAAATTGCAAAACAATATACAGAAGTACTTAGCATCATATCATTTGAGCACATAACAGATTAAATGCAAATGTTCAATGTTCAAACAGAAGTTTACAAGAACTACCCTCCAACCTTACACCAATGTATAGTCCCCAGAACTGTATACAGAAGGTCTTATCCTAGGCCTGAGGCGTAGGAGCCTATCCAGAAAGTCTTACCCTAGGCCCATTGGGCGTAGGAGCTCAACAGAACAGCTGGATCAGGGCTGTGACAGACACTTCAATCATAACCCGAGAGTATACCCCAGACAGTAATCAGTGTTCAGATTCCAGATATGAATAACATAATACATGTATCAGACATATTCTATTCAGAGTATCAGAAACAGAAGTTCATGCTTTTAACAGATAAATAGGCATACTATTGAACAGAGCAGACACTTGTTATTCATCATGTCAACAGATTATACCATCATAGGTCAAACTAACAGATCATACTATTGAGTTTATCGGATCATCAGACAATACCATCACCAGAACTCAGACAACAGTCAGATAACATTTTATCATTTAATGATCAGTTATTTCCAGTTCAAATCAGACATGAGGTATACCTTTTTAACATATCATAATAAACAGATATTCATCACATTATAAATATGCTTTTCAGTAGTCATGCTTTACAATTACCAGTACGATCTATAATGTTCAGAGAATCGTAACAGGACCCATGCATATATATATATAACAGATATATAACAGAATGTAGCACACATGGAAACACACTAGGTGGGACAGATCATTTCTTGGAGATATTTGGCATTTACGGAATGAGACATATTAAAACCTTGACAACTTGAACGGATTTCTGAAATGTGGCTCCTCTTAAAAAGGGGTTCATACTAACGGTATAACCCAGATATTCAGAAGGTGATACTTCCAGATCTTAGAAAGTTCAGATATATTATGGGTACTTTAGTCCTTTAAGTATACAAGGGCAATATGGTCATTTTGACGTTCACAGACATTCTGGTAATTATACCAACATTGAAAACAATGGTTCACAGAACTCGGTATCATATTTACTCATTAGTTTTCTATCCAGATATGCAAGAATTTCTAATTTAAAGTCTTTTTAAGTTATCAGATATTTTCAGTGATAATCCGATTATTTAGGCTATCATTGCCTTTCAGTTATTTTGGCCTTATTAACAAATCCAGAATTTCATCAAATACATAGTTACTGATTAACTCAAGAGGGTATTTCGGTTATTTAAGACTGAGATAGATCTACCATTTGGTACCTCCATCATTCACTTACTTAAACGAGATTAAGGAGTCCTAACTCTTCGGCCTTTTACAGAAAATTCATTTATTTCAGAACTTGAGGTTTATCGTCATTCCAATTAATCAGACATTTCGGTGCTCGAGGTATTACCATCTTTTCGGTCATTGCGATCATTCTTATCAAATTCACGTATTACTGTCAAAAGGGTCGACTTAGGATTTCAACAATATTTTCAGAAAATTCTTATTCATGTGTTATACAGAAATTGAGGGATTATCCAAGTTTATATCACCCGTATTGCATAATGATGCCGAATGCAGATTTTAGGTCATTTCCTTTATCAGATGAGTAGTTTAGTTAAACCTATGCTTTAAGGGTATTTCCGTAATTTCATATCCAACATCTCATACTCCACATTCTGAATATTGGTTCTTAGACATCATTGATAGAGTTTCAGATTTAGCTTTAATATTTATTACTATTAGCACTTTCGATACTCCTGATCCATTGATATTCGTATCTGAATTCTATTTATATTCTTATCTGAATACTTTGAACTTACTGATTCTGATACTTAATTTTCGTATCGAATTTGGCTTAAGCAGAGTTCACAGATACACTTCATCACAAACATGCATGCTTTAACCGGATATCAACATGTGCATAAAGCATACAAGGGGTAGTAAGGTATTACCTTAATTCCGAGTTATACCGGTTGACTCCCGATACTACATTCGATCGCATTCGAATTCGGACTGGATGTCCCATGACATTTCGAATACCGAGATATTATCATACCTTTAAATACACAAATTAACATTTCAGTTCTTATCCATAGAGCTCTTAACAGAATTAAACACTTTCGGGTTCAAGGTCAGATTCGGAGGCTTTCGGGTTAGAATTTCACAAAACGGGCTTCAAAATCGGACTCAGGACGTCGAAAAACATAAAATAGGGCTTTTCGGAAAATTTGACTTTTTGGTCAAAGTCAAAGTCAACGGTCAACGCTGACGTCAGCAGGTCAACGCTGACGTCAGCAGGTCAACGCTGACGTCAGCAAGTCAAGGTCAACGGGGGACAGGTCAATGCTGACGTCATGCTGACGTCAGCGATTAACAGAAAGTCAACTGAGTCGACTCGGGCTGACTCGGACGAGTTGACTCGGCTGACTCAGACGAGTTGACTCGGGTTGACGGGTCGTGTCAGTCGAGTCGGGTCAGACGGGTCGGGTCGGGTCATCGGGTCGGTCAACGGGTAGGGTCAAACGGTTTGACCGAGCTGACCGGTTCAACCGGTCTAGCCGGTTCAGACAGGGTTAGACCAGTTTGGACCGGGTTCAGACCGGGTTCACTCACCCGAAATTTCCGGTCATCGGACGGTCGCCGGAGTGGTCGCCGGAGTCCTTAAATGCAAATTTTCAGCCTGAAAAATGTAGATCGGTCATCCACGGTTCCAATACACTCCTTATTAAAGCAAATCAA
Source organism: Hibiscus trionum (assembly GCA_030270665.1). Classification (NCBI taxonomy): domain Eukaryota; kingdom Viridiplantae; phylum Streptophyta; class Magnoliopsida; order Malvales; family Malvaceae; genus Hibiscus; species Hibiscus trionum. Next base: position 6,060,495 of record BSYR01000037.1, read on the forward strand.
GCCAGAAATGGACCGGAAATTACCTACGAAGCATTCGAACGGCCGGAGAAACATGAGTTGCCGATGAAGGGCTTGCCGGCGTCGGTTGGATTCAAAACTTTAGGGGTTTTGTTGGGCTCGACGAGGAGGATGCAGATCTGACGGTGGCTCGTCGGTTGAACGCCGAAATCGGCCGAAAAACGAACGGAAAGAAGGGCGGCGGTTTAGGTTTCTTGTCGAAACTTCAAACGAATTCTGCCGGCGAACGGTGGCTCCATCACGCGCGTGGTGGTCGGGGTTAAGCTCAGGGTGATGCTGCGACTCGACCGGTGTAGGCGGTGACGGTTACGAGGCGACGGTGACGATCACAAGGCGGCAACCGGTGGGGAAAAAAAAAACATCTAGATGAGGAGGAAAGTTGAGAGATATCTGGATATTTTTCCAGATCCAAAAGAGAGCATTAAATGGGGTAGATGAGTTAGTTGGCCATAATTATTATTGATAGAACATAAAATATAGTTTAATATTAAAAGAGGGCAGAACAACACTAACGAATGCTTTAGCCTGAATGGTTCAAGCTTAGGCTTACAAAGCCAAGGGTTACAAGTTCGAACCCCCGGGTTGGCAACCTTTTTCTTCTTCTTTTTCTTATATTTAGGAGTGTTACAATTCTCTCCCCCTAAAAAAAAAAAAAAAAAAAAATCGTCCTCGAAATTTACTTGAACCAAACAAATGCGAAAATTGTTTTCTTATAGATCCTTTGATCTCCCAAGTAGCCTCACTAGGACTCCGATTTCTCCACTGAAACTTTAACCATCAGAATGCGTAGGTTTCTCAGAACTCTTTCATCAAAATCTAAGATCTGAATTGGTTCCTCTTCCTAGGACAAGTCTGACCTCAACTCTACATTCTGAACTTGAATGACATGACTAGGATCTGGATGATTTTGTCTCAACATGGACACAAGGAAGACATTTTTGATACGACTGAGCTGAGGAGGTAACTCCAGCTGATAGGCAACTGGCCTAACTCTCTTCATGATACGGTACGGCCCAATAATTCTCGGACTCAACTTATATATATATATAAATATTTTTTTTTTTTCAAAAGAGTATTTTCAGACACAATCGTTATCACCGAATAGCTTTTCATGAAATCTTACATCGGTCATCCCGTATTATCAAACATTTATTCTTAACCTGATTCACAAGTATAACCATCTCAAGTTTCTTATCCAGATTCAAATTCGATCATTTAATTCAAAGCACAGACGAATGTTATAGACATTTTCTGTAAGCAGATGTTGAGCTATGGAAGGCAGAATACTCAGATTTGGTTATTTCAAGAGAAATGATTCAACATTAGAGTTTCGGCTCGGTGAAGTACGGTCAGGACCTAGGGGCATGCACATACCAGACACCCTATGACAGACGATCGGCCGATCTACCCAGAATGACGCAACTCTAAGCTCTGATACCACTAAATGTAACCCCCTAGACCCGCCTATGCGTTTCACGGATCCTAGGAAGTCACATTAGGGTCACAAGAGCGACCCACAGAAAAATTTCAAATAAAAATATGGTTAAACCTTTAAAACCATAAAATAAATATATGATTTAAAATACAATTTCAGAAATCGTTCAAACGATAAAACAATCATAATACCAGTTGCGGAAAATAGTTTCAGACTCATTTGTATAATACAAACACGACACACATGCCCCCCCTAGTTACACAGATACCATACTCCTTGACGAGCCGAAGAAACTCTCATACCGACGTTGATAGGTGCAACTTGTCTGATCTTTTATCCTGAGATGGTAAAAACAACATGAGCTTGGGAAAGCTCAGTAATACAGAACTACCAAATGATGCTATAAGCTCATGCAGACATACGGTAGGCATAACATTATTATGATGTTCCAGGCGATACTTATCTCCATTTATGTTTCGCTGATTTAGTGAAACACTATTTGTTTGAGGACTACAAGGTTTGTTCTTTCTATGTTACTGAGTACTATGAGGGAGCTTATTATTCAGAGAGTCAACAGAGTGGCAGGTTGGAGAAGTTAAACCACGAAGCCTAGTGTGTTTTAATAAATTGCAAAACAATATACAGAAGTACTTAGCATCATATCATTTGAGCACATAACAGATTAAATGCAAATGTTCAATGTTCAAACAGAAGTTTACAAGAACTACCCTCCAACCTTACACCAATGTATAGTCCCCAGAACTGTATACAGAAGGTCTTATCCTAGGCCTGAGGCGTAGGAGCCTATCCAGAAAGTCTTACCCTAGGCCCATTGGGCGTAGGAGCTCAACAGAACAGCTGGATCAGGGCTGTGACAGACACTTCAATCATAACCCGAGAGTATACCCCAGACAGTAATCAGTGTTCAGATTCCAGATATGAATAACATAATACATGTATCAGACATATTCTATTCAGAGTATCAGAAACAGAAGTTCATGCTTTTAACAGATAAATAGGCATACTATTGAACAGAGCAGACACTTGTTATTCATCATGTCAACAGATTATACCATCATAGGTCAAACTAACAGATCATACTATTGAGTTTATCGGATCATCAGACAATACCATCACCAGAACTCAGACAACAGTCAGATAACATTTTATCATTTAATGATCAGTTATTTCCAGTTCAAATCAGACATGAGGTATACCTTTTTAACATATCATAATAAACAGATATTCATCACATTATAAATATGCTTTTCAGTAGTCATGCTTTACAATTACCAGTACGATCTATAATGTTCAGAGAATCGTAACAGGACCCATGCATATATATATATAACAGATATATAACAGAATGTAGCACACATGGAAACACACTAGGTGGGACAGATCATTTCTTAGAGATATTTGGCATTTACGGAATGAGACATATTAAAACCTTGACAACTTGAACGGATTTCTGAAATGTGGCTCCTCTTAAAAAGGGGTTCATACTAACGGTATAACCCAGATATTCAGAAGGTGATACTTCCAGATCTTAGAAAGTTCAGATATATTATGGGTACTTTAGTCCTTTAAGTATACAAGGGCAATATGGTCATTTTGACGTTCACAGACATTCTGGTAATTATACCAACATTGAAAACAATGGTTCACAGAACTCGGTATCATATTTACTCATTAGTTTTCTATCCAGATATGCAAGAATTTCTAATTTAAAGTCTTTTTAAGTTATCAGATATTTTCAGTGATAATCCGATTATTTAGGCTATCATTGCCTTTCAGTTATTTTGGCCTTATTAACAAATCCAGAATTTCATCAAATACATAGTTACTGATTAACTCAAGAGGGTATTTCGGTTATTTAAGACTGAGATAGATCTACCATTTGGTACCTCCATCATTCACTTACTTAAACGAGATTAAGGAGTCCTAACTCTTCGGCCTTTTACAGAAAATTCATTTATTTCAGAACTTGAGGTTTATCGTCATTCCAATTAATCAGACATTTCGGTGCTCGAGGCATTACCATCTTTTCGGTCATTGCGATCATTCTTATCAAATTCACGTATTACTGTCAAAAGGGTCGACTTAGAATTTCAACAATATTTTCAGAAAATTCTTATTCATGTGTTATACAGAAATTGAGGGATTATCCAAGTTTATATCACCCGTATTGCATAATGATGCCGAATGCAGATTTTAGGTCATTTCCTTTATCAGATGAGTAGTTTAGTTAAACCTATGCTTTAAGGGTATTTCCGTAATTTCATATCCAACATCTCATACTCCACATTCTGAATATTGGTTCTTAGACATCATTGATAGAGTTTCAGATTTAGCTTTAATATTTATTACTATTAGCACTTTCGATACTCCTGATCCATTGATATTCGTATCTGAATTCTATTTATATTCTTATCTGAATACTTTGAACTTACTGATTCTGATACTTAATTTTCGTATCGAATTTGGCTTAAGCAGAGTTCACAGATACACTTCATCACAAACATGCATGCTTTAACCGGATATCAACATGTGCATAAAGCATACAAGGGGTAGTAAGGTATTACCTTAATTCCGAGTTATACCGGTTGACTCCCGATACTACATTCGATCGCATTCGAATTCGGACTGGATGTCCCATGACATTTCGAATACCGAGATATTATCATACCTTCAAATACACAAATTAACATTTCAGTTCTTATCCATAGAGCTCTTAACAGAATTAAACACTTTCGGGTTCAAGGTCAGATTCGGAGGCTTTCGGGTTAGAATTTCACAAAACGGGCTTCAAAATCGGACTCAGGACGTCGAAAAACATAAAATAGGGCTTTTCGGAAAATTTGACTTTTTAGTCAAAGTCAAAGTCAACGGTCAACGCTGACGTCAGCAGGTCAACGCTGACGTCAGCAAGTCAAGGTCAACGGGGGACAGGTCAATGCTGACGTCATGCTGACGTCAGCGATTAACAGAAAGTCAACTGAGTCGACTCGGGCTGACTCGGACGAGTTGACTCGGCTGACTCAGACGAGTTGACTCGGGTTGACGGGTCGTGTCAGTCGGGTCGGGTCAGACGGGTCGGGTCGGGTCATCGGGTCGGTCAACGGGTAGGGTCAAACGGTTTGACCGAGCTGACCGGTTCAACCGGTCTAGCCGGTTCAGATAGGGTTAGACCAGTTTGGACCGGGTTCAGACCGGGTTCACTCACCCGAAATTTCCGGTCATCGGACGGTCGCCGGAGTGGTCGCCGGAGTCCTTAAATGCAAATTTTCAGCCTGAAAAATGTAGATCGGTCATCCACGGTTCCAATACACTCCTTATTAAAGCAAATCAAGCCGGAAATGGACCGGAAATTACCTACGAAGCATTCGAACGGCCGGAGAAACATGAGTTGCCGATGAAGGGCTTGCCGGCGTCGGTTGGATTCAAAACTTTATTGGTTTTGTTGGGCTCGACGAGGAGGATGCAGATCTGACGGTGGCTCGTCGGTTGAACGCCGAAATCGGCCGAAAAACGAACGGAAAGAAGGGCGGCGGTTTAGGTTTCTTGTCGAAACTTCAAACGAATTCTGCCGGCGAACGGTGGCTCCATCACGCGCGTGGTGGTCGGGGTTAAGCTCAGGGTGATGCTGCGACTCGACCGGTGTAGGCGGTGACGGTGACGAGGCGACGGTGACGATCACAAGGCGGCAACCGGTGGGAAAGAAAAAAAAAACATCTAGATGAGGAGGAAAGTTGAGAGATATCTGGATATTTTTCCAGATCCAAAAGAGAGCATTAAATGGGGTAGATGAGTTAGTTGGCCATAATTATTATTGATAGAACATAAAATATAGTTTAATATTAAAAGAGGGCAGAACAACACTATCGAATGCTTTAGCCTGAATGGTTCAAGCTTAGGCTTACAAAGCCAAGGGTTACAAGTTCGAACCCCCGGGTTGGCAACCTTTTTCTTCTTCTTTTTCTTATATTTAGGAGTGTTACAAAGGTTTTTGAATTACCGGAGGGATGGGTTGTTGAACGAAGACCTCGAAAATCACAAAAGTACGTTGGAAAAGTAGAAAAGGTTGTTTCATTACCTTTCAACTTGTTTCTTCGATTTAATCTTATGTTCACATGTTGTTCTATTGTTTATGTTCTGAATCCTCAAATAAGTTGATTTTATGCCCAAATGTAAGCTTGAAGAAACCTAGCCTAGACCCTACGAATCTAGAAAATCTAGATTATGCCAAAGGTCTACAAATCTTTGTTTTAGGCTTGTGGAAACAACTGTAACTAAAAGGAATAATTTGTGAGTATTCTCACAATTAAGATGATGGTTAGGCTATAACGTTTCCCCAATTAATAAGTGATAAACTGAAGGATTCTGTTGAAGATTGTTGGCATGTTTACTGCATAAAAGCCTTAATATATGTTTTTCGTATAAGCTTATTCTTATGACCACATGCATTCACTTGTAGATGCGTACGTTTGTTGTTATTTTATAACGACATTAGTCGTTACACGTGTTGTCAACGGTAGAAATATTCGTATATAAGATCGATCAAATTACTATTTTAAATCTCTTCAAAGTATGTCAACACGTGTATGACAATAACATTGAAGTCATTTTATTTCTAAGAAAGACTCGAAATATATTAGATCCATTCCAATCATCTATGAAAGTTATGCATGTTTGCTAATTTTTCATATGACATTTCTATATATTATCATCACATGCAATTATGTATATTTGTCAATAGATTTATTTATATAATCTTTAAATTATTGTATTTTTAAAAAAAGACTACAAATGTATTAGATCCTTCTCAATCTCTAGGAATGTTATGTATCTTTCATGTAGATTCGTTGTAATGATATTTTCATATATTTGTATCTATTCATTTGTCATAAACTAATATATTTTGGTCACATACAATAACATTTAGAAATATAAGTTGTTTATAAAATAAATGTTTAGAGTTACTTATACTTTCATTTACATCTAAAAAACGATCTTCTAATTGATCATTCATTTGTATCCTCAATTGCAGTTTTACTATGAACCAGGGACAAATAGACAGTTTCGATCATGGAAGGCTGCTCAGAAGCACGTGAAAGAGATGAAAGGAAAGCAAAATGATCAGCAGCCACCTTTTCCGCGACCGGAAAATGATCGGGAACTATCTCGACCGCAGCTTGAAAACGATTACGATCAAACGTCAGGGCAAAAACATGAACACAAACCAGTAACTTTAGAATTTGAAGATGAATCTGAGGTGAGTGTGGAACAGCTACTGTAACTTAGCTTTCACATCTTGGTTGCATAATGGTAATGTATATATAAACTTTTCATGGAGATCAAAACAATGGGTTAATAGCGCTTATATCCTCAATTACAGCCAGGGACAAGGGGCCGGTTCCGAAGATTGAAGGATGTTCACAAGTACTTGCGAGCAAGGAAAGGGAAACAAAACAACCAGCAACATAAGCAGACACCAATTGTTGTACATGGAGAACAACAACCAAAGGTGAGGGTTGAATAATACTGTGACTTAGCTTTGACGTCTTGGTTGCTCATATTATATTCTATGTGTACATATTTGTATATAATTGAAGAACATGGGCAGATTATAATTGAAGCTGAGCCATTGGCTTCGATACCAGCCGCAGATCGTGTTCATAATCAAGTCCAGCACCCTCTACTTATGCCATCTTATGTAGATGGGAAGATTTTTGAATTACCAGAGGGATGGACTGTTGAACGAAGACCTCGAACGTCAATAAAGTACCTTGGAAAAGTGGACAAGGTTGTTTCATCACATGTTTGCTAAATTGTCATATGATATTTCTATATATTATCATCACATTCGTCACGATATTTGGATGCAATCAAAAACTGAAATATTTTATATAAGATCGACCAACTTTTTTAATCTCCTGAAATTATGTCAATACATTGCACGATACTTTCTAATACGGGATGATAAAGTTTGTATCCTCAATTGCAGTTTTACTACGAGCCAGGGACAAGAAGGCAGTTTCGAACATTGAAGGCTGCTAAGAAGCACGTGAAAGAAATGAAAGGAAAGCAAAACGATCAGCCTGAAAATGATCACAATCAAGATCGGGAACTATCTCTACCGCAGCCTGAAAACGATTACAATCAAGAGTCAGGGCAGAAACATGAACACAAACCAGTGACTCTAGAACTTGGAGATGAATCTGAGGTGAGCACGGAACAGCTACTGTAACTTAGCTTTCGCATCTTGGTTGCTGAATGGTAATGTGTATATTTTTGTACATTTGTATATACTTAATTTTAGTTGCATAATCATAAATATATCCTCAATTACATCAACTTCTGTTTCACCATTCATATTTTAACCATCTATTTTCATGGATAAAAACTATGGATTAATAGGGCTTATATCCTCAATTACAGCCAGGGGCAAGGAGTCGGTTCCGAAGATTGAAGGATGTTCACAAGTACTTGCGAGCAAGGAAATGGCAACAAAACAACCAGCAACCACCTCAATCACGAGCAAGTATAGGAAACACATGAGAACTCCGAAGAAAGTAATATCAAAAACTGGTTCCATAAGCTGTCAAGGATTCATGGGCTAAGACTTTTAATGTGACCGTGGACTCTTAAGAACAAAGCACCCGAGCTGTAATTCGTTCAGGGTAACCTTTAGTTGTTGACTGCATGAACAAATTATCGAAAAACTTTTGTCATATCTTTGAAACCTGTAAAACTTGGTAAGAACAGTTTGAATGGACCTTGAGTTTTGTTCTTGATTTCTTTCTAATCTTTTGAGCTGTTTTGATCATTGCTCGATGGTTTCGCTGATTCCATCTGAAAAATGGTCAACTTGGGGATTTAAAGACACTGTGCATTGGCTAGGTGATTAAGGGACAAAAATCATTTGCCTCTTCTTTATATTTTTTAATGTCCCAACACTCAAAAATCAAATCTTACCTCCTGATTAAGCGCATGTTGGTGGTTGTCAAATATAATAAGATATAAGCAAAGAATGGTTGTCAAATATGTATTGCGATTACTCCTTTAAATTAGTGTGAAATCATAATAATTTTACACAACAATTTTTATAGGATTCATATTTTTTATATATAAATAGAATATAAAATACAACTTGACATATAACTATTCAGCTGTTAAAATATTAATCCAAAACAAAAAAACCATATAAAACCAGTTCTTTCCTTATATGTACCTTTTCATATACACTTACATTTTTGCTCTTATAATATGATGTGAAGATAGGAGAAATAGAAGAAACTGTAAAAACTTGTCCCGAAACCGAAGAAAAATTGCCTGAAATTGAAGAACATGAGCCGATTGTTACTGGAGCTGAGCCTTTGGCTTGGTTATCACCTGCAGATCATGTTTATGGTCATGTTCAGCACCCTCTACTTTTGCCTTCGTATGCAGATGGGCAGATTTTTAAATTACCAAAGGGGTGGCTTGTTGAACAAAGACCTCGAACATCACTTAAGTATATTGGAAAAGTGGATAAGGTTATTTCACTACTTTTCAATTTGTTTCATCGATTTAATCTTATGTTCATGGTCGTTGTTTAGTTGTTAATTGAATATGACTACATGCATTAACTTATAGATACATTCGTTAATATGAATACATGCATTTATTTGTAGATACATTCGTTTAAGTTATTTTATCGTTATACATGCAGTCAAAAGTAAAAATATTTTATATAAGATGGATCCCACTATTTTTTTTTTGAATCTCCTCAAAATATGTCAGTATATTTATGAAAATAATGTTGAATCCATTTTATTTCTAAGAAAAACTCGAGATGTATTATATCCTTTCCAATCTCTATGAAATTAAGTTATCTAGGTTTGCTAATTTGTCCTATAATATTTCTATATATTATCTGTTGGGAATATAAAAGTAAAATAACACAATCTTGTAGAGAGGAAGAAAATTATTAACGCACCTCAAAATCCTTTATATAGGGATTGTAACCGACTATTAGAATAGTCAAAACTATTCATTACACTTTTTCATCATACATGGTCATATATATTCATCATGCATAGTCATATCCATTCATGATAAATAGTCACGCACATTCATCATAAAAATTGATCAAAAGTCACACTTATTCCTAAAATGTTATGTTTTAAATTACAATATTCAACATTATCATCACATATTTGTCGTTATATATGCTATGAATAACTGAATTTTTTTTTATACCAGATTGATCCATTTTTTTTAATTTCCTAAAATTATGTGATTTTCAAAAACATACTGCAATTGGATTGATAAAGCTTGTATCCTCGATTGCAGTTTTACTATGAGCCAGGGACAAATAGACAGTTTCGATCATGGAAGGCTGCATGAGCAAATTATTCATGCTCGAGTAGATTTGAAAAAACGAGCATATAAATATATATAACTCGGAGTTGGAAAAGGGATTCAAACAGATTTGTCCAAGAGTAGGAATGTAAATTCAATAGGAGGTAAACACAAAATATAGAGCTAGTTCAGGTAATGCTACCTTTCCATTCAGAGTGTCCTATCAGATAAGTAGATAACATCTATAAATAGACCTCTATAGTAGAATATCAGATCAGAAGTGAATGGACGCATGTACTCCAAAACAATGTGCTGCGATGCAGTCAGTTGAAAGCAGATGGAGATAATAAAGCTTGCTCACCGGCCATTAGGCTCGGCAACCCTGGGTCTGGACCCCATTTGTTCGAGAAACTTAGTGAGATGCAAATGCCTAGAGGCCCATTGCTCGGTTAATTTTTGCTCCTTTGCTTCGGCATCTCTTCTTAGCCCTTCAAGTTGTTCCCTATACTCAGCTTCGATCCTATCAAGGGCAGTCTTCTGCTCTTCCCTTAGAGCATTGATCTTCGACTCTATTTCCTCCATTTTCTCCCTTCTGCGGCACGCCTTCTCTGATTCTAGTTGTAACTCTACCCTCCTTAACCTCCAGGCTGCTTCCTTTTTATGTGCAACCCAAGCTCGGTGCCCTTCTTCCAGCTCCCTGCAGCAGTCTACCAGATCTGATATCAGCAGGTTCTCACTACAAGAAGGAAATGATCCATAGGGCACCATATTTCCCAAAACAGGTGCAGTTTCCGACATTCTCTCAGGTTGCAGCCATGGGATTCGGGGAGCAGCTGGCACTGTCGAGGGAGATAAGCTTAACGTCACAGAAGGGGAAAGTGGCCTGACAACTGAGGCATTGCTGGAATTAGAAAGCCAAGGTGGAAGTAAAGTTGGTGCAGGTGATGGTGGGTCGGTAGGAAGAAAGCCCCCATTGGAAGCAGCCATGGGAAAGGCTGTGCTATGCCCCTGTTTCACTAGCTTCTCGGCAAAAGTTTCTAATATCCTATCGTACTTACCGTCCTCAACTGGCTCAATCGTCTTATGCTTCTCCTTGTGTTCCCTTTGCTGCTTCTCTTTGAATACCTCCCACCACTTGCCCAGTCTTTTAGCAGTTCTGCCAGGGACTTCAGCAGCAATTTTCTTCCATTTGTTTCCGTGTTTGGCTTGAAGACGGATTACAAGATGTTGCTCCTCTTCCGTAAGAGATCCCTTCTTAATACCAGGTTTGAGGTAGTTATTCCACCTTTCTAAGCAAGATTTTGCATCCCGGTTTAGGGGTGTGTTCATGCGGTGTGACACAAGGTTCCACTCCCTCGGTCCATATTGTTTCACGTATGCACACAACAAGGCGTCTTCTTCAGCTCTCCAACGCTGTCTCTCCTTCATTTCCAGGGGCAAACACCATTTCCCATCGCTCTACGATCCTCATAATGTATCTGCAAGAAAATCAGCAAGTTTAACCATCACTTTGCTAGTACCAAACCGATAACAAGCGGATAAAACAGTAACAAACTTGCAAATAAGAGAGAACCAGATGACACTAGTAAATTCAAGATAAACTCATAACAACTCCATAGCCCATAGAAGAATCTCTCCACTGCACTTTCTAAACCTTAACTAAAAACAAGTATACAACACATGAATGTTAGGAAAACAGCATGTGCACAACACAATCCCGCGATCTATGTAAACCGCAATCTTCATGCAGAATTATAACAACCACCTGGCACATAATTCAGCACAGTATAGGCCATAATCTTCCCGAGACTAGGAGCGATTCAAGAATAAATTTCCAGACAATTTAAAAGTAGGAATCAAGAACTCCAAATGCCTCCCAAAGCTGTTAAACAAATGGTTTGATGAACGATTGCAACTACCTGCTGGTACAACTCGGCTTTGATTATAAAGTAGGAAATTCAACCAGCACAAACCTACCAAACACTGCACATAGAGGCAAGTTGAAGAAGAAAAGGAAAACGAAATATTAAAATATTAAAAATAAGATCAAATATCACTAGAGGAAAGCTTTTAAGCAATGACTGAATACAAAAACACAGTTCTGCCATAGCAAAAGCAATTGGCATACAGGCAGTGATGAGAATCAATATTGGAGGCAGCAAAACAATGCCCCAAAAAGATTATATACGGTACAATAATTGAACATAATAATAATAAACAACTCAAATCCAGGACTCTATTTGATGCATAAGTTTGTGTATGTAAATGTCTTTAGCGACCCCAGATATCAGATTATGTCCAAATTGTACTGCAAGCAGCAGGTACATAATGCAATAAAGAGAGACTTTCCTTTTTACACATCTATACACCAAACTATATTTGCACCCTCATTTAAGCTATTAATTGAAACTAATCTGCTAAAAAAACTAGATTATGAGACAAAATCTTAAGAAATTTACAGGTTCAGAGCAAAATACTATGTTTCATCATCAGATTTGGGTGGATGTGTATATTCCCAGGATAAGGCCCGTATCATTCTTCTGAGAAACCCAGTTTCAAGAATTGGAAAAATTAACTTATGGTTAACAAAAGAAGGGATTTGTCAGAGGGTAAATGTTTGGCTGCCGAGAAAACTAAGAGATGAAGAGGGGAAAACCAAGAAACAGAGCATGAAAAGCAGATTATTAAGTTGAAGAGCAAAAGGAGTATGAAACACTAACAAAACAAGCTCACCATATTTTTGTTAACTTCAAGTGTCCAAATTTAAACGCTGGGTTCGTTGCATCTTCTACCTTGTAACAATCTCCGACAACAACAGCAAAATGATAAACCAAAACAAAAACAAAACCGACAACACTGTACCAAGAAAAGAAAGAAAGAGTAGAGTAGAGAGGAGAATGAGAGAGTGGGGAGAGAGGGAAACGAATGGAAAAGGATAAAGAGGAAAGAGTGAGAGTGGGGAAATGAAAACTCAAATTAGAGTGTTGTCAAACGAACAGTAAAATTTAGACGAGAGGGGGGGAAAAGTCTGACAGTAGGGGCGTGATGGAGGGGCATGCACGCGAGTGGGACTGCGAACCAAAGGAAACGGAACTAGAATTTTCGGATATGGTTACTATTCGCTATAAATAATGTACATAAACAAATACTTATTTAGATTATATCAATTATTCAACTAACTTATTTGTGTGTTTTCAAATAGTAAAAAAATAATTATCTTAACTTTATTTAAAAAATAATATCTTTTTAAAATGGTGAAATTAGATAAGAGAAAATATATGATGCACTCGCTGGCGGTAAAAATATTTTGTATTTACAAGCGTCCTAATTTTAGGGGTCAAGGATCTCGTTTAAGGTTTATAATTTAGAGTTTGTGGTTATAATTTATGGTTTATTGTTAGGGTTTAGAGTTTAGAGGTTAGATTTTAGGTTACAGGGTAATATGGTGGGGATTTAAGTTTTTACCTATAATTCCTAAACTCTAAATTCAAACTACGGTCCCTAAGTTCTAAGCACATAAATATAAGCCCTAAATTCTAAACTCTAAACTAAATCTTTAACCCCAAAAATTAAGGCGATTATGGAAACATTTATATTTTTACCGCCCGTGCATGATATAATTACCTATTAGATAAACAATGTAATTGAAAAAAAAAAGAATGACGAAAATAGAATTAGGTGTGAGCAAAATTTGATTCGACTGAAAAACTAAATATTTTTGAATTGATGTGAAAAAAGTTCGACTTGTCTTGATTCGACTCTCATAAACTTGATTAGAGAAAAATTTAAATAAAGTCTCTGAGTTATAAAATAAAAATTTGAATAACTCGAAACTTTTAGTAATTAGTAGATAAGTTTTCAAGAATAAGTCAAATCCTTCAATTCTACCATATATATATGATGAAATATGTGTGTATTTTATATGATTATTAGAAAGTCATTTAAATTTGAACTAATTAGTACCATAATATTATAACTATTTACCATTAAATTTGAATAAAAACTCAAACAACTCAACTTGAATTTTCTAAACTCGACTCGACTTGAAAAAATTTCAAATAAAATTTGAGAAAATAAAATATGATGCATCAACTTAACGAAATCAAAATTTTGTAACTTAACTCAATCGAATATTCACCATTAAATAAAATAGTTGAAGATTTATTTGAGGTCTACGTCACTAGTTACAGTGCAAGATGAACTAGTCATGTAGTACCGACGAGTTACAAGTGAAATGGTTATTTTATTACGATGCAACTTTCCATTGTAAATTGTAATCAATTTTATTTACCCTATATTTGTAATATAGTTTAGGGTTAATATATACTCTATATTAAAAAGAAGATTGCATATCTCTAAAATAATTTTCTTACATAATTCTAAGATTAATACATACTCTATTTTATATTTATAGGGTATAAAAATAGTATAATAACTTAAAAGTATTATATATAAATTATTGATTATTTTTATTTAATTAATTTTTTAAAAAGATACTTAAAATTTTTATCAAATAATATTTAAAAGTCGTGATTTTTTTTGGAAAAAATATAAAATTAAAAAAATAAACATTTGAATCAAGTTTAATATTTTTTTTTTACTGAAACCAACCACAACCAAATCGAAGTGTATAGACTCACTATCTCCACTCTACACTCACCCTATGCTGCGTTTCCACTAGACAGACAAGAAAAAAAGTTATCAAATGAAAAGAAAAAAATGATTAAAACTACCGAGAGAGCAAGGTGGCGTACGCTCGATTTCAGCGCTTAAAATGCGCCTGCCTCCCTCACTTCATTGATTCCGCGCTATTCTCTTTTCCGCTTCTTTTTTTCTACTTACCAAATAAAGTAAAAAAGCATCGGGACCGTCGAAAATGAGAAGCAGCAGGGTAATGTCAAAGGTGGGGGAGTAGAGGAAAGAAAGGATCTTTGGGGGCTATGATTAGAAGGGGATAGCCACGTAGGCAGGTGGGACCCGGGGGGAGGGGGGACTAGAGTCCGCGTTTCGCGGCACAAGGAGACGAGGGTGATGGAGACTGGACCTACTGCTCCGCTCAGAACCCCTCCTCAGATGTCAGTGATAAGTTACGTCCCCCTTCAAAAATTGGAATTGGATGTGTGTATTCATAATTCATTCCCAGCATAAGGCCCGGATCATTCTTCTGAGAAACCCACTTTCAAGAATTGGAAAAATTAACTTATGGTTAACATATCCGTGACGTTCTAGGAACAACCGCTAATTAAAGGCTAAATCACCGCTAATCGGTTAATCGGTAACAAATTGTACAGAATTTGTTATAAAATTTGTACTATTTTTATTACAAAACATGTAATAGAAGCGGTATAAACATAAATTATTACAATTTAAGGATTTGGATACATACATAACCCATTACGAAAATTGTAAGAGAAAGAGTATATACATAATACGTTACAACCTAAGAATTTGTGTACATACGCAATTTCCTACGAGAAAACCTAATTTGCTACGGAAAGTGTAAGATTTTGGGTATATACCGAAATTACTACAAAATGTACGGAAAACCTTACAATATTAGTAGGAAAAACGGTATGTGCCAAAATCCTTACAAAGTTTCACCAAAGGCCAAAATAGTTCAACTTAGTGTAAGAATTTGTATACATACACAATTTTCTACGAGAAAACCTAATTTGCTACACAAAGTGTAAGATTTTGTGTATATACCAAAATTACTACAAAAAGTACGGAAAACTTTACAATATTAGTAGAAAAAACGGTATGTACCGAAATCCTTACAAAGTTTCACCAAAAGGCCAAAATGGCTCAACTCAGTGTAAGAATTTGTGTACATACACAATTTCCTACGAGAATACCTAATTTGCTACACAAAGTGTAAGGTTTTGTTTATATACCGAAATTACTACAAAAAGTACGAAAAACCTTACAATATTAGTAGTAAAAACGGTATGTACCGAAATCCTTACAGAGTTTTACCAAAGGTCAAAATGGCTCAACCCAATGTAAGAATTTGTGTACATACACAATTTCCTACGAGAATACCTAATTTGCTACACAAAGTGTAAGGTTTTGTGTATATACCAAAATTACTACAAAAAGTACAGAAAACCTTACAATATTAGTAGTAAAAACGGTATGTAACGAAATCCTTACAGAGTTTCACCAAAGGTCAAAATGGCTCAACTCAGTGTAAGAATTTGTGTACATGCACAATTTCCTACGAGAATACCTAATTTGCTACACAAAGTGTAAGATTTTGTGTATATACCAAAATTACTACAAAAAGTACAGAAAACCTTACAATATTAGTAGTAAAAACGGTATGTACCTAAATTCTTACAAAAACGGTATATACACAACTTCCTACCCCTAACACCTTTTCTACTACAAGATCTGAATGGGAGGTTTCGAAATCGCCATTGTTGGTTTCGATACCTCCTGGGTAAACATTGATTTATTAGCATACTGTCAAAGTGGTTGCGAAACCACAATTGGGGTTTCGAAACCCCTAGTTTGACGTGTATGTACACATTTTAGTACGAAATGTACCAGATTTACCATAAGTGTTGTAGGGGTGGTTTCGAAACCGCAATTGTTGGTTTCGAAACCTCTTGAGTAGACATGGATTTAATGGCATACTGCGAAAGTGGTTTCGAAACCACAATGGTAGTTTTGATACCTACTGGGTATATGGCACACTGCCAAAGTGGTTCTGAAACCACAAAGAGGGTTTCAAAACCTCTAAAAGCCTTGTTACGTATGTAGGTATACTTGGTTCAAATATGGTTGCAGGTGAAAGCCTGGTTATCTAAAAACCTAAAACCTTAACACTTCAACGAAATGTATCGATGCTGGTTTGGTAGACATGAAAAAATATGCTACTTCACCAAGGGGGTATCGATACCATCTTTAGGTGGTATCGATGTTGGTCTGACATACATGAAAAATTTAGTACATTTGTTATACAAAATGTGTATGTACACAAAATATTACACAATGTACATATATACAAATTAGTACAAAATGTACATAAATTGTTACAACTTTGTAAAAGAAAACGATATATACCTTTTTAATACGTTATTTCACCAAGGGGGCATCCATACCACCTTTAATTGGTATCGATGCTGGTTTGGCAGACATGAAAAAATTGATACATTTGTTATGCAAAATGTGTACGTATACAAAATATTACGAAATGTGCATATACACAAATTAGTACAAAATGTACACAAATTGTTACAACTTTGTAAGAGAAAACGGTATATACCTTTTTTACTACGAAATTTCATCAAGGAGGCATCGATACCACCTTTATGTGGTATCCATGCTAGTTTGACAGAAATGAAAAAATTGGTAACAAGATGTGTATATACTCAAAATATTACAAAATGTGCATATACACAAATTAGTATAAAATATGCACAAATTGTTACAACTTTGTAAGAAAGAACGGTATATACCTTTTTTAGTACGAAATTTCACCAAGGGTTAAAATGGCTCATATAGTTGTAAGGATTTGTGTACATACACAATTTGGTACGAGGAAACACAATTTGATACAATGATAATAAGAATTTGTGTATATACACAAATTAGTACAAAGTATACACAAATTGGTACAACTTTGTAAGAAAAAACGGTATATATTTTTTTACTACAAAATTTTAAACCCAAAAATAAAGGTTACCGGTTGACCGAGTCATTTTTTTTAATCCTACAGTTCATAAATCAACTAGCTTCATCCAATGGCCTAAATTTCATTTCGGTATTTAGTTGGTATTTAAGCCGTTTGTTTTTAGAAATTTTCTAACAAAAGAAGGGATTTACCAGAGGGTAAACATTTGGTTGCCGAGAAAACTAAGAGATGAAAAGGGGAAAACCAAGAAACAGAGCATGAAAAACAGATTATTAACTTAAAGAGCAAAAGGAGTATGAAACACTAACAAAACAAGCTCACCATATTTTTGTTAACTTCAAGTGTCCAAATTTAAACTTTGGGTTCGTTGCATCTTCTACCTTGTAATAATCTCCGACAACATCAACAACTACAACAACAAAGTGATAAACCAAAACAAAAACAAAACCATCAGGCCAAAGAGCCAAACAACATTGTACCAAGAGAAGAAAGAAAGAGTAGAGATGAGAATGAGAGTGTGGGGAAAGAGGGAAACGAATGGAAAAGGATAAGGAGGAAAGAAAGGGAGAGTGGGAAAATGAAAACTCTGGTGTGTTTGGTTCACGGAATGGAAGATTACTCTTACAAATAAAATTTTCAGAATGTAACATTACTTGAGATATTAGTGGGAATGTTAGATTACCTTGTTTGGTTTATTTAGTAAGAGTGTAAGATTATATAGTTTGGTTGGGAGAATATAAGATTTCTTAGAAGTAAATTTTATTATATTGTCCTTGTGATATATTATTTTTTAACAAGTTAAACTTTCGATGTTAATTTAAAAATACTTGCTTGAAGATTCATACAATTGTACTTAGCATATTACTAATATAATCAGTATAAACAATATGAAATATATATTTTTATTAATATTAAAATTCTTATAATTAAATTCAAATAAATAAATATTTAATAGGTAACAACATTTAAGTATTAAACTGATATAAAATAATTTTTAAAAAAATATACTCCCCAAATATTAAAACAAGATTGAAATAATAAAATAAATAATAAATTTCCATAAAGTCAAGAAAAAATGATGATAGGAGATGATGATCGTATCATGAAACACTAAGTTACGAGGATTTCTACGAAAATAGAGCATAAAACCAATAAACTCAAAGGTTATTCTTGTAATATGTCATGTGTCAATGTTATTTTCTTACCAAAATTTTATAGAAAATTTATAGAAAAGTTAGACATTTTATCAAAAATTTTCATAACCATGATTTTTTTTTCTTTTATTTAAATATTAAATTAATTTTTAAATATGTGTAAAACTATTTAAATATTAAACTAATATGAAATAAAATTATTTAATAAATTTACGCCATTAAATTATGCTTCAAAGGACCTAAATTAAGAAAATGCATTACTTCAAAGGCAATTATATTCAAAGTGATAGAAATTGACAAATACTTAAGGGAAGAATGAGAATCACATTCTCAGAATATTGACAAAAAAACGCTATTGTTTGTAATAATTTTTTTCAAGTTGATGGGAATAAGAACAAACTAAACATGAGAATAAAATTTCATAAAAAAATATTGACAAAAATGCCATTTAATTTTTTTTGTGTGAACCAAACACCCCTTAAAGTGTTGTCAAACGCACAGTAAAATTTAGACGAGAAAGAAAAAATTCTGACAATAGGGGTGTGATGGAGGGGCATGCACGCGAGTGGGACTGTGAACCAAAAGAAACGGAGCTAAAATTTTCGGATATGGTTACAATTCGCTATAAATCACGTACATAAACAAATACTTATTTAGATTATATCAACTATACGCATCGATTCAAGTATCTTTGTGGGTAAAGTAAGATGGGTCTCTCAGAAAATTTCCCCAACCCTAGTTCTCTTGTTTTCCCCCTCTCCCTTTTTCAGTTCTCAATCTCTAGTGGTGTAACCCCCTCGTCTCGGCCTAGCCACCAGACCGAACCGAACGGGTCACACAGGAAAAACCGAAGCGAAACTCGTTAAGGCCTCACCCCGATTAGCAACCCTATTTTTTTATTTTATTAATCTTGTCTATATGCCATGTTTAAACCTATGTGAAAAGGCAAACAACGGAAGAGCAAACACTGATACGAACCAAGCAGAGGGTATAACATTAAATTAACCTTACCAAAATAGTTTAATAGTCAAGTTCCATGCACACGAGGCAAAACCATCACAAAGGATGCATGTAAACTCATTTATGAAGCATACATGCATTAGGGACTAAAGCGTGACATTTAGAAACCTTCAAAGATGCCCTTTTAACCACTTTAACTACCTACGTTCCGGAACAGGACTGCCCGTTCTGAAATGCGGGCTCTTCTTCAAAAAGCAACATTAGGCCGTTCCAGAATGGTTCCTCATGGTTTCGAAATGGAAGTCTCCAGAGGCAAAACGTACCGGAATGACACCACCCTTATTCCGATAGGGGTGCTGTAACCCCCTAAACCCAACCCAGAAGAAATGGGTCGGATCTAGGAAGTATCAATTGAAAACTTGTCCCTCAAGAAACAATTTAGGTTAAAATATTTTGTAATTAAAAAAACGATTAAATAAGTAAAACTCAACAAATATTCCGATTAAAATAAAACTCAATCTTTTGAACGATGTTCCGATAATTAATTAAAAGTCCGAAAGTAACTTCATAGATGCATGCATTTAATAAAACCCAAATTAAAAATAGTTCCAATGTCCATATTACACAAATATCCCAAAATATATTAAAATAATAATTCTGAGGTAACAGAAAAGTTCGTACTGAAAGATAATTTATCTGAATAAATAAGAGATGCTCCAAGTACCGATCGCCTAAAAGTCTGAGATATCTGAAAAGTAAAAACTAAGGTGTGTAAGCTAAAGAGCTTAGTGTGTCTCTAAAGTGCAACGAAAACAAAACAAAAACAAAACAGTATTTTATTTTCTTATAAATACTTTTCCGAAAACACGATAAAACCGAATCATGATGATATGGTGTCTGATGCACATGAATCATAGTACCCATCTCCGATACACCGAAAAGTAAGGTTCCCCAGAACCTACTTTCTCCATCGTCACCATCCGAAGTGGAACTCAGCCCGAAGGGTGGAACCACTGATCCGAAGCGGAATTCAACCCCAAAGGGTGAAACCACTAATCCGAAGCGGAATTCAACCCGAAGGTTGAAACCACTGAACTTCCCCGAACAAATTCCAAACCATATACCCACAATGATATGATGCAGATTTTAAAATCCGAGTCTGATCTGAAACTTGAATCATGAAAATTCAAGTTGCACAATATTATAAATCCGATGTTTTACAATTCCGAAAAATCTGATATTTCACTTAAATCACAGTATGACATGTTATGCATGAAGTCTGAAAACATTCACCCGATCACAACAGAGTATGCACACAAAATGTACAGAACATTTACTTATATTAATCCAGAAAAGCACATAAAATTTATAGCACAGAAAGAAACACATAAGTTTATTAAAACATGAAGAGACACACCTT
This sequence comes from Hibiscus trionum, assembly GCA_030270665.1. Taxonomy (NCBI): domain Eukaryota; kingdom Viridiplantae; phylum Streptophyta; class Magnoliopsida; order Malvales; family Malvaceae; genus Hibiscus; species Hibiscus trionum. The sequence continues at coordinate 6,081,467 of BSYR01000037.1, forward strand.
TAGCAACATTAGCTCTAATGCCGAGAAAAGCGCGTCTTACGCTTAGATCTAGCCGAATCAGGACCTACGACGTATGAATACTATATTAGTATTTATTACTAACACTAAGCCACCGACTAAAATACTGAAAACCGAACTAAAATATACTCACGTGAAGATCTCGAAAAACGTGCACGGTCGGTCTGAACAACTGAAAGTAACCCAACGGTCTCAAGGTCGGTACCTGAACACGAGAATATTCCGAATCAGATTCTGAAATTCACAACTTATCAGATTTTATGAATAATTTACTGAAATTAGCAGAACAGAGCTTTCGGATTTGAATTTGACAAAACAGGCAGCGGATACGAACTCAGGACGTCGAAAAAGGTCAAAAGGAACGTTTCCTGAAAAAAGTCAACTCTTGGTCAACCCTGGTCAAAGTCAAAGTCAAACCGGTCAAAGTCAAACTGGTCCAACTAGTCAAAGTCAATGGTCAACTCTGGTCAAACTAGTCAAATGAGTCGGTCAACGGTCAAAAGTCAACTGTAGAGTCAAACGGGTCAAGGTCACAAGTCAACAGTCCGGTTCAAAACTTATGGTTCAGTTCGGTCCAAGGTTCACTGATCTGATTCGGTTCTGGAATGGTTTAGTTCATAAGACCGGTTCAGGTCTGCCGGTTCAGTTTACTGGTTCGGGTTACTCATAGATCCGGGCTCACATAACACCTATTCACATGGGCCTCACCATCCAACTAACTTCAAAAACCCACAACTCATACTCACACCACAACCACCCACACGGCCAATCACCAAGCCCAAACCACATACCCACACTCACATAACCCACAACCCACACACAAACACCGAGGTTGGGCTCAACCAACAACACTCGGCCCAACCGCTCAACACACTTAGCCCATCACTCCCAAACCTAGCATCAGATATGGGGCTAGGGTTTCAGCACCCGAAACGACGGCTCAACATCACGGCGGCAGCAGTAGTTCCACTATGCAGCGGCGACACAAGAACGTCGACGACAATGGCTCAGCAATGAGGCGGCAACACGGTAATGAACAACCACAATGAACAGAGAATGACGGTGGAGGCGCAAGAAAGGGACAAGAGGACGGCGGCGTGAATGCAGATCGACAGCGGCAGTGCGAACTCAACACGACGCATGGGTGGCGGCATGACCAAACAATGACGGCAGCACCAGACGTCGGGGACAAAACTAACTGCAAGGGAAACCGCAACGCTTTAACAGAAATACAACCCCCAACTCAAAATCACCAGAACATAAATCGGAACCATACGTTCAAGGCTTACCCACACACGATCGGAGCGGCGAACAACAGTGTGAGGACGAACGGAGCAAGGAAAACGAACCGTTTCCCTTCAACTTAACACAACAACAGACGATGCACGGAGGAGGAGCGGCGGAGCACGACGGCGCAAGGGGAGATTCAAACGGTTCTTTACCGTTTCTTCTCTAACGGTTGCCGACACGGATAAATAGGGGATGGATTTTGGTCGGACGGCGAGGGGGATTCGAATGATGGTGGCGGCGCTTTGAATGGACAATGGTAACGCCCTCGTCGGAGCTTGATCGGAACTGAGGGTTGGGGACGTTATTTGCAAGAGAGAAGTGAGGGGTGCGGCTATTGATGCTCATAACAGATGACAAAAGCCTTTAGGGCTAAAAGTTTGGTTAAATATCAAGCTCAAAAGGGTAAATTACAAGGGAAGGGTCCCTAATAATTCCTACTTTTCACATTGGACACCAACATACCAAATTAATTTAAGTAGGTCACCGAAGTTCCAATTTTAACAATTAGGTCACTAGAATCATAACAAAAATTCAATTTAATTTGCACAATAATTCCCCAATTCTAGGGTTTCCGATTTAAGGATTTCAAAATTAGAGATTTTTGAATTGGGTAAAATTTGAGGTGTTACAGGTGCCCTAAAAGCTTAGTCATTTCGAAACAACAGTAGACGTTCCAAAACACCTGGGCACAAAGTGGCCCAAAAATGCATTTTTGGCATCCCCAAACGTTCCCAAACTTATCCCGAAAGACCACAACCCACATAGAAACATATTTAACAAACAATCTAGAGGCGCATCACCCTAAAGACAAGCTTCAAACATGCATACACGCAAATATGAATCTCAAATCCAAAAGCTCATAAGACCACTTTAGTTCAAAAACACCAACAAGTCAAAACACAACAATTAACCAAAAGCCTTAAAAAGCCCCAACATATCATGGTATCAACATTCAAAACATGTTAGCAACAAAAACAACTACAAAGGAGTTTGGTCACCAACTCCCAAACACAAAAGTCTAGCATTCCCATTTCCTAAGTATTATTACAACCATAAAAACCATACTTTGAGCTAGCAAAGAACATCAAGACTCCTCCCTTGCCCCACTTGCCTTCCAAAGCCACTAACGATATGCATTGTTGGAAAAGAGAGCGTAAGCTTAAAAGCTTAGTGAACAGGGCTCAAAATCACAACAACAACAATGCAGTTCAAAACATATACTTTAGTTTTAAAGACAAAACTATTTAGAAGGGGAAATATACTAAACCGAAAGCACAAAGACAAAACCATGGTGTGCACACACACAACCGTTTCTGGTGGAACTACACATCACCGTTCACATCAACTAGCATGTTTCCGGTGGGACTACACATCACCGTACTCATCTACTAGTCACTTCCGGTGGGACTACACATCACCGTATTCAACAACAACTAATCATCACGCGAGGCTTGACAACAACAACAACAACAACATTAAAACGGGGATAAAAGCAATCCACAATTCACACAACAACATGAATATGTTGGGTCACGTCGGCACGCCCCGTGGCGTAGCGGAAAAATTAATCCGATGTAATCCAGCCAGGATCCATGTACATGAATGAATCCGGGATGAAAAGATAAAGAGTTACCTTTTAAAACTCTGGAACTGGAAAATCGACGGTATGTCGGAATAACCACGTCAAGTAAAACTAAAATCGTCACAGGTTCGCAACGACCTCTACGGAGTCCACCCGAACAAAACGAACAAAGTTTCTGCCTCCCTAACACTTAGGGATAAATTTTGACAGGTTTGAACACCTTCAAGGGAGAAGTCGAAATCCATCCAGAGATTCTTGAGGGAGTCTGAAATCGACCAGGAGTTCAACCGGGACTTGCAATCGAGCAAGGGAACCTTCAGGGTTTTACCAGGGGGCAAGTAGAACACCAGAAAAATATCGAACAGCTTCTCAGAGAGCTTTTTAGGATATGTCAAATTCCAGTGGGGAATCCCTAGGGGTGTTGTCGAAATCTTCAAGGAGGAATAGGGATGATTTGGTTGCTAGCCCTTGTCCCTTTAAATAATATTCAAAGACTTAATTCTAGTTGAATTCCTTAAATCCAAGTTCAACCAAAATCCATAGAATCTAATTCTACTTGAAATTGGTTTATATTAAATATACATTATATTTAATAATATTAAATGAAATATATATTTAATTATGTAGAATCTTATTCTACATAAAACATGGATTTAAATATACATTATATTTAATCCAAATATATATATATATTTTTATTATATAGAATCTCATTCTATCTTTACTTGGATTTAAATATATTTAAATATATATTTTTAATTATGTGGAATCTAATTCTACATAAACTTGGAATTAAATATACATTATATAAATTCCAAATATATATTTAAATTTCTAGAATCTTATTCTATAATATTTAAGTCTCTAAATATTTTCCATACTCTAAATAATATTTGACAAATACAATATTTATCCAATATTATTCCCATTTAAGGGAGTTGCCGATTTCCCCTATCCCATAGGGGATTTTCGGCAACCTCCCTAAAATAGGGAGTATGGTTTCCAATTTTTGTTCGTTTCATTCGAAGGGTGTGACCCTTGTAGGTTCATGCAACGTTAGCAGCAAAATTAGAACTGTTCTAATTTTACAAACAATGAGTGGCATCTAGCAATACATCATTGCTACCTAAGTTGCATGAAGTCATGGTTTGACTTTCCTAATTCCTGAATAAACTTCCTTTATGTATTTCATCCTTTTGTCCTTTATATCTTAGATGAACACAAGTTATGGGTTAGTCACACTTGCGTTTTCCATCTAGTGTTTCTTGATGTCTTGAGTAGATTATGATAAACGAATCTCTATGATATCTCTTATCATAATATTCGAGCATGGTTATGCATTTTCTAATCTCACTCAATAAAGTGGCCGAAGATATTTCTCCCATTATGTAGGAGGGACAAATCCTTTCTTAATCGACCATATTTCACTACATAGGTCATCACGTATCCAATCATCAGTCTTTATAATGTAGTCAGTTACGACACACGTTTGACTATGTCAAAATACGTAAATCTTTATGTTGAAATCATGTTGATCTCAAGTCTAAGGATTATACATATGTTTATCATGAGCAATGTTGTGACTGTCACATAATTACCCAAGAAACATGCTCATAGCGGGTCAATCCAGTATGTTGTTCTCTAACAAATACTTATGTGTTGATTTTGACATCTCTATGTCAATGACAACGCTTGTCATCAACCACATATTAGTCTTTATATATATTATCATTGTCCATACCCGTAATAATATTCGACTAAGGATCCTATTTAACAATAATCGTATTATTGTATGGACATTATTATCCAATGGTTAGTTTGATGCTCAGAAACATACCAAATGATAATAACGGCAATGCCATTACTTGATAAATCTAGTAAAATAGTATGTCTATTCAATCATCATATGATTGGTCTTTGGGCATACTCCAACAATCTCCCACTAGCACTAAGACCAATCATTCTCGTATCTAATATGATATGGCTTAGTGTAACTGACATGCTTATGTTGTGTCAAAGCTTTGTCAGGGAGTTGACAAAGTTATCAACTTTGTGCGTATGTTGCATACTTTCTCATCTCCAAGATGTAAGTACTTTAGAATATGTTTGGATTTATTGATGAGATCTGGGTTTTATTTGCTTACGCAAAGGTTCCATCATAACAGAGTTATGTAGCATCTAATATGCTGGGAACAACCCTTAGTTTAGAAGTGAACCCTTTAGATCCAAACATCATTCTTTATTGTTATGTCGACTGTAATACATTCAGCCTATATTGTAGAATTAGATACTGTCTCATGTTGCTAACTCGCATTATCTTTTATTAATGCAAAACGGATTGCGATCTTTAGTTCCTTTTGATGAGTATGTCATCTACATACAATACTTAGGAAAGTAACAATGCTCCCACTAGCTTTTTTGAAAACAAGACTCCCCTTTGTTTCTAGATAAACCAAACCTTTTGATTGTATCTTTTGAAACAAATATCCCAACTTCGAGAAGCTTGCCTTAGTCTACGGATAGACCTTTGTAGCTTACATACCTTCCAAGTGTTTACTGGAGTGACAAAACCTTCTGGATGTGTCATGTATACATCTGTTTCAAGTTTTCTCTTAGGAAAGTGGTTTTGACATTCCTTTATTTGATTCCATAATCATCGTATGTAACTACTTGCAAGTGATATTAAGATGGATTAAGCATAGCTACAAGGAAGATGCTTTATCATAGTCTATACTATGAAGTTTGTCGAAAACTTTTAGCGACGATTCATCCTTTGTATGTTTTATCATCCATGTCGGTTTTTTCTTTTTTGAAAAACTCATCCATACCTCTTAGGTTTTACCCTTTTAGGTAACCAAAGTCTATACTTGGTTTTAGACATGGATTCCATCTCATATCTCATGGCTCTTAGCCATTTCTCGAATTTTGGGCTCACCATTGCTTTCTGATAAGACCTAGTCTTTATCTTGATCCGAAAAAAGAGTGTTTCCATGTACGGATAGTGAGAAATCCATATTTCTCAAGTATATGGTATTCTCTTAAGGATCAACACAATGGTTGTGTTTTGTTCCAATGTCCCTTGATCATTTGTGGAACATGTTCAATCTTTGGTTCATAAATTTGTTGTCTAAAATTTCTTCACATTCCAAATTCCATTTTTTCCTTTTGTGAGAGGTAATCTATTTCGAGAGAAACTCTCGTTTGAGCAACAAACATTTTGTTCTCGTTGAAAAATGAAATCCCTTAGTGATAAGTATTCTCTTTCGAGATAAACTATCGTTTGAGCAACAAATATTTTGTTCTCGTTAAAGTTGAAGAAATAATATCCCTTTGTGAGAATTAATCTCTTTCAAGATAAACTCTCGTTTGAGAAACAAACGCTTTGTTCTCGTTAGGATAAACAACAAATGGAGTTTTTTTAAGGTTCGAACTTTGTAAACATTTTAACATGTAAATAACCTTAAAACTTCAAAGGTATTCTAGAACAATTCTTAGTCCATATCTTATATGGCGTTTCAAAAAAAACGATTAAGTATGAGAGTTGTTTTTCTAGTGTGTAAAGAAGTCGAAAATGACTTGTTCTGAATCAAAACATGTCTAACATATTTGATTCTCTTTCAAAGACTTTTCGTTCCACTTGTGGGATTTAATTATGAGACAATCCCATATTCTTTGAAAGTTCATCAAACTTTAAATATTCTTGAATTTGATCTCATCAAATTACCTTAATACTTTTTATGAGTTTGAGATTAGTCATTTGTTTTATTTATCTTATAAATATTATTGATTTGATTAGTTTAAAGATCATTGATTCGTTGTGCCATAAGAGATTAAAAGAATAACATTTATTTAAATAATCTCAAAATTAAAATATCTTGTCCTTACAAGATAACTAAAACTTAGGCACAAAATAATAATCTTAAAAACTAAAACAAATCTATTTAATCAAAAACACATGTCCTAATGGATGATGTAGCAACTCTTGCTTTATTTCCATTCGCATGTCCATGTCTATTCTGATGCCTTCTCTTTAGAAGCCTCTGAGGTTGATGCCTCACTCGTTTTTGCTTTCTTGACTTCTTGTAGGTGTGTGGGGCATTTTCTCTTCCAATGTCCGGTCTTGCCGCAATGGAAACATTTTCCATCCTTCTTGATTCCCTTCTTAGGTTTCAATGCCTCCTTTCCATCGGTTTTGGTCTTACCATCACCTTTAGACTTTGCTGCCAATTTACCTTTCTTCTTGCCCTTGCGGACCATCAGAAAAGGTTTAGGTCCTACCTTCTTCAGGTTGATTTCAGCAGTTCTCAACATGCCGAGCAACTGTGGCAGCGTCTTGTTAATTTCATTCATATTGAAACTAAGGACGAACTGATTGAAACTATCCAGCAACGATTGCAGAATGACAATAGTAGCTAATTCGTCTTTCAGCGGAAAGCCAAGCTTCTCCAACGTTTGGGTGTAGCCCATCATTTTGATGACGTGAGCTCCTACGGGAGATCCCTCACTCATATTGCATTGAAACAGAGCTTTAGAGGTCTCGTACCTCTCTTGACAAGCTTGCCCTTCATAAATCTCCTTGAGATTTTGAATCATTTCATAAGCTACCATGTCCTCATGTTGCTTTTGAAGCTCAGGGGTCATAGAGGCAAGCATAAGACAACCGACATCCAGCATGTCGTCCATGTGTTTCTTAAACTTGTCTTTGTCAGCTCTGGAAGCAGTGGCAACCGGTTCATCAAGAACAGGTTCTTCAATGACATATTCCTTCTTTTCCTGTTTGATAACAATTCTCAAATTGCGGAACCAGTCAATGAAGTTTATGCCATTGAGCTTATCCTTCTCAAGGATAGATCGCAGAGATAGAATATTATTTGCCATTAATTCTACAACAAAGAAAATATGCTACATAAGTTTTACTAAATTTTAAAATTTATAGATAGGTCTTTACTATAAATTTACTCCCACTATTTTCTTCAAAATTAAAAACCCTCTAGTTTTAATTTCGGAAAAACGTTTCGATAGTTTTTCTAGTGAGTGAGGATCCGTATTTCACCATTCCTAAATCAGCTTTGGCCAGTCTTTTAGGAAGTGGTTATTTAGGTAAGTAACACCTTACTAATTACATCTCATGTAATTCCTCATCTTTTGGCGAACAACTCTTGTTCTTTAAATCATCTTATGATTATCAAAAACTTTTAACCACTAGGTTTTCTAATCCTATTAGAACAACCCAGCTAAGTCGATACCAATATCTCAACCGGCGAATATCACTAGCTTATTCTTCGCGTTTAACTAAGATAGTTAAATGTGACATTGCTTTGGCAAAGCTCGCATTATATCGATCGAAGCTTTAACGAGGGTAAATATTGGATGGTTAAAACAGACTTAGAATTATAGTGAGAGATTTACTTAATTATCTCATCATTTTAACATTGATCTTATCAATAGAACTATGTTTAATCATGCTTATAAAACATCCATTGCATCACATACAAGGTAAATATAAGCGGTAAATAAATATGCAATGATTATATCCCTTCTTAACCTAAGGCGACCCGTCCCAAGCCAATGGGAGGACCATTCTACTAAAGATAGAACCTGCTTCTGAAACGCCTGGTCCACCAGGGAAGGCCCACCACGCTGCTATGTTGGTCCTTGCTTTATCTCCATGAGTATTTACAATTTTCAGAAACTCGCGTTACATGCGAGGGAGTGAGATGAGAAGAGAAGTACAATAGAAGATAGAGAAAGGCACGACACGCAGGCCGTATTTATAAAAACCAAAACTATAAAGGCTATGGGCTATAACCATGCAAAACAAACACCGTGCAATCTAACATGCATTTCAAACATCATGCAAACAAAGTAACGACGTGTTTACGGAGTTTTAAACTGATTATCCCTATGTTGCGGTTAATGGGCCAAAGAAGGATCACGAGGTTTCATAAACCATTTGTGTTAACAAACAAATGCACCAGGTAGGTCAACATGAAAGAGAGGTGGCGCACTAGGCACACTTAAGTATCAGGTCTTTGATGATGCCAATCCTAGACATGCATTTTTCATAACGTCTAACCATAACTCTTATGGATTCACTGTGAAAGATAGTTTGATAACTTTTATCAAATTAGAAGCCCTTTCAGAGATTTCATAAATCTATGAAACTACGAACAACTACTTGTTCTCTAGACTACTATTAGTCTCAACATGTTAACATTTAACATTGAAGCAACCTAACATAGTTATGATTAACTCTTAATCATTCAGGGATAATCGAAATAAGTCTTTATTAGGTGTGATACGATAAACGATAAATATCTAAATCGAATTAAACAGCATGCATCTCATACATAAACATCACCCCAAGAATTTAAGTCCGAATTCGTATGATACAAGTGGCTCTGATACCACTGTTGGGTCACATCGGCACGCCCCGTGGCGCAGAAGAAAAATTAATCCGACGTAATCCAGCCAGGATCCATGTACAGGAACGCATCCGGGGTGAAAAGATGAAGAGTTACCTTTTAAAACTCTGGAAACTGGAAAACCGACGGTATGTCGGAATAACCACGTCAAGTAAAACCAGAATCGTCACAGGTTCGCAACTACCTCTACAGAGTCCACCCAAACAAAACGAACAAAGTTTTCGCCTCCCTAACACTTAGGGATAAATTTCGACAGGTTTGAACACCTTCTAGGGAGAAGTCGAAATCCCTCCAAGGATTCCTGAGGGAGTCTGAAATCGACCACGAGTTCAACCGGGACTTGCAATCGAGCAAGGGAACCTTCAGGGATTTGCCAGGGGGCAAGTAGAACACTAGAAAAATATCGAACAGTTTCTTAGAGAGCTTTCTGGGATATGTCGAATTCCAGTGGGGAATCCCTAGGGGTGTTGTCGAAATCTTCAAGGAGGAATAGGGATGATTTGGTTGCTAGCCCTTGTCCCTTTAAATAGTATTCAAAGACTTAATTCTAGTTGAATTCCTTAAATCCAAGTTCAACCAAAATTCATAGAATCTAATTCTACTTGAAATTGGTTTATATTAAATATACATTATATTTAATAACATTAAATGAAATATATATATTTAATTATGTAGAATCTTATTCTACATAAAACATGGATTTAAATATACATTATATTTAATCCAAATATATATATTTTTATTATATAGAATCTCATTCTATCTTTACTTAGATTTAAATATATCTAAATATATATTTTTAATTATGTAGAATCTAATTCTACATAAACTTGGAATTAAATATACATTATATAAATTCCAAATATATATTTAAATTTCTAGAATCTTATTCTATAATATTTAAGTCTCTAAATATTTTCCATACTCTAAATAATATTTGACAAATACAATATTTATCCAATATTATTCCCATTTAAGGGACTTGTCGATTTCCCCTATCCCATAGGGGATTTTCGGCAACCTCCCTAAAATATGGAGTATGGTTTCCAATTTTTGTTCGTTTCATTCGAAGGGTGTGACCCTTGTAGGTTCATGCAATGTTAGTAGCAAAATTAGAAATGTTCTAATTTTACAAACAATGAGTGGCATCTAGCAATACATCATTGCTACCTAAGTTGCATAAAGTCATGGTTTGACTTTCCTAATTCCTGAATAAACTTCCTTTATGTATTTCATCCTCTTGTCCTTTATATCTTAGATGAACACAAGTCATGGGTTAGTCACATTTGCGTTGTCCATCTAGTGTTTCTTGATGTCTTGAGTAGATTATGATAAACGAATCTCTATGATATCTCATATCATAATATTCGAGCATGGCCATGCATTTTCTAATCTCACTCAATAAAGTGGCCGAAGATATTTCTCCCATTATGTAGGAGGGACAAATCCTTTCTTAATCGACCATATTTCACTACATAGGTCATCACGTATCCAATCATCGGTCTTTATAATGTAGTCAGTTACGACACACGTTTAACTATGTCAAAATACGTAAATCTTTATGTTGAAATCATGTTGATCTCAAGTCTGAGGATTATACATATGTTTATCATGAGCAATGTTGTGACTGTCACATAATTACCCAAGAAACATGCTCATAGCGAGTCAATCCAGTATGTTGTTCTCTAACAAATACTTATGTGTTGATTTTGACATCTATATGTCAATGACAACGCTTGTCATCAACCACATATTAGTCTTTATATATATTATCACTGTCCATACCCGTAATAATATTCGACTAAGGATCCTTTTTAACAATAATCGTATTATTGTATGGACATTATTATCCTATGGTTAGTTTGATGCACAGAAACATACCAAATGATAATAACGGAAATGCCATTACTTGATAAATCTAGTAAAATAGTATGTCTATTCAATCATCATATGATTGGTCTTTGGGCATACTCCAACAGAATAGACACATACACCGACAATCCACGAAACAAGGCAAAAATAGAAGAACTTACACTTGGGTTTTGGTTGGCCCCTAAGGCTCCACCCAAACCCCAAGAAGCCTTCTTTGAACATTCTAAAGTTTCGAAACAATTTATTGAGATTTAGGGGGCTCGATTTACTTCAACCGATGTGGTTGCCAAGTTTGGAGAAGATTGGATTTTTGGGTGATTTGGTGGAAGCTAAAAATAAAAGATATACACAATGATTTAGAGTGGTTCGACTTTCTAACCTAAAGCCTACATCCACTACCTTAGCTTCCCACTAAGGATTTCCAAACAAATTCACTAAGAATTTCGTCCCCTTTTCTCGGATTAGGAGGAAACCGTTACAACCACTACAACAAATTTAATAATTAGTGACAAATTTTCTATACGACGTTGCCTATAACGTCACAAAATATATTGAAAATGTGACGATTTTTTATCTTCGTCACATTTAATGAATAATGGTATATAATTTTGTGACAATTTTTAAAAACGTCATTAGTTTCGTCACTATATGTTTGGCGCCAAAATATTTTTTGGAGGGAAGCATTTTAATGACGTTTAGTCAAGATGGCGACGTTGTAAAATCGTCAACAATGAAATGAAACTATTGGTGACGAATTATTATTATGATGATCTGATGTTAATTAGTGACGTTTTAAATTTTTCACCAATAATTTTTTTTTTGTGACAATTTGATTCGGCAAATTTTAGAAGACATCGAAGGTGATGTTTTATTGTTGTCATAAAAAATGGTTTAAGGAGATGAAAACATTATTTTGTCACTAATTGTTATTTTTTTATATTTTATATGACGATTTTCAAGAACGTGATAAGAATGTCATTTAATGCTAGACAACACTATGTAATGCAAAAAAATGATGTGAAAAAATATTTATGATGAATTTTGACATCTTGGTTGCATTTCTAGTTCAAAAATCTTATTAATGGTGAATTTTCATATGCTTTGAATTTTAGGCTCAAAATCTCAATAATTAAAAAATAAGTCCTTACAATTAACCTTAATGAACAATGCATTTTTGAAAGCTTTTCTTGTGTTTTCAATTCTACTCACATTATGATTTTGTATTAGAAAAAAAGATCACATTCATATATTTTGTTTTAAAGGAAAACATAAAAGTAATAAATGAAAAATGATTAAGTGGTTTTTCTCTTACTAATATACTTCTACATTGTTTCACAAAATTACAATAATATTGAGTTTAGAGAAAAAAAAAGATACTTATACTTTATCATAGAAAAATAAATATTACCCACGGGATAAAAGAAAAACAAAAAATATATTATAAAAAAATGTCATACAAAAAATTAAATTACAAAAGTCTTAAATTATTTAAACAAAATAAAATGGTAACTTACAAAATTCATCAATCTTTATAAAAGAAATTAACGACCACACAGTTCATATTGAAACAAAAAAGTTATAGAGTAGGTTCTATATCAGTATCATATTCATCACATTCAATTTCACCCTCTTCGACGCCATCTTCAATATCTTGATCAGAGTCAACCAAAATATGCATGTTGTCTACAAGCTCAGAATCAATTAGATTTGCAGCAATGTCATCTCTGTGTAACGATATATTCTCTGAAATTTGCATTCCTATATTGTGATCATAAATTTCAAACTCTTCATCCACGTCAGAGACATCGTCATTTTCAATAACTTGCATCTCTGGAACATCATATAAATGCCTGTGATGAAACTTTTGCACCACTCTCCAATCTTTCCCTAACTTGGTATCATCCAAGTAAAAGACTTGCTTTGCTTGAGTTGACAAAATAAAAGGGTCACTCTCGTACCAACATTTGCTAATGTTGATACTTAGTAAATGACTGTCTTTATGCATTTTTCTCTTTTTATCGCCCAAGTCAAACCATTTGCATTTGAATAAAACAACTTTGTAATCTTTGATATAATCCAACTTAATGATATCAGTAAGAACTCCATAAAAATTGATTTGATCCTCTTCATGATTCCCTTCAACCGTCACACCACTATTTTGACTTGTCAAATGCTCATCATGCGTTTTGGTGTGAAATCGAACCCCATTAACAATGCAGCCTGTGTACCTTTGAACACGTCTGTCAGGACCATAAGCTAAAGAAAGTAATTCACTAGATATTTCTTTCGGATCTTGATTAGTAACCTATCATTCAAACACAGAAAAAAATAAAAAAAGTTATACTCAGTGTTTTCCATGATATGAAGAACATGTATAAAAACATCGACTTACATGATTTTTGAACCACAATGGAAATTGTGCTCTATGTCTTTCTTCAGTAGACAATGAACTTTGCAATTGAATCTCCATTTTATGTTTTCTATTTCAATAACAAAATATAAGTTAAATCACATTAAATGTAAAAATTACTTAAATGATTAGATGATAAGATATATACTCACTCCATATATGGTTCAACCTCATCACAATTTGTCAGTATATACCACTGCATCATTTCAAAATCTTGCTGAGACAATAACTCATATTTCGCAGCTCCTAAAGGCCAAAAACGTCCTGAAAAAACAAAGAGACTTGGATCATGGAATTCTTTCCCCCCGTCACCATCATCATTTCTATCTTCTCGATTAAATTTGGTCTCAATCCCAGAGAGATACATGGAGCAAAAGGTTAAACATTCAGTAGAAATATATGCTTCTGCTATACAGCCTTCTGGGCGAGCTTTGTTTCGTGTATATTTCTTGAGCTTACCTAAAAACCTATAATATAAAAAATTCATTATGTAAAAAAACTATGAAATTATTTTAATTTGATTAAAAAAATACAATGACATAATTGCCTTTCAATAGGATACATCCATAGATAGTGCACAGGTCCCCCAAGAATGACTTCATGAGGCAAGTGTACAACTAAATGCACCATCACATCAAAAAAACTTGGAGGAAATTTTTTTTCTAACTTGCACAGAATTAAGACACTAATTTTTTGTAAGTCTTCTACCTCATTCTTCTTTAGTGTCTTAGAGAATAATCTTAAAAAAAAGTTTCCAAGCTCATCCAATGCTTGAAACACATCTTTCGGAACAAAATCTCTAATGGCAACTAGAATCAATCTTTGCAAAAGAATATGACAATCATGACTCTTCAATCCTGAAATCTTACCATCACTAATATTAGCACATCGTGAAATATTTGATCCATATCTATCAGGAAACTTCACTGACTTTTAGAAAACAACAAAATTTCTTCCTTTCCTCTTTTGATAAAGTGTAGCATGCAACAGGCATCAAGTAAGAACCAACATCCATTTTCTTCAAATGTAGTTCTTTCTTAATTTTCATGTCCTCAAGATCCAATCTCGCACTTACAGTATCTTTTGTTTTTCCTTCAATGTTCAACATCGTTCCTAAAAGATTATCACAAATATTTTTCTCAATATGCATGACATCTAAATTGTGTCGTAACTTCAGTTTTTCCCAATAAGACAGTTCAAAGAATATGCTTTTCTTAGTCCAATTCAACTCTTCAGGGGTACGCTTTCTTTTCATTTTGTTCGGATGTTTCCCAAAGTCATTTTCTTTGATACTTTTTAATTGGTGTAGTAACTCTTTCCCAGATAAATATTTTGGGTGCGATCTATTTTCTACTTTACCATCAAACATTCTGTAGCGACTAATTTTTTTGAAAAACACACTATGTATATATATAGGTATATGTAGGTATTTGGTGGAAGAGATATTTTAGAAATTAGGGAATAGGGGTTAAAAATGAATTTTTGGAAATTGTGGGGTAAAAAGTGGATTTTGAGAAAATTGTTGGAAAAATATTAGGGGGTTTTAAAATTGTTTTAAAATAGGGGGATTTGAAAAAGGTTTTAAGAAATAGAAGGAGTCGCCACCGGTCACTTTAAAATGGTAGACCGGACACCGGAAATTGAAACCAGAGATTCGAAAAGGGTTCGGGAGTCAGTTACACGCGAGGAAGGGTTAGCACCCTCGACGTGCCCAAAACTGGTACCTAAACTTTACCGCTTAATTAAAATCAAATTTCACGAATTAAAGTGACAATTTTAACCGAAACTAGGTTATACACGCGAGTAAATTTCGAAAATCTTAATATTCGGAAGCGAACGCCCAACCACCACCACTACGACTGGTACTGGCCCCGTTCTCTTCCGAATAAAAAGACATCGCATTTTTGGAAAACGATTTTAAAACGAAATACATGAATACTAAAATTAAATCTAATCTAAGATCCTACGGCGCCAAAGGAGTCGATATCCGAGTATTCGGAATATCGTTCCCACGCGGACACCGGGATCGTGCGTGCTATAATTATAATTACAAGTTAAGGAAATGCATACTAAAATATATTCGAACGACACAAAAACTAAGCTATATGTATATTTAAACCAAGAATTTACACATAATGAAATCACGTGTTAAAATAATAATAAAAAACAAAACTAGTATTAAAAAGCATACGAACCCATATAAAAACAAAACATACACCACACATAATATATTCACATTGAACAAATGTAAATAAAATGACAAAGGTATAAAAAAACATGAATATAACAACAACAAAAAAGAATGCAAAGTCAAAGATTAAAAAACATGTACTAACAGGGACCAATGTGGTAATAAATCCATTTAAAAAAACTAATTAAAACACGAAATAGGGGTTAAATTATAAGAACACAGAAAGCCAGGGGGACTAAAACCATGATTTTACCATCCGAAAATCAATTTAAACAAGAACGGTGGCGAAATTGAAAACATTTAAAAAAAGACGAGGACTACGGGGAGGGTTTTAAAAAACGGAAGTCCTCCCCGCGTAATTAAAAGGATGCGGAGGCCCTTAAAATGCGATTAACCCAAATTTAAAAAGAAAAAAAAGCTATAAAACCAACTCTGAAAATATTTTAGACCCCTTTTGCCATTTTTTAACCTAAACCTGGACAGCTTCTCCCCCCTCTTGCTTTCTCTCCGGCGCCGCAAGGGTTCCGGTCGCCGTTGCCGGCGTCGGAACCCTAAAAAACATTTTTTTTGTTTTTTCGAAACCAAATCAGGGACTAGAAGCCCCCCTTTTTACAGATTCAAAACCAGAATCGAAATTTTTTGTAAAACCCAAAAAACGAAATCCAAAAAAACGTTTTGAAAATAAGAGTTTTAGCGCTTTCCCCTCACCGATTCACCATATACGACCTAGAGAAGGTCGATGGCTTATCACCGGCGAGATGGGATGCGGCCACACGGCAGGGAGTCGAGACGTCAGGGAGGTAAAGACTCGAAGAAACCCTCTCTTTCTCTCCTTTCCTTTTTTATGTATGTGCATGCAATCGGAGATAAAAACAGTAGTACCTTGAAAGCTTTTGATGTTTTTTTTTTCTTATATTGATTCGGGAGAAAAAGCCCTCCCTTTACAATATTTTTTGTTCGGTTTTTATAACCGGAGTTACACATAGTGGAAAAAAACCAAAAACAAAACGCTTGCTTTCTGATCTCTGTTGTCTCTGATTGCTGTTGTTGTTCTGATGTTGGTTGCCTCCTTGTCTAGTTGACCTTAGGGTCGTTTTTGTTTCCATTTGCATTTTGGGTTATTCTGATCACTGGCCTTTTTGTGTGCATGTCGGATCGTCCCGATCGGGAGTGCCGAGGCGTGTATGTGGCAGAGACGGCAGAGGGCGTGAAGATGGCAGGGGAAGCGTCAGGCGCGTGGGCGCGTGCCGGGAGCAGAACGGACAGACGGTGCGCGCGTCGGGTACTGAAACATCGCGCGTGTGGTGCATGGCTTCTGGACCTTGGTTGTGAGCCGTTAGATCGAGATTCGATCTAACGGCTGAGATCGTGTGCGGCGCAAGACGGGGGGAACCCTTAGGGTTTTCGGATGAAGGGATCTGGACCGTTGGATGGCACTTGATCTGATGGCTGGAATGGAGCGGCGCGGAGCAAAGGAGATGGCTCTCCTAGGGTTTCTCCTCGGGTGAAATCTGGACCGTCAGATCTCATCAGATCTGACGGTGGAGAAGAGTGGCGGCTGCAGCAAAGTTAGAAATATATGTTAGGGTTTCTTTTTGTGTAATGGGCTTATTGGGTCATATGTAATTAAAATTTCTTTTGGGCTTTGTTTATTCATTTGTTTTGGGTTTTTGTAAAATGGGCGTTTATTTAAATAACAGATTTGGGCCTTTCATTTATCTATCTATTTATTTATTTATTTATGATATATATAATAATATTATTAATAATCATAGTAATAAAAGATAAGTATAATAGAAATAATTAATAATAATAATAAGTAATAACAAAAACAACAGTAATTATATACGGGTGATTATATATGGGTGATAATAAGAGTAAGTAATGATAATGACTTAATAACAATATATATATATTTCTTTTTTTTCTTTTTCTTTTTAGTTTTCTTTCTCTTATTTTATTTTTAATTATTATTATTTTAGCCCAATACAAGCCCGAAAATCATAAAATTAAAAATCGGGACAAAATTAGTGATTACAGTTGCCCCTCTTTGCTTATACTTGTGCAACAAGGGTAAAGCAAAGACCATAAGCACTAATTTTGTCCCACTTCCCTGTTGGATGTGGGTGATCCGTTACGCCACCGACGACGAGACAAGATCAGAAGATTAGAGTGGATCAAGTTGCGACTCCGACGAAGAGGCAAGACCCGGTGATTAGATTGAGATCGAGCTACGACTTAGATGAAGAGGCACGATCTGGAGAGTTAGTGAAGATAAAGCTACGACTTAGATGAAGAGGCATGATCTGAAGAGTTAGTGAAGATCAAGCTACGACTTAGATGAAGTGGCATGATCTGAAGAGTTAGTGGAGATCAAGCTACGACTTAGATGAAGAGGCATGATCTGAAGAGTTAGTGAAGATCAAGCTACGACTTAGATGAAGAGGCATGATCCGATTAGATTGGAGACCAAGCTGCGACTTAGATGAAGATGCATGGTCCGATTAGATTGGAGATCAAGCTGCGACTTAGATGAAGAGGCATGATCTGATTTAGATTGGAGACCAAGCTGCGACTTAGATGAAGAGGCATGGTCCGATTGGATTGGCGATCAAGCTACGACTTAGATGAAGAGGCATGATCGGAGATCCGCTACGCCATCAACGGCAAGACGAGATCCAAATAGAAGGGTTGGTGTTGTAGTTGCTCCTCTTGGAGGGTTCAACTTCTTTATTGATCCGGTTTTGTTGGTGTAGCCTTCCTTTGAGGGTTCGCCATCTTTGTTTTTGACCTGTTTGTTTTATGTTGTTTTTTGTTTGTATGAATGAGGTATGTATGTTTAGTATGGATGCATCTAACTTGATGTATGATGTTAATGTTTGATGTGAATGCATGATGAATGCACAGATTTTGATGTGAATGATATGTAATGCAACTGATCCTGATGCTGACATTCAAAGGGGTGCCCCTTGATTTCATAGTCATACTGGCTCGGTCTTATCCGTTTCTAGTTCTGTCTTATAGCCTTGGTCGATAGGTTAGTGCTGCTTTGTGTGATGATGCCTTTTGACTTTTCGTGGTCTTGACCATATTCCTGTGAAATGTTTCCTTCTTGGGGGGAAGACCAACTTATGGGTGTCTCTTTGGCCAGGGTTCATTCTTTGCGTAAGTGCTTTGCACATTTATTGTTAGTCTCTGTACTTTTAGACCTTTTGTAAAGTAGTGCAGAGAAATCTTTTGTTTCACTACAAAACACAGACCACATGTTTTTTTACTCCAATATGAGATGCTTGTTAGAGAAAACAAGTTTTTTCTTTTTCAAATCATGGATAGCCTAAGCTAGATTAGATACCTTGAACATCAAGTGTAGGAGCGACAATGAAGTGACTTACCGAGGATGCCCCAAGCATCTCTTGTGTCTAGAAGGCCTCGTAAGTTGGGTTGATATCTAAAATGTGAAGTACATCTTGACTTATTTTGTTTGTTTTTGTTTTTTTTTTTGTTTTTTTTAGCACCATTTGCTGATTTTGGCGTTATTTTGCTTTAGTAAAGTTTTGGGGAAATCAAATCATCACATTCCTTTGGCTTGAAGTTAAAGATGGAGCAAACACCAAAACCCCTAGTTACTCGGCACTGTCATAATTTGAAAATATTACCATCACTCGTGAAGCTAAGGTTTTTGAATTTAAATGGTGCAATGCAACCTTATTGGCCCTTTTGCTACAGCGGAGTGCCCCAAACTTGCCACACTCTTATCCGGAATGCCTATTACCAGGCTTCGAACATTGGAGTGCTTTTTGTTTTTATTTTGTTTCTTTTCCCTTTTTCGGGTGATTTTTTTGTTTTAGACCTTTTTATTTTAAAGAAATTAATCTTGATGCATTAATGCCCTACGGGCTTAAACAAATGACCAATTTAAGTCGGGATGTCAATAAAAAATTAGTTATCTTCGCAATTTTCGATTTCTAATAGACACAAGCTGCTCGAGTCCAACCTTCGGGTCACAATTGATGTCCCTCGCACAATTGATATACGAGGGTCCGATAAGCAGATATACACGAAAAGAAGAGATAGTTGAGACACAAAATGCGATGCATCCTTTCATTGAAAATAAAAAACATGGAGTCATAGGCCCTTACAAAAGATCATCACCGCCTTCGGGCTTAAGCGGGTGAGTTTGATTCAATGCACTACTTGAAAAGATACTAAAATTAGCAGGGAGACCTACGATAATTTTTACTGGTAGGCAAGGGTAAGCTTGGATAAACCCTACCCTTAGGCATCCTTTTCTAGGAATGTCAAATCAATGTTCAGATTTTCTAGGAGTTCTTCCACTGTTGGCTCCTTGATACTAGTTTCCTTGACAACATCCCCAAACGGTGCTTCAAGCTGCCCGATTGGACCAAAGAATCCTCCCGGCACAAAGATCTGATCTAGAGGGGGAAAAAGCACGGGCTCCGCCTCTCCTTTGTCTTTTGTTTCTTCTTCTTCCTTAGGCTCGTAGCCTAATCCGAAGCGGTCTCTCTTAGCAACCATGCTTGCCCCAAACTCAGATATCGGGGACTTTCCCTTGGCAGAAGTAGTTATAAGCCCCGAGGTTGGCTCTTCAACAGTCTCTTTGACTTCCTCGAAGAATTCGATCTCTTTGTTATCCATTAGCCCCTGAACTATTGTTGCGAACTCACAACAGTCATGAATAGTGTGTCCGCCCTCGGCGTGGAACTCGCAGTACGGACCGACATGTCCCTCGGGCTTCATTGCCCCACGGCTGATTAGACCTGCCTTGTAGAGTTCCTTCCATACCCAATTGAAGGGTGACTTGACTTCCGATATACTTGTCCTAGTTTTTCGATTACCTTCCTCGGAAATGGAATTCACTCCCTTTGCATGATTTGGTAGAGGGTTCGTGTTCGTAGCTGGTCCACCTGATTTCTCGAAGCTTATGACCCCAAGCTGAATGAGCCTTTCTACATTCTTCTTGAAACTGAAACAGTTCTCGATTGAATGCCCCACTTGTTCGCCGTGGTACGCGCATTTTGCATTTGCGTCATACCATTTTGGGAATGGAGGCTGCAAAGGAGGTTGGTAGAAAGGTGCCATTACATGGATATCGGAAAGCTGCTTATATAAGTCTCCGTACGAGATTGGTAACGGAGTGAACTCAATTCTTTCATTATTTTTCGGCTGATTGAAGCTCCGGTTTGAGGAGTCTTGGACATTTGAGGTTGCTTTAGGTTGTACAACCGCCACTGGCTTAACATTGTAGACGTCCGAAACGTTTACTTCATTATCCTTCTTTCCGTGAGGTGGCCTCTTGTGGGACGAGCTTCCTCCTGTCTCAATCCTACCACTCTTGACGGCATTTTCAATGAGTTCACCGGACAACACTAGGTCGGCGAAGTTGGTGGTTGCATTTCCTATGAGGCGGTCCAAGATTGGCCCCTCCAAAGTCTGGATAAATATAACCACCGTTTCTTTCTCACCGAGCGGGGGTTGTACTTGAGCTGCCACATCTCTCCATCGTTGTGCATA
The DNA here is from genome assembly GCA_030270665.1 of Hibiscus trionum. Lineage (NCBI taxonomy): Eukaryota > Viridiplantae > Streptophyta > Magnoliopsida > Malvales > Malvaceae > Hibiscus > Hibiscus trionum. Next base: position 6,102,787 of record BSYR01000037.1, read on the forward strand.
TTGCCTAAAACTTTCATTTGACTTCTGTTTCATGTGCTGTAGGGTCCAACGGTCCGGTACCATGTCATTGACATGCTGGTATTGTGATAGGAAGGCCTTGGCTAAATCCTTCCATGTCTTGATCTGATGACGGCTTAACTGATTGTACCAACGGATGGCGAATCCCGAGAGACTGTCCTGGAAGCAATGGATCAACAATTTGTCATCTCCACCATGTCCGGTCATCCTCCGGCAAAACATGGTGAGATGAGTGCGGGGACAACTTGTTCCATCATACTTCTCGAACTCCGGGGCTTTGAATTTAGGGGGTAGCACTAGATCTGGGACAAGACTGAGTTCGGCGGCGTCAAAACTGGTGAAAGCATCGACCACCTCCATGGCTTCCAACTTTTCCTCGAGTCGCTTACAACGGTCCGCGATCTCTTTAGAGGCCTCAAACCTTGGCTTCTCGATTTCCATTAACTGATCGAGGTCTGAGACAAAATTCTCAGCTTGGTTTCCACCGGGCCTCTCTTCCGGCGCGGGGGGTGCATTAGCGGGGAAAGGGGTATCAGTCTGATGAATTGGCATTTTTCCTTGATCGAGTATCACCTGAGGGGTAGCTTGGACCCTAACATGAGTGGGGGTAAACCCTGGGGGATACGGGAGATCTTCATTCTCAACGGTGGGCCTAGTCACTGGATTACCGTTCGAGGCTTCTCCTCGTACGGAAGGTCGGGTTCCTAGCATCTGGCCTATCTGGGCTAGTATGTCTTCTTGGGATTTCCTAAGCTGCTCCCTCATTTCTTCTTGGGCCTTAGCTAACTGGTCTTCCAACTTCTTGGTCAAATCCGCTTGCATGTCCCTTTGAGTCTGTTCAATTTGGTCTAATCGGTCTTCGTTCACCATCTTAGTTCTTCGTCGAGTTCCGTAAGGGTGTTGAATCGGCTGTCTTTTTTCCTTACCCAGTATCACTCCTAAGGAACATCCCGATGATTAGTCACAACATCTCGGAAGTGAATGCATGAAAATGCATGATGAATGTCATAATGTGATGATGCAACTATGAATGGATGAGCAATAAGCTTTATAATGATGCTTTGATATGAAAAAGAAAAAAAGTAAATGTGGATATGAAAGCAACAAAAACAATCGGGTTAGTGTAAAACAAAATAGAGATAAACAAGCACAAATACACCTATTTTTGTCTAGCACCTAGGTTTTCCGCATGGCTCTAAAGGGGTAGGCTTTCTAGTTCGCTATATGCAGTTTTGGTTCTAGGAGGTACTCGAATTGTCCTCGCTGTCCCCTACTAAGGGTAGCAAGGCCCCCGGTCATCACCCATTATAGGCTCATTTCAACCGAGTTCAATCCGAGGGGACCCTTTAGCTATATCTGCACGGAGAAACAATATTCTCACGAAGATATAGGGTAGTCGAGCCCCGAAGGTACTTACTAGGCCTACACGGAGGAACAATATCCACACGAAAGCACTAGCATTTTCCCCTCACTTAGACGAAAAGGTATACATGAAAAATGAATGCGTCCGAAATAAACTCGCGTTTATAAACAAATATCGGTTAAATTTGTCACTTTAGCTCGCAACCATAGATATTAATTAAGCGATAAAGTTTTCTTGGCCTGACTCTTTTTTTTGTTTTTGAAAACAAAAATTTAGTCCCCAGCGGAGTCGCCATCTGTAGCGACTAATTTTTTTGAAAAACACACTATGTATATATATAGGTATATGTAGGTATTTGGTGGAAGAGATATTTTAGAAATTAGGGAATAGGGGTTAAAAATGAATTTTTGGAAATTGTGGGGTAAAAAGTGGATTTTGAGAAAATTGTTGGAAAAATATTAGGGGGTTTTAAAATTGTTTTAAAATAGGGGGATTTGAAAAAGGTTTTAAGAAATAGAAGGAGTCGCCACCGGTCACTTTAAAATGGTAGACCGGACACCGAAAATTGAAACCAGAGATTCGAAAAGGGTTCGGGAGTCGGTTACACGCGAGGAAGGGTTAGCACCCTCGACGTGCCCAAAACTGGTACCTAAACTTTACCGCTTAATTAAAATCAAATTTCACGAATTAAAGTGACAATTTTAACCGAAACTAGGTTATACACGCGAGTAAATTTCGAAAATCTTAATATTCGGAAGCGAACGCCCAACCACCACCACTACGACTGGTACTGGCCCCGTTCTCTTCCGAATAAAAAGACATCGCATTTTTGGAAAACGATTTTAAAACGAAATACATGAATACTAAAATTAAATCTAATCTAAGATCCTACGGCGCCAAAGGAGTCGATATCCGAGTATTCGGAATATCGTTCCCACGCGGACACCGGGATCGTGCGTGCTATAATTATAATTACAAGTTAAGAAAATGCATGCTAAAATATATTCGAACGACACAAAAACTAAGCTATATGTATATTTAAACCAAGAATTTACACATAATGAAATCACGTGTTAAAATAATAATAAAAAACAAGACTAGTATTAAAAAGCATACGAACCCATATAAAAACAAAACATACACCACACATAATATATTCACATTGAACAAATGTAAATAAAATGACAAAGGTATAAAAAAACATGAATATAACAACAACAAAAAAGAATGCAAAGTCAAAGATTAAAAAACATGTACTAACAGGGACCAATGTGGTAATAAATCCATTTAAAAAAACTAATTAAAACACGAAATAGGGGTTAAATTATAAGAACACAGAAAGCCAGGGGGACTAAAACCATGATTTTACCATCCGAAAATCAATTTAAACAAGAACGGTGGCGAAATTGAAAACATTTAAAAAAAGACGAGGACTACGGGGAGGGTTTTAAAAAACGGAAGTCCTCCCCGCGTAATTAAAAGGATGCGGAGGCCCTTAAAATGCGATTAACCCAAATTTAAAAAGAAAAAAAAAAAGCTATAAAACCAACTCTGAAAATATTTTAGACCCCTTTTGCCATTTTTTAACCTAAACCTGGACAGCTTCTCCCCCCTCTTGCTTTCTCTCCGGCGCCGCAAGGGTTCCGGTCGCCGTTGCCGGCGCCGGAACCCTAAAAAACATTTTTTTTGTTTTTTCGAAACCAAATCAGGGACTAGAAGCCCCCCCTTTTACAGATTCAAAACCAGAATCGAAATTTTTTGTAAAACCCAAAAAACGAAATCCAAAAAAACGTTTTGAAAATAAGAGTTTTAGCGCTTTCCCCTCACCGATTCACCATATACGACCTAGAGAAGGTCGATGGCTTATCACCGGCGAGATGGGATGCGGCCACACGGCAGGGAGTCGAGACGTCAGGGAGGTAAAGACTCGAAGAAACCCTCTCTTTCTCTCCTTTCCTTTTTTATGTATGTGCATGCAATCGGAGATAAAAACAGTAGTACCTTGAAAGCTTTTGATGTTTTTTTTTTCTTATATTGATTCGGGAGAAAAAGCCCTCCCTTTACAATATTTTTTGTTCGGTTTTTATAACCGGAGTTACACATAGTGGAAAAAAACCAAAAACAAAACGCTTGCTTTCTGATCTCTGTTGTCTCTGATTGCTGTTGTTGTTCTGATGTTGGTTGCCTCCTTGTCTAGTTGACCTTAGGGTCGTTTTTGTTTCCATTTGCATTTTGGGTTATTCTGATCACTGGCCTTTTTGTGTGCATGTCGGATCGTCCCGATCGGGAGTGCCGAGGCGTGTATGTGGCAGAGACGGCAGAGGGCGTGAAGATGGCAGGGGAAGCGTCAGGCGCGTGGGGGCGTGCCGGGAGCAGAACGGACAGACGGTGCGCGCGTCGGGTACTGAAACATCGCGCGTGTGGTGCATGGCTTCTGGACCTTGGTTGTGAGCCGTTAGATCGAGATTCGATCTAACGGCTGAGATCGTGTGCGGCGCAAGACGGGGGAACCCTTAGGGTTTTCGGATGAAGGGATCTGGACCGTTGGATGGCACTTGATCTGATGGCTGGAATGGAGCGGCGCGGAGCAAAGGAGATGGCTCTCCTAGGGTTTCTCCTCGGGTGAAATCTGGACCGTCAGATCTCATCAGATCTGACGGTGGAGAAGAGTGGCGGCTGCAGCAAAGTTAGAAATATATGTTAGGGTTTCTTTTTGTGTAATGGGCTTATTGGGTCATATGTAATTAAAATTTCTTTTGGGCTTTGTTTATTCATTTGTTTTGGGTTTTTGTAAAACGGGCATTTATTTAAATAACAGATTTGGGCCTTTCATTTATCTATCTATTTATTTATTTATTTATGATATATATAATAATATTATTAATAATCATAGTAATAAAAGATAAGTATAATAGAAATAATTAATAATAATAATAAGTAATAACAAAAACAACAGTAATTATATACGGGTGATTATATATGGGTGATAATAAGAGTAAGTAATGATAATGACTTAATAACAATATATATATATATTTCTTTTTTTTTTCTTTTTCTTTTTAGTTTTCTTTCTCTTATTTTATTTTTAATTATTATTATTTTAGCCCAATACAAGCCCGAAAATCATAAAATTAAAAATCGGGACAAAATTAGTGATTACACATTCTACTTTTTCTCCAAACATGACCATGAGGAAGAAAACGCCGATGAAACATGTAACATATCTTGTTTCTTAACTTTCGTGATGGAGCATCCTTATTACAAACGGGGCAAGCCAAATAACCTTTAGTACTCCAACCTGATAAATCTCCATAAGCAGGAAAGTCATTTATAGTCCAAAGAACAGCTACATGCATTTGAAAATGCTCATTTTTATAAGCATCATAAGTCCATACTCCATATTCCCACAAATCTTTCATTTCGTCGATCAATGGTCTTAAATAGACATCGATATCCTTTCCTGGAGAGTTTCGTCCAGGAATAAGTAATGACAACATCATGAAAGGCTCTGTCATACATTTCCAAGGTGGAAGATTATATGGCATAACAACAACTGGCCATATACTATATGAAGAGCTCATAATACCGAATGGATTGAAGCCATCATTTGCTAGACCAAGTCTAACATTTCGCGGATCACGTGCAAACCAATCATTTTCTATGTCGAAATTTTTCCAAGCATCTCCATCTGCTGGATGCCTTAATGTGTCATCATCAACGCGCTTTTCTGCATGCCACTGAATATCTTGTGCTGTGTTCTTATTCATAAACAACCGCTGGAGCCTTGGTTTTAGTGGAAAATAACGTAAGACTTTCCATGGTATTTTCTTCTCAACAACCTTCCACCGTGATGTTTCACATTTTGGACAACTTTGTCTATCTTTGAAATCTCCCCAAAATAGAGCACAATCATACCTGCATACATGAATTGGTATGTAACTGAGTCCTATGTCTGTCAAAGTTTTCTTTGCCTCATAATATGATGTTGGAATTGTACTGCTGGGAAATGCCTCTCTCAATAGTTCCAGAATCATATTAATTGATTTGTTGCTGATTTGGCAATAAACTTTAATGTGCAACAATTTAACAATAAAAGATAATTTGGACATGCTTGAGTACCCTGGTAATAACACACGTTGTGCATCATCCAATAATTTGTTAAATCTTCTAGCTTGTTCTTCACCTTCACCTAAATTAAAATCATGATTTGTTTGGCCTGCATCCATTGCGGGGAACACATCTCCTAATAATTCATTTAATCCATCATCTAAGTATTCATCATTATAATTTATCCCCTCAGAAGAAGTGCCCTTTCCAACAGTGAAATTAAAGTGCTCACCATGATAAACCTATTTGGTATAGCTTTCTGAAATACCTTTTAAAAGTAAATGATCTTCCACCTCATTTTGAGATCTCAAGCATACATTTACACACTCTTGACAAGGACATCGAATTTTACATTCCAATCCCATATTACTTTTAACGAATTCCATGAAAGTTGAAACACCCACAACATATTTTGCAGAATATTTAGACTCCATCATCCACCTTTTATCCATAGCACTAACTTATCCTAGTAAAAAATAAAAAAATATACTAATTAAAACATAAAGACAAATGTATGCGGAATTTCTTAAATTTAAACATTTAGCATCAGTTTGCATACTTACAGAATAAATTCTTGCGACTCTTTTAATAGTATGCTACTTGTGAACTGATTAAATTACAACCCAATACCTGAAAAAGTAACAATCCATAACAAAGTGTTAGTTTCGATGAAACCCAATAAGGTAATTAAGATTGACTAAAAGTATATTAAGTTTTAAAGTTAATTTAGACATTTTTTCCTGAAATAAAAAATTATTCGATGATTAATTTCGAGTCAGTTATACCAACTAGTTCATGGATTCAAGAATAATATAAATTAAAAAGGAGAAATTGACATTTTGTGTACTGTGTGCACTTCACTTTTTGGGAATTTTTAAAGACAACTAGAATGAAGGTCGTAATTCTTTACTCGTTTCACTTTATTTTATAAGACAAAGCTTCATAATAAAACTTTTATGGTAACAACATGGTGATTTAGATTCACTTAAATATAAATCTTTAGATTGGCGACGTTAGAAAATATATGAAATTTAAAAAAAAGACTCAACTCATTAGAATTTTACTTCGATACAAGAATTTGGCAAACCTGATCCTATAAACTAAATCTAATGTAGCATAGAATTTCTAGTGTTTTTTGTGTGTGTGCAAAATCCCAGGAAGCGGATCTAAAAAAAACAAAATAGTTTCGTGATAACATTTTTTTGTTTCTTAAACAAAATTTTCCATACCCGCAAGTTTGCTACTGTAGTTCATATTTGAAAGTTGGAATTGGAATTAGTTCTGTAGGGAGATTTTGTAAGCAATCCTAAGGTGTCAAGGGTGAATTTTGTAAGTCAAAATGTCTGATTCTCAATGTTACTGTGTTGAAATTGGAGATGCATCAAAATCAAAATAAAAAAAATCAAGAATTTAAAAACTCTAATTAAGAAGAAAAGGTAAATTCTCTGATTTTCATCAATAAAAATAAATACTAAACATCTTAATCGAGAAACCCAACAACACTTCAGGATAAGAATATTTTTATCTAAGATAATTGATAAGAAGATCAAGAAAAACACAATCTATAAATAAAGAAAGATTCTTGAAACAAAAAGAAGCACAAGAAATCGTACCATATAGCCACGCCCAATAATTCTAGTTGAATTGTAACCCGAAATAATTTTTATCCTTGATTCTTGATTAGCCACGCCCAAGAAATTGTGATGGAGAATAATTTTGTTTAGACGTTGGATGTACTTAGGTTTTTGCTGAAATTGTTGTTTTAGGGAAAGAAGGTAACGATAAATTTATAGGTTTTAACTTAACCTTTTATTTTTTATAATAAAAAAGTAAATTTCATATGTCATCAATTAGTTATTTTATAATAAAATAATGATATTAATTTCATAAAATACTATAATAATTAAAATGTATTAAATTAAAAATATATTATAGAATAATAATATTGTTAATATTTAGTTTAGAATGCACGATTATTTTTACAAATATTTTACACTAAACCAAACAATATATTTTACTATCAGACCAATTCTAATTTCAAAGTTTAATAATAATAATAATAAATAAATAAATAAATAAATAAATAACTCATGTATGTATCTGTGTGCGATAATTTTGTTTCTAATTTCATATTGAGTTTAGTTTACTTACATGTATTTGTATTTTTTTATTAAACAAATAAAATTAGAGAACACATGATTTTGTAAAACTATCATAAGGTAGTAATGAATATAATGTTAGAGACAGTGACCATAATTTTATTTGACCCGATTTGAAAAGTTCGTATTACGACTCGTTTGGTGTATTTAGCTTAACCTTACCTTATATAATTAGGGTAATTATTTGATACACTGGCGGTGAAAACTAAAAGTTTCCACAAGCGCCTTAGTTTTAGGGTTTAGGGATTTATGGTGTATAGTTTAGGAGTTTAGGTGTATGGATTTTGAATTTAGGGATAGCTGTTGAAATTTATATTTAATGGTTATAATTTAGCGTTTATAGATTAAAACCAAAATTATCACCATAATACCCTAAAAACTAAACCCTGACCTCCAAACTCTAAATTATAACCCTAAATCCTAAGTTCTAACTACTATCCCTAAATTCTAAATACCTACACCTACACCCTAAACTAAGCCCCTATACTCTAGGATAATAATCCATATAATTATATATAAAATGCTTTTTCTGACTGACATTAGATATCAGATTCGATTCAAACAACCCTACCCCTTTCCCTTAATGAAAGAAAGCATTTACTCACTCCAATTACAACTCAATTAACAAAGAAAGCCACTGGATTTTTAAAGTTTCATCCATTCTCCTTAATCAATCTTCTAAACATTAGTTCATGAAATAATCTCATATTTGTATAGTATATATGTCATCAATCCCAATTAAGCATAAAAATTAATGAAATTTCTTGTATAAGTTGAGATGAAAACTTTAACACGATCAATTTGACCTATGTAAGTATTTTTTTTTAATACCGATCCTGTGAATATTGTTTTTCCTCACATGAGAGGATAACTTTGGCAAAGTTTTGTAGTGGAGACTAACAATTACAGTAGCAACCACTCAAATTTCTAATTATTTTCTGATATCACTATTTTTCTATTTTTTAAATGTAACAAATCTCTCATTTTTGTCATGTGAATTATATAAATACAAAATTATAATAATAAAATTGTACTTTATCTAATTTTTGAAATAAAAATAACGATAAGATTTGTAAATAACAATAGATAATTTTAAACAATTTTGTATCACTTAATTAATTATTAAAATTATATATAACCTAATGAGATAAAATTTCCTTTTTCCCTCTTCTCTCTTCCCTCTTCTGTCTTCCATCTTCCCTCCAAAAAAATCATGTTCCCTATTCATAGCAACACTCTCTCATATTCATAGCCATTTTTGTATATATTTTTGTTAGTCGTCTGATTTCCTTAGTCAATACTTGGGCTAACGACATTTTAAGGTGAGTTTTTTTTTATTTTAATTACAAATTTTTTCTATTATGTTCTGCTATTCGTGCTTTTCAATTTTTGTTACTGAATGTTCTATTTGTTTTTTACTTCAGATTGAAGTTTTTGAGTAATTAGATTTCTGACCCATTTAAATTACAGGTAAAAAGAATTTTTATTCTATATTTTCCTTCTATTGTGTATATCTAATTATGTTTTCCATTTTGTTTTTCAAGAACCTGTAGATTTGTTTCTCATTCTTGGTTCTCCTTAAGAAGCACTGATTTTTTTTAGTGATTATGATTATGATGTCTATGAAAACACTATATTTTAGTTTTTGTTTTTATTTTTTATTAATACTTCAATTGTCATGACGTTCAATATTTTTTTTTCTTTCTGTTTGATGATTATGGTTGTGATTAGAATGAAATTTTCTAATTTAATAAGAAAATGTTGAATATATTTCTTGTTGTTTGCGCTAACAGCAACATTAAAAACAATTTTGTAATCACATTAGCAACAAAACGATAGTCATAATAGTAAACAGCTTTAGATAGACGATATAATTGTCGTAAACTACTTTGGTAGAAAAAAACATTACTATAAGTTGAGAAAATAGTTGTTGTAATTGCGGATTCGATGGACAAAATTCATATTGTTAACTTTGGATTTGACCTCATTACTCAGATACTTCGTATGCTAAAGTTTTATGTATTATGGTGATGTAACAAGGCACTTTTTCAGTATATTGAAGTTTTGGTGTTATACTGCTTCTTTAAATTTCTTGTTATTATTTTATTCAGCCATGTTTGTATATTTTTCCTGCCAATATAATTGTTCACATTGAATTCAACTTGTTTATAATTTTTCTTTATAAGAGAATGTTACACAAACTACTATTTTTTCACTGTTGGCTGCAATTTCTTAAATTTATATTGGTTCATCTTAAAAGATTCTTAAATTTAAAACATTTATATATTTAAAAGATTAATTACAATTTACTTACTATGATTGTGTTTACATACATTGTCACCAAATAAATTTTATTCTTTGGTTAGTCTCAAACATATATTAGAAAGTCAAGACCATAATACATCAAATATACCATTCTTTAGTATGCTTAGATGACTTTTTTCAGCATATTAATATTTATGATTATGCATAAGTTAAGTAACTAGATTTGATGATTATCCTTCTATCAATTATTTATCGAAATGATTTTATCTAAGTTTCAGGATGGCACCGGGAAAAACAATTAAAAAAAAGACTCGAACCCACTCAATCTGTAATCCCGTTCCAGCACAAAAGGGGAGACAATCAGCTCAACAACCTCAACTAGTCTTTGATGATCCAAATCAAACTCAAGAATCCGAACATCAACAACTTTCTGATGCTCTAAATTGCACACAAGTACTTGAACCTCAACATGTTCGTAATGCTCCAAATCAAACACATGAAGAAATTGATCAAGGTACAACCATTGGAAATTCAGGTAAACATTGTTTCCGTTATTATTAAATACATAGAAAATGGAGGGTTGGATAGTGGCAGCGTTTTAAGATAAAAAGATAAAAAAATTGAGGAAAACATGGGTCAATTTCAACCTTCTGAAATTTATCTTAGCATGTTATAATTTATTTATTTATATCATTACAAAATTAATATTTTAATTATACAGAACCAATTAATATATTGCGTAAAAGGGTACGAGGACCAAGTCGAGGTAAGGGACTAGAAAATCTCATCAAAGGTAAGAATAAGTTATTAGTAGAGATACCGGAGGGAAAGGGTCGACCTACTGATGTAATTCAATCTGCGAAATTATCTTCTGAAATTGGAATCATTTCTCGACAATTCATCTCGATACCGACAAAGTGGAAAGATATGAAGGACAATGAAAAATTCCATGCCCTTGAGAGACTTAATGTAAGTTTAATTACTTTATTGTTCTTTAGTTTTAAGTATTTATCTACTTAATATAACTATGTATTGTTTTATGATGTAGTCAAAATTTGAGATGAAATTGGATGATAGTTATGTGAAGAGTTCTGTTATGTCAATTCTTTCCAAATTATCAAGAAACCATCGACATAAAGTTCATTTGCACTTTAAAACATTCCCAAATGCCGATGTTGCGCGCCAAAACAAGCCGACAAAATATAACTTGTCACAAGAAAATTGGGAGGAACTTTGTGATTTGTTTAGTGATCCTAAATATCAGGTATGATTTTTCTCATTTTGATTTGTGTGTTTGACATATTTTTATAATTTTATTTATGTAATAAATTATAAATTACATATATATATATATATATATATATATATATATATATATATATATATATGACTGAAGAGGAGGTGTGAAACAAATGCAAGAGTCAGAAGAAATGTTAAGTTAACTCCTAACCAAGGATCTCGAGCTTTTGTTGCTAGTCGATATGCTATGGTAAGTTGCACATTTAAAATTTATTAAAATATTCATATTTTTTTATTTTCAAACTTAATTATTATTTTGATATGATGCAGCACAATGATGATCAAGAACCTAATCGGATGGATTTCTTCAAGGCAACTCATCATTCAAATGATAAAGGATGGACAACATCTGAGGCACAAACAGCTTACATAAGTATTTGAAAAATGAGTGTTAAAATTAAATTTTTAGTACAAGGATCATTTTATTTGCGGATGATTGTTTTAAATTTTAGGAGAAAATGGTAGAATTACAATCAACTCCAGTTGAAGAAGGAGCAGAACCTAAGACTATTGATGATATAGTAGATGAGGTCCTTGGTACGAGGTCGGGATACATTCCAGGGCTTGGCTATGGGCCCAAGCCTGATAAAAAGAAATCAAGTGCAAATACAATCGACTTAGAAAAGCGTTTGAAGAATAAAGAAGAAGAACTTAATGTGTATAAGTCTAATTTTGAAACTATTCAAACGCAAATGGAAGCTATGAGATCTGCTTTGTTAGCTGCCGGAATTCAAGTCCCCTCACTACAATTTTCAGGTAAATCGTGTAGTCAATCAAATGAAAATATTTGTATAATTTTAAATATGGTAATTTAACATGCTTATTATTTATGCAGCTCCAAATGATACCACAACCTCATCATCACCAGAATCAGAACCAACACAAGGTTTGGATTGAAATTCTCCCGACAAGCTATTCCACTAATCATGTTCAAATTATTTTCTAGTTCTTTTAAACATTTATGTTCTCTTTATTTATAGCAAAGAAATGATTATGTTTTAAGTTATTGATTTGTTTTATTTTATTATTTTGAAAAAAAAGTATGATTTATGTTATATTCTTGTTAATTTTAATATAAATAATTTTATTTTATTATTCTTGATATAACTTGTCACAAAATATTAAGTAAAATGTGACATTTATATTATATAAGTTGACTATATATATCGTCATTTCCTATGCGACAATATTTATTTTTACACTATGATAAAAATGTAATTCAATTATGGTGATGATTCTTATCATCAATGACTATTTGAAATTAACACCAAAACAAGAGTCGTGACATTAATTTATCATTTTAAATGATGATATTTTACGTCATTATCTATATCGGTGACAATTGTTTAAGATGACATTATACGCAAACGTCATTCATAATATTATTAGGTAATATTATATTACGTCACTAAAATTTATGGCTATATCTCTTTTGTCACTTATAGTTTGTTTTTAATGTACTATTCGTGACAATTTGGATTATCAATAACGAAAATTTATAAAATTTGATGACATAAATAATTGTCATTGAATATAAATTATTAAGTGACGTTTTGTATTTTTGTCATTAATACTACTATTAAGTGACAATATATTACGTCACTATATATGTGACGATATGTTTTCTGTCACCTATTAGTAGAAGTAACTTCATTATTTGTGACGATGAGAATTATTAATAACGATATCGTAACTAATTTGGTGACGTAATTAGTTGTCATAGAATATATATTATAAAGTGACGTTATGTTTTACTGTCATTCATACAACTCTTAGATGACGATATACTATGTCACTAACAATGTGACAACTTTTATTTCGTCACATATACAATAAAATTATGGCTTAAACGTCAGATAGGTGCCCAAACTATACCCTTTTTTCCAGTTAGGTGCCTAACGTTTATTTCGGGCCACTTAGGTGCCTAACGTTTCATTCCGTAACCCATTTAAGGTTTTAGCCGTGACGGACGTTAAAATTTTCCGTTAAAGGACACGTGGCATGTTTTTAGATTTTCTGATATTAAAAATAATAAAAAATAAATTAAAAATAAAATTAACTAGGGTTAAATTACCTTAAACCCCCCATCTTCTTCCCCCCATCAAACCGTCCCTCCCCCTTTTCACTGCACAAACAATAATACATCTTTTCCACCATGATACTATCGTAGAGCGGAAACAACTGCAGATTTGCTTCAATTTTGTAAGTATACATACATACACATATATATATATCCGACATGAACATGTACACAAATACCGGACACGGGGGCTAATGCAAAATGAAGACTCATCAGTAAGCAGCAAAGACTAGTATAATTAACATGGCAACAAAGGTGTTATATGCTTACATTGTTGTTTCCATTCGAAACAAAGCTCTCATCCCCTTCGCCATCCGTTCTAATCGACAAGCTTGCTTCCGCTATCTGCCGAATCTCCTTCACGCATTCGGCGAATCCTCCAAACCCCCTTTGGAGAAAACATACTTGTTCATCAAAGTCACTACATTTTTTAACCTCCAAGTCTTTAACCCTTGATCTCTTTCGCAGTTTTTCGAGTTTTTCCAACAACTCATCAATCTGCTCCTCCAATACCAACTCCACATTCTTACCTTCACAAATGTTGTTTCTTCCCTGCATATCAATTGCAATTCAAGGCCATTGAATGGAATGAATATCAACAGAGACATTCTTTCAAATAGTTGGTGAAATAAATAGATATTAACTAAGTAAAAGATCAAATATTTGGAACCAATTATCAAGCAAAATCAGAATTTGTACTAAACAAGTTTTGAAGATAACTACAGTCCTACATTAATCAATATTCTCTCGAGAACCAAACAGAAAATAATCAAAAAGAGAGAAAAGAGAGACCAACAGAAACCAAAGTTTCTAAAAACATGCTACGTCGGTTTTTCCCCTGAAGATGGTGATTGGTTTTCTGGGTCTGGAGCTGGCGTTTCTTGGCTGTCTTCTTTCGAGACATCAACGGAATGAATGCTGAAATGGTGGTGGTGGTTTCTTTGGGGTTTGATGTTTAGTTTGGGGAGTTTGTGGGAGAGATGAAAAAGGTGAGGCTTTTTTGGCTTTGGATTAGGCTGGGTAAGTGGTGAAAAGAAAAACTGAGTCTTGTTGTTGCAGATGCCATTTCAATATCAGAAAGGGGGGAGGGACGGTTTGATGGGGGAAGAAGATGGGGGTTTAAGGTAATTTAACCCTAGTTAATTTTATTTTTAATTTATTTAATTTATTTTTTTTATTATTTTTAATATCAGAAAATCTAAAAACATGCCACGTGTCCTTTAACGGAAAATTTTAACGTCCGTCACGGCTAAAACCTTAAATGGGTTACGGAATAAAACGTTAGGCACCTAAGTGGCCCGAAACAAACGTTAGGCACCTAACTGGAAAAAAGGGTATAGTTTGGGCACCTATCTGACGTTTAAGCCTAAAATTATTGTATTATTGGTGACGATATGAATGATTAATGACGAAATTTTTTATTATTTGGTGACGTAACCACATGTCACTAAATACAAATTATAAGGTGACATTATATATTAACATCATTATATGTTTGACAATGCGTGACGAAAATCATTACATCGTCACACTAGACATTTAGTGACACACCTAGCGTGACGATCGCCGTGACGTCAGATTTTATGTCACAAAATACAAATAGTGACGTAAATATAAGTTTTAATGACAATATTTTCAACGTCAATAATAGGCAAATTTGTTGTAGTGAACGATCAAGCTTTCTACCCAAGGCTTGATCAAACACTCTCTTACAAGAGAAAGACTTAACAAACTAGAAATCCATCTAATAGGTATGTGTTTGCAATTCTAAGCACTCACCCAAAACCTAAACACCTGAGCAAATTTAACAATGTTAAGCTCACAAGTGTTGTCTAAGCAAGAAATATACAATTTAAGCTCTAGACAAATTTTGACATCATAATGTTGTAACAATTGAAGCATTAACCATTACAAGATGCTTGGAGGTCCCTTTTATACTCCTTGATGAGTTTGTAGCCGTTACTAGCCGTTGGGATTGAATTGGAGCCGTTGGAGCCTTTATTTCCCACCATAAATGCAGTTATGCAGCTTGGCGTATCGATACTCGTCAAACCGTATTGATACGGTCCCAATGAGGAATTAGTCGTTGGGCTTCTTCAGCTGATGCGTATCGACACGCTTACCTGGCGTATCGGTACGGTCTTGCAAATTAAAAGACCGTTGGGAAAATGATTGTTGGGGTAGTTAGGCGTATCGGTACGCGATACACCCGTATCGGTACGCGACTAGCCGTTGGGCTATTTCAAAACACACCGTATCGATACGGCTAAGCGTATCGGTACGGATTTTGGCTACTGGAAAAATCATGTAGTTGAAACCCTAAGGCGTATCGGTACGGTCTGAGACCGTATCGGTACGGGCACCTGAAATTCTTGGTTTTGACTACTTTAAATGCACTTTAAATTGTTCCAAAGCCTTGTAAAACCTTTAAACATATTTTCAAGTTGTTTTTGACTAAAAACACATTTTAAATTCTTTTCAATTTAGTCCAAAACATTTTTCAAATATTATATCAAAACACTTAGTTCTACAATCTCCCCCTTTTTGATATAACAAAACCAACTTGAAAAATTGTTTGGGATCTCTCCCCCTTTGTAATTTAAAAAATTGAATAAGAGACTTAAAATTTAAATTTGATTAAGGCTCCCCCTTATTCTCTTGAAAAACTTGAAAAATCAATTTTTCAAACCATTTCTCCTCCTTTTTGTTATATCAAAAAGAATTTAAAATGACATTGAGTTCAAAATAACTTAGGAGGTAAAAGAAAATTTTACACACTTAAAAATTTGGTTTAAAAAAAATGGCTCCCCCTTACTCAAAGCATCATAAGAATGTTAGTTTAAAAAAATGGCTCTTCATGAACCGGGTGAATTTGTTGAAGAGATAGGCCATCTCTTCATCATCACTTTCCTCCTCACTTGAATCTACATGATGGCATGTGAAGGATTTGAGAGCAACGGCACTTGCGTTGATGCCTAGCTCCATGATCTCCTTCTTCCCCATCGCTCTAATCTCTTCCTTCTTCTTCTCCTCTTCTTTGTTCTTCTTCATTATTTGGTGAGTGAGAAGTGACCCCATGAGTTCATCAAGCTTCAAAGTTTTGAGATTCTTGGTTTCGATGATGGCGGTCCTCTTTGAGTCTCATGACTCGGGAAGGGAGTAGATGAGCTTTCGGACAAGCTTCTCTTCCGGGATGGCTTCTCCATAACCTTTTAGACCATTGGTGATGCGTATCGATACGCTTACCTAGCGTATCGATACGCTTACCTAGTGTATCGGTACGGTCCTGCAAATTAAAAGATCGTTGGGAAAATGACCATTGGGGTAGTTAGGCGTATCGGTACGCGATACACCTGTATCAGTACGCGACTAGCCGTTGGGCTATTTCAAAACACACCGTATCGATACGGCTAAGCGTATCGGTACAGGTTTTGGCTACTGGAAAAATCATGTAGTTGAAACCCTAAGGCGTATCGGTACGGTCCGAGACCGTATCGGTACGGGCACCTGAAATTCTTGGTTTTGACTACTTTAAATGCACTTTAAATTGTTCCAAAGCCTTGTAAAACCCTTAAACATATTTTCAAGTTGTTTTTGACTAAAAACACATTTTAAATTCTTTTCAATTTAGTCCAAAACATTTTTCAAATATTTAATTGAAGGATTTGACTCGATCTTAAAACCTATCTACTAATTACTAAAAGTTTCGAGTTATTAAAATTTCCATTTTATAACTCACAAACTTTATTTGAATTTTTCTCTAGTTGAGTTTATGAAATTACGAGATGAATCAAAACGAGGCTAATTTTTCACCTCAATTTTATTTTCCTCATTTTTTCAATTGCATTATTTATATAATTTCACCATTTTAAAAGATATTAATTTTTTTAAATAAACTTAAGATAATTATCGGATAATATCTATTCAAATATTTTTTTACTATTTGAAAACACACAAATACTTTACCCACAAAGTTTTTTTCGAAAGAAAGTTCATTAAACATTAAAGAAAAACATACAAAGGATCAAGATGGTGCAAGACAACACATCCACCGGAAAAGCCAAAGCAACAGAAACTCAAAACATAAACAATGGACCCTAAGAGAAAAGCAAGGAACACCTTAGCAAAGGAGCAAAACAAGCAAACAACAGTCCACTGACAAAGCGATAGAGCCCAAAACAACAAGCGAGCAGACAAAGAGCGAAAAAAGTGCAAAATAAACACCACAAGCAAAACGACACACAAACACACTTGAAACAAAGGATAAGCAGAAGGACAAAGCCAAATCTTGATCATCAATTTACTTCTTCGAGAGCTCCAGAGTCGGAGATGGGTCTCCCTATACTATACATATAAGGACCTAGTCATAAGAGTAAAATTATGGATCATGGCCGGACAACCACTTAACCTTGAGACAGAAGCAACTCCGACATACAACAACACAAAAGCATAGAACCCACCAACCTCAACAGAATAAACCGTATCCCACAGAAATGAGGGCAACATAATGAACCAAGAACAGTTCAAAAAGACGATAGATGAAGAATAAGCTCCACCACATAACCCTTTGAGGCACCAATGATAAAAAAACTTCGAGCACCAAAAAGTGATAGAAAGGATGATCACTGTGCAAGGTTTTTTCAATACGACCATCCAGAGGCCTTCCTCCCTTCAAAGATGGAAGCACAGAGAATGATCATGGGTTCTACGGATGGTTTAACAAGAAACCATCCGCCAAAGATAGCATAATATTCCTCTCATAACCATCAAAGATGGGATCACCAAAAATAAATAGAACATGAATCACCAGATCATTTATACCATTAGCATAGCTTAAAGGAGAAACTGCCACATTAATACTTTTGAGTTTGACTTCTTCCTTAGAAAACTCAAACTTCGGTTTGTCTGAGGAATCATGAGAAAAAGATGGTGAAATCCCATTAAGCCCGGAGATATACTTAGTCCTATTTTCATTCCCCATATTCACACAATCTCTTTCATGAGAAATGAGGTGCAAAATCCCCAAACATCCGAGTGCATGCATAGGGGAAAGATAAGGCCCAGAAATCAATGCATGGATAATGTGCAAGAAGGAAAAAATGTATTGGGTAAAGACAATAATACCCTTTTGACCGTACCAACTCTTGTGAAACCTTTAGAAAAGTGCTTCTCTTTAGTAATGGCGATGGCTTCCGCTGCAAACGGAGCGGCTGCAAGAGTGTTCAGGGCAAGCACCGTAGGACTCTTAAGTTCTTAACTTCATCACGATCTTTGAGAACAGAAAGCCACGCCAAGCATCTAGCTTTTAGAAGCCAAACTATTGGAAACACATCAACCAGCCGGCTTTCGAAAAGAAGCAGACCGTCATATACATATACATATACATATACATATACATATACATATACATATATTGATGTATTTTTTGACAAATAATGTAACACCCGTGTTTTGGGGTCGAGAGTTTGGTATGTGTGTTGGGTTCGAGTCGTCAGTTTCGGTTTAATTTAATTAGACCTTAGTTTTAATTTAAATGAGATTAAAATCCAAGCAATGGCATTTTTGTAATTAAGTCAAAATAAAATAAGACAAGCTTTTTGAAACAAAAAGAAAAAAAGGGGGTCATCTTCTTCCCATTTTGTTTCTCACGTCCAAAAACCCAAACCCCTCCCAAATTACTATTCCATCTCTTTTCTACATCATTCCAAGAGCTCTTTTCAAGGTAACATCATTTTTGAGTTCTCCTTTTCATCCCAATCATTTCCATGGTTTTAGATTTCAAAAAGGTTCATCTTTTAGTTTTTCAAATTTTCAAGGTTTGAAGAAAGTATGAAACTTTATTGGGTTTTTGACTTGTTTTTGGTTTGTCTAGTTGGGTTTTGAGTTAACCTTACCTTAATACACCTTATATCTTAAAATAGAGGGATTTTGTTAAAAATCTTGAAATGGGTCTTGGGGGCATTTTTGAAAGTGTCAAAACTTGAAATTTTGATGTGGGTTTGTGTTGGGTTGAAGGGCTGATGGTGTAGGGTTGTTAGGAAAGTATTTTGGAAGTCTTTAAAGGTAATTTGGGTGCTGGAAATGGTAGATTTCAGCTGGGTGTAAAGGGTGTACGAAAATGTGAGTTTGGTGGTTAACTTGGGTTTGAAATTATGAAGTTTTGGCTTGTGTTTGTGGGTTGAGTTTGTGGCTGAGTTTGGCAATGATTTTGTTGAGTAATACATTGTCTTTTGTTTGGTTAGAAGCAAGGGGAACCACCGGAGAAGGTTCGGGATCGATTCCAGAAATTGGGAAGGCTTGAGTAGCTTTGCTTGGTTTGCTTAAGGAAGGGCGGTGAGTGAAACCTTCAAACTTATTTAAAATGGTTCAAGTGTGTAGTTGAGGTTTTGGGATGTGCTTGGTAGGCCATTCCAAGGTAGAAGTTAAGTTGGTAGCTTAACTTCTTGTGTGTTTATAAGTTTTAAATGTTTATGCCTATTATGATCTTGTGAAGCATAAATTGTTTATGTATGAGTATACATTGATGTGTGTGGTGATGGCTATGTGAATATGCATGCTTGTTGGACATGGTCTGGTTTAAAAAGTATGATTGGCACTAGTTAACTTACCAGGTATAAATGATCGATCATTAGGATTAGTGTGCACACAGTTGAGTCAAATTCGCGCGTGGCCTTGGTGGCGTTAAGTCATCAAGGAGGAGTACGGTGATGTAATATTCCACCAGAAATGTTTATATTAAACGTGATGATGAGTGGAATCTCATCCGTAGGGCATGTGATGATAAGTGTAATCCCATCCATGCGAGGTCCGGTGATGAGTGTAATCCCACCGAGGTAATGTTGTTGTTGAGTGTAATCTGCAAATCCGAGTAAACTAATAGTGGCCAATGTACTTGATCGTGAGGTTATGATGTTTAGATAATTGCTTTATCTTGATGAGCTTAGCATGAAGTAAGATGCCATGTTATTGCCCTTATGAGATGCTAGCTAGGTTGCTATATTGATGCTTATGTATGCTTGTGTGTGATGTTAAGGATTATATGCTTGAACCCTGCATTGTCGTTGTTTTTGGTTTTTGTAACACCTCAAACCCGGGCCAGGAGCAGGGAGCGTGACCGGAGATCGGAAACAGACAAGAATCAGAATATCAGAAATGAGAAAAACCATTCTTAAATAATTACTTACACATTTTAATGCGCATGCGAAAAAATGGGCTAACAAAAACTTTTCTTAACTTCTTATGATCATACAAAAACTTAGACATACTTTCTTTTAATCTTGATACTAATTTACGAGCCAATTTAAAACTTTTATTTTTATTTTCATAATACTATTACAATTAGGTCATAATGTCGAATACTTAATTAATCAATTACATGCCATTCGAAAACTTAACTAAATGGTCTATGTGATTTCCGAATTAATCCAAATTACCAATAATTAATCAATTCAATTTTCATACAAGACATAATAGATTTCAATTTCATGGCATTCGATTTCCTTTACTTAGAACCTTACAAAATATCATGATTTATATGCCCCTATACATGTCAAGCTATCGACTATGGACAACAAAAAGAATCGACACAACCACTAGCTTGACTTACATTTTTATACAACAAAATAATGAGGCTACCTACTTAAATACAAAACATGATCCTAGCCTCCTAAACAAGCATCACAGAGCATATAATTTCAAACACCATTTCAAACTTAATTTACGACCAAACATGACAAAACGAATCCTTACACAGACTTCAAAGCCACCATCTAGGAGTCTAAAGATAAGACTTAGATCGTACATATTTCAGAAACTGTGAACTAGAGAAGTTGAGAACTTGAACCAACGAATGCTAGCTTTAGGGTCTGAGCGATCCTGCTAAGGTTGGGAAGAAGAAAACAACGAAGCGATAAGTACAAAAAAATACTTAGCGAGGTAATGCTAAAGCTAATTCATTCTTGAGCTTTTATGTGGTCAAGCATAAAGTTTACTTAGCTAGGTTTATTAACAATCCAATTGCACCCAACTAAGCTCATATAAAATTCATACACATAGCATCAGATGTATCATATCAACATTCATAGCACATGCTCGAATACATAACCTAACACAATAATTTATCACATGCTTGCATATAATTCGATCAATAACATAATTCAATTCAATTTCAGCATACTCATCTCATGCTTAACAATTGACTCAATCAAAATCTCATGCTAATCCATACATAGCATTTTTAACTTATTAAATCGAAATCACAATTTCATCATAGGCATGTCATTCGAATGATCTCAAAATATCATCCAAAAATCAGAATTTTCCATTTCTTAATTCCATGTATTCGGATAGGGTCATTACCCAAATTTCACATAATCGAACTTATAAGCAATTCATATGCTTCATATCATAATCGGAAGGACCAAATGTCCACATAGCATAGCATTTCATATCACATCATAGCATGCTAAGTCACACAATCTTTTATCCACTTCATAAGCTTATTTAACTTAGCAAGTTCCATTTAATTCATGTAATTCATGTCACATTGTAATTCATTTCATTCCTTTTTATTTAATTTCATAGCCCAAGCATTTTATTTAATATCTTTGCCTATGGTAGAATAGTCGTATCAGAAATTCAAGCCATCGGAAGGGTAACATGTAACGCATATTGTTGCTCAAAGCAACATCAAGTATTGCACAAAGCAACATCAAAGGGATGCCCATAGCATCATGTGTCTCGAACAGCAATCAAGAACACACATCTTATCAAGAGTACACAAAATACTATCAAAGATTGCACAAAGCAATATCAAACGGTGAGCTCAGACTCTAGGCATGTCGTTCTTATCTAAAACGTCCAATCGACCAAGGGCGTAATCTTGTTAAGTGATTAGTTCATTATTTCATTTAACATGTACCTTTTTCAGAATTTACTTTGCATGCTCATTCGATCGTAATATCATGCATGGCAGCAACATCATACATACATAATCACATGCATTTTTACGCATAGCATAAACAAACCATAGGGCAGTCCACATATTCGTCTTATCGAGTATTATCAAGAGCCCAATTCATGCTTATTCATCATACAATCATTCACATGGGCAGGCCACATTTGCGCATACTCAAACAATTATCAACATCCAAATCGGACATATAATTCATGGCAATTAACGTCATATAACAGTCCACATATTGCACACAATCAAACATAATTCACAAGTCTCAAATCATGCATCCAATTTCCTTTATATCTCATTCCCTTACTAATCACATTATCGAATATCATTTAGTCCAATTTCATGCATAGAAACATAAATTACAGAAAATAAAGTGGTTCAGACACTAGTCCCAACCCTAAGACAAAATTACACTCACGAATTTACACTCACGAATCCTTAAGCTTGATCTCGAATTGAGATGCCTTTGTTTCTTCCCTTCGAATGATCGATCCTAGCTTCCTCCAAAGATTCTTCGCAATTTCGATCTTAATTCTCAACATAAAATGAACATACACTAAATTAGGAAGCAATTCAATCATAATTACTTCTCAATTTCAAGCATGAATTCTTAATTTCAATTCTGACTTTTCATTAGGCTAGTTGGAGGACTAGTTAGCGTTTTAATCATATCTTTTTAATTACTACTCCAAAATTAACTTATCATATATCGTTGGAAAGGTATTAAACTCAATTTTACAGTCATGTGAACCTCATATTTTTATCTTATTCGAATCAATACAGTTTATTGTTTAATTACACTCATTTCGGTAAATCTGGACAGCATGCACTGCCCAACTTTAAAAATTCATATCTTTTAATTTACATATTGAAATTGAGTTCCGTTTACTCTCAATGATTCTAGACATATCAAAGTTTATACAGTATAAATTTCAGCTTGAAATACCTTATATCCAATTTTTGGTGAATTTCCAAAGTTACTGTTTTTACATTGTACACCACTGGACAGTTTTTTTAACCTATACTTCAATTTAAAAACACACTTAATCACATACTTGAATCTAAAAATTCCTTCATGGTATGACTTATACTATTTTTCCATGACATTTTACAGTCCATTTAAACTTCCAATTTCAACATTTAAGTATTCAATTTACCGATTTCTCCAAATCAGTCCCTAATCTCCATAACTTTCGATTACATGACCATTTTTGGTTCTAATCAAAATATCATCTTTTTAACTCATTTTTTCAGCAACCAATAATCATTTATAACAAAATATTCATTTCTTCACAACTTTCTCCTAGTGAGAATTTTCAGATTTTAATCCCTAAGAAACTTTCCAAATGTTCAAGATTTTACATTTTCTTTCAAAACAGCCCCCTTTTTGACTCTCTTCACATCTTCTTAAGAAGTTTTCACATTTTTCAACATTTCATCTTGTTATTTCATTCAAGATTCATATAGTTTCATGTCCTTACAAGTTTTAGGTTTGCATGCATGGTTTTTAACTCAACCGAAAACTACAAGGAGTAGGAAACTTACTTTTTTTTTAATTTCTTGACAACACTAGCTATCTTCTTCAATTTCCTAGCTTAATCCTCCACCATGCAACCAAAAATCTCATTATTTTTAGCTCTCAAAATGGCTGACTTTTGAGCTTCTCTCCCCCCCATATTTTTCTTTTCTTCACGACAAAGGAGAGGAAATGATGAAGGAAGACAAGCTTCCATCATCTAGGTGATTCGATAGCTCCCTAAATTACCCATGAGCCCTTTTGTCTAACTCTTTTATTTTTAATTTAATAAGGGCATCCCCAAGGATATTTTATCCTTAACATGCAAATTTCATTCTTTATAAATATTTTAATTCGGTCATTAAATCACCTTGTTACATGCTTTATTTAATTTTCTTAATTTCATCCAATTTCTCAAGGAGATGTAATGTTATCCTATTTCTTTTTATTCTTTTAATATCATACTATCGATCTTGTTATCACTAACTCAAATTCACTAATTTACCAATCGGCTAAACTACTTAATTCAAATCTAATTTTCTTTCTAATTCGAATTGGTGCACTATTTGCCCAATTAAGAACTTTAGGGACCAAATCGCATAATTCAAAAATTTGCAAAATCAATTTGCTTCTAAGAATAAATAAATAATTTAACTTTTACGGCTTTAAATTCTAGGACGAAAATGTGGGTGTTACAATTCCCTCCTCCTTAAAGAAAGAATTCGTCCTCGAATTCTTACCTGAACTGAATAAATGAGGATATTGCTTCCGCATCGTATCCTCGGGTTCCCAAGTTGCTTCTGTAACGTTATGGTTCTTCCAGAGAATTTTAACAAGAGGGACGCTCTTGTTACGAAGCCTTTTAATTTCTCGATCGAGAATCTGAACAGGTTCCTCTTCATAGGAGAGGTCAGGATTAAGTTCTACTTCTTCTGGTTCGAGAATATGAGACGGATCAGATCGATAACGCCTTAACATAGAGACATGGAAGACATTATGAATCTTATCGAAGTCAGGAGGTAGTGCAAGACGATAAGCTACAGGACCAATTCTCTCAATTACTTCGAACGGTCCAATGAAACGCGGACTAAGCTTTCCTTTCTTGCCGAAACAGAAAACTTTCTTCCACGGAGAAACTTTGAGAAATACTTTATCTCCGACTGCATATTGGATGTCCCTACGCTTCAGATCAGCGTATGACTTATGCCTATCAAAAGCTTGTTTTAATCGGGAATGAATAATTTGAACTTGTTCTTCAGTTTCCTAAAGCAGTTGAGGTCGTAAAACTTTATTGTCCCCGAGTTCAGACCAACACAAAGGAGTTCGGCATTTTCTTCCATACAGTGCTTCAAAAGGAGCCATCTGAATAAAAGACTGATAGCTATTGTTATAAGCGAACTCGATTAACGGTAGTGATTTCTCCCAGTTCTTACCGAAATCGATAATACAAGCTCTAAGCATATCTTCAAGAATTTGAATTACTCGTTCAGATTGCCCATCACTTTGAGGATGAAATGATGTGCTAACATTCAGCTTAGTTCCAAGAGGCTTATGTAGAGCTTTCCAGAATCGAGCTGTAAATCGAGGATCTCGATCTGAAACAATAGAAGTTGGAACTCCGTGTAAACGGATAACTTCTCGAACATACAGTTCTGCTAAGGTCTCAAGACTATAATTCATCCGCACAGGTATGAAATGTGCTGATTTAGTGAAACGATCAACGATCACCCAGACAGCATCACACTTTCTAGGAGAGTCAGGAAGACCGGTTACAAAATCCATCGTAATCCGTTCCCATTTCCATTGCGGAAATTCAAGAGGTTGAAGTAATCCAGTAGGAGCACGATATTCAGCTTTGACTCGCTGACAATTCAGACATCTCGATACAAAGTCATTGATAGCCGATTTCATTCCAGACCACCAATACAAGGGCTTGAGATCCTTGTACATCTTAACAGATCCAGGGTGGATTGAAAAAGAACTTTGATGCGCTTCTTGCAGAATTTCAGCTTGTAATTCCTTGTTATTAGGAACACAAATCCGATCTTTGAAATGTAGAAGACCGTTTGACTTGATAGAAAAATCAGGACTAGATTCAAGCTTAGACAAGATTCTCTGAAGTTCTGGGTCAACTTGCTGGAGTTCTTTGATTCTAGAAATCAGAACAGATTGAACCTGGAGTTCGTTCAGATAATTTCGAGCTTTACATAGTCGAAAATGAGCATTGATGGCCAAAGAAGCTATGAACAAACAAATCAAAGATATTACTTGGAAAGCAAGACACTATTCGAATGGTTTAGTAAATTTTCAAGATTGAACATTTTTAGATTTTTAGAATTTCGAAAGACGTACCGAGGTTCGGTTTCCGACTCAGAGCATCGGCAACCACATTAGCTTTTCCAGGATGGTAATCGATGGTCAGATCATAATCTTTAAGTAATTCCAACCACCTTCTTTGTCTAAGATTCAGATCTTTCTGAGTAAGAAAGTACTTCAGACTTTTGTGATCGGTGAATAGCTTACACTTCTCACCGTACAAATAATGCCGCCAAATTTTCAGTGCAAAAACAATGGCTGCTAATTCAAGATCATGAGTTGGATAGTTTAGCTCGTGAGGCTTGAGTTGTCGAGAAGCGTATGCAATCACATTACCTTCCTGCATCAAAACGCGTCCAAGGCCGGAATGTGATGCATCACTGTAAACAACAAATTCTTTTCCAGACTTAGGCTGAATAAGAACAGGAGCACAAGTCAAGGCTTGTTTAAGCTGATCAAAACTTCTTTGTTGTCCTTCGGACCACTTAAACGGTTCACTCTTTCTAAGCAATTTGGTTAGTGGTGCAGCAATTACCGAAAATCCTTTCACAAATCTCTGATAATACCCAGCTAAACCAAGGAAACTTCGGACCTCGCTTACATTTCTCGGAGGTCGCCACTCAAGAATTGACTGAATTTTCTTAGAATCAACTTTGATTCCTTCAGCTGAAATAATGTGTCCGAGGAAAGACACTTCTGAAAGCCAGAATTCACATTTAGTGAACTTAGCAAATAGCTGATTTTCTCGGAGTGTCTGGAGTACAATACGAAGATGTTGAGCATGTTCTTCTCTGTTACGAGAATAGACCAGAATATCGTCGATGAATACGACAACGAACTTGTCAAGATGAGGCTTGAATACTCGGTTCATCAGATCCATGAATGCAGCAGGGGCATTCGTTAACCCGAATGGCATCACCAGAAATTCGTAATGACCATAACGAGTTCTAAAAGCAGTTTTGGGTATATCTTCATCTTTCATTCTCATTTGATAATAACCGGATCGAAGGTCAATTTTAGAGAATACACCAGCATCTTTCAGCTGATCAAACAGATCTTCAATTCGGGGCAATGGATACTTATTCTTGATAGTGACTCTGTTCAATTGCAGGTAATCAATGCAAAGTCGCATCGTTCCGTCTTTCTTTTTCACAAAGAGAACTGGAGCACCCCAGGGAGAAGTGCTGGGTCGAATGAAACCCTTATCTTCTAATTCTTGAATTTGCTTCTTTAGTTCTTGCAATTCAATAGGTGCCATACGATAGGGCGTAATGGACACTGGATTAGTTCCAGGCTGAACTTCAATTTTAAACTCAACTTCTCGAATTGGAGGGAGTCCAGGGAGTTCCTCAGGAAAAACATCAACAAATTCAGATACCACAGGCATTTCTGCTAAGCCAAAATCTAATTCATCTTGCAAAGCCATGGCAGCAAAAAGAGATGTTGGTTTCTTGTCGATTAGCAGAATTGACTCTTTTCCTAATCCCCTTAAGTACAGTCTTTTATTCTGACAGTCAATCCAGGCTTCATGTCTACCCAACCAGTCTAACCCTAGTACTAGGTCAAACTCACATTTAGGTAGAACATACAGATCACATGGAAAAGGTACACTTCGAATAGACACAAGGCTATTCTTACAGATCAGGTTGATTGGTAAGTCACCTCCTATATGGTTTGAAACAATTAACCCAGTTTTAACAAATTCAGGCTTTAGCTGTAACTTGTTGATCAGGTGAGAACACACAAAAGAATGAGTTGATCCCGAATCAATTAAAGCATAAACATGAGTAAGGTTTAGTTCAACTGTACCCGCAATAACATCCGGAGAATCTTCTTCATCCTTGCCACGGATATGATAAACTCGAGCTGGAGCTCGTGATTCCTGATGTGTGGTGGTTTTCGACTGATTGCTTCTGCCTCTGCCCTGATTCCCAGACTGAGCTTGTCTAATAGTTTTGTTCCGATTGGATTGCACATGACTCGGATTAGCAGAGTTTTGAGCAGGAGTTTGATCTCTCATCATTGGACAGTCTCTGATATAGTGGTCACTTCTGCCACAAGCAAAACATAAGTTAGCCTGCTTTCGACACTGACCAGAATGTGGTTTCTGACAATGCTGACAAATGGCAACCTTCTCTGAATTCCCAGGGCTATTAACAGATATGACTGGGACAGAAAGTCTACTCACAGAATGAGGCTTCGGTGTGAATTTTTTGTTACTACGAGGTGCTGGATTATACGAAGAAGTACCTTCCTTATGGCTTCTAGACTTCTTTGATTTCCAGTGAGACTTGTCATCACTCTTACGCTTCTTATCATGACGGTAACCGCTTTTCCTCTTTTCTGCGGTCCGAAACTTGGATTCCGTAGCAATAGCTCGATTTACGAGAGTTTGGAAGTCCGTGATATCCAGGGCGGTAAACATCGGACTCAGCTCATCATTTAGACCGTCGATGAACATACGGCACTTTTCTTTCTCTGACTTGATGTACTCAGAACCATACTTGCAGTACTTACAGAAATCAGCCACGTATTGCTCTATTGGTCGACCCGCTTGCTTCAGATGCAAGAAACGTTTTCTTCGATCGGCCAAGTACTGCTCACTGATGTATTTCTTCTTGAATTCGTCTACAAAGAATTTCCAATTCACAGATTCAACTGGGGCAGTTAGTGTTGTAGTTTCCCACCAGTTCAAGGCTTCATCAGCAAGTAAGGCTACAACGCATTCGAGCTTATGTTCATCGGAGCACTGAAGTTGCTTAGTCAATATCTGAGAAGTTCTTTCTAACCAATACTCAGCTTCTTCAGGCTTCTCTTCAATAGAGCCTGCAAAAGTATAGGCTCGATGCTGAGCAAGCTTTTCAATAGGAGCTCTGCTAGGGGCAGCAGCTACCGGAGCAGGTTGTTCATGTCTCATGTTCGTCAAAAGCTGATCGAACATTTCTTTCATGCTCAGAAGACAATCTCTTTGAACATTCTGAACAGTCGGATTGTCAGTGTTCGTCCGAGGCTGAACAGGAGATTGTTGTCCAGTGTTATCTGGTACAGGAGGGTTCTCCTTATCCGTAGGGTTTTCTTTCATACGGACACTATCCCCTTCACTTGAGGATTCTCGAGGACTTTCATCGTCTCGAGCTAAATGTGTCTCTTTCATTCTAATTCAGATCAAACAAAATTCAAGTTAGGATCAAGTCACAAGTAAAAATATGTATGATCCCTAGGTGGCTTGACTCAACTAATGATGCACACAGAACACATTCGAGGTCAATAGGACATGTTACCTAAAAAGCTCTGATGCCAACAAATGTAACACCCCCAACCCGGGCCGAGAGCGTTACCGGAGATCGGAAACAGACAAGAATCAGAATATCGGAAATGAGAAAAAACATTCTTAAATAATTACTTACACATTTTAATGCGCACGCGGAAAAAATGGGCTAACAAAAACTTTTCTTAACTTCTTATGATCATACAAAAACTTAGACATACTTTCTTTTAATCTTGATACTAATTTACGAGCCAATTTAAAACTTTTATTTTTATTTTCATAATACTATTACAATTAGGTCATAATGTCGAATACTTAATTAATCAATTACATGCCATTCGAAAACTTAACTAAATGGTCTATGTGATTTCCGAATTAATCCAAATTAACAATAATTAATCAATTCAATTTTCATACAAGACATAATAGTTTCAATTTCATGGCATTCGATTTCCTTTACTTAGAACCTTACAAAATATCAGGATTTATATGCCCTATACGTGTCAAGCTATCGACTATGGACAACAAAAAGAATCGACACAACCACTAGCTTGACTTACATTTTTATACAACAAAATAATGAGGCTACCTACTTAAATACAAAACATGATCCTAGCCTCCTAAACAAGCATCACGGAGCATATAATTTCAAACACCATTTCAAACTTAAGTTACGACCAAACATGACAAAACGAATCCTTAAACAGACTTCAAAGCCACCATCTAGGAGTCTAAAGATAAGACTTAGATCGTACATATTTCAGAAACTGTGAACTTGAGAACTTGAACCAACGAATGCTAGCTTTAGGGTCCGAGCGATCCTGCTA
Source organism: Hibiscus trionum (assembly GCA_030270665.1). Taxonomy (NCBI): domain Eukaryota; kingdom Viridiplantae; phylum Streptophyta; class Magnoliopsida; order Malvales; family Malvaceae; genus Hibiscus; species Hibiscus trionum. The sequence continues at coordinate 6,132,970 of BSYR01000037.1, forward strand.
AGGTTGGGAAGAAGAAAACAACGGAGCGATAAGTACAAAAAATACTTAGCGAGGTAATGCTAAAGCTAATTCATTCTTGAGCTTTTATGTGCTCAAGCATAAAGTTTACTTAGCTAGGTTTATTAACAATCCAATTGCACACAACTAAGCTCATATAAAATTCATACACATAGCATCATATGTATCATATCAACATTCATAGCACATGCTTGAATACATAACCTAACACAATAATTTATCACATGCTTGCATATAATTCGATCAATAACATAATTCAATTCAATTTCGGCATACTCATCTCATGCTTAACAATTGACTCAATCAAAATCTCATGCTAATCCATACATAGCATTTTTAACTTATCAAATCGAAATCACAATTTCATCATAGGCATGTCATTCGAATGATCTCAAAATATCATCCAAAAATCAGAATTTTCCATTTCTTAATTCCATGTATTCGGATAGGGTCATTACCCAAATTTCACATAATCGGACTTATAAGCAATTCATATGCTTCATATCATAATCGAAAGGACCAAATGTCCACATAGCATAGCATTTCATATCACATCATAGCATGCTAAGTCACACAATCTTTTATCCACTTCATAAGCTTATTTAACTTAGCAAGTTCCATTTAATTCATGTAATTCATGTCACATTGTAATTCATTTCATTCCTTTTTATTTAATTTCATAGCCCATGCATTTTATTTAATATCTTTGCCCATGGTAGAATAGTCGTATCAGAAATTCGAGCCATCGGAAGGGTAACATGTAACGCATATTGTTGCTCAAAGCAACATCAAGTATTGCACAAAGCAACATCAAAGGGGATGCCCATAGCATCATGTGTCTCGAACAGCAATCAAGAACACACATCTTATCAAGAGTACACAAAGTACTATCAAAGATTGCACAAAGCAATATCAAACGGTGAGCTCAGACTCTAGGCATGTCGTTCTTATCTAAAACGTCCAATCGACCAAGGGCGTAATCTTGTTAAGTGATTAGTTCATTATTTCATTTAACATGTACCTTTTTCAGAATTTACTTTGCATGCTCATTCGATCGTAATATCATGCATGGCAGCAACATCATACATACATAATCACATGCATTTTTACGCATAGCATAAACAAACCATAGGGCAGTCCACATATTCGTCTTATCGAGTATTATCAAGAGCCCAATTCATGCTTATTCATCATACAATCATTCACATGGGCAGGCCACATTTGCGCATACTCAAACAATTATCAACATCCAAATCGGACATATAATTCATGGCAATTAACGTCATATAACAGTCCACATATTGCACACAATCAAACATAATTCACAAGTCTCAAATCATGCATCCAATTTCCTTTATATCTCATTCCCTTACTAATCACATTATCGAATATCATTTAGTCCAATTTCATGCATAGAAACATAAATTACAGAAAATAAAGTGGTTCGGACACTAGTCCCAACCCTAAGACAAAATTACACTCACGAATTTACACTCACGAATCCTTAAGCTTGATCTCGAATTGAGATGCCTTTGTTTCTTCCCTTCGAATGATCGATCCTAGCTTCCTCCAAAGATTCTTCGCAATTTCGATCTTAATTCTCAACATAAAATGAACATACACTAAATTAGGAAGCAATTCAATCATAATTACTTCTCAATTTCAAGCATGAATTCTTAATTTCAATTCTGACTTTTCATTAGGCTAGTTGGAGGACTAGTTAGCGTTTTAATCATAACTTTTTAATTACTACTCCAAAATTAACTTATCATATATCGTTGGAAAGGTATTAAACTCAATTTTACAGTCACGTGAACCTCATATTTTTATCTTATTCGAATCAATACAGTTTATTGTTTAATTACACTCATTTCGGTAAATCTGGACAGCATGCACTGCCCAACTTAAAAAATTCATATCTTTTAATTTACATATTGAAATTGAGTTCCGTTTTCTCTCAATGATTATAGACATATCAAAGTTTATACAGTATAAATTTCAGCTTGAAATACCTTATATCCAATTTTTGGTGAATTTCCAAAGTTACTGTTTTTACATTGTACACCACTGGACAGTTTTCTTAACCTATACTTCAATTTAAAAACACACTTAATCACATACTTGAATCTAAAAATTCCTTCATGGTATGACTTATACTATTTTTCCATGACATTTTACAGTCCATTTAAACTTCCAATTTCAACATTTAAGTATTCAATTTACCGATTTCTCCAAATCAGTCCCTAATCTCCATAACTTTCGATTACATGACTATTTTTGGTTCTAATCAAAATATCATCTTTTTAACTCATTTTTCCAGCAACCAATAATCATTTATAACAAAATATTCATTTCTTCACAACTTTCTCCTAGTGAGAATTTTCAGATTTTAATCCCTAAGAAACTTTCCAAATGTTCAAGATTTTACATTTTCTTTCAAAACAGCCCCCTTTTTGACTCTCTTCACATCTTCTTAAGAAGTTTTCACATTTTTCAACATTTCATCTTGTTATTTCATTCAAGATTCATATAGTTTCATGTCCTTACAAGTTTTAGGTTTGCATGCATGGTTTTTAACTCAACCGAAAACTACAAGGAGTAGGAAACTTACTTTTTTTTAATTTCTTGACAACACTAGCTATCTTCTTATATTTCCTAGCTTAATCCTCCACCATGCAACCAAAAATCTCACTATTTTTAGCTCTCAAAATGGCTGACTTTTGAGCTTCTCCCCCCCCATATTTTTCTTTTCTTCACGGCAAAGGAGAGGAAATGATGAAGGAAGACAAGCTTCCATCATCTAGGTGATTTGATAGCTCTCTAAATTACCCATGAGCCCTTTTGTCTAACTCTTTTATTTTTAATTTACTAAGGGCAGCTCCAAGGATATTTTATCCTTAACATGCAAATTTCATTCTTTATAAATATTTTAATTCGGTCATTAAATCACCTTGTTACATGCTTTATTTAATTTTCTTAATTTCATCCAATTTCTCAAGGAGATGTAATGTTATCTTATTTCTTTTTATTCTTTTAATACCATACTATCGATCTTGTCATCACTAACTCAAATTCACTAATTTACCAATCGGCTAAACTACTTAATTCAAATCTAATTTTCTTTCTAATTCGAATTGGTGCACTATTTGCCCAATTAAGAACTTTAGGGACTAAATCGCATAATTCAAAAATTTGCAAACTCAATTTGCTTCTAAGAATAAATAAATAATTTAACTTTTACGGCTTTAAATTCTAGGACGGAAATGTGGGTGTTACAATTTTAGAGCATCCTCACTAAGCTTCTAGCTTACGCTCTCGTTTTCGACAATGCAGATCATTAGCGTGGAGTTAGCAAGGAGCAAGGAAAGGGGCATTCCAAGCTTTTGTAGTTGCTCAAGTATGGTTTAGTAAATAAAGTAGTAGTTTAGCAATGGGGCTGCTATGTGTTTGTATGAGCGTTGTATGACTCATAAATGTTGAATGTTGTTTATGATATGCTTTGGATTTGTAACCATGTTGTGTTTTGGTCAAATGCTTGTGATGAGAGGTTATGCCTTTGGATGTTATATGTGTTTGTGAGCATGAAACCTTGTATATGACAACATGTGTCTTTTGGCTTTTAAGCTTTTAAGTATGCCTTGAAATGCAATATCCATCCTTGTATGAATGTCATGTTGTAAATGCCTTGTAGTTCACCTAAATTGTTTTATATGTTAGTCCTTGGTTGTGGAATGTTGTATGTATGCTGGTACGTGGCTAGGGAAGTCTTAAAATGCATTTAGAGTCGTGTTTGAGAGTCTTAGGCTACAAATTTGAGTGTTGCAGTGCAGGGCATAACGGTACGCCTGAGGGCCGTATCGATACGGTCCTACACTTTGGGACTCAAGTTTGGCCTATCGTATCGATATGCGGGGGTGTATCGATACGCCCAAAACTTACTGGAATTCTGAGATTTTGGTGAGATTTTGGCGTATCAGTACGGGTCTTGGGCGTATCAATACGGTTTTGTATCGTTGACCGCGAGATGTTGACCAAGAAGGGTGTATCGATACGCTCAAAGGCAGTATTGATACGGTCTTCCTGGGTTGACTTGAGGCAGTTGACTTGGTCAAGACGTATCGATACCCTTGACTGGTGTATCGATACGGCCTGTTATGTAAGTATAAAATGGGTTGTTCCAAGTTGTGTTTTGGGGTTGGTTGCTTTTGTTACGTGATTTTTCCGTTGTCGTGATCACATAGGAAATAAATGTGCCTTTAGAGAAGATATAATTAAAAGAAATTTTCTAGGGTTGCTAACCGAGGTGGGACCTTAACGAGTTTCACATCGGTTTTCCCCGTGTAGTCTACTCGGACCGGTCAGTCAACCAAACCGGGATGAGGGGGTTACATTTGTTGGTATCAGAGCCTGAGGATACCGAGACCTCGGGCAGGTAAGTGATGTAAGCTTGAAGTGTTAAGTAATTGTTATGTCTCGTTGAATGTTTTGCCATGTATGCCTATTGTTTATTCATTCGTATGGTGTTTGGAAGCATGATTGTTGTGTCTGGTGTAGAGTCGAGTTCCCATTGCTACTATTACTTAATTTGAAAAAGTTTTGTAAAGGAAGATACTTGAGCACGGTTGGACCCTTGCCTTTGCTAACTTAATCTTTATATGTTTGTTTGTTGTAGTTGTTATCTTGCTAGCTGTGAAATGAGACCAATAGGGAGACCTAGGATGGTTCAACCGGAACCACGGGCAGCAGTTCCGGGAGTTGAGCCAGTTTGTGAGGCGCATGCTCCTCCACCTCCTCCTTCTCCTCCTCATCAAGAGGGAGGCGAGGCGGGAGCCGATGGCGTAGAACCTCAAGTTGGCCAAGGACCGGCCGGAATAGATTTAGCTCCTCTAGTTCAGGCAATAGCCGGGGCTTTTCAGGCTGCAGTGGCTGGGGGTCAGGTAGTGGCACAACCCCAGGGTGAGGGTACTGGTTTACCATTAGAGAGACTCCGCAGTTTGGGAGGTGAAGAGTTTAGAGGGTCGACACCCGAGAGGTCTGAGACTTGGTTTGAGAAGACCGTCCGTATTCTGGCACAGATGGGATGTGCCGGGGAGCGCAAGCTAGGGTGTGTTGTATCTCTGCTTCAGCGTGATGCCTACACTTGGTGGGTCACCATCACTACGGGTATGGAAGAGGCTGAGATCACTTGGTAGTTTTTCGAGTCAGCTTTCCGTAAGAAATATTTGGGTCCTCGTTATCTCGATGAGAAGAAGAGGGAATTTATGGCTTTGCTTCAGGGGAATATGACAGTGACAGACTATAAGATTCGATTTGTCAGGCTGAGTCAATATGCATCTGAGCTTGTTCCTACTGAGGAGGAACGTTGTAACCGTTTCCGCTATGGGCTGAGCGAAGAGATCAAGAGGTACACTTTAGCTGCGGACTACACAGATTTTGATGTCTTGGTCGCTAGGGCCAAGGACTTAGAGCACAGTTTGGGCTTGACCAAACGATCTGGTGGCTCTAGTTCTGGGAAGAGATCTAGTGACTTTGATAGAGGTGATGCCAAGAGGCATCGGGACAACAAGAATCACTATGACCATAGACGTGGTGGTGGTAACCACGGTAGGGGCCAAAAGGGCCAGAGAGCTGGTGGGCGGTTGCCCGTGTGTGCTAGTTGCGGGAGGAATCACACCGGTGAGTGTTGGGGGAATTTCCACTCGTGTTGGAGCTGTGGAGCTAGGGATCATATTAGGCGTGACTGTCCACATCGGGTGGGGCAGGCACCAGTTCAGGCTCAGGCTTCTGCTAGAGCCAATAACTTCCAGAGAGGCCGCGGGAGCGGTAAGGGTAACTTCCAGCCGAGAAATGATGGCCAGAGAAACCTAGCGCATGTAGTTGTTGTTCAGCCAGAGGGCGGAGGCCATGCCAGAGTTTACGCTCAGTGTGAGGGTCAGCACGACACAGATGTGATTGCAGGTAACTTCTCGATACAGTCTTTGGGTTTGCTTTCTTTGATTGACACCGGGTCTACACATTCATATATACTGAGTGAGCATGCAAAGTTGTTAAAATTGCCTTACGAGGTATTAGAGGTAGGAGTTAGTGTTACTAGTTCCTTCGGGGATACAGTAGTAGTTAGAAAGATGTACAGAAGATGTCCGCTAATGGTTCAGGGGCATGTGTTTCCAGTGGATATGATGGAGCTACCGTTTTATGGCTTCGATGTGATTTTGGGTATAGACTGACTCACCGAGCATAGAGCTAGGATAGACTTTGAGACTGAGAGGATTTCTTTGAGACTCGCGGATGATTATGAGATAGTGGTGGTAGGTGAGAACGTGAAGTTCTTATCGAATGTAGTTTCAGTTTTAGAGGCTAAGAGACTAGTTGAGACGGGTTGCGAAGCATATTTGGCCTATGTGATGAATCCAAACATGAGTGAGGTTAGACCTCAAGATATCCGGACAGTGTGTGACTTTCCGAGTGTGTTTTCGGAAGAATTGTCGGGTTTACCGCCAGACAGAGAGGTAGAGTTTGCTATAGAAACTCATTCAGATTCAGCTCCTGTTTCGATTGCTCCGTATCATATGGCACCGAAAGAACTGAAAGAGTTGAAGACTCAGTTGCAAGAGTTGACAGATAGAGGCTTCATTCGACCGAGTTCTTTGCCTTGGGGCGCTCCAGTTTTATTTGTGAAGAAGAAAGACGGAAGCATGAGAATGTGTATAAATTACAGACAGTTGAATCAGTTAACAGTGAAGAACAAGTATCCGTTGTCAAGAATTGATGACTTGTTTGACCAGTTGAGAGGGGCATCAGTCTTTTCGAAGATCGACTTGAGATCCGGTTACTACCAACTGAAGGTAAGAGAGGTTGATGTACCAAAGACGGCCTTTAGGACTAGATATGGTCACTATGAGTTTTTAGTCATGCCTTTTGGGTTGACTAATGCACCGGCTGCTTTCATGGATATGATGAATAGGATCTTTCATCAGTACCTAGACCAGTTTGTAGTTGTCTTCATAGATGACATTTTGGTGTATTTGCGTAACGAGGAAGACTACGACCGACACTTGAGACTAGTTTTGCAGACTTTGTTAGACAATTAGTTGTATGCAAAGTTGAGTAAGTGTGAGTTCTGGATCCGAGAGGTAGTCTTCCCAGGGCACGTAGTGTCAGCCGATGGGATTAGAGTTGATCTGAAGAAAATAAAAGCTATCGTTGAGTGAAAGCAACCGAATTCAGTAACAGAGATTCGTAGCTTTCTAGGCTTAGCTGGATATGATGAATAGGATTTTTCATCAGTACCTAGACCAGTTTGAGTGGACAGATGCAAGACATCGAGCCTTTGAGAAGTTGAAAGAAGCTTTGACCCAAGCACCGATCTTGGTTCAGCCAGAGTCAGGGAAGGAATATGTAGTTTACAGTGATGCTTCCTATATAGGCCTAGGTTGTGTTCTCATGCAAGACAAGAGAGTGGTGGCTTATGCCTCAAGACAATTGAAGACTCGCGAGCGTAACTATCCGACCCACGACATAGAGTTGGCTGCAGTCGTGTTCGCCTTGAAGATTTGGAGGCATTACTTGTACGGTGAGAAGTGCACAGTTTACACAGATCACAAGAGTTTGAAGTATATCATGACTCAGCGAGAGTTGAATCTCAGACAGCGTAGGTGGTTAGAGTTGTTAAAGGACTATGATCTTACGATTGAGTACCATCCGGGTAAGGCCAATGTAGTGGTCGATGCTTTGAGTAAAAAGGTAGCCGTAAATTTGAGAGCCATGTTTGCTAGATTGAGCTTGTCCAGGGATGGTGGCTTGGTGGCCGAGCTTCAGGTGAGACCTACTCTAGGTCAGTTGATTAGGGAGAAACAGCTCTTAGATAGATCTTTGGCACCTCACGTGCAAGACATAGCCGAGGGTAGACCTTCAGACTACAGTTTCAGTACCGATAGGGTTTTGTGTTTCAGAAATAGGATAGTTGTGCCAGAAGACAGTGACTTGAGATGCACGATCTTGACTGAAGCGCACAGTAGTCCATTTGCTATGCATCCTGGAAGTACGAAGATGTACCGAGATTTGAAGAATGAGTACTTTTGGGTTGGTTTAAAGAGAGACGTAGCCGGCTTCGTGAGTAAATGTATGGTGTGTTAGAGAGTGAAGGCGGAACATCAGGTTCCCTCAGGGTTGTTGCAACCGTTGAGAATTCCGGAATGGAAATGGGAGAATATCACCATAGATTTTGTTTCGGGCTTGCCTTTTACTCCTTCGAAGAAGAACTCAGTTTGGGTTATAGTAGACCGCTTCACGAAGTGTGCTCACTTCTTAGCAGTCAATACGACTTACACCTTAGATAGATTGGTCGATCTGTACATTGGTGAGATTGTTAGACTGCATGGTGTGCCGAAGTCGATTGTGTCCGATAGAGATTCGAGGTTTACAGCTCGATTTTGGGAGTGTCTGCATATAGCTTTGGGTACCCGTTTGAATTTCAGCACGTCGTATCATCCTCAGTCAGATGGTCAGTCAGAGAGGGTTATACAGATTTTAGAGGATATGTTACGTTGTTGCATCATTGATTTTCAGGGTACATGGGAGAAGCATTTGCATCAGTCGGAGATGGCTTCGTATGAGGCCTTGTATGGCAGAAAGTGTAGAACTCCAGTTTGTTGGGCTGAAGTGGGACAGAAGTTGTTGCCTATGCCGGATTTGCTCAAGGGGACAACCGATAAAGTGAAATTGATTTGTGATCGCTTGAAGGCGGCTTCGGATAGACAGAAGTCCTATGCCGACTTGAAGAGGAAGGAAGTTGAGTTTTCAGTGGGTGAGAAGGTATTCCTAAAAGTGTCTTCGTGGAAGAAAGTAATGAGATTTGGTAGAAAAGGGAAGTTGAGTCCGAGGTACATAGGATCATATGAGATTGTGAAGAGGGTTGGCCCAGTTGCTTATCAGTTGCGTTTGCCATCCGAACTAGAGAAGATACACGATGTGTTTCATGTTTCGATGTTCTGTAAGTATATGTCAGATCCATCACATGTTATGCCTGTAAAAGAGATTGAATTGAATCCGGATTTGACTTATGACGAAGAGCCAATTGAGATCTTAGCTTCACACAGCAAGGTGTTGCGGGGTAGATCGATTGAGTCAGTAAAAGTGCGGTGGCAACGTCGAGGGGTGGACGAGGCCACTTGGGAGAGGAAGGAGGATATGGAAAGGCAGTTTCCCTATCTCTTTCAGTCAGATAATTTCGAGGACGAAATTCCTTAAGTGGGGGAGAGTTGTAACACCCGTGTTTTGGGGTCGGGAGTTTGGTATGTGTGTTGGGTTCGAGTCGTTAGTTTCGATTTAATTTAATTAGACCTTAGTTTTAATTTAAATGAGATTAAAATCCTAGCAATGGCATTTTTGTAATTAAGTCAAAATAAAAGAAGACAAGCTTTTTGAAACAAAAAGAAAAAAAAGGGTCATCTTCTTCCCATTTTGTTTCTCACGTCCAAAAACCCAAACCCCTCCCAAATTACTATTCCATCTCTTTTCTCCATCATTCCAAGAGCTCTTTTCAAGGTAACATCATTTTTGAGTTCTCCTTTTCATCTCAATCATTTCCATGGTTTTAGATTTCAAAAAGGTTCATCTTTTAGTTTTTCAAGTTTTCAAGGTTTGAAGAAAGTATGAAACTTTATTGGGTTTTTGACTTGTTTTTGGTTTGTCTAGTTGGGTTTTGAGTTAACCTTACCTTAATACACCTTATATCTTAAAATGGAGGGATTTTGTTAAAAATCCCGAAATGGGTCTTGGGGGCATTTTTGAAAGTGTCAAAACTTGAAATTTTGATGTGGGTTTGTGTTGGGTTGAAGGGCTGATAGTGTAGGGTTGTTAGGAAAGTGTTTTGGAAGTCTTTAAAGGTAATTTGGGTGTTGAAAATGGTAGATTTCAGCTGGGTGTAAAGGGTGTACGAAAATGTGAGTTTGGTGGTTAACTTGGGTTTGAAATTATGAAGTTTTGGCTTGTGTTTGTGGGTTGAGTTTGTGGCTGAGTTTGGCAATGATTTGGTTGAGTAATACCTTGTCTTTTGTTTGGTTAGAAGCAAGGGGAAACACCGGAGAAGGTTCGGGATCGATTCCAGAAATTGGGGAGGCTTGAGTAGCTTTGCTTGGTTTGCTTAAGGAAGGGTGGTGAGTGAAACCTTCAAACTTATTTAAAATGGTTCAAGTGTGTAGTTGAGGTTTTGGGATGTGCTTGGTAGGCCATTCCAAGGTAGAAGTTAAGTTGGTAGCTTAACTTCTTGTGTGTTTATAAGTTTTAAATGTTTATGCCTATTATGATCTTGTGAAGCATGAATTGTTTATGTATGAGTATACATTGATGTGTGTGGTGATGGCTTTGTGAATATGCATGCTTGTTGGACATGGTGTGGTTTAAAAAGTATGATTGGCACTAGTTAACTTACCGGGTATAGATGATCGATCATTAGGATTAGTGTGCACACGGTTGAGTCAAATTCGCGTGTGGCCTTGGTGGCGTTAAGTCATCAAGGAGGAGTACGGTGATGTAATATTCCACCGGAAATGTTTATATTATATGTGATGATGAGTGGAATCCCATCCGTAGGGCATGTGATGATGAGTGTAATCATATCCATGCGAGGTCCGGTGATGAGTGTAATCCCACCGAGGTAATGTTGTTGTTGAGTGTAATCCGCATATCCGAGTAAACTAATAGTGGTCAATGTACTTGATCGTGAGGTTATGATGTTTAGATAATTGGTTTATCTTGATGAGCTTAGCATGAAGTAAGATGCCATGTTATTGCCCTTATGAGATGCTAGCTAGGTTGCTATATTGATGCTTATGTACGCTTGTGTGTGATGTTAAGGATTATATGCTTGAACCCTGCATTGTCGTTGTTTTTGGTTTTAGAGCATCCTCACTAAGCTTCTAGCTTACGCTCTCGTTTTCGACAATGCAGATCATTAGCGTAGAGTTAGCAAGGAGCAAGGACAGGGGCATTCCAAGCTTTTGTAGTTGCTCAAGTATGGTTTAGTAAATAAAGTAGTAGTTTAGCAATGGGGCTGCTATGTGTTTGTATGAGCGTTGTATGACTCATAAATGTTGAATGTTGTTTATGCTATGCTTTGGATTTGTAACCATGTTGTGTTTTGGTCAAATGCTTGTGATGAGAGGTTATGCCGTTGGATGCTATATGTGTTTGTGAGCATGAAACCTTGTATGTGACAACATGTGCCTTTTGGCTTTTAAGCTTTTAAGTATGCCTTGAAATGCAATATCCATCCTTGTAAGAATGCCATGTCGTAAATGCCTTGTTGTTCACCTAAATTGTTTTATATGTTAGTCCTTGGTTGTGGAATGTTGTATGTATGTTGGTACGTGGCTAGGGAAGTCTTAAAATGCATTTAGAGTCGTGTTTAAGAGTCTTAGGCTGCAAAATTGAGTGTTGCAGTGCATGGCGTATCGGTACGCCTGAGGGCCGTATCGATACGGTCCTACACTTTGGGACTCAAGTTTGGCCTATCGTATCGATACGCGGGGGTGTACCGATACGCCCAAAACTTACTGGAATTCTAAGATTTTGGTGAGATTTTGGCGTTTCGGTACGGGTCTAGGGCGTATCGATACGGTTTTGTATCGTTGACCGCGAGATGTTGACCAAGAAGGGTGTATCGATACGCTCAAGGGCAGTATCGATACGGTCTTCCTGGTTTGACTTGAGGCAGTTGACTTGGTCAAGGCGTATCGATACCCTTGACTGGTGTATCGATACGGACTGTTATGTAAGTATAAAATGGGTTGTTCCAAGTTGTGTTTTGGGGTTGGTTGCTTTTGTTACGTGGTTTTTCCGTTGTCGTGATCACATAGGAAATAAATGTGCCTTTAGACAAGATATAATTAAAAGAAATTTTCTAGGGTTGCTAACCGAGGTGGGACCTTAACGGGTTTTACATCGGTTTTCCCCGTGTAACCTGCTCGGACCGGTCAGTCGACCAGACCGGGACGAAGGGGTTACAAATAAACTTCATTCCAACAGACGAAAAGATTACAACAAAGATTTCAAAGCAAGAGGAGGATAGTCCACCCAGTTAGAGGGACAACAGTCAGAACGGATAGCCTTAGCCACCCAATCGGGAGCTCTGTTACAAATTCGCTTAACAAAGGAAATATTACAAACATTAAACAATTAAGAGAAACAAAGAACATCATCTTCCACAGTGGCAGAGTCCCAAGTTGTAAGGGATTTTGAGGACAGTCGAAAAATGAGGTTAGCATTATCCGACTCCATAATGACGTGGGTAAAGTCGTCCATCAAAGTTGCGGCTAGTCCTAAGCGTAGAGCAAAAGCTTTAGCCATGTCCACTAAAGAAGCTCTGAATTTTTTAGTAGCTCCCCCAATTATGGAACCGATTTCATTTCGAAGAATTGTCTTAGCTCCAGCATTGCCTGAGGAGGCATCAAATGATGCATCATAGTTGATTTTAACAAAGCCGAAAGGTGCAGGGTTCCAAGAGGGCAACGGCATGGAATCTTTCGCGATTGGGGGAATATCTTTGGATGTTGAGACTAGGAAATCAACGTGAGCAGATTCTGTCAATAACCATACATCGAGTGGGCTTTCAACCTTACCTAAAAAGACATAGGCATTTTGAGATTTCCAAATGAACCAATAGAGGTAGGCAATCAAAACAAGACCCTCACCAAAAGATCCTTTCGAGGAAAGATCCGAGAGTTTAAACCACCAAGAGCAGAAGCCCGAGAAACCTACAACATTAGGACAATAGCTAATTCATGACGCTCTCCAAACAGCTTGAGCGAACGGACAAAAGAACAAGACGTGCTCAATACTTTCATGACCTTGGCCACATCTCAAACAATCGGAAGACCCAGGTCTGAATCGAGCAATCAAGTTAGAATTAAAGGCCAAAGCATTGTGACACGCTATCCATAAATTTAGCCATCGTAGTCTTCCAAAATCAACAATGTTGTCCATCTTTTTAATTTAATCAATTTAACTCTCAAACTCTTGAATCGTATCAATATCGCCTTTTGACTGTGTTGACTATCAAGACCGTTAATTTTTGTGCACGTGGTCGTTATGTGCTTAAACATCAGTCGTTATCGCCAACTATCTTAACATGTCGATGACGACGAGTCAGTTTTAATGACGCGGTAGTACGAATAGATAGTTTTATAATCAATTAATTTAAATTTAAACCTTTTTTTATAAAAAAGCATGTCAATTGTACTATCACGCCATTAAAAGCGGACCCAACATCATCTTATTAAATTACATTATTTTTTAAAGAAAATAGCATATGTGCATGTTAACTCAAACGTTATTATTATTTAACGACGAAGTGTTTGACATGAAAAATGACGACGGGCGATAACAATTTTGTTAGTTAACGACAGTCAAAAGGATGTGATTGGTGCAATTCAGGAACTTGAAGGCTAAATTGATGAAATAAAAAAATGGGCAACATTGCTACTTTTGGAAAACTAAAAGAGCTAAATTGAGGCAATTAAAAATTAACGGACAACATTACTAATTTAGGATTACTACATAAGCAAAATTACCTCTTAAGTCTTATTAAAAATATAAAAGAATTTTTGATATAAATAAGGACAAATAGATAATTTTTTAGAAGTACTTTTGACGAAAGCTAAACTCTAAAAAATTCAATTTTAAAACAATTTTCACCTAAAAAATTTATTTTTTATGTATTATTTTTTCCCAAAAGTACTTATAACTCAAAAAATGTTTTTTTTAAATTAATACAAAACATGTTGTATTATCATCCTCTCTCATAACTAAAGGTGATTATAAAGTAGTATCTGTGTATACATATTCTTAACTCTTTGACAATGCACACACACCTTGCAGATAAAACGATTGAACATAGATCTCCTAAGATGAACATTGCTAGGGTTGTCGAAGTCCTACAAAATAAAAACTAATTTTACTAAACTAACTTGCCGTAATAGTGAGATCGGGTCGAATCCAAAGAGAGCTGAAATTAGAATCACAATGTTAAAATAATAAATTAAAATGGGGGGTTGGTGTATCAAACTAAAATTAAATATAAAAAATAAAAGTAATAAAGATCAATCTTATTGAACTTTCAATCCAAAGGTGTGATTTTTATCCAACCGTAACTTTGATCACAGGCTTAAAGATGAATTTCTCATATCCAAGAAATTAGTCTGCTTGGGAACACCACAACAAACAATTATTCTCATTTTATAATTGATTAGTCTACTCTAAGGAACAACGCAACAAGCATTCAAATCAAACTTACCACAAAATCAATGTTAGCATTAAGATTAATGAGAATGACTAAAACAAAATTAATCAAATTAATCGTGTACCTTTATTTCCCTAGGGACTATCATGTGTGATGTATAGTCTAACGAACACAAAACATGAGCCTTACCTTTGCTACTTGCGTCATGGATAGCGATAGAACATTCAATATCAAATTAATGCGTCAATTTAATCAATATCAATCATTCATAAAATTAAGAACAAGAAGTAAAGATTACTTGGATTAAAGTACAAGCCTCACAAAATTACAGCATAATCGATTCACCCTTGAATCGAAAATAAAAACTTAACCACGGATGTGGAATAAGAACACTAGAGAGAAGAGTCGTCGAAAGATTGATTCTAAGATGAGATCTAAGAGACCTATTGAGCTCTTTAATAGAGAGCAAATCTCTAAACCTAAAAGTAAATCTCCTTTATTGAGTTTGAATCCAATAAAGAAAGATAAAATAAAGAAAAATCTAAATAAATAAAGTCCTAATTAATAAAAGAGATTGATTCTTGGTACAATACTTCCAAAATAATGGAAATACCCATAAAAGTTGGCTTATTCACGGATTTGGCTCCAAAAGTTCGGACCTTCACGTCAGACACCAGCTTCGTATCAATCACAAGGTGTGGTCACGCCTTATCGAAGACGAGCTTCTGCCAAGTTCTACATTCTTCCAAATGACTTGATTTTCATATGAGGAGCTAAAAACATGCTTTTAAGTTGAATTTTACCATTACATCCATATTCCACCTCCTAAATCAAGACAAACATAATTTCACAATTAAGCTTAAAATATAATAAGAATATGATAGAATTAATCAAAAAATATATATATAATTACAACCTATCAAATATCATCCACTTTTCCCCTAGACTACTTATTGAGTTCAGCAATCTAACTTTTAATTAATTCCTTAACTATCAACTTGAGTTTTTCTTTTCATTTAACAATAGCAGTGTTATAGCTACGGATACAGGCTTTCCGTCCAACGCTACATTATGGGCTCTACGTCACCCTAAAGATGACAAAACTACATCAATAACTCAAACATAAACTTGGCATCCGATAGAGAACCCATTAAAATTTATGAGTTTCATATGTAACTTAAAAGTAAAAGACTTGCTAAATAATCTTCAGTTTCATTTGTATATTTGTGCTATTTCTATCTACGAACTTTAAACTTTTGATTTGGATATCTAAACTTTAAAACTAAGATATTTATAAAATAAATTTGTTTCCACCGTCAGAGTAGGGATAATTTACTATAGATTTAAATTCAATACACTAATGGTGGAAATTAAAATTCCCACAAATACCTTAGAATTTAGGTTTTTTTATTAAAATTTATGATTTAGAGTTAGAAATTAAAGTTTAAATTTTAGGGTAATATAATTAGGGTTTAGAGTTTATTTTAACCCTTTAACTGGAGGTGTCAACTTGAGGGCCTGATGGGACCACCCCCGCAAGAAAGGAAAATTTGACATTAATTTCTTTGAAAATGTAAAGAATTTCATTTGGTCCCTTTAAAAAATTGATATTTTTTATTTCTTTAAAATTATAAAATTTCACATTAATGTTGATTTATATGTATTTATAAATTAAATTATTACCCTTAATATAAAAAATTTATATATTTAACTTAAATAGTTATAAAGAAAAATTACAAATGATTGATTTTAACTTATTTTTAAAATATGCTCGTTTGGTTCTAGAGAATGAAGTATGTTTTTATTTTCATTTTCTTAGAAAATAGAAAATTGTGAAGAAAAAAACGAATTTGGTTGTAAAATTAAAAAATGAATTTTAGAAAATAAAAATATAAGTGAAATTTTGGTAACATAAAAAGATGTTTTCATTGAAAATGTAAAAAGGTTTTCATTGTATATGTTGTAGGAACGTGAAAAATATTAAAATAAGAGTTTTTAATGATAATTTTATTTTAATTCAGGTTTGAATCCTTCTAATGTTATTTTTAAAACTTTAGTTTATTTACTCATATTTTATTTGTTTATTATAATTATTAATTTTAATTGTATTTTATTTTTAATAATTACTCTCTCCGTCCCACTAAAACTGTCACATGTTGACATTTTTTTGGTCAAATTTTTTCAACTTTGACTATAATTTATTTAAATATTTTAATTAATTAAAAATTATAACAAATATATTTAAAAACTAGTTGATTCAAGATTTTTAAAATATATTTTTTCATATTTTTATCAATAATAAATTTTAAATTATAAGAGGTCAAAGTTAAAAAAGTTTGACTCAAAAAAAGTCAATATGTGACAGTTTTAGTGGGACAGAGGGAGTATTTTTTTATTTCTATTTTAAAAAGCTAAATACCAAATACATTTTCATTATTTTTATTTTTGAAAATAAATTTCTATCTCTATTAACTAAAACATGTTTTCTGTTTTTTTAAATGAAAATAAAAATTATATTTTAAAAAATAAAAATAAAAATATTTTTCTAAAAGCAAACGTACCCCTAACTTCTCTTACAAGTTAGAACTTCAACATTGATAAGGTGTAACTAATTTATCGTAATGATAATATGCATATAAATTTAGTCTTTTTTTTATTATTATCGAGATTTGTATTTCAATATTAACTTTTTATTCTTATTTTTGAAATCACGGTGCTTTTGATTTTCCTCAAGACGTTTTTTCCCCACTTAATCAGAATTTTTTTTTGAAGTTATTCAAATTTTCATTAATAATTTAAATTTCATTTAAATTTTTTTTAGTAGAATTAAATTTATGAAATTACGATTCGAGTCAAAACAACTCAAATTTTTTTCACCGAGACAAAAAAATTTAATATTTTCGAGTTAAATTTTACCCACTCTTAATGAACGAGTAATGGAGACTATATATTTTCAACTATCTCTCCCTTTCCTTTTTTTGGTAATATACATCTCCATCTTACAGTCAGTAGCGGATCTAGAGATTCAAGAATAAGAGTTTAAAAAATTTCTTCTCAAATGGGTATACAAATTTTCATTTTTCCTCCTCTCTACATACTAAATTAATTTTTTGAAGAAGAAATTCAACACTAAAAAAAACTCTCTAAAAATGGGGGTGCAATTGCCCCTTTGGTGGTCATGTAGGTCCGTCACTGCTTACAATTCATGTTTGGAGTGTGAGACTGCCCTTCCCAACAATATCGTCTCTAAAATTTAAACTCACGTTCTCTCTTTAGAAGTATAATGTGTCTTACCAATACATCCAACTCTTGTCAATACTATCCCTCCCTCTTCTAACATGTCAGTGGTAACCCTGTGATTGAAGCAAAGCCATGATCAGGATGAGTTTCCATGGTCCTTATGGAAGGTTACAGTGGTAGTCTGGTAGAGAGGATAGCAGCCATGTGCAGAAGTGGAGTACAATAACAAAAGAAAAAGGCGTTTTCACCGGATAAAAATTATGTTAGATGCTATTAAATTTTAAATTTTAAATTATAAATTATAAATTCTACAAAATACATTATACTTTTAATTTTTTAAACTTTAATCTTAAACTTAAATTATAAACCTAGTTTTTTAGTACGAGACATAAATATAGACAACGAAAAGAGTCAAAAGATTTTTACTCACTTTTATATGAATATAACAATTTAATAAATTATTTATCGTTCTGACACTCATACAAAATTATTTCTCAATCTAACATCTTACAGTAAATTTGTCAAGTTAATGACGAGTGTTATTAAAAATTGTTTTCTTTTAAGGTTTAAAGATTGTATTATTGGCATTGAAAAATTAACAATGCGAGCCTGACAATTTCAGGTGCTATACAGAAAAACAATTTTACACAGTAGAAGAATGATAAATAATTTATTAAGTGGTGATATTTAGGTGAAAATGCAATTCAAAAAACAAAGCAGTGCGAATGGGAAAAGGCTGCAAAAATTATTGTATGGGGATCGGTGAGAGTGGAGGGATGTGAGGCTGACCTCTCTCTCCCCCAACAATGGTTGGCTGAACCCTACACCTCCTTTCAAATAATGGAGACACCACAAAAAAATGAGGACATTCATCCCTACAACTCCCCCCCTTTTTGCCAGACAAACACCACAAAAAATGTATCCATCTCCGGATAGGGATAAGGTCAATCTCAAAAGGGTTTTAATTTTTTTGATTTATTTTGCGTTTTATGTTTAAATTATTCGAGGGAAAATTCTACAACGCGCGACGAACATTGATGAACACCATTAATGATGAACACCATTAAATTAATTAATAAAGATTTAAAATTTCAAGGACCCATCATACAATTAATAATTATTTTAAAAATTCAATTAAATTATTTTTTATATATATTAAAATTTTATTTTTTTAATAAGGGTAAACTATATATTTAGTACCTCACTTATTTTTGTATTTCTATTGAACCCTCGTTATTTAAATATTATTTCAATTTGACCATGTTCTTTATAAAAAAATAATTTAAACCCTTAACCTAAAACCCTAAACTATTAAACCTTAAACTATTAAACATATACCCTAAACCATATACCATTAAAAATAATTTCACCATCATCGATTCAATTTAATTTAATGAATCGTTGAAAATAATGGTTGAAATTTATTATACAGGGCTGCTGCAATTGGTGATGCATTTGGTAGAAGAAACAGATCCACAAGGACTTGCATCTCTGACCATGGCCAGCCTCACAAGTGTATCCAAGCATTTTTCGAGCATACCGGAAGATGACACAACTGGCTGCGAATCTTGGTAATGCTTCAAAGCCACCAAAAGATCAGACCATGTCGAGACGCCGAGATGATCAATGGGGCTCTCGGTTATCTGTAATCGATTACAGTTCCCTGATGCAATTGCAGCACCAATTGCAGCAGTCCTGTACAATAAATTTCAACAATTATTTTCAACGATTCATTGAATTGAATTGAATCGATGATGGTGAAATTATTTTTAATGGTATATAGTTTAGGGTATATGTTTAAGAGTTTAAGGGTTTAAGGTTTAATAGTTTAGGGTTTTAGGTTAAGGGTTTAAATTATTTTTTATAAAGAACATGGTCAAATTGAAATAATATTTAAATAACGAGGGTTCAATAGAAATACAGAAATAAGTGAGGTACTAAATATATAGTTTACCCTTATTAAAAAAATAAAATTTTAATATATATAAAAAATAATTTAATTGAATTTTTAAAATAATTATTAATTGTATGATGGGTCCTTAAAATTTTAAATCTTTATTAATTAATTTAATGGTGTTCATCGGTGTTCATCATTAGTGGTGTTCATCAATGTTCGTCGCGCGTGGTAGACTCATCCTTATTCGAGTTTGTTTTCAGGTTTGAATTATTTCACATTTGACATTGGAATTCAAATCTTTTGAATTATAAGATAGGGGGCATCATATTGAACAGAATGAGGACATTCAGCCCAATGTTTGGTAAAGTAGATCAAAACAACACTTTAGGTGGCCTAAACGTTCAAAGTGTGAAAGACACATGAATTGTGCCCCCAGACAAGTAGATGAGGCATGCAAAACACCTATCCTTTTTCATAGTCGTTTCTTGGATGGAAATGGAACCAGAAATTGGTCATAAGTAGTTAAAGCATCGTGATTATTGCTGTTACTTTGATGCCTAGTCTTAAGCCTAAATTTCAGCTAGTTCACTTAGTATTATGTTTGTTATTTGTTTTTATTCTCTGGCCTAAAAATCCTCCTTGTATTTCCTTTATTTTCTCTCAAGTAGTTTGTATGTTACTGTATAAATACAAGAGTACAGCAGCAGGTTTAGTAGTGCTGCATTATTCCACCACCAGTGCTTTGATATTTATTTTCTATTTTGGTATCGAGAGCCAGGTTCCTGAGCAAATTATTTCACTCAAACTCCAATCATGGTCTCTCCTCCAGGAACTCCAAGCTCAAATGAACCACATATTTTACCCGATTTACAAAGCAAAAGTTTACCCACTCAATACAACGCAATTAAACTTGATCGCACAAATTATCTTCTATGGGAAACCATGATTATGCCGGTCATCAGAGGCCACAAACTAGATGGCTATGTTCTTGGCACCAAGTTATGTCCTCCCGAATTCATGCCAAGAACAACACCAGGGAGTACAGTTCGAATACCAAATCCCGAGTACGAAGAATGGCTCGCAAATGATCAATTACTCTTGGGGTGGCTTTATAGCACCATGAATGCAGACATAGTCTCTCAACTAATGCGGAAATCTACATCGAAAGAGCTTTGGGATGCAGCAAAAGAATTGTCTGGTGCACACACAAGGGCAAGAGTTGTCTACTACAAAGCTGAGTTACAGAAAACAAGGAAAGGAGGAATGAAAATGGAGGAATATCTTACAACTATGAAAGCCATTGCTGACAATCTTTCCCTGGCAGGTAATCCAATACCTTTACCTGAACTAATTGTTCAGATTTTGAGTGGTCTAGATACAGAATACACTACGATTGTCACTCTTCTTACCGACAAAGAGTCAATATCTTGGATTGAATTACAAACTACTTTGCTGACATATGAAAGTAGATTAGAGCAGCTTAATACCCTTCAAACAGAAGGTATTAATTTGAATCATGCCACTGCTCACTTTGCTAAGAACAACACCAAGCCATTTCATTTCAACAATGGCAGAGGGCAATATCGATCAAACTACAACAACAATCGTGTTAGAGGTAGATCCCGCGGAAGAGGAGGCAGAAGCAATGAAAACAAACTCATATGTCAAATCTGTGATAAAAGAGGTCACACTGCCTCTGATTGCTGGAACAGGTTTGATCGTAATTTTGTTGGAAGCTCATCAAATCAAAATTCGAGTGCCCTCATGGCAACTCCTGAAACGATTGAAGATCCCTCATGGTATGCTGATACTGGAGCCAGTCATCATGTGACCAACAATTCTCAGAACCTACAATACAAGCATGATTATAATGGTAAGAATTATCTTATTGTTTCCAATGGAAGCAAGCTGGATATTAGCCATATAGGTAACACAAAATTTACAACGAAAAAGAAAGATTTGTCTCTTAATCATGTGTTGTGTGTTCCTAAGATTACAAAGAATCTACTAAGTGTATCTCAATTGGTGACTGATAACAATGTAGATATTATATTTAACTCTTCTGGTTGTTTTGTGAAGGACAAGCGGACAGGAATGGTGATGCTCAAAGGGAAACTTGAAGACGGTCTATACAAGCTTGAAGCTGCCCCCTCCTCAAATTTTTCCAAAATAAATTCCAGAGTCGTTTCTTTCTTGTCAAATTTATCAAAGTCAGAGTCATGTTTAAATTCCTTGAGTTCTTCAAATGTGGATATGTGGCATAAGAGGTTAGGCCATCCATCTAAAAAGGTCTTGTTTCAAGTTTTAAAAGAGAATAATTTTGGTTCAGCAACTGATATCAATTTCTGTGATGCATGTCAGTTTGGGAAATCACATGCCTTACCCTTTAAAAATTCTCTTTCTCAAGCTAAAAATGTTCTTGATTTAATTCACACTGACCTTTGGGGACCTGCACCATTACTTTCGTCATCTGGATATCGATTTTACATTCATTTTATTGATGACTTCAGTAGATATACTTGGATTTATCCTCTTAAAGTGAAAAGTGATGCTGTTGAAGCTTTTAACCATTTCAAAAATCTAGTTGAAAATCAATTCGGAACTACGATAAAACAACTTTATTCTGATTGTGGGACTGAATACTTACCTTTCTCTCAAATAGTCCAAAAATCAGGTATTATATTCAAACACACTTGTCCCCACACTTCCGTTCAAAATGGTAGAGCAGAAAGAAAACATCGGCACATCGTCGAAATGGGCCTAACTCTCTTGGCTCAATCTAAAATGCCGTTGAAATACTGGTGGCAAGCTTTTGAAAGTGCTGTGTATCTAATCAATAGATTACCAACTCTTGTTCTTCACAATATTTCACCATTGCAAAAGTTGTTTGACAAAATTCCGGATTATTCTCTTTTAAAAGTTTTTGGATGTAGTTGTTTTCCATGCCTTCGACCATATCAAAATCATAAATTTCAATTTCATTCCACTAAATGCGTGTTTTTAGGATACAGTGAATTTTTCAAAGGGTACAAATGCCTTAGTTCTACAGGAAAAATCTATATTTCAAGGCATGTGGTGTTTAATGAAAAAGAATTTCCTTTTGCTAATGGTTTTCTCAATACCAAAAGTGTTTCGACTCCAGTCCTTATCTCTTCACCTTTCTCATGGCACATGATGCCAAATAATTTGAGTAACAATGCAACTTCTTCTTGTATAGATCCGCAACGAGTCTCTCCAGCAGCTTCACCAAACCCTGAAAGTTCTACTTCACGTTCACCAAGAGAGTCAAGTAACGTTGAAGTTACATCAGGTTCTGACACCGTTGAACTTGATCAATCCACAAGTGACGTTGAAAATGAAAGGCTGGAAGAAAGCAGTGAAATTCCTTCGAATGTCCACCCCATGGTCACAAGGGGAAAGAGTGGCATATTCAAGCCAAAAATTTCGTTTACTGGTACTGTCAAAATTGCTGAAATTCATGATAACTTCGACACAATGGAGCCTCAATCAGTTCTAGCGGCCTTAAAAAATGATAACTGGAAGAAGGCAATGCAAGTTGAGTATCAAGCCCTAGTTCAAAATAAGACATGGCACTTAGTTCCTCCATCTTCAAAGCATTCTTTGGTTGGAAGTAAGTGGGTTTTCAAGATCAAATATAGTCCAAGTGGAAACATTGATCGTTACAAAGCAAGATTAGTTGCCAAGGGATTCCACCAAACTCCTGGAGTTGACTTTTTTGAAACATTCAGTCCTGTTATCAAACCCACTACGATAAGAATTGTGTTGACTATTGTTGTCTCAAAAGGATGGGTTGTTCGACAACTGGATATTAACAATGCATTTTTGAATGGATTATTGGCTGAAGATGTGTACATGGTGCAACCAGAGGGGTTCGTTAATCCTGAAAAACCAGATTTTGTGTGCAAGCTTGATAAGGCCATCTATGGCCTCAAACAAGCTCCTCGTGCTTGGTTTGACAGATTGAAGAACACATTAATGGATTGGGGTTTCAGTCATTCTAAGTCTGATACGTCTCTCTTCTTCTTCAAGTCTCACAACAAAATCTTATTTATACTTGTTTATGTTGACGACATCTTGATTACAGGCAATGACAAAGAACTCGTACAAGCTTTCATTCAGAGGTTAAATAAGATTTTTGCTCTAAAAGACATGGGATCTCTACATCATTTTCTCGGCATTGAAGTTCACAGAGATGAGACTGGCATGTTTCTTATGCAATCTAAATATATTAAAGATTTGCTACAAAAAGCTGGTATGGAAAGTGCTAAAGCTTGTTCAACGTCACTTACTGCTGGGAAAAATTTGTCTAAAGAAGAAGGAGAAGTCATGAGGAATCCGACCTCTTATAGACAGATTATAGGAGCTCTTCAATACCTCACACACACTCGGCCAGATATAGCATATGCAGTCAACAAGTTGAGTCAGTTTCTTCAACAACCAACCATGGTTCATTGGCAAGCAGTTAAAAGGGTTCTTCGTTACTTGAGTGGTACAGTTTCAGTTGGGTTGCATATCAAATACAATGACAGACTTTGTTTAAGTGGTTTTTCAGATGCTGATTGGGCGAGTTGCCCAGATAATCGTCGTTCAGTTGCAGGGTATTGCGTTTACTTTGGTGACACTTTGATTTCTTGGTCTTCTAAGAAACAACATGTTGTTGCCAGATCAAGCACAGAGTCTGAGTACAGGTCTTTAGCAAATCTTGCTGCAGAGATGTCATGGATTACATCACTTCTCAAAGAAATTTCATTCTCTCTACCTTCCAAACCCATAGTATGGGTTGATAACTTAAGTGCAGCTGCTCTCGCCTCTAATCCTGTGCACCATGCTCGAACAAAGCATATTGAAATAGATGTTCACTTTGTTAGAGATATGGTTTTAAAGAAAGATTTAGAAATTCGATATGTTCCATCACATGATCAGATAGCTGACTGTCTTACGAAGGCGCTAGCAAGTTCTCGCTTTCAGTTTTTACGTGACAAACTTGGTGTGATTGAATCACCCTTTCGTTTGAAGGGGAGAGTTAAAGCATCGTGATTATTGCTGTTACTTTGATGCCTAGTCTTAAGCCTAAATTTCAGCTAGTTCACTTAGTATTATGTTTGTTATTTGTTTTTATTCTCTGGCCTAAAAATCCTCCTTGTATTTCCTTTATTTTCTCTCAAGTAGTTTGTATGTTACTGTATAAATACAAGAGTACAGCAGCAGGTTTAGTAGTGCTGCATTATTCCACCACCAGTGCTTTGATATTTATTTTCTATTTTAAGTTATGGGTGCAAAGTATAGGGTGGATGGTGTTGTCCCATTATCATCATCGCTCGGGATCAACCGCGTCGAGGGTTGATTTGGTCGGTCAAAGATGGAAATCAAATTGATTTTTGGTATGATGAGTGGATTGACGGCATTGGTCCTTTGGTAAGTCATGTCCCTTTCGTGTCACCGGTGACATTGGGTGATTGCGAGCTGTTCTGCCGGAAGTGAGCCACCATCGCAAGTCGCAACACTTGGGGAATGATAGACCGGGATGGAAGTGGGAAGCACGGCGGAATGAACCATATAACAATGAAAACTTGACTTCACGTGCAGTAACTTTCACCTTGAATGAAGCATGAACGCAAACGGACAACGGTGCACTATGAAGTGTGAACACTAAGATTTGTTCTTCTGCAACTTGTTCAATTGGAAACCAAACTAGATCCTCAAATACATGGTCATGGCATTCTTGTCAATCCATTTACTACTTATGATCGTTTCTAATATTAAGTGTTCTGAACTTTGACCCTTCTGTATATATTATTATATAAATGTATTACACCATTAATCACCAGCCGTCTTAGCTCAGCCGGTAGAGCGCGTGGCTTTTAACCACGTGGTCGTGGGTTCGATTCCCACAGACGGCGTTTCTGTAATTTTTTTATTTTTTTTTATGTTTCGTAAAATCCCCATGATCTGCTTTTCAATTCCAAGTCCATTTTGCCAGGAAAAATCGGAATTGAGGTGTTATTAATATTATGTTTTATTCCTAACAATAGAAAATTTTCAACATTTTTGTAGCATTGAATATTTTGCATGAGTTGAAGTTGAAATTTTTATCGATATAAATTTACTTAATCTAAAATTTTGAATGAAACTGGTATTTAGCAGGCTAAACATCTTGGTACGACTGGGTTTAGGGTTTATTTATGGTTCACTTTAAATTTAAAATTTTTTATTGGTCTTCTCAATAACTAATGTTGAGTTCTATAATTAATATTAAATAAGATTAGCTTCTACTTATGGCTCAAAAATTAAAAATATTAATCCCAATTACATTTTATAGGAATTATCTTTTCCCTTTGTTACAAGAAAAATAGATATCCATATCTATACAAAAATGCAATCATTCAAGCAAAATATTGTTCCATATCCAGATGGATTTAGTTATGGTAATATTATCCTGAGACAATAATATAATATTCTCAATGGTTGACATTATTCAAGAATACATATAAGAATAATCTCAATACCTCATATTTTTAGATAATGTTACATTACATGGGAATGTAAATTTTTGGATAGTTTTACGGTTAACTTTAAAGCTTTTATCAAGTTAATTGTTGGTCACTTTAGTGAGTAACCCTCCTTGGACGATGGTTTCTGGGTTGCTTTAAGGGTAAAGATGTGAGGTTTTCTATCAAGTGTTCTTAAGCGGTGGTTTCTGGGTTCTCTTTAGAGCCTGGCTCCGATAGGGGATGCATGGTTTCTTATAGGGGCTGGATGTAGAGGTGTTTATTGTCGTATATCAGATCGGATTCGATCCAGTTTTTTCGGATATCCAGTTTTTCAGATCGACAATATAGTAATTCGTATCTGATCCGAAAAAAATCGGATATCCGATTTTTCGGATATTCAGATAATCGGATCGGATATTCGGATATCTGATTATCCGAAAATAGAATTTGATTCAACTATTTTTTTTGAATTTGAAGGTCGTATTATAAAATTTTCAGAATTTCGAATATAACAAACAACAAATTACTAAATATAACAAGACTCACATCTATGAAAAATTCGATTTTTTAAATTTTTGAATATAACAAGCATCAAATTCTTAAATATAACAAGATTAATATTAAAAAAATTGAATTTTCAGATTTTCGGGTTTTCGAATAATCCGAAACTTGAAATATTGCGATCCGTATCCGATCTGGAAAATTTAAAATCGGATCAGATATTCGATCTGAAAATAAAAATCAGATCAGATATCCAAATTTTTAGATCGGATCAGCAGATAATCGGATCGGATCGGTCAGATCGGATATTTTTTAACACCCCTAGCTGGATGAGGTGAGGACACGCGTCAATAGGGGAAGACAAGTGTCCTGGTGACAGTGGCGGATCCATGAATTCAAGAATAGGGGTTCAAAATAATTTTTGATCTGAGAATGGGGTTCAAAATATTTTTTTTTCAAACAGGATTATAAATTTTTATTTTTCCCTCTACACGGTAAATTATTTTTTAAAAAAATTAACACTAGATAAAAAAACCCCAAAACTGAGGGTGCACCATCACGTGGTTTGGGGTAGCGTTCACATGCTGAGTTCGCAACGGTCATAATTGATTTGTTCGTACAAAGGATGACAATATAATACAAATCCGATTTGATCCGGAAAAAATCCAATCTCAATCCGATCGAAAAAAGTTCGAATCCGAAAAAATGTCCAAGTCCTAATAGGAGGTGGATCAGATATGGACATTTCCATGATCCGATCCGAATCCAATCCAAATTCATATTCGATTCGAGTCAGATCCATATATGAATCTGAATAAAAATATTTAAAACTCTTAGATTTTAAGAAATATAGATATATATTGAAATCCTAATTAAGTTGAATTGAGATTATATATATATATTGAAATCCAATTTAAGTTGAATTGAGATTATTTTTATTTTATTTTATTAATTTCATATAAACCTACCATACATTATGTGCCTCATTCAAAACTTCTCTAATCTTAAGTGGAGGAAAAAAGTACACATAAGCCGAAATACAAACTAACGCTCTCCAAAACAAAAATAAAAACAAAACCTGTAATACATTACATAGTTTCGCCATCTTCCTACCGAAACAAATTAATCAAAAGTAAACAACAAGTTACCACCAGACTTTAAAGGTTTCTGCTCTGGTTGACTTTGTCTTCGCTAAATCTCTGGCCAGTCCGTTAATTAAGATTTCTAGATCAAGATGAGAAAAATATACTAAATGTGAAGAAAATTCTGAGAAGCTTTGATGTATGCTCAGGCTTAAGTATTAACTTCAGTAAGTCGTGCATTGTGGGTATTGGGACAAGCTTGAAAAAATTGAATTTTTAGCTACATTTTGATTATATTTTTAACTTGTTTCATCTTGAATTGTAATATTTATTAGACATTTTATAATTGTGATTTGGAAAGTAGTTATGTTAGTAGACTAGTAAGACAATAGTACTTTATGTAAGGATAATTTTTTTGTTGTTGAGTTTTTTTAGTTGAAGTTTGAGTTGTTACTTTAATTTGTTTTATATTGGATTATATTTTTCGATGAAAAGAGGAAATTACCATGTGCCTCATTAAAAACCTCCTTAAACCTATTTGGAGGAAAAAAGTACACATGGTAATTTGTACAGAAAACAACGAGCTAAGCTCGACTAAAAAGACTCACAAAGAAAGCATACAACCATGCAAACTCATCCCAAACTCAATCTCCAACGTCTGCACTAAGCAGAAATTCCACCGACTTAGGAGGTGTATGGAACGCCCTAACATCCACGACTGCTATGTCAGCTAACTTTTCCATATGATCAGCAGCTTTATTAGCCTCGCGATGAATATGTCGAAATAAAACATGCCATTGTCTTCCACATAATTCCTTAATGTCCAAAACTAATCCGGGTAGCCCTTGGGAACGAGACTCCGATATAATTAGTCTTAATGCTTCGAGACTATCTATTTTAACCACAATATTTCGAATACGAAGATCTCATGCACAAGACATGCCCGTAAACACACCCCAAAGCTCAGCATCCACAACTAAACATGCACCCAAAAACTTTGCAAAACCAAACGTCCAATACCCTGAGAAATCTCGAATGCTACCACCACAAGTTGATGTACCATCAATAACTCGTCTCGCGCCATCCGCATTGACCTTGTACCAACCCGGCACTGGCAGCGACCACCACGCAGGCGGTCTCACAAATCCAACCCGCAAGCTTCCAGTCACCATAGTTTGAGCTGCAGCGCTCACCATCGAATCTTGCAACCGTCGACGTGTATCTAGAATAGGTCCTCGATCATCCGCAATATCCAGAAACACAATGGAGTTTCTTTGCTTCCAAAGCTGCCATGGAACAATCCCAAACAGCAGGTCCCAATTTTTACCAACCTTCGCAAAGTGTGCTGAGCCGTTCAAGTTATATTTCAGCCACTCCTTGAAGTCCATCAAACAAAAAATAGTGAGACATTCAGGCTTGATCAAGGCTATCCAAACAGCGAGAGCCGACTGGCATAATCGCAGTAAATGATTCGTGTCATCCTGCTCCGAGTGACATATAGAACAGCTCCTATTCGTCGCAAAGTGACGCTTAACACGCTCAACATTCGTCCTTAATTTGTCGCAACACGCCAGCCAAAAAAAGTGTTTAATACGTTGAATACCCCTAAACTTCTATATTACCCTCAAGATATCTTCATGAGGACCGAAAGGCAAGGATACGCGTAACCCATAAGCAGATCGCAGGGTAAATCGGAGAGTCTTGTCGCCATTTCAACAAATTTCATCACGTCGCACACTACTACTCGGGCTTTTAACAACTTTGATATGCAAAAGAACATAAGGAGGCAGCTTGTGGGCAAACAAATCCCATTGTCAATTTCCATCAGGCAGAGCCATATCAACGACCCTTACCCGACAAACACACTAGGCTGGTTCGGTAACACATGGTCACGCAAAGGACCAATATTGGGCACCCACGGATCCATCCAAAAGTCGACATCGCAACCTATTCCAATGCTCCAAATTATATTCTATTTCACATCCTTTCATATGACGTTAAGTCTCTTCCAAAACGAAGACACGTTGCGGCAACGAAGAGAGAGCGGAACTGATGTGTTACATTTGTATTTAGCAAGAAGAAATCGTACCCACAACGTCGTTTTGTTAGTTAGTAACTAAAACGTCACCTTCATCAATAACGCATCATTTTGCGGTTACACTAGCCAAATGCCAAGACCACCATGGTCTAAAGGACGACACACATCCGCCTATCTCACTAAATTCACCCCCTTACCATCTTCGGAGATCCCCCAAATAAACCGTCGGACTTGGATTACATTTAAAAATATTTTATTGCATTTAAAGATATTTGTTTGAGTTGTTACTTTAAAAAAAAGAAAAAAATTAATTGGATTTGGACTTTTAGATTTGGATTTTAGATGTTTTATTGCATCAGACTTGGATTTTTTTTGAGGTTTGATTATTAATTGGATATGACTTGAACTTTATAAGTCCGATCAATCGTCATCCCTAATTCGCACGGTCGTGGTCTGCTAACACATTCGTAGAGAATTGTAATTGGGTATTTGCGTGGTTGTGATTTGTTGGTACTAACATTAATCATTTAAGTCTAATAAACTACTAAATACATTAATGTGTTATATAATAATTATATGATTTTTTATTTAAATAATTTGTCTAACGATTTAGACACACATATATAAATGATAAGATTTATTTTTTTAATAGTCTAAAGTTAATTACAAGATAATATTTATTTATGTATATTTATAATTCTTTGACAATACGCATACACCTTGTAGATAAAGCGATTGAAATGATAAAATACAGTTATACATTATAAAATTTTTATTTTTACATTGAATTTAAATTTTACAACTTCATGAGCTAACACTTCCTACTTTTTTTCCCGGTGTTTTCATTTATATTTGAGATTGTCATTGAATTCTCGGTTTTGGATCCTTT
The DNA here is from genome assembly GCA_030270665.1 of Hibiscus trionum. Classification (NCBI taxonomy): domain Eukaryota; kingdom Viridiplantae; phylum Streptophyta; class Magnoliopsida; order Malvales; family Malvaceae; genus Hibiscus; species Hibiscus trionum. The sequence goes on from BSYR01000037.1 coordinate 6,163,386, forward strand.
TATTATATGTGTATCGTTCGAGACTGCTTTTATAGTTTATTGCACCTACATCTGGGTGTATGCAATGAGTTCTAGGGATTGCAAAATTACACTACCCCGACCTGATTCGGTGTGTCCATACCCGATCTAATCAAGTTTTTTTTTTCTCTTGGATTTTGGGATCGGGACGGAGCAATGCGGGTATTGAAAAGGATTGAGTCGAGGCGGGGCGGGTTCGAATATGAGATAAAAATTCCCTACCCAGTATATTTTTAATTATATATATATATTAACATATTTATGAAAATACCACTATATGTAAATATTTTTAGGGGTTTTAAGCTATTTTTTTATGTTATGTTTATCGTAATTTTTTGTTAGATGTTTTTCGAGTTTTAATATATTTAATTTTGACAGTTAATGGTTCAAGTTTATTCTTTTAAATATGTATTTTTTTTTCATGTGACTAACTTAATTGGGATTTATTTTATTTTTTGTATAGATTTAAAGTCTCTTGAAACCTATATTTTGTGACTCTAATGGTGGTTTGGTCGAATTTAACATTTAACGTCGATGAAGATTAATTTTTTTTAAATTTTTGGGTCGGGTCAAGTTTATAAGGTGATATATTGGGGCGGGTAAATTAATATATATTCAAGGCGGGGCAAGTTTTAGAGATTTATAAGTGGGGCGAGTTCGAGGCGGCCAAAAACTCGCTCTGTCCCACCTCGTTGCCATCCCTAATGAGTTCATGACGCGGGGTAACATGGAGAATTACAACACCGAGATTCGAATCTTTGAATTTGTATAAAAAAATCTATTGTCTCATATTACTAGATCAACTCTAATTGTTCATAAAAAATACTGTTTTTTAATTATATAAGTAACATTGAAAATGTGAAAACGAAAGTGAAAATTTTGGACAGATACAAATTTCAGAAACATGATGAGAATCCATTTCATGACGAATAACAAGAGATGGAAATCAATCATTGGGTCCAATTCCATCACATTTTGATAAATAAATTCTTACTTTGTTCATTGGCAACTCATCTTCTCGGATAAAATTCTTGATCCTTATTTTATCAATGGATTAATATAATAATATTTAAGAAGCATAACACTAGCCGTCTTAGCTCAGCTGGTAGAGCGCGTGGCTTTTAACCACGTGGTCGTGGGTTCGATTCCCACAGACGGCGTTCGTTTAATATAATTGTACATTTTAGAGGTTAGAGGAACACTTTAACTTGATGGCTTGAAGCCCATGATGAATCAGACAGGTCCATTTTACCCGCGATTTCTTTTTAATGCATTGAAAAGGGAGAGTTTCATATATTTAATTTTTCAATATGTTTGGTTACCAATTTTAAATTTCATTTAATACAAACTTTTTCAATGAAAACATGTTGAATAAGAAAAGTAGATTGAGAACTACTTATCAATTAATATGAAAATTGTTTATTATTAATATGATGATTATTATTATTGGACTCCTTAACATACCCAACTCCAACAGCTAATTATTTTAGCTAAAACGACCTACAGTATGATTTTTAATTTTGGATAAATTATAATCAAATTAATACCCCAAGTGGACCCTTTCTTTTCTATATTTGGAATGCGATGTCCATCAGGATCAGAAATTGCCTACTTAGCCCATCACAATTCGCAATATTATCGCCCTACAAGCCAAAGAAACAACTGTCTCTTCACTCCTAATCCTAATCTTAATCTTAATCTTAATTCTAATCCTATTGATACAAGAAGGGGATTAATGTGAAAAAAAAAAACAAAGTTAAAAAATCAAATAAAAAAAAATACAAACTTCAGGGAGTAAAATTTTCTTTATCCTTAAAGAAAAGATTGAACGCAATTCTAAGATTTCATAATAAAAAATTGAGGACTAAATCATAATATAATTACGATTGTTATATTATGATTTTGTTTTGAAACATATTAAACGATGAGGACTAAAAATATCAAGACTAAAAGACCAACAATTAGTTAGTTTAGTAGAATAAGACACTAAATTTATTAAGAAAGATCAAAGATTCAAATATTGACATTGTGAATAAAATAATTGAGATGAGATGATCGTCCTGTAATGAAATATACAGTATCGATCCAGAATAGTCAACCGGTTAGAAAACAAAGTTTAGAAAGAAAAAAACCACAAGCAGTGTATTCATATAAGCAGTAAAAAGAAGCAACCTTCATTACTTTGAAGCAAAGATTACTTCCGGAAAAGAAAATTACCACAGTCACACATACACTTCACTTGGTGACTTTCCTATCTTATGTAAAATTCTACCCCAAACCACATGTTTACTTTTACCCACCCAACCCGCCACTTCAAATTTTCCCGAGAAAATTAAGGAAAATTTAAGGGCCAGAAACGAAAGGGAACACACACACATATATATATAATGTATAAGTTAATAGTACAATTTTAACGGGAGATGAACTGTGATTTGTGTTTCAAACGCGGAAATTTTTTCCGGTGAAGGTTTGGCCGAACTGCCAATTAGCGGGCGCCACGTTCCAAGAGGTGGAGGTCCGTCCGTCACTGCCCGTGACCCTAAACGAGAGTTTCTGTCCCACCAAAACGGCGTTTGACTGCCAGTTCTGACCCCAGTTACGGCTCAGGCTCAACCAGCCGGTGTTGGTTCCTTTGACGCTAACCTTCACGATATCCCCTGCACCCGCGACGTTGGTCACCAAAACCAAGTTGAAATAACGGAATCCGTTGACCGTGAATCTGATTCCACCCTGCTTCCGGCAAGCCACTCTGTAAAAAAATGTATAAAAATTAAAAGGGTAATTATGTAAGTTTAAAAGTAAATAAATAACTATATTAAAAAAAAGTAAATAAATAACCCTTATTTTCCGTTAATGTGCGTGGGATGTCGTGAATTCTGTCGTTTAAGGATGTCTGATTTTCAGGGAAAGTTTTAAGTAAGCCGTAAATTTACGGTACTACCCCGACAACCTTTTTTTACAATTGTTACACATCGAGAACCGAGAGAGGTAGCTTTAAAGGCGGGGTTGTTTGGTTCCTTTCTCGGATCACAGAAAATCCGTTGGGTCTAAACTTGGGTAAACGACATTAAACTCTGGATTGATTCTCAAAATCTCAACAGACACCGACATTATGAGCTCATAAAGGCCTATTCTTTTCAGGCAATCGCTTTTTGCCTTCCCAAGAAATTATGGGAAATAAACAATTTTTTTATATAATTTCATATTCACTGTTTGGTTCCTGAGAAAACAGGGAGTAGGAAATTTCAGCAGAAAACGCATTATATGTATACAAATTTCCATTTTTACCCGGATGTTAGAATTAACGGTTCTAAAAAACCAAATCGAAGAAAAAAGAACAATTAATCTGATGGGATTAGACATTATAACCTTAAGTAAATTAAATATTTGAATTCTGATGTTGCAAATAGAGAATATTAAATTAGAACCATTATCCCATAATAGGCCTATGTAAAACTTAAATCAGAAAGTGTGTCGAAAACCGTTGGTTAAAAAAAACCAAATTAAAGAGATTGTTTAACTGACTTACCTACGGAAGGAAACGGGGACAATACCGGCACGGTACTCGGCGATCTGGAGGAACATGGGCATGGCCAGGTCGAAGTGAGGGCGAGGAGGGTTGCACCAGCCGCCATTGTCACTCGGGAGAGCGAAATTCGGAGGGCAGAAGTTGGTAGCAGTGATGAAAATGGAAGGGTTGCCGGGTTTACACCATCTCGGGTCGTCCGTACACTTGATCTCGAAGCAAGCGCCGCAGCTGAGCCCGTTGTTGAAGAGCGCGGTGCTTAATGCTGCTGTGTTCACACCATAGCCTTGGCTGTAGAGATTCCCGTACCCACATGCACCGCCTGAACAGGAAAAAGGAAACAATTTACACATTTAATGGATTTGTTAGTAAAATGCATGTTACAAAATTTGGGTTTTTTTACGGCTTTTGAAAACTAAAAATAGATCAAAATCTAAGAACAACAAGACTATACGATTAGAAACAAATGAATACCCATTGTTCCAGAAGCATCACTGCCACCATAGAAAGTAGCATGAGCAGACTCCCAAGGTCCACCAGTGTAAACTCCGGGGATTTTTGCATTTGCCATAGCAAAAAAACACATCAATGCAGCAAAACAGAGCATTCTCAAGGAAGACGAAGCACCAGCAGCAGCCATTGTTTTTTTCTTCTTCAAGAAATAGAAAGGGAGAAAGGGTGATTCGTTAATTTGGGGGCGAATGGAAATCAGGACTAAGGTGGGGGTACTTATTGAGGAGCTGGAAGGTCGAAGAGCGGGGGCCCATAATAAATTATTACCCTATACGTAACTAATGCAGTCCATTTCTCATAAATCCATTTTTGAAGTTTTTATCTAAATATTTTGAAGAAAAAAAATAATCATCCAAGTATATGTTAATGTCATATCTTAGGATATATTTTAGATAGGTGGAAATATTACTACTACATCGAAAATGAGAAATTATGTAATAAAGAAGTGGTAGAATTGCACATTTTTTTAATAATAAGGCCCATGATAAGTGATATCAATATTGACTATTTGATTTCAAGTGTTCTAGTGGGTAGAGTAGGCAGTACGAACAAGTGTGATCGTGACTTGTGACAAGGGCGTCACAAGATTAGGTATGAGAGAATGTTATTACGTCTTAGAGAAAAGAGGTACATTAATCTCATATCAAAAAAATGGAGGACTTAGAGCATAAAAGCGGTAATGTTGTCATATCTTTTGGAAAGAAGATATTACCCTCGTGCCAAATTGTATTGAAGCGACTCTTGACTGCTTAATTTCACATTAAACATCTTAGTGGATTAGGTATGCAAGGTGAACAACCGTAACCCCATATTAATCTCACAACGAAAAAAATGAGGTCTTCAAGTGTTACACATCCCACACTGAATGAATATTGTTTTTCAAGTGCTTATATATAATCCTTATTCAATAATTGGAGATAGTAATACACATGAAACATATTTATTACCCCTCCAAAGGACATGTATGATAGAATTTTTAATATTATTATTTTATTATTTAAAATTCTCTTTCTCATTTTTATGTGAATTAATGTCATGTCTTTTAGAAAGAGAATATACGTGTCATATTAATATATGACTTTATGCTTGAGTTAACACATAAATGTTTAAAAATAAATTTTGTTTAATTTTATATTTTCCCATATACTTTTAATTTTCTTCCTTCAACATTCATAAATTGTTTCTTCCTTTTTCCTTATACTTCTATTTTTTCATTTTGTTTCTTAATTAGTGTCACTTTATTTAATACTCAATAAAAGTATGCTTCGCTACGCCTTCTCAAGATTGTGTCGCATAAATAAAAACTCATACCATTAATCGTGTCTTTGCCCTATAAAATTAATCTTGAAAAAATATTATTTTTGTAATTAATTAAAAAAAGTGTATCTCAATAAAAACGCCTCCTTTTTTAATTTTTTAATTATTATTATTTTTTATCTTAGAACATGTTTAATTTTATTCCTATTTCTAGAACTCCGAATTTGGAAGGCCATGTGGCTCGCACATGGGCAGTTCTTGTGTAATTTTCTTTTAGTGAAAGAGTTGTGCAAAAATTGAAGACTTAATTGCCATGATTGGAATTGTTGCATATGCATCCTTGAACTAAGATACTACTAGAAGATTTAGGGTTTCTGATTTCACATCTAAATCGAATCTTTAAGCATTTTTAAGTATAACCATTGCATTTTCAATATATATATAATTATTGTTATTTGATTTATTAACTAATTAATTTAAATTAAACATTATAATTAAGGGTTTTAAGCTAAATTAAGCTTTAATGGTTGAGATTTTTGAGTTTATAATTCATATTAAAGCTTTTTGAATTATTAATGTCAGAGATCCATAATGAGGTTTAATTTCGTTGATTTTGTATTGATAATTCCTAGTTCAATGAGTGACAGTAAGATTTATGTTTTTTAATTCTTTGGGATTTTGAGGTTTGACTCTCTTTTATTATTATTTAACCATGGGACATACGTGTTTAGTTATTGTTTTTTAATAATAGTAATTGAATTTTATTAAAAATTAATGGAAGATCAATGCGTCAAAAATGCAAAAATAAAGACTAAATCTACAAAAAAAACACATAAAAAATAAAATACGAAACTCAAAGGTGTAAATAAAAGTAAATTTTTTCTTTGAGATTAGCGTACACTGTTTAAAAAAATTAAATTTTTTTATGAATTTTATTTGTCTTTATCCAAACGAAACACTTTACGATGTGAAAAATAGAGTGGTGAGCGAAACTAACTATCATACAGATTGCTCCCGCACACAGTTATGATTATATCGGTAAACAACACCAAAGGGGATTAAGCTTTTTACGACCACCGATAAATTCAAATCAAAAAATCGTTAAGGTATGCGAAAATTGTGTCAAATGACAGAAAATAATGTACCACAAAAGAAAAAAAAACGTGCCACAAAGAAAGAAGAAAAGAGTACCATAAGAATAGAGATTCTTATTAAAATTGAGGAATTTTTTTCAAGAAAAATAAAAATAAAAAGCATGACATGATAAAGTAAGAAAATTAATGAACACCAGCAATCATCAACCAACACTAAAATCAGTGCAGCTGCGAGAAAAATAAAAATTATGAGAAAAAAAACCGTATAATTTGTTTAGTTATCATTTATAAGTTGATTTTTTCACATTTAATTGATGAGTCTTGCACATTTCAATAATGATTAATATATATAATTAATAGTAAATATCTCTTTTACTTTAATTAATGGTTAAGGATTTAATTAGAGGTGGTAATTGGGTCGTTTGGTTTAGGTTGATTTTTGGTTTGATTTGATTTCAGTTTAGGTTTGATTTGAGTTGGATTGAGTTTGATTCAAATTTAGATCAAGTCTATGTAACTTTGAGTCGGGTAGGGTATCTGCTCGAATTAATATCGGATCAGTTGAATTTCGGGTCGTGTCAATATCGAATCAATTGATTTTTCGGTCGGGTTAATATTGGATAGGTTGGTTTTCGGTTTAGGTTAATATTGATTCGGTTGATTTTTCGGGTCGAGTCCATATCGTATCAGATCTGTTTTTCAGGTCAGGTAAATTCCAAATAGGTCATTTTTGATTTTAGTCAATCTTGGATCTTTAGGTCAATTAGAGTTAAATTGGGTATGTATTCAATCGAGTATATGTAGAATTATTGATATATTTACGTAAAAAAGGTATTTTTTATTTGTCAATCTTATTATTTATGCTCAATTTCAACTATTGACTGTTTGATGTTTTGAATTCAACCATCATTAAGAGATGATAATTTGACACAAACTCAACCTATAAGGCTTGTAAAAGTTTATAACTTGAATTTGTATTGCGTTCTTTATCGAGTTTCAATTGATTGTTTTCTATTTTTTAAAATAAAGTTTTGTATAATTTTTAAGACGGAAAATTTTGATTTTACGGAATTAGAATTAGACTATTTAGAAATTATTTAATAAAATATAATTTTATCATATTTATTTATTTATGGATTAAACCAATTTAGGTATGTATTAATTGTTTGAGATTTAATTGGATATTTTAATTTTTGGCTTGGATATTTAATTAATATCATAAATTAAATAAAATACTAAACTAAATAAACAATTAAAAGTAAAAAATAAAATAAAATTATATATATGAAAGTTGGCGTGAAATAAATTAAGTAACTTTATTTTATAATCATTCATATCAAATATTTTTTAAGATGAAAAATTATCAAATCAGATATGAAGATTATTTTTAAAGGTGAAAAGATATATTAAACCATTAAACTTTTACTAAAGTTGCTTGTTAATAAGTAATGTAATAAAAAAAGAACAAAACATACATATTTACTATTTATCATATTACTAAAAAAATAAAAATAACTAATCCGTTCATTTTGGCTCAATTATCGAGTCAAAATCGGGTTGATGTTCGATTTGGATTGGTTTTGGACAAATTTAATTCGTGTTATTTTCGGTTTGTGTTGATTTTCAGTTCGGATCACTTTCGGTTCGGGTTACTTTCGGTTTCAATTATTTTCGATTCCAAATAATTTTGGTTTGGATTGATTTTCGGTTCAATAAAATTTGAGCCGGTTTTAGTTCGGTTCGGGTCACGTTTAGAACGTCATGTTCGGGTCTCGGGTTTGGTAAATCGGTTCGAGCTTTCGGTTTTGGGTCAAGTTTGCCATGTTTAGGTTTGATCGTCATTCTGGGCATTGCATGTAACATCTTTAAAACTTGCGGTGAACGTCTACCCTTCTATAGGCCAACAGAGCGCGAATGATTAGTCATTGGACTTGTTCTAGTAGATACATTGAGAAACAAAAAAATTCCTTATATTTTATAACCAACGATATATGATCCATTGACTGATTAATCTAAATTGAACACTACAAAGTTTTATTATGAAGGTGATTCTCTCAACCTATTTTTTTCTATTCACAAGGCCAAAATTTGAACTCGTGATATCTTTAAGAGACCTAATATTTCATCACAATAGATAATTTTTTTTATCAAACGGAATAATAGACGAATTGGTAGTTAAAGAGTGATTTTTAATGTGTCACAATGTTTAAATATATATATATATATATGAACTAATATTTAATCACATGGCAAGGTACAATATTTTGAACTAATATTTTTGTTATGCATAGTAATTTTATGTAATGTTGAAGTCTCGCCATCATATTTTAATAGTGTTATAAAATAATCAAAATCAAGTAGCATAAGCTATTGTACTTTTGGTTGAAGGATCTTTAACTAATATGGGTACGGTCTCATCGACTAAAGCAATAAAGTTTATTTATTTTTTGAATAGACTAAAACAATAAAGTTAAACGTGCAGAATAAATGTTTGGCTACATGTATTTCTTTTTAATTGAATTGAATAGCAAAATACCACTATCATATAAAAATAACTCTCGTAAAATGATATGTATTTAATAATTTTTTTATTAAACAATATTTGTTTTAAATTTTCAATGAATTACACAGAGTTTCGGCAAATTTAGAGAATAATCCAAATGAAAAGTAATATTTAGAATAAGGGATATTGGGATATTTGGAGATATAAGTCATTTTTACTGTGCATGTGAATTTTAATAATTTTTTAACCTAAAGTGCTCATGTGCATCATAGATTTGAAAAAAAATATATTAAAAAAGGACGACGCCACCTGCAGGTAGGGGTGTTTGTTGTCGGATATCGGATCAGATCCGTTCTGATTTTTTCGAATATTCGGTTTTTCGGATCGACAATATAGTGATCCGTATTTGAACCGGAAAAATCGGATATCTATTTTTTCGAATACCGGATAATCGAATCGGATATTCGATTATTCGAAAATATAATTTGATTCAACTATTTTTCGAATTTGAAGGTCGTATTTATGAAAATTTCAGAATTTTGAATATAATAAACAACAAATTGCTAAATATAACAAGATTCACATCTATGAAAAATTCAATTTTTTTTTTAATTTTCGGATATAACAAGCATCAAATTGTTAAATATAGCAAGATTAATATTTAAAACAAATTAGATTTTCGAATTTTCAAGTTTTCGGATAATCCGAAACTTGAAATATTGCAATCCGTATCCGATCTAGAAAATTTATAACCGGATCGGATATCCAAATTTTTGAATCAGATCAACGAATAATCAAATCAGATTGGATCGGTCGGGTCGAATTTTTTGAACACCCCTACCTGCAGGTGGTGTCTTCCCATGCACTGTAGAAAATGTTATGTATCCCCAAATATCCACAACATCCCCTATATTTCAAATATTACTTTTCATTTGGATTATTCTCCTAAATTTGTATTGAGTTTTATTTTTTATTCTAATTTAATTACAAATTTGTATTTAGTCTAAGTTTAAATTTAAATAAACTCATACACATTTACAGATTATGTTATTTGAACTCAAATCACCTAAGTGAAACAACATCATTCTTTACCACTAAAATCACTTAATTTTCCGCGCGTTTTTAATTTTCCCACTCTATTAATAATCTTTTTTAATTTGATCGTTCATAATTGTGTTCATTTATGTCCCTCGAATGTTATTTCTTTATGTCAACCCACAATATTGCATTTCAGGCTTTTATTTTTAAAATTAACCTAAAATTTAATTTTTTTTTTCTCTCATGGTCATCATCTTTCTTCATTGTCGACCGTCATTTTCAATGAAATTGGTTCCAAAACATTCCCTGGCTCCCCTCTTTCTTCTTCCTAATTAATTTGAGTTGGTGGTTTTAAAACTTTTGTAGTTACGAAAAAGATTAGAGCTTTGTTTTTTTTACTTCCCTAATATTTTCCGTAAAATATACGTTATCATAATTTTTTTTCAATACTTTTAGTACAATTCTAATTATCTTTTAACATTTTATCTTGTTATAAAACATCAATACGATATAACTATATAATTGTGTTAAAATATTTTTATTAAAGTAAAATTAATTTTAAAGAAGTCTAGAATGTCCTTGAAATGAATTTAGATAAACAGTTAACAATTAAATTGTATTAAACTAACACCGGTGTTTAATTTTAAAAACTCTGATGTTTAGCACGTTGTCTCTCTGCCGTTTAGCACGATCTTCTTTCCGCAGTTCTTCCCTTCCTTCTCCTTTCCCGGTTATGGCTATTGTGATGTCTGATTTGGCTGGTCTGTCCATTGCGGATGATGAGGATGAGATCCTACAGGTTGAGTCTGAGGGCCCTTTATCGCAGATTTCTTATGATAATTGTTTTGTTGGTATTTTCTTGACTATAAATGTTGTCAATTTTCAATCGATGCGTGCTACTCTCGCGAATGTTTGGCATATGATTGGGGGAATTTCAATCTCAGATCTAGGTGGGGGTCGCTTTCTTTTTCGCTTGTATAATGGGATTGATGTCGATCATATCTCAGATGGGGGTCCGTGGAATTTTAAATCCCACCTGCTGGTTCTTCACCGATTGTTGCCGGCCGAAGATCTTATGCTGGTGCCCCTCACGCATCTGGATTTTTGGATTCTCATTCACGATGTCCCTCATGGTTTTCTGACCACAGGCATCGCTAGGTCTCTTGGTAATTTTATTGGACGGTTTCTTGATTATGATACTTCGTCGATCTCGCTAGGCTATAAGGGTATCGTGAGGATCCGAGTTCGTTTGGATATCACCCAACCGTTGAAGCGAAGGAAAAAGATTAAATTAGCCAATGGTCAGTAGCACTATGTTCGTTTCGAATATGAGCGTTTGACTATCTTCTGCTTTGTGTGTGGCCGTTTGGGACATGGTGAGAGTTTCTGTCCTTTACGCATTACTCACGGTTCTGAAAATCTTGTTCATGGCTGGGATCTTTCTCTCCGTGCACCTTCCCGGCGATCTACTCCATCGTCTAGCATTTGGTTGAGAGAATCGGTGTGCATTAATTCGCTGAATCAAGGAGATTCTCCACAAAACGATGCCATATTTACCACTGCTCAATTCCCCCAATTCCCGCCGCCTTTTAAGGAAAATTCTTTAGCTGCCAATAAATCACGTGCTTTCCATATTGGTAAACTCGAAGTATCCGGTTCTGGCACTGATGACAGGTTTAATGTGGGGCCTATGGATGGTGGTGACGTTCGCATGTCACCAAGTTGTGAGGATAGTCCTATGGGTAATGTCGATGGATCAAAATGACCTCGTACTCTTGCTAACTCATCAGAATTTTCTCCTTTTGGGGATTCGACTGATGCTAATTCTTTTCGAACGGCCGGTTCTGCTCTGCAGGCCCGCCGAGCCCAATGAAAATTCTAAGTTGGAATATCCGTGATTTGGGGAAACCGCGGGCTGCAAATCGTCTCAGGAATAAGCAGAGAAGTGTTCGTCCCCAAATAATGTTTCTTATAGAAAAAAAACTAAATTGTAGAAGAATGGAGCGTATTCGAAGAAGTTGTGGTTTTCTTAATGGGTTTGAAGTGGCAGCTGAAGGTTCTCGTGGTGGGCTTTCATTGGGATGGTCTCAGGATGTTCATGTTTCTATTGAGTCTTTTTCAATCTCCCATATTGATATGGTGGTCGTTTCTGTTGATGATAATGTCTCTTGGCATCTTACTGGCTTCTATGGCAATCCAATTGATAGCCAACAAGAGCTATCCTGGAATTTATTGCGATCTTTGGGTGAAGATCAAAGTCGTCCATAGGTGGCCATTGGAGACTTTAACGAGATCATTTATGCAAATGAGAAGAAAGGGGGTCGTGTTCGATCCGAGAGAAACATGAATGCTTTCCGTTCGGCAATTCAGGATTGCGATCTCTCAGACTTGGGTTTCACGGGACGTTGGTATACTTGGGAAATAGGTGTTTTTTCGGCTACTAATGTTCGAGAAAGGTTGGATAGAGGCTTAGCGAATACTTCATGGCGTGCGCTTTTTCCTGATTCTGCCGTGACTCATCTGTTGCATAATTTTTCTGATCATTGCCCTGTCTTATTGGACACTATTGGTCTTCTACATGTTGCTCCTATCCCTCAGGTACCCAGATTTCAATTTAATGCTAATTGGGTTTCTGAGGATGATTTTCTTGAGGTGCTTCAATCTTTCTAGAATTCGAATATGGATACAGTCCCTTCTAAACTTAATAAGTTATGATGTGTTTTACAAGAATGGAGCCGTGGTCTGTTTAGTAAACGAAAAGCTGAGGCGAACAGGCTGAACAAAAGGCTGGCAGAGTTGGTTATTGAATAGTCGGACGATGATTGCTTGTTGGAACTAATTGAGGTTAAGTTGACATTGAATCTGGAAGCTGACAAAGAGGAAATGTTATGGGAGCAAAGGGCGCGTACTAATTGGCTGAGATGCGGGGACCGCAATACTGCGTTTTCTCACAATTGGGCATCTGTCCGCAAACGAAAAAACTCTATTCGCTCCCTTATTGCTGCTGATGGTTCCACTATTTTGGGTGATGTGGAGTTGGCTGCTTTAGCCTTGGATCATTTTAAGGGGGTCTTTTTTGCCTCTAGTGTTTCTGAGCAAGATATTGTTTTTGACAAGGTTGTGCCTACTATTACTAATGCTATGAATTCTGATCTTCTTGCGGCATACTCCAGAGAGGAGATTTTTTCAGTTGTGAAAGATATGGCCCCTCTTAAGGCGTCCGGGCTGGATGGCTTTCCTGCGCTTCTTTTTTTTTTTATCAAAAGTGTTGGTCGATTATCGAGGTCGACATCGCTAATTTCTATTTAGCAGCTTTAGACGATTCCCAGCCTTTTGAAAGTTTTAATTCAACTAGTATTGTTCTAATTCCTAAGGTGGATGACCCAAGGAGTTCGGATCAGTTTAAGCCAATTAGCATGTGCTCGGTTCTTTATAAAATAATCGCGAAGGTCCTTGCTAATCGATTGCGTCGAACACTTGACGTTTGTATCGACCAAGCTCGGAGTGCCTTCGTTCCCGGGAGATTGATTTCGGACAACATTCTTATTACTTATGAGCTGTTGCACGCGATGAAGGTTAAAAGGATTGGTGTTAAGGGTTCTTTCGCCCTCAAGCTAGATATGGCCAAGGCATACGATAGAGTCGATTGGGGCTTCTTGGAGCGTATGCTTTCGAAATTGGGTTTTGACCCTAGGCGAGTTTCTACTATTATGGGATGCGTCACCTCGGTTTCTTATTCGGTGCATTTTAATGGAGAGGATGGTGAGTCTTTTAAGCCCTCTCGTGGGCTTCGTCAAGGTGACCCACTGAGCCCCTATTTATTTCTATTTTGTGCTGAAGGTTTTTCCGCACTATTAAATGCAGCAAAGTCTTCAAATATTCTTAATGGGACTAAAGCTGGTAGGTAAGGGTGGCCTATTACACATCTGTTTTTCGTAGATGATAGTATCCTTTTTGGTTCGAGTTCCATCGAAGAAGCAGTTACTTTACATCGCATTCTCTCAACCTATGAGAGGGCTTCAGGGCAATTAGTTAATTATGCGAAGTCATCTTTTTATTTCAGCTCTAATGTCCTCCATCATACTCGGACACAAATTAGTAATTTATTTTCTGTTCGAGCAATTTCGAGCATGGAAAAGTATCTTGGGCTTCCGACAATGGTGAGTAAGAACAAGAAAGCTGCCTTTGCGGATATTTGTGACAAGCTAAATAGAAGATCAGATATCTGGAGCAACAAGTTCTTCTCTATGGGGGCTAAAGAAGTTTTTATAAAATCTATTATGCAAGCTATTCCAATTTATGCAATGCAGTGCTTTTTATTTCCGAAATCTCTCTACAGTTTTATGGAGGCTATTATGTGTAAGTTTTGGTGGCGAAATAGCGGTATAAAGAAAGGGATTCATTGGGCTAGTTGGCCAAACCTACGTTTCCCGAAAAGTTTGGGTGGTATGGACTTTCGAAATTTAGCTAAGTTCAATCTTGCACTACTAGCTAAACAGGGATGGCATATTCTTACCAATCCGGATTGCTTACTTGCACGTGTGTTAAAAGCTAGGTACTATCGAGATGGTACTTTTATGACTGCAAATCTTGGATCGTGTCCATCATATACTTGGAAGAGTATATATTGTGCGCGTGGTGTTTTAGAAAAAAGGCTTGGGTTGGAGAATTGGGAATGGCAGCTCGGTAAATATCTGGACTGATTCTTGGCTACCCAGTTCTGGGTCTGGTAGTTTAGGACCTTCATCTACAAACAACCGTATTACTTGGGTGGCTGATCTAATCAATCCTCAGGATAATACCTGGAATGAGGAGTTGGTGGTTTCCCTTTTCAACCCTCAACATGTGGCTCTAATCTTAAGTGTGCCTTTACCACTTTTTCCTATCCCTGATTCACTAATTTGGAGAGGGGATCGATCGGAGCTCTATTCAGTAAGATCTGGTTATCGTTGGCTTTTATACTATGAGTTTGATCCTAATTGGGATCCAAATGACCATCAAACTGATTGGTTAGGTGCCCTCTTTAACTCAATCTGGTCTGCTAAAGTTACTCCAAAAATTTCTATTGCAGTTTGGAGACTTATCATGAATTATATTCCTACTTTTTCTAATCTATCTATACGTCGTATCAGTGCAATTCATCAATGTCTACTTTGTGCAGCTGCACGGGAATCAAATAATCATCTGATTTCTAACTGTGGTTTTGTGAAGTCAGTGTGTGCTGGTTTGGGTATTATCCTACCGTTAATTTCTACAGAGCAAGATTGGTTACAATGGTTGTCTAATTTGTTTTCGTCTCTTAGTAAGCTTTAACAACGATCTCTATGTATTATTTATTCGGCTATTTGGCAGGCAAGCAATAAAATTCTACATGAAGCTAGTACAAAAAATCAGAGGGATGTAATTCAATTTGTCCGTTCTTACCTAAATGAACTCGACGGGTTGAATCCCACCTCTCTTCCGCCGTCCATCCAGCAACCTCCCCAGTGGCAACCGCCGACTCCAAACTTCTATAAGGTCAACTTCAATGCGAGCTTCAACGCGGCAATGACATTTTCGATCTCCGGTGCCCTCGTCTGTGATTTCGATGGCCTGATTATGGCCGATTGTTCTTGTCCCCCATCGTTTCGTTCGTGACCCAGAAACGGCAGAAGCCCTAACCTGTCTTCAAGCCATCTCCTTCGCCCTTGAAACTGGGTTTCGTCGAATTATTGCTGAAGGCGATTCCCTTGTAGTTTGCTCGAAGATCAATCGGTAGGAACAAGATTTGTCCAGGATTAGCCCCATAATTTTCAGCATTAAGGAAAAAGCTAAGAGCTTTGATTCGATTACCTTCATGCATCTACGCCGCGAGCAGAATCAAGCCGCCCACACTCTTTCCCGATTTGGTAGAGTCTTCTCTTCTACCCAAATTTGGCTCGAAGAAGCTCCGCCGGCGGTGGAGGATGTTGCCCTGAAAGATCGTTGGTTTTGGTGAATCCTCCAGTTTAATTTGGTCCGTTCCATCCTTGTGCCTAGAGATTCTCTCATTCTCTCCTCCGATTTGAGCATAAGTCGTTTCATTTCCCACTCTGCTCCTCACTGTTACTTTCCCCTTTTCATTTAGGGATTGAAGTGGGTTTATGTGTGTTGGCTGTATACTTTTGTTACGGTTTTTATTTGTTGTCGATTTTCTTTTGTTGTCGGTTTATTACTCCTTTAATAAAACAACCTTCAAATGTTAAAAAAACAATTAAATTGTATTAAAATACAGTCTTTACTTTTATAGCACGTTTCTAACTTGTGGCACGTTATACAATTATTTTTGTGGGTGTTTGAAGTTCGTACGGTGACCCTCACAACGTTTTTTTCCTGATTCATTTGTCAGTGGGCACATATAATTTGATCATTTTGAGTTGTTTACCGATGTAATCTGCAGTAGATCATTATCTTTGGGAATAAACCTGGAAGGTGGTTGCCGACTTTGGGGATTTCATTTAGTTTGTTTTGACAATTTCCTATGGACCATTCCTATAATGGACCGTAGAGATTCTCTTTAGTGTTGAGAGGAAGTGTCTGATCTAATAGGTGCGGTGCTTATATATTTTTTTAGATTTACCATTTTATATTTTTATTTTTGGATATTTTAAAACCTCTAATAGGTCATATTCTTGTTTTACTTTTGTTTATCAATAAAGTTATCGTGTTAACGTATCGAAAAAAAGAGACATGTAGATATCAACAGCTAGCTGGTTTAATGGAATAAGACATTACATCCCTTAAACAAAATGGATTTGAATCTTGGTATTATGAGTGAAGTAAATTAAATTTGGAGGGTTATCCCATAATTGGCCTTTGAAGTACTCAATCTGAATTAATCAACCAATAATTTGAATACAATTTGATTATAAAAAAAATCAATACCCTAAAAAATGTATATATGTAATATTTTGAATATACTTATGTAATTACATGGTAGTATATGTTTATTTTTTCTTAATCATTTGACAATGCGCACATTACACTTACATATTCTTGAACTCGAGTATTTTAAAATGTACATTATTATTATTTTTAATTGCAGTTATTCGTTGAGTTCATGTACATATGTTATTTTATATATATACGATGAGACATTTTTTATCTTACAAACGGAATTAAGGAGCAATAATGTATCTTATTTATTTATTAAATATTATTTAGAGATACATCACGTTTTTTAAATCTCATTTGTTTAGTTTTATATATTATTTAATATCTAGACCGATTGAAAATTTTTCTCTAAAAATAAGGTTAAGAAGCTACAATGTGTTTTATTTATTTATTTTTATTTTTCAAATCAATTAAAAACAT
This sequence comes from Hibiscus trionum, assembly GCA_030270665.1. Taxonomy (NCBI): domain Eukaryota; kingdom Viridiplantae; phylum Streptophyta; class Magnoliopsida; order Malvales; family Malvaceae; genus Hibiscus; species Hibiscus trionum. The sequence goes on from BSYR01000037.1 coordinate 6,180,667, forward strand.
ATGCTAATTTCTTAACTTCATTTATATTATTAAAAAGTTCAACTATTATTTTATCAAGTAATTATATATATGATAGAATGGTTCTCACAAAAATAAATAATAAATTAACTTCAAAAACCGGCCATGTGCTTTTTCCCTATTCTAACAGCTATGTGTTTAATTATTTTTTATCATTAAAAGAAAATATTGAAAAAAGAAAAATAAAAACCAAGTCCAATCTCCAACTCTGTCACATGTGAATAAAATTATTGTTTTGGTTGCTTCTTCTTCTCTCCAAACTTTTCCCATCTCATGTCTCTAAGACTACATTTATAACCCACCCCCATGTGCCTTCACTTATTGCTCTTTGCATGATATATATCCATTTTTAATTTTTAATATATTTTCTCGATTTTCCAATTTATTTCCATTCGTATTATTTTCATATATTTTATTTAGGCTTAATAATAAAAAACCCCAACTTATGCATTTTTTTCTCAGTATGGTGCCTAACCTTTTTTGGCCAATTTGGAGCTTAACGTTTTATTCCGTAATTCAATTTAGATTTTTTCGTCAACGACTGTTAAAAATTTTCCGTTATCCAATAAAAATATGTCATGTGGCATATTTTTATCTATTTATTTAATTTTTGAATTTCTTTAAAAATATAAACTTCTTAAAAAACCCTAAAGTTTTAATTTCTTTCAATCAAACCCTCAAATCATATCTCATTCGTCGTCCGACATCTCACACACGCCGACGGTTCACCGTTCACCCCCAAGCGTCAGGTACCTCACCGTTCAACATCCCCTACCCTCTAGCCGTCGATTAGAAGCCCAATCAGTCTCTTTTTCTTCATTTTTGGATGTTCGTCGACGAAGCAATCGCCAGTTCATTCGCCTCTTTTCGACGGCGGAATGATAGAGGTTTCGGTAGTGAGGGGCCGATGAAGGCAAGGGTGGCTAATGGTGGTTGAATCAGTGGTAGAAAGAGGAAAATTATGGATCTAGGGTTTGGATTTGGGGGTTTTAGAGAAATTAAAGATTTTGATTTTTTTTATAAAATTAAAGATTTCTAATTTTTAGAAAAATAAAAATTAAAAAAATTCCCAGAATATGCCACGTTTCGTATTTTTAATGGATAATAGAAAATTTTAACAGTCGTTGACGAAAAAACCTGAAATAAATTACGGAATAAAACATTAGGCGCCAAAATGGCCCAAAAAACGTTAGGCACCAAACTGAAAAAACGAGTAAAAGTTGAGCCTTTTTTAACTATTAAGCCTTTTATTTAATAATATGAGATATAGAGTATATTTCTTTGTCATGTCTTTGTTTATATATATATATATATACTCAAATCAACTTACAATTTTTTGAACAATTGTTTTCATCTCTTTATGTTTTGGGTTCAATACTCAGTAAGAGTATTTTTTTCCTTTTCTTAGGGTGTAGGTATTGTTCAAAAAAATTTACTTGCACTTGTAAACTCATTGAGCGGTCCCTGTAGAAAAGAACATTTGAAAAAGAAAGCACTATTATTTTAGGAGATTCAGATTCGAGCAGGTTTTCTGCATGATGTGTGTCCATTTTGAAAGAATCGAAAGTAAAGAACATATACCACCATGTAATCACACCAGAATATTAAAAAAAATATAATTTCACTTGCATTGTATTGAATGCTATTTTGTTGGATATGATTTTTTTATGAAAGAAATTCATTTAATGTTACAATATATGTGTAATGCATTTGCCATACCTTATATCATTGTTTTGGAGTTATTTTAAAGTTTTCATTATTTAATTCAAAAAAAATAATTATTATCTTCAAGAATACTCAACTAAAAATGAAAATGCAGACAAAAAATGCCTCTTACAAGTTGATGTCAACACACATTTCATAGTCATTTACTATAATGTGAATGGCCATATCATAGGCTGATGTCAACAAACTTTGAAAATGATATTTACAAATAACAAAATTCCGAATTTTAAATACAAATTGTAAACTGGACATAAAAAAATAAAAAAATTATAATTTTTGATTTAATATATTATTTTAAAAAATTCGAATCCAATTTAATATCGTAAACCAACCGTTGTATGATCTATTAATGTATGTGATTCGGTTTAAAATATATAAATTTGGTTATACTTGAATGGATGGGCGTGATTACATTAATTAGAAAGGGGGGAGGTGGTGATATGGAGGTAGATTTTGTTTCAGGCATTGATGGGGTCCCACTAACCGACCAACCAGATCTAAGTAAATATGCCACATCAGCTTCTGTAATGAAACTTTCCAAGTGCCCATTGATCCCCCTCACCAACACATTACCAATCCGGATTCGATGCTCATCCATGCAAAGCCTTTGACATCGACATGTCCTTTTGCCTTTTTGAAATACGTTCATCTATGATTTTTTTTAGGCTTTTGTGGGGGTAATTTTGTTCTGTAATAATTCTACATTAGTAATGTTGTCTATTCTTTTTAATTGCATTAATTTAGGCATCCTAATCTTTCAAAATTAGTAATATTTATCTTTTTAATTTCATCGAACTCTTAAATTGTATCAGTCTTATTCGTTGGCTATCGTTAATTGACAAAGTCGTTAAATTCTGTACATATGGTCGCTATTTGCTTCTACATCAGTCGTTATCGCCAACTGTCTTGTAGGGACGAAGCCATGATTGAGCTATGAGGGGCAAGTTAATTTAACTTTAAAATAAATATGGTTCTAAAAAGTAATTAAATCATAAAAATCAAGGAAATTAAGGTTTAATTTTATTAATTTTAAAATTGAAGGTTCTTAAAAAGTGATTAAACCAGAAAAATGAGGCGTCAAAGCTTAATTTCATTAAATTTAACTTAAAGGGTCTTAAAAATAATAAACTAAATTTTTTTAGGAGGGACACGAACTTAATTGCAAAGGTTTTAAAACTATCAATGACCTAAAAACAATTAAACGATTCAAAGTTGGGGGAATTGCCCCTCCACCCTCCGTTTGACTCTGTCCCTAATGTCTTGTCATGCTGGTGATGACAAACTAATTTTGATGATGTGATAGCACGAATAAAGGGTTTTATAATTAATTAATCATTTTAAAATTATAAAAAATTTCACATCAAATGTACTATCACCTCATCGAAATTTACTCATCATCACCTATTGGAGCATATTAATTTATTAAAGAAAATGACATATAGTGCTAACTCAAATAATATTAATTATTTAAAGGCTTAAAGGTCAAATTTGCCCTCAACGAAAATTATAAAAAAACCAATTAAGCCCTTATGAAAATTTTTCACTCAATTGAGCCCTCACAATTTAAATGACGATCAATTAGGCCCTCAAAATTCAAATTGCGATCAATTTAGCCATTTCATTAACTTGACCGTTAACGCAAAAGTAATTATTACGATGGTGACATGTGGTGCACTCTGGATGTGCCACGTCATCAAACCCGTTAATTTCTGTAGAAATATGTATTTTGATATAATAATTAAAAAATAGGTTTGGACTAAATTGAAAAGAATTTAAAACATTCCTTTATTTAGAACAACTTGAAAATATGTTTAAGGATTTTAAAGTAGCCAAACCAGTGTTTTTAAGTAACTGTACTGATACAGTATGTACTGTATCGATACACCTTAGGGTTTCTGTAACCCCCTCGTCCCGGTCTGGCTGACTGACCGGTCCAAGTAGGTTACACGGGGAAAACCGATGTGAAACCCGTTAAGGTCCCACCTCGGTTAGCAACCCTATTTTTTTTCATTTATATTACATCTTGTCTAAAGGCATATTTATTTCCTAAGTGATCACGACAGTGGAAAACAAGGCTCACGAGAAGCCCTACACCAAACCGGGCCTAAGCCCAAACCTTGAGCCCCTTTAGAGATGTCAAAAAGCCCATTTTAAGGCTTGCGTTTCAAAACAGACGTCACCCATTTCGAAACACGGACTCCAGTTTAAAAAGCCAGGCACCCGTACCGAAACACATCCACCCCGTTTCGGAACAGGGCCCTATTTTGCCTAAGCGTTCCGATACCCGTTTCAGAACAGGCAATTACAGTAGCCAAAGTGTTTCGAAACCAGTTTCGAAACAGGGGCTCACAGTAGCCAAACCGTACCGAAACGAGTTCCGATACGGGGGGCCCTGGAACCACACCCGTTCCGAAACGACACAACCCGTTTCGAAACACCTGCAGTCTGTGAATTCCCAAAATCAGTTTTAAACATCTCCAAATGATCCCAAAAGCCCTTAACGACCCCAAGAAGCATACATAACTTACAAACACACTCTAGAGGCATGCATCCTATTGCAAGACGTACTCAAATTACATAAGACATAAGATAAGACATCCATTCAAAAGATCATTCAAGGCATGCTTAAAAACATAAAAGCCCAAAAGGCACATGTCTTCACACATAGGTTTACATGCTCACAAACACATATGATCATCCAAAAGCATTACACAAGCATTCATCCAACACATAACATGGTTTCAAAACCCAAGCAAATCATAAACAACATTCAACATTTATGAGTCATACAACGCTCATACAAACACATAGCAGCCCCATTGCTAAACTACTACTTTATTTACTAAACTATACTTGAGAAACTACAAAAGCTTGGAATGCCCCTTTCCTTGCTCATTGCTAACTCCACGCTAATGATCTGCATTGTCGAAAATGAAAGCGTAAGCTAGAAGCTTAGTGAGGATGCTCTAAAACCAAAAACAACGACAATGCAGGGTTCAAGCATATCATCCTTAACATCACACACAAACATGCATAAGCATCAATATAGCAATCTAGTTTGCAACACAAGAGACAATAATATGGCATCTTGCTTCATATTAAGCTCAATAAGATAAATCATTTATCTAAGTATCATAACCACTTGAAAAAGTATATTGGCCACTATTAGTTTACTCGGATACGCGGATTACACTCAACAACAACATTACCTCGGTGGGATTACACTCATCACCGGACCTCGCATGGATGGGATTCCACTCATCATCACATGCCCTACGGATGGGATTCCACTCATCATCACATATAATTTAAACATTTCCGGTGGAATATTACATCACCGTACTCCTCCTTGATGGCTTAACGCCACCAAGGCCACACGCGAATTTGACTCAACCGTATGCACACTAATCCTAATGATCGATCATTTATACCCGGTAAGTTAACTAGTGCCAATAATACTATCATAACCACTGACACGCGTCGTATTGTGGCAAAAATAAAACCTTAAACTCAAAATAAATAAGATTTAAAATAATATAGCGAGAGTAAGGGTTGATCCGCAGGGAATAGGAACTCTAACACCTTTCGTTCTGATTTAGACCAATAACATGTAGAAAATAAAGGGAGGATTTTAGAGTAGTAATTTGAATGAGAAAAATAATAAGAACGTAAAAATAAATATTGAGAATGAATTATAAATTAAAATAGCCTCAAGCCACGCTTTGCCACGACATCTTCGATCACTGAAGTTGATTTTTCTTCGACTTCCCTGCAGGTTACAGTCTACAAGGCCCAACCCTTGTAACTTACTTCTCGTTGGTAAATTTGACAATTTTGACACGGGTCGTATTGTGTCAAAAATAAAACCTTAAACTCAAAATAAATAAGATTTAAAATAATATAGCGAGAGTAAGGGTCGATCTGCAGGGAATAGGAACTCTAACACCTTTCGTTCTGATTTAGACCAATAACCTGTAGAAAATAAAGGGGGGATTTTAGAGTAGTAATTTGAATGAGAAAAATAATAAGAACATAAAAATAAATATTGAGAATGAATTATAAATTAAAATAGCCTCAAGCCACGCTTTGCCACGACATCTTCGATCACTGAAGTTGATTTTTCTTCGACTTCCCTGCATGTTACAGTCTACAAGGCCCAACCCTTGTAACTTACTTCTCGTTGGTAAATTCGACTCCCAGGGCAATCCTTGAAGTCAAACTTTAGTGAATTAGCTACGGCAATCGATGCTGACTCAAATCTCAGTTAGTGCTGGAGAAGCCCGTGCTCGGATAATCGTCTCGATGAGAATTGTTTCCGATTTTGATTCCCCTTAGTGGATCGCCACTAAGTTTGTTCTTAGGGAGTTGAATCGGCTACAAGCTTTTCCCCGTCCCCAACGATGGATCTAAACCACTTCAACCCGATGCGCGCTCTCGGAATGAAACAATTGCGATGCCTAAAGATTCGGCCGATTGCCTAATCAAATTTACAGAGAATTTAAAAAGGAGTTGTCGAAGGATTGAAGTATTTTCCTAATCTCACGAGGTTTGTCGGGTTTGGCGTTGCTTTTGGCTAAAGAGAATTTAGTTAAGCATGGTTTGTGAAAAAACCATACTTAATAAAATAAAGAAATAAATGGAGAAAAAGAAAGGGAGAAAATAGAGAGCTTTATTAACTCAAGTAAGAAGAGAACAATGGAAAATGATTGATGATTTAATTCACCCCCAAAGTGGGGTATTTATAGTAGTTGAAAACCCTAAAAACCTAAAATGATAAATCCTAAATTTAAATAAAATTACATAAGATAAATATCCAAGTTTTGAAATTTAAAATAAAAACCGGATGATAAGCTATCTTGATAAGTGGACTGATAAGTTATCAGAGTTGCTGACGTCATCTTCTAGAAGGTGCTGACGTGGCGCCCAGTCAGCATTCATGCCCTGGTTCATACCCATGAATCTGCCCACGACTCCCGTATTTTCTGCAGCATTCCAACTTATTTCAAGCATTACGTAACCTACACGAGAACAACATAAAAAAAGCCCAATTAAGTCCTTCAAACATATATATTCGATCAAAATAAGGACTAAAAACATAACCAAAATAAATACTTATCAAATTCCCCCTCACTTATCTGATGCTTGTCCTCAAGTATCTCAAAATTAAATAAACTTAAGTTCGAGTTTTCATCCTTAATTTCACGAAGTCTCAAAAGGTTTCAATATGATTAAGCATCTAAATATGAAAGAAAACTAAGGAGCAAAAATAGATAGATGGCAAGATTAATAATTTTAAAGCAAAAACGACATTTTAAAACTCTACTAACATCAATGATGCAAACCAAGTACCCTCACAAGGAATCGCTCATGTCACTCAAAGTGTTTAAGGGTAGAGGAAAAAAAATCACTCGAGCCAAAGCTAATTAGAGCATAACCATAAGCTTGTGTTTAAATCTAATCTCCACTACTAACATGAATATGATGCAAAAATCAAGAGGTCTTAAAGAAAAGTTGTAATGGGGCTAAGGTAAGGGTAGGATAAAGGCTGAAAATATGGGTTAAAATTCAAGACAAAAAATCATCCCAAAAAATATATTCGAAACTGTTTTTTTCATTCGAACTAAAACTGTTCGGCAGTGTATTTTTTTTTCCGAACTGCACTGTTTATTATTTTTCTGCAGACTCGAACAATTTCCTGCACTTCTTTTTTTTCCTGCACTGCACTTATTCGATCAGTTCTGCACAGTTTTTTTTCTTTCAGCACAGTATATTTTCTGCGCTGCACTGCACTTATTCGAATCTGTTTTTTTAAAGACGATTTTTGTCTTGAAAAAGGGAACAAAAGTAATGGAATTGAGAAAAAAAATGGATTAGGCTTAAAATGTGGTGATTTTCAAGAAAAAGGCTAAGTCTCAAAAATTGTTTCACTAGGGGAAATTAATTAAAGGGTAGGCAATTTATTTGGGAAGAGAGATGGTTAAAACCTAGTGCCTCTATCATATTAAAGCATCATAATCAATCAACGTAATCTCGAAAAGAATTTAAAAACAAGTTCTAGAATGCAACTAATTTAGCTAGGCATACTCAAAGAAACAAAGAGCAAATATCATGCATGCTCATTAGGCTAAAAAAACTCACAAATATGTCTTGTGTACTTAGGTAGGCATCATGTGAATTAATAGAGAAAGAAAATGTCATACAAAAAGATTTTAATCAAAAATTAATCATGCCAAAAATCTACCATGCAACCTAGAATTTTCTAACAAGATAGATACAAAGCCATATGAAATCAGTGAGACAAGGCAAAACTAAGGATTAAACGAAGAACTTAAATTAATAAAATCAAGATTTTAGGCGAACAATCAAACGGATAAGCAAGATAAAAATTGATAAGCATATCTCCCTCCCCCTCACTTAGATGCATTTTGTCCCAAAATGAAAATTTAAAATAAAAGAGAGGAAAGGAGAGACTCCCCTAATCAATTGCGGCCACGACCGCAACCACGTCGTCCGCGGGAAGTGCCGAGGCGAAGATAGGATAAGATCTCGGCCAAGTTAGTCTCGATGGAATGAAGGCTTTCATCCATATCTCTTTGGGGTTGGTCGTCTTGTGTTGGTTGTGTTTGGGCTCGTCTACGAAACACTCGTTCTCTACGAGTTGGAAGAGTGCTCGGGGGAACAATATAAGGTGCATCAGGGGTGCCTGCAAGTAAGCCCATGGCATCTAGGCATCTCTCATCTAAAGCACTCATAGAAAACACATAAGTAAACTGAGATGGATCAAAAGTAGCAGGAAAAATACGCAAAGCTAAATGGGTAATATAAGGACCAAGAATTAATGGTCGTGGTCTAGTGGTTCGCGGTACACGATGAAACATGTAGGCCATCCAAAAACCAAGATTTACCTTAATATTTACCTGCATACACCAGAGAAAGAATAACTCAGTTCTACTCACGGTTGATGGAGTGTCGTTTCTGCTGGAAAGGTTGTAAACGAGGAATCGATGGATATATCGTAAAGCAGGGCTATGAATAGTGTGGTCCTTAGTTGTTTTCGGATTGTATTGCGCACCTGCTAAACCTGTCAAAGTCTCTAGAGAAAGGTCGTTATCGAAATCTTCCGGTATGTCTAAAAGGGCAGATTGATAGTTAGGGTCCGAAACATTAGTGACAAAACCCATATAAACATTAAATTGAGTAATAGATAACCGAAAGTATTGACCCAATAGGCGAAAAGATATTACATTTGGTGTATCAAGAGACCTCGCACGACTACGATCAAACGAAAAAGTAGAATAAAATTCAAGTACTAATTCGTAGTATGTGTCACAGGTAATAATATGAAATCGACGCCATCCAATATTATCAAAAAGTGACAGGATCGACTCACGTAAATGCAAACGATCTAAAGTTTGATCGGGGATATACTTACAGCCCGGAAGTGAGCGATGTCGAATATGGTTAAACATATCGAGTTCGTCTCCAGTAAAGTGTAAAACCCTTTCAAGTTCTCATCGTTAGGTGTCGTGAATCGTTGGCTTCGTCGTGGATGTTCTTCATGGTCCGATGGAATATCGTTGTGATCGTAAGGCGGTGATTCCGGTTGAGCAGTGTCCGAGGGATTATGGGCAGCAAACTCAGCGTGCATGTGATCTGCAAATCCAGAGGTAGGGTTAATAACTAATAAAGGTTGAAAAAATTTAGAACTTACCTTATCGGCTATATCGGCCGCCGAATAGTGATCCGAATGCACGGACGTGTTGGTGTGCATGTGGAAGGAGGGCACACGGGTTGGTGAAGGGATGTGCATGTAATGTTGCTGTGATGATCCGCCAACCGCATCGGAGGCCAAGGAGTGGTAAGGGGAAGGTGGCGGCGATGGTGGATGTGACGAACGGCGGAGTGGTGATGGCCTCGTTTCGCCACTGCCTGTGACGCGAGTAGTGCGGCCGGTGCTGGTCTGTCCGGATCTGTGTGTGGGAGTACCCCTCGCTATGGCCGGATCGTTGTGATGCGAGGGAGAGGGTTGGTGCGTGTGGGCAGTGGCGGTGTGCATGGATGTGCTTTGCGTCTCAAGAGAGTGGAAGGAAGGTGATGGGGGTGACGGTGGTCGCTGCGATTGGTGGTGCAGTGGTGAATGGTCGACGGGGTGGGGGTGGTGTGTGGGATGATAGGAGGCTCGGGAGGTGGGGTGGTGTTGTGTGGCGGCTGTGGTTGCTCGGAGTCGCTGCTGAGGGCGACGTACTGTGGTGGTTGAAAGCGCCGTCGGCCACCGATGACGAGTGGTGGCTGTTGTGGAAGCCGGCGGGCTTGGTTTCTGGTGCGAGGCATTCCAACGGTGGTGTGTAGGGTTGGTTTCGGGTGGCTGGTGAAGAAGTAAAAAAATAAAAAGAGAAGAAGGGTGTTGCAAAAGGCTGCGGCTGGTAAAAAAATAAAATAAAGAAAAAAGGTTGAAAGGGGTGATTGGGGGGTTGTGCGGCTGGTAGGAGGTATATAATAAAAGGGTTTAATGGGTGGGGTCCACGAAATATGTAATTGGTTGAGGGTTGACCGGATAGGGAACTGTGTAGGTGGGGTCTATGGGTGTTTTAATTGGGTTTGAAGTGGGGGTTAGACCCGGTAGATAAGGTTGGAATGTGTTTAAAATATGGGGTTGATTGGGTGGGAAAGGGATAAAATCCGAATATTAAATTAAAAATTCAGCCCACAAAATCCTGATAGCTTCTCATCTCTTTATTCGATCTAAATTATCTGCAAATAAAATAAATAAGAGATCAGATAAAAATAGAATTCAAAAAAAGATAAAATAATGAGATAATAAAATAAATTCAAAAAGATAATTAAAATGAGATAAAAATAAATTTAAAAGTAGATAAGAAAATATTCAAAATAAATATGAAAAATAATGAAAATAAATTTAAAAAAAGGATAAAATCAAAATTAAAAATCTAAAATCAGATTTAGATAATTTCGATTATTTATTTTATCTCTTTTTTTATTCTTTTTTTTAATTTTTTTAATTTTTTTAATTTTTTTAATTTTTTTGTGTTTATTTTAACTAAAAATAATAATTCAAATGACATTAAATTATGGCAGTTTAAAATGGAATAAAATAAAGAAAAATAAAAATAATTAAAGTAAAAAAAGAGAAAAGAAATGGGTTGCCTCCCATCTAGCGCTTGTTTATGGTCGCTAGCTTGACGACCTTATTTATGCATTTGGTTCCTCGAAATGAATTTCTTCGACCAAACCGATTGGAACATTTTCGTAAAATTGTTTTAACCGTTGTCCATTAACTTTAAAGCTATGTCCTTCGGTGTCTTGAATTTGTACTGCTCCATGTGGAAAAGATTGAACAACAGTGAATGGTCCGAGCCATTTGGAACGCAATTTTCCTGCAAAAAGCTTGAATTTAGAATTAAATAATAGAACTTTTTGACCAACGGAAAAAGATTTAAATAAAATATTTTTATCATGGAAATCCTTTGTTTTGTTTTTAAAAATTTGTGCACTATCGTAGGCATGTTTCCGGATTTCCTCTAGCTCTTGAATGTGTAACTTGTGTTCCCTTCCAATCGCATCCATTTCCATGTTGCATTGTTGAATTGCCCAAAATGCGCGATGTTCCAGCTCGACTGGTAAGTGACAAGGTTTACCGTAGACGAGACGGTAAGGTGACATCCCAATAGGGCCTTTGTACGCAGTACAGTATGCCCATAGCGCATCGGATAGCTTGATGCTCCAATCTTTACGATCCGGCTTTACGATTTTTTCGAGTATGGTCTTTATCTCTCGATTCGACACCTCCGCTTGACCATTCGTTTGCGGATGGTAAGATGTTGAAATCCGGTGGGTGACACCGAACTTCTTCATGAGAGCGTCAATCACTCGGTTAATGAAATGCTTCCCTCGGTCGCTTATTATCGTTCGTGGTGTGCCAAACCTGCAAAAGATAGATTCCTTTAGAAACTTAACAGTGGTTTTAGCATCATTATTTTGGGTTGCTCTAGCTTCAACCCATTTAGAAACATAATGTACCGCAAGAATGATATAAAAATTACCGAATGAAGAGACAAAGGGACCCATATAATCTAATCCCCAAGCATCGAATATCTCACATACAGTAATGGGATTAAGTGGCATTTCGTTTCGTCGACTCAAATTACCAACCTTTTGACACTTTTCCCAAGATTTGCAAAATAAATAGGCATCACGAAAAATGTTGGGCCAGTAAAAACCACACTCAAGAATTTTATGTGCAATACGTTTAGGCCCGAAGTGATCACCACAAGAATAAGAATGACAGAAATTTAGGATAGAGTTTACCTCGCTTCCTGCTACACATCGTCTAATTACCTCATCTGAACAATGTTTCCAAAGATAGGGATCATCCCAAATGAAGAACCGAGACTCCCTTTTTAATCGTTTAGCCTCTGCTCTCGGAAAATCTTGTGGCATCTTACCTGTGGCTAAGTAATTCACCATGTCTGCGAACCAAGGAACGTTAAGCTGAGCTGCCATTAATCCTTCGTCAGGGAACTCCTCTCTAATTGGTGGATCGGATATAGATAATGGGATGCGACTCAAATGGTCCGCAACAAGGTTTTCGCATCCCTTCTTATCTTTAATTTCTAGGTTGAATTCCTGGAATAATAGTATCCACCGGATCAGTCTCGGTTTTGCCTCCTTTTTGCTCATCAAAAAGCGTAAAGCTGCATGATCAGAAAAGACAACAATTTTAGTACCGAGTAAATAAGATTTAAACTTTTCTAAGGCAAAAACAATAGCAAAGAGTTCTTTTTCCGTTGTTGAATAGTTTTTCTGCGCAGGATCCAAGGTACGTGACGTATATGCTATAACATGCGGTTCCTTGTCGATTCTTTGACCTAACACCCCTCCAACGCTAAAATCGGAAGCATCGCACATCAATTCGAACGGGTGGTTCCAATTTGGTGGTTGGACGATAGGTGCATTTACAAGCTTCTCTTTGAGTATGTCAAATGCCTCCTTGCATTTCTCGTCAAAATTGAAGGGTTGATCTTTTTTCAATAGACTGCAGAGGGGTTGCGCCAATTTTGAAAAATCCTTAATAAACCTGCGGTAAAACCCTGCATGGCCAAGAAACGATCGAATATCCCTCACAGTTGTGGGGTATGGGAGTGAGCGTATAAAATCTGTTTTAGCCTTATCAACAGTAATACCTTTTGGGGAAACTATATGTCCTAGAATTAACCCTTTATCTACCATGAAATGACATTTTTCATAATTTAAAACAAGGTTGAATTCAAGGCATCTTTTTAGCACATTTGTTAAGTTTAATAGACATTCTCCAAAGGAATTACCGTAAACTGTAAAGTCATCCATGAATACCTCTATACCTTTTTCGATGAAATCTGAGAAAATGCTTACCATGCATCTTTGGAATATGGCCGGCGCATTACAAAGCCCGAATGGCATTCGAGGATAGGCGAACGTGCCAAAAGGACATGTAAAGGTCGTCTTCTCTTGATCATCGGGCGCCACAGGAATTTGGAAAAAACCTGAAAATCCGGCAAGACAACAGTAGTGAGTTTTACCGGCTAATCTCTCAATCATTCGGTCTATAAAAGGAAGTGGAAAATGATCTTTTCGAGTTAGAGAGTTCAACTTCCTGTAGTCTATACAGACTCGCCAACCATTTTGGACTCTTGTTGGGACCAACTCACCTTCTGCGTTCTTAACCACCGTGACTCCGGTTTTCTTAGGGACTACATGGATCGGGCTTACCCAGTCACTATCCGAAATTGGATAGATTATATCTACATCGAGAAGCTTTTGTATTTCTTCTTTAACTACGTCCATCATAGGTTGATTCAGGCGGCGTTGTCCTTGTCAAGATGGCTTAGCTCCATCTTCGGTTTTTACCTTATGCATGCAAGTGGAGGGACTAAGGCCCTTGATGTCTGCAACGGTCCACCCAATGGCTTCCTTATGCGCTCGCAGCACTGTTAGTAAGGCCCCTCTTCTTCGTTTGACAGCTTGGTTGAGATGATAACCGGTAGGGTCTCTCTTTCCCCTAAAAATGCATACTTTAGATGCTCGGGTAATTGTTTAAGTTCGATCTTGGGTGCCTGCAATACAGAAGGTAAAGGTTTAGTTTTAGATGCAGTAAGTATTAAATCTTTATTTACTGAACAAAGATTTTCAAACTCCCTGTCTTCTTCGTCGGAATCCGCGATTTCTCTATACAAATCGTCCATGAAGTCAGTAAAACTAGTGTCAAAGAAATCATTTATGGCAGGTTCAATGACATCAACAAAATTTAAACTAGCAACAGTTTCAGGATGTCTCATAGCTTTGTAAACGTCAAATTTTACTACCTCACCATCGAACTCCATTGTAAGGATCCCAGTTCTTACATCGATTTTTGTGTTTGTAGTGCTCAAAAATGGGCGGCCAAGGAGGATCTCGGAAGAGTTGTTTGCTCGGTCGTTTTCCATGTCAATAACATAGAAATCCGCTGGGAAGATCAAATCATTTACCTTTACGAGGACGTTCTCTAGTAATCCCTCCGGGTAGATTATGGATCTGTCCGCCAGTTGTATTGTTACCTTCGTATCCTTCAAAGGCTCAGCAGAAAGTGAGTTATAAAATGAAAGGGGCATAACATTAATAGAGGCCCATAAATCACACATTGCTCGTTTAATACCCACTTTACCTATTTTGCAGGGAATGGCGAACATACCCTGGTCCTTCAATTTTGGTGGCAACTTTCGCTGGAAGACCGCCGATACATGTTCTCCTAGATTAACCTTTTCAACTCCAATAAGACGACGTTTATTAGTACATAAATCTTTAAGGAACTTAGCATACCTTGGAATTTTTTGGATTACGTCGAGGAGCGGAATGTTGATCTCTACTTTTTGGAACACATCTAGGATTTCCTTTTCTTCTGCTTGTTTATCTCTTTTCATCAATCTCGACGGAAATGGTGGTCGGACAGCATAAGGGGATGGTTCAGGGGTTGAATTTGGTATATCTTTTTCGATTGGTGAAGTTGATTTGTCTTTTTGGGTGTTTACCTCCGAGGTTTTGGGTTCTACAACGGTGCCACTTCGAAGAGTAATGACATTAACATTTTCTTTTGGGTTTATTTCTGTTTGTGAAGGGAGTTTACCTTTGGATTCAAGACGACTTACTGTTTGGGCTAGCTGGCTCATTTGTTTGTCTAACTCTTGTAAGTGGATTTCGGTATGGTTTTGGAACTTCTCTTGGGATATCGCTAGTCGTTCAACCAAGGTTTCTAGAGACGTCTTTTGTTGTGGGTAGGGTTGTCTTTGTTGGTACGGTTGATTTGGCCTTTGGTTGTTTGCGTACCCATAATTTGATTGGTTTCTCCACCCGGAATTATAAGCATTCCCTATGGCGTTGGCTTGGGCGACATCCTCTTCCTGGATCATCGGACAATAGTCTGTCGGATGTTCTTGGCTGGTACAGATTCCACAAAGTCTAGCTGTTTTTCTCTTATCTGTAACAAGAGTTTGCACTATTTCAGCTAATTTATTGATTTTGTTCTCTAATGAAACTGTACTTACCTCGCGAACCCTTCGAGATGGTTCGCTAGACTGATTGAATCTCTGAGAGTTGGCGGCCATGGATGATATCAGTGTTTTAGCCGCTGTTGGTGTCATGTTGACTAAAGCTCCGCCAATAGCTGCATCTATTACCTTCATATCCATAGGCGTAAGTCCTTCATAAAAATACTGGAGGAGTGTTTGTTCCGACAATCCATGTTGTGGACAATTTGCACACAACTTTTTAAACCTCTCCAGTATTCATATAAAGATTCAGCCTCTCTTTGTTGAATGCTTAGGATGCTGCGTCTAATTTCGCTTGTTTTCGCTGCAGGGAAGAACCTGTCAAGAAAAAGTTTAGGCATGTCAGTCCACGTTGTAACAGAATTAGGGGGTAAATCAAATAACCAATCTTTCGCTATATCAGCTAAGGAAAATGGAAATGCTCTAAGTTTGATTTGGTCATCGGATACTCCCTGTGGCTTTGTAATTAGACAAACCATGTGAAATTCCTTCAAATGTTTATGAGGATTTTCTGTCGGTAAGCCGTGAAAGGTAGGCAAGAGGTGGATCAAACCCGTTTTTAGCACGAACGGTGTTTCGCCATTTGGAAAGGTTATACACATTGGTTGCTGGCCATCTGGCGCCGCATTCAGTTGGCGAATGGTTTGATTTTCGTCTCCCATCGGATTGGGTTCGTAATTCGATTCTGCTTTGGATGTGATTTCTAGATCGCGTTCGAATCTTTGCTGGCATCTTTTGTTTTTCTTTTCCCGAAGTGTTTGTGCGTTCAACTTTCGGGCTAGTGCTTCGATTTCCGGGATGAGTTCAAATTGTTCTCCCGGATTGCTCCTGGTCATAAATCAAATAAAACGATATTAGTACTTTTCCGTATTCCCCGACAACGGCGCCAATTTTGACACGTGTCATATTGTGTCAAAAATAAAACCTTAAACTCAAAATAAATAAGATTTAAAATAATATAGCGAGAGTAAGGGTCGATCCGCAGGGAATAGGAACTCTAACACCTTTCGTTCTGATTTAGACCAATAACCTGTAGAAAATAAAGGGGGGATTTTAGAGTAGTAATTTGAATGAGAAAAATAATAAGAATGTAAAAATAAATATTGAGAATGAATTATAAATTAAAATAGCCTCAAGCCACGCTTTCCCACGACATCTTCGATCACTGAAGTTGATTTTTCTTCGACTTCCCTGCAGGTTACAGTCTACAAGGCCCAACCCTTGTAACTTACTTCTCGTTGGTAAATTCGACTCCCAGGGCAATCCTTGAAGTCAAACTTTAGTGAATTAGCTACGGCAATCGATGCTGACTCAAATCTCAGTTAGTGCTGGAGAAGCCCGTGCTCGGATAATCGTCTCGATGAGAATTGTTTCCGATTTTGATTCCCCTTAGTGGACCGCCACTAAGTTTGTTCTTAGGGAGTTGAATCGGCTACAAGCTTTTTCCCGTCCCCAACGATGGATCTAAACCACTTCAACCCGATGCGCGCTCTCGGAATGAAACAATTGCGATGCCTAAAGATTAGGTCGATTGCCTAATCAAGTTTACAGAGAATCTAAAAAGGAGTTGTCGAAGGATTGAAGTATTTTCCTAATCTCACGAGGTTTGTCGGGTTTGGCGTTGCTTTTGGCTAAAGAGAATTTAGTTAAGCATGGTTTGTGAAAAAACCATACTTAATAAAATAAAGAAATAAATAGAGAAAAAGAAATGGAGAAAATAGAGTGCTTTATTAACTCAAGTAAGAAGAGAACAATGGAAAATGATTGATGATTTAATTCACCCCAAAGTGGGGTATTTATAGTAGTTGAAAACCCTAAAAACCTAAGATGATAAATCCTAAATTTAAATAAAATTACATAAGATAAATATCCAAGTTTTGAAATTTAAAATAAAAATCGGATGATAAGCTATCTTGATAAGTGGACTGATAAGTTATCAGAGTTGCTGACGTCATCTTCTAGAAGGTGCTGACGTGGTGCCCAGTCAGCATTCATGCCCTGGTTCATGCCCATGAATCTGCCCACGACTCCCGTATTTTCTGCAGCATTTCAACTTATTTCCAGCATTACGTATCCTGCACGAGAACGACATAAAAACAGCCCAATTAAGTCCTTCAAACATATATATTCGATCAAAATAAGGACTAAAAACATAACCAAAATAAATACTTATCAAATTCCCCCTCACTTATCTGATGCTTGTCCTCAAGTATCTCAAAATTAAATAAACTTAAGTTCGAGTTTTCATCCTTAATTTCACGAAGTCTCAAGAGGTTTCAATATGATTAAGCATCTAAATATGAAAGAAAACTAAGGAGCAAAAATAGATAGATGGCAAGATTAATAATTTTAAAGCAAAAACGACATTTTAAAACTCTACTAACATCAATGATGCAAACCAAGTACCCTCACAAGGAATCGCTCATGTCACTCAAAGTGTTTAAGGGTAGAGGAAAAAAAATCACTCGAGCCAAAGCTAATTAAAGCATAACCATAAGCTTGTGTTTAAATCTAATCTCCACTACTAACATGAATATGATGCAAAAATCAAGAGGTCTTAAAGAAGGGTTGTAATGAGGCTAAGGTAAAGGTAGGATAAAGGCTGAAAATATGGGTTAAAATTCAAGACAAAAAATCATCCCAAAAAATATATTCGAAACTGTTTTTTTTTCATTCGAACTAAAACTGTTCGGCAGTGTATTTTTTTTCCGAACTGCACTATTTATTATTTTTCTGCAAACTCGAACAATTTCATGCACTTCTTTTTTTTCTGCACTGCACTTATTCGATCAGTTCTGCACAGTTTTTTTCTGCACAGTATATTTTCTGCTGCTGCACTGCACTTTTTCGAATCTGTTTTTTTTAAGACGATTTTTGTCTTGAAAAAGGGAACAAAAGTAATGGAATTGAGAAATAAAAATGGATTAGGCTTAAAATGTAGTGATTTTCAAGAAAAATGCTAAGGCTAAAAAATTGTTTCACTAGGGGAAATTAATTAAAGGGTAGGCAATTTATTTGGGAAGAGAGATGATTAAAATCTAGTGCCTCTATCATATTAAAGCATCATAATCAATCAACGTAATCTCGAAAAGAATTTAAAAACAAGTTCTAGAATGCAACTAATTTAGCTAGGCACACTCAAAGAAACAAAGAGCAAATATCATGCATGCTCATTTGGCTCAAAAAACTCACAAATATGTCTTGTGTACTTAGGTAGGCATCATGTGAATTAATAGAGAAAGAAAATGTCATACAAAAAGATTTTAATAAAAAATTAATCATGCCAAAAATCTACCATGCAACCTAGAATTTTCTAACAAGATAGATACAAAGCCATATGAAATCAGTGAGACAAGGCAAAACTAAGGATTAAACGAAGAACTTAAATTAATAAAATCAAGATTTTAAGCGAACAGTCAAACGGATAAGCAAGATAAAAATTGATAAGCATATCTCCCTCCCCCTCAATTAGATGCATTTTGTCCCAAAATGAAAATTTAAAATAAAAGAGAGGAAATGAGAGACTCCCCTAATCAATTGCGGCCACGACCGCGGCCACGTCGTCCGCGGGAAGTGCCGGGGCGAAGATAGGATAAGATCTCGGCCAAGTTAGTCTCGATGGAATGAAGACGCTCATCCATATCTCTCTGGGGTTGGTCGTCTTGTGTTGGTTGTGTTTGGGCTCGTCTACGAAACACTCGTTCTCTACGAGTTGGGAGAGTGCCCGGGGGAACAATATAAGGTGCATCAGGGGTGCCTGCAAGTAAGCCCATGGCATCTAGGCATCTCTCATCTAAAGCACTCATAGAAAACACATAAGTAAACTGAGATGGATCAAAAGTAGCAGGAAAAATACGCAAAGCTAAATGGGTAATATAAGGACCCAGAATTAATGGTCGTGGTCTAGTGGTTCGCGGTACACGATGAAACGTGTAGGCCATCCAAAAACCAAGATTTACCTTAATATTTACCTGCATACACTAGAGAAAGAATAACTCAGTTCTACTCACGGTAGATGGAGTGTCGTTTCTGCTGGAAAGGTTGTAAACGAGGAATCGATGGATATATCGTAAAGTATGGCTATGAATAGTGTGGTCCTTAGTTGTTTTCGGATTGTATTGCGCACCTGCTAAACCTGTCAAAGTCTCTAGAGAAAGGTCGTTATCGAAATCTTCCGGTATGTCTAAAAGGGCAGATTGATAGTTAGGGTCCGAAACATTAGTGACAAAACCCCTATAAACATTAAATTGAGTAATAGATAACCGAAAGTATTGACCCAATAGGCGAAAAGATATTACATTTGGTGTATCAAGAGACCTCGCACGACTACGATCAAACGAAAAAGTAGAATAAAATTCAAGTACTAATTCGTAGTATGTGTCACAGGTAATAATATGAAATCGACGCCATCCAATATTATCAAAAAGTGACAGGACCGACTCACGTAAATGCAAACGATCTAAAGTTTGATCGGAGATATACTTACAGACCAGAAGTGAGCGATGTCGAATATGGTTAAACATATCGAGTTCGTCTCTAGTAAAGTGTAAAAACCCTTTCAAGTTCTCATCGTTAGGTGTCGTGAATCGTTGGCTTCGTCGTGGATGTTCTTCATGGTCCGATGGAATATCGTTGTGATCGTGAGGCGGTGATTCCGGTTGAGCAGTGTCCGAGGGATTATGGGCAGCAAAATCAGCGTGCATGTGATCTGCAAATCTAGAGGTAGGGTTAATAACTAATAAAGGTTGAAAAAATTCAGAACTTACCTCATCAGCCATATCGACCGCCGAATAGTGATCCGAATGCACGAACTTGTTGGTGTGTATGTGGAAGGAGGGCACACGGGTTGGTGAAGGGATGGGCATGTAATGTTGCTGTGATGATCCGCCAACCGCATCAGAGGCCAAGGAGTGGTAAGGGGAAGGTGGCGATGATGGTGGACGTGACGAACGGCGGAGTGGTGATGGCCTCGTTTCGCCACTGCCGGTGACGCGAGCAGTGCGGCCGGTGCTGGTCTGTCCGGATCTGTGTGTGGGAGTACCCCTCGCCATGGCTGGATCGTTGTGATGCGAGGGAGAGGGTTGGTGCGTGTGGGCAGTGGCGGTGTGCATGGATGTGCTTTGCATCTCAAGGGAGTGGAAGGAAGGTAATGGGGGAGACGGTGGTCGCTGCGGTTGGTGGTGCAGTGGTGAACGGCCGACGGGGTGGGGGTGGTGTGTGGGATGATAGGAGGCTCGGGAGGTGGGGTGGTGTTGTGTGGCGGCTGTGGTTGCTCGGAGTCGCTGCTGAGGGCGACATACTGTGGTGGTTGAAAGCGCCGGCGGCCACCGATGACGAGTGGTGGCTGCTGTGGAAGCCGGCGGGCTTGGTTTCTGGTGCGAGGCATTCCAACGGTGGTGTGTAGGGTTGGTTTCGGGTGGCTGGTGAAGAAGTAAAAAAATAAAAAGAGAAGAAGGGTGTTGCAAAAGGCTGCGGTTGGGAAAAAAATAAAATAAAGAAAAAAAGGTTGAAAGGGGTGATTGGGGGGTTGTGCGGCTGGTAGGAGGTAAATAATAAAAGGGTTTAATGGGTGGGGTCCACGGAATATGTAATTGGTTGAGGGTTGACCGGATAGGGAATTGTGTAGGTGGGGTCTATGGGTGTTTTAATTGGGTTTGAAGTGGGGGTTTGACCGGGTAGATAAGGTTGGAATGTGTTTAAAATATGGGTTTGATTGGGTGGGAAAATGATAAAATCCGAATATTAAATTAAAAATTCAGCCCACAAAATCCTGATAGCTTCTCATCTCTTTATTCGATCTAAATTATCTGCAAATAAAATAAATAAGAGATCAGATAAAAATAGAATTAAAAAAAAGATAAAATAATGAGATAATAAATTAAATTCAAAAAGATAATTAAAATGAGATAAAAATAAATTTAAAAGTAGATAAGAAAATATTCAAAATAAATATGAAAAATAATGAAAATAAATTTGAAAAAAAAGGATAAAATCAAAATTAAAAATCTAAAATCAGATTTAGATAATTTAGATTATTTATTTTATCTCTTTTTTTATTTTTTTAATTTTTTTTTTAATTTTAATTTTTTTTTAATTTTTTTGTGTTTATTTTAACTAAAAAGAAAATTCAAATGACATTAAATTATGGCAGTTTAAAATGGAATAAAATAACAAAAAATAAAAATAATTAAAGTAAAAAAAAGAAAAGAAATGGGTTGCCTCCCATCTAGCGCTTGTTTATCGTCGCTAGCTTGACGACCTTATTTATGCATTTGGTTCCTCGAAATGAATTTCTTCGACCAAACCGATTGGAACATTTTCGTAAAATTGTTTTAACCGTTGTCCATTAACTTTAAAGCTATGTCCTTCGGTGTCTTGAATTTCTACTGCTCCATGTGGAAAAGATTGAACAACAGTGAATGGTCCGAGCCATTTGGAACGCAATTTTCCTGCAAAAAGCTTGAATTTAGAATTAAATAATAGAACTTTTTGACCAAAGGAAAAAGATTTAAATGAAATATTTTTATCATGGAAATCCTTTGTTTTGTCTTTAAAAATTTGTGCACTATCGTAGGCATGTTTCTGGATTTCCTCTAGCTCTTGAATGTGTAACTTGCGTTCCCTTCCAATCGCATCCATTTCCATGTTGCATTGTTGAATTGCCCAAAATGCGCGATGTTCCAGCTCGACTGGTAAGTGACAAGGTTTACCGTAGACGAGACGGTAAGGTGACATCCCAATGGGGCCTTTGTACGCAGTACGGTATGCCCATAGCGCATCGGATAGCTTGATGCTCCAATCTTTGCGATCCGGCTTTACGATTTTTTCGAGTATGGTCTTTATCTCTCGATTCGACACCTCCGCTTGACCATTCGTTTGCGGATGGTAAGATGTTGAAATCTGGTGGGTGACACCGAACTTCTTCATGAGAGCGTCAATCACTCGGTTAATGAAATGCTTCCCTCGGTCGCTTATTATCGCTCGCGGTGTGCCAAACCTGCAAAAGATAGATTTCTTTAGAAACTTAACAGTGGTTTTAGCATCATTATTTCGGGTTTCTCTAGCTTCAACCCATTTAGAAACATAATCTACCGCAAGAATGATATAAAAATTACCGAATGAAGAGACAAAGAGACCCATATAATCTAATCCCCAAACATCGAATATCTCACATACAGTAATGGGATTAAGTGGCATTTCGTTTCGTCGACTCAAATTACCAACCTTTTGACACTTTTCACAAGATTTACAAAATAAATAGGCATCACGAAAAATGTTGGGCCAGAAAAAACCACACTCAAGAATTTTATGTGCAGTACGTTTAGGCCCGAAGTGACCACCACAAGAATAAGAATGACAGAAATTTAGGATAGAGTTTACCTCGCTTCCTGCTATACATCGTCTAATTACCTCATCCGAACAATGTTTCCAAAGATATTGATCATCCTAAATGAAGAACCGAGACTCCCTTTTTAGTCGTTTAGCCTCCGCTCTCGGTAAATCTTGTGGCATCTTACCTGTGGCTAAGTAATTCACCATGTCTGCGAACCATGGAACGTTAAGCTAAGCTGCCATTAATCCTTCGTCAGAGAACTCCTCTCTAATTGGTGGATCGTATATAGATAATGGGATGCAACTCAAATGGTCTGCAACAAGGTTTTCACATCCCTTCTTATCTTTAATTTCTAGGTTGAATTCCTGGAGTAATAGTATCCACCGGATCAGTCTCGGTTTTGCCTCCTTTTTGCTCATCAAAAAGCGTAAAGCTGCATGATCAGAAAAGACAACGATTTTAGTACCGAGTAAATAAGATCTAAACTTTTCTAAGGCAAAAACAATAGCAAAGAGTTCTTTTTCCGTTGTTGAATAGTTTTTCTGCGCAGGATCCAAGGTACGTGACGCATATGCTATAACATGCGGTTCCTTGTCGATTCTTTGACCTAACACCGCTCCAACGCTAAAATCAGAAGCATCGCACTTCAATTCGAACGGGTGGTTCCAATTTGGTGGTTGGACGATAGGTGCATTTACAAGCTTCTCTTTGAGTATGTCAAATGCCTCCTTGCATTTCTCGTCAAAATTGAAGGGTTGATCTTTTTGCAATAGACTGCAGAGGGGTTGCGCCAATTTTGAAAAATCCTTAATAAACCTGCGAAAAAACCTTACATGGCCAAGAAACGATCGAATATCCCTCACAGTTGTGGGATATGGGAGTGAGCGTATAACATCTGTTTTAGCCTTATCAACAGTAATACCTTTTGAGGAAACTATATGTCCTAGAATTAACCCTTTATCTACCATGAAATGACATTTTTCATAATTTAAAACAAGGTTGAATTTGGCATCTTTTTAGCACATTTGTTAAGTTTAATAGACATTCTCCAAAGGAATTACCGTAAACTGTAAAGTCATCCATGAATACCTCTATACCTTTTTCAATGAAATCTGAGAAAATGCTCACAATGCATCTTTGGAATGTGGCCGGCGCATTACAAAGCCCGAATGGCATTTGACGATAGGCGAACGTGCCAAAAGGACATGTAAAGGTCGTCTTCTCTTGATCCTCGGGCGCCACAGGAATTTGGAAAAAACCTGAAAATCCGGCAAGACACCAGTAGTGAGTTTTACCGGCTAATCTCTCAATCATTTGGTCTATAAAAGGAAGTGGAAAATGATCTTTTCGAGTTAGAGAGTTCAACTTCCTGTAGTCTATACAGACTCGCCAACCATTTTGGACTCTTGTTGGGACCAACTCACCTTCTGCGCTCTTAACCACCGTGACTCTGGTTTTCTTAGGGACTACATGGATCGGGCTTACCCAGTCACTATCCGAAATTGGATAGATTATATCTGCATCGAGAAGCTTTTGTATTTCTTCTTTAACTACGTCCATCATAGGTTGATTCAGGCGGCGTTGTCCTTGTCGAGATGGCTTAGCTCCATCTTCGGTTTTTACCTTATGCATGCAAGTGGAGGGACTAAGGCCCTTGATGTCTGCAACGGTCCACCCAATGGCTTCCTTATGCGCTCGTATCACTGTTAGTAAGTCCCCCTCTTCTTCGTTTGACAGCTTGGTTGAGATGATAACCGGTAGGGTCTCTCTTTCCCCTAAAAATGCATACTTTAGATGCTCGGGTAATTGTTTAAGTTCGATCTTGGGTGCTTGCAATACAGAAGGTAAAGGTTTAGTTTTAGATGCAGTAAGTATTAAATCTTTATTTACCGAACAAAGATTTTCAAACTCCCTGTCTTCTTCGTCGGAATCCGCGATTTCTCTGTACAAATCGTCCATGAAGTCAATAAAACTAGTGTCAAAGAAATCATTTATGGCAGGTTCAATGACATCAACAAAATTTAAACTAGCAACATTTTCAGGATGTCTCATAGCTTTGTAAACGTCAAATTTTACTACCTCACCATCGAACTCCATTGTAAGGATCCCACTTCTTACATCGATTTTTGTGTTTGCAGTGCTAAAAAATGGGCGGCTAAGGAGGATCTCGGAAGAGTTGTTTGCTCGGTCGTTTTCCATGTCAATAACATAGAAATCCGCTGGGAAGATCAAATCATTTACCTTTACGAGGACGTTCTCTAGTAATCCCTCCGGGTAGATTATGGATCTGTCCGCCAGTTGTATTGTTACCTTCGTATCCTTCAAAGGCTCCGCAGAAAGTGAGTTATAAAATGAAAGGGGCATAACATTAATAGAGGCCCCTAAATCACACATTGCTCATTTAATACCCACTTTACCTATTTTGCAGGGAATGTCGAACATACCCTGGTCCTTCAATTTTGGTGGCAACTTTCGCTGGAAGACCGCCGATACATGTTCTCCTAGATTAACCTTTTCAACTCCAATAAGACGACGTTTATTAACATAAATCTTTAAGGAACTTAGCATACCTTGGAATTTTTTGGATTACGTCGAGGAGCGGAATGTTGATCTCTACTTTTTGGAACACATCTAGGATTTCCTTTTCTTCTGCTTGTTTATCTCTTTTCATCAATCTCGACGGAAATGGTGGTCGGACAACATAAGGGGATGGTTCAGGGGTTGAATTTGGTGTATCTTTTTCGACTGGTGAAGTTGATTTGTCTTTTTGGGTGTTTACCTCCGAGGTTTTGGGTTCTACAACGGTGCCACTTCGGAGAGTAATGGCATTAACATTTTCTTTTGGGTTTATTTCTGTTTGTGAAGGGAGTTTACCTTTGGATTCAAGACGACTTACTGTTTGGGCTAGCTGGCTCATTTGTTTGTCTAACTCTTGTAAGTGGATTTCGGTATGGTTTTGGAACTTCTCTTGGGATATCGCTAGTCGTTCAACCAAGGTTTCTAGAGACGTCTTTTGTTGTGGGTAGGGTTGTCTTTGTTGGTACGGTTGATTTGGCCTTTGGTTGTTTGCGTACCCATAATTTGATTGGTTTCTCCACCCGGAATTATAAGCATTCCCTATGGCGTTGGCTTGGGCGACATCCTCTTCCTGGATCATCGGACAACTATCTGTCGGATGTTCTGGGCTGGTACAGATTCCACAAAGTCTAGCTATTTTTTTCTTATCTGCAACAAGAGTTTGCACTATTTCAGCTAATTTATCGATTTTGTTCTCTAATGAAACTGTACTTACCTCGCGAACCCTTCGAGATGGGACTGATTGAATCTTTGAGAGTTGGCGGCCATGGTTGATATCAGTGTTTTAGCCACTGTTGGTGTCACGTTGACTAAAGCTCCGCCACTAGCTGCATCTATTACCTTCATATCTATAGGCGTAAGTCCTTCATAAAAATACTGGAGGAGGGTTTGTTCCGACAATCCATGTTGTGGACAATTTGCACACAACTTTTTAAACCTCTCCCAGTATTCATATAAAGATTCAGCCTCTCTTTGTTGAACGCTCAGGATGCTGCGTCTAATTTCGCTTGCTTTCGCTGCAGGGAAGAACATGTCAAGAAAAAGTTTAGCCATGTCAGTCCACGTTGTAACAGAATTAGGGGGTAAATCAAATAACCAATCTTTCGTTATATCAGCTAAGGAAAATGGAAATGCTCTAAGTTTGATTTGGTCATCGGATACTCCCTGTGGCTTTGTACTTAGACAAACCATGTGAAATTCCTTCAAATGTTTATGAGGATTTTCTGTCGTAAGCCGTGAAAGGTAGGCAAGAGGTGGATCAAACCCGTTTTTAGCACGAATGATGTTTCACCATTTGGAAAGGTTATACACATTGGTTGCTGGCCATCTGGCGCCGCATTCAGTTGGCGAATGGTTTGATTTTCGTCTCCCATTGGATTGGGTTCGTAATTCGATTCTGCTTCAGATGTGATTTCTAGATCGCGTTCGAATCTTTGCTGGCGTCTTTTGTTTTTCTTTTCCCGAAGTGTTTGTGCGTTCAACTTTTGGGCTAGTGCTTCGATTTCTGGGATGAGTTCAAATTGTTCTCCCAGATTGCTCCCGGTCATAAATCAAATAAAACGATATTAGTACTTTGCCGTATTCCCCGACAACGGCGCCAATTTTGACACGTGTCATATTGTGTCAAAAATAAAACCTTAAACTCAAAATAAATAAGATTTAAAATAATATAGCGAGATTAAGGGTCGATCCGCAGGGAATAGGAACTCTAACACCTTTCGTTCTGATTTAGACCAATAACCTGTTGAAAATAAAAGGGGGATTTTAGAGTAGTAATTTGAATGAGAAAAATAATAAGAACGTAAAAATAAATATTGAGAATGAATTATAAATTAAAATAGCCTCAAGCCACGCTTTGCCACGACATCTTCGATCACTGAAGTTGATTTTTCTTCGACTTCCCTGCAGGTTACAGTCTACAAGGCCCAACCCTTGTAACTTACTTCTCGTTGGTAAATTCGACTCCCAGGGCAATCCTTGAAGTCAAACTTTAGTGAATTAGCTACGGCAATCGATGCTGACTCAAATCTCAGTTAGTGCTGGAGAAGCCCGTGCTCGGATAATCGTCTCGATGAGAATTGTTTCTGATTTTGATTCCCCTTAGTGGACCGCCACTAAGTTTGTTCTTAGGGAGTTGAATCGGCTACAAGCTTTTCCCCGTCCCCAACGATGGATCTAAACCACTTCAACCCGATGCGCGCTCTCGGAATGAAACAATTGCGATGCCTAAAGATTAGGCCGATTGCCTAATCAAGTTTACAGAGAATCTAAAAAGGAGTTGTCGAAGGATTGAAGTATTTTCCTAATCTCACAAGGTTTGTCGGGTTTGGCGTTGCTTTTGGCTAAAGAGAATTTAGTTAAGCATGGTTTGTGAAAAAACCATACTTAATAAAATAAAGAAATAAATGGAGAAAAAGAAATGGAGAAAATAGAGTGCTTTATTAACTCAAGTAAGAAGAGAACAATGGAAAATGATTGATGATTTAATTCACCCCCAAAGTGGGGTATTTATAGTAGTTGAAAACCCTAAAAATCTAAGATGATAAATCCTAAATTTAAATAAAATTACATAAGATAAATATCCAAGCTTTGAAATTTAAAATAAAAATCGGATGATAAGCTATCTTGATAAGTGGACTGATAAGTTATCAGAGTTGCTGACGTCATCTTCTAGAAGGTGCTGACGTGGCGCCCAGTCAGCATTCATGCCCTGGTTCATTCCCATGAATCTGCCCACGACTCCCGTATTTTCTGCAGCATTCCAACTTATTTCCAGCTTTACGTAACCTGCACGAGAACAACATAAAAACAGCCCAATTAAGTCCTTCAAACATATATATTCGATCAAAATAAGGACTAAAAACATAACCAAAATAAATACTTATCAACCACAACATAACAACCATCATTTATAGCACATATCCATCATCACACATATCAATGTATATTCATACATAACCAAATCATGCTTCACAAGTCTATAATAGGCATAAACATTGAAAGCTTATAAACACACAAGAAGTTAAGCTACCAACTTAGCTTCTACCTTGGAATGGCCTACCAAGCTCATTCTAAAACCTCAACATCACACACTTGAACCAATTTAATTAGATTTGAAAGTTTCACTCACCATCCTTCCTTAGCAAACCAAGCAAAGCTACTCAAGCCTCCACAATTTCCGGAATCGATCCCGAACCTTCTCCGATGTTTCCTCTTGCTTCTAACCAATCAAAAGACAAGTATTACTCACCAAATCAATGCTAAACTCAGCCACAACCTCAACCCACAATCACAAGCCAAAACTTTATAATTTCAAACTCAAACTAACCACAAAACCCACATTTTCGTACTCCCCAAATACCCAGCTGAAATCTACCATTTCCAACACCCAAATGAACTCTAAAGACTTCCAAAACACTTCCCTAACAACCTTATACCATCAGCCCTTCAACCCAACACAAAATCACGCCAAAATTTCAAGTTTTGACACTTTAAAAAATGCCCCCAAGACCCATTTCGGGATTTTTGTCAAAATCCTTCCATTTCGAAATATAAGGAGTATTAAGGTGAGATTAACTCAAAACTTAACTAAACAAACCAAAATCAAGTTGAAAACCCATTAAATTTTCTTACTTTTCTTCAATCTTGAAAACTTGAAAAATTAAAATGGTGATGGTTTTGAAATCTAAGACCATGGAAATGCTTGGGATGGAAAGGAGAGTTCAAAAATGAAATTACCTTCAAATGAGCTCTTGAATTGATGGAGAAAAGGGATGAAATAGTAGATTTGGGGTTTTGGGAGGTTTTTCACGTTGGAAACAAGAATGGGGAGAAAATGACTTCTTTTTTTTCTTTTTGGTTCAAAAAGCTTGTCTTTCTTTATTTAAACTTATTTACAAAAATGCCATTACTTTAATTTTAATCTCACTTAAATTAAAACCAAGGCCTAATTAAATTAAATCGGTTTTGACGACTCAAACCCAACACACACACCAAACTCCTAACCCCAAAACACGGGTGTTATAACTCTCCCCCACTTAAGGAAATTTCGTCCTCGAAATTACCTGACTGAAAGAGATAGGGAAACTGCCTTTCCATATCCTCCTTTTTCTCCCAAGTTGCCTCGTCCACCCTTTGACGTTGCCACCACACTTTTACTAACTCAATCGATCTACCCCGCAACACCTTGCTGTCCGAAGCTAAGATCTCCACTGGTTATTCATCATAAGTCAAATCCGGGTTCAATTCAATCTTTTCTCCGGGCATAACATGTGATGGATCTGACCTATACTTACGGAGCATCGAAACATGAAACACATCGTGTATCTTCTCTAGCTCGGGTGGCAAACGCAACTGATAAGCAACTGGGCCAACCCTTTTCACAATCTCATACGGTCCTATGTACCTCGGACTCAACTTCTCTTTTCTGCCAAATCTCATTACTTTCTTCCACGGAGACACTTTTAGAAACACCTTCTCATCAACTGAAAACTCAACTTCCTTCCTCTTCAAGTCGGCATAGGACTTCTGTCTATCCGAAACTGCCTTCAAGCGATCGCAAATCAATTTCACTTTATCGGTTGTCCCCTTAAGCAAATCTGGCATAGGTAACAACTTCTGTCCCACTTTAGCCCATCAAACTGGAGTTCTACACTTCCTACCATACAAGGCCTCATACGGAGCCATTTGAATGCTCGAATGAAAACTGTTATTGTAAGCAAACTCAATTAAGGGCAAATGCCTCTCCCATGTACCCTGAAAATCAATGATGCAACAACGCAACATATCCTCTAAAATCTGTATAACCCTCTCTGACTGACCATCTATCTGAGGATGATATGACGTGCTGAAATTCAAACGGGTACCCAAAGCTGTATGCAGACACTCCCAAAATCTAGCTGTAAACCTCAGATCTCTATCGGACACAATAGACTTCGGCACACCATGCAGTCTAACAATCTCACCAATGTACAGATCGGCCAATCTACCTAAGGTGTAAGTGGTATTGACTGCTAGGAATTGAGCACACTTCGTGAAACGGTCTACTATAACCCAAACTGAGTTCTTCTTC
This sequence comes from Hibiscus trionum, assembly GCA_030270665.1. Lineage (NCBI taxonomy): Eukaryota > Viridiplantae > Streptophyta > Magnoliopsida > Malvales > Malvaceae > Hibiscus > Hibiscus trionum. Next base: position 6,210,968 of record BSYR01000037.1, read on the forward strand.
GTAGGAGTCAAAGGCAAGCCCGAAACAAAATCCATGGTGATATTCTCCCATTTCCATTCCGGAATTCTCAACGGTTGCAACAAACCTAAGGGAACCTGATGTTCCGCCTTCACTCTCTGACACACCATACACTTACTCACGAAGTCGGCTACATCTCTCTTCAAACCAACCCAAAAGTACTCATTCTTCAAGTCTCGATACATCTTCATACTTCCAGGATGCATAGCAAACAGACTACTGTGCGCTTCAGTCAAGATCGTATGTCTCAAGTCACTGTCTTCTGACACAACTATCCTATCTCTGAAACACAAGACCCCATCGGTACTGAAACTGTAATCTGAATGTCTACCCTCGGCTATGTCTTGCACGTGAGGTGCCAAAGATCTGTTTAAGAGCTGTTTCTTCCTAATCAACTGACCTAGAGTAGGTCTAACCTGAAGCTCGACCACTAAGCCACCATCCCTAGACAAGCTCAATCTAACAAAATGGCTCTCAAATCTACAGCTACATTTCTACTCAAAGCATCGGCCACTACATTGGCCTTACCCGGATGGTACTCAATCGTAAGATCATAGTCCTTTAGAAACTCTAACCACCTACGCTGTCTGAGATTCAAATCTCGATGGGTCATGATATACTTCAAACTCTTATGATCTGTGTATACTGTGCACTTCTCACCGTACAAGTAATGCCTCCAAATCTTCAGAGCAAACACAACTGCAGCTAACTCTATATCGTGGGTCGGATAGTTACGCTCGTGAGTCTTCAATTGTCTTGAGGCATAAGCCACCACTCTCTTATCTTGCATGAGAACACAACCTAGGCCTACATAGGAAGCATCGCTGTAAACTACATTTTCCTTCCCCGACTCTGGCTGAATCAAGATTGGTGCTTGGGTCAAAGCTTCTTTAACCTTCTCAAAGGCTCTCTGTCTTGCATCTGACCACTCAAACTAAACACTCTTCTGAAGTAACTGTGTCAATAGAGCGGCTAACTTCGAGAAACCTTCTACGAATCTTCTATAGTATCCAGCTAAGCCTAGAAAGCTACGAACCTCTGTTACTGACTTCAGTTGCTTCCACTCAACAATAGCCTCTATCTTCTTCGGATCAACTCTAATCCCATCGGCTGACACTACATGCCCTAGGAAGACTACCTCTCGGATCCAAAACTCACACTTGATCAACTTCGCATACAACTGATTATCTAACAAAGTCTACAAAACTAATCTCAAGTGTCGGTCGTGGTCTTCCTCTGTACGCGAATACACCAATATGTCATCTATGAAGACAACTACAAACTGATCTAGGTACTGATGGAAGATCCTATTCATCATATCCATGAAAGCAGCCGGTGCGTTAGTCAACCCAAAAGGCATGACTAAAAACTCATAGTGACCATATCTAGTCCTAAAGGCTATCTTCGGTACATCAACCTCTCTTACCTTCAGCTGGTAGTAACCGGATCTCAAGTCGATCTTCGAAAAGACTGATGCCCCTCTCAACTGGTCAAACAAATCATCAATTCTCGGCAACAAATACTTGTTCTTCACTGTTAACTGATTCAACTGTCTGTAATCTATACACATTCTCATGCTTCCATCTTTCTTCTTTACAAACAAAACTGGAGCACCCCAAGGTGAAGAACTTGGTCGAATGAAGCCTCTATCTGTCAACTCTTGTAACTGAGTCTTTAACTCTTTCAGTTCTTTCGGTGCCATACGATACAGAGAAATCGAAATAGGAGCTGAATCTGAATAAGTCTCTATGGCAAACTCTACCTCTCTATCAGGCGGTAAACCTGACAATTCCTCCGGAAACACACTTGGAAAGTCATACATTGTCCGGATGTCCTGAGGTCTAACCTCACTCATGTTCAGATTCATCACATAGGCCAAATACGCCTCGCAACCCAACTCAACTAGCCTCTTAGCCTCTAAAACTGAAACTACATTTGATAAGAACTTCACGTTCTCACCTACAACCACTATCTCATAATCATCCACGAGTCTCAAGGAAATCCTCTTAGTCTCAAAGTCTATCCTAGCTCTATGCTCAGTGAGCCAATCCATACACAAGATCACATCAAAGCCATAAAATGGTAGCTCCATCATATCCACTGGAAACACGTGCCCCTGAACCATAAGCGAACATCTTCTGTACATCTTCCTAACTACTACCGTATCCCCGAAAGAACTAGTAACACTAACTCCTACCTCTAATACCACACAAGGAAATTTCAACAACTTTTCATGCTCACTCAATATATAAGAATGTGTAGACCCGGAGTCAATCAAAGAAAGCAAACCCAAAGACTGTATCGAGAAGTTACCTGTAATCACATCAGTGTCGTGCTGACCCTTATGCTGAGCGTAAACTATGGCCTGGCCTCCGCCCTCTGGCTATACTGCAACTACATGCGCTATGTTCCTCTGGCCATCATTTCTCGGCTGGAAGTTACCTCTACCGCGCCCACGGCCTTTCTGGAAGTCATTAGCTCTAGTAGGAGCCTGAGCCTGAATCGGTGCCTGACGCACCTGATGTGGACAGTCACGCCTAATATGATCCCTAGCTCCGCAACTCCAACATGAGTGAAAATTCCCCCAACACTCACCGGTGTGATTCCTCCCGCAACTAGTACACGTGGGCAACCGCCCACCAGCCCTCTGGCACTGATGGCCCCTACCGTTGTTACCTCCACCACGTCTATGGTCATAGTGATGCCTGTTGTCCCGATGCCTCTTGGCATCACCTCTATCAAAGTCACTAGATCTCTTCCCAAAATTAGAACCACCAGCTCGTTTGGTCAAGCTCAAACTGTGCTCTAAGTCCTTGGGCCTAGCGACCAAGACATCAAAATCTGTGTAGTCAGAAGCTAAAGTGTACCTCTTGATCTCTTCATTCAACCCATAGCGGAAACGGTTACAACGTTCCACTTCAGTAGGAACAAGCTCAGATGCATACTAACCTAGCCTGAAAAATCTGATCTCATAGTCTGTCACTGTCATACTCCCCTGAAGCAAAGCCATAAATTCCCTCTTCTTCTCATCGAGATATCGAGGACCCAGATATTTCTTACGGAAAGCTGACTCGAAAAACTCCCAAGTGATCTCAGCCTCTTCCATACCCGTAGTGAAGGTGACCCACCAAGTGTAGGCATCACCCTGAAGCAGAGATACAACACACCCTAGCTTGCGCTCCCCGGTACATCCCATCTGTGCCAGTATACGGACGGTCTTCTCAAACCAAGTTTCAGACCTCTCGGGTGTCGACCCTCTAAACTTTTCACCTCCCAAACTGCGGAGTCGCTCTAAAGGTAAACCAGTACCCTCTCCCTGGGGCTGTGCCACTACCTGACCCCCAGCCACTACAGCCTGAAAAGCCCCGGCTATCGCATGAACTAGAGGAGCTAAATCTATTCCGGCCAGTCCTTGGCCAACTTGAGGTTCTACGCCCTCGGCTCCCGCCTCACCTCCCTCTTGGTGAGGAGGAGAAGGTGGAGGTTGAGGAGCCTGCGCCTCACCAATTTGCTCAACTCCCGGAGCTTGTGCTCATGGTTCCGGTTGAACCATCCTAGTCCTCCCTCTTGGTCTCATTACACAACTAGCAACTACAACAAACAAACATATAAGGATCAAGTTAGCAAAGGCAAGGGTCCAACCGTGCTCAAGTATCTTCCTTTACAAAACTTTTTCAAATTAAGTAATAGTAGCAATGGGAACTCGACACTACTTGAGACACAACAATCATGCTTCCAAACACCATACGAATGAACAAACAACAAGCATACATGGCAAAGCATACACCGAGACATAACAATTACTTTACACTTCAAACTTACCTCACTTACCTGCTCGAGGTCTCGGTAACCTCAAGCTCTGATACCAACAAATGTAACCCCCTCGTCCCGGTCTGGCCGACTGATTGGTCCGAGTAGGTTACACGGGGAAAACTAATGTGAAACCCGTTAAGGTCCCACCTCGGTTAGCAACCCTAATTTTTTTTTCATTTATATTACATCTTGTCTAAAGGCATATTTATTTCCTAAGTGATCACGACAGCGGAAAACAAGGCTCACGAGAAGCCCTACAGCAAACCGGGCCTAAGCCCAAACCTTGAGCCCCTTTAGAGATGTCAAAAAGCCCATTTTCAGGCCTGTGTTTCGAAACAGACGTCACCCGTTTCGAAACACGGACTCCAGTTTAAAAAGCCAGGCACCCGTACCGAAACGCATCCACCCCGTTTCGGAACAGGGTCCTATTTTGCCTAGGCGTTCCGATACCCGTTTCGGAACAGGCAATTACAGTAGCCAAAGTGTTTCGAAACTAGTTTCGAAACAGGGGCTCACAGTAGCCAAACCGTACTGAAACGAGTTCCGATACGAGGGGCCCTGGAACCACACCCGTTCTGAAACGGCACAACCCGTTTCGAAACACCTGCAGTCTGTGAATTCCCAAAATCAATTTTAAACATCTCCAAATGATCCCAAAAGTCCTTAACGACCCCAAGAAGCATACATAACTTACAAACACACTCTAGAGGCATGCATCCTATTGTAAGACGTACTCAAATTACATAAGACATAAGATAAGACATCCATTCAAAAGATCATTCAAGGCATGCTTAAAAACATAAAAGCCCAAAAGGCACATGTCTTCACACATAGGTTTACATGCTCACAAACACATATGATCATCCAAAAGCATTGCCTCTCAACACAAGCATTCATCCAACACATAACATGGTTTCAAAACCCAAGCAAAGCATAAACAATATTCAACATTTATGAGTCATACAACGCTCATACAAACACATACCAGCCCCATTGCTAAACTACTACTTTATTTACTAAACCATACTTGAGAAACTACAAAAGCTTGGAATGCCCCTTTCCTTGCTCCTTGCTAACTCCACGCTAATGATCTGCATTGTCGAAAATGAGAGCGTAAGCTAGAAGCTTAGTGAGGATGCTCTAAAACCAAAAACAACGACAATGCATGGTTCAAGCATATCATCCTTAACATCACACACAAATATGCATAAGCATCAATATAGCAATCTAGTTTGCAACACAAGAGACAATAATATGACATCTTACTTCATATTAAGCTCAACAAGATAAATCATTTATCTAAGTATCATAACCACATGAACAAGTATATTGGCCACTATTAGTTTACTCGGATACGCGGATTACACTCAACAACAACATTATCTCGGTGGGATTACACTCATCACCGGACCTCACATGGATGGGATTCCACTCATCATCACATGCCCTATGGATGAGATTCCACTCATCATCACGTATAATATAAACATTTCTGGTGGAATATTACATCACCGTACTCCTCCTTGATGGCTTAACGCCACCAAGGCTACGCGCGAATTTGACTCAACCGTGTGCACACTAATCCTAATGATCGATCATTTATACCCGATAAGTTGACTAGTGCCAATAATACTATCATAACCACAACATAACAACCATCATTTATAGCATATATCCATCATCACACATATCAATGCATATTCATACATAACCAAATCATGCTTCATAAGTCTATAATAGGCATAAACATTGAAAGCTTATAAACACACAAGAAGTTAAGCTACCAACTTAGCTTCTACCTTGGAATGGCCTACCAAGCTCATTCCAAAACCTCAACATCACACAGTTGAACCAATTTAACTAGATTTGAAAGTTTCACTCACCACCCTTTCTTAGCAAACCAAGCAAAGCTACTCAAGCCTCCACAATTTCCGGAATCGATCCCGAACCTTCTCCGATGTTTCCTCTTGCTTCTAACCAATCAAAAGACAAGTATTACTCACCAAATCAATGCTAAACTCAGCCACAACCTCAACCCACAATCACAAGCCAAAACTTCATAATTTCAAACTCAAACTAACCATAAAACCCACATTTTCGTACTCCCCAAATACCCAGCTGAAATCTACCATTTCCAACACCCAAATGGCCTCTAAAGACTTCCAAAACACTTCCCTAACAACCTTATACCATCAGCCCTTCAACCCAACACAAAATCACACCAAAATTTCAAGTTTTGACACTTTCAAAAATGCCCCAAGACTCATTTCGGGATTTTTGTCAAAATCCTTCCATTTCGAAATATAAGGAGTATTAAGGTGAGATTAACTCAAAACTTAACTAAACAAACCAAAATCAAGTTGAAAACCTATTAAAGTTTCTTACTTTTCTTCAATCTTGAAAACTTGAAAAATTAAAATGGTGATGGTTTTGAAATCTAAGACCATGGAAATGCTTGGGATGGAAATGAGAGTTCAAAAATGAAATTACCTTCAAAGGAGCTCTTGAATTGATGGAGAAAAGGGATGGAATAGTAGATTTGGGGTTTTGGGAGGTTTTTCACGTTGGAAACAAGAATGGGGAGAAGATGACTTTTTTTTTCTTTTTGGTTCAAAAAGCATGTCTTTCTTTATTTCAACTTATTTACAAAAATGTCATTACTTTAATTTTAATCTCACTTAAATTAAAACCAAGGCTTAATTAAATTAAACCGGTTTTGACGACTTGAACCCAACACACACACCAAACTCCTAACCCCAAAACACGGGTGTTACAGTTTCAACTACACGAAAATTCCAGTAGCTAAAATCCATACCGATACGCTTTGTCGGTATCGATACAGAGTGCTTTCAAACCCCGAATGGCTAGTTCGCGTACCGATACGGTTTTATCGCGTACCGATATGTCTAACTACCCCCAACAGTCAATTTCCCAACTGTCTTTTAAATTGCATGACCGTATCGATACGCTTACATGTGTATCGATACGCATCAGTAGGAAGCACTCAACGACTAATTCCTAAAAGGGACTCTATCGATCCGGACATCCGAGTATCGATACGCTAAGCTGCATAACTGTATTTATGGTGGGAAATAAAGGCTCCAATGGCTCTAATTCATCCCCAACTGCTAGTAATGGCTATGAACTTAAAGAGGAGTATAAAAGGGACCTCCAAGCATCAAGGGAAGACTAATGCTTCAATTGTCAACAACTATATGATGAGAATTTTGTCTTAGGGCTTTAATTATTCTTTCTTGTATAGACAACACTTGTGAGCCAAAATTGTCATATTTGCTCAAATGTTTAGGTTTGGGTGAGAGCTTAAAGAGTGCAAACAAATACCTTGTGAGATAATTTGTAGTTTGCTTATTTTATTTCTCTTGTAAAGAATGTTTGGTTAATCTTTTGGTAGAAATATTAACCATTTATAAGGGTTTCATCCTAATCCTAGAAAAGGGGACGAATCATTCAATGAATTGGTTGAAAAATTCTAAGTGGGAGCTAAGGTAGTAGATATAGGTCCTTGTTCGAAGCCCGAACCACTATAAATTCATCGTGTCATTCATTTTTGGCTTCTACAAATCAATCACCAAAAAATTCAACTTCTCCACCACTTGGCAATTCATTCCGGTTGAAGGAAATTGAGCCTATCAAGCCTAACAATATCATTTAAAAATATTTAAAATTATAAAATAATATATTTAAAATTCAAAAAAATATTTAAAAAATCTGAAAAAATATTTAAAATTGTAAAAAAATATTTTTTACATAAAATTGAAAAATATAAAAAATAATTGTAATAATTATTAAATATATATATATTTTAATGATATAATATTTAAAAAAATTATGTTTTTTTAAAATATTTTTAATTATGAAACCCCCAAAATTTTAAATTTTTTCAAAATACCCAAAATTTAAATCCCTAACCCTACATTTACAAATCCTAAACTCAATTTAAAATTTTCACCCTACATTCCTAAACCCTAACCCCACATTACCAAAACCTCAAGACCCTCAAAAATTTCAAAATGCCCAAATTTTTAATCGGCTCTAATGTTTGAATTAGGGATTTATGGGGCTTTTTTGAAAGAAATGATACTGGGTGTTAGAAAAAAATTATTATTTTATGTTTTATAAAAAAATCAAAAATTAATTTAATAATTTATAGTTTTATTTTTATAATTTTGTAGATTTTTTTATATTTTTAAAAAATTAATTTTGATGACATGGCACGTTCAGAGCGTGCCACATGTCCTTCTATCTTTGACCTTTAGAGGGCATTTACGGTTAACGCGGTCAACGTAATGGAGGGTTTAAATTGAGTATAATTTAAAATTTGAGGGTTAAATTGGTGAAAATTTTTCAGGGCTTAATTAATTTTTTGATTTTTCGTTGAGCGCCAATTTGACCTTTAAACCTTTTGTCCTATAATTTCTTTTTGAATATGCTTGTGTGATGCAAGGGTAGCATATGTTCAACTTTCTTAATCTTTTCAAAGATGACACACACAACATGCATTACTGGTGCTCGAACCCGGGTCTCAAGGGATGATGAACATTTATCTTTGCCACCAGGACACAAGGGGATGAGCTTTTCTCCTATAAATTTAATATAAAATAATATTAAAACTAAAATTAATACAACTTTAAATGATATTGATACTCCTTAAAAAAATTGACACCCTTAAAAGGAAAATGACATCCATTATTCGTTATCATGTACTTCAAAAAAATTCCTTCATAAAAATTCTAAAATTTGACATTTCAAAATAAATTTTTTGATTCCAGCCCATGTTTGACATGATAAAGGATGACTGATAATAACAATTTTATTAGTTAACCATAATCAATAGTGGCGAAATTGATGTGATTTAAGAATTTAAAAGTTAAATTGATGAAATTAAAAAAAAACAACATTATTAATTTTAAAAAACTACGAAACCTAAATCAATATAATTAAAAAGGAAGAACATCATTGTTAATTTGAGATTTCTCATCGACAAAATTACTCCTTTAAGCCATTTTTTATGAACGGAATATAAGGTTATCGATATAAATTTTACATTTTAAATTATAATTTTATTTTTAGATAAAACATTATTTTGAATCGGCAATCTAATATTATTTCTTAATATAAAATAATCTTATCATCATTTATTTCTTAAATAATATTATATTACTTTGGTAACATTGAGATTTGTTACAATTTTACTACACACTCAATAACTTTCATCCATTCTTGTTAAATCAAAGCGAAAAATAATAAAAATAATAAATCATACTCACACACACACACATATATATATATATATATATATATATATATATATATATATATATATATTCAAGTAACATTCCAACTATTTTTTATTTATTATAAGTGAGTTTTTTAATTATTTATTAATTAGTTGAGAAAAAAAACAGTTTTGTATATTACTACTGTCTTCATGTCTTTCTATATTCACAATTTACTTTCATTCTCAACATAATTTAATATTTTTTATTTACGATTAAATAATTTTAATAAATATAATTTAGGTACAATTATATTTCGTCAATGATCGGTAAAATCTTACATTATTCGAATAAACTGAAATAATGTATTTTTGTATAATCATCGGATCTAATTCATTTGTTGACTAATTCGAATTGAATACTACAGAGGCTCATTATAGTAAAATTCTTACAATTCAAATTATTCCATTCACCACATTAAACTTCGAACGTCTAATATTATTTATAGAATTTAGTACCTCATCCCACTGAAATGATTATATAATTTACTTAGGGATTACACAACCCATTAGTTATCGGTAAACAAAATAATACATTTAATAATGTACTAAACAATCTTGCGCTCATTAATCGTTTAATGCAATTTTCCTGTTTTTTATTATCAATTTTCTTTTTTTTTAATAGTTTAAAAGTGATTACAAGGTAGTATTTGTTTATAAATATTCTTAACCCTTTAATAATAAGCATACACCATATAGACATAACGATTTGAACCGTGTCTCCTAGGATGAACTGTTACAAAGTAATCAATCCATAACGATCAAAAGAAAAACAAACTTTATTTAAATAAACGAGAAAATAAAGTACACGGTACAAAACCAGATTCGAATGAAAGACAGAAGAGTCGTGTTGAGGCCTACAGCTACGCAGTTTTTTTAAGACATATTTCAACCACTCTGGATTGCTTGAGTTCGTTGGTCGTCGGTCTCCCAAGATACAACAACAAAAGATCTTCTCGGCTGAAGTGATCTCGAACGAAAACCTTTGCCTTTGCTTATCACCAAAAACTAGAGAAAACTGAAGAAGAATGCAGTTTTAGAATCGTGTTTAACCTAGTAAGTTAATACAGTATTTTTAGTGTTTTCATATAGGGTTATTATTTGAAAATTTGTATACTGAATATAATGGCCATTAATGATGATTTCAGATTCAGTAAAAATTCCATATATATCTCGAATATACTTCATGGACCCCGAGTAATATCTAATCAATATTCGAATTAATTTGATACAACATCTTTCCAAATATAAAAAGATATTTAGCATATAAGGAAAAATTTAAATCATAGTGGGAAAAATATCTGCAGGCCCACAAAAGACCCGATTGGTCCAGACATTCACGTCGCCCATGTCGTGCGGGTGCACCCCAACCCGAATGGAATTGATTCGCACCCACTGCGTGCGAGACACAATTTCCATCCAAGTCATTCAATGACTACAAAATGGGTAAGTGTATATAAACACATCCCAAGCCTTTTATCCCATTAATGTGGGAAAATGGGTTTTTTTACTTCCTTATTCAATTCTCAAAATCCCTACTTTGAACATCAATTTCTCATTCATCACTCGATTATTTCGAGCACATAAGATACCGTTGTAAAAGTCTCATAGAGTAGAATATGGGCCATTGTGTTCATCATTCGAATCTCCACATTTACCAATAAAAAAGGTGTCTCAAAGTTACCCAATTATCATGTTTTTTCCAACAATCCCTCACATGAACGAAGTTGATGTTTGCTTTTCAAATCATTTTGACTCGATGTGGTGATAGGTTCTTCGATTGATAGCTGCATAGGATAGGTAGGTTTCCTCCTTTGAATCTTCCCTTGTGAAAGTATATTTACTTTACTAACTAACCAGTAGATGTGATGTCCTTGAACTGTTCAGTCGTTTGTGTAAATGATGATATACTTCACACAACTACCTCTCTAACAAGAGTATTAGTTCTCATGGTTATGTCCATGTGGCTGTGGACATTGCTTGGTTTTGCAAGAGTTTAAAGAGCTATGCAGTAGTCTCCTTGAAGCGGCCCCACTTCACTCTCATATAGGTGACTTATGTTGCTTGGCTCACCGAAGCACACAACAGTCATTAAAAGCTTTTGCTTAGCCTATCCCATTTTTGTCACTGGTTACATCATATGAATGGACACGTGGATAGGTACCCCCACAGTGACCGAACATGTCTATGGGATTAGGTTGTCCCTTTAAACCTAGATCTTGGGATCTTCAGTCAGCTAGGTAGGGTTTTCCTTCACATAACACCTTTATTTTCCATGGGCATTAGTCCCATTGCTTTAGATGTTTTCTTAACTTGATCTCGATTTAATCCTTTGGTTAGTGGATTCGCAATGTTATCATTTAATTTCACGGAATCAATAGAGATAACTCCATTTGAGATCAGTTGCCTAACGATATTATGTCGACGACACATATGTCTCGACTTACCGTTGTACATGAAATTTTGTGCCCTAGCAATCGCTGCTTGGTTGTCACAGTATATGCATACTGTGGGCACAGGTTTCGGCCATTCAGGAATGTCCTCAAGAAATTGCCGAAGCCATTCGACTTCTTCTCCTGATTTTTCCAGAGTGACAAACTCAGATTCTATTGTGGACCTGGTTATAATAGTTTGTCTTGAGGATTTCCATGACACAACTCCACCTAAAGTGAATACATATCCACTTGTATCTTTGGTATCTTGAGTATCAGATATCCAACTAGCATCAGAGTATCATTCTAAGACAATAGGGTCTCTAGAATAATGCAATCCGTAGTCCCGAGTATATCTTAGATATCTTAGTATCCTCATAATTGCTTTCCAATGGTTTTCCCTAGATTGCTTGTGAATCTACCTAGTACAACTTATGAGATACATTAAACTGTCCATGTCTCTTTCATATTCCACTTGGTCAACATTTTGACCTTTATTTTTGGATAGATCTTGGCTCATATCTATTAGAGCTCTGGCTATACCAGAATTATCATTGTCAAATTTCTCAAGAATTTGTCCACATAGTGTGACTAAGTCAATATGAGACCTTCAAGTGACTGTTTGATTTGGATACCCAAAATAAATTATGCCATTCTCATATTTTTCATGTCAAATCTTGAATTTAACATGCCATTGGTAAATTTTACCATTTCATTGTTACATATAACAATGAGTATGTCAGCAACATAAGATCATATATCCTAATGTCGGTAGGTTTGACAAAAACATATTTGTCACACTTATTTGTCATCATGACAATATCTTAGTTTCAACGTTTTGTTGAACATCTGGACTATCTTCATTGATAATCTCTAAAGTTCGTTCCGTTGAACTTGGATCAACTTTCTTAGTTGTATATATTTTCAAAGAATGGAACATTCTTTGATTCTACTATTATATTCTTGTGATCTTAGGGTTCTTTGATTCACACACAAAAAACTGATATACGTTGCTATATTCCACATAGCCAATACAATCCACCGTTTTTGGGGATCTTTTTCCATTTGCTTTAGTAACGAGGTCATTACCTTTGTAGGAAACCCTCACATTTTCAAGTAGTTGTAGGAAGGTTTAATTACCTTCCAAAACTCATATGGTGTATTGTTTCTTTTATTGTGGAAAACCTTATTTAAAGGTAACTAGTTGATTTAACAACTTCTCAACATGTTAGGCACTGTAGACTCTCGGCGTGAATAGGAAATTGCTGGCAATAGGGCGTAAAAGATGTTGGAAAAGTAATAAAACAATACCAAGAAAAGTTTATTGCCTGCAAGTATACACGATCTGCAAGTAATACAACAGTTAAGCTGAGTATCGATCCCACAAAGACTGCATTTTGGATTTCGATTGCTTTGCAGGTTTACTTGTTTTCAAGGAAAATGTTTGTTTTGTGTTGAAATTGATTTGAATGAAGGAAAAGAAAATAAAAGAAAATAAAACGTCAGTAAGAGAGTGTCTTCACAAATGATGAGTGCTGACAAGGAGTGTCTGGTTTTTATGCTGTTTGGGCCATGCCAACCTTTAATAAATCCTTTCTTGGCATTGTTTGCCGAGCAGATTCAAAGGTAGCAATGCCTCTATTGATGTCATTGCCCTAAATCAATTATGGAAAAACCCCTATATGTCTATAGAGCATGTTTTTACATAAATCAATTTGATTAAGTTCCAATCTTTACTCCTAAGGGGTAGATTTCACTCACGAAGTAAGTTCATCTACTTGAACATCTTCTTTCAAAGCTTCTCTTGTTAGTATATAGCAATCGATTGTTGCTACCCAATTCAGTTATGATATTGAGTTGCAATAAGCCAACTATGCCAGCAGTCGCTTGACATAATATTTAAAAAGGTAGTGCCAGCTGTCGCTTGGCAACATACTTAAAAATAAAGAACATGCCAGATAGGAAAAATAGTGCTGATGCAGTGTTGATTTATTAAAAACTAAACATTAAAGAGAAAACAACATTCAAACGCAAACAACCCTCGCCAACTATAAAATCAATTCACGGTGAGGGTATCAACCAAAAAACCATCATCGTTTTTAACATCCATCATCATTTAAAAATAAAATAAAAATAATCTGACCAAGGATAGGCTAGAAGAGGGTCTTTCGATACAGCACTCCACAGCGAGGCCTTGGTCGAAAATAGAACTCATTGAACTCTGATAACTCTCCGATTCTCTCATCCAAAAAAATCCTCCGTATGTTCTTGATTGATCGGGTATAAAAAGGACTCAAGAGATAGCCTTGGTTTATCTTGGATTTGAATTTGAATGCGTAGGGGATTAGGAAAAGGATCATCTTATTCAGCGTTTGAATCTCAAGGTTGATCGGATTAAGGCTGATGTCACCGTGCCAATGCTCCTTTGGCATCGCAGCTTGGCATGGTTTTACCAACTGCACTTGGCACTGCTTGCCCATTTTTCGGGGATTGATCCAATCCCTATTTCTTTGCAACCCAATCTGGTCCTATTTTTTCGGAGTCAACAACTTCTTAGCATGTCATCAAATGCTCTTCTCTACCAACCGGTGCTTGGCAATAAAGGCCCTTCTGTGCCAATGGCTACTCGGCATCATCTATTTCCTTCCTTGGTTTGCTTTTCCCTGCCAGAAACTGTGCCTCTTGCTATCCCATCCTACAAAAAGGAGTCAAAAACAACCCTTCAAACTGGTATAACACAAAATCCCAACTCTTAATGCAAATGCAAGATTCCTAAAGCAAAATGCAACTAAATGTATTTAAAAGACAAGTAAAAGCATGTGAAATTGGTATATAAATATGTACTTTTGGAGCCTCAACACTCCTTCACACTTAGCTCATTGCTTGTCCTCAAGTAATGCAAAGAAGAAAAATAGAAAAAACTAAAAATGTGAAAATAATACCTCGACAGAGTTTTGGTCAGCATGCCAACAGATGCATGCAAACATAATTTAGCATGGATCTATCCTCAGTAATCTTATGCAGTAATGCCAAGCAGACAGTAAACTAAAGAGAAACAATATAACTCTAGTCCAAGGGCATGAAAAAGTGCATGAAGTGCGGGCAATATGTATAAAGTGTCCTTTCACTCCCTTAGCCAATTTTGTTCCCAAAACATAGATTATTTTTTTTCTTCTCTGCCAAAGGTATATATATTTTTAATTGCTCGCATTAAATTAGGGTAGCGTCATGCACTGTTTGGCGTGAGATATAAGAGGGAGCATACAACGAATACCCACCTTAGTCCAGACTACATCACTTACTATCTTATTACACTCATACCTTAAATGATATTGGCATGAGAACTAAGAGGGAACATACCACGAAGCCCCAAGTTAATGATTCTTTTAAGGCAGTGAAGTATTTTAAAGTCCTTCAGCATTTGGCACACATTGGTGCACTATTTTTACCTTGGCATTTTATTCTTTTTTTAGAAACTGAGCATAATTTCAAACAACCTAAGTTTGCTAGGGAACTAGATACATATCACGTGTTAAGTGTAAATTCACTCCCCTAAACTAGAGATCAATTGGCGAGTAATCTTGGCATACTAACCTATTGGCATAGATATCTAAAGACTTTAGTTTTTCTCATCGAATAGACACCTAGGTCAAATTAAACTTGCCTAAAAATGTTAACATGCTTCAAAATTCGACCGATACAAAATTTTCTTTTTCATTTTTTTGTGGTTTAGTATGCATGACACTAATCCTAATCTAACCTATATGGCATGTCATGAAACAGAATGTAGTACATAAAATAAACATGAATGGCGTGGTATAAATCTGAAGAAATGCACACCCCCAAACCCAAGATGTGCATTTCTCTCAATGTATGAAACAACACATATACACAAAAACATAAAAATAAAATTAAAAAATGCATGAACATGTGAATACATGTAAATAAAATGCAAAAAGTTAGGAAGAAGAAGACTCCCCTTTAGAAGAGACTCCTCCTTGAGCGACATGGGCTTCAACAGCTAATTTGGCTTGAGTCTTTCGTTGGGCATAACTTCCACGGTCAGGAGCCATCCTTTTCTTCCTGCTCCACCCTTGAGTGGCAGTGGAGGCAAGGGTTTCTTTCATAACCTTTACCGGCTCAGATGAGGTTGGCATGGCAGCTGACTCGGTAGGACTAGCAGATTTATTCTCAATGTGATCCTCAGATACTGGTGGTGTAGCAGACTTGACAATTTCATCTTTGAGAGGGAAGATTGGTTCTGTGGCATTGGACGGAAATAGACTGGGCACTATAGTGTGAACTGGACTCATTGTGGGTTGTCAGCATCAGACTTGCATTTAGAATGATTCAATCCCTTCGTTTATGGATTATGTAACGCCCTGGTTTTGGGCCTAGATGTTTTGGAAATCGGACCGGACCGGTCGTAAACGGTTCGAATCGCGTTAGGTGATTTAAGGAAATCAAGGATCATGATAGGATTAAAATATGGTAAAATTTGATAAAATCCTCTAAAATTATGTTTAAGAGGTTGGTCAAATCAATTTTACAAAAAGAGTTTCGGAAGAGGTACATTTTGGGTAGTGACCAAAATGTAAAGTTTCAAAACTATGAAAAAATGTGATTTTAAAAGAGGAGCCAAAATCTTAGAATCTTTAGGGAGATTTATGCAATTTAGCCTTTTCTTAATATGACATGTGTTTTAAAAGTATTTTAAAGTGATTTAATAAAATGATTTTTATTAAATTAAAATTAATAAAATAGGAGAAATGAGATTTCACTTGACGTAACTACCTTTCTCTTCTCATTTTCAGCCAAACACAATTCTAACTCATTTTCTCCAGAATTCTTTTCTCCCAAACACTCTCTCATTATTTTCTAACAAATTTCAAGAGTTCTTTCTAGTTCTTCAAGATTTTTGCTAAGGAAAACTTGTCATTCATTGAGGAAAGCAAGGATTGGAGGTAAATCCCATTCTCAACCTTCAATCTAGGTTCTTTATTGAAATTCCCAAGATCTTTGGCTTCTAATTAATGTTTTTAGTTGAGTTTTCATTATAATATTGATTTGAGATTGAAATCTTGCAAAAAAAATATGATGAAACTCTTGATTTTCGGACTTGTTTTGTTAAGCTCTGTTTTGGATTGATTTTAATTAAGTTTTGAGGTGGTTAATATGTTGAAAGATGTTTTGTTGATATAGATCCCGAAATCCTTGAGTTTCTTGATAGTTCTAGTTGAGTTTTTGAGGTGAAATGATGAAGTAATGCTTGCTGGAGGTATAAGGATGGGTTAAGGTTGTTTTTAGATGTGTTTTGATGTTTATAATTGATTGGAAGTGATGTATGTTGGCTGGGCTTGGTTTAGGAGGTAATCGATTGAGTCTTCGGTTGTTTCGGATGGGAACATTGGTGTAGTTTGGGTGAGCAACGAGTTTGTGATTAGTTGCTGGTGTTGAAATGAATTTTAATGCATTTAGATCTATGTCTTGATGATGTGAAAACAGAGGATCCTTATCCGGGAGCAAACAAGACGTTTTTGGAGGCTCCAGAGAAGTAATTTTTGTGTCGGCAAGCAAGGTTTCGCGTATCAGTGAGTGGAAATGGATTTTCCAGCTTTGTAACGCTTTGAGCGTGGTCTTGGGAGCTTAGTGTAAGTTTGAAACACTTAGCTAAGCTCAAGAGTAAGTGGTTCGAAAGTCTCTCTCGGAAATGTGCTATGTTTTGTTGAAAATGAACTTGAGTTGAATGTGATTTATTTACTATTCTAAAGCATGTTTTAGAGCATTGAGGTTGCTGGTTTTTAATGCCATTTTGTTAAGGATGCACATGGTAAGTGATCCTTGGCATTATGTGATTTGTACATATGATATTAAGCATGTTTACACTTGTGAAAATGACATTATGTTTATGCTTGTAAAACAGTGGAATATTGTTGTTAATTGATTATATTGGCAAGTGATGAAAATGGTTTTTGGTTACTTTAATCGGATATAGTTAGTTGGCTATAGGATTGGGTGCACCATGAATAAAGTCTCCTTGGATGTCGAGGGGTTGTGATTGTACCGTATACTCCATCCAAGTACCCTAACGATTGAGGTTAAGATCACAACGATGGATGTTAATCCCGTGTGTGGTACTTGTGTTATGTGTCCCGTGCTCTCGTTAGTGGAATTATACAACTACCGATGAGTGGTGTTGAGGGGTTGTGATTGTACCGTTATACTCCACCACGAGTGTCACAACGATGGAGGATTGCTCTCGTGTGTGAGCCTTATGTAGTCTGGTAGTGTGTATGAAGCGTGTGGAACAACGCTTGTAATCCGCGTATCCGATTGTGTCATTTGTGTTGGTTTTGGTATCATTGAGAATGGATCACTTGCAAGCCAATATAATGTTGTTGTTTAATGATTTAAGCATGAGATGTTTGAGGTTTATGCTAGAATGCATGTGTAGAACTAAGAGTTTTGATATAATATTTGAAAAATATTTTGAACTAAATTGAAAAGAATTTAAAAAATATTTTTAGTCAAAACAACTTGAAAATATGTTTAAGGGTTTTACAAGGCTTTGGAATAATTTAAAGTTCATTTAAAGTAGTCAAAACCAGCCTTTTCAAGTGCCCGTACCGATACGCCTTAGTGTTTCAACTACCTGAATTTTCCAGTAGCCAAAACCCGTATCGATACGCTTAGCCGTATCGATACAGAGTGTTTTGAAATATCCCAACGGCTAGTCGCGTACCGATACGGGTGTATCGCGTACCGATACGCCTAACTACCCCAACGGTCATTTTCCCAACGGTCTTTTAATTTGTAGGACCGTACTGATACGCCTGGTAAGCGTATCGATACACATCAGCTGAAGAAGCCCAATAGCTAATTCCTTATCGGGACCGTATCGATACGATTTGAAGGGTATCGATACGCCAAGCTGCATAACTGCATTTATTGTGGGAAATAAAGGCTCCAACGGCTCCAATTCAATCCCAGCGGCTAGTAACGGCTACAAACTCATCAAGGAGTATAAAAGGGACCTTCAAGCATCTTGTAATGGTTAATGCTTCAATTGTTACAATATTATGATGTAAAAATTTGTCTAGAGCTTAAATTGTATATTTCTTGCTTAGACAACACTTGTGAGCTTAACATTGTTAAATTTGCTCAAGTGTTTAGGTTTTGGGTGAGTGCTTAGTATTGCAAACACATACCTATTAGAGGGATTTCTAGTTTGCTAAGTCTTTCTCTTGTAAGAGAGTGTTTGATCAAGCTTTGGGTAGAAAGCTTGATCGTTGTAACGGTTTCCTCCTAATCCGAGAAAAGTGGACGAAATTCTTAGTGAATTTGTTTGGAAATCCTTAGTGGGAAGCTAAGGTAGTGGATGTAGACCTTGGTTAGAAGGTTGAACCACTATAAATCATTGTGAAAATTGTCTATCTTTTCCTTCCCACAATTACACCCAAATTATCCAACTTCTCCACACTTGGCGAGCAAGAACGGTTGAAGGAATCGAGCCCCTCAAATCTCAACAATTGGTATCAGAGCTTGGCTCAATCGAAGGAGATTCACATCCTATTGAGAAGATCCGGCAAGCTCGATCATCATTTCACCAACCGGCTCAAATGGCGCAATCCATCGACAAACCGCCTTTCTTCGACGGAAATCACTATGCCCATTGGAAGACAAAGATGAAATTCTTCATGAAGTCAAGAGACTACAAGCTATGGGAAATAGTTGAAGATTGTCCGTTCGTGCCTCAACGAAGCAAAGCGGAATGGAGTGCCGAAGATCGCAAGAAGATGGAGCTAAATTACAAGGCCTTGCACATTCTATTTTGTGCTTTTGGCCCAACCATCTATGAGAAGATGTCTTCTTGTGAGAGTGCCAAGGAGGTATGGGACAAACTTGAAGTCACATACAAAGGGACGAATGAAGTAAAGGAGACCAAGATCGAGCTCCTCACCTTAGAGTATGAGAACTTCAAGATGGATACGGAAGAGAACATCGAGAAGATGTTTGATAGGTTCTCCACTATCACAAATGGGCTCAAATGTTATGGAGAAGCCATCCCGGAAGAGAAGCTTTTCCGAAAGCTCATCTACTCCCTTCCCGAGTCATGGGACTCAAAGAGGACCGCCATCATCGAAGCCAAGAATCTCAAAACCTTGAAGCTTGATGAACTCATGGGGTCACTTCTCACTCACCAAATAATGAAGAAAAACAAAGAAGAGGAGAAGAAGAAGGAAGAGATTAGAGTGATGGGGAAGAAGAATATCATGGAGCTAGGTATCAATGCAAGTGTCGTAGCTCTCAAATCCTCCACATGCCATCATGTAAATTCAAGTGAGGAGGAAAGTGAAGATGAAGAGATGACCTATCTCTTCAACAACTTCACCTGGTTCATGAAGAGCGAAATGGATAAATCCAAGCATGAATCGAGGAAGAAGATGAAGGACTCCTATAAATCCAAAAAGAGGGGATCATCTTCAAAACAAGCATATGTGGCCACATGGAGTGATGAAGACTCCACCGATGATGAAGTAGCCCACCTATGTTTGATGGCCCTCAATGAGGGGGAGGTAACTTCTAACTCATCTATTTCAAATTCATATACATTTGAGGAGTTGCAAGATGCCTATAATGATTTGCTTTTGGAATTCAAGGCATCATTTTCCAAGAACAAAAAGTTGATTTCAAAAATAAAAGTTGAAAATGATTTGCTTTCCAAAACAAATTTTGAACTTGAAGCAAAATCGAAAGATTTTGAACAAAAATGTTTTGATTTACAAAATTCGCTTCTTAAAGTTCAAAAAGAAAAAAATTTGATTTCCAATGAACTTGAAAAGAAAAATAGTTTTGGAAAATCAAATTTTTATGTAAGACAATCAAGTGCCCCTAGTTTTGTGAATGGTAAATGTTTTAGAAGTGTTTGGGTCCCAAAAGGACTAACCACTTCAACTAAAAAGGATGAAATTGAAAAATGGATTCCAAAGGGGACTAAATTTTGTGCTACTAATGTCTATGGATCCAAAGCAATTTGGATACCAAAAATTATTTGATTGTCTTTCGCTAGGTGTGATGGAGAGTGATCAACAAGTCAAAAATTGAGGGGGAGCTCCATGCACACAAAGGAAGAACACTTGAAGAAGGAAGGCTTCACATCCTCCCTTGGGTTCAAGTGTGGTAAAATCTAGTTGTTTTGTTCTTATTTGATTTATTTTCATTTATGTCAACTAGATAATCATATATGTTGAACTAACATTGTTTGATGCTTTGAGTAAGGGGGAGCCATTTTTTAAACCAATCTTTTAAGTGTGTCAAATTTTCTTTTTACCTCCTAAGTTATTTTGAGCTCAATGTCATTTTAAATTCTTTTTGATATAACAAAAAGGGGGAGAAATGGTTTGAAAAATTGATTTTTCAAGCTTTTATTCAATTTTACAAATACAAAGAGGGAGAGAATCCCAAACAATTTTTCAAGTTGGTTTTATTATATCAAAAAGAGGGGAATTGTAGAACTAAGGGTTTTGATATAATATTTGAAAAATGTTTTGAACTAAATTGAAAAGAATTTAAAATATGTTTTTAGTCAAAAACAACTTGAAAATATGTTTAAGGGTTTTACAAGGCTTTGGAATGATTTAAAGTTCATTTAAAGTAGTCAAAACCAGCCTTTTCAAGTGCATGTACCGATACGGTCTCGGACCGTACCGATACGCCTTAGGGTTTCAACTACCTGAATTTTCCAGTAGCCAAAACCCGTACCGATACGCTTAGCCGTATCGATACGGAGTGTTTTGAAATAGCCCAACGGCTAGTCGCGTACCGATACGAGTGTATCGTGTACCGATGCGCCTAACTACCCAACAATCATTTTCCTAACGGTCATTTAATTTGCAGGACTGTACCGATACGCCTGGTAAGCGTATCGATACACATCAGCTGAAGAAGCCCAACGGCTAATTCCTTATCGGGACCGTATCGATACGATTTGAAGGGTATCGATACGCCAAGCTGCAGCACTGCATTTATGGTGGGAAATAAAGGCTCCAACGGCTCCAATTCAATCCCAACGGCTAGTAACGACCACAAACTCATCAAGGAGTATAAAAGGGACCTCCAACCATCTTGTAATGGTTAATTCTTCAATTGTTACAGCATTATGATGTCAAAATTTTCTAGAGCTTAAATTGTATATTTCTTGCTTAGACAACACTTGTGAGCTTAACATTGTTAAATTTGCTCAAGTGTTTAGGTTTTGGGTGAGTGCTTAGTATTGCAAACACATACCTATTAGAAGGATTTCTAGTTTGCTAAGTCTTTCTCTTGTAAGAGAGTGTTTGATCAAGCTTTGGGTAGAAAGCTTGATCGTTGTAACGGTTTCCTCCTAATCCGAGAAAAGGGGATGAAATTCTTAGTGAATTTGTTTGGAAATCCTTAGTGGGAAGCTAAGGTAGTGGATGTAGACCTTGGTTAGAAGGTTGAACCACTATAAATCCTTGTGTAAATTGTCTATCTTTTCCTTCCCACAATTACACCTAAATTATCCAACTTCTCCATACTTGGCGAGCAAGAACGGTTGAAGGAATCGAGCCCCTCAAATCTCAACAGCATGTGATGCTTGGTTTAAGCATGAGCAAAAGACTATTTGATGTTTTTATAATGATGTTAAAAACATGTGGTTTGAAAAGTGCATTGATGCTTAGAAGAGAATGTTTAAGGAAAGGCATGAGTTTGCAAATGACGATGCAATGGTTTTTTTAAATGCATTGATGAATGTTGCTTTTAGCTCCTCACTAAGCTTTATGCTTACGCTCATTTGTTTCATCAATGCAGAGAATTGAGCATTCAAGGCAGCCCGATAGCAAGTGGAATCCAAGCTTTTGATTAAGCAAAGTATGTAGTTTCATCTTGGTGTAATAAGAGGCAATGAGAGGGATTTCTACTCTCGTTAGTGTTTGGTGATGTTAAACACCTTAAGCATGTTTGGTTTGCTTATTTTGGTTTGTAAATGGCCATTGATGACTGATTTGTGCTTGGATGTGGTTTTTAGATCTTGTATGGTTTTGAAGACTAGGAAGCATGCCTATAGTTCTAATGCTTGCATGAATGATGCTATGTTTTAGCTTATGCTTCATGTTAATGGTCTTTGATGCTTATACATGTTGTATGTATGATGTGGCATGTATTGGAATGATTTCAGAGGTGTATGTTTGTGAAAAAACAACATTTTGAGAAGTTGCAGGGCAAGGCGTTTCGGAACGCACTTAACTGTTTCGGAATGGTGGCCTGGAATGGTCATGGGGTTCCGGAACGGGTGAGAACGTTTCGGAACATTTTGCTACTGGAAAGCATGGTTTCGAAACGGGTTTCGGAACACACCCACGTATTGAAACGGTCAACCAAGTTTCGAAACAGCCGTTCTGATACGGGGTTTTGTGTTTCGAAACATCTGACCGTTGGATTTGAATTTGAATTGTATCAGGTTTCTGTTTTCTTACGTTAAGGTCCCTGAATGTTGAATGTTTAATTAAATGAGTTTGGATGATCTGTTTAAGATGTAATTTGACATGCTAGCATATATTATGGTTAATTTTGGGTTGGTAGCTTAAAAACCCGTTTAGTCCTTACAATTCTAGAGATTTATAATTTAGTCCCTAAAAGACGTTTGTATGCAATTGGACCCCTAATTGAGTTTTGTTCACTGTGTCGCTTTCGCTAAACCAAATTGCTAATCATATAGGATAATAATGCGCATATAGAAAAGAAAAAAAAGAAAAAAAGGGTCGTTAATCGAGGTTGACTTTAACGGGTTGACTTTGGTTTTCCCGTGTAATCTTCTCAGTTCGGGTCGGGCGTCTAGGCTGGGCTAAGGGGGTTACATTTGTTGGTATCAGAGCCATGTTACGAATGAATTGGGGATGTTGGTATGTGAAATTGGTATGTATTGATGTGTGTTAATTGAAAAGCATGATTTTGGGTGAATATTGGAGCTTATGCTATGCTTGATTAATGTGAATCGCATGTGAGATAAATGTATTGTATGTTCATGATGGGATGTTGATATGTATTGATTTTGGATGATGGAAAACATGATGAGCATGTTATGTTATTGTATGCTATGTTATGTTTGAGGGAAATAGGGGTGCCCATTGCCTTATTACACTGATTAAATGTTTTTGTGAACTTGGATCCTTGCTTGAGGCTGGCCTAAATGGTTTTGTTTTGTTTTACTGTTATGCCTTGTTAAAAATAGCATAAAGGGTCCGAGGAGAGAGCTAAGGTCGAATACAATAGTGCCTGCGGCTGAGCAGGGCGACCAGGGTGAGCAAGGGGCTGATGTTCCTCCTGGTGGAAATTTACCTCCTCCGCCACCACCTAAAGGTGGGGAGCAGGAGCAACAAGGACATGCTGGTCCGGGTTTGGGTGATCTAACGTTGTTGGTTCAGGCAATCACCGGGGCGTTTTAAGCTGCAGTAGCCGGAGCGCATGTACAGGCCCCTGCAGCTGGGCAGGCGTGCTTACCTTTGGAGAGGTTGAGGAGCCTAGGAGCTGTTGAGTTCTTTGGTATGTCTCCTGAGGCGTTAGAAGCTTGGTTGGCGAGCACGATCCGTATCATTGATCAGATGGACTGTAATGACGTGCGCAAGCTGGGGTGCGTTGTTTCTCTTCTCCAGGGTGATGCGTATAGTTGGTGGACGACTACCACTGCTGGAATGGAACCCAATGAAGTGGATTGGGAGTTTTTCAAGGGTGCCTTTAAAAGAAAGTATCTAGGAGTGAGATACTTGGATGAAAAGAAACGCGAGTTTATGTTGCTAGTTCAGGGAACCCTTTCTGTGGCTGAGTACGAGGTCCAGTTCGTACGTCTGAGCCAATATGCCCCTGAGCTGATACCTAGTTAAAGGCACCGTTGTGATCGCTTCCGGTATGGTCTGGTACAGGAAGTCAAGACATACATGTTGGCTACGGATTACACCGATTTCGATGTGATTGTTTGTCGAGCCAAAGATATTGAACAGAACTTGGGTTTGGCATCCCGAGGAGTTGGATTTAGCTCAAGGAAGAGAGCAGCTGAGTTTAGTTCCGGAGGTGGTTGAAACAAGAGGGGACGAGATAAGAGATATCAGCCTGCGAGGCGAGGTAATGCTGGGCATGGTGCACCGGCTCACGGAGATCGGATGAGAGCAGAACATAACAGGTGTTGGATGTGTGGATCTCGGGGTCATCTGAGGCGAGATTGTCCTCGAGCGTCTTGAGAGGTTTAGGCTCCTGTGGTGGTAACAAGGAATTTGTGCTAGAACTGTGGTTCAACGGATCACATGAGTTGAGAGTGTCATTTGTTGGCTGGTAGAGGCCAAGGACGTGCACCTGTTGCGGCTGCACCTCAGAGAGGCCGTGGGCGCGGTCGAGGGAACTTTTAGAGGATAGACGAGGGTCAGCGAGGCATTGCACATGTGGTAGCAGTTTGGCCTGAGGGAGGCGGTCCTGCGAGGGTCTATGCTCAGCGCGAGGAGCGCAATGATACTAATTTATCGCATTTACCTTTTCTTTTCAGTCTTTATCATTGCTGGCTTTGATTGATTATGGATCTACACATTCTTATATCTTGAGTGAGCATGCGCATTTTCTTGATATACTTGTTGAGTTGCTTGAAGTAGGAATGTAAGTGACTAGTTCTTTTGGTGAGACTGTAGCCACTTGGAAGTTGTATAGGCGATGTCCTTTGTCTGTGCAAGGTCATGTTTTTCTTGTGGATTTGATGGAGTTACCCTTCTACGGTTTCGATGTGATCCTTAGTATGGATTGGTTGACTGAGCATAGAGTGGTGGTTGACTTTGATGTCAAGCGAGTCACCTTAAAGCTTGCCGATGATTATGAAGTGGTGATAGTAGGCGAGAATGTGAAATTCTTGTCGAATGTGATTTCAGCTTTGGAAGCAAGCCGTATGCTGAGGATGGGCTGTAAGGCTTATCTTACCTATGTAATGAATCCTGGCACGAAGGATGTGCGTGTGCAGGTCATCAGAACCATTTGCGATTTTCCGGGTGTCTTTCCGGAAGAATTGTCTGGGTTGCCACCAAATAGAGAAGTTGAGTTTGGTATCGAGTTGTATGAGAATACGACTCCGGTGTCCATTGCTTCTTATCGCATGACACCTAAAGAGCTGAAGGAGTTAAAGACGCAACTTCAGGAGTTGTTGGATCGAGGGTTCATCCGGCCGAGTGTGTCACCTTGGGGTGCACCGGTCTTGTTTGTAAATAAGAAAGATGGGACAATGAGGATGTGCATAGATTATCAGTAACTGAACAAGTTGACGATCAAGAACAAGTCTCCCTTACCAAGGATTGATGATCTCTTTCATCAGTTTCAAGGAGCCTTGGTGTTTTCTAAGATAGACCTGAGGTCAGGATATTACCAGTTGAAGGTGAAGGATGTAGATGTACCAAAGACAGCTTTTCGGACAAGGTACGAGCATTACGAGTTCTTGGTGATGCCGTTTGGTTTGACCAATGCACCTACTGCTTTCATGGACATGATGAATCGTGTGTTTCATGAGTTATTGGATCAGTTTGTGGTGGTGTTCATCGATGATATCCTTGCGTATTCGCGTACCGAGGAGGATCATGATATACACTTTAGAATCGTTTTGCAAGCGTTGTTGGAGAACCAGTTGTATGCCAAGCTAAGTAAGTGCGAGTTTTGGCTTAAGGAGGTGGTCTTCCTGGGGAATGTTGTATCAGCTAAGGGTATTCGTGTTGATCCGCACAAAGTAGAGGCTGTGATGAGTTGGAAGGTGCCTAAGTTAGTGACAGAGGTACAAAGTTTCCTTGGTTTAGCCAGATATTACCGAAGGTTTCTCGAAGATTGCTGCACCTTTGACCAAGTTGTTACAGAAGAATGTTCGCTTTGAGTTGACAGACGCGAGGCAGCAAGCTTTTGAAAAGCTGAATTAAGCTTTGACGCAAGATCCTGTCCTGATTCAACCTGAGTCTGGTAAGGAGTTTGTGGTCTATAGTGATGCGTCCATTGTTGGTTTGGGCTGTGTGTTGATGTAGGAGGGTAAGGTGGTAGCCTATGCATCTAGACAGCTGAAGGTGCATGAGCGTAACTACCCTACTCATGACCTTGAGCTTGCGGCTGTTGTGTTCGCTTTGAAGATCTAAAGGCATTACCTGTACAACGAGAAGTGTGTTGTGTTCACGGATCATAAGAGTTTGAAGTATCTTATGTATCAGAAAGAGTTGAATCTTAGGCAACGTCGTTGGGTGGAGTTGCTTAAGGATTATGATCTAACGATCGCGTACCACCCGGGCAAGGCTAATGTTGTGGCCGATGCTTTGAGCTAGAAAGTGGCTGTGGAGTTAAGGGTGATGTTTTCTCGCTTGAGCATATCGCGTGATGGTGGTCTTATCGCTGAATTGCAAGTGAAACCATCTCTAATTCAGTTGATCAAGGATAAGCAGTTGCTTGATGATTCCCTTGTTTCACATGTTCAGGACATTACGGAGGGTAAGCCTTCGGATTTCAATTTTAATGATGACGGTGTTATGTGCTTTGGAAGTCGAATGATGATGCCAGATGATGTTGAGTTGAGGCGCACTATTCTGACTGAAGCTCATAGTAGTCCTTTTGCTATGCATCTTGGTAGTACGAAGATGTATCGTGATTTGAAGGATGAGTACTACTGGGTGGGATTGAAAAAGGATGTGGCTGAGTTCGTTAGTAAGTGCATGGTGTGTCAGCGAGTGAAATCTGAACATCAGGTTCCTTCTGGGTTGTTGCAGACTTTGAGAATCCCAGAATGGAAGTGGGAGAGAATTACCATGGATTTTGTGTCTGGGTTGCCGTTGTCACCATCAAAGAAGAATTCGGTTTGGGTGATTGTTGATCGGCTCTCGAAGTGTGCACATTTCTTGCCTGTGCATACTACGTATACCTTGGATAAGTTGGCTGAGCTGTACATTGTTGAGATTGTGCGGTTGCACGATGTGCCAAAGTCCATAGTGTCGGATAGGGATACGAGGTTTACAACGCGATTTTGGGAATGTTTGCATCAAGCATTGGGTAGACGGATAGACATTCGGAACGTGTGATCCAAGTGCTTGAGGACATGTTGAAATGTTGCGTGATAGATTTTCAGGGTTCCTGGGAAAAGCACTTGCTGTTCGTTGAGTTTTCTTACAATAATAGTTACTAGGCAAGTATTCAAATGGCTCCATACGAGGCTTTGTATGGGAGAAGATGTAGAGCCCCTCTCTGCTGGGCAGAAGCTGGACAAAAGTTGATTTCGATGCCAGCTATGTTAAAAGAAACCGCCGAGAAGGTGAAGCTCATTTGTGAGCGTTTGAAGGCAGCATCGGATCGAATAAAGTCTAACGCGGACCTGAAGCGTAAAGAGATTGAGTTCACGGTTGGGGAACATTTGTTCTTAAAGGTATCACCTTGGAAAAAGGTGATGAGATTTGGGCGTAAGGGTAAGCTTAGCCCAAGGTTCATTGGATCTTACGAGGTTGTAGAGCATATTGGTCCTGTGGCATATCGGTTGAGATTTCCTTCAGAGCTGGAAAAGACACATGATGTGTTTCATGTCTCGATGTTGCGGAGGTACAAATCGGATCCTTCACACGTGTTTCCTGTTGAGGATATAGAGTTGAATCTGGATCTGTCGTATGATGAAAAACCAGTGAGAATTCTGGATGTGAGCAACAAAGTTCTTCGTGGCAAGACGATAGAGCTTGTGAAGGTGTTGTGGCAACATCGAGGAGTTGAGGAGGCCACGTGAGAAAGTAAGGCGGGCATGCTGAAGCAGTTTCCGCACCTTTTTCCTTCAGGTAAAATTTCGAGGACGAAATTTCTTAAGTGGGAGAGAGTTGTAACGCCCTGGTTTTGGGCCTAGATGTTTTGGACATCGGACCGAACCGGTCAAAACAATTCGAATCGCGTTAAGTGATTTAAGGAAATCAAGGATCGGGATAGGATAAAAATATGGTGAAAATTGATAAAATCTTCTAAAATTATGTTTAAGAGGTTGGTCAAATCAATTTTACAAAAAGATTTTCGGAAGAGGTACATTTTGGGTAGTGACCAAAATGTAAAGTTTCAAAACTATGGAAAATTTGATTTTAAAAGAGGAGCCAAAATCTTAGAATCTCTAGGGAGCTTTATGGCAATTTCGCATTTCCTTAATATGACATATGTTTTAAAAGGATTTAAAGTGATTTAATAAAATGATTTTTATTAAATTAAAATTAATAAAATAGGAGAAATGAGATTTCACTTGACGTAACTACCTTTCTCTTCTCATTTTCAGCCAAACACAATTCTAACTCATTTTCTCCAGAATTATTTTCTCCCAAACACTCTCTCATTATTTTCTAAACAAATTTCAAGAGTTCTTTCTAGTTCTTCAAGATTTTTGCTAAGGAAATCTTGTCATTCATTGAGGAAAGCAAGGATTGCAGGTAAATCCCGTTCTCAACCTTCAATCTAGGTTCTTTATTGAAATTCCCAAGATCTTTGGCTTCTAATTAATGTTTTTAGTTGAGTTTTCATTATAGTATTGATTTGAGATTGAAATCTTGCAAAAATATGATGAAACTCTTGATTTTCGAACTTGTTTTGTTAAGCTCTGTTTTGGATTGATTTTAATTAAGTTTTGAGGTGGTTAATATGTTGAAAAGATGTTTTGTTGATATAGATCCCGAAATCCTTGAGATCCTTGAGTTTCTTGATAGTTCTAGTTGGGTTTTTTAGGTGAAATGATGAAGTAATGCTTGCTGGAGGTATAAGGATGGGTTAAGTTTATTTTTAGATGCGTTTTGATGTTTATAATTGATTGGAAGTGATGTATGTTGGCTGGGCTTGGTTTAGGAGGCAATCGATTGAGTCTTCGGTTGTTTCAGATGGGAAAATTGGTGTAGTTTGGGTGAGAAACGAGTTTGTGATTAGTTGCTGGAGTTGAAATGCATTTTAATGCATTTAGATCTCTGTTTTGATGATGTGAAAACATGGGATCTTGATCCGGGTGCAAACGAGACGTTTTTGAAGGCTCCGGAAGAGTAATTTTCGTGTCGGCGAGCAAGGCTTCGCGCATCGATGAGTGGAAATGGATTTTCCAGCTTTGTAACGCTTTGAGTGTGGTCTTAGGAGCTTAGTGTAAGTTTGAAACACTTAGCTAAGCTCAAGAGTAAGTGGTTCGAAAGTCTCTCTCGAAAATGTGCTATGTTTTGTTGAAAATGCACCTGAGTTGAATGTGATTTATTTACTGTTCTAAAGCATGTTTTAGAGCATTGAGGTTGCTGGTTTTTAATGCCATTTTGTTAAGGATGCACATGGTAAGTGATCCTTGGATTTATGTGATCTGTACATATGATATTAAGCATGTTTACGCTTGTGAAAATGGCATTATGTTTATGCTTGTCAAACATTGGAATATTGTTGTTAATTGATTATATTGGCAAGTGATGAAAATGGTTTTTGGTTACTTTAATCGGATATAGTTAGTCGGCTATAGGATTAGGTGCACCGTGAATAAAGTCGCCTTGGATGTCGAGGGGTTGTGATTGTACCATATACTCCATCCAAGTACCCTAACGATTGAGGTTAAGATCACAACGGTGGATGTTAATCCCGTGTGTGGATCTTGTGTTATGTGTCTCGTGCTCTCGTTAGTGGAATTATACAACTACCGATGAGTGGTGTTGAGGGGTTGTGATTGTACCGTTATACTCCACCACGTGTGTCACAACGATGGAGGATTGTTCTCGTGTGTGAGCCTTGTATAGTCTGGTAGTGTGTATGAAGCGTGTGGGACAACGCTTGTAATCCACGTATCTGATTGTGTCATTTGTGTTGGTTTTGGTATCATTGAGAATGGATCACTTGCAAGCCAATATAATGTTGTTGTTTAATGATTTAAGCATGAGATGCTTGAGGTTTATGCTAGAATGCATGTGATGCTTGGTTTAAGCATGAGAGAAAGACTATTTGCTGTTTTTATAATGATGTTAAAAGCATGTGGTTTGAAAAGTGCATTGATGCTTACAAGAGCATGTTTAAGGAAAGGCATGAGTTTGCAAATGATGATGCAATGGTTTTATGAAATGCATTGGTGAATGTTGCTTTTAGCTCCTCACTAAGCTTTATGCTTACGCTCATTTGTTTCATCAATGTAGAGAATTGAGCATTCAAGGCAGCCCGATAGCAAGTGGAATCCAAGCGTTTGATTAAGCAAAGTATGTAGTTTCATCTTGGTGTAATAAGAGACAATGGGAGGGATTTCTACTCTCGTTAGTGTTTGGTGATGTTAAACACCTTAAGCATGTTTGGTTTGTAAATGGCCATTGATGATTGATTTGTGCTTGGATGTGGTTTTTAGCTCTTGTATGGTTTTGAAGACTAGGAAGCATGCATATAGTTCTAATGCTTGCATGAATGATGCTATGTTTTAGCTTGTGCTTCATGTTAATGGTCTTTGATGCTTATACATGTTGTATGTATGATGTGGCATGTATTGGAATGATTTCAGAGGTGTATGTTTGTGAAAAACCAGCATTTTGAGAAGTTGCAGGATAAGGCATTTCGGAACGCCCTTTAACTGTTTCGGAACGGTGGCCTAGAATGGTCATGGGGTTCTGGAACGGGTGAGAACGTTTTAGAACATTTTGCTACTGGAAAGCATGGTTTCGAAACGGGTTTCAGAACACACCCACGTATTGAAACGGTCAACCTGGTTTCGAGACAGCCGTTCCGATACGGGGTTTTGTGTTTCGAAACTCCAGACCGTTGGGTTTGAATTTGAATTGTATCAGGTTTCTGTTTTCTTACGTTAAGGTCCCTGAATGTTGAATGTTTAATTAAATGAGTTTGGATGATCTGTTCAAGATGCAATTTGATATGCTGGCCTGTAATATGGTTAATTTTGGATTGGTAGCTTTAAAACCCGTTTAGTCCTTACAATTCTGGAGATTTACAATTTAGTCCCTAAAAGACGTTTGTATACAATTGGACCCCTAATTGAGTTCCTTTCGCTGTGTCGCTTTTGCTAAACCAAATTGCTAAACATATAGGATAATATCGTGCATCTAGAAAAGAAAAAAAGGTCGTTAATCGAGGTTGACTTTGACGGGTTGACTTCGGTTTTCCCCGTATAATCATCTCAGTTCGGGTCGAGCATTTAGACCGGGCTAAGGGGGTTACAGTTTAAGGGCTACTCGTTTGACTGTGTGGTGCCCTTTGGAGGACACAATTCACTCCGTGCCTAGCTCGCATAAATCCGTCAACAACGTCTGGCGCTTAGCATCGGTCATCTTGTCAACAATCCTGCCATGCTTGCCCTCTGCGTCTAGTTTGAGAAAACTATTGATGGTGCTCCTGGCATGGCACTGCACTCATTCTCTCTTCCTTCCAATATATGTCTCTGCATAGGCATACTTCATAGCACATAAATATGCATGCACTCAAATAAAAACCATTCAACGTAGAAAAGAAATCTGAAATCTAAAAGAAAAAAGTAACAAATAAAATAAAGGAAAATACTGAAAATAAAAATTCTAATTCTACTATTTACAAGAAAATACCAACTCGGTGGCATCATGGTAGTTCCGCCAAGAGGATGACCCCCTTGACAGTACTCTACTCTCCATCCCAATAATTCTTCAGGAGTTGCCCATTCACCTGGAAAGTATCACAAGTTTTATGTCCTTAATGTCTACCGCTTCGTGGGCATAGGGTTTCACAACCTCGAAAAAGCCTGACCATCTTGACCTGAGCTTTCCTGGAAACAATTTTAGACGTGAGTTAAACAAAAGGACTTGTTGACCTACCTCGAAGTTTTGTGGCAGAATCCTTCTGTCATGCCAGCGATTGGTTCGTTCTTTATATAACCTGGCATTCTCATAAGCATATGCCCTAAATTCTTCCATTTCATTTAGGTCCAAAATTTGTTTTTCTTCCGCGGCTACCCATGCCATATCCAATGTCTTAATTGCCCATTAGGCTTTGTGCTCGAGCTCTACTGGCAAGTGGCATGGCTTACCATATACAAGCTTAAAAGGTGAAGTGCCTAACGGATTTTTGAAGGCGGTTCTATAAGCACACAAAGCCTCATCTAACCTCAAAGACCAATCCTTCCTCAAAGGATTCAAAGTCTTTTCTAGGATATTCTTGATTTGCTTGTTAGAAATCTCAGTTTGCCTATTTGTCTGTGGATGATAGGTTGTGGCTATCCTTTGTTGTATCCCATACTTGCACAAAGCTTTAGAGATTAGATTGCATTTAAAATGGGTGCCCTCATCATGAATGATCACTCAAGGAGCACCAAAACATGTAAAGATATGCTTGTGCAAAAATTTGGTAACGACCTTGGCATCATTTTTGGCAAGGTTATAACCTTTACCCATTTGGAAACATAGTCAACTGCTACTATGATATATATATATATATATATTGCCAAAAGATAGGGGAAATGGTCCCATAAAGTCTATCCCCCAAACATCGAACAAGTACACCGGAAGTTGATGTCTGCCATAGATATTTCCAGTCCGTTGGCATGGATCACATGCCTTGGTGAAGTCATGAGCATCTTTATACAACGTGGGCCAATAAAAACCTGACTGCAACACCTTGGCAGCAGTTATTAGTCCAGCAAAGTGTCCTTCATATGGTGCGCGAAATGGCATGCTTGCAAAATAGCATGCTGCTCATCTTCTGGAACACAACTGTGGATCACTTGATCGACACATTGCTCAAATAGAAATGGCTCTTCCCAATAATATTGTCGGACATAGCACAAAAACTGTTTCTTGGCATTGTACCCCAAATCTGGTGGCATGATCTTACTTACCAGATAATTGACTATGTCGGTATACCATGGCGTGGCGTTGGCCGTGAGTAAATACTCGTCTAGAAACTCATCTCTGATGGCATTAGTCTTACCATCCTCTAGGTGATGCTCTAATCGGGATAAGTTTTCAGCTACTAAGTTTTCACTGCCCTTCTTATCTGGGATCTCGAGGTTAAATTCTTGAAGTAGGAGCGTCCATCGGATCACTCACGGCTTGGCATCCTTCTTTGCCAAGAGGTAATTCAACACCGAGTGATCTGTAAAAATAACAACTTTATCACCTACCAAATAAGGTCTAAATTTATCAAAAGAAAATACAATTGCAAGAAATTTTTTCTCAATTGTTGTGTAATTAAGTTGTGCTTCATTAGTGTCCTGCTGGCATAATATATGGCATGAAAAACTCTGCCACGTCGTTATCCAAGTACTGCTCCAATGGCATAGTCATTGGCATCACACATGAGCTCGAAAGGCTTATTCAGTCTGGTGCCAGAACTATAGGGGCACTAACAAGCTTCTTCTTAAGGACCTGAAACGATCTCAAACAAGAATCGTCAAAAGCAAAAGTTGCATCTTTTTCCAATACCAAGCATAAAGGCTTAGATATCTTAGAAAAATCTTTAATGAATCTTCAATAAAAATATGTGTGTCCTAAGAAACTTCTTATACATTTAACATTTGTGGGAGGTGATAGTTGCTTGATTGCCTCTACTTTTGCTGGATCAACCTCTAGCAGTTTTCATGTTCTTTTCATCAAAGTATTGATTGAATGATTGTATAATTTGCTTGGGGATTATAACCTTTGATACACCTTGAGAATACATATTCTTAACTCTTTGATACACCTTGCAGACAAAGCGATTTTAACCTAAGTCTCATAGGATGAACATCATTGTTTTTTCTACTGGGACCACTTGTTGGGTTCTGATAACATTGAAATTTAAGTTATAGGTGTTAATGAATTATTATAACAAACAAATAAGTGGTCAGTTGAGAATACATGTCCCAAGCCTCCTTGAAGTGTTTTTGATCTCCATGCTTTCATTGAGTATAAAATTTTCTAGGGATCATATAGGGTTTTTTTTTTGAAAAAATATCACGCGGAGAATATAGTCTATAATCTAATTACATATCTAAAATAATCTAATTTTTTCAAGCTCATATACGTTTACTTAGGTAAAAGTTCTTATGAAATAAGATTTTTTTAACAGAGGCAACTAGCATTAAAAGAGGAAAAAACACTATACAAAACAAACAAGAACAACCGGTGGGCAACACGACGGAACAAACAAAAATAGTCACAAGCCGAAAAAAAAGAAAACAAACAGAAACAAAAAACAACAAAGGAACAACACAAACTGTTATAGAAACTGACAAACAATCAACGAAAACACAAAAAGCATGACCGAAGGAACTCAGGGAAATAGAGGTGAAAACAGGCACATCCGACCGAAGCCGAAGAAAGAAGATGCCAGTAACCGGATCCAACAACTGCATGTCATTCCGGTGGTCGCCAGAAGATGAAGACAGTGATAGAAATGTAGTGAAGCAACATACATCAACTTCGTGTCAAGATCTGAAGAATCGTTGAAGGCTGAATGGGTGAGGGGAGGCAGAGTCGGAGCACATCATCAAACGGGCCGCCAAAAAAGCGGATCGACACCAACACACATCGCCTGCAACTACACGGGAAGAGAAAAAAACAAAGAAAAGAAAAAAAACAAAGGGAGATAAAAACACCATATGGTGGGAGCGCAGCCTAGCTTCCAAGCCGTTAGGGAGCCAGGCCACCCAAAACATGCGCCGAAGTAACCGCTTCATGAAGAAACTATCCCCCTCAAAAACCTGACGCAATGGGTGGAGACAGGAGCCCTAAGGGCAAGGCCATCGACCACTGAGAGAGTTAGAAGACTCAACAAGGGTTGAGAAGGTCATTAAGCCGGAGGGAGAACTGGCCAAACCACTGGCGGCCAGTGGTCGGCGAACGAGTGGCGCTACAAACTTAGGGATTCTTTAGAGAGAAGGGGTGAGTTTTAATAGAGAGAGTTTTACTGCTTTTAGATTATTTTTATGAAATAAGATTCCTATGCGATCAAATATTTGACTATATTCTATAAATATAGAGTAAATCTTAACTTTTAGAATTAATGGAGAGAAAATTGAGAGAAATGTAACCCTTTTAAAATATTTGGTTGTGAGATATATTTTATAGAGATTTAGGTATGATCGAACCGTCAAACTATGTTAAATTTCATCACTGTATTTTTTTTATTTTATGTTGATTTCACCTTGATTTCTTTTTCTGCCAACAAATTCCTAATATATACTACTTCAATTTTTTTTACTTGAAAAATATTATTGTTCATCACATATATAACTAAACCAATAATTTATGTATTATGTCAAGAAAAATAATAATTTATGTAATTATATATATTATTGTATTGTATGACATTCTTTAGTCTTGAGTTTAGCTTAATAATGAGTTAAATATCTAAACACAAACTCGAATCTAAGTAACATAGATAAAAAAATATTATATTAAAAATATTTAAGAGAATATAAAGCGTTATTTATTTAATAAATATCTAAAGAACCGACGTTTTAGGGTTACTTAGGGACGGATGAACGCTAACTGTGGAGGGCAATTGCCCCTCACAACTTAGTAGTTTAATCAATTTTAAGTCATTGATAGTTTTAAAATTATTGTAATTAAGTCATTGTCCCTCCTAAAATTTTGTAATTAAAATTTTGTCCCTCCTAAAATTTCTGGTTTAATTAAATTTTCAGATCTTGTTAGTTTTATTACTCCCAATTTTTTAAATTTAGTTACTTTTTATGTCTTTTAATTTCAAATTTAGAAAAATAAAACCTTAACTCCATTAATTTTGTACTTTACTTAGTTTTTAAAGCATACTCATTTTGTTTAACTTATCTCCTTATGAGTTAATCTAGACTCTGTCCCTGGAGTTACCATACTACAATATAAAGTTTTAAACTCATAAAATAGAGATATCGAATACATGCTTCTGCACCAAAATGATAATAGACTAAGATGCAAGTGTCGAGAGAAGCAGGAGCAAAGATGCAAGTGTCAAGAATGAAGAAATTTTAGGGATAGATATAAATAAGAATAAAATGATTTCCATAATCTAATTGTTAAATTATCAATGTAAAACTAAAAAAGAAATATGTTAGGATTAAATTTAATTATTTTAAAATTGGAAAGGACCTAGAAATAATTGTACTAAAAAGACCGGGGATATGATCTAATTCACCTAGTTTCAAAATCAAGAGATCTAAAAAGCAATTAAATCCACAAAGTTAAGAGAAAAAGACTTAATTCGTATAATTTCAAAACTAAAAGAGACCTAGAGATAGTTAAACCCAAATTTTTGAAGGCGTGCTCCTTCTTATAATAGACACATGATTCTATGTAAGTGGTGCGAACTTTAATCCTTAGTAAAATTATGTATGAATTTGAATATTTCAAGAGTGCGAGATCAAATAATTTATATAAAATACAAAAAAAATATTTTAAACTTCCGGTAGTGTGATTGCCCTAACATTCCTTCGGTTCATTCCTGCCTTTCACGTTTCCCATAGCTTCGTCCCTAGCGTGGCAGAAAACGGTGGGTGCATAGCCATGTGGTTGCATGCATCCTTATCAAAGGGGCCGGCCGGGGGGACAATGTTCAGCATCACAACAGATTTAAGCTCGTTTTTAACCCGACCTATCACCCATCACATTTTCATCCCTCCAATTTTATGGGCGTTTTTGGCACTGCGTTTACTTACCCTATGCGGTTCTCATTTATAATTGAATATCATATTGTCTGCTTCTTTTTAGCATCACTTTAACTGCATTTAGTTATGACACATTTAATGTTATAATCACACCAAATTGTACACTTTCCGTAGGGCTGGACCACTTTGATTTGAGTTCGAAACTGTTGTATTTCCCATCTGCAAATGTTATCCGCTACCCTTTTGAATGCTATCAGAATCCTCCATTTTAATCCATTATAAAAATTAACGGTGCTGTCAGCGCTGTTGTAGTATAATAGTTAACTATGAACACCTCTAAGTACTGTTATTGGAACTTCGATGGTCCCTTATCTTTTTGCTTGCAAGTTGGATACATGCTAGACGTTGTGAAAACTAAATGTACACAGCTGCAAAGAGGGACAAACACAAGATTTTATATTATGGGTACAAACTCTTAGGAAAAGATATTAGAAATTTAGAGGGTGTGAAATTAGATTATAAATAAAGAATACAAATAAAATGTCTAAACTATACGAGAATTTAAAATTTTCAAGGGTGTGACCGCACCCTTTAGTCCATCCCTAATTTCACATAATCAACTGAAGCCAGAAATGAGATTATATCATGGGACATGGATTAGAAAAAGATCAAATTACAAGTTTCTGAAACTTTTTTTTTTTAATTCTCAACCATAGAATTACTAGAAGTTAAATCAATGAGGAAAGAGTTTTTGATTATTTTATAAGGGCCTAGCTGCCTGCTTTATTTGTGGGTAAAAAGTGCAGCCCATATCATATTCCATGGGCTCAATGGCCTGCTTGAAGATGGCTAACTAAAGTGTAAATGTTGGGCTAAACCTTTAAATCTAAGCCCATGAGGCAGGTTATCATTAGAAAAAAGAGATTTCTTTACAAACCCAGGCCACAATTATTTGATATAGGGCGGGTATTCGAAGATTTGAATAAAAAATTAGGTTAGTCCAGTTGATGAATCTTATTTTATAATTTTAACTGAGTTGATATGAGTTTATGAAATTCAAGTATAATTCAGTTGTTTGAGTTTCTGTTTTAATTAAATTATAAATATTTATAATATTATGATACTAATTGATTCTAGGATAAAAGTTTTCACAAGCGACTTAGTTTGTGGGTATAGATATTCAATTTAGGGTGTAGGGTTTATGAGTATATAATTTAAGGGTTGTGATTAGAATTTAAGATTATAATTTAGGGCTTATAGGTTAAAACCTAAATACCTCTCTATATTACCCTAAACTATAAACCTTAGGAAAATACTTTGATACACAAGCTTGTAAACCTTAGGAAAATACTTTGATACACAAGCTTGTATAAACTTTAGATTATACGAGCATTTCAATTTTAGGGTTTAGGTGTTTTATATTAGGATTTAGGGGTTTAGTGTGTAGGGAGTAGAATTTAAGGTTTATGGTTAGAATTTAGAGTTTAGGATTTAAAGTTTAAGTTTTAAAGTGCTAGGGTTTGGGATTTAGGTTTTAAATTTTATAGAAAGGTTGTGTAATTTTTTTTACATAGCTTATGTATCAAAATATAACCCTAAACCTTATGCCTTAAATTCTAACCATTATTCCTATATTCTAAACTCTTAAACATAGACTCCTAGACTCTTAAACATAGA
The DNA here is from genome assembly GCA_030270665.1 of Hibiscus trionum. Classification (NCBI taxonomy): domain Eukaryota; kingdom Viridiplantae; phylum Streptophyta; class Magnoliopsida; order Malvales; family Malvaceae; genus Hibiscus; species Hibiscus trionum. Next base: position 6,249,795 of record BSYR01000037.1, read on the forward strand.
CTCCTAAACTCTAAAATATAAATTAAATCCCTAAACTAGAATTATAAAAAAATTTAATTTCTACCGCCAGTGTACTAAATATAAATACTTGATTCTAATTTAAACGCATCATAGAGGTGTTTAAAAATGTTAAAAAATAAGGATAAAATATTTAAATCATCACTCAACTTTGCTCTATAACTTATTTTAGTCATTGAACTTTCAAA